>OY292313.1:45195188-47595188 GCA_958496155.1 Sisyra nigra | reverse complement strand
ATTCTAAATAAATCTATTAGCATTCGTTCACTCAAGTGGCTCACAAACGTTTAGAATGTAATGAAAAACACCCAAAGGTAGTTATAATCTTAATAAATAAGAATAATTATATCAAATTATTGTTCATTTCCTTAAATTTAAAAGTTTTTTATTCAAGTCTTAAAAAAAGTATTTGTAAAATTTAATACAAAAGGAGTCAATTGAAATTAATTTATATTAATTACAGTTTAATAATTAGATTTATTGGAACGTTGCATAAATTGGTAGAAGTTTGCAAAAATTTCAGAACATTTAGCACAATTAAATTTATGTTTATAGAAAGTGAAATCATCTTTTTGTTACAAATGCAGACACCTACTCTTATATATCTTATCTAACATTTATCTGCACAAATGATATTTATAGACGTGTGAATTGCTCCTGTTTATATTATGTGCAAGAATACAAGTATGTACGATTTGTAATAGGATTGCATCCGGTTTTTCCATGATCTCACATTCTTATAACGAATCAACTACATTTTACTATTGATATTCAAATATAAACCAAAGCTATTTGACTCTATTAAAATACATACCCAACAAAATAGTTGAGAGTTGAATAAATCTTGTAGGAAAATGTTTTTTCATTTAAAAACTAAATTCATTGAGATTTTTTTAAATTAACAGCTGTAAAAATGCAAGGCGTGAAAACTTGAGAAATTGCACACACGAGGAAAATTGTTATTGAGACGCGCCACTTTCTCAATGTACATTATTGAAATAAATTGCCAATAATGGCTAATTATTTGCTTACGTTCAGCTAAATATATATAAAGCATATTAGGCCATTGTTAATCAATTTTCATCAGTTAAACGTTGCTTAATGTTTTTATTTACCTTATACACGATAGTTGTATTTTCCTTTAGTTTTCTTGAAACCTATTTTTCCATTATTTATATGCATAAAATTGAATTCTAATATTTGAAATATATAAGTTAAGCTTAGTGAAGGCTTTCAAAGTATTCCTTTTTGAAATGATAAACGTTTTATGATTATTCTTAACTTTTATAGATTTTAAGAGAAGAAAATTAATTTTCTGGTTTATAAATTACTATTTTTTTTTGAGTGTTTTAGGTCGCCTTAACGTCTAAGGTCATATTACGACTGTAAAAGCACAGAGAATTTCAGTTGGTCAATTATTACTTAGGTCTAGGATTTTCAGTCTAGGATGCAACGGGGATCGAACCCAGAACCACTTGTCGCATGAAGCGGAGAGAGCAATTTCTCTAACCACAATGCCAATAGGTGGTTTATTACTATTTTATTTTTATTTATTTATCTTGTTTTATTTGTAATATCTATGGGTACATGCAAAGCTGTAGTGTAATATTACGGTGTCCGGCACGAAAGGATATTATAGCGCCTATATACCCCTGTCTTATGATCAACTTTGAAAAATATTGGAAAATCAGAAAATTATATGAAATTGACTGAATTATTGTATTTTAAGGAAATTAATAAAGTTTAAAACAGCATACCTATTGCTCAACACTTTATCGAGCAACTTATTTATCAATAGGGCACCTGGTGTCGGGGAACTGCTCACACCAACTAAACTACGGTTCAAATTATATTTTTTTAAATTAAATTTAACATTCAGTAATAGTAGCATTGACTATAAAATATACTTTTTTGAAACTAACGTAGTTCCAATAAGAATATTTGAGAAAACTGGTATAGATAAATTAAAATGTAGAAAGATTTTTTTTGTACTATTGGCAGCCTCTGAAGAGAATCATTTAACTACACTACATTATTTAAACATTTGTTATATTACATAAAACAACACTTTTACAGCATTTATATTATTTACAAGCAAATACAATCTTTTATAAAAGTGAAGATCTTAAGACATTCCTTGGCAATATATCTCTCAATTCGGACCTGCGGATGATTTACTTTAAAGCAAGATTGTGTAGAGAATATAATAAATTTCAGCTAGTTTATAATTGTATTGCGTTGCAAACTACATTTTGCCTTGTTCTGCTATAAAATGTCTTTTATCTAATTAATAAATTTTAGACAATTTATTAAAGTATTCGCTTTGGTTTTATTAAGAGACGATATGTATTATTATTAGGAATATAATTTTTTATAAGGAGTCTCTAAAACCGAAAGAAAAAAGTTTCATTAATAATGTTTGAGTCCTCAAAATGTGTCAAAAATGTACACAAAATTTTATTGGAAAAAAATAATAACAACGAATGAAACATAGTAGGTAAGTATATAGCAAAGAAAATATGAATGGAGCTCCATGATATACTTCATGGAGCCTTTTTAAATCTAAAACAGTGTAACCAATTTTCAGAACAATTCTATACTTAAGGGGGTATTCTAGTCTAGAGGCCCGAATTTCGAGCGTTTTTTTGGCAATTGATAAAAAAAAGCAGTTGACATTTTTACTATACATTTTTTTATCATTTGTTTACTTATATTCAGAGAGTATACAAAATTAATTACAAAAAAAAAATTTTTTTATTGAGTTATGCGTCTTTGAAGCAGAGGGGGAAAAAAGACCGTATCATCGTCGCTATGATTTCTACCCTTCTGATCATTAAAAAAATAAAACAATGATGGATTTTTGATAAGTACGAATGTCGCCATCGCATGAACCTCCAAAACTGAAAAAAATGTTTTTTTCATAAAATGGCGGCTACTCAAAAATAAAGGTAATTTTTTCACTGATTTTTTAAAAATCTTACAAATTTAAAATTTGCATTTTTGTTGGTTAATGCGACTGTACAGAGTCATTCCACGGAAACAGTTAGAGGTGGAACTATTCCACGAGGTTGGCTTACAAATTATTTAATAGTTCATCGGTAATCACTTTTTGGCGAAAAATTTTATGAAATATTTGCCTTTAAGGTGGCATTCTAGTCTACAAGTCCGAATTTCGAGCGTTTTTTGGCAGTTGATAAAAATAAAAGCATTTGATATTTTTAGTATCCATTTTTTTATCATTTGTTTATTTTTATTCAGAGAGTACACAAAATTGTTTTAAAAAAAAAGTAGGGGGGAAAAAAACGACGTGTCCTCGTCGCTTTGATTTCTACCCTTGTGGTCATCTGAAAAACAAAACAATGATGGATTCTTGATTAATACAAATGTCGCTATCTCATTAACTTGCAAAACTGAAAAAAAAAATTCATAAAATGGCGGCTACTCAAAAATAAAGGTCGATTTTTTCACTAACTTTTTAATTTTGTCGAAGTTTTTAAAAATATTACAAATTTCAAATTTTCATTTTTTGTTAGTTCGTGCGGTAGAGAGATATTTAAAGAATATTCATGCCAAATTTCAAGTAAATCGGCTGATTAGAACTTGAGATATTATGGCTACCGCATCGAAAAAAGTAGTTTCGAGAAAAACGCGTTTAAAGTTTTACGTTAAGTCTCAACCGGTCTAGTTGCCACGTCACTAAAACGGCTATAACTTCGGAAATAATTTGAATTTTGAAAAATCCTTTAAGCACAATATTTTTGAATATATAAACTATCGGATTATGGAAAAAAAATTCAATTTTTTCAAATTCCTAGACTAGAATCAATCCTCAACCCTCAGATTACTGTCAATATCATAACTTCCGAAGCCTCTCTTTTTTTCGAAAATTTGTTCAAAACTATGAAGTACACTTGGTATAATTTATTTTGTACTCCAATTTTTCTGATTTTTTCACAGGACCTACAAGGTTTTTTCACGCCATTGACTACTGAAAATTTAAAACATTAACTTGCTTTCTACAAAAAATTGAACAAAATCAATTAATAAACAATTAAATTTAATTTTCTGTAAAGGTCGACATTCGATCATCAGTAAAATCAAATCTAAAACACTTCAAAGAGATTCTTTGTCTCAATGAATTAATTAGAATTTACATAATATTTGGTTTTAGTTGCTACCTTGCGCCAAATGATTTTTAACAGAAAATAAATTAGCTATGGTAATATCTAGTAAAAATCAATTAATCTAAAATGAAGTGATTTTGAAAAAAGCTAATAAAATGTTTGCTATAGTTCATATTGTAATATAAAAGAAAGACTATAAACTGCTTATTTCTTTATTTAACTGATATTGTGAATTGGATGCTAAATATAATGAAATGTTTCTCTCTATAAACAAATTAGTTTCCACAATTAAAATTACCTCATTGTTTACATAATAAAGTTTTAATAATTAATGCAATGTGATTTAATTAGTGTCGAATTTGATCCTAACTTAGACTCATTGTCAGAGGAATAAGCGTTTGGGTCTCAATAACTATTTTGATGCAATTTATATAAGAACATTCTATGTATTTTACGATGGTTTATACAGATAATACAGGATTTTGGATAATTTTAGTTTCGTCTAATTTATTTTAACCTATAAAAGATTAATAAATGCGTTGTACTGATATTATAGAGCATATGTGGTATTAAAACAACCGAATTATTAGATAAATAATTCATATGCAATTTTAAATAACCAATTTATTTTTCAGTATTCATATGCTAATACTCGTACTCTCTACGTTTAACTACATATTTCAAACTGAAATAAACAGAACCGCATTTTCTTTTGCTAAATAAACAAACGTGGACAATTTACCATTACAATACCTGACACAAATATTCATTATTATTTTCGAACTTGTTAACAAAGTGTGAAAAAAACCCTACAACGAATTTTAAGTGTGTTTTCATTATCATTGTTGAACAACTTTCATACTATAACCGAACTAAGAGAGTAAAAAATGCAAAGTGGCTTAATGAAATATTATCTTCTAAAATAAAAGCAAAAGAAACGTAACTTGTAATACAGAAACAGGTAGCTGGATTTTTTGCAAAAATTCATATGAGAACACATTTCCTATGCGAATCTCGAATTAAATATGTGAAAGTTCGAGATACCTAAATGAGAAAATCGATTGCTTTATGGAATATAACATTACAAGTACAATGCAAAGACAAACTCTCAAAAGGAGAAACGAGTAGTTGTGTATTTTTTACGGGTTTCTTTTCAATGGACTTCAACAAAAATTAAAAAATTGGTATCTTTCAAGGGAATAGAAAAAAGAACTTCTTAAGTTTTTTAAGTTGTCTGTTATTTTTAGGTTGAAAAAAATTAAGATATTTCCTAGCAAATTAATTCAAAATCAAAATTTTAAATTAAATCGAATGAAAAATATAATTTCTCTCAACCAAAATAAATACAAAGGTAAGTCAAGATAATTAGTGAAAGCATAATGCATCACTGCATTCAATCAAGTACTTGCATATATGACTTACAAGGAGCGCAATGCAATTTTGATTTCTATATTTTGTTGTGTGAATGTTTAAAATTAGTACAGGCATATCTATTTATAAGCAAGTATCAGTAATCAGTCTGTGTTAAACTTTTGTAAGAGTTTTCTATGGTATTCAAATTATAATATATCGATCGAAGATGTTTTAAACTAAAAACAAATTTAATAAAACCATTTACAAATTCCCTACATGTGGGCCAAAATTTTGCCAAGCCAAGTATACCAGTGATTCCCAAACTGAGCACCACAGTGACTGAGGCCCGTGGTTGTGCTACAAGGGCACTGCAAAAATTAAATAATTTTATCCAATTGTAAAATGGATATTGTCAGTGAAAAAAGAGGTCTAATAATAACTTCACACCCAAACAGGCTCAAATCGCGCAAGCTTAGTACAGGGACTGCTTTTGCTAGGCAGAATGCTGAACCTGGAATAAGCAAGGATCCTTGCACAACAGGGATACCTGAGCAGAATAGGAGTACAATAAGCCTAAGGCTGCAGTGCGGGGGGAACGAGCCCTACCCTGGCTTTCTGCTAACGGAAAAAAAAATATACACAAAAAAATCAAATCTTATATCTCAACGATTCCCAAAAAATTTCTTACAGCTTACATAACGTCGCTTTTCCGATCCAATTTCAATTTTATGCGTTTATCATAGCAATTTTCGTTGTCTCCTAAATAAAATATTATAATATGGGTACATTTAACATAAACTTATAAGAGGTCTCTCTATAGCCAGGAACTTGACACTCTGAGTTTCCACCATATCTAAAGTTATTTGATGAGAAGAACCGTAAGAGCTGCCAATTAAGAGAGGTAAAATTTCTTTCATTATTTTAGTACCATTGGCGTTTATAAATATTAACTGTATACTGGATTTAAGGCATTTCTACATATTAGGTATATATCGTATAAAAGATTATAGTCTTAAAATTTGTAAAATAGATGACAGAAGTAGATGAAATTTCAAAGTACCATTTTTGAGTAGAGTTTTACTTCAACTTAGGAAGTTTTTTTTTTATTCTACCCCTACATGACTCTAAACTAAAAAAAGGTGCGAGTATCATTTTTGAGGCATATTTGTATTTACTACTTCGGTAAATACGTGAGCGAACACTAAAGAAAGATATTGTTTGCTGTTGGTAGTTTGATATTCTCTTCAGAAAAAATAACAGGGTTGGTATTTATATTATAAATATTTTTTTCTTGACAGATATTTTTACCAGAATTATCTAAAAAGACAATAGCTATGCTGGATAGAGGTAATGTTTTAAAAAGTTCACTTTGGATTCCTAGAGGCTTACATTTATCCTGGAGCATTTAATTAGTTTATTCAATGTGCTCTTATCCATAATAAATTGTATTGATAATTTTTATAGGTGCTTGGATTGAATAAACTGTTACTTAATAACTCTTTATTACCATCGTACAACGTTTCGTCTCTTTCAAAACTTCTTCAGGTACTCAGTATTGAATTACTAAAAGTCAGTACTAAAAATAAAAATCACAAGACATGAAAATAATGGTTGGAAAATTACTAAACGTTGTCCCATAGTCCAGATTGTTGTTAATAATCTTCAATCAAAAATTAAATATACTCGATAAGTTAAATAAATAAACTCCAACAAACTAAGTGTGATCAGACGACAATGCTGTCAAACCACAACAGTGAGTACCTGAAGAAGTTTCGAAAGAGACGAAACGTTGTACGATGGTAATAAAGAGTTATTAAGTAACAGTTTCTTCAATCCAAGCGCCTATGAACATTATCAATACATTTTATTAATATTTACTTATGATCAACGGATAGGTTGATTAATATTTTAAACGTATAGTCGTTAAGCAAGTTTGCAAACATTTCTGGAGGAGCTTTTTCTCTAGCCTCCTTCAAGTTCAGCAAACGCTAATATCCAGAGACTGGGCACTCATGCATTCATCCATGGCGTCAAAAAAGCTTTACGCGGCCTGCATGATATATTCCTCCAGGTATGCCGTATGGCACATCCAGTTCTTTTTTTGGATTTGGAAACTTCGGATAATACAAGAGGAATTGATTATAATTCAGAGCATCTTGGTTTGGGGCGCTTAAAGTGTTTTATGGTTACCTCTAGAAGTGTTTATTCAACAGGGCAAGCGTAAATGATTATTGTTTTGATCATAAACCTGAATAACATTAGAAAAAATAAATATTAGGTGAGGGTCAAATTCTTGGTTATAGCAATGCATCGGAGAATAATTGGTATTGAAAAAAATACTGTTGATATTAAGTTCTTCCTACCGTTATAAAATTCTAGTAGGTATGTTAAGACTTAAGAGTGACGGATACCAAATTTTTTTTGTCAGTTCACTTATCAAAAAAAATACATAAAAACAATAGAAAAAATAATCCATTTTCTGCAGTAAAAGCTTCGTATCGTCATTTTTATCTAAATCTTGTTATATATCATTAAAAAAAATGAAAAATAAATTTGAGAAGTTCCAATTAGGAAATGCTTTTATTTTGATTAAAAAGATATAATAGTCATACAATAAAATTATGAAGAAAGTGTGATGATGTTTTCTTATTTGGAAAAAAACGATTACCAAATAGATATTATTAATGATAGAATAAAATTAACACCTTGAGAAACAATTCAATTTAAATTTTTTTTTCGTATTTATAGTAGAAAGAAACAATATTTACAATTAATCAGGAAACTAAGATCTAATAATATTATTTTTCTCTTTTTTGATTATTATTATTATTATTCAATCGGGTTTCATAAATTACAATGGTTCCGTTTATTTGATTATATAATATAAAATACATATAGATACATATCATCTAACAATAGTCTACCGAAGCCAAATAATTTACAAGTAAAATTAAAATTGTGATATAATTAGATGATAAGATAAGTAAGGTGTTGTTAATTAAATTTTTATGTGTTAAATATTATTATGTTTTAACAATAGCTACATGGTCTATGATATATTCGTCGTTTATAGATAACCATATATGTATGTAGGTACATGCATATAGCGTTAGTGCATTAAATATTTTAATTTTGTTTTTAAAAATAATAAGAATAAAAAATCAAGATTATAAATTTATAAGGTTTTGTTGATTTTTTGTTCAAACATGATTGATGAACACTTTTCAAAAAACCCTCCTGAGCTAATAGGAAAGTTTTGTGATACTTCATAACTCCCTTGAAAAGCTCTATTGAAAATAAAAATGCATCAACACAAGTTATATATTTAATTGTTATTAATATCATTATTACAACCATTAACTTTATTATATAAATACATGTATATAATTAGGTAATCAGATATGTATAATTAACGCTCATAAAAATTCATATGATGCCAAAACAGATTTAAATTTTACTTTTTTGGACTACTTTAAGGAAGTAACATCACGGCCTCATAGTTTTGAAATTTCAATTAGATTATTAATATTTTAATATAAAAATGAAAAGATTTCAAGTATTTCTTACCTACACAAATGCAGAACACACCTAATTTTAATTGAAAAAATTTTCTTTTCTCATTGTTGACAGAAATTAATTTTCAAAGTATTTAATAAGTATTTTAAATTAAATTAGAAATGTTGAGGGAATTCAAAAGAGTTTTTAAGTATCAAATCGTTTCCTTAAACCGATGTTTACATATTTCCCTTTTTGTTAAACAATTTGGTTCTAAATTAAATTGAGTGCAAGTACATTGATTTTATTTTCTTTATGTACAACAAACTGATTTTCTTTTTTACTTTTAAGCTTTTCTTTCCTCACCTTTTCGGAAATATGCGATAATATATATTGTATGTAATGTTAAGTTCTCTTTTTGGTTAAACGTTCCAATTGATTGATTATACGATTTTTTTTCGGCTAGCACTTAGCATATTCAAGTAAGAGCCTGCTTATCCCTGAGTGAAGTATTTTTTGAGAATGAAAAGAAAATATTTTCAGTAGATTACACACAAAAATAAGTTGCAACTTATCTAAACACTTGAGGAAATTAAAAAAAGTAAAAATATTTCTGATAGCCTGTATTTTCTTTGAAAATCGATTTTTCTCAATTTTGTACAAAAATTAAAAAAATAAATGTTGAATTGTGTAAAAAGTGTTTTATTTGAATTTCACGCATTAATATAAAATAGTAAACTTCCTTTATTTAATAGCATTTTACGGCGAATAAAATTAAATGCGATTGAAAAAAATATCTACATGCTGTAATATGAAATACGAACATTTTACTTACGTATATACATTTTACTTTTTTGTGCATTTGAAAAACATATGTCCTGATAAAGCTATAAATCATATGAAACTAAATATTATTTAAACTATTGCTCGTTTACAAACAAGTCAATATATCAAAAACTCAGTGCATCTAACTATAATGATACCTTACAATACATAAAACAAATATTATATTCAAAATGTTACTCAATACTTGAATCCTATAACAGATTTATAATGATTATTAACATAAAATTAAAGTTATCATGTTCCCATCACAGCGCCTAAAGAAACTTTTAAAACATCTATTCAACGTCTAGGTATTAATAGTCGGAATACCACGCAGGACATTTACATTCAATAAAAACCTTTCACTGAATTTATCCGTATAATAACTAACTGTAATAAGCTCCATTTCTTTTCTTTTTTGGTCGGTTATATCAACATCCAAATCGATATATTTATTCAAACGAAGGTCAAAAATATTTCCGAATCAATCCTAATTAAAAATGGTTTATAACTCATATAAATAATTCATTCATACAAATTGTCATTTCGTTTTACAAGTTAATTGAAATGATAAATGGATACCTAAATTTTAAAAATGTCTTTTTGTAACAAGATTAAACGTTAGATCTTTACTTTCTTTACTAGAGTAAGGTTGCCTAAGTTACACAGTTTAGTTAAAATGAAACACCAGCGTTAACTGAATCTTTATGTATTTGACTTTTAATTTGCATTCACGAAAATTGAAAATCTTTTTTAAATTTGATATGTAAGCGTTTTTAAAAAAGCTACTTCGTTACAATTAAGAAGCCTAGGCGTCTGTAGCCTCTATAGTCTATAGAAAAACTTTATAGAACAATATGTATAATGAAACGAGATCAAATACATAGTCTATAGTAACCTATTTTTTAAGCCAAGTACTCACTAGTAGACATGTTACGCAATTTTGGTCTCTGAGACGCGTCTTAGGTTATCCCCATATAGACATGTCTATAGACGAATCTTCATCAAGGACCTGTTGCGAAACCAAAACTCGTAGATCTAACGTCTCCCGACAGGAATGGGAGAGTTCAGGAGACAGAATGCAATGTTAGACATATTCCGCAACATGTTGACAGTGTGGACGTCACTATTGTCTAAAAGCGAACCATGGCCAGCTCCATGTATTGGTTTGTTCGATAATTAATGTCGTTTTTTTTCATATTTTTCAAAGTGAATTTATTAATATTAATAACAAACATTAATCAATAATATATTGACCATTTTGTTGGATGACCTTTTGCCATCTTTCGGTAAGTTGAAAAATTCCACGTTCGAAGAAGCTTTGGTTTTTAGAAGCAAAGAACTGGTCCAACCCATTTTTAACAGCCTGATCGGAATCGAAAGTTTTACCATTCAAATGGTTTTGAAGGGAGCGAAACAAATGGTAATCTGATGGTGCTAAGTCAGGGCTATAGGGTGGATGTGGCATAAGTTCCCAATTAAGTTCTGTTAATTTTTGACGGGTTATCAATGAAGTATGGGGTCTGGCGTTATCCTGATGGAACATCACGCCTTTGCGATTGACCAGTTCAGGGCGTTTTTTCTTTATTTCTTCATTCAATTTCGATAGTTGACGACAGTAGACATTTGAATCAATAGTTTGGTTTCTTGGAAGCAGCTCAAAGTAGACTATACCCTTGTAATCCCACCACACAGAAAGCATAATCTTCTTTTGGTGAATATTGGCTTTGGATGTCGATTGCGGGGGCTCATTTTGCTTGGTCCATGATCGTTTTCGGACTACGGTATCGTAAACAATCCATTTTTCATCACCCGTTATGATTCTTTTTAGAAATGGGTCATTTTGGTTACGATTAAGTAAAGAGGTGAGGTGGATTTCCTTTAATTCGTGAGGAACCCAAACATCCAGTTTGTTTACGTAACCTAGCTGTTGTAAGTGCAAGTAAACGGTTGAATTCGATACGCCGAGCTTCTCTCCTATCTTCCGAGTCGTCATACGCCGGTTAATTTCGATTAACGCCTTTATTTGGTCGTTATCAGAAGTGATTGGACGACCAGTATGTGGTGCATTTTGCACATTAAAATTTCCAGAACGAAAGCAAGCAAACCAACGCTGACACTGGCGTTCAGTAGGGCAGTCCTCACCATAAACTTCAAATAATTTTTTCCGAGCCTGCACCGCATTTTTGCCCTTTCGGAAGTAAAACAATAAAATATGCCGATAATGCTCTCTTTGATTGTCCATTTTCAACTTAATTTTAACCAACTTGTTTTTCACTAATGACGCTCAGTTTTTGTCTGAAGATAGTCTAAAGTCTAATATTTAAGATAGTGTATAAAACTGTAACCCACCGAACCCTTACTCCCTGAAATATGCAATTTTATGCCATCTATGAGAAAAAACGACATTAATTATCGAACAACCCAACATTTTGTTTATTTGTCAATTTGTTTATTTTGTTTACTTTATTTTGTCCTCCATGGTGGACTGCGAAGATGAGACAGAGAAATTTATATCGTAGTGTGGACGCTAGACGAGGCAAAGACCAGTGTCTCTAGACGGTCTACTGACCGTGTTCATAGACCATCTCTAGACGGTATCTAGACAAATCGCGCAACATGTCTACTAGTGAGTGCTCCGGTTTAGTAGTTACTATAAGATGTTCCAAGTCTCATGTTTGTTATTGTCAAACATATTTTATATTATATTTATTTTCTTGCAATTTTTTATCGGAATTATTAATTTGTGATTAATTGGAATGAAAAAGAAAATAGTAAGATGTTTATTATGTACCACGTGTTAAGATGCCTGATAAAAGCCAAATAAATTGTCGTAACGTCGCTAAATCATCAATTAGTATTATGATTTACACCCTGTATAATATGTCCACATTCCTGAGAATCTTTTAAACTGAGTATACCATAATGCAAACGCAAATATGACAAATATTCATCTAGTTTTAAAAATGCTTTCACAATTTGAAGAATACGTTATCTCACATAGGAAAAAGCTATTTTTTAGTTTGTAAAAACGAATTATCCTTGAGTGTCGTGATAATCTGTTTTGAATAGATCAATGAATTTTAATGACAACAGGGTAGCTTATATATAGAGAAAACAGGAAGGGTGACTTAAAGTAGTAATAAAATGTATGATTCCTGTAGGATGCCATAAAAATAATAAAAGGTTTGTTGTCTCCAAATTATTTTTCTTTAAGGGTTAATTTATGACCGAAGATTGCATAATATATTGATAGTAATACTAAATAAATGTATGATTCTTGCAAATAAGATAAAATTTAGAATATTCGTTGGTTGATTCTCTGATAGGTTTTTATTAAGTATCAGTTTCTGAGTTAAAGCTAGCATTTCCTGCTATTTTTTCTAGAAAGATACAAACTCCCTCATACTTATCTACTGAAAATAAACCAAAAAGAAAGTTATACGTTTTCAAAAAACTCTTTTGGTTCGAAATGCTACTAAATAAAAATGACATTTTTTTATTTAAATTTTTGCTTAATTTATTACCATATTTTATGTTATGTTCTAGTCGCAAATGAGTTATTTAAATTTAATATTAATTCAAATTTATACTGATTGTAAATAATAATTAAAAAGCACAGATTTTTTACAAAAAAATGTGTTTATGGAAATTAATTTTGTTAAGTAGAGCGATCAAAATGAACAACATTTAATTGCAAGGTATAATAATTTAACTAATGTAAGAAGAACAGCCATAGAAAGTGCATTTGCAATATCAAGTAATAAGATCATCTTATGTCCACCAAAACAAAAACTTCTTCCGGATTCAGGAAAAAAAAAAGAAATTGGAAAAGTTGACACAAACAACGCGTTTTCGAATCATAGTTCTTTACATAATTTCACTTGTTCAAATAAGATGCAACATTTGATATCACTTGTATTTTATGTGTAACAATTTTTAAATTGACTCTTATTTAATTCTCATGTATATCTATGTATTTGTTTACAATTTACATTATGAATCATTTTCAAGCTTATTGCATTACACATTTATCTATTACAGCGTGCAATTTACGTAAACTTCCGGTTAATGAAATATGATGGTAAAAATGAAATGTAAAAGAAAATGCACTATCATGTTCGTATACATGAGACTCAAAAGAAAATTAATAACATAGCTCACCGTTATTAAATGCCTTGGAAAGAATCCGAAGCCTTTGTATGCTATAATATTTAATTATTTTTATGTAAAAATATTTTTTGAATTATTTTTGTAAAATTTTAATTTTTCAACTATCTTCGGTAAGATGAATTATATAAGGAATTGAACGTGAAAAGCATTTATATTAAATACAATAATTTTCATTTTTAAATTTTATTATTCATTTCAACAATTTGTCTAATGATTACTTTTTACCTATTAAAATTTAACCCTAATCATTTGAAACTGAAAAAATTAGAAAGTTAATTTACAATACCTTACACTTAAGGGCAGGCAATAATAACCGTAAGAAAAAAAATTTCAAGGCTTCTCCCAAAGACTTAAACTCTCCAATAAAATGGTACAAGGCAGAAACCAAAAAAAATTCTCAATTCGATATATTTCGATCGAAAAAAACTTTTCACACTCATCAATTAAAGATAAATACAATTTCAGTGTAAAATATTTCATTGAATCACGATTGATTTAAGGCGCTTTGTAGATAATTTATCTCTTTTAATAGCCATTTCACTTTCAATATAAAAACGTTAAATCGTCTCGATAATTTGAAAGTGTAAGTGCTTTGAACTTGATTTCCCAAATATCTCAGGGCCATAATTCGGTTTATTACATCATTCGTAAAAGATTTAATAGTCTGTCGTGATAGTTAACATTACTACATTAGTATATTACTATATTTGGTTTGAGTATGTGATTAAAATTTTAATTAGAAAAAAAAATCTTCAAAGAAAGTGAAAACAGAAACATTGAAATTTCATTGGAAACGATGCGATGTGATGCGATGCCAATGGCTTGAACAAATATTTTATATAATACGGCGTTAGTCGGAGTGACAAAATATTTGCATGCTTATTACTTTTAAGGAATATACTTTGTTAAATTAGCAACACTCAATTGGTTCATTAAGAAAGAAAAATATTTCTTTTAAGTAATGATTCAAGCCTTAGTTTTAATTATTTGTCACGGTAATTTTATCAAAGTGATTAGCTCATACAAATTTTGCAAATAAATGCAATAATTATTATCAATTTACTGAATATATTTGAAAGCAAAGCAACGATGATAGCTGTAAGTAAATCATATGACTGAAGATAATGGAAAACACTTTTCCTTCTCTTAAAGAAGAAAGTTTTATTTTTAGCATTGTAATAATAATATGTATTAACACTGAGGCAATGCCGTTCAATAAATTATATCTGACACTAAGTGCACGTATAAAAGAAAACGTTGATGTAATTTAGTAAAATTCACTTATGTATGAATGTGCAAATGAAACGTCGATTTCAATGTTTATTGGTGAAATGACATGCAAATAAACCGGATGTTTAAAGACTTTTCACTCAGTTGGGTCAATGTCAAGCTGAAAAGAACAAATAAATGCAATATGCGAATTTCAGATACCTATATTTTATCTTCACTGATTATTGGTATACCAAAAGATAGTATGTTATTCAAAAATCTTTAAAGTTAGATTAAAACTTGGAAAAAATCGTTGCTAATGTAGCAACCGTTTTTTTCTTAATATGACTAAGTTTTTAAGGAAACTATCAAACTGTACATTGAAACGTTTTCCATCTTTTTTACATTATATTAAATAAATTTAATATATTTAGGGAACAATTATAAAAAAAAAAAACACCTCGACTACAATTTACTGGCAGATAATTGAAAATATTGAGAACGAGTGATTAGAGAAAAAAAACATCCCAGAGACACCAACCGGATCCAAATTTTGGTTTAGAGAAGTTACCACGGACCAGTGATGTAGCGAATGTCCGATTTTTCACATTGTCGAATGCAAATATTTTTCTCCAATATTCGCGAATGCGAATGCGAATGTTGAATTTCAAATAAAAATTTCTCAAAATTGTACATAAAACAATTGTAAAAATACAACTTTGAGCAATTTATTACAATTTACACTTTAATTGTTACGTTTTCTGGGAATATTTCACATTGCAATGTATATTTTTTGCACCATCAGAAAGTAGAGATTTGAACTAACAAAAAGCCTAACGACTTTTTTACAAAAGTAGATATCTTGATGTGAGATTTTTTGATTGAAAATAAGGGTGTTTTTTCAATATTAAGTCAAAATAAGGTGAAAAAATAAATATTTTAAATTAAAAAAACTATACTGTATTTGGGGTATAAAAACGTAAATTTTCACCAAACGTGAAAAAAAAAATTTTTTTGTATAAGATAAAAATTAAAAACCAAAAACTTGGTAATTTGAATTTTTCACATAAATTTTGAGGTTATGTGAAAAAAGTGTTAGTACAAAAGTTGTAGATCGTTTTATTACCCACAACTTTGCTTCTTAACTTTTTTCTATAGCAGTTTTAATGTTTCGGAAATCAAGATAAACCGTTTCTACCCTTAACCCCCCCCCCCCCCTTCCACTTCCACTCCTGACAGATCGACCTTAATTTATTTTTCCTTTTATTTTTGTTATGTTCTCTTCCTTTTCTAAAGGGTTGCATCCTACAATAATTTGTTTTCACTTTTTACCATTTTCAAGGGCTATAACTATGGTCTATTAATTATAATCTTAGTTATAATCTGCTTAATAAGTACAAATCTTACATTATAAATTGCAACAAGACTTATTAGACCTAGATTATTCTAGGGCTATTAAGTCCTATTCTATTGCTACGTAATTAAATTAGATTCTCAAGTTCGCTTTTAATAATATTATTATACACTGCCGGCCAAAAGTTTGAGACCATATAGATTTAAGCCAAAAAAAGGAAATATTTTTAAAAATTCAAAGACAAATACAGAAAAAATGTTTATTAATATTATAGTTATAACCTTTAAACATACTTAGTATAGAAAATAAACATAAAAAATTATTCTATAAAAAAAAATGAACTAATTACTCAAACTGTTTTTTCATCAAAAAATCCTCCCTTGCACTTTATTACTTTTTCTACTAGCCTCGGCATTCTACTTATTAACTTATTTATGGTTTCTTGAGAAATGTTGTTCCAGCTTTCTTGTAGTAGTCTCCACAAGTCTGCAAGTGAAGAGGGACACTCCTCTCGGACATTCCTATCAAGCTCGTCCCACAAAAGCTCGATTGGATTGAGATCCGGACTTTGCGGTGGCCATTTCATGATTTTTAAAACTCCTTCTGCTTCTTTTTGTAATAAATAATTTTTACATAGCTTGGAGGTATGCTTTGGATCGTTATCTTGCTGGAAAATGAACCCATTGCCAATTAAACTTAAGCCTGATGGTACAGCATTTTTTTCGAGAATTGTTTTATATTCCTCTTTCTTCAAAATTCCATCAATTTTAACCAAATTTCCAATTCCATGGCCTGAGAAACAACCCTAGACCATTATTGAACCACCACCGTGCTTAACAGTTGGCACTACACAATCTGGTAACATCTTTTCTTCGGTGCTACGCCGAACGTAAATTCGTCGATTTGAGCCAAATACTTGGAATTTTGACTCATCAGTCCAATGAACTTTTTTAAAATCATCTTCTGTCCAATCTCGATGGAATAGGGCCCACTGCATCCTTTTTTTCTTATTTTGCGGCCTTAGTAAAGGTTTCCGAACGGCAACACGACCAAACAGTTTAGCGTTCCTCAACCGTCTTTTCACTGTGGTAAGCGAAACTGGTTTATTTAAAGATTTGTTCACTTCAGCACGAATTTTTGGTGCTGTTAAGCGTCTATTCCTTTTGCTGGTAATAACGATAAACTGATCCTCACTAGAAGTAGTATCTCTCGGTCTTCCTGAACGTGGAAAATCTTGAAAACTACCCGTTTCCTTAAACCGAATAATTGTGCGATGAATACAAGTCTTCGAAAGTTTAAGTTGAGACGCAATTTCACGTTCGGGTTTGCCTTCATTATGTAAAGTAACAATGGCAGATCGAGTTTCGATATTTATTTCTCGTACTTTTCCCATTTTTAAAACGTTTTAACTATAGAAACCCCAAGTTAAGACTAAATTAAATTATTCGTACAAAATGGTACATAACTTAAAAAAAAATTTAAAATAACCTGTTTTAGAAAGTCTAAATAATAACAAAGAATAGCCAGTGCAAAATTAAAGAAGAATAGAATTAAAGAACAATTAATACGGAGCTACTTTAAATATAATGATGACCTATCCACTGGCCAGACACCCTGCGGTCTTGGATGTTTTTAAACAGAACCCATTAATTCTATTTGTACCTGAGAAACATACCTACAAAAGTCTCTTTAGATGTTCATCAGTAATTTAAAAATATGTATGGACAACAATTTTTATTTTATTACCGAAACTTTGAATACAATAAGTGATAGCATAAATATATTACAACTGGTCTCAAGCTTTTGGCCGGCAGTGTATATTAAAATACATATATATAAAAATTTAGAAATGTAGTTTTTGGCGAGATTTTGATGAGAAACGTGAGGAAAGAATTTAATTTTTTATTTTAGTTGTAATTTTTTCATTATTAATTAAACTAACAAGAATATAAAAAAGTATTTTTAATTTAGTGGCTTATCTAAAATGTTCCATGATCATTCAATTATTTAAATGTTTTAATGAAATAAAATAAAATAAAAAATGTATCAGCTGTATTATCATTCTATATATAGAGGTATACTTAATATTTCCTTTTGGTTTTTCAAATACATTTGCCAAACATTCGCGTCGTTTCTTGCGAATGCGAATGCGAATATTCATTATATCACTACCAGGGACAAAGCTTCGAGTGTGGTGTGTCCCTTACACATAACAGAAAGAATTACGAAAATCCATATACATTTGAAGAAAATATGTAATTAAGATTCTATGTACACTTAATTAATAAGGTAATTTCTTTCAAAAATCCTTTAGCAATTTCTACAAAATATGTGAAAATAGGCTCAGCACCGAAAGGATTAAGTTGTTATAGCTCTTGATCGGTTTAGTAAATCATTTTAAAATTTCAACAGTAATTTGTTAACATTTAAGCATTAACACAATTAAAATTAACAACACAAATAAACAATTTGACATTATATACGAGGCTTAAACCGCGAGTAAACTATTAGCATTTTAATTATTTACACGTTTAGATTCTAGGCCCAAAACGGCTTTAAAATATAGGACCTCTATGAAAACATACAACCGTTTTTTATCCTTAATCTAACTAAGTTTTTTAAGAAAACTACCAAAAATATGTATTCGTAGATATTTACTTCAATAATTGTTTGCAATTTTTGAGTATGGATTTGTTCTTCCTATGTATTAATTAATGGAACATATAATTTGTAAGACGAATAGCTTTCGCTTCAAGTGCAACATACTTTTCATAATCACAGACTATCATTGTACCTATAGATACAAAACGGAACCTTTAATAACATAAATTGAATAAATTTTAAAGCCATCCAAATATTCTTAACAATCAGTCAATTTAATTAAATATTTAGTGCTTGAAAAGTAATACTTTGTTACCATTTTCCAAACCAAAACTATAAATGATTTTTTTAAGATCTTTACGACAGTATTTTCTTATTTAACTTAGTATTACGAAAATCTCTATTTTTATTTAATTGTTTTAAAATGCCTCAATTTTATGTAATACATTGTTATTTGTTACATCTATTTTTTATTTCTTAATATTCCATTAAGAGGCTTAAAATAATTTGAGCGTTTCCAATCAATTAAATCATTGTTTCATTCATTTACGATTAATGAAATAAAAGTACAAAACTTAAAAACTCTGCAGTAGTTATCGTATATACTATCAATAAAATTACAACTCTATTGGTTTATTAAATAAAAAGAAAGTTTTAACTCGGTCATTTCAAAAATAGACATGAAGATGTAGGTACATGGTCATCTTATTTTTATTTTATTTATAAGACATGAAGTAAGTAGGAATTTTCTTAACTAATTATTTATATCAGCCATGTATCTTTTACTTAAGCATTTGTTTGTACCCCTTTCACTTTTATCCAATACATAAATGGTCTTCAATGCAACGGAATTCCGGTGCGTGAACAAAGCAAAAAAACAGAAATCAAGTTAATTTCTCATAACTACATACTTTCATGATATGCTATTCATTAAAGAATAAAGATAATCATAAATAGATTGACTATTTCAATAAAATTGTCATTTCAATCGTCAAACTCATTTGTTGATTTGAATGTTTGAACAATTTGCGATCTTCGTTCCAAACAAATATGCACTTAGCTCAGAATACGAATAAATTGATTTGGTATCAATGTTTTCAATTTTTAAAAACTGTAAGAACCTTTTCATTTTAAGATTTGGAGATCAAAGTTCTGTAACGTTAGTGATTTTCAAATTTTTATAGGAAGACTATCAAAAAAAATTTTTTTTAATTTTTCTTGTTCTTAAAAAGTTCAAGGGATTTGATTAGTTTTTGTGGTTTCAGTTAAATACTCGTATAAATTGAAAGATTTAATTATTTTCAATTTGGCAGATTATATAAACCTGTATAATTTTTTGTCGTAAAACTAACGTCGATCGAAACAAGTCATTTTTTAATTTTGGCAACCAATTAGAAAATGTAAGTGAAATTCTGAAAACGCCAAAACATTTATACAAGTTTGAAGTTAAAATATAGGTTTAATCATGTAATGTTCCATACGTCCATACCGTTTTTTTTTCTCTGCATTCAGTTTCCCCAAGTTTCAGCTTTTTGAAAAACTCTTAAACATTTGTGATGTTTGAATTTTTATCCACGGTTTAAATCATTTATTCAGTGGCGTAACTACCACAAAGCCAGTGTAAGTAAAGCTTACGGGCCCTCAAGCAACTGGGGCCCGGCTCGGACTTTGAAAATTTGCAATTAAAGGTAAGACCGCATTAGGAGGAACTTCACTACACGGCAGGACACGACGCGTCAGAATTTGTGAGAAAGTCACTTAGGAGCAGTGCACAGTGCTCCTAAGTGACTAATAATTCCAACGTGATTCTATAATTAGACCTAAGTCATTTTGCAAATTTTGTTTTATATGGTTGGGTTAGTTTCGCGGGAATGGGGGGCCTTTCCTGATGTATGCTTACAGGCCCAAAAATTGTACCTACGCCACTGCAATTAGTTGTGATATTATATATATCATACATTCAATAAAATATTTCAAAACTATTAAAATTGTTTCAAAATTTCGTAGTTAATTAATCAGATAGATTTTTCTTTTGTTTTTGATTAAAATTTAACGACCATTCAAACGTAATGCAACAAAATAGGAATACGTTAATTCTGTTTTATTAAAATCATATTTACATTTAAGTTATTTTTGTGTTAATGCTTACTATATTTTTTTTTATTTTTCCACTACAAAAAGTTAGTAAGCTTTATTTCTTTAACAAAGATTTACCTTTGTGTGGGAATCTTCGTAAAGCTGATCTAATTTTATTAAAATAATCAAGTTATGAACTTTGAAACTGTTGTTGAAACTTTTCCCTTCCGCCATTGCTACATAATAAATGGATTATAATAAAATACAAACTACGAGCAAGACTTTTTAAAAACTTAAACATTTAATTAAGATAACTTCTAAGAACACTACACAAGATAAAAATTATGAATGACACAATAATAATTGTCAGTAAAAGATGAATCTAGCTTCATACAATGTTGCAATTGTAACTTTAATTTAATCTCAAGCATCATTAAGTGAAGAAAATTACTATAACGCACCTTAGACTCATTCACACGCTACGCAAATGTAAATATAACATTTCAATTTTGAGCTACCAATTTGAATTTATTTTTTTCACCGCGGAAATGCTTTAGAAGACAACTAAACTATAACAATTTTCTTTAAGATGAAAGGAAAATATTTTTCGATTATATTGATTCTATATAATATTTAAAAGTAATTACAACGAGCCGAAAAATACTGAAATAAATTGAATGTTCAATGAGGAAAGTTTAAAAATTGATAATAATTACTTTTGCATTCTTCAAACCTAATTTGGTAATTCGGGATCGGCATTACATTCCATTTATCATTAATGTATTGTCGAGTATGTTACAAGTTGATAATTAATCCGATAATTGAATTTCACCAAATTGTTTCATACTAGGTATAATAATAATAAAAAAACAAGGGCCATTTAAGTACGCTTTTTATTTCCAGTTTTATTTATAAATTTCTCAAATATTGATAGCCAATTCTAGAATCACATTTATTTTTGTAGGTAAAAACATAGCTGTACTGATTTTTCCAAAACTACATGGTACTAAGAGCTGGTACAAATTAGGCGTTTTGTAACGCGCGTTTTAATAACTATACAATATCTGATTATTTTTATATATTATATTATTGTGATTATTAAAATCCGCGTTTAAAATCTTCTAATGTTTACCAGTTCTTAATGGTATGATTTATTGAATACATTTTAACCACGCTTATATTAACTTCTTATGTTTTTATCGGTGGAATCTTATATATGATATTTACCACTTTTTCGATAGTCGACAGACTTCATTACTCACACCTATTCTCGATAATGATAATAATTGCATCAGTTCTCAGATAAACGATGAGCTCACTAAAAGATGGTGCTGGTTTCATACCAATAGTGATGAATAATAGCTGATATATTATTTCGGTTGATGTGTACTCATTGCGTCGAAAGAACCCAATTACATAACCAATTAATATAGCTCAGATAAAAAAATGGAATAATATGGAATGCCACAAAAACATATGAACAAGTTGAGTTCGTAAATTATTTCAAAAATTACTAAGAAAATGTTTGCTAGACACAAAATGATTTTACACGAAACCATACACTTGAAAATAGTTCAAAGATTCGTTATAAATTACCTAATAATATTAGAAGAAAACAAATGTTTAAGCACGTCCTAACTACTTAGCGTTACCCAACATCACTATAGATATGAAATCATTAAAAGAGTAAAAATTTTCATCATTTAAAATTTTTTTTAAAATCATTTCTTGCTCATTGTTAATTGGCTTCGATTGAAACTATTCCACTAAGATATAAAAATCAAAAATAATTTACCATAGTAAAACTAAATCAAGACTCCTCAAAATATTTTAAGCTCAAAATATTCATTTCCTTAAGACTTCTCAATAGTTTCTTGAAAATTTAAGCTAACCCTGTCTTAATTTTCATTTTTATTTTCAGAAAGTTTATATGAAAGAGCAAGTCATAAGAAAATGGTAAATTTAGTTAAGAAACTATACACTCAATGAGAGCTATTAGAGGCATAGTATTGGTGATGATTTTTCATCCCCCGTTAATAAAAGATTTACCAAATCTAAAAAAAAATGTATTCCTGAAATTTAAAGAAGTTTTAAATTGCTGGACAGTTGTCTAAAGTTGATTAGAAATAATTTTTTTACAAAATTCTTTTTCATTCCTTTGAAATTAAAAATCTGTATAACTCCGTCTTAGTGGATGATATTTTTTTTAGTATTAGATACTTAATGTTTAAAATCAAGATCGTAACTCAAGAATTTTCCAATTCTGTTGATATTTCTGTCCTCAATGACTTCATTTATAATGAACATAAAGAAAAGTAAAAAAAATCTAAAAAATTTTCGTTGCACTGAAAATGGAAGATTGATATAGTAGATTACAGACTTCTGTTGTTGATTGAGAGAAAACGCCCACAATCTTTGGTAAAAGAATTATTTTTGTACACTTAAATTTACGCATTGTTTAAAAACAATATTCAATATTATTCTCCTATTAAAAGTATTACATTATCTAAAAATTGAGGTATTATCTTTGATGTTAAATTAACCATAAATAATATCATGGACTGCGTTGCCAGACGACCCGATTTTTACGTAGGTATCCCGATATATATATTCCGATTTTTAACCCAAAATTAAATGTCCGAGGCCGGATAGATTAAGTCTCGGCTTTCATAGATTACTCGGTAATTATTATTATTAATATTCTAAAGTACCTAACGAATTTTTATCAAAATACATTTTATGGACATTTTAGGTATCTTTGTGCTGCAAATTTAATTTGAATATAAAAGGATATTGATTGATATAATTAGAGGGATAAAGGATCGGGATTTTTACAATAAATGCACCAAGAATATCAATTCGCGACGTTTCGCCATATATTACGGCTTCATCAGGCTCTCAGAGCATTGATCAGAGATATCATCGTTGCGAACTGATATTCTTGGTGCATTTATTGTAAAAATCCCAATCCTTTACCCCTCTTATTACATCAATCAATAAAAAATAACTAGGATCTGAAGAGATATTAATTATAAAAGGATACTCATATTTGACAACTACATATTAGGTATATGTATACACGATTTTCGATCTATTTTGCGTTCGATGAAATTATCTTGCTTTTTTACACAAAAAGTTTCAAAATCCCGAATTTCCCAAAAAAATATCTGATAACGCTGATTATAGACCACTGAAGAAGGTTGTTATAGTGTTTTTAGAAAAAAGTTTTTAAAGTAAGAAAAACTTTGTTATGGAAAAATTGTGTACAAACTTTAATTGTAATTTTAGTACAAATGAAATTTTGAAAAGGGACTTTTTTGTAGAGATTTCAATACCTGTTAAATTTTTGTACAACCCATCGTTAGCACATTATAAAATCAAACGAAGTAAAACCAATCTTATCCATTTAGTTAGAAAGTTACCAATAGTTTAATTTTTAGCGTTAATTAACAATCAATTAATGATCAATACATAGCTATTTTTAATTCAATCAAATTTGCTATGAAAATTTAATCAACAAATTGCACAAGATAATTCCAAACAAATTAGGTATTGGTATTGAATTGCAAATTCAGAATGTGAAAAATGTTTTTCGTTAGATTGCACAAAAAATACACACACACAAATCAAGTTCGAATTTCCATATTTCACAGAATGTCGAAAATAGATGAAACATGAAAATGACATGTTTAAAATTTGAGAAACGATCTAGGTTGTGTTCGATTGATTTGTATTAGCATATGCAGACATTAACTAATACTGTTATTACTTCTTTAATTTCATTACACAATTGAAATTATTACATGCAAATTGGATGGCCACATGAAAGCAAACTATTTCTTTCTCCCCATTTTTACTCTTCGCCGTCCTCTTTGTTTATTATATTTACATCAAATAATAACAAATTGTAAGTAACGAAGAAGAAAAGACGAGTACACAACGAAATAATGAAATAAGTTGCCCTCTTCAATGTGTTCTTCTCGCTAAAGTCCCTTCTCTTCGAGTCTTTTGCCCGCCTATGAGATTTCGGTTCTAATTCTGACATCCTATATAAAAGCGAGTAACGTCTTTGATGAAATAATCATTGTTGTGCATTGTTTAGTGCAACAGAAGTGCGGTATTTTGTAAAACGGTGACAAGTGAAATTTTTCAAGTGATTAAGATGTTGCGATCATTTATGGTAGGTGCTTTTTTCAACACATTTTCCAACATTTAAGTGAATGAAAACGTTGGCATGAGCTAGGACTAATTTTCAAAGCATTGTTTTAGTGTCCATTTAAAACGATTCCCCTATACTCATTTTTTTCCTAATTTTTAAGTGATCCTAAATAAGACAAACAATAAAGGTTATTCAAGTTTAAAGAAAACTTTTAATCAAGTTGATTTCCATCTCATAGGTGATGAAAATACTTCAATATGAACTCGTATTTTCCTCGTAAATAGCTGGTAATGAAATGCAAATAATTCAAAGAAAATTAGAGACCGTAGCTTTGATTTATAATTATTTTCACTTATTATAATGAATATCTAAAATGAAAGTAAATAATTTTATTATGTGATTTCAAATTACTTTTCCTCGTCATTGTATTGTACTCTTCATAATTTATTTAATCAAGTAAATTATAGATCGTTTTCATTTAATTTTTAATTTACTTTTTCCCCGTTTTCTATCGTTTAAATCTTTTCAAAGCTTGTGTAATAAATAAAAAAGAAATTGCCTTTCCTTACAAGTAGTTAATAGAAAAATAATTTTTATTATTTACAAAATTTTCAATCATTTCAAAATTTTAGTATTTCCATTAGGTAAAACTTTTCTTTTGTAAAACTTTTAATCGTAATACAGAGAAAGGCCATCATATATATGTGATTATAAAATTTTTCTTCTGCGAAAAAAAGCATTACCTCTCATCATAATGATGCAATAAAATTAAATTTAAGATTAATTACAATTAAATTTCACTTCTTGTTTAATATGAGGACTATAAAGCCAAAAATAATTAATATTAATGTAATTAAAATTTTTAATGAAATCGAGATTTTATCTTTCATTCGTATATAGTTTAAAAAACAGTGCAATTTAATTTTTTTTCTCAAACGCAATTATCAACCATAAAATGAGCTAAAAGAAATAAATGTTTTATAAAAAAAATATAACAGTTTTGCTATTTTTAACGCGAAAATTACAGGTACTATAACAAATTGAAGAAATTAAATTTATAACAAATGTATAGTGAAATCGAAATTAATGATACAATTATTTCCAGTACTATTGTCTCATGGAAACTATTCTAAAAAACATTAAAATAATCATTAGTTTAAGACATGAATAACTTTCATTGCACACCAATTTGTTCATCCTTTTAACTATGTGTAACAATGAAGCTTCACATTATTTTTCTTGCTTTCCTTTACGAAACAATTCACTCGATGATCCCTCGTTCAATTTTTGCCTTCCTTGTTTTCACTCGATTAAAATGCAAGTCGCATACGATCGATGGAATTGATCTTTTGTATTGATCACGTATTGATTGAATAATCGAATGTTGTTTTAAGGTTTTGGCTGCATTAGTCGCAGTGGTAAGTTGTCGTCCAGAACCACCAAGTTCTTATTCCGCACCTAGTTCATCGTTTGGAGGACCAAGGCCGCAGTATGGTCCTCCTCCTCAAGCTCCAACGATTCATAAGCACGTTTATGTTCACGTACCTCCACCCGACAACGATTATGTAGCACCCCAAAAACCAATTACTTTTGCTCCACCACAAAAGCACTACAAAATCATCTTCATCAAGGTAAAAAAATTTTTAACTTAAATCAATTTTAAGTTAACGAGTAATTATTTCTTAGGCTCCAACTGCCCCAACCCCAACCGCCCCAGTTATCCCAGTTCAGCCTCAAGATGAACAAAAGACTCTCGTCTACGTTTTGGTTAAGAAACCTGAAGAGCAACCAGAAATCAACATTCCTACACCAGCACCAACACAACCGAGCAAACCTGAAGTTTATTTCATTCGATACAAAACTCAAGTAAGTAGAACAAACTTTTATAAAATTTATAATGATTTTAAATGTAAACAATTATTTTAGAAGGAAGAAGGTGGATATCCCAATAGTATTGCGCCGGCACCATCTGGAGATTATGGAGCGCCCGCTGGACCTCCAGCAGCACCCAGCAGTGAATATGGTGCGCCCAGTTTTTAATCGATGATGGCCAATAAATTTTAAAATTTAGCTGAAATTTGACTCCTGAACAAATACGGGCATTGTTTCCGAACACTGTACACTTATTGATTGTATTATTGTTGTAAATAACATAACAAAATGTTTTTATTTTTGTAATTTTTTTAAGAAATACATTTTATTATAAAAAAAAAAATTGAGTTATTAAACTTCATTATGTATTTACCTCATAAAAGAATTTATAATATTCAGTCATTTCCAGTAAAGTGATAGTTTTTATGCAGATATAAAAATTCGCTATATTTTTTCCGTATATTATATTAAGGAATGCAGAGGAAGGTTTTTAGTTTGAAGTTAAGGTAAAACCAAAAATTAATATGAAATATTAACAATTTTTAAAAGCGAAACTTAAATGAATTATTCAGGCTGAACATTTTCATATCACTGTTATTTGTCAGTTTGTTTATGCAGCACCTGTTGCAGCCATAGTATTTTAATATTTTATATCGAGTATTCCTGATTCCATCTACTTTAGAATCAGCTATTGTATAATTTATCATTAGAAATCGTTTTCAAAAATTCGTAATAGATACAGTATTCGGGTAACAACTAAAATAATTCTTCATTAAAATAAAAGATTATTAAAATGTTTATACACATAGAAAGTCGTAAAATGATATAACGACACCCGGACATGCGAAAGGATAAAAAGGCACCCTTTCGTCTTATAACCATCTTTGAAATATATTGAAAAATTATAGAACTAAACAAAATTAAATGCATTATTGAGCGATTAAACGACCATCAAGACGTCGACCCTTTCCTCCTTCTGAAACGTGTATGTCTCAGCAAGAATCAAGTCGTTTGTAAAGGAAAAAAAATTATGTGGAAAAATATCCTCCCAAATGCCTGTGTACAAACCCCTGCTCAAAATTTTATAAAAAGTCTCCCTGGCCTACGAACACCTGCAAAGGCTCTTGGAGCTACCCGTACCTCATTTGAACTTTGGAACCTCCTCATCACAAATGATATGATAAATAAAATAGTCAATTATAGTCAAATACTTACAGTTGTTATCTACTCTAGTTCTAGAGATTATAAATAAAAAAATTTCCTGATTTGTTCCGATGATCTGTGAGACCGATGCTACTCCAGAGCATACAGCGATCATACTATACAAAGTAGCGGGTTAAGCGCAAGAGATCATGGAGTTAATAAAGATGAACCAGCTCAAACCACTTAGAAAGCCGATATTCGCCAAAAAAAGGTTAGGCTTTCTATTTGTTGGGATTTGGAAAAATTGAAGGATTCACTCAAACAGAAAATTGGTCAGAATTGATCAATAGAAAAGGTATAGTGTTCCACTACGATAATGCAAGATCTCATACAAATTTGGTAAATCTCCAAAAGCTTTTACAGCTTGAATGGGATTTACTACCACACCCATCATACTCTCAAGAATTGGAACCTTCGGTTTTTTACTTATTCCGTATAAACGGATTAATCAGGGATATAAGCCTCATAGGTCATTGTCAATTGAAATTTTGATTATGCTGCAACCGTTTGCAACCATAGTATTTTAATTAGAGATGAAACGGATATCCTGTAAATATCCGGCGGCGTAAATACTATCTGATCGAATACCGGATAAGTAGCCCTTATCCTACCGAATACCGGATTAAAAATATATTTTTAGGTAATTTATTGCTTTATTTAGTTAGTATCATTTAAGAAATTCAATCATTAATCATAAAATAATTCTACAACTTAGAAAATGAATTAGCACCCATACTACAATAAGGGCAAATTATGGTGAATGAATACTAAATAATTTTTTTTTTTGGTATTAGGTAGTAAGCGGTTTCCCTTGTCTTCGTAATTAAGGCCAGCTTCAAAAAAACGTCTTTCGCTGTACACATTGCTGCAAGGATGTTGAAAGATAGATTTTGGCAAACTTAAATTTGGGTGTTGTTGTGCATTAGCTGCCCATATTTTGTTATAAATGTTATATTTTGTTTTAAATCTCGGGTCTAGGTAAGTTGCAATCAAGTAGTTTGAGTCTTGACGTTTGGAGTTAAAATGAGTTTCTAATCCAGCTTTTAACGTTTCATTAGATATTCGGCAGCCGAATATCCGGCTACAAGTTTAGCTGAATATCCGGCATTCGACTAAACTGCTATCCGGTTCATCTGTAGTTTTAATATTTTAAATATTCAATATCCCTTAAAAGCACCTATTTTTTAATAAATCTTAAAAAAATCATTAAATTAAATATTCCTAAAAATAAAATACTAAAGAAATAAATATAATAATGCTCCATTAAAATAGAAAACTATCAACTTTTTATTACAGCATTGTAAATTGTATGTAAGAAACGCATTATTGAAATAAGTCCTGTAATTAATTAACGCGGCCGCGACGGCGCAGTACAGAATGTGGCGAGGTTATAAATAAGGTGAGAAAATACCGTTAGCGCTCAGACAGGTGCAAGATTTTCAGATCGTATGACGTCAACATGTCTGTCACAAAAAAATAAAGAACACAAAAATCAAACAAAACCAAAAAACCTCTTGAAATGTAAAAATAGAGCAGGGGAATGGAGAAATTTTTTTCCTGAATGATTTATTTTTATGAAAATAGTGAACCAAGATTGGATTTGTATAAATGTGTAAACATAAGTCCAAAAGCCTTTTTAAACTAATGGTGCCCTACATAGTTGCATAAAACAATGCCTAATATCCTAAACATAGACTAGGAACGTAGGAGCCATTTTGAATCATGAAAAATGTTAACTGAAACATCTTGGTGTATCACCAATTCAATTTTGTGTAAAAATCTTCCAGTTCTTAGTATATGAAGGACGTAACTGAAGATTTCCTGAAAAGTATTGTAAGAACAATTTAATTGCGATTTTTGTAAGATCGTTAAAACTTTAAATGCGTTTTCTTCAGGTCAATTCTATGGCGTCTTCACCAGAAATATTGAAATCGGGCATCCGTGACATCTATTGAAAATCCGGCGTTGGGTAACTATCTATCAACTAATCACAGATAGTTGAGGAGCAGAGAACGTGGATAAACAAAATGTAAGGATACTTTTTTTAACTATCTATTATTTTATATAAAAAAATATCTGCTGCGAGGCGTCACAGTACTTTCTTTCACTTTCATTTACGAAACTCGCTGTTGGTTAAAAGAACTATATGCACTTTATAACTATACAGATTAACAGAACTAAATGCATACAGCCTCTAAGTCTATACGAACTCCCACCCTTAACCCCAGAACCGTCCTTATTTGAATTTTTCCAGGAAAAAGTTTCAATTAAAATTGTAGTCACCAATGAGTCTAAGGGCTATATAAATTTTAAAGAAAATCGTTGGAGCCGTTTTCGAAAAAAATTGAAAAATCTCAAAAACTCCTAGAATTAAGTAGACTTTTCGGTTAACCAATTTCAACCAAAAGCTTCGCACACACACACATATACAGCCAGACATTCTTCTAAAAATCCTTCTTTGGATTTAGGGGACCTCAAAACATGTATTTCCGGTGAAAACTCGAACTCGAAAATTTGACTCGATTACAATACTTCCTTTGCTATATAATAGTAAAAAAAGTAAAATTACTTTATCATAAATAATTAGTAGCTACCCGTGAATTCGTTCACGTCCAATTTAACAAAATAAGTAAATACAATGGTGATTTTCCCGAGATATTTTTATTCATCAACATTTAAATGAACGACTTAAAACAAAAAAAGGAAAGATATAAAGTACATATTTAAATTCATAATTGAAAAATTAGTTTCTATTTGTAAAAGTTGACAATTTAGGAGTAAGATTTAGAAAAGCCAAAGTTTTAACTCCCCGTTTGAACCACTTAAGGATTAAAAATTATTTCTGAGGTAATCTGCCTAATAATAAAGTTTTTTTTTAATTTTTATTACACGCCTTCAAATATCATCCTTTTATATGGCGTTTTTCAAAGATTCATAAATTATATAACTAGAAAAAATTAATTTTATGAAAAAAGTATAGTGATTACTGGCTAGGTGATCATTTCTTGGGTTTTTCTTTGAGCTTAAAAAAAACTTCACCCCTTAAATGAAAGAATCACGAAACAAAACAGCAAAGGTTCTTTATATTCTCATGTAGATTTATAATTACAAAATTAAAATTTGATAACATTGATAATTCAAGTTAAAAAAATATAAAACGGTCAACCCTCTTTTTGAGTATTAGAGGTGACATTTTTAAAAAAATTTTCGTTACTGAAAGTTACAGTCCTCTCAGGAATCAAACATTCTCATGTTTTAATCTACAAATAGCTTATAGTCTCTATAGTATTTCAATGAATCCAATTAATCACGGTACGTTTTAATTTAATGGGATTTCTTTTCACATTGTAAATTTGGATGGGCAAAAATTTTAAAAGCTTTTTTCTCACATTTTCAAACGCATAATTGAGCTGAAAGGTTACATGTGCGATTACAAACTATAAAATATAGAGGTTTTTGTGGTTGAAAAATTGATCTAGCTTGGTCTAATTTATAAGAAAATTTGTTTTCTCCGTGTCTTGAAGTATTTTCATAACGGAATAATATTATGCAGTGATGAATAAGGGAATGCCTATACATCAACATTATATTAGTTACCGAATGCAATGAATGTACGTCGGTCTCAGAAAGTGGCACATAGACATAGTGCACATAATAACAAAATTTAAATCTTTATTGAAAGATGTTGAAAGGTATTGTTTGTTACCCATAATACTACAGAGAAGAAGTTAAAAATTTAAAAATTAATTTGAAAAAAATCGTTGTGTTTATGAGAAGATGATTATGAAAAAGAACAATAAAAACCCGATAGCACTCCTGTGCTATAGGGTTTTTTTTAACCGAACTGGACCGGAGTCTAAGCCAGTAGATTTTAAGGGCAGTAAATTTGGGGCCGAAATTTCAAATAAAAATAGTAAAATTACAATTTCATTGTAGCAACGGAGGCAAATTTTGAATATCTTGTTATAAATTCGCTACTGATTTTACAATATATAGGTATAAGTGTATTAAAATATTATTAGCTTCACGTCTAAAGTGTATAAGGTAATATTGTAACCGAATTTGGTCTGTATTGAGTTCCACGTTTAGGGTTCTTTTATTCTTTAGAAATCAAACATTAAAACCATATTTTATTTATAAACACGAACATCACAACTAAAACAATTTAAATCATCGCAACAATCACTATTCGCTTAAATCTCACTAAATTTAGGAATTAAAAAACCTCATAGACGGCGTAGCATCACATTGAATTAATCAAAAATCCTATCGTCTTATTACCTATATGAAGAGCAGAATGTTCTTCCCTTTGTTGATAATGGAATTTTCTTCGATTTAAATCAGTTGTCGATCATTTTAGTTTCTAGCCCGTTCAACGGTTTTTCAATGACTAATTGTTGAACATTTTATTTCTTTTCAATGTTCGGCTCATTATTTCCATCCTTGTACCTTTATAAGGATCTTTTAAGAGAATTCGTAGCAAACTGTTCAACTGTTGAAATCGACGACGTGTTGATGTTTCTGAATTCTCATCGATATTCTGTCTGACATTTACAATATTTTTGGCCAACCTTACAGGGCGGGCGCGGTAGTTTTTTTTTTTTGTCGCAAGCGAATAAGTTTCCTCAAATTTTTTAATTAAACCTCGAATGGTGGACTTATTAATGGAAATATGAATTCCAAAAATTCCACGAACTAAAAACGAAATAATATCGTGCCTCTCTATCACATGTATCGCGTTCTCGCTTGCACGCACAGGCTCAAATGGAACGTGACATTTTTTGTGCATGTTGCCCAGTGTTCACCAATTTATAAGACGTTATCACATCAAAAACTTTTCTATAGTTACCTCACTGCTTACTCTGCTATAATTCTGAGTGTCCTGAAAACAAAAATCGATAATAAAATAAAACAATTAAATATAAAAACTTGAATCATTTATTGAATTAAATAAAATTATTTTTACAGTTGTAAAACAGAGCATTCATATAAATTATCACAATATTTCAAATTATTCATATACATCAATATGAAGCACTTATGAACAAGAATTTTTTTTTCTTTGCTAAAATATTCAATCATTATTTTATACATAAAATTAAATGTCATTTCTTATAAAAACAATTTTTTTAAATAGAAAATTTTTATAAAATTTCTTTTAGTTAGAATGAATATATAATATGGAAAGCTGCGTTTTAAAATAGACAAACCTTACATTCTAACAATTAAATTGTGATAAACATATTATAAAGTGATTGTTTCAATCGTATTTCCTATAAAGGAAGTCATTTTAAAACTTAAAATTTACGTTTTATTTTCTATTTAATAAGATTATGATAAATACCTATAATAATTGTTTGGTAAATATTTTAAATAATAAAGTATAGTCGAACCTGGATAAGCGAGAGTTCATAGAACCACGATCTCTTTTTCGCTTATCAAGGATTCTCACTAACCTGAATTTCTAGTCATAGTATGTTTTTTGTGGTTCTATTGGATTGATTTAATATCAAAACAAAACTTCTAAACGGCCACCTATTGGCGCAGTGGCTAGAGCGGTAGTTCTCTCCACTTCATGCGTCAAGTGGTTCTAGGTTCGATTCCCGTTGAATCCTAGACTTAAGATTCTAGACCTAAGAAATAATTGACCAATAGAAATTTTCTGTGTTTAGACAGTCGTGATATGACCTTAGCTGTTAAAGCGACTTAAAACACCAAAAAAAAAAAAAAGCTCTCGGTTTCCTGGTACGTCTCTGATCCGCAATGAAACATTTGATGCTTAATGGAAATTTTATTCGGATTTATACTTTTAATTTGCAACAGAAAGAGAAATTTAGAGATTTTCTCTTATATAAATTTTTATTTCTTACAATTAGGAGGTTTTATAGGGTTAAAACTACGGGTCTTTACTAATTGAGTTTTCTCGCTTACCCAGTTTTCATTTACCCAGGTGTGATTGTAAATTGCAGTGGAACTAAGGTAATTGAAATATCAGGAAACACTTTTTATGCGATTGTTACAGTAGTTTATCATTCCTTTCTTACTAAAAACAATTTTTCTTTTATTTCGTAGTTTCACTAATTGATAAAAAATCATAATAAAGAGTTCTAAATTATTTATAAAGGGTCGTGTTATAAATTTAAGCCACAAATATAATTCAGTTAAATAAGTTTCACTGAAATTAATATAGAAGAGAATAATAATTAATTATAACTACGAGGATATTACACTTTTTTTATATAAATACTTAGTTTTCAACAACTAGCTACACTTAAAACATGTATTGTGCTTATGATAAAGATATAAAAAAGCCATAAAACTTTGCATAAAACATTAAAAAAATTTAAATCACAATCATTTTTTTCTTATGCATTAAAATTAAGTTTCGAGAACAAAATATGTAAATTTTTAAAAACATGACCTATTATAAATTACAATAGTTAAAAATATTTTATTTTAATTTGATTATAAGGCGAAGGAATAAGTAAATAACAAGAATAAATTCAAATATACGCCAAAAATGTTTATAAAAATTCAATATTTAAGACTATAATATGGACGTAATCTAATTTCGCCCTAAGAAAATCAAACGCGAGGAATTTAACATATTTACGTTCAATACTAAGTTCTGACCATCAAATGACTAGAAAAAAACTGTAGTGAATATGTACTAATATTTCAAAGCAAGATTTCTGAAAAAAATATTTTACGCTAAAAAGTAAAGTTTATAATATTCTTATTTATTAAGGATGTAGTTTGCAATAGCCTTATTTTAAACAAATAATATAAGCGATTATATAATTGGTATAAACTTTTTTTTAAGAAGCGATTTTTTTAAGAAATTGATTTGTCACACATTCGTCGTTGTATAATAAAGGAAAAGAGCAAGTTTGTACTAATTTTTTTATAATTTTGGTATTGTCGATTGATATAAAAGGGTTAATATTTATTTTTTGAATTTTACTTCTTTTGCCTTATTATGAAGAAAATAATTTTAAAAAACCCGGTGTTATCCGCGTTGAAATAGAAAAAAAACCTTCAGTATAGTAAACTGATATATTTTTAACCAGAATCAAATTTCGGATAAGTTCCTATCAAATAGCTATGAAAAAAGAACGTTTCAACTAACAATATAAGGGTTTAGTCCTTTTGATTTATGTTATTTTCGCTCTTTGAAGCCCCATAGTTATAGTAATTATAATGGATCATTTTTATTAATAAGAAATATTGGATATTTAAGTTATAAATCAATAAGAAGCAAGCCATTTTTTGTATTGTACTATATCATTCTTAATTTAAATATAGTAAAAATTAATAAGTTTATCTAATAACAACTATACATCTTTAAAAACATTAACCTGTGCGATCGAAGGATTTCCGTCAGGAACGAAATTTTAGACGTTATTTTTTCAACTCTAAACACCTTTTAGTTTCAATAGAAAACTAAAAAATTAAATCCAAAAAAGAAAATATCTACTCGATTCCTATTCTTCTAATGCCATTATAGGGTTATGTGTTAGATATTAAATATCTGCTGCGAGGCGTCACAGCACTTTCTTTTACTTTCATTTATGAAACTCACTGTTGGTTAAAAGAACTATAAGTACTTCATAACTAAACATATAAACAGAAGTATTGTATATGCATACAACCTATATACATATGGATATACAAATTCCCAACCTTCACCCCTAAACCACCCTTTTTCGAGTTTTCCCAGGAAAAAGTTTCAAATAAAAGCTGTAGGCATCAATGGGTCTAAGAACTGTAGAAAGTTTAAAGAAAATCGATGGAGCCTTTTTTTACAAAAAATTGAAAAAACTCCAAAACTCCTAGAATAAAGTGGAGCTTCCGGTTAACCGATTTCAACCAAAAGCTTCACGGCACAACTAGATATAATATACAGGCTAAATTCCAAGTTTGGTGAAATTCGGATAAAGCTTTCAATACGATATGGCTGTCACACACACACACACAGACAGTGGTTTCTAAAAACCACTTTTTTGGACTTAGGGGACCTCAAAACATGTATTTCCGGTGAAAGCTCGAATTCGATTACAATACTTCCTTTACTATATAATAGTAAAAGAAAGTAAAAATGGACTATTGAGCGATTGATATGGCTACCTAGTGGTAATAATGGAAACTATCTCTAAGCGAAGCCCACGAATCCCCTAGTCTATATCCTATATATGGCATATACATTTAAGTGGAATAGGAAGAACTTATCAAACACCGTATTACATACAATACTTTAAAGATAATTTTTTTAAAGAAAATTCAAAAAATCCAAATATATATTGTTATATTAATAAACCCTTATAATCAAAAGAATCTTTTTAAAAGAATCATTAAAATCCACTGAACACGTTTTTAAATCGATTTGTTGAACACACAAACAATTTTATGAATAGTAAAGATAAGAATAAATTTTTATGATGCACGCGCATGACACGACAGGCACGACAATAAAAATAATATCAGGAATAAAGTTGATAAAATTTCCCTAATTCTTGTAAAAAAGGGCTACAAACAAAATAAAAGTAGACACCAGGTACCATGCACTTCATAAGAAATCTTAGGTCCATCTATGCATGGAGGGAGAAATAGTCTGTTGAAAATCGTCCTTTTCTCTTCTTGCATCAAAATATATATATTTCACTAATTCATTCATCGGTCAAACCCATGATTTCCTATCAAGTGCATGGTATCTGGTAGACACGTACAAGAACAGTTTGTATAAGCACAGAGTACTAAAAAAAGGTCTTGATATTCTTTAATATCGTGGCAAAAGATTTGCAAAAGCATTGATTTTATAAAATCGCCAATATTATGTAACAACCAAGTAAATATTTGATAGTTTATACCAGTTTAAACACAATATTTATATTAGTAAACTTAATTTTACCATATATTTCTATCTAATTCAAAATGTCAAATACTTAAGATTCTAATATGTTTAATGGAAGAATTTAGATATATAATTTATAAGGCGTTAATTGATTTTTTCAGTTTATTATATATTATATAATTGGAGAATGTACATATAAGGAAGCGTTAAAAATTTCCAAGAAACCCATTCTAAAGCATTTGAAATTAACTGTTTATCATCATGTAATCGTATTGCTCTGAATGTTTGCAGTTGATATGTCTATTTGATTATAGTGTAAATCCCATTATAGTGTATCCCGTTGTAGTGTAGTATCCCACACAAATCAAATTAATTTTATTGTCTCTCATGCTGAGGACAGTCACTCTACATAATATCTTTTCGCGTTTTAAAATTTCATTTATTTATAAAAAAATAATTTTAGCACCTACTTAAGAAAAATACAGTTCTCTTCTTAACTATGAAATATTTCTGTTTCAAAAATACAAACCTGTTGTTTTTCCCTTTTTAAGTACCATTCTCACATTTTCGTTTCAGTAGACGAAGTAACAATATTCATAGTATTTTTCAACAAATCAAAGCACTTGTGTTTTAGAAGTTAAAATTTGCCAATCATTACATGGAACGTTTACGCTAATATCTAGAATAAAACTCTTTAGAAGCGTTGTGTTTTTATAGCTAAGGTGGATCACCACTTAAAAATTATTTTTTGAGACATCCTGTATATGTGATCAACATTGTACATATGTGGCGAAAAATGATCATATCTTACGATTTGTCACAAGAATAGAGATGTAAGATGGTGATCCACTTTAAAAATATCTATGCTAATAAATAAAAATCTTCCGATAACTTGAAATGGTTTAAAATATCGATTAGCAGTGTAAAAACCTCGAGCACTATAAATAAATATTTTGGACGCTAATTTATATGTCAATAGCTAACATTTTACGTGTGTCGCGTTTCTGTACTTTTTTAGTTAATTTTGGTTTTTCAGTTCGTGTGTGCCACACGTAAATTTTACTACAATTGTCAGCCAAGGGTTCCAAATCTGGAACGGTGGTGAAATATTTTAAAATTTCGGTTTCTTGATAGCCCGGTTTTGCATCGTATGAGAAGACGGCATCTGGTTTTTCTAAGACTAGTCTTAGGTTGATTGCAAACCCTGCCATGTCAATGGGAAATGGTCGTTTTGGTTCCCAAATACTCGTAAAGCCTGTCACTCGTCCAGTTTCCGTGTCGACTATTGGTTTTTCTACGTCTAATCCTCCGACGAGGCCCACAGGCCACACTCCAACTTTTTGTACGTTAGACATCTATAAGAAAATAACATATAAACGATTCTTTTAATCATAAGAATATCTCGTGTTTAGACTTCCAAAAGAAAAATTTAAAATTTTTTTTTGGAAAGGTGTCAACAAGTTAAAAGAAGTAGAATAAGTGGGGAGTCCTAACGTAGGATTCCCCACAGACGGATCCCTTTGTTATAATGCTTATCCCGGGATCAGCATAAGCGTCGTTTTTCATAGCGCCTTTGACTGCGCCAATACAAAGAAAAAGAGTTCCAAGTATTTTTAAGCTCTGCTTCGGACTTTCGTTTACAAAAACAATTTTAAAAACTTAACCTGAAAATTTTTACGGGAAAGAGCGAATTCTGAACTGCTGCTTGCCGCTTATGGCTCCGTTACCAATTGTGCAATTAATTTCTTGTGGTCCAAAATATTTGTATTAGTAGAAGATCCGAACCTACATCGACCTTCACCGAATTGATAATAGAATGAAACATATTTTATCATGAACTTAGTAAATTAGAAGATATATTAAAAATGGGTTGCCTAAAAATCCTGAACAGAGTATTTTTAATTAATTTTTTTTAAATATTGCAACAAATAGAAAAAATTTTACACATCACAGGCGACTGCGATGTTGGGTCCTTTATTATTACACAGTATACTTACCTCGGATCTCTCTGTCTCACATTTCCACGCGCATTAAAATTTAAATCTTTAAAATTCGCAAGCCCCTAATAGCACCGAACTTTTTGCAGACAAACCTATGTCAACGTGTTCGCAATAAAACAGCGCTTATGATGCTATAAAATTTTTTATATTATCTTGATGTTGCAATATAATATTAAAAATATATTTTTTTAAATAATTAAAAAAAGTCTGTCCAGGATTTTTTTAGGCAACCAATTTTTTATATTTTCTAATATAGTAAATTCATGATAACATATGTTTCATTCTATTATTAACTCGGTGAAGGTCGATGTAGGTTCGGATCTTAGACTATATCTAATTCGTTGTCTTTGTAATAATGCAGATATTAAAAAATATCTGCTGCGAGGCGTCACAATACTTTCTTTTACTTTCATTTATGAAACTCACTGTTGGTTAAAAGAACTATAAGTACTTTATAACTTTAGATCTAAACAGAATTATTGTATATGCATACAGCCTATATACATATTATGGATCATATACAAATTCCCAACTTTCACTCCGGAACCGCCCTTATTCGAATTTTCCCAGGAAAAAAATTCAAACAAAAGTTGTAGGCATCAATGAGTCTAAGAACTATAGAAAGTTTAAAGAAAATACGTGGAGCCATTTTCGAAAAACTTGAAAAAGCTCAAAAATTCCAAGAATAAAGTAGGGCTTTCGGCTAACCGATTTCAACCAAAAGCTTCGCGGCACAACTAGATATAATATGAAGGCTAAATTCTAAGTTTGGTGAAATTCGGATAAAGCTTGCGATACGATATGGCTGTCACACACAGACATGTTTATAAAAACTACTTTTTTGGACTTAAGGGACCTCAAAACATGTATTTCCGGTAAAAGCTCGAATTTGAAAATTCGATTACAATACTTCCTTTGCTATATAGTAGTAAAAAATGAATTTCTATTAAAATCTAATACGTCGATGCAGAGTGATTGTGATGTGCCTCTTTGAGAGAAATCTAAGATTTTCTTTTAGATATCTAAACCCTGACCACGCTATATACATACTTCTTTAAAAAGCTTAACACTGTACGTGTTATCATCATCCATAAAATATACAACTCCGTTATCTTTCTCTATACTTAAATTTTCCCTTAACCATTTTAATCCTTCGTTCCGTTGGCTTACTCCTCGTGGTCGTTGATGCCATTTAACTCCCTATAAACATAGATTTTAATTGATTAAAATCTAAATCAATTTATTAGCAACTGCACTTCATACTTTTGTTATTTTATACAATGACGGAGTACTTGAAAAAAGGTGCGTATAACGCAATGCACAGGGAATATCACGAAGAAAATCAATTACAAAACTTGTTCTTTCCGGAGCATCTTCCACAACTACCCAATGTACATTGGGAACCATACAAAGAGTTTGAGAAATACTAAAATATATATAAATTATTAGTAAAATACAACAATGCACGTATATTAACAATACCGTGTTAATTCAGGTTCTTGAACAGGTCGTGCATAAGTCGGTGTAATACAATAGATGATAGGTAAATTAGTTGAGTCTTTTTTCGAGTTATCGAACAGTTCTTGCTTTTTACTACAAAAGGCCGCTAATTTTGTAAATTCATATTGCAACTCTTTGTTACTTATCATAGCATTCTTTAAATCTGTAATTAATTATTAATTGTTGTTAATACGTATTAAAACTTAAATTAATTTTCATTTACTTAAATGTCCGTCCCATAACCAATACATTAGAAATATAATACAAATCGTAATAAATAATGAAAATAAATTTTTCAACTTCATGTCTGAACTAGCAGACATCACCATTTATGTGATTTTTTTTAATAAAAATAAATTATATACCGGAGAAAATCTCAAAGTATTTTACTTTTTATAAACACGTATTTCCTACTCGAACGCCTGAGCACGACAAAGATTTTATATAGTTTTTTTACTTGCTGTCTCTCTTGCCTAAATCCCCACGTGCCGAACGTTATCTCTCTTGAATTTGAATGTCAAGTTGACAGACGAACCACCATTAAATTATTTAAATAAATTGGTTTGATACTTCACTAAAATCATAAACTTTAAAAGAAATTGACGATAATAGACAATAATGGGGATATTTTTAAAAAGTATTAAAACCATTCAATGATAACACAACTATCATGAAATATGAATTATGAATAACCTTATGGAATAGTAGCTTTAATATTCCTTATATACGAATATCACTTGGAATGTTCATTTAATTTTTTATATGTATTAAATGGGACATGTATTCGTATTTTCAATTGTAAGCTCCTATAATAAATTTATTAGATATTGGCCTAGAAAAGTGAACTTGAATTCAAAATGTATTTTGAGATTAAGCATTGGACACTGTAATTGATCATCTATTAACATGTATTATAGGTTCTTTGAATCTGCTCCATCTGCTCTTATTGCGATCTTCATCTGTTTCTCCAGAAAAATTCAAATAATTCAAATCCTTAGTCGAGTTCTGATTCGTCTAAAGCTAGCCAACCAAATTCAAAACTCAGATTTAAAATTCAAAAGTTTTCACAAATTGAACAGATGAGTAATCTTATGGAATAGTAGCTTTAATATTCCCTACATACGAATATCACTTGAAATGTTCATTAAATTTTTTATAAGTATTTAAATGAGGCATGTACTCGTCTCTTTTATTGCCTTAAATAAAAGTTAGATATTTGCCTAAACAAATTTAGTTGAGTTCAGAAATATGTAGGAATAAGTATAGGACAATGTAATTGACTATCTATGACCATCTATTTCTTTGAATCTTTGCTCGTATCTCGATGTTAACCTGCTTCTCCATAATTTCAAATAACTCAAATCGAATTTCGATTCGTCTATACTCTAGAGCTAACCAACCAAATGCAAACTGAGTTTTAAAATTCAAAATTTTTCACAAACAGAACAAATGAATAACCTAATGGAATTGTAGGTTTAATATTCTTTATATTATATTGCGTGTATCATTTGAAATTTGCTTTTAATTTTTTATAAGTATTCAAATGTAGCATGGATTTCCTTCTTTAATTGCATAAAATAAATAAGTTAGGTATTTGCTTTAACAAATTTACGTCAATTCATAAAAATTTGAGAATAAGCATAAGACAAATATATTGAGTACTTATTTATGATCATGTATTTCTTTGAATCTACGGTCATACGATAAATATAAGAAGAACTTAACGATAATGAATAATAATGAGGATACCTATCTCTAAAAAGCATTTAAGTCCTTCAATGATAACACAACTAATATATAAAATACGCTTCTGAAAGAGTAAGAAGACTAAACATTATTAAGTCATAATTAAATTTAATTATTTAAATTCTTATCAAAAAGATGATCAGTAAATCATTCAAATAGTTTCGTTTTTACCTGGTCGACACGGGCGCAAATGGCGCAAATCAATGGTGATAATACTAGTCTAAGATCCGAACCTACATCGACCTTCACTGAGTTGATAATAGAATAAAACATATTTTATCATGAATTTAGTAAATTAGAAAATATATTCAAATTGGGCTACCTAAAAAAATCCTGTACAGACTATTTTTAATTATTTAAAAAAATATATATTTTTAATAAAATATTGCAACATCAAAATAAAAGAAAAATGTTATATCATCACAAGTGACCGCGATGTTGGGTCCTTTATTAATACACAGTATACTTACCTCGGATCTCTCTGTCACACATTTCCACGCGCATTAAAATTTAAATCTTTAAAATTCTCTAATCCCTATTAGGACCAAATTTTTTGCAGACAAACCTATATCAACGTATTCACACAAACACAGCGCTTATGATGATATAATTTTTTTTTCTATTATCTTGATGTTGCAATATTATATTAAAAATATATTTTTTTAAATAATTAAAAATAGTATATCCAGGATTTTTTTAGGCAACCCATTTTTAATATATTTTCTAATTTACTAAATTCATGATAAAATAAGTTTAATTCTATTATCTACTCGATGTAGGTCGATGTAGGTTCGTATCTTCTACTATACGTTTTTCACAAATCTTAGAATTTTGGTTAAAATCGGTAAAATGGCGTTCCCTGCAAAGCTGAAAAAGGTGTCCCAAAATTTTAAGGAAGATGGATCTAATATTTCAGACGATGCTCAAAAGTTATTTATGGTACCATTTATTTTTGTATTGATGTTTCTATACTTAGTACGTTACATGTTTAAACATTGGAGATCTAAATTACAATGTCTGACGTCTTTTCCTCAGAATCAACTTCTAAAAGATTCTCCATCATTTCAGTGCATTTATGAGTACCTACGATATATATACCATACAAATTCATAAAATAAAATTTATTTTTTATTTTTATGAGTCTTAACGGGTTGCCCGGTTAACCGTAAAGCCAATCCTGAGTGGATTAAAACTTGAATATCAATAAGAAATGTACATAAATATGAAGCAAATTGATGTAAAATCTAAATTAATGCTATATAATTTTGAATACCCCATGATGATAAAGTCGTAAATTTTCTATTTCTTTGGTTAATGCTTGATGATCGAAATATATCTACCTACCTATAGTATTTAACTCGAAGCGGTCATTATTTCTTTTAAATAAATATCGCGTTTTTAGAATTCACTTAAGCCTAAAGTGAAAGAAGATGAAAAATACTATTTATGTAGGTATATATTGATTTTTTAATGTAACGTTTGAGTTAATTACAATTGCCAGAAAATTATAGAAATAAGTAAGTATAATAAATAATGTTTTCTAGCTACAATTCATAATAATAATTATTTAATCGATTCATAAAAAAAGTATAGGTAGATATTAATATATTATTATAGTTTAGTTCTAGGTATATATTTGAAAAAGAATATTAAGGAAATAGGTGAAATAAAATAAAGCGTCAAGAAAAAATACAACTTTTATTGATCGAGGTAATAAGAAAATAAAAAATGGATACAATTTAATAATTAATAATGTCCATAGTAAGATTTATAGATTGGAGTATGATGGAATGAAGGTTCTGCATGATAAATAGAAGGTGGATATACTGGTACAATTTTATGAAATACAGGGTGACTTTTGTAAATAGGAATGCTCGGATAAGCGACTTTAGTCACCGAAGCATAGCTAATAGGAGGTGGAATTGCTGGAGTTATAATAGGTTTGGTGTATAAAACTGGAGATACAACTTCTGGATATCCAAATCCCAAATCCAAAAGTCCACGTTTTATAATTGGATTGGCAGCGACAAAAACAACCATTAAACAAATAACTGTTATTGATTTCTAAAAGAAAAATTATTATGTAAAGAATTTTATCGAGTTAAGTTTACCTACTAAAAATCGCATCTTAGAAAAATGTATTTTTCCAAATGAATTTTCTTAAAATTTTCATGAACAACTAATGTGTAGGACTGTTGTTTTGCCTTTTATAACAAAGTAAAGAGTATTGTTTTTCGAAAATTATGCAATTTTCACTCAACAATGTGTTTTTCGAAAAAATTCACATGTTGGATTTAATTTTTGACGATGTTATCTTAAACGTTTTTGTCAATTAAAAAAAGTATGAGCTACTTAAAAAAATATATCTAACTTTAATTTTTGCTGAAGTAGCTATTTAAATGTTCAATAGTTACAAGTGAAATTTATCTTGAGAAAAATGCCTTATTATTATATATCTTACTTAATACAATACAATGGAACTTATTGCTAGTTTAAATTCAATAAGAAAGTATTTTTGTCTTTAAATCCAGTTTATGTTTTTCTAAAAAAAAAAAAGAAAAAAATGGATTTTATCGTTGTAGGTATCTGTTATACGCTATTCTTTCGAGGGCGTACTGACATGTCATTTAAAACAAGGGCACCACAAGTAAAATTATGTAATTGCATTACGTAATGACAAAAAAAAATAAATAGTAGTAACAACAACGGTAACTTTTCCTAGAAAATTATTATAATACAATAACACTTAGATAGTAAAAGATATCATTTATGAAAACCTAAATTTATTTCGGTGTCACATAAAATATATAGCAGTCATAGCGGTCATAAGCAATATGAAACATATAATAAATGATTTTTTTATGCAACTGCAACTGACACAGGCCGTTACATATTAGAGGTAATAAATAATATTTTAATCGATATCGATGTGACAATAAATGTTAATAATACTTAAACGTTCTGCTGATTATTAATTTTATGTATACCGATTGATAACAATATGTTATATACTTACACCTTTCAATTTTATATCTAGATACTAACACATTATATTATTAATGCAGCTAATATTTATTATTGTGATAAATTTTACTTTAAATTTTTAAAAGACTTTTTTAACTTTTATGTAGGTACTAAAGTTTACTTATCGGTAAGACAAAAAAAAAGTACTAAAGTATACATGCAATAAAAAAGTAAATGCTACATTTATTTCTAATGAAGCAATAATTGATATCCGGTGCAATAATGATTACTCTACTTGTAAAACTCGTTGTTTATATGGCTGTTATAAATTTATTTATATTTCCTTAAATTTTTTTTCTTGAGAATACAACTTTTAATTTCATTAGAAAAAAAAGTTAAAATAAAATATCTAAGTAAATTCCAACGTAAAATGTTTCCTTTCTATCTTGAATTGAGATTATTTTAAATTTCTTTACTTTTGAATTGTTTTGAATCATCAGAATTCCAAAAGCAAAAAAAAAAAAGTGTTTGTAACCCTAAACGCGATAAAAGGTCTGATTTTAAGTCTTACAATTAACTTATCAGGTTTTATCTCTAATTTTAAAGTAGACAAATATTAAAATTCTTAATTTATGAATAAAATAACGCAAACTGTTATAATTTTTTTTATTTTTATATTACGTTTTTCTAAAAAAAAAAGTCCAAACTTCAGATTGAAAGATATAATAAGAAAAAAAAGCCTGAACGCCTTTAAAGACGAATTGAGGATACAATCTGGAGCAAAAGTACCGAACTTAACTAATTAATTCATGAATATCTATTGTTTGTAGCTTGTAATGAAGTAAATTAACTGTTCCAAAACTAAAAAAAAATGTATATAAAATTAATTAATCTTGATTTAGGATAGATCCATTATACGAAAAAGGTAAAATTAAAAAGTAAATTTTCTATGTATTAACCAGTTCAATCAGGTTTTTCGATTCGTTTTTATTTTTTTTTTCTCAACATCCGTTTAGTAAATCATAATGTTGCAAAATCGTTGTATATAGTTGAAATGTTATAACATAAAAATTTTAAGCATTTGCCATTTTTTTACATTAGTTTAAATAAATTCAATCTGTTGAATGCATAAATCTTCATAAGAACGCATGTTAAATTCAGTTTTTCTTAAATTTAATAACTTTTGAACAGTTTTTTTTGAAATTATTTTTTAATTTAAATGTAGATTAAGAGTTAAACTAAGGTTTAACTAAGGGTTTAACTAAGCTAAGGAACATGTTAGTAAATTTTCTTTTGTTTATCATCATTTTAAGTAAACCTCCTAAACATCCTTAAGTCTTACAGTTATTTTATCAATCAATCTTTAATTTTAATTCTTTTTAGTTTTTACTACCCAAAGTCAAGTCTTATAATTAAATTATCAGGTTTGATTTTAAATTTCAATTCTCTTCTGAAAGTAGAGATATACCAAATATTTTAATGTATGATTACAATAATGAAAACTGTTACTTTTTTATAAAATCAGTTATTTTATTATTACGTTTATCTGAGTTAGTAAAGTCAAAAAAATGACAAGCCTCGAAGTAAAATATAGTAAGCCTGAAAGTTTTTAAATATCCTTGTTTTGGCAACTTATAAGTCAATAAGCTGACTGAAAAGTCTTATGAAATTTCTTATACCTATGAACTCTAAATATTTGAACCCATAAAAAATTAAACTTTTTTTAATATTGCGTTTCCTTTGTCTTTAAGGAAATTTTGAGTTATTTGTAAAATTGTAAAGCATTAAACTTTGATTCTTAGTAAATTTTTATACAATTAACTGTTAATAATATAGAATCCGAAATATAAGTACTAGTTGCGTACATTATAGATACCATAGGTTCATTGTTGCATCCAGTAATACATAACAAAATATATTGTTTAATGTGATTAAATCTTTATAAAATTAGAATTCAAAAAATACTTGAATTTAATACCTGAATTTAATTAAAATCACTTCAATAAAATCAGTTTGTAGATATATTATAATGTACCACTGCTATGATTTATTATTTACTGTTTTTTTTAATTATAAAAATTTAGAACATTGTAGGAAGGTAAGCTTGAAATAAAATTTTAAAGTTTAACAAAAAGTACTTTAATAGTTGTGCACAAAGTAGGTATAACATGGTAAAAAAACGAAATTTTAAAAAGCAATTTCCTTTTAAACATTTCATGAAAGAATTTAATCTTTTTATATCTGTTATTGGTCTGTTATCGGTCCCAAAACATAATAAATTTTTAAATCAATTGATTGGAACAATTCTGAGAAATAAAAAATTGCGAAACTAATTATTGAGGTAGCTATCTGAAATATTTAAGCTATTATATTAATAGTTTCATCAAATCGTTGATAGATAATATTGAAATAATTTTATACTTTTTATAGAGTTTATAGTTATACTTTTCAAGTGTTTTGATTGCTTTATTAACTTATTTATCTACTTAAAAAAATGGATAACATTTCCAAATATCAGTGAATTCATTTTTGAAAAGTCGTGCCTTGTACCAATTTCAAAAATGGAGTTTTGAGAAAAAATATTAATCAAAGCTTAGGAAGTTTGATTACGGTTTAAATAAAGAACTAAACATACATAGTGAGAGAAATTTTCAATACTACCTACTCCAGAGTTTTGCTTTCATTACTCCTTAAATCCTTTTTAAAATGTCTAAATCCTTATAATCCTTCAATGTAACGATTTTATACGATAATACTCACGTAAGTGCACCGAATTATCAACAACCTTTTGTTGATAAATATAATCAACTATTTTTAAAAAAGGTAAACGATTAAGTTAAATTATTTTGACGATATTCAACTCTCAACATAAGCATGTGTTTCTTAAAAATTAGGGGAAGTGAGCCCAAAACGGGTAAGCAGTCTTACACTCCTGTATGGAGCATTAGCATTTTGTGCGCGTGCGTGGAGATTTCTTTAACCCTGACGTGCTTTGATCAGCTAAGCTCCAGCGTCGGAATTGTTTACCAACATAGGAATTTTAAATAAAAGTTTTTTGCTAAGTATACTAAAAAAATTCAAGTTAAGTATGTCTTGATTAGTCGAAAATCGTTATAATTTTCGTGTTATTCGTATAATCGTTTTATTTTAGTTTAATATAAGTTTGAAATTACATGAACACTTTGCCTGCTTTATCTGCCATTTTGAGTTTATTTCTACTTTAAAAAGAAAATAGTGTCTCGGGCAAAACAGGTAGATAGATATAAACAATTTAACATGAAAAATACGCATTTTAAACCGAAAATGTATATATACCTCATTTGTGGTGATCCGTATGAAGATTCACCTAAAGAAAACTGGATCGAATATGGAGATTGTAGAGAATGAGCTCATGAAATCTGTACTTCTTATTCTGGCATAGGACATTTTATTGTGATTTGTGCCAAGAATGAAGTTCTGAAGCATTTTAGCTTCAATTTACTATCAGTTTGTATTTTCTATTTGATATCTAATTGTAATAATTATTGTTCTATATTACAATATTAACATATTTGATCTCTATAATAATAGGTAACTCTAAAAGTCTGATGAAATGAGTATAAAATTAGTTATATAAATTAGTGTTGTGTCTCTATCCACTAAATAGCCTTTAAAGACTGCGACTCATTAATTAAATACTACGTAAATGAGTAATATTAATACGTTTTTTTTTTTTAATATAAAACGAAAAAAAAATTTATTCATGACTCATTACAGCAAATAAAAAGACGTTAACCCGTTTTGCCCAAGGTAGTTACCCGTTTTAGGCTTATGTATAGGGCAAAACGGGTTTTTTTATTATTTTGTTATTTTTTTAAAATAAACAAATACTGGACATATAATGTGGTCAAATCGTGTTTTATTTCAAACTTTAATTATTATACTATATTACAAAGTAAATCAAACTACCATATATTTCGAAGTTTACAGTTTTATTTTACCTTCGCGCTTAGCTTATCCGTTTTGGGATCACTTCCCCTATCTATACTCTATAGAGTATTTATATAGGAACTTTGCATTAATATTAGGTTTCTATAAGCCATAGATAATAAAATTTAGTTAGTGGTTCCTATCCTAATCCTTATGCTAATAGTTAATCACCCAGTTTATTATATTGATCGATATGAAACGTTACATTTCTATATTTAATTCCAGAGTTTAAATATGAATAATTAATTAGTAAATAATTCATTGTTCATCCATTAGATGAGTTGGAATCTCTAACCTATTAAAAACCTTAAAAACGTAGTATTTAAAATTATTTTAAAATTAATTAAGTACTGTCCTTAAAGTGTTATGTTATTGATGAGATTTTCTCTACTACAATTCATTCATTACATTCACACGATAATTTCATTAAAAGGAAAAATGTCAAGTTGCATAATAGCTGAAGAAAAATGTCGTTTGGTATAGGTAATTATTAATCAGAACAACAATGAAGAAGAAAAAATGTTGAGACGTGAAAGACCCGAGGCTAGCGACTATATTTAACGGTATTAAAAATCTGATCTTAAACGAAAGTGTAATGAACGAACAGGGATTTGATTTACGGAAGTGTATCAATTGGTCAGTACACAAGGTACTCACCATAAATAAAATAATCTATTAAATCAGGTGTGTACAATATACACCCAATTGTACCTACGTGCACATAATGATCACAAATTCAATATCTAATATCATTTCAACTTCTTCATGTCCTTTTATTGTGCAATCATTTAACTACGCTAGCTCTAGAAAATTTACTTTCATATAACCTTGACTCCCTAAAACAATACACTTTTGTGTTTGTTTTTAATTGTATATTGAAAAATTTTAGGCTCAATGCTCAACCATAAGTATTTCGTATTAAAATTTAATAAGTAACCCTTTTTCTGGAAAGCAGTCCTGAACTGGATTATAATACCAAATTTTTACGATGATAGGAAATTCTAAAATTACAACAATTCTTCTTATGTTGCATAACAATCGTAGATGTCTTGTTTGTCGTGTCTAACACAAGATATTTCTCATTTATGAAAGCGAAAGCTATTTAAACTTGGTCTGATCATATATCCTTATACTTGTGCCTATGTTACACGATCTTAAAGTTATTATTTCATTCGTTGCTCCAAATAAAAAGAACTAGTTTTGTGATATAATTGGATTGCTATATAAACACCAGCAAAGGGCTCCTGAGAACATTGTCGACAAAGACTTCATCCAATAAACAGTTTGTTATCTCAACAAATAACTTTTTTTTAAATATTTATAATCATGAAATTCTTGGTAAGTAAAAAAAAATATATTTCATTTTTCATTGATTATAATATGGTGGTTGCAGTTATTTTTCGTAGTTGCTCTCGTAGCTACTGTCTACGGACAGCAAAAGGAAGCCCAGAAAGTTGAGAAGCGTGGTATTTATGGATATGGAGGATTGGGCTATGGATATGGGCATAGTCTACCGCTAGCCCATGCTCCAGTTGTGAGTCATGGTTATCCATCCTATGGATTTGGACATGGATTTGGTCATGGATTGTCTTATGCGGCTCCTTTACATGCACCAATTGCCCACGCTTCAATAGCCCATGCTCCTCTTCTATCCCATAGTTCATACATTGCGCCAGCTCCAGTTGTGACAAAAGCCGTTGCGGCTCCCCTTAGTTATGGACACCATTACGGTCATTACGGTTATTCTGGTTTGGATCATTTTGGACATTATGGCTATGGATTCCATTGATTTTCCTAGAAATTTTTAAAACTTTTTTTTTTGTTATTTAAACAGTATTTTTGTTTTCTTAATGTAAATTAAACATTGGCTTTTAATAAAGTTTTATTTTTCATAATCTTTTTTTTTTCTTTTCACTGTATTCTGTATCAAAAATTTTAAATTTTTAGTTTAATCCTCCATTTGTGGTGAAATAATTAGGAGTCAATTACTTGATTAGATTTTCAAGCTTTTTGTTTTAATTTGGCCAAATCAAGACAAAAACAAGTCAAATGTAAATATTTAAAGATATGGCCAAGTTAAGTATTGAATTAGCTAGTTATTTCGTTACAAAGTTTAAATATTAAGACCCAAATCATTGCTCAAAATGTCCTTTTACTCGACTTGATGAATCCCTAGAAACAATCACGAGATTGTTTCAACTTTTTTAAGTGACCCGCTTAATCTTTATAATATATTATTATGAGTAAGATTATCGAATTAGATGATTGAGGTAAAGTAAGGAGAAATGTTTTCTTAAAAAGTAAAAAAAAAATTAAAACTATGATTAGTTTCAAAAATTGAAACTAACTAAGTTTCTGTCTTGCTCATGCATTGCTTCAGCTCCAATTGTTGCAGAAACCATTGCGGCTCCCTTTACTTATAGATATAATTACACCGACTTTTCTTTCATCTTTTCTTAATCTGTATTTTGATCAATAAGTTTAGTAGAAAATACTAATATAATATATGCTAGAAAATATGGCTCATGGTTTTTTATTTGTCCGAACTTTTTAAAAAAAATCAGGGAGCTAAACTGGATGTGGTTAGGAAAAGTCAGGAAATTTTAGTTTTTTGGAACGTTGAACATACATAGTCTATATACATAGTTAGAGCGATTTCAGGCTTAGGAAACTTGGCTTGAAGAAACATTTTTTGATGAATGTCAAAAATTAAGCTTTAATTGAAAAACTTTACTCATTGAAAATTCTTAAGGGCCTACGTCTGCTATTTTCTGTATACTAAAATCTAACAAAAAAATACAAAAAAAAACTTTTTAAACTCTTTGGAAATGAATTAATCTCTACGATATTATAAAACGAACATTAAATGTTAAAAACTGAAGAAAATCATGAGACATAACGTGTGGTTACGCCATTCGATTTTGAAAATATTTAACAAATATTAACATTTTCCTATAACCTGATAAGCTTATAAAATTTAATGAGCAATATCCGAACTTTGTAATTTTGACCAAAAGAACGTTATTTATTTGATTTAAAATTACTTTAAAACTTATAATTTGGGTTGGAAACAAAATTGTTGATAACCCAAACTTTAGTTTCGACTAAAAATAAATTTAAAAATTCTAGACAAAGTTTTTTTAGGAATCAAATTACGTTTTATATGTAATATTTCTACATTGCAATCATTTGATGTGAGATTCCATAAAAAATGAATTTTTCTAATGTGTCATTACCTTAAAAATGTAGAAAGCTCTCGTTTAGCAGACTGAAAAAATCTGAAATTTGCAAATAATTGTAACGACAAATTTTAATTATCTAATAATTAAATTATAAAATATGTTTATTCCCGCATTCTTTAAGGCAATTTAGACAAGAATGACATAATACAATGCCAATTTTTCTAACCGACATAATAACAATTATTATTATCTACTAAGAAATTTAAATAGGATTTAATTCCTTGTAATTATTAACAATTAGATATTGTTATATTTTTATTTTATAAATAACTTTTACAAATGCTAATCACAGGTACAATATTATTAACATAAAATGTGAAAAGATCAATTTAAACTGGAGCGATGTCTAGTATGTTAAATATGTTAAACATATTTTTAACGTTGTCTAACGTAAGATAAATTTATTATTTTCAAATTAGAAAACAGAGAAATTAGATTCGTTAATGTTTATAAGGATAGTGAGCATGTTCTAAGGGATGATGGAAGTTATCATGTAAATGGGGTACGGATTGGACTTCATGTTGGATTTGATGACTGTGTGGTAAATCGATATGGTTATGAATTAAGTGTAAGTGGTTAGGAACAAGAGGATTTGGAAGTAGTGGCAACGGACCATTGGGAACGACTGGAACTGGAGCATGTATAGCTGGGTTAGGCCATAGTGGATTCAAGGCATTTTGGACTATCGGTACTCTAGGGAAGGTTGCACTATATGAAGTGTGTAAGGAATGTCCTGGTTTTATGAGAGTTGGTTGTAGAGGAAATCCTCTTAATATGGGTCCTACAGGACCAGTAGCAGTTGGTGGAAAAACATTTGGATATTGGAAAGTAGGAAAAGTCGGAACGGCTGGAATGGCAGGAGCTACTGCGGGAACACCTGGAATAGCTGGAACAGCAGGAGCTGGACCGACTGCAATTGGGAATGGAGTATGGAACACAGCTTTTGGTAGAGGTAGTACTGGATTTACAGTGATTGATGGGACTTTGATTATGGGAGTTTGAGGGAAGACAACTGTTGGTTGCACAGCTGGAAGAACAGGTTTAACCAAATGATGATAGTGAACATGGGATGGATGGACGTGGTGGACATGAGAAGGATGAACTTGGTGGACATGAGGGTGTACATTATGTGTATGAGAAGGATGCACGTGGTGAACTTGAGTTGGATGGATATGAGCTGGAATTGTTGCGACTGTCGCTCCAACCGGTAATTGCACTTGTATTGGAGTAACCGACGGTTGAACTACTGCCGGAGTCGGACTCGGTGCTGGAGCTTGAACTTGAACCGTAGCTCCTTGAATAGAATGAATCGGTATTTGAACACTATGTCCTTGTTCAGGTTTTTGAGGAGGCCTTATTGAGGGAGTGTCGATTTGCTGAAAGTCTGGTTTTGTAAATCCAGGTCGAACAAATGGTCTGGATGGCACTAAGGGTCGCACTGGTCGATGTACCAAAGGACGTCGAACCGGTAAATATCGATTCGAAGGAACATGATATCCAACCACGTATTTCAATGCAACAGGTTTCACTTTATAATGATGCACATATTGACGTACTGGACTAAAGAGCGTACGTTTTGGTTTGGATCGAAGTTCTTCGTTTAAATCGATTCCTGCTCGAATCGGATCTAGATAAGCATGACGACCTGAATTTTGATGCTCATATATGTGCTGTTGTAAAGCGTCTTGGTGTTTTTGTAAATTATCTTCTAACATTTGTTGATTGTTTCGAATTGATTCCATTTTTTGTATGAGAGCATCTTCATCAGTCATTGCACACACCACCAACAAAGTGGACATAAACACCTGCAAAGAAACGCATCCAAATTAAATTATAAAAACTCTCTAAATTCAATTTATTAAAAACACGATTTCACACCAATTTTTTAAGCGTCACAACAATCGACTCTTAATCACGTTAACACACATTTCCATTCACAAATCATTCAATCTTCGATATTGTTAAACTTACCAAGAGCGTCTTCATTGTAACACATTCAAAATAACGCTCATCCAACAAAAAGAAAAATATGTGATCAGAGCCTTAGGCTATGCAAACTTTATATGTGTTCTGGTTTCTCAATTACGTGCAACGAATTACCAATCGTTTACTATAATATGAAAACTCACACGAATTAGGCAGTTGAATTGAAAAGAGTTTCTGGTATTTAAAACATGAATTTTGAATCTATTCAAATTTGGTAACACAATATAATTGGTATGATGTATGATGAATATTTTGCCGATTATTTGACGAATATAGACGCTAGTAAATAGTGAAAGTATTTGCTTTTTTGCTTGTAAGCTTTCATTTATACATTTGTCGCATTGAAATGATTGAAATCGATATAAAATGACCATATTAAAATGATACAAGTACCTATTGAGTGAATTATAAATTCTCTCATTCAAAACCAGTTACATAATTTTTTTGCATAAAATATAACGTTATTGTTTAAAAGGGAATTAAATCACAATACATAATATGTGCTATAGAAATTCTTTTGCATAGAACCAATAAAGTAATGTAATCAAAATATCATCGCATTTTATATAAATTATAAAACGTTTATATAAAAAAAAATCTGTACCTATTTAATTTTATAGATAAAGTTTTGTGATAAAAATTTATAGGTAGGCTTTGAAGTTTTTCAATTTTGGTATGACTTAAACATCGTGCTTAAAAAACTTTAATTTGCACTTGGATGAGTTCATTACAACCCGTTTTATGGTTTTGGCATTTCTTTTTTAATCAAAAAAGTAACTGATTTCATAAAGAAAATTAGATATATCAGGAAAATTTAAATTTATTTAATTAATCTAAAAAATCTTTTAAAAAGTCTGTAATCTTAGAAACAACTAAAAGTAGAACTGATAGAGACATTCATAGGGGATTTTTCTAATAAAAATTATTTCCAACCCTGTAAATAAAGAATTTAAGAAACTTGGAAATTTAACGCTAAGCGCGATAATACAATATTAAAAAATATTAATTAAAAATTAAAGTAATTTTTTATTTAATTAACAGTTTACATACATTTTTACATACCGTATTTGCCAGACGATAAGACGCACCTTTTTACTCTGAAAATTTGACCTAAAGTCAGGGTCTTTTGGTCCGATGCGTCTTATAGTCCGATAGGGACGTCGTCGTTAGTTAAGGGATTCACAGAATTCATTTGTTGATGTTATTTATGAGGGTTTCAAGAGTAAACTTCTAATAGTCATATGTGGGAGCTATCAGTATACCTATCAAAATCAAGTACCTATGTTTTATAATAATAAAGTGAATTAAAATAAAAAATTAATTAAAATTTTTGATTTATTTTTAGTAAAAATTCTGTGCGTGTTATCGTCCAAACCATAATGTTTCTAAAAATTTATAGATACATTTTGGGTGCGTCTTATGGTCCTATCGTCCTATAGTCTTATCGTCCGGCAAATACGGTGATTCAAAGTTTTTTTTTCTTAAATATTGGTATTCCATTTTCTTACTAAAAAATTACTATTTACTAATTTTGCTTATAATTCTTGACTTATTTGGCTTGATTTTATTGCTGCTTAACTTAATTTAGAACTACTTGATTTAAATTTGACTTGAAATCAAAGTAAACTTGATTTAATCGATATTTAAATGCCAATCGAGTCAAGCATTGACTTGCAAGTTATATCATTACAAATCAACATGTTAAGTAGGTAAAATTCACCTAACTTGATTTAGTTCTTAATTTAGTTCCAAGCGTTTCCTTGATGTAATTTACTTTTTTTATTTATATTATTAGTTACCTTTTTGTTTTTCTAATAGTGAATAATCTAATTCTTTCTACAGTTGCACTTTTCTGTAGTATTTAAGATAGTTTCCTAAAAATTTGGAGTTTTTCTGTAATTTGTTCCACGTGAAGCTTCAAACAGGACCTACGTAAAAATTGCTTTAATAAGCAACTTGCATGTCAATAATTTTATTTTGGTCATTAATTTGGTTTTTTTGTTGAATGTTGGATAGAAACGTACAAGACTTCAAAAGCTTTGGCCTTAACTACAATAATGTACTTAAAGAAAACTTCAGAAATTTGAGAAATTCAGTTTAAAATCCAGATAGATTCCTTATTACTTTAATGTCTTATTGTTAGACCAATTGGTGGATATGTTATTTATTTTTTACTTTTAATGTTTCGTAGCCTTTTAGTAAATATTATCGCTTCTTCTAAAAAAAAAGGATGAAAAAAAAGCGATAAATGTATAAGATGTATAAAAGTTGAATGTGAAATATTGATTTATTTATATAATATAAAAAAATTCTAACTTTATAACTATTATGAAGTTGTTTTACAAAAAAAATTTCAACAGTATTTCGTAAATTTTTTTTCATGTAGGTACTCGTACATAGAATAAAATGGCTTAGTTATAATAAAAAAGAGTGTAAAATAAGCAGTGATTTAATTTGTATGCAAAATCAAACTAAAAACAAAAACTATGTAATCAAAAATTGAATAGGAAATAATGTGACAAAACAATTAATATCCTGTTGTTGCAATATGAATTAATTGACATGTTCGGAAGTAGTAAAGAGATCGATCGACACAGATATGCGTGTGGAATATCAATAGACGAAGAAAGTTCTTGATGGACTGATGGTATTAACAAATCGAACATATCTACGTCGACTATCTCCTGATCAACATTCAACGCCATTAATCGTCCATGTCCCAAGCCGGTTCAAAGAAATATTCTCTGCCCTCTACATTGATAAGATTAGCTTAATAAATACAGTTCAGAGCCGGACAAATACAATGTGGATAGTTATTTGTAGATTTGACACTTTGCCAATGTTTGCACAATATAATGTCAATAACTTAAGAACATATTACAACTAGTTTTGTCTTGCAATTAAAAAAAAATTCTTATAGTAAGGTATATCTAGTGAGGGTATTCAAAATATTTAACAAAGGGTTTGCTAAAAGGAAATTTTTCTTTAACAATGAGTAAAACCAATAATTCCTCGACCAAAAGAAATCAAAGATATTATATTTTAATCCTCTTGTATTTTAAAAATAGCCTTTGCATAGTTCTTTACATTGTTACGATATTTTTTCTAGAGAAAGCATAAATGCAATTAAAACTTTCAAACTTTTAGGGTCAATGCTTGATTTACATTTAAACTAAACCATTGCATTTATAAAAACAGCAAGAAATAAAACCTCAAAAAACTTCATAATGGATCCAAAATTATAACATGTGTATAATATTAGATTACATTTCAGTTACCTACAGATAGTGGACCTATAGAATACTTTTGCGGTCTTAAACGAACGAACTGTGGCCAAAAAATAGTATTATATGAACAGCTTAAATAATAATAACAATAATAATGCAATTAAATAAAAGTTTAGTTGAAAGTAACCAAAGTTAAAATTAACAAAATAAGATTTTCTGTTCAAAAAAGAATATGAAAATTTAATTTTTAAACAACCTAAAACCTGGTTAGACACAGAAAAAATAATTAGTATTTATCGTATTTATATGGTCGAAAAATATCGTATTTGAGATTAGTATATTCAAAGAATTACTGTTTTAGCTTTATATTGGATACTTAGCAATGGTATAGATTTCGTACCTTTTTATTTAGATTTTAATCGAAGACTCTACTCAAAATATTTTTAAATTAAATATTCATTGTTCAAGTACTACACCTAAAATGCAGTATGCAAATGAAAATGATAGCTATTGAAATTTAAATAACGTTGGAGTATTTTATTCAAATGAAATTAAATATTTGACCGTATTATTGTACTTGTTATAATATTAAACTCATATCAATAGTTACTAATAATTCAATAGATGATTTTCCTCGTTAGCTTTCTTTTCACTTAATAATTAACTAGTACAGAACGTGTCTTTATTATTTTGAATATATTGCATTCTTACTTTCAACATGTCCTCAGACCGGATTAGTCAAACCAATTATTCCTTAACCAAAATAAAGCAAAGGCAATATATTTTAATGTTGGTGCATTTTCTTTGAGTATCCTTTAATTAGGACTTTACATTGTTACATCTTCTCCAGGAAGCATATATATTCAAACTTTCATGGCCAATGCTTGATTTGATTTTTTATTTAAATATTGAAATTTGACTAGAGATTGACTTTATTTTAAGTCAAATTTAGACTAAGTCATTCAAGCAAAACAGCTTTAACAGTAAGTCAAGTAATGAACCCTTAATTACGACTTGAAAAATGTTTCTATTTTGTCCTGATCTGACCAGAACCAAATTTGGTGGACACCAATAATTATAACTCATGTAGAAGGATTGATTTACAATTTATCTTTTTTGTAATTTTTATTGCGATAAAATAACGAATTCCTACAAAACTTTTCAAAGATTTAAAAATGCATGCTTATTTGGAAGCTGCCCTACCATCATATTCCCTACCAATTCAATAGGGCCTTTTAAATATTTAACAAAAATATTTTAATGTCAATGAAAATAACATTATTTCTCCTTCAAGCTTAAAAAATTATTTCAAAGCCCTTAAATTGCGGTATTTTAAATATTTTTTCCCAAAATTCACAAATTTCATTATATAACCCGATTTAAGTTACAGTTACCTATTATTTTATGCTTAAATCCCTTAAGAAATCGTAAATCCTAAAGCATTAAAATTAAATAAAAGTTTTATATGAAAACGTAAAATTCGATCACGTAAAAACAGGGTTTCACTGTAGTTGAGAGTGATATTTAACTAAATTAAAAATCGTGTTCCATTTATTTCCATAATACTACATAGTATTACATTATATAAATCAAAAAGCGTGAAAATTCGGTTAAAAATCGAAAACCATGTACCAACAACAAAACATTGGTTCACCAACGACTTTTTATCAATTGATTATTTATCTTTTTTTTCATTTATTTTCGATTGTAAACTTTATTTTCCGCAAGATTAATTTTGCCAATTCCCAAAGTGAAATGTAATTTTATCAAGATTATCAACCGCAGTCTGCAAATTAACTTCTTTGAGATTATATCACAATTCGTTGGACAATGTTTGTAAGACAATTTTCCTCGTGTTTATTATTGGTTTTGCTTGTGTTAAATGTACTATCCGATGATAACAGTGGTGCAAGAAATAAACGGTTTTTTGGATTGATTCTTAGAGGATTAAATGCCCCGGCAGGAGCACCTTCACCAGCAGTGAAGAAAATGGCTATGGTTCCGACATCACCTCCACCAACTACACCAGCTTCTAGTTCGCAAATTTTCTCAATTGGAAAAACGTTCCAGTTTAATTTCATTGTTAATAAAACCAGACAAAATATACCATTATCTCCTCCAATGCCAATGCCAAGTGCTATACCTCCAGCACCTCCTAGAGCATTACCTCCAGCGCCTACTAAAGCATTACCTGCTATTCCAACTACTTTTAAACCTAAGGCAACAGTGAAACCAACAATTAAACCACCTCCAAAATATTTCTACCGCGATGATTATGAAGAAATGGTACCTTATTCATCTTATCCGTATAGAAATCAAGAACTTATCGAATCGGAAAATTTGGATAATTCTTATGTATCTAACAATGAAGACTATGATACTAATAATGATGATACTGATGAAAGCTATTCCAATCGTAACATCGAAATTTCACCACAACTAAAATCGTCAAACTATGAAAATTCATATTTGGACTCCATTCATAGTTTTTGGGAAACCTCACCATATTTTACAATCAAACCATCGTTTAATTATAAATCATTTACCAACTCGGAAAAAACTTACAACAATCCAGATGAAAGTCGACGTGATTACAATGGCAGGAACAACTATAAAACATCTAAACTTTACATGAAAAATATGAATAAAAAAGCACCACATATTAAGGAAAAGGAAAATTATTCGGAGCGAACGATAAATAATTCCAATCAAAATTATCAACGTTTAAATCTTCCAACGCCAATTCATAAAACAGAAAATGGAGAAAAGAGTTATGGAAATTTTGTGAGCCCCTTTGAAATTGAAAATGCGGAATCTGAAAAAAAATTCTCAACGTTAAAAATTAAGTAAAGAATTTTTATCGTATATGAAATAATGTAACAATGAAATTTCTGAAATTATTTTTTATATTTTGTTTTATAATAAAAATATAGTGCATTGAAAAATTAGTGTATCTTTGATGCGATCGCAAGTTGCGATTTGAATGAAGTTCCAAATATTTAGACTTCACCTTTTATTTTTCCTAGTTCCCATTGACTTGAGTTCTTTATATTTTAATGTAGAACAAAGATAATAAAATAAGGATGGTACTTAAGTTGAATGAAATCAATTAGATTTTAAAATAGAGTGTAGAAACCGTTAAACTCGCGAAATAACACTGTAGTGCCAATTAATTACATTGTTCTTTTAACACAACAATTTGAAAAAATCTGATTCGACTTTTTCTTATAATAAAACACTTTTTTAACCTTTTAGCTCTTATTATTATTATTGATTGTATATTTTACTTTTACCTATACGATATTTTGGTCAATTAATATTAGAGATTCACTACTTTACTTGTTTTTCAGGCTATTTAACTGACTTGAAATCAAGTCAAAATTGAGTCAAATAATAGTTAAGTCAAAAAGTCCTGTTACTTGACTTGATGAATCTTTTAGTTAATGGTATAGCAACTGTGCAGTAGTAAACGCTCGCGCTGTCTGTAATGTGAAATATAACAACAAAAGCTGATACTTAGCTATATCAAATAAGGAATTACATTTTCGAAATTTGTGTGGATTTGTTTAATACGATAACCTTTATGTTAACCTTTTTTCCCAGTATTTATTTTTTGAAATTTCATCTCTCTATTTGAACTACCCAAGATTTTCTGACTGTTGTTGTGAGTATCACGTTTATATTCCATCAAACTTCTATCAGTTAGAAAATATATCCAAAGAAGTTTTCTTCAAAAAGTTGCGTATCGTATCAACATAATAAAGCTTAAATAACTTGTTAATAGCCATAATAAATAGCAGATAAAAACTAAAAAACCTATAGGCGAATTTCACTTTGTTATACACGTAGGTATATCATAAAAGCTTAGAAATTTGAAAAAAAAACTTTTTTGTGCTTGAAAAAAAGAAGAAATTAATTTCTCCCCTTAAATACCTTTTTGTTATAAACAAAACCTTTCAATAATGTAAAAAATGTTGTTAATATGTGCAACTTTCTATGAAATTCACGTTTATTCATAGCATTCAGTAACTAATGTAATGTTGATGGATAGGCAATTCCTTATTCATCAATGCGTAATAATATTTATCCCGTTGAATTCTTCACCTTTGGGGCCATTCATAAACTACGATATGCTAAATTTCGCCACTTTTGAGCCCCACCCCCTTCATCACGCTGCGTCACACTTTTGCTCCACCCCATAACTATTACATCTTAAAAGCTGGACCCCCCCTATAAATAGTTTATTTTGATTAATGGCATAATAAATATTGATATTTAAATAGTTTAAATATTATATTTTTACACATTCAATACGAATGACTTTTGACTAGCGTGACAAAAAAATAAAATTAAAATATCGAGAAAAAAATTAAAGAATTCTTTGATGAACTGTGAACGTCGGGTTCTCTAAGACCCCCCCTCTCGTAATTACTTTTTTTTATAAAGATTTCAATTTTTTTTCTATGTTTAGAGGTTTTAAAGGGTTGAAATGAAGAAACCCAGCAAATTCTCTCACTTATCGACTTTTCTCACTTACTCTGGTTTGTCTGTATTTCATTAGCAATCATGATTTTGGAAATTTTTTAATGTGACCCTCAAACCCTAGCAATCCCTTCCCCATCAACGTTTATATACCCCATCATTGGGCAACTTTTAGCATGTTGATTGTTCAGATAAACCTTCCATTTTCCACAAATAGGCCTCATAGCAAATATCATTTTTTTGGCTTCATTAACTGGACAAATTAATATAATTGATAGATAGGTGTATTGAAATTCGAACACGAAACAAATACTGCAACTACTGTTCACAACTGAACTTTACAAGCAAACCATACAACAGTTAAATAAATATAAAATCAAATCAAATAATTGCTTTATTAATTTATTAGTAAATCTTTTCATACAACTCTGGCAGTACTATTATTATTTACAATAAAAGGTTTAAAAAAAATATATTTCTTGGACTTTAATTATAATTTCATCATTTTCACATATAACATACATGTATAAATATATACACTATACATATATGTAAATTGTATAATTATAAGACTTCATTACATGTTTAATGTCCATTATGTATATGTATCGTATTTTGTTCAGTTTAGGGGTTCAGTTCTACAAAGGATTCGTTTGTTAACATTTTGAAAAATGGTTCCAAAAAACATGAATTTTCCAGCAAACATTACATTTGATCTTATATTACATTATAATCGTATTGATCAAATTAAATTTCGGTCACCGACTTAAAAGATCCGCTTATCACTTAAAAATGTTCACTGGAATATTTTACAGGTAACTCCTTATATACTTATAAACAAATAGAGAGTACTTTAAATTTTAATTGAACAACAAAATATATTATTAAATTTTCTTTTCAACATGAAATTATCATAAAATTTTGATTTTATTTACACAGAAAATTGGGCAGGATATTTGACAAATTTGTTCTGGTATAGAAGAAAAATGAAATACATTATATTTAATAATTAGATATTGTACTTTTTCATGTAATATCTACGTAGAGTTAAAATAGCTGTTCGTTATAAAGTAATATCAAATATTAAAATAAATGCATTTCTAAATGCTTCTCATATTGTTTTAATTATTATTAAAGTAAAAAATTTTATAAGAAACAGACTAAAATAGCACCAAAGTTACACCTCGATAATTAAACCCTTGATGATGATTTGGTTCGAACTTCATTATAACACCTGCTGCTGTTTATCTGGGAATTTTTCTTTTAAAAATTCAAAAACATGTTCGTAGACCAAAAGCATGATTGCACCACCAGGTCCCAATCGCATTACTTTGGGTACTAATCCTTTGTACAATGCACGGAATCTAAAAAATCAGATTTTAATTATGAAGTCACATTATTTGAAGGTTTAGAGTTACCCTTCTTCTCTATTAACAAGGATTATTGTTTGTATTGTGTTGCGATATTTAACAACGCCCGGCACGGGTTGAGGTCCTTGGATTCTTGATTTGGCTACATCAAACGGTATGTTGAATAAGGAACCTAGCACTCCAGACGTGAAGCCAATTCCTAATTTTCGGACGAATTCTTGAGTAGGATCCTATTGGAAACAAACAGTTTTATTTGTCTGATTAAAAATCCTATGTTATAACCAAAGCTGTAGCGTGTTATTACAGCGCTCAGTACAAAAGAATCCCCCTCCCCCCTGTGTTATAGTCATCTTGAGAGAATATTGGAAAATTATAGAACTATAGAAACTATTACTAAATTCAAAATTTACTGACTCGCGAACACTTTTTAAGAACACGCTAAGCTGTTTTTTTTTTGGTTGACACCAAATTTTGCTTGTATACCCCCCCCCCAAAAAAACACTCATTATGACGTACCTTCATCGGAGGATAAAATCCTTTAACCGAATGATAAAATCCAAAATAAACCATATTAAACAATCCATTACGACAAATGGTAGCTCCAACTCCTTTGTTCAAGCCTTTCAAACCCAAACCATTAGCTCGTATAATTTCTTTGGTCACCGCCCAAGTACTGGGTAGTTCCTTTCCGGTGGCCCGATTTGCTTGTAATGTTACTTTGACCACTTCAAAGGGATTAACTAAAATTGCCTCGGTAATACCTGCACCCAAACCAGCCAAAGAAAACGTCTAAAAAATTAGAATTTTACACTCGAAAAATATATCGCGAAACGTCTCTCTTACAATTGGCGTTGCTGTTTTCGATCCAAACATGAAAAAGCGTTGATATTGTTCAAAAGTAAGGAACTGAAATGTTATAAACATTAATAGAATGTTGGGGAGATTGGGGAAAATAGCCTTACTTTACAGGCACGTTTTGGTGTTTCGGCTAAGATTGGGGGTAAGACTCCTTTCCAGAATGATCGGAAACCTTCATATGTATACATTTTTTTCATACAGTCCACCACCCCCTTGTATTGTTTGGTAGGGTCGGCATTGGAAGTTGTGTTTTGAATTTGCAACCTCGTTTTTACCAAATCTAGAGGGTGCATTATACAAACTTCCACAAATCCCGCAGAACCACCGGCACCCACTTGCATACAAGCCGTTTTTAAGTAACCTTTCCAGTCATTCGACATGGTTCCAATTTTTTTAAGAACTTATTAACCGACGAAGATGATTACACAATCATATTAACCAAACCTAATAAAAATCAATAATTAAATTAACAAGTTTTAACACATTAAAATTTTCTTTTTAAATTTAATGATTTGATTTAAATGAAGAAACCTTGGGATTATTTGTGGATGGCAAATAAGAAAAATTTAAATCGAAATTGATACAAAAAAAAAATTCTCAAGGCTGAATCAATGAATATCAATATAAAATATGATTATTTTAATTATAATGTTACATAGTCTATTTGCCTTCATCAACTATTATCAATGAATTTTTAAATATTAAAACCATATTCATTATGAAAAATAGTTAATAAATCGTAACTATAAATTTATAATTATTAAATATCTAAGAAAATTTAATAATTTCTTTATAATTATCAAATTTAATTTCACCTCACACAAAAATTCGAACTCGGTGTTACAATCTACTAGATATTAAGGAACTAAACAATTTCAAAAGAATTAAGTGAAATATCTGAAAATTACTCAGTTATATTGGTGTGGGTTAGAGAAAAATTTAAAAATAACTTTTTTATGTGATCAAAAATAACATTTGTTAGAAGAGGCAGATGAAAGTCAAAGATTGGGTTGTGTTTAACGAACAGAGCCGGTCGATATTAGAATTTATAAAAATTAAAATTAATTTTCACACGATTCAATAATTTGCAGTGACTAAAAGAAAATAAAAAAATCACCTTACCAGTGTCAATATATCAATGAAAAGTCTTATGTAATACAAATGAATTAGCAAAAATATTTGAGCTGAATATTTTAAGGATCAATTTATTATTTTTACGTTTCATATTTTTTAAATAGGGGAATTTGGGTATGGTTGTAACAATGTGAATATTATTAAAACTTTACGTGGTACGGTAAGGGTTAGAAAGAATTACAAATGTGATTGCAAGTCTTAAACAGAGATTCATCAAGTCAAGTAACTGGATATGTTGTGCTATAAATTGAGCTTGAACATTTTAACTTTGAAATGCTTCAAAGTAAATTCAATGCTTAATTTGATTTCAAATTTGAATACTACCTTGAGTTTGACTTGATTTTAAACCACATTTAAGTCAAGTACCTTGAAAATCAAGTCTAGTAGTGAATTTAAGACTTCATTGTTGTAACATACTCCAGACGCTAAACATTCTTATAGTTAGGTCAATTACCAACCAAAAGTAATTTTTTTAAACAAGATGTCTACAAAACTTCTGCGGGAAAAATATGAATACTTAAAGTAATTAACTAAAAGAAAATTTTATCAAATTTTGACCAAATAAATTAAAAAAATTATAAAAAAATCCATGATAAAAATTAGTTCAATAATTTTACCTCAAAATGATCTATTAATTTTTTCAAGTCTCTATAAATTATATTCAAGTCTTGTTGAATAATTTAACATTTCATTATAAAATATGGATATTGAAAAGTATTATGAATTTCATGGTTTTGTAAACATCCTGTTTAAGAACTCGATCAACTTTTTACCCCGAAAAAATGAACGATCCTATGGGATGTTTTTAAATGTAAAGTTTTGTTTATTGATTTGCTCTTTCCTCAGGTAGGAACAGAACGATAAATAAAGGGGATTTTTTATACAAAGATAGTTTACAAGATAATGAACTCAAAACAATACCTACTATATTTTGGAATAGTTCACGGTTTTTTGGGATAAATAACTTGTATCATAAATAACAAAATACATTTTAAAGATATTTTTTAAGATACCTACAATTTTAAGGTAATACATTGAATATTAAAAAGCTCGAATAGTTTTTTTTGAGAAACATGATTAAAACTCTTAAAGACCAGAAAATTAAATATTAATTGTTCAAGACAATTTAATCATAATTTTTATTCTATGTTCTGATTTGATGAGAAAGACATCGATGATTTGCAAAACCCATAATTTCAAGGTTGAAAAATAAGTTAATCCTTTAATCGGATTAAAAATTACACACGACATCGAACGAATGCATTAATTTTAATTATTTATTTACCTTGATAAATTTTATAGAACTACAGTGAAAGAATTTCATAAGTTTCAATAGTTTCAAATACCTAAATTTAAGTAATAGAGATTTTAAAGGACCTAACACTTATTTTTTTCAATTTTGTGCCGGATTTATTTATAAAGTAGTTTAATGGATTTTCATGGACCTACCATGAATTTTAATCTAGTAAGGATCTAGGGTTTGGAAGTTACACCAAGAAATTAATTATTATTCTGGAAAATAAACGGTTTTTGAGGGAGAACTACCTACTACCTTTTTTGTCAAAATATACTAAAGAAATTTTTCTATTCTGTTATGAAGGTTACTATTAATTAATCGGTTTACTCGAGGTGCTCTCAAGATCAATAAATTGTATGTATTTATTTCAACACATTTTTAGTATTTAACTATTTATTTACTTTCTGACAAGCAACAATCAGTAAATATTATTAAAAAGGATTTTGGGCCAAAAAAGGATTGAGTTGATTGATAGTTGAAACATCAATTTTTTATGTGATTGTAATATTTTTTTAGATTCCTAGAAAACTTATGAGAAAATTCTCAAAAAGTGAAAAACAAATCTTGTTGTGCAAGAATACTTTTAGAGTAGAGCTCCTTGGATATAAATTATGGAAACGCATGGCATTAACTATGTTTCTCTTTTGAGATACAAGCGAAAAAAACCACCATTTAATGATGATCACAAAATTAATCTAGGGTTCGATTTTGGTTTAAACTAAGTTTTTGTTGATTAATTATTTTGATTTAAATTAGTTTCCAGATAATTTTTGTTTGATGAACCTGAACAAATAATATAATTGTATATTATAGAATTAAGTATATTATTTTTATTAGTTTTCAAAAATTTTAGTTAAACTCTTAAAGTTACTTTGAAAACTACTTAAATATCCATCAAGTATTTCTGAGTGTTACAACTGCCTCTCATCACTATTGTAATCGTATGGGATCCCATATACATTGTAGTATTGAGTCAATCGTAACAATCGCATACACACTTAATAATGACTAATTTCTGCAAAACTGTTTAGCTTGGATTTCTGATTTTGATATAAATTTAAAATGATATGTCCATACATATTTTTAAAAAGTTTTATTTGTTTTATTAGCTGCAGTGGCTCTGCTGTAAGCAATAAAAAAATGTTACCACCATACCCAGTCTACCCTACATACACATCAATTTAATTGTAAAATACTTGCATTACGTACCATAAAAAGATAAGAAAAAAATGCTTATCTCTTATACGTTTAGAAATTAAAAAAAAAGTAAGGTAATATGGTATCGAAGTAATTTGTTTTAATTAATTGATTACAACTAAAAAAATGATTGCAATTTTAAAATAAGTTGCGACTTATATTATGTAACATTTTATCAACAGTATTAAGAACAACATTTTTACACAATTAATCTTCCTATGTACAAAATTTTACATAATAGGAATGAGTCGTCGTTTGAAGTTATACAAGGACGTGGAATATTTGGTTTTGAGCTTTAAAAAATTACAATGAACGTATTGCAATAATAGTGAATTTTGGATATTAGCAGTAAAGCTCGCTTTTAGACAAAGTTGACTTTGACGAGACCGCTCTTAGTAAAGTCTGTTCGAAAGATTTTTTTTTATTATTAAAACTCATTAATACAATTGCATAGCCTTTACTCGAGTTTGAAGTAATATGGTCGACCAAAATAAACGTATTCTATTTTTAATTAACAGGACAAACAATTAATGTAAATTATTTCGAACTTAACTGTTCCCTGTTTGTTTTTCTTTGATAACTAGCACCTATTCACTTTTTTAGCATGTCAGTAGATAAGATAAAAAAAGCGACGGTGCCGTTAGAGTAGCGATAGGTTCCACATTGGCAGCTTTTAATAGGGAATACTTGTTGTTTTTAATTATATGTTATAGTACAAAATATATAGGAAGCCTGAAAATATGCAAAACAGATCCTTTATTTTATTTCCTACAACTTCGATTAAAGGGGTTTTAAAGAAAACTGATATTTAACTCAAAAGCTGAGAAAGAATACGAAAATATTCGTTTCCCTTTACAAGAATCCACTATTAAAGAGCTAGATAATGACTAATTCATTTATATATAATTAATACCACCCTACATTTGAGTTCGTTTTTTTCACTATCCTTTCTCATCGAATCATTTCTATGCTGTCAATAAAATCTTAGAGGCGCCAGCTGGCATGAACGAAACGAATAGCTCATCACTGTATATTGTTATATAGCTGTAATAACTAGCTATAAAAGCTACTCGTATAACTACTTACATGCACATTATAACCGTTTTTTTTTTCAATAAGTTTCTTTGGTATAAATTTATTTTATATTAAAATAACTTAGCCACCCCTGTTTTGATAGGAATAGGCAAATCTAGCTTACAATAGATACCGTAAATGCGGGCTACTTTGGCCCAAACTGAGAAAAAATGCAATATTCTCTGCTAACTTTCAGGAAACAGTTTTTAAATTAATTTCGACATTCCTGCTTGCTTGAGGCTACAGTTACACCCTAGCAAAAATTTCGAAATTAATTTAAAAACTGCTTCCTGAAAGTTAGCAGAGGATATTGCATTTTTTCTCAGTTTGGGCCAAAGTAGCCCGCATTTACGGCATCTTTCTTTTGTTCCAAAACCTTACGATTAGACATTCACTATTATTCACATTTTGCTCTCTATCTCGAAAACAGGTAATTTTATGTAGTTTTCGGTAAGAACTAAGCTTGAAGTAATTCGTCAGTTTAACCAATTACAACGAATTCAAATCAGTTAAAAGCACAGAAAACGAGTTATTTATAAAATATTTTAAAGCTTTTAACTTAAATATCTAAACATACGCACAATAGATCTATAGAAACGTTTAAGCTATCTTCTAAAATGCCAAAACTCAGATATTTAAACAGTTTTCAGCGTTTTCATTCTGCAATTGACCTCACTTTTATTATCTAATATATGACTAGATTATTTTAACAATACTTGCATTCTTTCATCGTATAGACTAAGAAGTAGTATGGACTATACTGGGCTATACTGTTACTATACTAATTTTAAAAAATGGCATCGAAAGACCTCAAAAAAAATATAGATAAACATTATCTAGGAATACGTTTTCCATATATTTCAATTAGTAGGTGGTAGGGAATTTTAACCCTCATGAGAAAAAAAAGATTTATTAGTATTTTGCGCTTGGCGCAAATTTGTTTTGTTTAATTTGTTGTATTAAAAAGTTGTGTTAAATTGTTTGTAAATTTAGTTTTGTTTGGTTTGAACTTCAATCTTTATAATTTTTCCCGTTAAATCTAACTAACTTGGATTTACCGCCGTTCCTAGTAAGCACAAAAAATCCAATTACGTTGCAGTTATATAACATTATTTCATTATGTAACTATTACGTAGTTAGATGTTTTATGCTTAGGGGAGAGCGGGGCTGGTATACTAACACATTTTGTAATATGGTTTATATTTTCAAGGATAATAAACTTTTTTGATTATTTTTTTATTCATAGCATACTTTGGTTATTCAGCTTTGATATTAGTAACAAAAACAATCAGTTATGGTCTAAGAGCTAGCAACGTTTTCGAGAGAGAATTTTAGGTCGGTCAGTTTTTATATATGTTATCTCTCGCACTATCGCGGACATCATAGGGTTGTCTGGCAGTCGGGAGGGGTTGCGTTTATTAGTGCGCATCGCACCTGTTCAGGTAAAATATTGAAACTTTCAGAAAAAAGAAAAAGTTTCAGATGAAATTTGTAGAAAATAACATTTTAGATAAAAAATGTCCAATGACTAATTTTCGTAAAGTGGGTAGTATGATGTCCGGGATAGTGCGAGAGATAACATATATAAAAACTGGCCGACCTAAAATTCTTTTTTTTTCGACGTCGCTAGCTCTCGTACTATTAGGTAAGTGCTTTCAGAAACAGAGTCTGTTAATACATACCCGTATCTGGGGTAAATATTAACGGAGCTGGGGTAAGTATTAACGTAAAAGGTAATTATTAACAGAGGCTAAAATAGATGTAAATCAATTTCACGGAAGCCTCATTCCAACATTCCACAAAAAGTGGCGGATATACTAAAACTGTAAAAGTACAGTGTGTGAGGTTTTTTTGTGTTTTGTTTCTTTGTTGTGTTTCAACCCCTAAAATAGTGTTTTCCTCCCGATAAAATTAATTTGGGTCGTTTAAATATTGAAGTAAATATTATAATTGAAGTAAGTTTGTACGTTATTCTGTTTGAAAGTTTATAATTTTATTCAATTATTCGAAGTTTAAAATATTTCGCTTATTTTTATACAATAAATCTAATTTAAATGAATTAAAATTAAATTTTCTATTTAAATATGACGATAAAAATTGTAACATTTTATTGATTAGCCTTGTATAATTGTATGCAAAACCATTATAAACTTGATCTTTCTGAATTTTTAATATTCAACAAGATAGCTCTATATACCTATATTATTGCATGCTGCAAATTCACATGTGTTACATATGCACTTGTGTTTGTTATGGAAATTTTTGTCAAATAATATGTAGTGTCAATGCTAAAATAATTGAGTGGATCTCGATAAATACTAAGCTTGTTTTATCATCGATTTATCCATTAATAACTGATCAGTGAAATTAAAAAAAAAAAAATAATAGTTGGTTATAAAATAGGTAAATTGAGGTTAAAATTGACTAATTGACGTTCCCATGAGGAATGTGATATGACATAGCAAACAAATTGTGTTTGTGTGATTGGTGCAAGCAAATTAAATTATTTATGATATAAAAAAGGAAATTGTTGCTATATTTACCGGATGAAAAGAAAATGAATGCGATTTTATGACGTTTGGGCGTGACAGAAGTTTTTTTTCTAATAATCATAACAATCTTGTCAGAGTGAAGCTGCTTGTACGCAGTTGCACAGAATATAGATATCTAGCAAAAGTCAGTAAAAGTCTCATTCCGCGTCGACGCCTTTGATCTTGACGGGCTTTTATGGATTAGGCGCATTTACGTCGCGCAATTATTCCTAGCAAGCGGCAAATTGTATAAAAACGGAATACTCTTTTCGCTTTATTACTATAATGAATTGACGTATAATATTACTACTACAATCACAATTTAAAAATACCAATTGCAGCTGGTACAAATGCGCGCTGTAGAAGGGCAAGTACCATAAAAGACCACGAAAAACTCGGAAAGAAAAACTTCTGTTAATATCTACATTCTGTGGCCGTAGCACAACATATATATATTATAATAATGGTGATCATCACATTCATCATTGATTACATTTGGAAGGAAAATATGAAAATTTAATGTGTTACAAGATGTTAATCAATTGAAAAACGAACATGTCTTGTGTGCAATGAAACATGGTATCGCAAACTTTGGAAATTTTACGGCAAGGAGTCTGGGCGTCATTAACTGGCGGGTGGTTTTTTGATCCGCACCAGGATGTTTACTGCAACACTTTTCACCTGTACCTATGGCTGTTCTTACTATGTTTTCCATTCACAGTCTACCTCGTAAGTTTTTCCTATCGAACCCAATCGCTTTTACTATCGATATTTGTAATTTTCATCAGTCTCATACGTCACTAGGCAAAGAGGTCAATGAACAAAATACATTTTTTGGTCATCACTGCATTTTTGTGTAAAAAAGATTTTCTTCTAATTGTTTTTATTTTCGGTGTGTTTTCAGTATAGTCCACCAGAAGATGCACTATGGTACATTTACTGTGTGATTGTTACAATTGTTTTTGGGATTATCAAATTAATTAACTTGGGGCTTCATCACATGTACGATACAACCGAATGCATTACAATTGAACCTGAAGATAATTTACCAGAAAATGAACGTCATAAAAGAGACTCATTTTCGTTCAAACCACGGCGGTAAGTAACTCAGAACTTAACTAGAAAACTCAGAATTCAAAACGTAACTCAGAATTCTTGGTACTCGGCTACTCGATCATTTTGTTTATACTCGTACTTGGTTTATCGGCGAAGGTACTTAGAAAAAATTTTTTCGTTTCATTATAAAAATCCGAACATAAACAACACAGTCATAAATACAAGAGTTTGTAAAAGAGAAGTAAAATATTGATTGGTAGTATTTTTCAGAGTTAAAAAGATTTTTACAATTGAGGGCTCTTCTAGAACTAGTCGAGATGCTTTTCGGTTGAAAAACTGAGTTAACAGTGGAAGCAGTTAGGGATAAAATGGATAAGAAGAAATTAAAAGAAAGGCAGAAGAAAATTATTATACTTCTTATCCAATTCATCTCTAGCTGCTTCCTCGATTAACACAGTTTTTCAACCGAAAAGAACCTCAACTTTTTCGATGAGGAATGGTTCGTTTTTAAATAAAAAGAATATTAAATTAAGCAATTAGAGCAATGATCGGGGAACCGGGGTTAATTACCCCAAATGGAGTAAAAATGAAATTTTTGGGGGTAGGAAGGAAATTTTTTGACATAGCTATTTTATTAACGTGTTTGTATTTCCGAAGACTCAATTAAAATTGTTCTTACATCAAAAAGCCCCAATTTTTAAATTATTGTATCAAACATGAAGCAAGATCATTAACCCAAAATCCGAAGGGAGAAAGTTTTGGTTCCATGCGATTTGATCCCCGGACAAAATATCTTCAGACAAAAAGTCCTCATAGAATAATTGCAAATCGTATTTGCAGCATAATTTTGATGTTAAAACATTTAGTTTTGTGTAAAACTTCGCGGTGTCAAGAAGTGCACATTGAGTCAATGAATGAAAATCGGGTAATCGAACAATGACTATAATTTCTTTTGTTAATTATAATTTATTTTTATATTGATTGTCTTCTTTTCAAAATGATAAAAAAAGTTCCTCGCCTGCTGAAATAGAGATTCACTAATTATCTTGATTTAAAGCTACAACGAGCGGTACCCCGGCACCAGACGCCGAATAATCAAATGCCGCAAAAAACGACGAACAATAGAAAGATTTACCTTTGAAAAAATTTAATAATGCACTATTTTTTAATTTTGTAAAGTTCTATAATTTTCCAATACATTTCAAAGGTGATTATAATATGGGGTGGGGGAATTTTATTCCAGAGTCTAGATGAAGTAAGGATTTGAGTTAGTTGACTAATTGACTTAAATTCAAGTCAAACTCGCGTCAGATATTAACATTTAAATGTCACATCGTGTCAAACATTGACTTTGTAAGTTATTTCATATACAAGTGAAAACATCAAGCATAATTTATTAATTTATCTTCTTTTACAATCTGCATCATTAGTTTTTAAATTAGTGAGCTTTAGCACCCACTTCACAAATAAACAATATGAAGCACTATACAACAATAGATTTGTTCCAGATGAAAATAACATCGTGCATTATACGATACGAATCATGCATAATATAAAATTATGACAATTTCTTTATATTACGCTTACCTTATATCGAACAATGTACGTTTTTTTTTTTTACTTTAAACAACTAATATCAAATGTCCTTAAATATTGTAGTTTCGTATTTAGAAGATATTTGCAATCGAAACACCGCTTACTCGCGGAAAACAGACACAAACATGTTTAACTAAATATTTCGACCGAGTACTCGATATAAATAAAAGCGAGTAATACTCAGTATTCGATACAAACCTGTATTCGATTCATCACAACTTTTACTTCTTTCTACCTTATTTTTATTACTATTCGATTTTTACAGTGAAGAGGAAGGTATTGAACTGCAAGAACTATCCACGAAACGCCATTCTCGAGGAAGTTCAAATGCATCGTATAATCCAGCGATAATCGATTTATCAAACACTGCCGATCAACACGACATCGACAGCATTGATTCAACTGATTATCCTCGACATAATGAAGCTGATACTTTTAAGGCTGGGAGCACAATTGGTAAATCATTTAAATAAAACATTTAATTTCTAGTTAATATATCATTATTGTTTTTTTTCCTAGATTTAAAAGTCGATGTGCATCGAAAAAATTCATCTGAAAGTAGTGAAGAAATTTCATTCCGTCCAACAATCGAACCACCAACTAACAAAGAAACCCAAACCTCGTTGCACGTGTACATTAAAATCGGCGAAAATCAAAGAAAGCATATACCAAATCCAGGCCCTGCTGGGGATGCTAGTACAATTTTAGAATATGTCGCTTTAGATGAATCGGCTAAACGAACCTTCCAACGGAGAAACGTCATATATGTTAAAAAGTAAGTTTACATTTATAAAAGTATGCTTAATTAAACCCGTGGTGTTCACCTTAAATAATCTTATGGGCAACCTTGTTCCCCCGGATAGGGTTCGCATGTTAAATATGTAGATTTTTACAGTCAATAATTCCACATTTACTACACTAAGGGACACTACAAAATTCCTAAGTATAAAGAAGGCTTAAACGTATGTGTATTTATTTTTAACCGACTTCAAAAAAGGAGGAGGTTCTCAATTCGACTGTATGTTTTTTTTATGTTTGTTACCTCAGAATTTTCGACTAGGTGAAGCGATTTTAATGATTTTTATTTATTTGAAACCTGGTGTTTCCCGTGTGGTCCCATTTTAATTTGAGGGAAATCGTTCACTTCGAAAGGGTTGAAAACTAAGGGATGAAATATTAACTTCTTATTGGAAAGCTCGATTTTGATAGTTCTTTTTTTTATTGGTAGAGCATAATTTTAAATTAATTTCGTATCCATTTTTTATAAAAAAAGCACTCATAAGGGGTTAAATATTAGGGATGAAGTAATATAAATTTTTTTGGGCAACCCGATTTTGATAATTTTGTTTCTATTACGTACATCGTACCTTTAAATTGTTCACATTTCGATTTGAAGGAAAAAAATCCACCCCCTAAGGATGAAATAGTGACATTTAACGGAATCATCGAATTTCGATGATTTTTTTTCTATTGGAAAGGATATTCGACTTAGTTCTATCATTACATTTAAAAGCAAAAAACTTCAACCCTTAAAAGCAAAAAGGGATGAAGTAGTAATTTTTAACATTTAACGGCGCTTCCTCATATGAGCAGCGCGTTTAGTAGGTTTACCGATATTCAAAGAAATAAAATCAGTTATCAAACTTCAGATCACTGAAACTCGAGAAATAAATAAAAATTTGGCTGACACCAACTCCAAAAATAACAATAGTTGTACATAATATCATTCTAATAATTTGTAAGTCGTAGACACTGCAAGGATACGCAATTATTTTTTTACTTTTTATTGCATTTTTTATTTAAGATTTTTTATTTATTTTGAAGTCGGTTTTTCATTTTGTTATAATTTTTATTTATTTGTATTTATGTTTTCAGGTCTAGAAACACAGCTGACAATGCAAATTCTCAGGAATGTAACTTAACTGAACTGTCCGATATAATTCCAACGACAAGTTCATCCAGACGCCGCCATTCGAACAATAGTAGCTTGGGATGTCTTCCGGCTGCCGATCAAATTAATATTAAACCGACTGGATCATTAGAATTAGGATATATAGACAAAAATTTAAACACGAAACTAACACCGGAAGGTTTTAACTATTGGAAAAATAATCGTTCCGGTGTGAGACGAATTCGCAGTACAGCCTTAGAAACTTGCTGTCCTCCAGCTACAAATTTAGTTCCTCATCCAAACAGTTTAGAAGTAATAGGACCTAGTCAAGGCAGTTCGAACCGTAACTTTATTTTGCCTCCGCCAAGTTCAACACTTGTTAGAAATCCACATTTAAGTCTTTGTCCATATTTTAGTTACGGTTCGGAGATTGTCTATCCGATTGCAGAACAATCCGATGAACATCAAACGTCGCATGGACCTGACACAGATATTGATTCGGTTCATCAAAACTCAGATAGTGATTATGAGGAACAAAATGCAGGGAGTCGATCACCACTTCTTTTTCGTATTGAAAATTTAGCCGGAGGGAGCACCGCGGATACTCCTATTAGTAGACTTGAACGAAAAAGTGATGGCAAAGAAAAACGTAAAAATCGTCGATTAAAAAATGTGATCCATAAAAATGCATCGAACAGTTACAGCACGGGAGCGCTAAATACCAATTACAGTGTGTTTTATGATAAAAAGTTTGAGTCTGAGGAAAATGTTGAACGAACTAGTGCTACATCCAAAGATGCCCTTCTGGAAAACGACGTTTCCAATTCTAGTGCTACCCCGGAAATGCATGACGCTCGTACTGATTGCAACATAACTGATAATGACTACAGTGAAAAAAAGTTAAGTGAATGTTCGTTATATTCTGATAGTGATACTAGTGTAGATTTAAAAGATACAAAGAACAATCGTAGAACAAATAAAAACGATGGACAAAAAACAGAGAGTAAAAAGTTTACTGAAAACAATTCCGAGTTTCCATTGTCACGAACTGTGGTTGGAACTCGGTGGAGTCGTCGTGTTATTAAAAAGCGAAAAAATAAGCGAACTGTAGCTACTACAGCATCCCAAACTAGCAGTAATGAAGATCATACGGATGGATCTAGCGTTGTTGGACTGAATTCACTTTTTGAAACTTCGGATAGTGATCCACAAATCTTAACAGAAATTCGAGGTAAGACATAATTTAGTAGAATACTATCCACTGAATAATAATAAGGAAGAAAGCCCACTTAAAAGAATTATTAAAAAAGATCCAATTTCGAAATATGCTCAACACAGAAAATAAGGTTGCCACCTCAAAGTTTCATGAAGTCGGGATATATTCTAATCCTCGTCTGTGCATATGAATTTGTCACAACTTGTTTTTCAAAAGAAAGAGATTTCCAAAAAAAGAAACAACCCAATATATTTAATAAAATATATTTAACTAAAAATTCTTCCCGATTTGCCTGTTTCTTGGTAAGAACTTGATCAGGAAAAAAATTAGGATTGTACTAGATCAGGATGTAGTATTGTTTAGATGGGGATTCATCGAAAAATATATTCTGACAAATTTTCACAAAAAAGGACCTAAAATTGCTTCATTAGGAGAAATTTAAAAAATCAACAAGGGACTTTAAACAATAAAAGAAAGGAAATCATAATAATATTCCTTCTTTTTCAAAACAAGGTAATCCTGACAGGAGCTTAAAAATTTCATCCTAACCAGGTACACATATGGTAATCCTGATAAAAACATCATTAGACCAGAGATAAATAGGGATGTGAGATTAATGGAAAAAAGTCGAATAAATAAAAATCGATTTTTCTTTATTCAATATTAATCGATTTGTCAAAAATCGATTTTAATAAAAATTTTTTTTCATATTCCAATAATGATGAAACCTAAGAGATTCATACTAACAATTTATCAGATTAAAAATCAAATAAAATGATATGAATACAAAAATAACCAATTCAAAACTAAAAATTAAAGCGAATCTTCCATTAAACTTTCAAAGTAAGGAATAAGGCAAATATGATTATTGATAAACAATTTCAGTACCATTAAACGTTTTATTTTAATAAAAATTAAATGATGAGCATCCTAACAAAATTACAACCTTATTGCCTCAAAAACTATTTTCGATTTCAATCTTTTAGTAATGAATTTTAAATTTAACAATAAAATATTTCAATGAATGACTATTATATTTAAATGACAAGAATGAAAAAAACCGTTACAGCTAGTTTGCATTTAAGTTTGCGCTGTTTATGAAAATCGATTTAAACGCGTAATTTATATAATCGATTATTTAAAAATCGATTATTAGAAAATAATAATCGATTTAAATAAAAATCGATTATTTTTTAACATCCCTAGAGCTAAATAAAGCCTTTGATAATGGTAAAAAGTTAAAAAAATTATAGTAGGATGAAACCCATTAGAAAAGAAAGAGAATATAACAAAAATGAAAGGAAAAATAGATTACGGTTGATTTGAAGTGGGGAAGTCAAAAAGAGGGGTGTTTTAAAGGGTAGAAACGGTTTATCTCGATTTCCAACAAAACTACAAGTCCTATGGAAAAAAGTTAAATAGCAAAGTAGTAGATAACAAGAAGATCTACAATTTTTGTTCTAACACTTTTTTCACATAACCTCAAAATTTATGTGAAAAATTCCAATAATCATTTTTTTGGATTTTTAAATTTACAAAAAAAAATCATGAAATTTGGTAAAATCTTACCTGTTATTGTTAAATGTTCCCAGAAAATTCAATAATTAAAGTGTAAATTTTAATAAATTGCTCAAAGTTGTATTTGTATTATGTACATTTTTTTTTGTAAAAGATAAAAATAAAAATCCAAAAACTTGGTTATTGGAATTTTTCACATAAATTTTGAGGTTATGTGAAAAAAGTGTTAGGACAAAAGTTGTAGATCTTCTTATTATCTACACTCTGCTATTTAACTTTTTTTCCATAGGACTTGTAGTTTTGTCGGAGATCGAGATAAACCGTTTCTACCCTTAAACCCCTCCCCGGGGAGGGGTTTCCACTTCCCCACCTCAGATCGACCGTAATTTATTTTTCCTTTCATTTTTGTTATATTCTTTTCTTTTTCTAATGGGTTTCATCTTATTACAATTTTTTTGGGTTAAAAAATTATCGACCGTGGTCTACATGGATCATCTGCGTTACATTCTTGTCAGGTTCCTTACCTCGTAATCTTGATCTTAAACTTATCAAGGTGGAAGGTTAAACATAGCAAGTCCTTATCGGGTCCTTGTAATAAACCATAGCCGGATATATACTCGGAAAAATCTAAAGGCACTTTACATAATTGTAGAATTTATGGTTAAGAAAATAAATTTTAATGTAAAAAAATATTTTTTACAAAAGTCGGGAGTTGGGAAAAACGATATGTTTTCGGGAGTACCCCGATTAAATTGAAAGAGGTGGGAACTCTAGTTCAATTTTTTTAACTTTCTTATTACTTACTGGAACATATAGCCTTAGTAATTGTTAATTTATCATGGGGTCTCCCAGACCGCGTTTTTATTCTTTATGATCGATTTCAATTTTCTAAACTATTTGAAAATGAATATTAACTTTTTACACTGTTAGTAAACAAGCAATTAACAATTAATAAAAGCTTTAAAGTTAAGCATTTTTAGCCCTGTGAGTTACTAAAACTCCCTGACTTTCCCTGACCAATACCATCCTAAAAATGTATCATACCAATTACAAGTTAAAATAAAACATACGCTAAAATTATGTTGGTTAAAATTATTTGAATTTCAATACTAATTTTCTCTCGCAGCCACCCAAGCAAATTCTAAAGAAGCTGAAACAGGCAGTTCAAGTACAACCGCAAGTTTGGAGAATGATGTCTACAAAATGGTCACTGATGAGCCTTCATCATCTCAACAATGGCCCTCGTCGTCTTATGAAACACCTAAAATCAATACAAATTTGGGTGCAATCCCAAAGCAAGGTCGACCCGTTCGCCATCGACAATCGTTACCAAACGATTCCGAGTATCGTCCACGAGTCATTGGAATGCTTCCAAAAAGTGAATCTGAAAGGCGTAGAAATTATTCTCGAGGCACAGTTATAACTGTTAAGAAAAATAACAACGTTTTGGACGAAACTCCAAACTTTACGTCTTCAAAACACGAAAGTCATTCAGTACGTGCACCGAGAATGATACAAAACCAAAATTCGGTGGATGGTTTAGAATGTTTGGTTGTTCAACGACCGAATAAAAAGCATTCTCGTGTTGGAAGTAAAAGTGTGAATCGACATCGAAGTAGGAATAGTAATTGCGCGGAGACGTCTTCCAGTAATTCGAATAATGAACTAAGTTCACTACTACCGGTTCCAGCAACTCCATTTTTGGCAGCATTTTTAGAAAGTCGTCACAATTGCCCGCCAAGTTTACCACCTCGAAATCGTGTCGAAAGCGCGATTTTAAGTAACTTAAAACGCGGCACTCCCGTGTCGCGACGAATTCGAGGATTTACACATTTAGCCGAATCTCACAATGATACATCCGACGGATCGATGCATTGTTTTCGTGATGAATACGGAAGCTGGTGGACGTATACTTTCGATGAACGCGGAACTGGTGTAGGTCTTCCTTTTGCTTCAACGAATACAAGTGGCAAATTATTACATACTTTACTTCGTCAACAGCACAATCAAAATCAACTTGCAGCCTCTGGGTTTAACGTTCTTTCATGGTCGGAAAACAATGAAACGATCAGTAATAGTTCACTATCGTTGAATTCTTCCAGTTTAACGGTTGTATTAGACAGTCCATCAGCACCATCACAAAACACTCCATATCCAACAGAAATGAGCGTTCCTCCTTTACAAACTGAAAGGCGAGGGCCGATTCAAGTGATTTCCAATTCCCATGGTGAACATTCAGACACCGAAGCAAACACGTCGAGACAATTTCGTTTTTACACGGTGGAAGTAATAAAAAATATGTTCCCGCAACAAACGTGTTACTACAAATATAAATTATGGCCTCGGACTTATATAAAAATTTACACAGATCGTTTAAGTTTGTTAGCATTGTTAGATAGAAATTTAACATTATGGGAAACAATTTTATCAATAATTCTAGCTGGCTTAGTCGCATGCTTAGGTGCTGTTATGTTAAGTTTACACTTTTTCGAGGATTTATACGCATTCTTATTTTGTTTCGTGATCGCTGGTTGCCAATATTCCTTAATGAAAAGCGTCCAACCAGACGCGGCTTCACCAACGCACGGATTCAATCGAATAATGGCATTTTCTCGTCCTGTTTATTTCTGCATTTGCTCCACATTCGTGATCATTTTACATTATTCCATTTCAAGTCAAACCGGAGAAAATTCAGTTCTGGTCTATGGTATAAATTGGTCGAACAAGAACATGTTAACGACCATCAAAGATATTCTCAGCACCTGTTTGCTATGCTTTCCAATTGCATTTTCTTTGGGGCTTTGTCCTCAGATTAACACATTTACAATGTATTTCTTAGAACAAGTCGATATTCATATATTCGGTGGCAATGCTATGATTAGTTTGATCGGATCGTTTTATTCAGTCGCTCGTTCACTGATTGCTGTTTTTATTTTGTATGGTTTTGCTTATGGTGCGCTTATTGAAGACAAATGCTCTCAACACATTTTATTTTCAATGTTTTGTGGATGCTTAATTTCTTGTGCCTATAATCTAAGTCGATTAACCAGTGACCCATCGAACATGTGGTACATTCTTAAAACCCACTTTTGGCCACCCGATATTTATCGAGAGCCAAACGTAACGAATGTACGGAATAAAATCGAAAAGTTGAAATCGAAGAAACAAGAGAGTAAAACAGAAACTGAGAATACGAATGAAAATCTCGATGGAAGCGGTGAGGAAAAATCTACGGAGACGGAGTTGATTGATCCACTTCCGAACAAATTGCAAAAGACTGTGAATTTACGATTGAAAAATGATATAATCATTTGTAGCACCATTGCTGTGTTGGTGTTTGGGATTCATACGACAAATATTTTTAGTTTGTTGAAACAAGAAGTGGTTGATGGATTTAAGATATTTTTAACGTTGTTCGGACTTTTGGTTCATTACATCATACCGCAATTAAGGAAGCAGTTGCCGTGGTTGTGCTTTGCTCGCCCATTTCTTAGATCGTACGAATATGGATTGTTCGAGGTACGGAATGCAGCCCGGGTTATGTGGTTTGAAAAGGTAAACTATTCTTACACACTAGTCATAAAATATAAGGAATATTTGCAAGAAACCCTAAACTTCCGTGATGTTTAAAAAAAAATACAGAAAAACATTTACACAAATCTCTAAAACTGATTCTAGAGCAGTGGTTCTTAAACTAAATTCGATCAAACCCCAGAGGTTCGGTAACTCAAACTCAGGGGTTCGGTGGAAGTCAAGACACCTACCCTTCTCATATGAATATAAACCTATATTTTGAATATGAAAAAAATCATCAATTTCCAATTAAGCAGTGTTTGGTGAATGCGAATGTGTAAATGGTGGGGTTCAGTACCTCCATCAAAGTTAAGAACCACTGTTTTAGAGCTTTAAAAATCTTTAGTGTCGGAGGACTCCCGTTTACGTGAATAACGAAAATTTTTTAATATTAACTACGAATGCATGAAATAGCATTGCGAACAATATTAATAGTAGAAGATCCGAACCTACATCGACCTTCACCTAGTTGATAATAGAATGAAACATATTTTATCATGAATTTAGTAAATTTTAAAATATAATAAAAATGGGTTCCCTTAAAAAATCCTGGACAGACTACTTGTAATTATTTAAAAAAAAATTATCTTTAATAAAATATTGCAACAAATAGAAAAAAATTTATATCATCACAAGCGACTGCGATGTTGGGTCCTTTATTATTTTACACAGTATACTTACCTTGGATCTTTCTGTCACACATTTTCACGCTTTAAAATTCGCAAACCCCTAATAGCACCGAACTTTTTACAGACAAACCTATATCAACGTGTTCGCAATAAACAGCGCTTGTGTTTATATAATTTTTTTTCTTTTCTTTTATTTTCTTGATGTTCAATATTTTATTAAAACCCAATTTTTGACTTAATAATGTCTTATAAATTGATGAACTACGGCAGCCAGTCTGAAAAAATGTAACGTTTTTTTTGAATCCTAGACAACGTGTTTTGTGTTTTTTTCTACAATTTACTTAATAAGATTTAAGTTTGATTTTCTTCATAATTTACAGTCTGATTTCATTTTGAAAAAATTGTTAATTTTCAATTAACTCCTTCTTTGTATTATACAAAATAATGACAATTCAGTGATAATAATTCAATTCATAAAAGTATGCAATTTTTCATCAATGTATCTTTATGTTGTTATCACGTAAAACGATCGTCCATAAACCGACTTTACAGACAACCATTTTTTTTTTAATAATTAAAAATAGTCTGTCCAGGATTTTTTTAGCCAACCCATTTTTAATATATTTTCTAATATATTAAATATATGATAAAATGTTTCATTCTATTATCAACTCGGTGAAGGTTGATGTAGGTTCGGATCTTTCTATAAGTAGTTTCCATTACTTGTTATATACTCAAAAAAATTTTTATATTTTTCTCTCTACTAAATTAACTCTTTGAAAATCACGTGAAATTTTGAAGAGTTTATAAATATATCTTAATTTTTACCATTGAAATATGAACTATTATTATTATTGCTATCTTTCTATCTTTCCTAGATTTTCGTCTATTTATGTTTTATCGAAAGAAACTTCTTGTATCCAGTTCTATTTTTAATAAGCCTAACACAAGATGCTTGTATTATAAACAACAAGTTTGGACCACACGCAACAGCATTAGTTTTGGTAGTTTGCGGATTGAAAGTTCTTCGTGGTGCATATTCCGATAGCAGTTATCAGTATCTGGTTCTTGGATTTACGACGTTATTCTTTCGATGGGATTTCGCTGCTGCGAGTGAAACTTTCATCATTGATTATTTCGTTATTTCGATTTTCTTCAATAAAATTTTTGAACTCATATTGAAAGTAAGTAAACTTTTCTTATACATGTTTCAAATTACACGGCTTATTCAAAAAGCTTGTGAAATTTTAGACAGACATTTTAGAACAACTTTAGACAGTTATTTAATTAAAAAATATTTTTTTCATTTTAGTTACAATTTGTTGTTACTTATATTGCACCATGGCAAATAACTTGGGGCTCTGCGTTTCATGCATTTGCTCAACCATTCTCTGTACCTCATTCTGCAATGTTGTTCCTGCAAACCATTCTTTCGGCAATTTTATCCACACCTTTAAACCCGTTTCTTGGTAAGTTTGAGTTTTGTTTTGGGAATATCCATAAATCATGTAACGTTTTTTTATGGGTGGATGGCGTATACTCTTGTTAGGGGATGTTACATAAGGAGAATATTTTTCAGACAATTTTTTCATGTAACGCATTATAGTTTTTATTTCATAATAATACCGACTGTAGCGCAACGGATAATGTTTAACACTCGGCACTTTTGTCCTAGCAGAGCAGTACTTAAATCTTGAATTCTAAAGAATTTTAGAACTAATTAAATTTTTACTTTCTTTTACTACTATATAGTAAAGGAAGTATTGTAATCTAGTCAAATTTTCGAATTCGAGCTTTCACCGGAAATCATGTTTTGAGGTTCGCCGAGTCCAAAAAAGTAGTTTTTAGAAACATGTGTGTGTGTGAGATTTATCCGAATTTTGCCAGACTTAGTATTTAGCCTGCATAATACATCTAGTTGTACCTCAGAGCTTTTGGTTGAACTCCAGTTTACTCTAGAAAAGTTTTTGAGCTTTTTCAATTTTTTTCGAAAACGGCTTCAACGTATTTCTCTGAACTTTCTATAGTTGTTAGACTCATCGGTGCTTACAACTTTTATTTGAAACTTTTTCCTTTTTGATGAAAAGGAAATAGGGAATTGAAATAGAGAGTGTTCTGAGGTTAAGGATGGGAGTTCATGTATACCATACATAGAAGCTGTATGCATTTAGTTCTTGTTATATAGTTATAAAGTGTTTATAGTTCTTCTAACCAGCAAAGTTTGATAAATGAAAGTAAAAGAAAGTACTGTGACGCTTCGCAGCAGATATTTTTTCCCTTGCTAAATGAAAGTTTTAAACCATTTCTTCAATTAACATGCTAGTACCTAGATGACCAAGCTTTCCTCGGTTGAATTTGAAATTATTAATTTTAGATATTTAACCCACTTATATGCATAGCAATTTTAAGAGGGGCGCACATTAATTACTTTTGGGCGAGGGGGGTAGAGCCAAATCTCATCTAATCTTACTTTGGGGAGAGGAAGCGTCTCCGCGAATATCACGTAATTGTTTTTCCCCAAAAAATAGTATAAAATGGCCAGAAACTGGTCAAAACTTTGCTCATTTGAATTTTCAAAACATATATTCTTGATATCTTGACATAACGGCAATGTATTGTAATCTTAGATTACGCTTATTTTTTAGCTAACTTCTCTACTTCATTCTTTTTAAATTAAAAACAAAACCTTTCAATGACGATTTAAATTTTATTACTATATGCATTTTTCCAAGTAATCCACGTACATTCAAGACATTCAGTAACTAACACAATGTTGAAGGATAGGCAATCACTTATTCATCAATACATAGTAATATTTCCATGTAATAAAAACCTTAAAATACCGAGAAAACGATTCTTTTTAGAAATGCGACTAAGCTTGTTCAAGTTTTTACCCCTGAAAACCTTTGTAGTGTAAATTTCATTGTAATCGTTAGAATCTGAGATATTTTATATAGAAGAAGATAGATTTTAAATATTTTATTAATTCTCAAATTTTCTCAAAATTTTTCTTATTTTAAGCTAAATTAACTTTTTTTTTTTGTAGGAAGTGCAATATTTCTAATTTCGTATGTGAGACCGATCAAATTTTGGGAAAGAGATTATAATACTAGACGCGTTGATCATTCCAATACCCGATTATCTTCACATCTTGATCGTAATTTGGGAGCCGACGATAACAATTTAAACTCGATATTTTATGAACATCTTACAAGATCGTTACAACATTCATTATGTGGAGATTTGATGATGGGCCGCTGGGGTCCTGTATCCCAAGGAGACTGCTTTGTCCTGGCTTCGGATTATTTAAATTGTTTAGTTCACGTCATTGAATTGGGAAACGGTTTGGTCACGTTTCAAATGCGGGGGCTTGAATTTCGTGGAACCTATTGCCAACAACGAGAAGTTGAAGCTATTTCAGAAGGAGTTGAAGAAAATGTCGGTTGTTGCTGCTGCGAATTGGGACACTTACCAAATGTTCTCAGTGTAAATGCTGCGTTTAGTCAACGTTGGTTAGCTTGGGAAGTTACATCGGGAAAGTATGTGTTGGAAGGATACAGTATTTCTGATAACAATGCCGTATCTATGCTACAAGTATTCGATTTTCGAAAAGTACTTATCACATATTATGTGAAGGTAAAAAACTAAAATTATTTATTAATCGTTTTATAAAATGATATTTTATTTTTAGAGTATAATTTATTATACGACCCGATCGCCAAAATTAGACGAATGGCTCAAAAATCAAAATATTTTGGATGCCCTCAGTCCAATGTTCGATAAAAATTTTATCGATTTAGATCCAGTATTTAATGTTAATATCGATGAAGATTTCGATTTTCGATCGTCGGGAATAACACGAGGCAGTTTTTGCAGCGTTTATCTCGATTGGATTCAATATTGTGCGTTGCAACGAAATAAAAATCTGAAATGTGATCGAGATTCAAACTTGGTCCTACTCTGTTTTGCACTAAGTTTACTTGGACGCAGAACTTTAGGAACTGCATCTCATAATACTGTTTCAAAGTATGTTTCAAACTATACAAATCCTATTTTATTTACAACTAGTGTTTTCCCGTGACTTCGGCATCTTTTGAAATAGACTATTTGATAGTGGAAATAAAAAATTTGCCAATTGTTATAATTGGAATTAAATTTTAATTTTTTTAATTTTCTATAACTAGAAACTGTTTTATTGTTGGTTGAGACATTAGTGACGTCACACGCAAGTTAGAGATACATATACAACCGGCTTAACAGTTCATACAGTTTCAAACTTTTGCATTTATAAATTTTTTTTCTTTTTAGTGTCGAATTATTTTTGTACGGTCTCCATGCGTTGTTCAAAGGTGATTTTCGAATAACATCAATACGAGATGAATGGGTTTTCACTGATGTTGATTTACTCCGAAAAGTGGTAGCTCCGGCTGTTCGAATGTCGTTGAAATTACATCAAGATCATTTACGTGAACCGGATGAATACGAAGATCGAGCAGTTTTATACTTAGCCATATCAGATCACAATCAACACTTAGTGATCTCTCACGAAGGTGACCCGGCGTGGAGAAACGCTGTTTTAAGTGGAACACCAAGCTTATTAGCACTTAGGTATTCAAAATTTCTCTTACCAATAATTCAAAACTGTAATTTTTCTTAATTTTTATTTTAGACATGTATTAGATGACGGCACCGACGAATATAAAATAATTATGTTAAACAAACGATTTTTAAGTTTTCGTGTGATAAAAATTAATCGAGAATGTGTCAGAGGTTTATGGTCGGGGCAACAGCAGGAACTAGTCTATCTTCGCAATCGGAACCCAGAACGTGGAAGTATTCAAAATGCCAAGCAAGCTTTACGTAATATTATCAATTCTTCCTGTGATCAACCAATTGGGTATCCAATTTATGTGTCTCCACTTACGACTAGTTATGCAGAAACAAACGAACAACTTTGTAGTTTAGTCGGGGGATCATTAACTTTGCTTGTTATAAAAAATACTCTTTTAAATCTGTGGAAAACGTAAGTTGTTAAATTTTCACTAACTAGAAGGAATTGAAAGTCTATTTTCTTTTCTTTTTTTAATGCAGAATACGTCGAAGATGCGGTGAAGGTTGTTTAAGTGGAGGGTCTGTAGGCAGAACTACAGAAGATGGTTGTTTTGGTAACGAAGGAATTTATGCGATGACCACTTGTACCATGCATGGAAATCCCCACACTGTACAGAGTCATTCCACGGAAACAATTAGAGCTGGAACTATTCCACGAGGTTGGTTTACTAATTATTTAATAGTTCATCGGTAATCACTTTTTGGCGAAAATTTTTATTAAAGATTTGCCTTTAAGGAGGGGGTATTTTAGTCTAGAGGCCCGAATTTCGAGCGTTTTTTGGCAATTGATAAAAATAAAAGCATTTGATATTTTTACCATCCATTTTTTTATCATTTGTTTATTTATATTCAGAGCGTATAGAAAATTAATTTAAAAAAAAAAATATTTTTTTCATTAAGTTATGCGTCCTTGAAGTAGAGGGGGGAAGGCCGTGTCCTCGTCGCTGATTTCTACCCTTGTGGTCATCTGAAAAATAAAACAATGATGGATTCTTGATTAATACAAATGTCGCTCTCATGAATCTGCAAAACTGAAAAAAAAATTTTTTTTTCATAAAATGGCGGCTACTCAATAATAAAGATCGATTTTTTCACTCAATTTTTAACTTTGTCGAATTTTTTAAAAATATAACAAATTTAAAATTTTCATTTTTTGTTAGTTCGTGCGATAGAGAGATATTTAAAGAATATTCATGCCAAATTTCAAGTAAATCGGCTGATTAGAAATGAGATATTGTGGCTACCGCATCAAAAATGGTAGTTTCGAGAAAAACGCGTTTAAAGTTTCGGGTAAAGTTACATCCAGTGGTCATACAATGGTAGTTAATATTTATATTTTTTAATCAACGATTTCTGGTCCAAAAATAATTAAAATTTTGAAAAATCCTCTTAAGAGCATACTCTTAAAGGTTTAAAATTTGAGAATATGAAAGAAAAAAATCGATTTTTTCAAATTTCTAAACTAGAATACCCCCTTAAGAGGGTCATCCCATGTGACGGCCTGTTTTTTAGGATTTTTTTTTCTACGACCAGTAAATAGATAGAGCTTTAAGTTTAGTATCATTTATTAACATATATTTCGAAAGTATAAATATAAGTTTTAAGCTAAAAATATTGTGTAGAACATGAGTTACAGCGTTCTGAGCACCCCCACCTCGTACAAATGAGCGCGCACTTCCTCCACGATTCCGGCTGATTAGCTTATCCGAAACAAAAAAAAAACAACGGCGTTTTAATCTGTAAGCCTAAATGCACGGAATGAACTATTAATAAATGAATATACAAAAAATTGGACTTTTGGTAGACATTTGAAATAAAAGTCGCGAATTTTGCGTTTTTTATTTTTGTTTTTTTGCTAAAAAAAATCGAAATTAGAAATTTTCGATTGATAATAGTTCATTCTATGCGTTTACATGTATTGAGTGTACCCTATAAATTTCAAGTCATTCGGTCAAGCCGTTTTTGAGACACGAATAAGGAAAGTTTGAAAAACACGGTTTTGAGAAAAACGCGTTTAAAGTTTCAATTGCCAATTCAGCGCTCCGAGCAGCTCTTTCTTCTACTTGCTTTATCTTTAAAACGACTTCGAATTTTCAAAAATCACTTTACTACCGTATAGACATGTTAAGAAAGTAATTTATGAACAAAAAAATCTTTTGAGCCCATCACATGGGATGACCCCCTTAACTGAAATGCATCTTTAAAGAATCAGGGACCAGAATCAAAATAATTCCCACCTATTCGATTTTTGACACATCTCTTTATTGTTAAAATTACTCTCCTGGCACCCTGTGTCAGTTTTTAAGGGTGCTTTATTGATGAAATTAGAAAAAAGATGTTCGGTGATTAAAACGTATTAATTGCAGGATTGGATCGCAGTAGTATGATGTCAAGTGGAAAACCTGGAAGTGCAACTTTAGCAAGTTTAGCCGGTTTACTTTCCGATAGTGGTTCATTTCGTAAACGAGATGATTTAAGTGTTAGCACAAGCACTGTGGAACAATCACCAGCAAATGATAACACTGACCAACAAACTCCTACTCGCGTTAAGGTTGTTTTAAAAAATAATATTATCAGTTCAAGGTTTTCATTGAGTTTTTCCCCACAGATAACTGATCCAAATGTTGTTTACGATGCAATTAATTTAGGACGACGAATCGATGTCATATGGCCCGATGAAAAAATGAGAGCTCGTGGTGGTCGGTCATATTGGAAAGACTGGCTTCCCGAAAAGGGAATGGAAGGCACTGTACGTTGATTACTCTACTTTTTGATTACGATTGTTGAATTGTATATTTCCAGATTGTGCATCGATGGATTCCAAGTCATAAAGATGCTAATAAACGATCGCATGTGGATCGAACAATTTTGTTAGTGAAAATTGATGATAAATATGTTCCTATTGCTGAGAGCGGTGTTCAAGATATTGCAGAAGTATAGCATACACTATATTGTAATCTATTATCTAATTCACCTCCACTTCATTACCAAATGGATATTGGCAATGGGTATATTTAGTGTCATCATGTTATTTAAAAATTGTATAAAAAAATATTAGCTCAAAACATGTTTAAACTTTGCAAAAAAACCTGAGCGAAATTTTTCATAGTTACAAATGTAAAGTTGAACATTTAGCGTCAATACGAACATTTCGAATATATTTTTAATTGAGACAAATGTGGTTTCGTCCATTTACACTATTTTTTTTGCTATACAAAAGAAAAAGTAAACCAATGCAAAGTAGATCAGGAACTGAATTTTATACATATTATTTTAATATTATTTTTTTATTTATATTTCGAAACGTGACACGATTTAATTTAAAACCAAATGTTATTTATTTCAATTGTTTGAGTACGTTCCAGATGAAAATGGAAAACCGTATCTTATACGTTACAAGTCATCCGTAACATAAAATTACAGCATTTTTTTCATTTTGTGTATAGCATTTAAGTGCTGCGCATGATCTGTACCGTACAATGTACGTTATTATTGTTATCTGGAACATTTCTATAGTCGCTATTGAACTTGTAAATACGTACTTGTAAAAATCAAAAAATAAATTTCAGGTTCCGATAATGGTAAAAAAACGTAACTCTAAGATTTGTGATAGATAAATAAATATTATTTTGGAATTTACATTATTTTAATGTTTTAATTTTGTGTTTCGCGTGTAAAATAAATGTTGTTATACATGGAACACGAAATTAGTTCACAGTCGATATATTTGGAATGCAAAAAGGCGCATATTTTGCCTGCAGTACCAGGTTGCCTTACAATTTATTAGACTGATTTTTATAAAAATATAATAAATTAAATTTTTAATCTCTTTTGTGTTTCTTCGACATTTCTATTTGAAATGGACAACATTTATACGAAATTATTTGCAAATAGTATTTGAAGATCGTAAAAATTAATTTCATTTATGTTTAGAATTAACTTGCAAAAAATGTATTATACTGCTTGTTAAATTTAAATGAAATCATTTTCAATATTTATTAATTTTTTATTTATATTCTGTTGTTTGAATTATTAACAGAACTCATGCAGATTGATACTGTGATTTTTATTTATATTATTTTTTTTTCACTGCATTTATTCTTTCTTTTTTTAGTTTATAGTCAGGGTGCTTAAAAATTTTAATCTTAAAAATTGTTATAATAATTATATTACTATACACTTGTCATTTGTAAAATATTTCTAGTCGATGCCAAGAAATATTGTAAGAACAATTTACCATACTAAAATTTATTACTGGCTATAGTTTTTTTTTTTTTTTTTTTTTTTTTTTGTAAAATTGGCGGTGAGGATTAGAAATTTCTACACGCTAAAACAGTCCATTAACTGTTAAAATAGCGGTCATTTGTTTCTTCTACTCTATGTTTCATATAATATGCATTCATTGTATCACTACAAAACATAATTTGCTGAAATTCTTATATGTGTTATGGACATATTGATTAAGATTCTTATATTCTTACAATTTTTCTGTTTTCGTAATGATTCGATTTAGTGAAGATTTTCTGAAAATAAAACGTCAAGCATGAATAACTTTTTTTTTCAATAGATCGCTTTATTTTTGGTGCAGAAGGGATTTTAAGAATAATAATTAATTCATGAAAAATATTTGCAATCTAGGAATTTTACGAAATATGTCTTACATATTAGAATTCCAGCTGGTTTATGCTTTTTTATAAGAATATGCATAAGGAGCCATCCATAAATTACGTCACACGAATTTCATGATTTTTGACCCCCTTCTCCGTCCTTGTCACAGCTGGGCACATTTGTGAGACCCCCCCTTACTTAGTCACATATTTTACAATTTTATATCTACAAATAATTATTGAATTATTGAACAGCAGTTCCAAAATTTGTTTAATTTAAATTTAAATGATTTTTTAATAAAATTAACATTAATTCAAACATTTCAAGAAATAAACAAAAAAAAAACGATTAATTATATTAATTAAAAATCAAACCATCTTGAAAGTCAACTGTGAAATAAAAAAAAAACAATATCACCGCTAGGCACGGTGCAGCATTTAGCGGCGTTTATCAAAGGGCAATAGTATCGGCGCGTAACAGTACACCGAGAAAATATTCTCTTTAGACAATTAAATCTAAATATTAAATATTTGATTGGCAATGGGCTATCAAATCATTTTGTTGGCGTAAATGAAATTCAGTTGTCAGAAGATAATTTTTTGTCAGTGTATTAGAGCGAGTGCCTGACAAAACAATTTGAACCTTATGTTTCTACATATAGTGTAGCCATGTTTTTGAGTTTTTTGTTAATAGTTCAAAGTTCGTGTTTTACTTAACAGTTAGATTGAAATAGATTTTGAAATGGGACGTCACGAAATTTAGGATCCCTCCCACTTCCTTGTCATACAATATCACACTTCGTCGGCCCCCTCTCTCCCCCTTAACATGTGACGTAATTTATAGATTGTCCCTAACTGGATTTGATAGACCGACAACTGTATGTGGATAAGCATATTTAATTTTTCAAAAGTGTGTACGTTACAATTGACCCTATTCCGTTAGATGTGTCACTTGTCAAGTGAGGGGATAGTTTAAAATCGTATTTAGTAACGTATCACTTCCACGACAAAAGTCGTGCATAAGACGATGTTCGTTCCTTTTTAGTGATGTTTAACATAGTGCGAATCGGCAGTTATTTGAAGTTCACGAGATTTGTCGTGAAGTGACAATTGTCGTCTCACTTGACAAGTGGCATATTACGGGATAGTCCTACCTCGAATGTCTTAATGATTTTTACTCTAAATTTGTCATGTTTACTACTGGAGGTCCGAAACGATACTCGATTTGACGGACAGATGATAAAAACCAGTGTTGGTCATTGTGGTCCATCACAAACCGTAATTTTCTTCGACGATTGCTGTCCTTTGTATTGTCGCTGAAGATCAACGAAAATGTCCATCCTCTCAAAATTACTTAATTGGGTTTGCTTCTTATTTGGGGGCGTAGCTTTACCGCTACAGATCAAATAAACAGTAGAAGAAACAAGTGGTCGCTATTTTAACAACTAAATGGACCGTGTAAGTGTGTAAATAGTTAGCTATTCTAAACGCAAATATAACCGTTTTTTTTTCTTTTAACTTTCAATTTACTAGTCATGACATCATTCTAAATTATTGTTTTGATCAAACTTAAAAGTTGTGTTTCGGAAAGAAAATCTTAAAAAATAAGTGCGTATATTTAACTACATGCATCAAAAATTGGACATAATAAAAAAAATCAGTCAAATATCGTAAATATACTTTCATTCTGTAGGTAGCCTTTGATAATAACGAAAAGAAGTAAAATTAAAGTATAAAATTTTGGAAAAATTATAGCCAGTCATAATTAATACTTGTGATTGACATTTTCTTACAAACTTGATTGTTATTGAAACAACAAAACTGCAAACTTCTAAATATTTTATCAGAATAAAACGCATACAAAACTATTTCCTAACACCTAGAGCAATTTTTTTCCGGTTCAACAAAATTATTTTAAACGTTTACTTTTGAAATTAATGTTTAAAACTGTTTCTAATATTTGAAAATTTTATGTACTTGTAAAAACGATGTAATATTATATTAGTTCATGTAAATATTTTCCTCACCTTTACATTTTGTTAGATACAATATTTCAGCAGTTCAAGAAAAACTTGCTGTTTTCCAAAAAGGGTAATTAAAAAAAATATTTACGAAAAATAATTAATTTGTTTCTTTTATTTTTGCCCAAAATTTCATTTTACATTTTATGATAAGTATGTACTGTTAAAAACGAGTAGTCATGTTAAAGGATATATATTTTATTAATTAACAATATTTACATAGTTAAAATTTAAAACTTGTACAAATTACATTTTCAGTAGCAATACTAAGTGTGAATTGGAAGAACGTAGTAAAGCCGATCAGCTTTATATCGTTGGATCTTTTATACTAATTGCTGGCTGTGATTTTTTAATAGAGTTATTTATAAATTATAATAGATTTTGCTTGTCATACAATGTCACACCTCATTAACTCTCCTCCTGTGATGTAATTTATGAATTACCCCTAAGCAAATTCATATTCTGACCTACGTTTGCTCAATTTACTAGTGCCCGGTACTGAGCCCCTCCCTGAGCTCATTTTACTATAACGAGGCAACAATTTCTATTCCTATATTTATTGTATTCAGAGGATTAAAATATGTTATTTATTATGTACAATAAAACCAAAATTAAAACCAAGGGGTTGAAGCTTTTCAGCCCCTGAACAATACTGTAAAGAAATATTTAAATTGTCGTTAATATGTACATTATTGTTTTATTTGTAACAGCTTATTTTAAAAAAAACAAACTCATTTTAAACTATAACAATTACAGTGGACTCTCGATAAGTTGAACTTCCAGGAATCAACTATTATACTTATTGAAGAAGAAATTTTGAGCCAGCCCTCTGTCACTTAGATACGAGAAAGGCTAAAACACGTGACCGATTTCTACGGAAATCGGTGTTGTTATAAGAGTCATACGTCTCAAACAGCCCCCTACCACTTAAACTTGTCAGAGTTATTATAATTATTATATAAAAATACTTATCATAATTATTCTCATATAATAACAATAATAATGAAAACATTCAAAAAAGTTTCATTTTAATAACTTGCCGGACGTTTAAAAAAATTATTTCTAACCTCCGACTTCCATAAATTCTTCGGTCTTCGTCAGTCTTTGTGGTCTTCTTCGTTCAACTCGTTTGTAACTATATTGCAACTAATTTACTGCAAATCCAGTAAAAATGGTCATATTTTTGTAACATGAAGTTGTAGGGGGCTGGTTTAAGCTATCACAAAATGCAAGTGAGTTAGAAGTAACATCAAAGTTCCAGATGATACCCGCTAGAATAAATGATTAAAGCAAATAATTCGACTTATAGAGGTGATGTGGGTTAAGAGTTCGACTAGAGAAAAAGGTTCCCGTGAAACTAATTCTAGCATTACAGGGTGTCTACGAAATCTGATTGTCTTAAAGTTGTTCTATTTTGTTTTAGTGTTTATAGTCGCTTTAACATCTATGATCATATCACGACTGTCTTACACACAGAAATATTCTGTAGGTCTTGGATCTTAATTTTTAATCTTATATCTAGGGATTCGACGGGAATCGAACCCAAAACCACTGGCGCATGTAGCAGAGAGAGCAGTTGCTCTAACCACTGCGCCATCAAGTGGGTCTAATTTTTTTTAATTGTACCGATTTTGGACTCAATCAAGGTTCAAAAATGTTGTGAAATAGTCATTTAAACCTCCACTTATATATACAACTGGATACATAAAACTTTTTGAACAAAAAAATTATCCAATAATGAGCAGACAAACTATCGACACACAAATTTTCAGCAATGTCCTTTCAGAAAATTTGGGAAAACAAGCAAAATTTGTATTCATTGATTTTCAGAGTCCCTTAATTTTAACTGATGTCATACGAAAATTCCACAAGAGTTTATTTTACTTATTTTTCTACTTCTATTATACTGTAATTTACAGTTAATTACTAATACAATTATTAGAATAACCACCTATTGGCGCTGTGGTTAGAGCAATTGCTCTCTCCGCTTCATGCGTCAAGTAGTTCTGGGTTCAATCCCCGTTGAATCCTAGACTTAAGATTTTAGACCTAAGATATAATTGACCAACAGAAATTCTCTGTGTTCGTCAGTCATGATATGACCTTAGATGTTAAAGCGACTTAAAACACCCTAAAAAAAATTATTAAAATGTCCTGTTTTCGACTCAAAAATGTTCTTATTGTCCTGATAAGACCGATTACCAGAATCAAGTTTGAGAGTCACCTTAAATTAGATAGGAACCCAGTGAGTACACAATGCCACTCTAAGTAATAGTTGTGTAAAAGCAATAGAACATTTTTTTCGGTATGTAACTGTTACGTTAATGTTACGTAGGTATGACAGCTCTGTTCGAGATTAAAGCAAAACCTTACAGTTACGATACAAGTTATGTGCAGTAAACAATTATATTTTATTTATTTAATATTAATTAAAGTTAATATTATTATTTATTGTATTAATTTTTTTTTTGTATTTTGCACATCAATTATCTCAAATATTATGCGCTGATTGTAGGTGAATCAGGATTGGAAAAACAATTCGACTTATCGAGAGTTTATTGTAATTTATTTACAACACTAGCTTTCTTTTTGGACTTTACTATATTTATTTATTTTGGAAATTAAATTTTGGATCATTGTCGCGTCGACCAAACCAATAAATTTATCAACGACTAGTCCATCTCGTACTGCAATCACAGCAGGTACCGCTTTTACTTCAAACGTATGCACCAATTCTGCATTGTTTTCCACATCAACAATAGCCAAGTCGATTTCGTCTAACGGATCGATCATTTTTTGTAGTTCCGGCGTTAGAATTTTACACGGTTCGCACCATTCAGCGTGAAAATTCACAATGACCGGCCGGTCACTGTGCATTACTTTTTCCAAAAACTCGTCGTGATTTTCGATCGTAAATGTTTTAAACACCGGACTCGAATTTGAAAAACTTTGTAACAGACAAACGTTCGAACGACTGCTTATTAGAGGCATCACATTTCTTACGAATCGTAACGTTGACATTGTCACGAATCTTGATTTTATTTGTATATGGTCCAACTTTGAATCTTCTTTGTTTGTATCAGCTCCGTGTAATGTTGAAGTGTTACGAATATGAACCCAATGACGACAGAAATTCCCGTAAATATCACAATTAAATTACGTAGAATGAAGATGTGATCGTAAGGCTGAAAATTAAATAAAACAACATTACGTTTATATTAGATAATATTGTTTCCATAAGAAATTCTAGGGTTTTTAATTATTTAATCAAACAAAAAGAATCAAATGATTAGAAATTCATCAACTTATGTAGTTGAAAATAACTTGTGAAATCAATGCTTGACTTGATTTGACATTTAAATGTTATTATTTGACTCTGTTTCAAGTCAAATTTGGACAAGTAGCTTGAAAATCAAGTCAAATATTGAATCCCCACAAATGAACCATCAATAAATTATAGATTAGCTTCGAAAATGCAAGGATATTTAAGATACCTACTAAAGTTCTAAGAGAAAATTATAATAATTCTAAGATTAAAGATTAATAAGAAGCATTTTAGAGGAGATAAGTATATGAATTTCCATTTCTGAAAAATTTTTCCATGATAAGAAAAGCACTAAATATGTCGTTAACGTGTCCAAAATCTTATCTTAAACAAATGCACAAAAAACTTTGAGGGGTACAAAATTTTTTTTTGCAATTCATTTTTAATTTTATTTAATTGCTAAACCAGATGTTATTTTTTTTAATATTAAATAAAAAGAATATCACATTTGAATAATGCACTATTGTAAGGATTTAATACTTGACTTGATTTTCAAGCCACTTGACTGAAATGGTAATCGGAAAAAATAGACTTGAAAAAATAAGCTAAGAAAAATAGACGGAAAAAATTAACTTAACTGTTCATTTGTCAATTTTTTCACTATTTGACTGTATGTAAACTTACTAGGACCGCGAAGTTTTACATAAGTTTGTGCTGCGATAAAATTACCAAAATATGTGTTGGGGCCATCCATAATTTACGTCACACAAATTTCATGATTTTTGACCCCCTCCACCGTCCTTGTCACAGCTGGTCACATTTGTGGGACCCACCCCTTCTTAGTATAACGTCACATATTTTACAATTTTACATCTACAAATAATAGTTATTGAATTAAAACAGCAGTTCCAAAATTTAATTTATTTCAATTTCAATTTTTAAAATAAAACGGCTAATTTTATTAAAAAATAATGATCAAACTTAATCATTTTGAAAGTGAATTGTCAAATGAATTAAAAACAATATCACCGCTAGGTACGGTGCAGTATTTAGCAGCATTTATCAAAGGGCAATAGTGTCGGCGCGTAACACTACACGAAGAAAAAAAATTCTTTTCGGACAATTAAATCTAAATATTAAATATTTGATTGACATTAGGCTATCAAATCATTTTGTTAGTGTAAATGAAATTCAGTTGTCAGAAGAGAATTTTTTTCTCAGTGTATTAGAGCGAGTGACCGACAAAACAATTTGAACCTTATATTTCTACAGATAGTGTAGCCAATGTTTTTGAGTTTTTTATTAATAGTTCAAAGTTCGTGCCTTACTTAACACTTAGATTAAAATAGATTTTGTAATGTGACGTCACCAAATTTAGGACCCCTCCCACCCCCTTGTCCCACTTAGTCAACCCCTCCCTCCCCTTTAATGTGTGACGTAATTTATGGATGGCCCCTGATATGGCTGTCTGATTCTCTTTAGAACCATAAACGAATTGGGCAAATACATTGTTTCCGACGCCTGGTAAGACTTAATGTTTCAGATGAAAATGAAATCATACATTGTACGTTTCAAGTCATGCGTAATTTAAAACTATAATAATTTGATATTGTACATGACAATGTAGGGTTTGATTTATCTGCAAATCTAACGAAAGAATGTTACGTAACTATTAAAGAACTGTTACGTAGTTTTATGATCACTGGGCAATAATCATAGCAGTAGAAGCGACCTTAACAAAATTACGAAAAGAAAAAGTTGCATACCTCCACATGAGTATCTACAAGAACTTTGTTCTCCCGTGGAAGTCGAAACAAAATCACAGTGAGCACAATAGCGACAACGAATACGACAATTATTAAATGATGGTTATCAGAACGATAAGATCCGATGCAAATAATCAGTGCGAATGACCAGACGCTTATCAAAATGAACAGACCCCAACCAACACCTAGAATATATTCAGTCATATCTACAATCACAATTTTATTCAAGACGTATTGTTTTATTTGATTTTAATTAATAGCCACTACAATGAGCACATCTACGATGCATCATGCATGATGTCCAGTATTTTGAAAAACACTTACATGGTTACTATGGTTACTCAATTTAGAAATAGATCCAATTAAAATTATTTTAATAAGCAATAATAAATTACTTGTTTAACAAAATCGACTAAAATATTTTTAAAGCCTTTATTTGAATCGATTGCAGCTGGAAAATGCTATTGTGTGATTTTCTCTTATAAATAATCGTCCAAAGAAAAAAGATACTTATGAATAATAAAGATTGTAATTCAATGACCGAGTAAATATGATAAAAAGGCACAATAAAAATATATCACAATATTCAGATGTACATATAAAATAATGTAAAATAGACGTAAACGACGTAAATACCAAAGTAGATGTGATTTAAAAAAAAGCTCGAAGTACTTATGGTTTTCATACAAATAATTAAATTTGGCACTAACATGCTTCTATGTTGATATCCCTTGACAAATTCAAATTTTTTTAAGATTCAAAAAAATTAATGTCAAAATTTCTTTTGACTTTTCCACTATTTTTTTTCATTTTTCTTCAAATTTTCAGTTCCACTAGTTCACGCTAGTCTATGTTCTGTCCAACCTCATTCTATTTCTCAAATTAAAAAAAAATGGTAAGTTTTTAATGATTTAATTGCAAAATTGGTTTTTAAAATTGTTATCATTTGCTTTTCAATTGTATATTAATTTTTTCGTTGAAAATCTAAAAATTGTCTTCAATTAATGCTATTATGTTTACAATTTTTAGGTTAAGACATTTGGTAACCTTACATTAACACTATTTTATTTAATTTTTTAGCATCATCGAAGATATTTGTGTAGTTCAGCCTCGGCGTTATATCGTCTACGATTTGGACAGGCATTAACAGTAAATACCGAAATCAGAAATTATGATGTAAGTTAAATAATGTCTTACAATACTATCGATACATGTACAACCCAAAGATCCATATCTTTCGCATCTAATTCTTAAAAATCTAAAAATTATACTCATTTAATGAAAGAGGTATTCGATAATCTAAGTAATTTCAATCATTAACTTTAAGTTTTCAAGATCTATCCATTTTAATTATGTATAAGTAAGCATTAAACGTATTATGTAATAATAAAGATTACCGGCTTGTAGTACCTATACGAGCAACATTCAATACTAGGTATTGTTCAGATTGAAATTTATATTAAATACGTAATATTTTACACAAAAGATACGTTTTAGACAAAACCGTGTAAAAAGACATAAAGTACGTACATAGAAAAAAAAGGGATTGGTTTCATATTCCTTCAACACTTTATCAAAAAATAAATGATTCATACAAAAACAAAACTATGTACATTTATACACGTTGCATATCATAAAAATAAAAAGCAGAAATAAAATATAAAAAAATACCATTAGACTAAGATCCGAACCTACATCGACCTTCACCGAGTTGATAATAGAATGAAACATATTTTATCATGAATTTAGTAAACTAGAAAATATATTAAAAATAGATTGCCTTAAAAAATCTTGGACAGACTATTTTAATTATTTAAAAAAAATCATTTTTAATAAAATATTGCAACATCAAGATAATAGAAACAATTTTATATCCTTATAAGCGCTGTTTTTTTTTTGCGAACACGTTGATATAAGTTTGTCTGCAAAAAGTTCGGTCCTATTAGGGGCTTGCGAATTTTAAAGATTTAAATTTTAATGCGCGTGGAAATGTGTGACAGAGAGATCCGAGGTAAGTATACTGTGTAATAATAAAGGACTCAACATCGCAGTAGTGATGTGTACAATTTTTTCTATTTGTTGCAATATTTTATTAAAAATTTTTAAATTTATTTTAATTTTAATTATTTTTTTAAAAAATAAATAAAAATAGTCTGTCCAGGATATTTTTAGCTAACTCATTTTTAATATATTTTCTAATTCTAATTTTCTACTACAAATGTCAAGGGGGTCCCCTGGCGGAGGTTTGGAGTTGCGGAGCCCCCAACAAAAGAAATTGTAGCCACTTACTTGTTTACCCGATTTTCATTATTTAACTGAATGTGCACTTCCTGACACCACGAAGTTTTACACAAAATTACATGTTTAGCATAAAAATTATGTTGCAAGTACGATTTGTAGTTAATCCTATGAAATCTATAAGTTTCCAGTATTCGTTGAAAATCTTTATGAATACAGATCCTGCATTATCAGAGCATTTGAATTTATAGAGTTTTTTAAAATATAGTAATTTATAAAATACGTGGTATCTAAGGATTGTTTATTTTGTCACTTGTATTTTCTATATTACTTGAGTTCAAGCTCGAATCGCAATAGTTAGAATTTCATTTCTTGTCGTCTCGGTTTTGTTCCTGAAATTTTGTATTATTTGTGATGTTTATAAAATATGTGTCCTTTGAATTGCAAAATAAATGGAAATTATTATTGCTCAATAGAAATTTAATATTGAAAACGTGTTCGCAAATAAAACAATATTGAGTTGTTCAAATTGGACCATGTAAGTTCCCATAGTTACTCATACCTTGAATTTTGCAAATGGCTTGCTTAGGCCTCATGCTAACGTCAAAATTTATCGATTTCTTTTGAAATTTTAATTTTGGGATAATTAACACGAAATTTAGCTTCTCTTAGTAAGGTGACCATATTTTTTTATTTCAAATCCGGGACGGGAACTTGTAGTATGTGGGGGGGGGGTAGTTAAGTTAAATAACTTAAATATGATTATTTTTAATAAAAATTATACATAACTGATACTATTTAAGGATATAATAAAATTCAGTATTTTTTTAAATGAATTTTTTTAATCACAATTACTGGCTACAAAACTTTTTATATTTTTCTGATCTATGGATCTTTTTCAGTAGGTCTTCTTTGCTTTCAAGCATTGTATAAAATTCTGTACAATTTTCTTCATAATTAACTTTAGTAAGTATAATATTGGTTTTAGTATGTCTATTTCAACTCGCGTTTTAAATATATTTAAGATAAATGCTGAAAATGAGGACCTTTTCAAAAATTTGGGACAATCCGGGACAAATATTGCCAAAGCTTCAAAAATTGGCAAAGTTTGCTTAGAGCTGACAAATAATTACTTAAATTTATTCAACCAACATTGAAGCTTTACATGAGCGTGGCTTATGAAATTCGCTTAGGTTTACTTTGGTTCGAATCAAGTTATTGAATAATGCCCTTCCGTGTATATAAATATTAAAATTAGCATAACACTATTAAAGAAATAATCGATCCTATTTCGGAAGACGTGTCTCTTGTCAGGTGAGACGACAGTTCAAATTCCCCTCGTTTCTTTTAAGTATCCTTTAGCATAGTGTCAATCGACAATTGTGGTTTGAAACAAGAATTTAATGAGATTTGTCGTTAAGTATTAATTTTAGTCTTAGCTGAAAAGTGACGCGTATTACAGAATTAGGTCTAATTATATAAATGAGATCTTGTCATCAAATATTTTTTTAAAAGTTTTATTAAAGTTTAACAAATTTTCATTGAAATAGAACAACACAAACAACTTTATATGTAGCAAAGATGATTAAAAAGTTTTTTTTTATATATAGATCCGTCAATATTCCAAACAAGCCAAAGCGTCGTTTATCGGCCGCCTTTTCGAAAACATTCGCGAAGAAATGAACAAGAACAAATCGATGAAAGAATCGTTGAAAAAATTTCGAGAAGAACGTGAAAAACTAGAACATAGCGACGCGCTAAAAGCAGCCCGACACAAATTCCAAACAGTCGAATCGGAAGCAAACAAAAGCAGCGAAGTGCTCAAAGAAAAACTAACCAACATCAAAGACAAGGTGCACGACGTAATTGAAGAAGCGCAAAAAACCGAATTTGCCAAAAAAGCCGGAAAAATGACAGAAGATTTTAGCAAAACAGTTTCCTCGACGATCAGCGAAAAGGGACAAATGATTGGCAAATCGGGAGCATTTCAAAGCATTTCAGCCGCAACGAAAGCCGTCAAACAGGAGATGAACAGTCAGAGTATCCAGGGCCGGGTTTATCAGAGTCCGGTTAAATTACGGAAGCGAAAAGAGGTGGATTTAGCGGCAGACGATCGGGTTTTCACAGCCAACACAGAAGCGACTGGTGTTGAGCTGCATAAGGACTCGAGATTTTATCAATCGTGGCAAAATTTCAAAGAAAACAATCCGTATGTTAACAAGGTGCTCGACTGGAAAATCAAATATGACGAAAGTGAAAATCCTGTGATTCGAGCGTCCCGACTTCTCACCGACAAGGTGTCCGATGTTATGGGTGGTCTGTTCCAGAAAACCGAACTGTCCGAAACACTAACCGAAATTTGCAAAATTGATCCGTCGTTTGAGCAGAAACAATTTTTGCGTGAATGTGAAACCGATATTATTCCCAATATACTGGAAGCGATCGTACGAGGTGATCTAGAAATTTTAAAAGACTGGTGCCACGAGGGGCCGTACAATATATTTTCAGCACCGTTACAACAAGTTAAACAACAGGGATATAAGTTAGAATCAAAAATTTTAGACATAGACAATGTAGATATTGCGATGGGTAAAGTCATGGAACAAGGACCGGTGCTTATCATTACGTTTCAGTCGCAGCAAATTATGTGCGTGAGAGATCGAGACAATAATGTAGTTGAAGGTGACCCTGATAAAGTATTACGGTTTAACTATGTATGGGTGCTTTGCCGAGATCCCAGTGAACTAAATCCCAAGGCTGCGTGGCGACTTTTAGATCTATCAGCACAAAGTAATGAACAATTCGTTTAAGATCAAAGGTAAAATCATATTTCAAACGTTGTCCTGTTACCAAATTTTATAATTGGTATATTGATTTTGACCAAGTTAAAAATTGTAATTGAGGAAATTTAATTATCTTATTCTTATTACAATATGAACATGTTAATCTTAATTACCAATTTCATACTGTGATTGATTCGAGTAATAAAATTATTAATATACTAAACGAAATCGGCAACATAAGTGCCGAAAATTATTCCATGAGATTTTTTTTTCTGAATGTTTTCATTATATGGCAGATTTATACATTAGGCTATTCAAAATTTGCCCCCTACTGGTCTATAATTCTATACCCTAATTCATAATCTTGTTAATAAAATTTTAATTCTATGATTTGTATTAGAAATTTTAGTCCCCAAGTTTACCGCCCCTAAATTTTACCGCTCTAAACTCCAACTTTCTTAGCCTGATGGTACATCCGCTACTTAAACATTAATAAATAGAAATATAGTTTCTTATCTTAGTCAGATATTGTTTAAAATGAAACTATTTAAGCAATTTTAGAATAATGTTATTTTCAGACCAAACGATTTTTTTTTCATATACTTCACGTTAATACAAAGTACCTGGATGGCTGAGCTTTACTGAATTTTCAAACTATATGCTTGATTTCTTTATTGGCATAATGACTAAATATTTTGATTTCAGCATACGCAATTTTTTTTTTAAATAATTTCGTAACTTAAAAAGTTCTTGTCGTTATAATCAAAACCTTTCATTAGGGGGGGGGTAGGGTTTTAAAAGCGAAAAAAAACGGATATTTTTATGATTTTTTTGTGACGACATGAATAATATAATTTTTATTAAAATTTTGTTTATATATATATAATAAATATATATATATATAATAATAACTTTTGAAGTATGTCAGAAACATTTTCAAAGAAAAATATTGATAAATAAGCCGGTGACGGTGAATCTCCAGAGGCGCCTTGAAAAAAAGTGGTTTTGCGGTGAACATTATAACTCGTTACCGGATTATCGGAAACAAAAAAATTGACATGCATTTTAAAGGTGATGTATTTCTCGAGGTAATCAGGAAGAGTTTTTTTTTTCTAATTTTTACTGCACTTCGAAGTGAAAAACGCGATTTTAGCTAAAAAAATAGCGTTTATTTTGTTATTAAAAAATAGAAAAAGATTAAAAAAATAAAAAAAACTCTTCGTGATTACCTGTTGATTTATGAAGAAGTAATGTTCAAATTTTTAAAAGGATCGGTTCAGTAGATTTTGAGTTCTGATGTTCACGAACTAAAAAAAGACGTTTTCGGGAAAATCGATTTTAAAATTATAATATAAAAATCTGGTAGCACGACCAGTCGTTTGAAACGCTGTAACTCCGTTAGTTTTACTCGGATTGACTTAAAATTTGTACATAATATTCTCAAAATATTTTTCATTCTGAAAAAAAAAGTTCAAACCCTACCCCCTACCCCCCTTAACGCTTTAAATTTCTTTACTATGCTATGTGTAACTTTCACAGTAATCCACATACAGTCAAAGCAGTCACGTAATTATTAATACAATGTTGATGGATAGGCAATCTCTTATTCATCAATGAATATTAATTTTCCCCTGTAACAAAAAACATTAAAATGCTGAAATAACGACTTTTCCTAGAAATAAAACTAAAATTGCTGAGTTAAAATAATAAGATATATAAAGTCTTGTAAATTTTATAGATAAAACTAATTATTTAAAAGTCATAAACCTTTAAAGTTCAACGGTCATTTCTATTAACTCCATTGAATTTTTATTTCTTCAGAACGGTTTTCGGCACTAATGTTCCTTCTAAGTATCTTCTAAGCTATAAACTGTTATGGTAACATTCACAAGCTGAAAGTGAATTTAGTCAAAGCACGTCTTCTTATTAAAAATATAAAATTTAAACAATATGAAATATTGATATTTATTTAATGAAGATGTTGTTGTTATTAATGGAAACATCAAGTTTTAAATAAATTATCTAATTTTTGTATTCATTTTTGTACTCATTATTGTTTATATTGTATATAATATATTAAATTTTTATTTTGTTTCTTATTCGTTTATTTTTAATGTAACACTTCCAATAGTTAATTGATTTGTTGTTTGAATGGCGATTGTTGTTAACGAAATATAAATTTTTGTTGCAAAATAAAAAATGTTTTATTGAAATAAATTAAAAGCAATACAGTGTATTTTTGTTATGTAAAAATCAGAATAAAATAATACATAATACAATTTAAAGTATATTAACAAAAAATATTATGAAACTTTCATGTAGAACAGAAATTGTCAACCTTTTTTTTCTACTGCGACGCCCTAAATACATTTTTTTTTTGTAACCCCTCATGTTTTTTAATAATAAGCCGATTATTCACTTGCATTTTTCATGTAGTGATAAATTTATTCTGGCTTTGACGCTTTTGAACAATTTCACTATCCAATTAAATTTTCTAAATCCCTTTAATGAACAATAATATCCTTATTACCATTAATATTAAATACGTTTTGTGTTTTTCTTTAAGTAGCTATAACAACTAAGGTCATATCACAACTGTCTGAACACAGAAAATTTCTATAATTCATAGATCAAGAACATCTAGGATTTAATGGGAATCGAACAGAGTACCGCTGAGGCATGAAACAGAGGTCTATCAGTTCTAAATGCTACACCTCTAAGTGGACAAATACATAATTATTTGTTCAATGTTTAATAATACTCAAAAATAGAATTTATTTTATTGTTTTAATTTTTTTATCAAATTATACAACTTTCTCACGAGAGCCTCCCCCCCCCTTCTGTGTTTCAAATACACAGTACGAAGCATTACCCAGAAAAAGCATTGAGGCCGAGGAGCGCAATTTTATTACCAAAATACACGTTAAGAAATTTTTTGTTCAAATGAAAAATATCTCTATAAAATAATCGTTATCAAATTATTATTTTTCCTACGACTATGTCTTTCAACAAACAAGGATTTTTTGAAATTTCATCTCTAATGACTCAATCAGGGGATTGAAATAGTTTTGCATTTTTTGTGTTCTACTCCTCAAGTATCAATTTTCTTAATTTTTACTTTCTTTTACTACTATATAGATACTAAAGGAAGTATTGTAATCGGGTCGAATTTTCGAATTCGAGCTTTCACCGGATATACATGTTTTGAGGTCCCCTAAGTCCAAAAAAGTGGTTTTTAATAAAATGTCTGTGTGTGTGTGTGTGACAGCCATATCGTATCGAAAGCTTTATCCGAATTTCACCAAACTTGGAATCTGGCCTTCATATTATACCTAGTTGTGCCGCGAAGCTTTTGGTTGAAATCGGTTAACCGAAAGCTCTACTTTACTCTTGGCGTTTTTGAGCTTTTTCAATTTTTTTCGAAAACGGCTCCAACGATTTTCTTTAAACTTTCTATAGTTTAGACTCATTAGTGGCTACAAGTTTTATTTGAAACTTTTTCCTGGGAAAATTCGAATAAGGGCGGTTCTGGGGTGAAGGTTGGGAATTCGTATATACATATAGGTTGTATGCATATAGTTCTGTTTATATGTATTGTTACAAAGTGCTTATGTTTCTTTTAACTAACAGCGAGTAAATAAAAGTAAAAGAAAGTAGTGTGACGCCTCGCACTAGATATTTATTTTTGTGATTATAAATTTATTTGTACAGAAAAACGACCTATCTACTCCAAATCCTTATTCAGCGATAAGTGACAATTGGATAAAGTAAGTTTTTCTTCATGCTCGTTACTCACTTCCAAAAATAAGCATGTTTTTTAAATTAATTCCACATTATCATACTTGTTCCCAAGGAGACAATTTTAGTGTCCATTTATCTTTCAAGTAAACAGGACAAAGCATTACCCAGTGAGAACAAAACGCACAACGCGTTCAAATATACGTAACAGTTAGGTAATATTCTAATGGACGTTTTGTGCTTACTGGGTATATGGCGTAATATCAGAGGTTCTAATTAAAGTTTTACAAATCACAGTAAAGAGATACTTGCAATTGAAACAACCAAACCTATTTCATATGTAAGATGTGTACAATAATAAAGCTTCAATCTTAATGATGATTGTTCGCTTAGAACAATTTTAAATTTGCTAATATTAATCTGAGTAACTTGTTCGAGTACTCGACTCGGTATTAATGAAACCGAGGGATACTCAATAAAATCTATGCTTAACGCATCGCTACTTTTTATAATAGAATAATTAAGTTTGTTTAAAGGTGCGGTATCTATCCTACATCTAATTGTTAGATTTCATGATCGATTTAACTAAAGATTAATATAAAGGGATTTTAGGCATCAAATCAAATGAAAATTTATAATATAGAAATTATTAAGAACTTTAAAAATTTACACGAAATTTCTATTTCTTTGCTACGTAAGAAAATTAATCAAATATTTCATTAAAAAAAATATTTTAATTGTATCATATATGTATAATATGGTTTTATTCGTTTTATTATTATAACATAAGTGAAGGTATATTTATCTAGGATAATTATTAATAAGAGTAAAAAATAATGGAAACTAGGTCTTTCAAAAATGAATCACAATCATTTCTAGTGATTCTTTCATATAATTTTTTTTTAAATCTAAAAAGAAAAAAATCTCGGTACATAATAATTCATTCAATACCACTTAACATTTTAGCATTCCACAATTCGTTCCAAAATTATTCTTCAGATGTCAGCTAATACGTCAATTAAACGGAATAAACATGTTTGTATGCTGAGTATAATTTAAGAATACCGTTATTAGAGTAAAAATTGTCTAATTTAATCAAATATTAACGAAATTACTTGATTGAAACGTGTTAATAACATACAATAATTTATGAGTTGCATTTAATTTAATTTTTGGTGGCATTAATTCGTTTCGTTCTTAATTAAAAAAGGGTGGTGCTTTGCTGCGTTTGTATACATTCCACAACTTGTCAGAGTTCCTGACTAAAATATTAATTATATTATGGTGATTAATATTTCATTTTAATGTAAATATGTCCAAGTTGTGATAATAATAACGTGAAATGGAGTAAAACTCAATTGTGAAGTTGGTGTATGTTAACCTACATTTAACGAGGAATTTCTTAAAATGTTTTCGAAGAAGAAGAAAAAGCCTCAAATTTCACCCCCGACCAATTTCGAGCATCGTGTCCACACCGGCTACGATAAACGAGAAGGGAAATATGTGGGTCTACCACTTCAGTGGGCTTCGATCGTCGCAAACAATCAAATTTTAAAATCAACAAATCGTCCATTGCCCTTGGTCGACCCCTCGGCGATAACACCCACAGAAATTTTAGATCTAAAAACGATCGTCCGCGGCGATCATAACATTGAAAATCGAGTTAGTGCTCCGCAAGTTCCTCCTCACAATAGCAATGCACTGATTTTACCAAAAACCTCGAATGTGGCACGGTCCAATTCCCTGCGATCGTCGAGTCCTCCACGTCTACGACGCGATTATCGAGTCAACGCCAATGTTCCACCGTCCGTGCCGGAAGAGCAATCCGTTGGTGGGTTACCTCCACAATTTCCATCTCTACGTCGAGATCCAGCCTATGCCAAACCACAACCACGTGGAAACAATCAGCCAGAGTGGCATCAAACACATTCCCATCCTCACGGAACTCACCCCCACGTGCAGGTAGAACACTATCAACATCAACCTCACCCATACTTAAACGGAAACAACGAGGGTTACATCACGTACAACCGAGAACAACAAAGTCAACCCTCTCCAGTCGGTTCATTATCATCATTCGGTCCTCAACGCCCCTTATCCCAATTAAGTGGCCATTCCCACACAGCTCTAGGCTCTCACCAAAGCTTAACTCAACTTCGTCCATCTCCCGACCAAAATCAAAACATAAAAAATTCAAATAACATCAGTGGAAACCCTCCAATTTCATACCAATCTCACAACAATAGCAGCATGCAAAATAGTCCTAGTATTCTGGCATCGTCAACCCCCACATCAACTGTAAGTACAGCCGCTGCGGCGGCTGTAGCTAGTAAACAACCCCACGAACAACGGCTCACCCATGAACAGTTTCGGGCGGCTTTACAAATGGTTGTCTCGGCGGGTGATCCTCGAGAAAATCTCGATCAGTTCATGAAAATTGGTGAGGGATCAACCGGCACTGTGTGCATAGCGATTGATCGTCGTTCCGGTCGACAGGTCGCCGTGAAAAAAATGGATTTAAGAAAACAACAGCGACGGGAACTTCTTTTCAATGAAGTTGTTATAATGCGAGATTATCACCATCCGAATATTGTGGAAATGTACGACAGCTTTTTAGTTCAAGACGAGCTTTGGGTCGTTATGGAATTCTTAGAAGGTGGAGCACTGACTGATATCGTAACACATGCACGCATGGATGAAGAACAAATCGCTACCGTTTGTAAGCAATGCTTAAAAGCGTTAGCCTATTTACATTCTCAGGGAGTAATTCATCGCGATATTAAATCCGACTCGATTTTATTAGCCGCTGATGGTCGAGTGAAACTATCGGACTTCGGATTTTGTGCTCAGGTATCTCAAGAATTGCCGAAACGGAAATCGTTGGTCGGAACTCCGTATTGGATGTCCCCTGAGGTGATTTCTCGTTTGCCGTATGGTCCTGAGGTGGACATTTGGTCGTTGGGAATAATGGTTATTGAAATGGTTGATGGGGAACCTCCGTTTTTCAATGAACCACCGTTACAAGCGATGCGACGAATTCGGGATATGCCGCCTCCAAAGTTGAAAAATTCACATAAGGTCTCGGGGAGGTTGCAAGGATTTCTGGAGCGAATGCTGGTTCGGGATCCGGCGCAACGAGCAACTGCAGCTGAACTACTGTTACATCCATTTTTACGACAAGCTGGAACTCCAGCTTTATTAGTACCATTGATGCGAGGGGCTAGACATAGTAACTGTTAAAATACACACATATACATTATACAAGGTATTATGAAGAAGGGTATAAATAATTTGCAAATGGCTAGGACTAGTTCATATGAATAATTTTACTTTATACACACTCTGGTTTAATATGCTCTAGGTCTAGATTAATAACTAGAGCTAACAACCGTTATCCTAAATTCGTACAATTTTCGGGCGATTCTGTGTTACTAATAAAAAAAAGGACGATTTTTTTTACTTAAACCCTTGGTTTTAAGCCTAGTACTGATATACTTAACGTTAACTGGTGATTTTAGTTAAAACTCGATTATAATTAACTTGTCTTTTTCATTGTGGAGCACCCATTTTCGATTGGTTCTTAAATCCAATCGTGAAAATTAATTTATGGAACATTATGTCATTGCATATTTCATATTAATCTATAAGTTGCACAGTGGAAAACGATTATAACGAAACTTATAAGACCAAAATATTCTTTCGCAATAAACGAATTTCGTCTTAAGCGTGTTCGGTTTAAACATTTTTCATTGTAATTTTATATCTTCAATGAATCAAACAATTTCTTTTTAAATCGAAATATTTTTAGGCGATACAAATTCGAAAACATGTAACCCGATTTTTGGTTGGAGAAAATGGTATCCATGAGATTTCTATTATAGTAACCAATAGTAACAGTTAATAAACGGAAGGGTGGTTTTATAGGGTTAGTGCTAGGAAAATCAGCTACAGACAGTAAGATATGTGATACTTAAGTTTCGTACCACTAAACTAAATTATCGAATTATAACGGAAACAAACGATCCGTTGTTTTTCTTGTTCCCTTTTTACTCTAAAGGTGCGATCTCATGGATCGCTCGCTTTTCAGAGATTTGTGTCACGTGGTACGATTTCGACCAATGTGCTGCCAGGATTTTGAAATTTAAACTGCTGCCCTAGCGCTGCTAGCGTCAAATCGTTGAAGCTTGGAATCGCTCAGAGGGCAGCTATCTTTTTACCAATTTCAAAATCCTGGCAGCACATTGGTCGAAATTGTGCCACGTGACCAAAAATCACTGGAAAGCGATCGATGCATGAGGATGCACCCTTATGGGGGTATTCTGATGTAAAGGCATGAATTTCAGGTAATTTTTGAAGTGCTGTAAAAAAAAGGCAATCAATATTTTTACTATACATTTTTTCATAAGTTATTTATTAACGTTACACAGAGAGAAGACTGAGAGAGCCAGATCGCATGAATACACGTGCTGCCATCTACTCCGAGTAAAGGTGTTTGGAACTATTCCTTAGTCAGTTTGTGTTCCTTTCTCCACCGTTCTACACTCGGAACGTCTGCCATAGAGAAGGATCTCTCTGTCAAAACATACTCGGATCGCTTTTTTTTCTCTCTCATGAGCATAGATAAGTCGTAAGCTATCGCTATTTCAGTTGAGAATTATAGCTCTACTTATTTGCGGTAGCTTACGACTTATCTATGCTCATAAGAGAGAAGAAAAGCGCTCCGAGTATGTTTCGACAGAGAAAACCTTCTCTATGGCTTTAGACGTTCCGAGTGTAGAACAGTGGAGAAAGGAACACAAACTGACTAAGGAATAGTTCCAAACACCTTTACTCGGAGTAGATGGCAGCAAGTGTATTCATGCGATTTGGCTCTCTCAGTCTTCTCTCTGCGTTACAAGAATATAGAAAAAATTTAAAAAGTTAAAAATTCAAAAAATTAGCAGCTGATAAAGTGAGGAGTCTCAAAAAATTGAGACGTGGCCCACGATTCCAACCCTCCTAACAATTTGAAACAAAAAAAAAGATTATTAATCTAGAGTAATGTCTGTAACTACGGAAAAGTTTTAAAAAATTTGTTTTCACAAAATGGCGACTGCCTGAAAATAAAATTTTTTACCATTTATTTTGACTTTTTCGAATTTTAAAAAAAAATACTAATAGTTGAAATTTTATTATAGTTTTAGTTAGTGCGATAGAGATATGTATTGAGAAGGCTCACATCAAATTTCAAGTAAATTAGCTCAGTAGAACTTGAGATATCATGGCAATCGTCTCGAAAAAAACAGTTTCGAAAAAAATGCGTTTAAAGTTTCGGGTAAAATTACGTACAGTGGCCATACAATGGTAGTTAATACTTCCATTTTTTAATCAGCCATTCTTGCTCCAAAAATAATTTGAATTTGGAAAAATCCTCTTAAGGACATATTTTTAAAGGTTTCAGGTTTGAAAATATCAAAGAAAACAAAAATCGATTTTTTCAAATTTCTAGACCAGAATACCCCCTTAAGCAAAAATAAAACATAATTACATTTATAATTATTATTATTATGTCTCAAACATGGTACAGAGAGCATTATTTTATTTAGGGGCTATCCCCAAACCACTTATCACATTTTTGTAGGGAGGAGTAACTCTTTCTCTTTAATTTTAACTTTTCTTTTTTCTTCTTTCTTTCTCCTCATGCTCACTGATTGCTAACAGTGATTTGTAAAGAGTGAAGTATATCAAATGAGAAAGGGGAAATAATCATAGAAAGAGTCTGCTTTAGTCATTCACTAAATATCTATATGGCGTTATATGATAGGAGGTGGATTTTAAAAAAATGAAAAAAAAAACGGATTATATTTATAAACTTAGATAGCCCCTAATTATTGTCACCAATTAAAACTCATATCGTAAGAAAACGTGTTATAAAAAATTATTCAAACTATATTAAAAATACGTCTTTACTTTCTCCTTTCTATTGCTGTATTATAATCCTCGGTAACAATTTGATTATTATAACAATTTGATTATTAGAAATAACTTGAAAGCTTAAATAAGTTTATTTTAAGCCTTGTTTTTTAATTGTGTATACACAATTTTTTCATTTTTATAAATTTTTGACGTGATAACGTCTTATAAATTGATGAACACCGGCAGCCTGCATGAAAAAGTGTCACGTTCCGTTTGAGCCTGTGCGTACAAGCGAGAACGCGATACAAACGATAGAGTTCTACTACTGGAACGCCGCTACGCGAGCTTCTTAGAAAACTTCTACAATAAGCTATGCCTCGTATTTAATAATTATTGTTGAATCCGAGACAACGTGTTTTGTTTGTTTTTTTCTACAATTTAATACAATTTAATTGATTCCCTTCATAATTTTAAGTCTGATTTCATTTTTAAAAAATTGCCATTTTCAAGTAACTCCTTCTTTGTATTATACAAAATAATGATAATTCAGTAATAATAATTCAATTCAATTCATAAAAGTATGCAATTCTTCATCAATGTTTCTTTATGACGTTATCACGTAAAACTATCGTCCGTAAACCGACTTTACAGACAACAAATTTTTTGGCTCTAGTTACGAAACTGTAGCATATCAGACCATAGTGTATATTATAGTGAAAAATATTTGTATGAACTAGTTGCACCCACCTGTAAATAATTTACTCTCCTCATAACACCCTCTATATTTGACGAATCTTCAATAATAAATATGTTGAACATGAAATACAATTACACTTGAAATATCCAATAATTTAATGCCAAACATAAGTACTTATAAGTAAAATATTTTTTTCTCCAATATTGAAAAGAAAACTCTATAACGTGATAAATTTTTAAACAAAATTATCAATTAATCTGCCATAATATAAAATGCCTTAAATGAATAATTCAGTATTATATCAAACCGTCCTTAACTTGTTATCTTCAACGTAACGTTTTAGAATAATATTATTTTCTTTTGTCTATTTTATAACATAATTTATTTGAAAATTGGGATATTTTTAAGCTAATGAAGAAATCAAGTTTTAAAATTTTAATCGGCTCAAATCAAAGAGCGTCTTATATTTAAAAACAATGTATAGGTCATAATTGATATGCTTTTATTGCTGAAAAGTTAAAGTAAAAAAAGCATTAGAAAAGTACAAACGTGAACAGAAGAGAATTAGGTAGATATACAACTTAATTATCGAATGACTTAAAATTCTAATTTTTGTGCCTTAGCAATACAATTAGTGCCTTCCACTCGTATAGTAGCTAATTTTGGCACGATTTTTAAAGAACACGAAGTATGAACAATTACTTATAAATTAATTATTAATTTTCCTAAATCTTTTAATCAAATGCACCCAAAGTCAATGTTAAATTAAAACATTTTATAACTTTTTTTTTCATTTTTTCTATTTACAAGTATTATTTTCTGTAATAGAAGGCTGTATACCAAATAAAAATAAAACCGTACACTTACCAAACGAGTCATGCGCAAAACTTAATTTGAAATATGGAATTGGAACTTAATTTGTATAGTGCGCATGACTTGTACCGTCAATGTACGGTTTTGTTTTCATCTGGAACGAACCTTTAATTGATAGTTTTCTTTTTCTGGAACTGTTGGTCAGAAATAATTTAGTGCATTCCATTTATATCATAAACTTTATTTCTTATAAAAATTATTATTATAATGTATTATTTTTTTTGAGTTTTGTAAAAAATGTGTTATTTTAAATAATTTAAATATTCAAATTATGTGTTACAATATACTGATATTAATATTCTAATATTATAGTTTAAATACACTGAAAGTTGTATGAACTTAAACTGTATATAGGGCAACAAATAAATAACTATACATAAATATATTGTAGATTTTTTTATAATTGCAACATTAAATAATTTTTTTAGTTACAGTTGTCTAATAAATTAGACCAATCAGGAACTCGTTTGTCTTTAATATATTTTTCTTTAGTTAAACATTGCATGTTTATTATATCTGTAACTCCATAGATGGCACCTGAAATGAAAAATATATTACGTTAATACCATCATTTTATTTAAACTCCCGGCATTGTTTAATCGATTTGAACACTAAATTTTAGAAGACATAATAAGGAAAGGCATTCCAGGTGTTCCTTTCTGAATTTGTTCATTTTTAAAAATCCGGGCTTATTTCGTAAGGCGTGTCAAATGAAACGACAATTGTCACTTGACGACGAATCGCGTTTTAAATAACAATTACCGATTCATTATATGCTACAGTAGGATGAAAAATAAAATATCTCTATACGAACATAATCGTAAGGAATTACCTTCCTAATCAATTCTTACCTCCAAGCCATGCTGTATAGTTTTCTTTCGCTGGTGCGCTGTGAAATTTGAATTCCTTCAAAAAAAGATCGTTTTTATATCGACCCGTTTTCGAGTAAAAGTGTAGCTCTTCTTTGACTCGAGATTTTAAACCCGGAGCCTGTGCTGTGCCACCAACAATCAAAATATTTTCTGCTAGAGGTTTTCTCATATCAACTCCACACTAAAAGTAAAAGTTCAAAGAAAAAATCATATTTAGATAGCATCGCAGTATAGATGCTTCACTTGCCAAATCGATTAACTCCACTTTTTGAATTTCTCAAATTTCATCTCTATAATAGCATCTGCTTTAAGCTATGTTGTAATAGCACCTGGGTTAGTCTGACTTCAGTAATTCAAAGAACCATATTAATTTTGAGAATTGTTCTAAGGATTCGAAAAAAATTGGAAAACAATTTCAAATTATTAAGACTGCATTTTTATTTTTAAATCTATTTCTTTGTTTTTTAAGGTATTTCAAAATTACAGAAGGTATGCAAATCTCTAAGGATAAATTCTATTTCTATTGCATATATTGATTGTTAAGAATTGCTAAGAATTATTGCCTTTCACTTTTGACGACTATGAAAACTAGTCTTAAATTTCAAATATATATCACAAATATCCCCACCATGAATGTCTAATGTTTAAAATCTCTGCTTCCTTAAGACAGAAAATTGACAGAAATTGTTAAGCATATCTCAGTTTCATTTATTCAAACAAAACCAATCGTATGGAAAATTATCTCGTGGAAGATATACCCTACCCCAAACGGAGAAATAAAAAGTGATTCTTAAAAACCGGGCATAATTTTTTTTTAATTTGGGAAATACATACATTTTTGAAATTATTGTGTCAAACATGAAGCAACATCATTTCTCCAAAACCTGAAGGGGAAAGTTTTCAGTTAATTTTTGTTTAGTTCCTGGACATTAAGCAAATATGATGAATACCCGATGGGAAAGATCACACCCCCTACAAGGGGAACCCGAAGGTGTTAAGGGGGTATTCTAGTCTAGGATTTTGAAAAAATCGAAATTTTTTTTTTCATAATACGATAGTTTATATATTCAAAAATATCTCCCTAAAAGGATTTTTCAAAATTCAAATTATTTCCAAAGTTATAGCCGTTTTAGTGTCGTAGCAACTACACCGGTTGAGGCTTAACGTAAAACTTTAAATGCGTTTTTCTCGAAACTACTTTTTTCGATGCGGTCGCCATAATACCTCAAGTTCTAATCATCCGATTTACTTGAAATTTTGCATGAATATTCTTTAAACATCTCTTTATCGCATGAACCAACAAAAAATGAAAATTTTAAATTTGTAATATTTTTAAAAAATTCGATAAAGTTAAAAAATGAGTGAAAAAATCGACCTTTATTTTTGAGTAGCCGCCATTTTATGAAAAAAATTTTTTTTTCAGTTTTGGAGGTTCATGCGATAGCGACATTTGTACTTATCAAGAATCCATCATTGTTTTATTTTTCAAATGACCACAAGGGTAGAAATAATGGCGACGAGGACACGGTCTTTTTTTTCCCCCTTTACTTCAAAGACGCATAATTCAATGAAAAATTTTTGTTTTGTTTTGAAATTAATTTTGTGTACTCTCTGAATATGAATAAGCAAATGATAAAAAAATGTATGGTAAAAATATCAAATGCTTTTTTTTTATCAATTGCCAAAAAACGCTCGAAATTCGGGCCTCTAGACTAGAATACCCCCTTAATGGTTCTCTGAAAGGTAACTCCAGAATAGAGACGCGATTCAGCCTTCGATGGTGGCTGGAATTATCCAGGAGTATACAGTATTGACAGCCAGATAGTTGGGGTGTTCGTTTTCCAATATGACAATTTTATTTTATTTGTTCATTACATATTTACTATATTCGTACAACGTTTTTATTTTCCGTGTTAATTAATTCAATAAATGTTTAATTTACATTTACATTTACATTGATTGCCTCCTTTTTAAAATGAGGGGGTAATATTGAGTTACGTAAAAATATTTTGGGGTAATGGTTAAAAAAAGTTCCCCGACCGCTGGTTTAAAAGTAGAAAACCTGATTAAGGAACTCTTGGGTTTATGGGTAGTAAATATGATTAATATCTAACTACTTGATTGATTGATAGTATAACTGGACGTAGCTAAGTTTTGTTGTAGAGTAGGGGAAACTACGGTAGGCGACTTTGTAAGTGCAAAATTGCAAATTGAAACCTTAATTTTTGTTCTCACAATTCAAGAACTCAATAATATCAAAACATTGAATTCGACAGCAATGATTAACTACACCACCAGCTTTAAAAAGTCATAAAATTTTTGATAAAAAACTAATCAAATTTAAGCGTCGATACATTTATACAGTCATAGATTAAAAGAGCCACTTAATGGCTAGACATTGAATAAATAATTTATTTCAACCACCTATTGGCGCAGTGATTAGAGTACTGGGTTCGACCCCCGTTGAATCCTAGACTTAAGATGAAATTGACCAACAGAAATGTTCTGTGCTTATAGACAGTCGTGATATGACCCTAGGGCTTATATGTTAAAGCGATTTAAAACACCAAAAAAATATATATTTCAGTAGTCATTTCGGTGATTTAAAAAAAATTTATGGAGTTAATCGATTTGGTTAATGAAGTATTCCAAACACAATCATACCGCTAAAATTGCGTTTAAAATCATCGTTGTGGTCGAAAGACACTCATTATCCTGGTCAAACAATACTTCATACGCTGTTTCCCGAACTTTCCCGGATATAACAATATTATCGGCTTCTTGCAAAGGATATTCTACACTGGGACAGGGTTCCGGTGGCTGATTTAATTCAAATTGTTGAGCCCGGGTTAAATTTGTAACGAAACATGTCCGAACTAAAATTTTATGATTTGATGAAATGCACAAGAAAATAAGAACATTATCTGGTTTTACCTTTAATATCCTCAGCTTTTGATTCATCTAATGATTCGATTTTTAATAAAGTCTTTAAATTACTAAAATCAAAACAATTAATTGTTGTAAAGAAATAAATGTAATTTTGATTGTTTTACTTATGAATTGCCTTGGCTCCGATAGGTAAGGCTTGCCAGGCTTTTAAAACTGGGACTCCTTTATAGACCGGAATCACGACAACTTCTTCATATCCCATGTCGACTACAAGGGCAGTGTCTGTCGCTAAAGTACTTAAACATACTAAATGACTTGGAAGCCATACAACACTTCCTGCCTAAAACAATAAGAATAATTTACATTCGGACCTATTTTGTAAGACGTGTCACTTGTGAAGTGAGACAATTCAAATTCGTATTTTATAAGCTGTCGCTTCACGACAAAATTCGTGTATGCAATGATTCTTTTTTTTTTTTTTGGTATTCTGTTAGATATTGTGAATAGGTAATTATCGGTTGAAACGCAAAATTGACAAGATTTGTCCTGAAGGGACAACTGCCGCCTCACTTGATAAGTGACACATTTTCCGGAATATCTAAGGGGCCATCCATAAAGTACACCCCACGAATTTCATGATTTTTGACCCCCTCTCCCGTCCTTGTCACAACTGGTCACATTTGTGAGACCCACCCCTCCTTAGTGTGACGTCACATATTTTACATCTACAAATAATTATTGAATTAAAACAACAGTTCCAAAATTTGTTTAATTCAATTTCAATGATTTTCTAATAAAATTAACATTAAATCCAACATTTCAAGAAATAAACAAAAAAACGACTACTTATATTAATTAATGATCAAACTTAAGCATCTTAAAAGTCTATTGTCAAATGAAATAAAAACAATATCACCGCTAGGCACGGTGTAACATTTAGCGGCATTTTTCAAAGAGCAATAGTATCGGCGCGTAACACTACAACGAGAAAAAAATTCTCTTCGGACAATTCAATCTAAAAATTAAATATTTAATTGGCGAGTGGCCGACAAAACAATTTGAACCTTGTGTTTCTTAAGATAGTGTTGCAAATGTTTTTCAGTTTTTCGTTAATAGTTCCAAGTTCGTGTTTTACTTAACATTTAGATTAAAATAGATTTAAAAATTCGAAATGTGACGTCACGAAATTTAGGATCCCTCACACCCCTTGTCACACTTCGTTGAACCCCTCCCTCCCCTTAACGTGTGACATAATTTATGGATAGCCCCTAAGGGTGAAGTTCCACTTGAGAATCCCTGTTAGAATTTGAGGTTATACGTAGGAATAGGAATTTGGTAGTTAAGACCGTTAAGACATTTGGTTTTGTGTAAAACTTTGCGGTGCCAGTAAGTGCACATTCAGTCAAATAAGTTTAGATTTAGTTATTTTCGTTACAATGATACTAATTACCTACTTCTATTTGTATATGACAACCAACAATGTAATCCTAACAGGGTCTAAAGTGGAACTTTACCAGAATTTTAATTTGTCTCCGACATATACATACTTCAAAATGAGAAAATAAAGCCTTGGCTAACGTTTCTCTAAATAGTGTGGTACAAAGTAATGATTCTACGATAATTATAGAACGATCTTTGGGGCTTATTAAACCATATCTAAAATTTAAAAACAGTACTGTAAATATTGAAAGTACCAAAAAAATATATATCAACTCATACTGCATAAAAATTGTGTATAAAAAATCGACGAGCATATCGTACAAGTCTTGCTTGTCTGTAAAGTCCACCAATTTCCGTATGTCTCCCGTTTTTTGAGATTTGATTTTGCTTGGAATGATACATCGTGGTGAAAATTCACCAGCGAAACCGAATCTATAAAATATAAAGCATTTTTTTTATTTTAAATACTTGGAAAATAGTTTTTATATACTTTGTGTAAGCTGCGCCAATATCTAGAACAAGTGTTATTTTTTCTGTCATTCGCTCGTAGAGAGACATTTTGCTAATTTTTTAATGAGGAATAATACTAAATGATTTAGTTGCAATTATTTAAAGTAGCCAAAAATTCCATACATTCACAAAATGAACTAAAGAAGTATTAACTTGGGAACGTCAGCGGTACTACGGTTACTCCTTGACGTAGTCAGTTACTGTCAGTTGCTGTCAGTCAGCTGTCAGCCATGAGTCAGTGCAAGTTGACACAAGTTTTGACAAGTCCGACAAGTCATTGAAAAAAGTTTTTGTTCTTGTTTTTTTTTTTTTTAATATAATATTTAAAAGTGTTAAAAATGTTACATTTATTTTATTCTAATAATATTTATAAAATATTTCATGAAATGTCAACCCAATTACTTCATATGACTTCATATCTCTAATCACCCGGTTCATCCACTTTAATTGTAAAAATTGTACATAAGATAACAAATTGATAAATATGAGGCATTTATTATAAATACAATTGTAAATTGATTTTTTTAAAAATAATTTAATTTCCTATCAAAATAAAAATCACAATGTCTCCAAGTTCGACCTGTTCAACCTTTCAATTTGACAGGAAAAATTTCCATTTTTTAGAAATTCAAAAAGATGATCATTTTGAATTTTATCTTCTCGACACTGAAAGTTTCAACGCTTGGTCAAACAATGTATAATTATAAAAAAAACCTCTTCTTATTCATCTACAATATCTCTTTATATTTTAGGTAAAATATACTGATTTAGAAAAATTTTCCAAAGACTTTCAATCTTTTGATATCTATCTTGAAACGGTTCACAAAATTTTACAAGGAAAAGATGATTCAAATTATATTTTTAGTTTAAAAGTTGATATTTTTTGTATTGAAGAAATTATTCATAGTGAAGATAACATTCGAAAACGTTTCTGTGAGTTTCAATTAAATCAAGTAAAGTGAACATTGTGGGTATTTTGTAAAGATAAAAATAATTAAACAAATTATTTCTTGTAGGACAATTTCAATGTCGTTGCTGCTAAATTACTTCAACATAATAATCAACATTCTAAAGTTTTAACAGGAAAAATAGAACAACAATCGAATGTAATAAATGAAATAACTGCAGGTATTAACATGTAGTAATCTAAATAAAGCCGTGTTTACATTGGTTACGAATTCGTATAACATTTTATTGTACGGATAATAAATTCATCAATATTACATAAACTATTATACAAATGTATTTTAGTACAAGTCTATAATTTGTACTATTTCATTAAATTTAATAATTTATTTTTATATTTTTATTTATTTGATTGTTTCTTTTTTCGTGAAAAACAAATGAACATCTCTTAAACACACTATTCGTACGAATTCGTGAAACCAGTTTGTATGAGTTCGTACGAATAATGTGGTTGCACTGATGAGTAGTGGACTTTTGTAAAATAATATGACGAATGATCATTCAATCTCAATGACATTTTTAAAAACACGAATTACAAGCAACTTAATCTCTTCTTCGCTATTCGTATGATTTCATCTGAAACCGTTTGTACGAATTCATACGAATAATGTGGTTGCATTGATTGGACACATTTATAAATGACGAATGTCTTTCTTTAAATTCAGTCATCATTTAACGTAATACTAAAAAAAAGTATTCGTATGAATTCGTACAAAGCGTTTCATACGAATTCTATTAAATATCTTGACTAGCGAAGTGCAGCGTTAGCAAAAATAAAAGATAAGACCGTTCTGAATCGGTTATTACCAATAACCGAATAGTAATTGGAATAGTCTTACGAGTTCGCGAGAACGTGTACGAATAAAATTTCAGACAAATTCGTTTCCAATATAATCACGTTCAAATATAGTGATTTATAAGACATGTTTTCCAGATGAAAATAAAATCGTACATTGTACAGTGCAAGTCAGGCGTAGTAAAAAGACATGCACTATCAGTGGCGTGCGGTGAAATTTGCGAGTAGGGAAGCTATTTTTTGTTATTGTAAATTTTACTATGAAAATGCCTAGTAAATTTTTACACAAAGAAGCCATTTTTTACCATCGTTTGTACTTTGAAAATGTCAAATAATTTTTTTTATAGTGCTAAAAATACTTAACGTAGGTTTTGGCCTTCTGGTTTTAATAATCATTTCTTTTTCTTTAAACGGTGTGGACATTTTATTGAAAAATTTTGTAACTATGCAATTGCAATCTAAAACCATGGGGATATAAAGACTACATTTTTAAAATTAAACCTTCCAGAAAATAATTTAAAAATGTAAAGTTCTATCTATATTTGATTGTTAGTAAGTTGAACGTTTAAAAGTTTTAGATTTGTTTGAAATTTTACCAACATTTGAAACTTATTTGGAATATTTAACCAAAATTCTAATAAATAATGGATATATATGTACGCAATTTTGAAATATTTTTGAAAAGAAATGTATTTACTCGTATATTTTTGAAAGAAATTAGGAAAGCGGCGCTTCCACAGCTTCCATGGACTGCACGCTACTGTGCACTATATAAAAAAAACATGGCATATTTTTATATTACGTATGGTTTGCACCGTACAATGTACAGTTTTGTTTTTATCTGGAACAAACCTAAAAATATTGATTTATTTAATTGTAGAAAAGGTCAAATACCAAGAAGAATTATCCCAGCTTAAAATAAACCATGAAAAATATATCCAGAATATGTTTCAAAGTTTTTTAGTATTACTAAATGCTAAGAAAAAGCGAATCGTACAACTCTATGATATAATTGATGATTTGAAACAACTTGAAAGTGCGACGGTTATTAAAGCAGAAGAAAGTATTACTGAAAATGATTTGTTTGAAACCAAGGAAAATGTCAACGTTCCCTTGAAAGATAATTATCAGGTTGAAGAAAAAAAAGAAACCTCACCAATTAATAACATATTTACAAACGATAATAATATAGCTAACGCTTTGTTATATGAAAATAAAAAACCAAATACGTGTGATTTATTGTTGGACGATGACGAACCCGAAATTAAACGCAATAAAATTGTAGATGAAAATCCTGTCGTTTTTCCGCAAGAAAACGAAGACATTTCTGTGAAACCAAGTTCTTTAGATTTTGACGCGGAAAAATTTTTAGATGAATTGTAAAAATTTTATGTAATATTTTATTGGAATTATGTAGAGATAATTTATTTTAATCGATTGTAAATATATTTATGTATTTTATTCTATAATAATGACCATGGAAAAGCATGTGTTTAACAAAAATAAATTTGTATTTATAAAATTTTTTCTATATCTTTTTCATTTAAAAATAATTTTTTATACATTTTCGTATTGATACATACTATATCAGTGTAAAACAAATATGAGCTACAGGTAAAATTTTCCAAAATCCACCGTGTAATTCTAGTATGATTTCAGTGTATACTTGATGTGATCTGCATTTACACTGAGTTTACGCCGTAACACACCGTGAAAACGGATCTGCTCATAAAAAGCTCTTAGTACTTACCGCTTTTATAGAAAAGACTGAAATCGTTCAGCTTTTCATTAAACAGTCTTGAAACAAGGAACATGAAATGCTCAGTCCTTTCTGTAAAGGTAAAAAAGATTAAAAAGCAACGTTTTTTATATTCAACGTAGACATATTACCATGTATTGTTGATTGTATTAAATCGTACTGTTATATACTATGAATGTTTTATTGTGCTATCTATCTATATAAATAAAATGATAGCTGTTTTCCAATGTTCGCGTTTAACTCAAAAACTATCGGATAGATTTCGATCAATTTTTTTTTTACTTCTTATATACTTGGTCCCTATCTAAAAAAGAATTACCACGATATCTTCATTAAAAGCAAAGTAATTAACGTTTTAAAAAATGCTATTTTTACAAGTAAAACGCGTTAAGCGGGCATTTTTCGTCGCTTTGATAGAGTGGGGCAAACGGTTTATTGCACATGGGCTGCAGAGACAGTGTTTCTCCTTCCACTGCCGACTGATTATTTTTTATTTAAGCCGCTCAGTGCACACATCGATTAAGTCCGTAGTGCAAAAAGTTGAGTAAATTGATAAAATAGACTTCTGAAATACATTGTCTCTTATCTTATCTCAAAGCTAAAAAGCAAATTGTCATTTAGAGCTGTTAAGACTTATCATTAGAAAAATTCATTTCGGATATATAAAGTTAGGAGTCAAAAAAGTGTTTGTAAAAGTTGAAAAAATGGAGTTAATCGATGTGTGCACTGACCGGCTCATTTGAGCGTAGACTTAATAGTTAATGCAGTTTAGCGAAATATAAAGCTTTTTAAATTCTCTTTTAGCATTTTTTTTTATTTTACTGTCAATACAAATTCAAAATACATTTTCAAGTTACAATTCCGTTACAATAATCAAATTACATTTCAACACACCCTTTTATTATTGCATATATTTTTTTACCAGAAAGAGTTAAGTTAAGTTAACGAGATTAAAGTTTTTTTTTTTTTTTTAAATTGCTCCTTAAATGCTCTTTCCGGATCTGCAACTGCTCAAGGTGTATAGTTAACGGGCAATTAAAAATTAAATTTTTAAAAAATTTTTAATTTCAAGAGTTAAAATCGCTATAAAACCCAAAAAAATTTTTGATTGAATTTTTTTTTTTGATGCTCTATCTGCTTTTTTCATTACGCAAATAATTGATCAAGTTTTTAATAATTAATTATTTTTAACTTTTTATACATGTATTGTTGTACTATGACGTCATCAACTGCCGTTGGATCTTATAAAAATGAATAGTTTAAAATTGAATTACTAATTTACTATATACCTGGAGCAATTACGGATCCGAAAAAAAAATGATTATTTTGGATTATTTAGCAATTTTATTTTTGAATATCCAAATTTTTGAAAAATTAATTATTAATTAAATAATAACTATACGCTTGGAGCGATAGCGGATTTTGCAGGAGCAATTTTTTGGCATAAAGTTAAAAATGTTCTACGATAAGTTTTTTAAATGTTTTTCCTCTGTAAATTAAATATGTTCTTAACATAAAAACCTACGCAGACGACGTCGCGGGTATCAGCTAGTATTATATATTCTCTAACCAATACATTAATTATTTATTTTAATTTTTGAATGTCTTTCATTTAAATTTATTATTCCATAGTATAAATAAGATACAATTATAGTATTTCGTTTTGAATTCTATTCATCCTACATTAATTAATTTTGTCCTATTTAGTGATTAAACATTATTAAAGTACATATTTAAAGCATTGATTGTTAAAGTACGTAGCAGTACGCAGTAATTGTTGAGAATTGTAGTAGTGGTGTTAGTAATTTGTAGTGATATTTAGTAACTGTTAGTAACTTTTATGTTTGGTCCGAGTATAGCTGCGAACAGTTGTCCGATTGCCACTTGGCATTACGTCTATTTCACTGAAGGTCCATTCGTATTTCCGCTTATAGAAGGTAGCCATTGTCTAAAAATTTTATGTGTATTAGATTTGTTTTGTCTTTTATATAAATAAATCAGTGATAAGGTGTGTGCTTGGATCGAAATAAACTCTTTCAACAACTTGTGATATCAATTTTCTACCTTCTATACAAAATGAATCGAGAATAGTAAGTATTGATTCTCTGTTATGGTACCTGTCTACGAAAAAAAAATAATGACTAGTCAATTAGTCATAATTGCGTACTTATCCATCTTTCACATCCATTTAATTGTCATAGTATTTTCATTTTCAATTTCAATCATTTACATATTGACGAAATATATTCACTTTGTTTACCCATTGTTTAAATATATTTTTCATCATTTCACACCCATATCATGAGCAATGGGTGTCACTTATCTGTTACAATATTTTATTCATTGTTCATGAGATGATGCTATGACCTGTAGAATGATAACCGACATTTACAGCAATACTTCAATTTTTCTATATTCATTACGATAACATCATTAAACACAAAAACATTTCTTTTTCAGCGATTATTTATTCAAACTTTTGCTTATTGGAGATTCGGGCGTTGGAAAATCTTGTTTATTATTAAGATTTGCTGTAAGTTGCATCCGTTCAAGCTTAAAGTACAGGGTTAATTGACGCGTTTTTCTTATTTCAGGATGATACGTATTCAGAAAGTTACATCAGTACAATTGGAGTTGATTTTGTACGTATATTATTGTGTATATACAGGGTGTTATGAAGGAGAGTTTAATTAATTTGTATGTGGTAGATAGGATCAGGAGTCTAAACTCAATGTATTTTCCCTATCCTCTTTATGCTTTGAAAATCGGACTACTAACCTATTGTTTCAGTAAATTAAACAATAGGTTTGTTCCCGATGAAAATCAAACCGTTCAGTTACGATGCAAGTTCTGCGCAGTATATAATTTTAGCAACTTTTTGTATATTGCGCATTAATTACACCATAAAACTACGATTATATTTACACCTGGGACAGATTTAATGTAAATATACATTACATTTAAACTGTATTTTGAATTGTTATTCAATAACACAATTTCATAAACTGGGTTAAAAAACTACATTTGAAAAATACATTTCATAAGGTATTCTCGTTTATTGCTATAAGTACCGATATAGTCGCATTTCCTCGGCTGACACCAACTCCAAAAATAACAATAGTTGTACATTAATAATTCTAATAATTTGTAAGTTGTAGACACTGCAAGGATACGTAATTATTTTTTTTTTACTTTTTAGTGCATTTTTGATTAAGATTTTTTATTTATTTTGAAGTCGATTTTTCATTTTGTTATAATTTTATTTATTTCTCGATGTTTAGTGATCTGAAGTTTGATAACTGATTTTATTTCTTTGAATATGGGTAAACCTACTAAACGCGCTGCTCATTTAAAGCAACGCCATTAAATGTTAAAAGTTACTACATTATCCTTTTTGCTCTTAAGGGTTGAAATTTTGGTTTTCTGTAAAACTTCACGTTGTCAATAATGTACACCAACAATGTAAATCTTGGGGTGTCTAAACTAGAACTTTAACCTTCAGTTCCACAAACATTTGAAAATGGACTAGGGTTGAGTTTTCATATTCTGATTTCTGACAAATAAGGTTGAATCAGGAATTCTCCTTGTTACCGTTGATGGATGATTGAATGGAGATTCAAAATTCCTCCTTTTTACAAAAAAAAAAAAATAAATAAATAAATAATTTAAGTGGTTTTACTAAGGAGGATATGGGGTTAGTACAACCGTAGATTAATGAATTCAATCAATTTAAAATAAGTTCCACTTAAATGATGTTAGTACCAAATTTCACTAATGGTAAAATTACCAAAATAATGTGTAGGCTTCTGATTCTTTTTACGACATATAAAAATAGAACAAATACTTTATCGTCACCCCTTGGTGTTGGTTAGTTAATTTTCCTAGAGGCAAAACAAATACATTGACTATCAGATCACTTATTAAATATAATCAACATTTACAAATTATACACTCTTCTGGAAACTCTTGTTGTAGCACCCTGTACATTAATAAAGCAGTAAATTATTCATGTTATACTTATACATTTTTTTTCTCTTTAGAAAATAAGAACTATTGACTTAGACGGAAAAACAATAAAGCTACAAATTGTAAGAATCACGTAAGATAACAGGTTAGAATTGAAAAATAATAATATAATTGAATTTTAGTGGGATACAGCAGGTCAAGAGAGATTCCGTACGATCACATCAAGTTATTATCGTGGAGCACATGGTATTATTGTCGTTTACGACTGCACGGACCAAGAATCTTTTAATAATGTTAAACAATGGTTGGAAGAAATTGACCGTTACGCCTGTGATAACGTAAATAAGTTATTGGTGGGCAATAAATCAGACTTAACAACGAAAAAAGTTGTCGACTACACAGTAGCAAAGGTATGTGCTCTTTTATTATATAGAAATTTTTAAAATATTTAATAAACCTAATTGCTTCATTTATTTCAACTTAATAATAAACAATTTATCACAAAAATCACTTCACTTCAAAATCACTTATTACTTGAATTGATTGACTGGCTAAATGTCGGGTTTTTCTTTATATAAAGGCAACCGATTTGATATCGAACATTCTAGAAATTTCGATTGCTGAATTTTTTGAATATATTTCAAGATCGTTAATGGTCTACGATACAATAGGAGATTTTTATTTTTCATTGTTGACAATCGAACTCACTCGAATGCTCCATTTTTTTCTATCGCTGTTCCTTGTCTCTGCCTTTGTTCGTTACAATATTAATAAAGAGACAAATAAAACTGATTTGTGATTTTTTTATGTTCGCTATAGGAATATGCAGATCAATTGGGAATTCCCTTCTTGGAAACTTCAGCAAAAAATGCGACGAATGTTGAGCAGGCCTTCATGACAATGGCTGCTGAAATTAAGGTATTTAATATATTTTTAAATTTGACACAAATTACAATGAATACTGTTTACTTAAAACATGTTTAACACGAAATTATTCTATAGTCCATACAAAATACCTCTATAAGTCCATACTTTTTTCTGTTAAGACGAAGCAAAAAGCGCTTGCTACAAAAAATCATTTGTAGTAAACTGTTTATATCCAAAAAGGAAAACGTCCTAAAACGGGAAATGAAACCTTTATAGTCTCACCCTTTTGTCAGACTGTCTGTTCGTCTGCCCCAGGGCAATTTTGTCCGAATCTCCACGATAAAAATTTTTGAAATTTGGCATATTTGGTGAACACATGGCAAATTGGGGTTAAAGTGGAAAATAATTATGCTTATCTTATCATATGCTACATATCAAATGAAAGGACTGTTCAAGATTTCAAATATATTTATTTTTGTATTTTTAAAATAAGGCTCAAAAGATATGAAGAAGTTCAACGAAAAATGATTGTTCCCCCTTTTACCTTAGAAACTAAATTGGGCTCTAATTGGCCGCTAACTGGCTCTAAATTTTCGAAAAAAATTTCTCATTATAGATTTTAACTCGAAGCTTACCTGAAAAATCATGCTAGCATCCAAGCTCTTAAAGGCCCAAAGAGGGCCCAATGAAATGAATTTTGGCCATAAGTATGGTGAATTTGGCTCTAGAAATAATTTATACGATACTTAACGCAATTGTTTTTGGGGAAAAAAAAAAACAAAATATGCAAAAATGGCACAGTTACAAAACTATTACTTTCTTTTACTACTATATAAAGGAAGTATTGTAACCGGGTCGAATTTTCGAATTCGAGCTTTCACCGGAAATACACGTAATGAGGTCTCCTGAGTCCAAAAAAGTGGTTTTTAGAAACATGTCTGTTTGTGTGTCTGTGTGTGACAGCCATATCGTATCGATAGCTTTATCCGAATTACACCAAACTTGGAATTTTGCCTTCATATTATATCTAGTTGTACCGCGAAGCTTTTGCTTAAAATCAGTTAACCGGAAGCTTCACTTTATTCTAGGAGCTTTTGAGCTTTTTCATTTTTTTTTAACCTTTCTATAGTTCTTAGACTCATTGATGCCTACACCTTTTATTTGAAACGTTTTCCTGAGAAAATTCGAATAAGGACAGTTCTGGGGTGAAGGTTGAAAAATTTTATATACGTATAGGATGTAATGTATGCATATAGTTCTATTTGTATGTATAGGTTTAAAGTGCTTATATTTCTTTTAACCAAAAGCGAGTTTTATAAATAAAAGTTAAAGAAAGTACTGGAAAGTACAGATTTTTTAAATTTAAAAAATATACCACTCTGTACCCAAATATTAGCTGAAAAAATGAAATCACAAAATAATCTAAAAAACACGTTGAATGTGAAGTACAACGAAAATTACTGGGAACGCAAAAAATTACCATTTCAAACAATTTTATCAGAAGCTCTAGAGTTAGATTAGATTTTCCAGAAATGACGGAAAAAGATCTGCGAAATTTTTTCATTGGTTCCTACCGAATTTAAACCGGCTATATCAGGGGTGGCCAAGACGTCGACCGCGGTCAACCTGTCGACCGCGTGACAATTTCTAGTCGCCCGCCTATCTAATATCTACATATCTGTTATTCCGGGAATCAGCTGCTAAGCGCTAAATTATTTTTATGTTTATGTAGTAATCATTAATTTCTCTTGTTAAAATAGCTTAATATTGTATAGGTATTGATATTATCTATATTTATATGAAATGTTAAACTTATTTTTTGCTATAAATTACTACTTTTCGTTGTTAGTAGACCGCCGGCAACAATTTTTAAAGCAAATCGCCCTTTGTCATCAAAAGTTTGGACACCCCTGGGCTATATCGTAATAATATCGATTGTTAGTATTTATATTTTACAAGTGTAGTCCTTTTTATTCTTCATTTGACAATAATCAATTTTATTAATTTATATAAATGATAGTAATAGTAATTTAAAATATGTTACAGTTTGAAATATTACTTGTTACCAGAGAGTAATTGTTACAAATAATTGTGTTAGATTAACTACAATGTATGTATTTTTAAAACCTCGAATTTTCATTTTGGGTTTCATCATAACTTTTATTTTTTAAACCCTTAAACGAATTTGGTTTCAGTAACACAAAATATTCTTCAAAACAGTTCATTGTATATACAATCAAAGTACAAAACCCTTCTACTGTGAGCCATACTCACACTTGGTCGGTTTTCATATGTTTTCTTAATATTTTTTTTTTAATTATAGAATCGTGTTGGGCCTCCATCCAGTGTTGCAGACAACGCTGGAAGTAATGTAAAAATCGATCAAGGCCGTCCTGTGAAGCCAACATCAACAGGCTGCTGCTGAAAATTTGTCTATAATCAGATTATTTTAATATGAACTGTGTGAAATATGTCTGGCCGGTAAATTCTGATCTTTTTTCTTTCACAACAATTTTATTGATAACAAACTTTTTTAATTTCTAGATGCATTTTGATCCTTCAACAACAATGCACCGATGTCATCTTTAATTTTATTAATTTTGTAATATCTTAAAACGAGAATTTTTAGATTTACAATATCAGAAATCCGCATCTTACGGTTAACGTAAGATATATAATTATATAATTATTATAATTTTATGATATTCTAATATAAATACAATTATCTTCAATTATTTTTTTCCGTATCAATGCTAGTACTATGAAATTATCTAATATATGTTAAAATTTATTTGTGTGTTGTAATTTAAATGCATATTAATTTAATTGATTCGCGTCCAAAATAATGTTGAACATATTATATAATGTTTTAGTGGATTTAGTCATATTTTTGTTATACAATTGCAGGATTTATTTAAATGCCGCTATTTTGGGAAATTATTTATTTCTATATTTTATTTTCAACCATAAACAATTTGCATGATGATAAATGCATCTTGTTAATGATTTTACTATCATTTTTATTTCTGTATAGGTAAGTGGAATGCAATGGATATTTTCATTGATGTTTTCTAATGTTTCAATAGATAAGTATAAACGGAATAGTTAGAGTAAATAAATATTGATTTGAATGAGCACAGTTTACTGTCATGTTTTTTATCCTCAATATTTAATTATCCTTTTTTAATACCAAAAGTTTATTAAATTATAAACACTTTTAATCTGTAATATATAGACAATTTACAATTAGTTTAAATTAATTTGATTTCTATTATAGAGGATGTCTCGAAAGTAAAGAAAAAGTCTGAAATAGAAAACAGATAGCACAATTCTAAGACAAAAAGTCTTTTCCTTTTTTTTATTAAACCATATGTTATTAAAAAAATAAACTAGCCAATCAGAAAGTTCGTATGTTTGTAACAAGTATTTCAATTAGCTTTTCTAGCTAGTGTATTTTCTTAATAACTAATTAACAGAGCGTCAAATAAGAAAATAAAAACTTTTTGTCTTAAAATTGCGTCACCTGTCTCCAGTTTGCACCTTTTCATTACTTCTGAGACACTCTGTATATCAACCAACCTTGTAATAATCCTTCGTTTTATTTGCTTATTTAAAAAAAATAATTATTTAAACTTACATTGATTTAAGTTACTATCAATTAGTGCGCTTTAAGTAACTATAAACGAACGCATTTCTTCAGTGTAATAAAACTAGAGAAATAAAATATTCATAAATGTAGAAAGTTTAAAATCACTTTTAAGACTTATTACTTATGTATTTATTAATTATTTGAATGCATTTGTTGTCACAACTTGTAAAAATTTCATTTTTGATACAATGATTTATATTTTTTACTTTCTGTGAAAAAAATTATATTCGTAGATGAAATTGTTACAATGAAATTTATACGTCTATCAGTTTACATGAAAAGCTTGTGTTAGTATATAATTTTTTTTTCTTTAGAATAATATGCTGTTATAATTATTTAAATCATTCCAAATGAAGATTTATATTGATTTGAACGAATCCAATTTTATTATTGAGTTTGTAGGTATTTGTATTCATATAAGAAAATATATTCATTTTATAGTTAAAATAAATATCATTTTTTAAAGCTTCGCTACATAGAGACCCTGTGTAAAGACTAGTGGCGCCTCTGTCGTTAATATGATAAGTTTTCAACGGAGCGATTTCACTGTTCTAAAATCGAATGTGTATGTTTTATTTTAATATAGACTTCGATAGTGTCGAAGTTTCGACTTATTATAGTTCCGAAACTCAATTTACTAAATATGTTGAATGTAATTATTAGTTCCCAAAATGAAAAGATTTAAGTCTGTTCCCTGACAAAAAAGGAACAATTTTTTGAAGAGTGAACAAATGAAGCCAGGTTTAATGCCGTCCTTCGACCGATCAAAATTGCCCCCCTTTATCTACATAAAAAAGGATTTTCAAAATCATATAATTATGAACTTTCTATTACCTAATAGGAGTCTCATTTTAAGTATATCTATTTTTTGGTTTATATAAGCAATGCAAACGCTTTAAAGCGGAATCCCAGTAAAGAAACCGGGCAATTTATTGCCTTACAAAAAGTTATCGTTAAATAGAGAGTAAAAAATTATTTTAAAAATAGTGATGGGAAAAAGTCATGATAAAGAGTTGGTCAACACATGCTTGACAATTACAACTAATGAATGAATACATGCCCATGGATCCCATTGTGTGTACAAAATATTTAAGGTTTTACATCCGGATTGTGTTTGAAACGTAATGATATTAATATTCTTGTATTATTCGGTATTAGGAGTGGTCATTACGTTATATAAAGTATTTAATAAATGAGTAACAATGTTAACTAGACAAAGGTTAATAATTATAACGGTGTAATGAGTTTTTGTTAAATAGAAGTTCACTGTGTAGATTTACACCGTTAAAATTATTTTAAATGTAAGTAAATCACTTAAATTAAGCTTAAAATATCAATACGAAAAAAATCTATTTTTTAAAAATTAATCTTTATATTTTTACTCCTTCAACAAGCCTCAAGTCCCTTAGTTTTTGTCAGCCCTTTAATTATGTCGTTTTAGTCCCGGACCTCAAGGGCCTCCACGTTGATCCAGCACTGCATCTAACGTTGGTTATTTTCTGTTACAGGTATGTTTTAAAGATTATAATTTGAACTACATGGGAATAAATAGAATATCACTTAATTTTAGTTTTAATCCATATTTTATTTACATTTTTTTAAGATAATAACCTTCGTAGGTTTCGATCTATGTCAGTAGGGACCCCCATGTATTTATACAATTTTTTTTTAATAATGACCCCCCTTATTTCTAAAATAATCAACGCCAAAATATAACCAATAATATAATTTGTTAGGGTCTCCATTGCGACTTTGCTTGCTTAATGTTGTTTAAATATTCAAATCATTGACATCATCAGGAACGTTCTCATCAGATTAGAATTTTGGGAATTAACTGGAATTAGTGTGCGAATACATTGAGTTTTTTGTTGATCGGTTCCTTGTGGGACACAAATGTCCAAAGGTAAATTTTATCATATTGAAAATCTTCTCCATTGTGCTTCTTTTTAATTCTTTTATAGACTTACAGCACAATAAATCCTGCCAATTCCATGAAGGTATTTTGTTGGATGAAAGAAATAACTTTTTCGAGAAATAGGCCGGCAAATATCAAAAGTGTACCGTCCTGTCGAATCGATTGGAGAACGTTTTGACGATAATTGTAAAAATGAAAAATTTATAAACGTTAAGAATATTTATATCTCATTGTAGGTTTATATTTATGAAAACCTACGACTTCTGTCGTTTTTGACTTTTAAACGCTATAATTCCAGTAAAATATAAAGTGATTTCAGTATTGCTTTTTTATCACCGAAATGTTTTTTTTTTTTTTGTTAACACAAATTTTATTAAAAAATCGCATGTTATCAATGATGTTTTATAATATAAGATTTTTGTAACTAAATGTCCACACATTTGATGTATTTAATACCAGATTTTAATTTTAAATGAAATAAATTTACATGTTCGTATTTCATTGAATTTTTATTCATAAAAAGCCATTCTATTTCAGGATAAAAAGTGAAAAACATCACTAAGAAAACCATAAAAGTGCGGGTTGCATAGATTTTTTATAGAAAGATGCCAATAAGGGCATTTTTTTAATATTAACGTCAAATATATCAAAAACTATGAATTGTATGTTATCGGAAGTGAGTACATTGGAATCAGCGTGAATTACATTATCGATTGGCATTGAGAAAGTCCTTGTAAAGCTTAAGAGAATGGTTTTAATTTTCCGATTTTTGGGATCTTTTGAATCTGTGGGTCTATACTCGTGGAAAAAAAATGCAGCTTTTGACGAATATCTCAACGAAACTCGGAATATAGATAGAGAACGTTGAGATTTTTAAAGTTTTCGATGAGGTTTTTCTAAACTTTTTGCCCTTTCCGAGATGTACGCATTTTTCTATTTTTAAATTCTCATTAAATCTTCAATGTATAGACAACTTACGTTACATTTATGTATTTACATTTTGCCTAAACTAAATACTTAATAAAAATTCTCGTAAATCACCAATGTCTCGGTAAGGACAAAAAATTTTTAAAATGTGCTTTTCACAACTTTTCCGATTTTACTCTCGCCTATCTATATTTTAAGTTTCAACGGCAAATTCAATCGTTACGTCTCAATTGAATATTTTTCTGTCACAATTCCGAACTTGTAGATTTATCAATGGAGAAATATTAATTTATATTGGAGATGTAATAAATTTCAAATATATTCTCTAATAGCCTAGGTGTTGGAGACGTCAACAACCAAGCAGTGGACCCCAGTTTAGATCCAGCATCAGCGCGAATTTTTATTTCTAATATTCTAATATTCTTATGCTAAAATATTTCTATATGCATATACAGTATGAATTACCATAATATATGAATGTTCATTTGAATTTTCCAGTTCTCCTTTGATTTAATTCGGTCCATCGTCTGTTCAAGTCACTCATGATTTGAACAATCGATGGACTGAAGTAACGTTTTTCTTTTTTCTCCTAATGAAAATTGATTTTAGCAATGGAAATATTTTCATTCAGTTTGGTCAGAAAATTTTGTTATCAATTTTCCGATTTTCACTTTTAAGAAAGCGAGGTTTAAATTGTGTTTCAAATTTCAGTCGATTCCCAAATTTAGATTTTGCATTTTTGTTTTTTTCAATGCGGCCGCGGCGCCGCATAAAAACCGCACCAAAATCTGAGAAATTCCTGAAAAAGTGCCAAAAACGTGCATTTTTCGAACTTTAACGTCAAATATCTCGTTAACTATCGATTGTAGATTGATAATCGTCAGTTCATTGGAGTCAGCGTGAATTACTCTATCGATTGAGACTAAGAAAGTCACGGAAAAGCTTCAGCGAAAGATTTTAATTTTCCAGTTTTAGGCTTTTTTCATTCCGCGGACCTATGCTCGTTGACAAATATTTTAGCAAATTTCTCGATGAAACTCGGTATAAGAACCGTGATTGGATAAAGAACGATGAGATTAAAACAGTTGATGGAGCAATGTTTCAAAATTTTTTGTAATTTTCGATTTCCAACCTATGTATTAGTAAAAATATTTAAATAGAAATTAAATTATTAAAAGTTATGCCCCTGAAATGAAGATCAATTGATAGAAAAAATTATGAGAAAATAATGCAAAAAAAAAATTTGAAACGCTTCAAAAATTACGCCATAAACGAGCATTAAAGTTTAGCGAATTATACTTTCCGTTGACGAAGTCAATATTTTTTAAGATATTCACCTGCCAAAATTACGGCAATACGACGGCCACCATTTAAATGTTATAGATTTGAACGATGGATGAATTGAATTCTTCGATGGCTGTAAAGGTCGTAATTTAATTTAATCATTTAATCGATTATACCTGAAGCTTTACGCTGTAATTATTAGGGAAATACATTAATATAGAATTAATATTTGAACGATGGCTGCTCGCTAGATTTGAACCCGGGATCCTCTGCTCCACTGCTGGTAGGCTTATGCACTGCGCTGCATAAGTAGTAAAGTTTGTTAAAACGTCTATATAAAGTATTGTTTTAAACTATCGATAATTTTTACATTTCAATAAGCTTTAAAGAAAAGTTTCCATTTTTAATTTTGACGGACACAGATTTGAAATATTTGTTTTATATTTATACTGTTAATGGTAATATCGAAAATGTTAAAATACTTTAAATTCAAAATAAATAAACCACTGAAGTTTTTAAAACTGACGGGACTATACCTGATCATATAAGAAGAATCAACCAGCGAAATGCCCCATAATATTTTATAAGTCGCAATGTGACCATAGATGTTTAGTTGAGGCGACTATAAAAATAAAATAAATAAATATAAATTTTAATTTTTCCAACACAACATCAGTAAGATACAGCAATCACAAGACTTAAAGTTTTTGTAACTTCTTCGAGATTTTGATGAAAGTTCCAGTATTACGCCAGTAAACAATTTTAATCGAATTTTAAACATTTTAAAAAAACTATGCAACCCGCAAAACACATCAACACTATTGGTTGTCTATACGAAACTTTTTATCGTTTTTATAGTTGTTTTTCAATTTTTCCAGAAAATGAAAAAATTAAAAATATGCAAACTTATATAAAATACTAAAACATACCTTTTTAATTAAAATTTTCTATTTTATGTCTTACAATTACTCAAAATCAATCATAAAAATATAATATATGTATTCAAATATCATTTGGTAAGTATGTATAGGATCAAAGGTATAGGATTGGCATAGTAAGCAAGGACAATATTAACCTTTAATTAAAGAGAATTTTCAATATGTTACTTTATTAACATTATCCCTTTCTCTTGGTATTAATACTTTTTAAATTAATACTAGTTCAGCGCATGGTTTATAGTCATCTATCGATACAAAAGTGGAAAATTGTGATAATAAATTAATTGAAGCGACTGAAAGAGTTGTTCCTATTAAATGAGTTTTGTCTTAAAAAACACACGTTTGAATTTAAAATATAATTTATTTAATAAGAACACAATATTACTTCGTATTAACAGAAATTTGAAAAAAATTTGAAAAAGTTTGAACTCCACGTTTAATCTTATTCTCTTAACAAGGAACATATCTTTTAACCGAAATGTGAAAGGAAATAAATGAGGCTTCGTAATAAGCTAATTTTTTTTAGTAAAAGCGTGGAATGGAAGAATCATATGATAGTACATATAAAGTTGAAAATATTTCATGTTAACTGAAACTTCACAAAAAAGTTGATATTTATGATCTTTCTTCTCAAGGATATCATATTTAAAATAAAATCAGAAGGAAAAAATATTTAAGTTAAAAATAAAACAGTTCACGGGTTTTGACCTTAAAATTTAATCCTTGTGATTTCAGTGAAAATGTGATATCCTCAATAAGAAAAAAAAACACTGAACTCAGATATCAAGTTTATTTTTCATTTGAAAAGGATATTTCTTATTTTCACCTGAAAATTTTTGTAGATTGTTTTATATTTCAGGATTCTGTAAATTTTCTCCAGTTCTTTCTACCTGAATTTAAGTTTAGCTAAAATGTCTATCAATACAAAACTAATTCAAAAGTATTTTTTATTTATCTTGATATATTTTTGCCCCTTCAACATGTTAAATTGGAAAGGAAAAGGGAAATTGTTAAAGCTTAAATTAAAATTGTAAAAGTTAAAAAACTTGTAGCACATCGATTTTGAGTGTTTTCCTTTAGTACAAAAAATATTATAGACGTACACATACTGGGATAAGGTAGGGCACTTGTCTCACCCTTTTTATCCTGTACCCCCCGAAAAAAAATTGATTAAATTTGTCATGTTTAAATTGAATATATTTTTCATTTTCATAAAACTTGTGAAACATTTATTCATACTAACATAGTATATAGTTTATTCATACCACACACTTTATAGAAATAAAAAAAAAATGACGAAGAGTGAACTAAAGGAAATCGAACTTTGTGAACTTGTAAAAAGCAATACTGTTTTCTTTCTCTAAAGCAAGTGTCGAGTGTTTAATAATATTTCATTTACACAGCCATGTACAACGTGCACTATTGAAAGGTCCTTCAGCCTTTTACACAAATTAAAAACTTTAGATTACGGACAACAATGACAAACAACACGTCCGTTGAGTGTGCATCGGAAGACTGTTTTGAAAATTGTTGGTTTTGACAAGGCTTTGCTAAAACTCTTGTGGATTACTTATAAAATAAGTTTCGTATAATATATTAAATAAAGAAGGAAAGAAAATAGTTTAATATTAAGTACAAACTAATAGTTATTACTTTTATCAATAAAAGGTATTTTTGGGTGTTTTATTTTGTAATCAAGTTTTCATTTTCGCCCCATCCATAAGAAAATCTTGTGTACGTTCATGAGAACGTACCCCAAATAATTATGTATACATACCTGAAAAATATAAGTTTGAATTAAATCAGTTAATAAATTAGTGTTTCGTGTCGCTTTTGATTTTATATAAAAAATAAAACTATAAAAAAATCATTGATACTATAAAAATTTTATTTAAACCTAACGTACATATTTTTCTTTGGTACATAAAAATATTAAATTAATCTTTATTTGCAACTATAGAAATATTATCCAATAAATATACACCAAATATAAAAATATCAACTTTATATATTCGAGCAAAGAAATGGTTTTTGGCAATTTATTTAGCGCATTTCATTGAATATTTTAGGCTTCAAGAAAGTCAATAAAATTTTTAAAAATATATTTCAACAAATTAATTTTTTTTTGAGATTCTTATGGCTGATTTTTTATAATTTCATAATCACAACTAAGTAGATATAAAAAGAAAAAAAAATGATTTTACATAAATAAACGAAAAAAGTTATTATCTCATCAACCAAATATTTACAAATGTTTCATAATAATTTATTATACATACAATACTTTTATACTTGTTAAGAAAATGTCGAGCTTTATTTTTACAATATAATAGGTTTTGATAAATCTTATGTAAGCTTAACTTAATAGCATCATATCGCTATATTTATGTACATTTTAATCCACATTTCAACGAATTTTTCATAATATAATTATATAGTTAATATTTATCGAGCCGCCATTTTTTTGATATGTTTTATACTATGCATAACGTTGTATCTTTACAGACTGATATTTGCGCTTCTTGTAATATTCGTAACCGTGGACCCAATGGTATACCAATTTTCTGTAGTCGTTCTTCACTTATATAAGGTAACTCCACCATTCCTATCCGTTCATTCTCGAATGCATTTGCATATTTCTAAAATAAAAAATAAATAAATCATTACAGTGACGTTAATTAACGCAAGCCAACAAAAAACATTTTTTGAGTTTGCATTTTTAAAGTTAAATCTTGTTTATTCTTGTATAAAACAATAACCAAAATTATTATATGTAATGTATTGCTGCTAAAAGAACATTTTGAGTGTTGTGAGCGTTTATTAGAACGCACGATAAGAAGGGATTCACGAATTAAAAATTTTGTGAAGTCTGTAACGAGCTTTCAATTCTCAAAAAGAACAGAATAAAGAGTTATAAAGACTATTGAAATTATATATTTTTGAGGGTTTTTGATAGGTCATAATGACCCTTATGGTATATATTGTCACAGTCTAAGGAGCAAGAAAAGATTTTAAGGATGGGAAGTGTCGCCATTTTGTGAGTTTGGGGCTGCGCCTGCTCTTTAAACTGTCTCAGCAGTTGTCTTTGTACCTCATCGTGGGTGGGCCAAGCCAATCAACCAGCCAATGGGGAGCGACATTCTTAAATTATTTTCTACCATTTTCTTGAAACCAAAAGTGGTTTAAATTTCAATACTAAATCTGTTTAAGTTTTGAACATAAATTAGTACGGCTATCAGTGACTTCGTTCACGTAAAATTTCAAAAAAAAAAATAAATAATAATAAAAATTACGTTTAAGGTTTGAGAAGACAACGTTCTTAAAATATTGTTTTACTGTACGCGTCAGGATAATTATAAAATAATATTCTCGAAGAAATTTACTTTTGTAAAATGTGCCTAATTACAATGGGCAGTAAAATGAAGGGAGTTTATTTAGTAGGGGATGTTCAGATCAAATAAAATTCGATGTATTTTCTCCATATTTTTTATAATATGTTTTTTCCTTTTAGCGTCTATTTTTTTAATGGATTTCCTTCTACTCACATTTACTTTGTCTGGATCGAAACTTTAAAAGCTTCTTTCTCCTTTATAAGGCGCTCAATTTAGCTTAAATTTTTTATACACTATTGTTTTGGATGGTTATACGATAATTGAATTAAAAATAATACATACTAATTGATAAAAGCTAATTATTTAAAGAACTAAATTTTACTGATTTATACCCATAATTTCAATTGTTTACGATATGATACAGTGGAATATTTGGATTTAAAACTAATTGTTGAATAAATTTAATTTGACTCAATGTTTCCTTTTGCTCTTAAAATTAAACGTATAAAAAATTGTTCTCAAGGTGTGAAGTTTGAAAGAAATTCTATAGTAAAAAAAGCTCGTTTTAGAGGAAGGTATTTAAATCGCGTTTCTTCGAAAACGCTTACGTTATTCGATTTAACTTTCTAAGTTGACATCAAAATCGAAAAATTTGTTATAGTTGAGTTTGGCTGGTTTTTCTACTAAGCCGAGCAAAGATGAGTGAGAAATGGACATTTTATTAATATTTTAATTTCGCTCTAATAACTATTATATAAAAACTTTTTCATATGAAACTATTTTTCCTTATTTAATTATTATAAATAAATATTATAAAAAAATGAAAAACCGACTTCAAAATATATAAAAATTCTTAAACAAAAAATGCACTAAAAAGTAACAAAATAATGGCGTATCCTTGCAGTATCTACAACTTACAAATTATTAGGATGATACAATGTACAACTATTGTTATTTTTGGAATTGGTGTCAGTCAAGGAAATACGACTATATTGGTACTTAGCAGAAAACGAGAATACCTTATGAAAATTATTTTTCAAATGAACTTTTAAACAATATACTCGAACTGTAACAATATCTAGCGACCTTTAAACTACAAAATACCAATACCAACTAAACCTTTTAAAAATTTTTAAAATTTTTACAAATTACTATTAATATTTATTTTCTTGACTGACACCAACTCCAAAAATAACAATAGTTGTACATAGTATCATCCTAATAATTTGTAAGTTGTAGATACTGCAAGGATACGCCATTATTTTGTTACTTTTTAGTGCATTTTTTGTTTAAGAATTTTTATATATTTTGAAGTCGGTTTTTCATTTTTTTATAATATTTATTTATTTCTCGCGTTTTAGTGATCTGAAGTTTGATAACCGATTTTATTTTCTTGAAAATGGTTAACCTTCCAAACGCGCTGCTCATATGAGGCAGCGCTGTTTAATATTAAAAGTTACTACATCATCCCGTTTTGCCCTTAAGGGTTGAAATTTTTTGCATTTAAATGCAGTAACAAAACTAAGTGGATTATTCTTTCCAACCGAAAAAATTAATCAAAATTCGGTTAAATGTCACTATTTCATCCCCTATTTTCATCTTTAAGGGGTGGATTTTTTTCTTCAAATTGAAATGTGAACAATTTAAAGGTACGTTGTACGTAATAGAAACAAAATTATCAAAATTGGGTTAGCCAGAAAAAAATTATAGTATTATTTCATCTCTAATTTTTAACCTCTTATGAGTGGAGTTTTTTTTTAAATGGATAGGAGATTAATTTGAGGTTGTGTTCTACAAATAAAAAAAGAATTATCAAAATTAAGCTATCCAGTAAGAAGTTAATATTTCATCCCTTAGTTTTCAACCCCTTAGAAGTGGAAGATTTCCCTCAAATTAAAACTAGACCCCACGAAAAGCACCAGCTTTCAAATAAAAAAAGAATTATTAAAATCGAGCTATCCAATAAGAAGTTAATATTTCATCCCTTAGTTTTCAACCCTTTAGAAGTAAAAGATGTTCCTCAAATTAAAATGGGAACACACGAGAAGCACTAGCTTTCAAATAAAAAAAGAATTATCGAAATCGAGCTATCCAATAAGAAGTTAGTATTTCATCCCTTAGTTTTCAACCCCTTAGAAGTAAACGATTTCCTTCAAATTAAAATTGAGCCATACGAAAAGCACTGGCTTTCAAATAAAAAAATAATTTTCAAAATCGAGCCATCCAATAAGAAGTTAGTATTTCATCCCTTAGTTTTCAACCCCTCAGAAGTAAACGATTTCCTTCAAATTAAAATGGGACCATTCGAGAAGCACCAACTTTCAAATAAAAAAAGAATCATCAAAATCGCTTCACCCAGTCGGAAATGCTGAGGTAACAAACATAAAAAAAAAAAAAAATACAGTCGAATTGAGAACCTCCTCCTTTTTTTGAAGTCGGTTAAAAAGCACATCAATCAGAACTCTTATAGAACACAAACTCAAAATGCTCAAAATTCATGTAGACTTATGTAGTTATGTATACAAAGAAATCTGAAAAGTGTTACTTACTTCATATCCTAAGCTTTTAAGAAATAATCTCAACAATGGCGGCTCATCGCCAAAAAACTTGGTCAGTTTCTTGACCCGACTTGGATTTGCTAAGCTTGGCATATCGTTCAATTGAAAATCCAATCCACGCGGTGTGGACTGCGCCCGAGCTGCAACCATTGTTGTTTGAGTCCTTAACGCTGAGATTTCCTCGCGAATATTTTCCATTTCTTGAATCATCAAATGCTGTGTTCGCATTTCCGATGATAAATGAGCTACGGAACGTGCTAGAGTCACGACATGCGACTCTAAACGTTGAAAGCGTTTGTTGATTCCTTTCAGGTCCTTAACTTTTTTCCGTTCTTCATGGGCCCGTGCTCTTTTATCACGGATCGGACGACTGCTCACAGAACTTGATGGTAACGAAGACATACTGCCGTAACGACGTTTATGAAATCGTGGGTCGGATGGTTGATAGCGACCCATGTATTTTTTCACCCCTAAAAGTTTTAACACTTCCGTATACATTGTTTCAAGTCCTTCTAATTGTTTTCGAATTGTTCGAGCGTCGGTTGTACTCATGTCTTCGTCCGAATCACTGTGTCCATCCAAAATAGAGTCCAGGTCCATTGATCTAGTCGTTGTTGAGGCTATATCAGCTAAATCTAAGCCGTACACTAGAAAAACAAAAAATAAAAAAATGAGGAAATATTAAGCAAAGTAATTTGTTTAAGATATAAATAATATAAACTGAAGAATTATCTTTATATTTTACAAGAATAAGCAAATCCTTATTTTTATGAACACTACCTATGACACGTTGTAATTTTGGCCAATAAACTTTTAAATTTAAACCAAAAGGTTCAAATTTCTAAGGATCTAAAATATTTTTGACGTGATAACGTCTTCTATATTGATGAACTACGGTAGCCAGTCTGAAAAAGAACGTCCATTTTGACACGTTCCATTTGAGCCTGTGCGTGCAAGTGAGAACGCGATACAAGTGATAGAGAGGCACGATGTTATTGTTGAATCCTAGACAACGTGTTTTGTGTGTTTCTTTTACAATTTACTTAATAAGGTTTAATTGATTTTTTCCTTCATTATTTCCAGTCTGATTTCATTTTGAAAAAATTGTTAATTTTCAATTAACCCCTTTGTATTATACAAAATAATGATAATTCAGTGATAATAATTCAATTCATAAAAGTACGCAATTTTTCATTAATTAGGTGTTCTTTATGATGTTATCACGTAAAACTATCGTCCGTAAACCGACTTTACAGACAGCCAATTGCTTTCTAAGAAATCTAAGGTTCTCTAAAAATCTGGTTTTAACAACAAATTTTCAAAATTGTTCAACAAGAATTTAATGAAAAAACTTTTAAAATGTTGTTCATTAATGTGAATAAAACTTTCAAATAAATTTTATTTTTTTGGTTCATTTAAGGTCGCAGCAATTGCTATGGTCATTAGTGACCGTCGAATCCGAAAACCCATGAGAAAAATCTTGGACTTTCATTGGGATTCGAACCTAGCACCACTAGCGTATAAGGCAGCTATCAAACCAACCACGCCACTAAGCGGCCTTTAAAATAACTATTTGATTAAATTTTGAAATTTACAGAGAAAATTGTACTACTTGATAAGGCTTTTTAATATTGAAGTATTCGAGATTTTGAAACTAAAATAAACTTAAATAAAATAAAATAAGTCTTACATTGTTTCATTTTGTGGCTTGAGCTTTCGTGCTTTTTCCCTAAGGTTCTTGGTTTTGACGAGCCTCCACTTTGCCATCGACTATTGCATCCACCAACTCCTGGACCTAACGAGGCTTTGCCCGATTTGTTGTAACTATCCAAACCGTATTCAGGTTTACTTCCGTAAGGTAAACTGTGGAATCAATTTTCATTGTCATTAAAAATGGATTAATTTCGAAAAACGATCAAAAATTACCTTGAACCGTGTTTATATCGAGTCGAATTTCGAGGAGTCATATTTGGAGTTGAACCATCTCCAGGTGATAGAGGTGGTAATGGTGGTGTCATCGAAGAAATACTTTCACTCAATGTAGAATTTGCGACTTGGGGATTATTTCCTTGCAACGACAAACCGTGTAATTTCGGTTCCAAAATGTGCCGTAACTCATTTTCGACCACATCAACCCATTCAGAGTCTCGACTGTTGCCCACTGTGTTATGGTTGTAGCTGTTAGTTGGTAGTTGATGTACATCAGAAGATTCAGGACTTGTGTCTTCTGGCCGTTGTCGTCTTCCACTGCTATATGCCGCACTACCCCGCCCCGAATCCGCATTTGAAGATGATTGTCCGCCTGTCTTATCATAGTCTGAACTCGTTCCAGAACCCGCATGCAACTTCCTTTGGGTAACATCAATGATTTTTTCTCCACCTTCCGTGGTATCCAATTCAATTTTATCGGCACGTTGTCCAATATTGTATACACCTTCAATTTTGCCAATTTCCCCCTCAAGTCGTGTCCTGGGTGTTCCACTCAAAGCATCAAACCGTTGCTTCGCTGCCTCATTTCCATCTTTTTCAACAGTCTTTTGCTCGGATGTATTATTTTGGGCTTGAACGTTAAATTCGGCTTCCGATTTTCGAAAGTTGTTACGAGTGATAAATCCACCATCATCGCTATCCTTTTCATCATTCGCCATATTTACAGGACGTGCATTGAATGTTTCCATTAGATTACCGTATGAGCCGCGTCTTCCTGATTCTTGAGTGGCATTCTTTTCAAAAGGTTTTTGTTCAATCTGTGAAGGATCTTCAGTTAAGTGAGGTTGAGAGGCCGCTCGTCGTGCCTCGATGAAACTCTTTTGTCTTATATTATCTCGCTCGAGTTGTTGAGGACTTCGTGGTTCCACGTTTCGTTCCTCATTATTTGTTTCAGTTTGCACTCGAATTTCACCGTACTGTGAATGTCGCAGTACTACAAACTGATCGGGTGTTTGTTGCATTCCGTATCGAGTAACGGGACGATGAGGCGTCACACCGTAGTTTGAATTGTGGTAGTATAGTTGGTGGTCTTGGGGTAGTTGTCGTTGATCTACCACCCGTTGCTGGTACATCGCTTGATTTTGTTGGTACTGCATTTGCATAAGCTGTTGGTTTTGTTGCATCATTTGTTGATGTGATTGTAACATTTGTTGTTGTTGTTGTTGGTTGAATTGATGTTGCATTACAAGTTGATCAGTTTTAGGTTTACCATAAATACTTTGTGGTTGCTCATTTCCTGGTTTCTTTAGGATACTAGTGATTTGTTTTTCGTCGGAATTGTGAGAGTCGTCTCTTATCATATCAACACTCCGCGTACTTTTTCGAAGTTCATCCGTGACATTGTTTAAGCCAACTGGTTCTTCCGGTTGCTTTTCGACATCATCTTTCCCCCCAGCACCTTTGATGAATCTACTTGAAATCATACCTCGAATTGTTTGATATGTTTTCGTCATAGATTTGGTATTTTTTTGATTCGAGTCTTTAACTGAATTTTCTTTAGTTTCCGTACCACCGGTTGATTGAATATTGTTGCTTCGTTGCGTTGCATTGTCGACCTGTTGCGATTGTTGCGGCTGTTGCGATTGCTGTTGTTGTGAGTTATGAGTTTCATTCGGACGAATTCCGTTTCCGTGCCATGTGGTTTTCGGAACAGCACCGGTAGAAGCACAGGCACCTGATAACATTTGTTCGTTGTATGTGTAAATTCCATCTGTTCCTGTATGGTACGAGGCGGAAATCGGTCGATATTGTTGCTGGATATGTTCACTCGCATTAACACCATTTGTTTGAATATTATGAATCTGTATTGCCGTGTAGTTCTAAAGAAATAACACAAAAATCAATAATTAATCACTTATTAATAGCATATGGATTGATTACCGAATTAGTGGGAGCTAAGGCGAATTCAACCATCGCAAGAAATTGTTAATTGAAAAATGGATTGTAACAATAGAAAGAGAGGCGTTCAGTCACATTGTCTAAGACGTGTAAAACAATACTGAATTGAAACATTCAAATGTATAGGTATAAAGTATATATTTAATAAAGGAAAGAAAGAGACTTAAAGTTGAAGAAAAAAAAAGATTTGAATAAAAATTCCATCAGATTATTTTCCTTTCCGCTCGGTACAGTAGCTCAGTGGAATTGTTAGCGCTTGTTAAAACATTATCTACATAAATATGTGAACGCTCTTCTTAATATATATTTAGCATTGGTAATCATCAATTGTGTATGGCTGGCCACATATAATATAAATAACTTGACGATCATTGTGAATTCATATTGTACATTAACCCAGTCCATGTATGCATGGTTAAATTCATCTAGCGTGACGATAAAAGACGGACAAGGAATTGTCTCTAATTTCTATGTGCATACGTAAATTTATTCTTTCATTATTATTTCTTTATGGACGGCTTTACTTGATTTTTCGATTCTAATATTTATTATATTATTTCTCAAAAAAAAAAAAAAAAAAAATGTTTGTGTTAAACCAAATCAATTCCACTCAAGATTTTTTCAATTTGTATGCATAAAATTGAGGATTCTTATCAGATATTCTGAACGAAATGTATAAAGTCGAGAAAAATTGTCGCTACAAGAATCGGGAAAGCTATTTATGAGTTACGAGGAAAGATGATATTATACATTAAAATTTGATGAGATGTACTTTTGTACGTGGCATAGTATATTGAGGAATTATATCTGCGAATATAAATAATTTAAAAACTAATTCTGTAAAATCGATGATAGTGAACTTGATTTAGTTACAATTTTTGATGAGTGAAACTTTAAGGGGTATTCTAGTTTAGACATTTGAAAAAATGATTTTTAATGTAGGTACTTTAAGAATGTGTCGTTTGGAGGATTTTTCAAAATTTTTATTATTTTTGGAGCAGGAATTGCAGATTGAAAAAAAATGTACGAAACTCCTGTCATTAAAAAAATTTAAATTTCGCTGACTTTGGACTTAATTATTATATTTCACAAATACAATTCACAAAAATTCACAAAACAAGTTATGAATTTAAGCAAAAATAAATGTAAAAATTTACAAACCGAAAAATCCAAATTGTTAATTTTGTATCTCCATTGGAGATCCTGTCATTATTTCTCAAGTTCTTCTGAACGGATTTACTTAAAATTTGGTGTAAATCTCCTCTATTTATTTCTCTACCGTACTAGACTACACTATGGTAAAATTTCAATTTTAATATTGTTGCAAAATTCGGAAAGTAAAAAAAAAAAAATGGTTAGAACACTTTTCTTCTTTTTGGACAGCCGTAATTTTGCGAATAAATATATTTTTTTCAACCTTGCGTCATTTTTTGCAGACCCCCTAATTCATGGGGGTTATATATTATTGATTATTATATATTATTTATATAGGCTGATGAATTAGGGGGTCTCCAAAAAATGATGCAAGGTTGAAAAAAAAATATTTTTCGCAAAATTACGGCTGTCCAAAAAGAAGAAAAGTGTACCGACAATTTTTTTTTTTACTTTTCTGAATTTTTCAAAAATATTAAAAATTGAAATTTTACCATAGTGTAGCATAAGTACGGTAGAGAAATGAATAGAGGAGATTTACACCAAATTTTAAGTAAATCGGTTCAGAAGAACTTGAATTTTTAATTAACTTTTCAATTTTTAAAATTTTTTTTTAAACATTAATATATATATATATATATATCTTTTAAAATAATGGATAAACTCTACTCACTAAAACTTAATGAATAAATGGATAACTAACGGATAACTCATACCTCAAGACTAGAATACCCGCATAGTTAACTAATTTTAACCATATATCGAGAATTGGATTCGATCCAAATTGGATTTTCTTGTTATTTTAAGATGGATCATCAATTATTCGAATAAATCTAGCTACTTTGCTCACCTGCGCCCCATCGTATCAAGTCATCAAGTCAAGTATCTGGACACTTTTGCAATGAATTAGGTTTGATATTTAAACTTCGAAATGAAATAACTTACAAATTCAATGTTTGAATTTACTTAATATTTGAATGTTAACATTTTACATTAATTTTATTTAATTTTAAGTCAAGTAGTACCTATATTTTTAATTACAATTACGCAAGCATTTACTGAAGTGATAGTTCGAGCACATTTTACCAGATTTAGTAGTATTTTTTTTTCATATTTAATTCGATCACTCCCTAAAAAGCTTCTCGAAAAACTTCAAATTTTTCATATTGTTTCTAGTGTTTAAAATAAAGGTTCACAAAGTTGATAGCTACTTAAGAAAATTCAGCAAGAAATCAAAATTTTGTGGTTAATATAAACTTTGCTTAAAATGTAATCAAAATCTAATGTATACTTTAAAGTTCGAGGTGATGATGCACCTTCAAGTTTTGTTTGTAAACTAGACACGTATGGTGGCAGTGCTGATTAAAAGACAAGGTGAGGTGGTACAGGTGGATCTACAGGTGGTACAGCGTATGCTGTACATGCAAACGCCACTTTTTAAAAGTCCCAAAAACTTAGGTGAATATGGCTACTCAAAAATGTGCATAAAAACTAATTTTATAAGATTGGTGATAATGAAAGCAGTAAATGTAGATAATTAAAAAAAATTGAAATGCATTTCTAAATTTTTGAGACATTCCTGGGATTATTGTTGCCCTACAAAAGTGTTATCAGATAGATCTCGGTGCTGTTGTTACGCTTTTCTACAGAGATGCCCATTGTGCTTATTTTTAAATTGCAACATTAAACAACGTAGGTATCGCAAATATAGATCTACTTTCTACTTTATTAGAAACTTCTATATTTTACAATAGGATAGAGCAAAAATGTTTTTTTATCATAATGATCTGGTAATACCTACAGAAAGTCACAATTTCAGCTTAAAAAATGATAAATATTGTTCGTCTTATGAATTTCAGAGGAACACCTGAGCTAACAAAATTTTGAATAAACTGACGAAACTCATTATTGGAACCTTGTTTGAAGAACGCCAATTTTATCACAATGAATACAATTTAATTTGAAAGGACTGTTAATTTATCCGAAATGCTCAGCACTTCAGAGTGTTTTAGAATAACATCCCTTTTCCTTATGTTTTAACTGTGTTTTCATTGTTTGACCCTTATCTCAGTACAATAGAACAACTACAAATTGTGTGATAACTTGTACCAGATTCTTAACTCGTTATATTGGAACTTTCTCGTTAGTTTACTTCTACAACTTTAAGTAGCTCAACTAAACAATAAAATCGATGAATCTGTAGAATACTATAGTTGAATTATTGGTTGTATGATAGAGCAGTTGTTACAAAGGGAATAACCAGGTTTCGACATCGAAAAATACTCCCAAACGAAACAAAAATATTTACAGCCTATTTTAAAACACGTTACATAAAAACGCTTTGACTAAATTTTTAATCTGATAGCCTTCTGTTTACAGATTTAAACATTATATTTTACCATAAAAATAGCGAAAAACAAATTTACAAAAATCCTTCATTATAATTCTTGGTTATGGAGAACATTTTTTTACTAAAATGTTTTTATGTGAAGTGGTTTCAAACAAGCAGTATAAAATTGTATTTTGTTTGAGAGCTTTTTCCACGTGGAAACCTATTATACCGTTTTAAAGGTGATAATTCTCCGTAATTCTTCTATTCAAAGCGACAATATATAACAAAAACCGTTTGTGAAGTTTTCTGTTATTCCTTCAACTAAAGATTTTTTTTTTAAAAACTTCTATTCATATTATATTAAATTTCTATTTTTAATTGAAATGTAGCAAAAATTTATTTTAACTTTTTAATACAGCGACTTTATTTTGCAGCTTAGTAGTAATTCTTCAAGCTACAGCAAGTAAAACTACAAGTTGAAATCAAAAGAGTTAGATTAATAAATTTTGTCACTTGTCGTTTTTGTGAGGAAAATCGATGTTTACATATGGATCAGTACCTAATATAACCCTATCCAAGGCCAAGAGACCCATTTCGTAAGATGTGTCATTTGTCAAGTGAGACGATAGTTCAAATTTGTATTCTGTAAGTTTCGCTCAACGACAAATTTCGTGTGTGCGGCGATGCTCATTTCGGCGGGCAGTGCCGTTTGAAACGAGAAATTCACGACATTTGTCGTGAAGTGACAACTGTTGTCTCACCTGTCAAGTGACACGTTTTAAAGTATTGGCCTAGTCGAATTTTAAAAATGAGTTAGTTGGTTAATACTATCATGTAAAGTCACGCATTGCTATTCGTAGTAGTATGTAATAAAAATACTTGCAGGATATTAGTTTTTCCACCGTTTAGATCGTGATATTTTTATTTTGTTAAGATGAAAATGACAAATAAGTACAATAAATCTTCAATGAAAACTTATACCATATAAAAGTTAGTTATTAATTTAATGTTGATTTTTAATTTTGATCATAGAAAAAATGTTTTTCATCATAAGCAATTTGAGACTTTAATTTTGGGACCATTAATTCACGTAAAATATTTATTGATTATTTAATCCCCCCTCCCCCAAATAAAAAGTTACTCCACCATATTGTTCATTACTCTTTAGACTGCTGTTTCACCAAATGCGGTTCAAACTAAGCAGAAATACTAATTGCAAGAGAATTAGATATTAACAGAGCAACAGGAATAGTTTTCATAATTAACAAAATTTCTGAATTCAAACCACGGTAAATAATTAATGAATTCTTGAACTGATGAGGACATGTACAATCCACATAAGACAATAATAAAAGTTGACAGAGAAAATAATTAATTTAGAAAAACTTTACTTCCGCAAAATTGGCACGGAAATAGTTTAAACTCGATTTATATACTTGTATCGAACGAAGGTATCATCTATGTATAATCTTTTGTGATTTTCTTTAAATATGAAAATTTTTGAATTTAAACTTTTATAACTTTTTCTCCTTTTATCCATTCGATATGAAACTACCTCCATTTTACACAATTTTTCATATAAATCACCAAAAATACTTTTTCATTCTTGAAAAATGTTTTTTTTTGCCAAATAAAAATGGATTGTTAGATTTTAATGATCAGTAATATACATCTCGAAAGAAAAAAATCGAAGAGGAACAATTTATAAGATTGGTAGTAATTGAAATGATCAAATGATGATGTTAAAGATTACAAAAGTAGATGAATATATGTTATATTTTTAATGTAAAAAATGCAAAATTTTAATGGAGGAAATTTTTTTTGATAAAATCACTTACCTGTGGTTCTACATTGTTGGCTTGTGTCCACGCAGCCAATTGCTTAGGGGGTGCATCAGGCGCTATCGCTGCTGTCGTGCGTTTCTTATAATCGTGCAAAATAGGAATTTTTGAATTTTTATCCCCATTTGACAAAATGACTTCGCGTTCAATCTACAATAAAATTGATTTTGTTAATAAAAAACAACTCCCAACTGCGTGCACAAGTGGCTCTAACCCATTCTAACATTTCATTATATCTACTCTAGCCACTTTATAAATTTTTTAACAACTTTTTCTTCTAAATTCCACTGCAAATTCTTGGACTTGAAACACAAAACTAAAAACTGAATGCATCAGAACGAACTTAATTCGACCCCACTGTTGTACATAGTTTCAAATGCGATTTCCATTCTAATGGCATTGAATATTTGGTGGGAAATTTCTCATTGAGAGAATTAAGAAAAAGAGCCTGAGAAAAGAAAAAAAAAAGAAACCTTCTACATAGTGAATACAAAGGTAAATAGTAGGTTATTTACACTTAATCTTGCATCTTTGAAATAATACAGGTATGCATGCTTTTTTTACTCCGATAATTTGTTGGTGATGATATAGTAACTTATAACTGAAATATCAGCATAAATTTTATTTTGGGTTCTATTTGTGAAATATAAATGTATTATAAATGACTGTTTATGAAAAAAAATAATTTCACCTAAAAATTTTGCTATCGTAGTTATCACAACGAAATTAAGGCAGGTATTAAGAATGTACCCTTATTTTTCCCTTATATCTCTATATACAAAACAATACTATGACTAACTGATAAACATGAAGTTGACAAGTTTTATTCCTGAGAGGGGTAAAACTTCCACTAAGGAAGAAGTTTTCAAAATTCCACCCCTAATAGTCGAAAAAAGAAGGTGAAAAGATTTATTATACATTTTTAGTCCTTCTCTTAAATTATCAACTTTCTCAAATAATAATTTTGTACCTATATGAATCTATTTAGAGATTCAATACTTGACTTGATTTTCATGCTGCTTGACCTAAATTTTACTTGAAATCAAGCAAAATTCATTTTAAAAAAATGTCCAACAACTTGACATGATGAATCCCTAAATATATCCAAATATAAAGAACCTCTACTGTTGTCGATTCTTAAATTAATCATTTAAAGTCGAAAAAATTTATTCTAAGTCTACTGTCTTTAATAAAGTTAATATAAACACCTTTTTTGACCTCGGAAAGAAATTAAATACATTAAATATCACCGATAAGTGATACACTTAGAAGCTTTAAGTCAGAAGGATGATATGCTGTGAGTTTTTTTACATCCCCCGTTTGATTGGTAAAATATTTTATTCAACGGTCATTCTGCCAAAAACTTTTTTTACTTAGAGGTCATCAATAAATTAGGTCACATATTAAGGTTTAGGGAGGAGGTCATTGAAGTGTGACATTATGTGCCAAGGAACAAGAATGATGATCTTCGTGACACCACAAATGAAAATTTAAAGTATTAAAACGCGAAAGTTTGTAAACGGAAAACATCAAAATATTTCCAACAAAATATGTGCCATCACATTAGAGGTGAGGGAGTCTCACAAGTGCCATCTGTGACAAGGACGGGGGAGGGGAGAGTCAAAAATCATTAAATTCGCGTGAAGTAATTTATAGATGACCCCTTTTCATTGTAAAAAGTAAATTATATTAAAATGAATAACGATTTTGAATTTTGTTGAGAAAAGATTTACATTTGAAAATGCAAGCCCATTTTTTTATTTTGAACTATATTGAGGAATCTAAGTACTTTCTTTTCCATAAAAAATTACTTACTGGAAATTTATTAGAATGTGTTTGGAGTCCTGCTTGGAGGAGACCATTACGCCCCATTCCGTTTCCAGTCTCCAAGGCTAGAGAAGTCGGCACAACTGATCCAGGAATCGTGGGTTCATTATACAGTGGATACGGTGGCATTCTGTATGGGGGTGGCGTGAATGATGAGCTACCACCACCGTTACTCGTCGGCGTTGACGTTGAAAGTGGCTTCGGAGGAGGCACTGGCTTGTATGGCCCATAACCTTCCACCTCAGCTGCAAAAGAAAAAAAAAACAAAATTAACTTCATCTTCTCAACAAATGGTTAAAAGACTGGAAAACAAACGTAACTTCCAGAAATTTATTTTAATAAGAAAAATATCAATTTATATAAAAATTAACATTACATTAGCTCTATAACTCATCTTAAACAAATGTGATGGCTTCTTACATGAGAATTTGGGCTTACAAGAGAAATAAAATTATAGAACTATATAAGATTAACAAAGCCAGGTTGGAGGTACGGGTTGGAACTTTGATGATGCTCAAAGGGTTCCAATATTAACAAAATGCATAGTTTAGAATCTAAAGTGTTAAAACTAAGAGCTATGGTCCTTTGATATATCTCAAATAAGTCTCTGCATTATTATTTAGAAATGTCTTATATAAGAAGTAAAATAATAAGGAGAGGGTAGTATAAGAAACGAAACGATGTAGAGGGCACAAGAATAAAATTGTAGATGAGCTTTATAGTTCAGCTATAGACCACATAAAGACACATAAGACTTAAACGTACATGGACTGAAGACAAACGAGCTTCAATAAAGGGAAAATACATAAAGGATATAAGAAAAAAACTATCAAGTGTGAGTGAAACTCACAGTTGAAGGTGATTCATATTACGGTTGCAGAATTTGTAATATATTTTTTTACTGAAACCAAAATTTATTTAGCATTAGGAAACTAAAGGGACGATAAAAACCCAAAATGTCAACTCTAGGCATTAAAAACGTTTTTTGCTAACACTATTTTAAACGTACTTTACGAAAAAATTTTTTTCTATCAAACGAAGAATGAAAAAAGGACGATGATTACAAAATATAATTTCACAGGAATCGGCACTAAGAAATGGATGGTGGAAAAAATGTAATACTTTCTTATATATATTTGGGATTTTTTTTCTTTTTTCTTTGAACTATGAATGAATTCCTATAATAATTGATAAAAAAATAAATAAATAAAAAGATCAAAGTTATAGTCCTTGATAGGACACTTAGTGGCGCAGCGTTAGAGCAGCTGTTCCTCCCTACATGCGTCAGTGGTACTGGCCACTGGGTTCGACTTGTTATGTAAGATTTAAGACCTATAGAAATTTTCTTTGTGTAAGACAGTCGTGAAGGACCTTAGATCTTAAAGTGACTTTAAACACGAAATACTAGACAGAATTAGGAATATAAGGAATACAATAAATTAACTAAGTTCTGAACTATAAAGTGATAAAATTTAGAAGGAATAAAAATAATTTTTTAAAATTTTGATTTGATAAAAAACATTCTATGAGTATGTACCATAAGCCTTAAGGAATCAATTGCATGACTATTGACTGGATAAGCTACGAGTGACGAGCAACAGCTTAGAATCCCTCATTCCCTTAAACACTTGAAATGCATCTTAAAGTATCCCTTAAAATTGTATCGTGTTTTGAAATAATATTTCGCTTGTTTCAATACTAGGCTAGTAGAGTTGAAAATTGTTTTTTAAACATTTTCCATTATTTTTCCAGTAAACTTTGAATAAAGATCGATATTTAGATTTTTTTTTAAATTTAAATTTAAAAAAAAAATTTGAAATAAAGCGGTAAATAGTCATTTTTGGTTTAGTTTCCTCAATATATTTTGTAATTTGAAAATATAAGAAAATATTTTAGATCTCATAAAAAATAATTTCATTTGATTTGCTACATGAGGCATTTAGTATTTAAGTGTTTTTTCCACTTTAACACCAAAAAGTAGTCCTCTAAATCTTTTGCTTTTTTCGATAAATATCTGTCATAACTTCACCAAACTTTATAAATGTAGGTACCAAAGTTCAATATTATGTGTTAAGGATAATCGGAAGAAATTGCTCGTGGCAGACGGACATCTATTCAGATATACGTGTGATTTTATAAAGGTTTCGTTTTCTTTTTTGACGAAGGATACTTTAAAAATATATTAAATAGCCCACCATCGAAACATGGTATTTATTTATTTCTATTCACTAATTTTCCTTGTTTTAATTAATGTTTTTTTTCGTGTTCTTGTATGTACACTTTTACTATTGTGATTTCTTCATTTATAACTTCATAGATATCAATTTCACTTATTGCTCGATTACTCAATTAGATTGTAAAATTACGAATAGAAAAAAATTTCCTCTACGTATATATTATCCACATATAAATCGTCCAAAGCACATTGGAATGCTATATCTCAATTTTTATTATTTCATGAAGTTGGACTTATCGTAAAATATACACATGGATTCGTAAAAAAATCAAACCTTCTTGAAGCGTCATATAAAAAGGAACTAATTTCATCAATAAATTTATGTACAAGGATAGTTTCAACTCATGTTTATATTTCAGGTTTTTTATGGTCTGGCTGGACGCGTGCGAGACTCTCGTTCATGAACGCGCGATTTCGCTCATAAAAATGACCCAACATCAACATTTCAAATTTATTTGTATGGTGATTACGATTGCAAGTAATTTTTAAAAATTTGTGGAGGAAGAACATAGTTTTTGTGGGTTTTATCAATTTTGTTTTACTGTTAGAATTTATATAAAAATTATGTAGCTATGTGATTTCAAGCAAGACAAACTTTGGAAGTCGGTTGTAGTAATAATTATGAGATGAAATCTTAATGAATTTTTAATCTAATTAGACCTATTAGTTAGTAACTTCACGCTCTGGCTTTTTTATTGACTCACAAAAAAAATTAATTTAAATTCTCTGGCTGTAATTTATCTGACGTAGACTAGAATCAAGCTCTGTGGTTACCAAAATTGGATCGAAATGATATTCTTTGAATCAATAATAGAATTTTTGTATCATACCAATTATTATCATTGAAAATAAGATTAACGTTTTTGAGTTAAATTATTTTCTCATCTACATCCTTAAGAAGATTTCATTGATCAGCACGAATCATATTTAGTTGTTAATTGGTGTAAGATTTGATTTAATAAGTTTTTTTTTAATTTTTATAGTTAAGTTATAGAAACTAGATAGATGGACTGTTAAAAAAAGCAATAGCTTTTTATTTTCTTTCGTTGTTTTCGTTTGACGCGTTCTTGCGATGTTTGCGACATTTATATTTAATGACGGCCATAACACTAACAATCGTAAACGTGTCAATTTTACGTGCTAAATTTTTGTGTTTAGAGAGAAATTCATGTTCAAATATCTTGCGGCAAATTTATGTTTGCTACTCCACAAGGATATAGCCAGAATTTTGTTAGGGGGGAGGGGGCAAACAGACAAAAATGCAAACTATATAGACACAGGTTGCACAAGCAATAGGACAGGCAATGTAACAATGAAAACCATTTATGCATACGAGTACCTACACTAGGAAATAACAAAATTTCAATACTTCACTTTCAGTAATATCCCTATTTTCTTGTATCCTATTGTTCGGTGTACAGTGTACACGATGTATACAGGAATCGAATATGTTTTTAGATGCAATGTTGTTTTTGATTATCGGACATCCCGTCGGGTGTAGGCACTCTATTATCGATTTATTTTCAAGTACCAAAAAGGTTATAGAAATAAAGGTGGTGTTAACATCACCCCTCCCCCCCTTCAACTCATACATCGCTACATCCATATCACTCCCAGAATTAACGTTTTCATATTATTATCAATTTATTGGTTTATTAGATTTCATGAAAACGTTATATCAATTATTCCTTAACTGCTTTGGTTAACCTATTTTTAAACTTGTTTTCATAAGAACGAAGAATAAAATTTTTTGAGATGTAAAAATTTGGTTGTTTATTATGTCTACCTATAACTATTTTATATAATTAATTTAATTGTAAAACACTTATAAATTATTTAATTTGGCTCTAAAACCCAAGGACATTCTAAACACACATATATTAAAAGAATAAGAGACCGTGCCTAATATGAAGAGAAACTTTTTGCGAACCGGAAACTATGAAAATTCCTTTAAATCGATATTCATATACCTATTAATCAAGTATGTCGTAGTTAATTTATTCTAAGCGTTTTATCATACATTTTTATGTTAGTGTTATAAATTGAGTAATTTTATTACAGGAATTTTTGAGGTCTAAAATTATTAACTAATAACTAAGGTACCTCTGCTTTGCTTGAACTAATAATATCCTATTTACACTCAATTTTAGCATAAAACAATAACGATTTCACACAATAACCAAACCCCTTTTGAGTATATAAGTGGCTTATGGACTTTTAAACTTTCCTCTTCAAAGTTGAATTTTATAAATCTGTGTTTTGGTATTATAGCTTTTGCAGTCCTATAAAAAATAAAATTTTTCTGATATAAAACTATTCTTTACCTTTCTTGAGCCATAACCTACAACACTTAGAACGAAACACGCTGTTAATTATATATAATAAATATATAATAATTTTTTATTAATATGAAATATTTCTCGTGCTGTAATCCTAAATTAAAACTATTTTGATTATATGAAATTTTAACCCCTGACGCAAAAAGAGGGATTCTAAGTAACGCATTTCTTACTTCCTTCCTTTTACTACTGTATAATAAAGGAAGTGTTGTAATCAGGTCGAATTTTCGATTTCGAGTTTTCACCGGAAATACATGTTTTGAAGTCTTCTGATTCCAAAAAAGTGGTGTTTAGAAACATGACTGGTATGGTATCGATAATCGTTTGATATTTTATCGAAAGCTTTATCTGAATTTCATCAAACTTAGAATTTTGCCTTCATATTAAATCTAATTGTACCGCGAAGCTTTTGGTTGAAAACCATTGACCGGAAGCTCCCTTTTGTTTTTGTTTGTTTGAAAGCTGACGTGATCGTGATGGTTCTTAGATGTTATTTATGAAGATATGTTTGGGCGTTTGATAATCATCAGTACATTTCCTACTTGACAAAAGAATTTTACTGCCAACATCTTTAATTATATTTAAAAAATATATACTTATTAAGTAGTTATCTATAAGAATTGGAATCCGCGAGTAATTTTAAAAAATAAAAATTTTAAAATAAAATTAAAAAAATTAAAAATTTTACACGGAAAAAAAGTGGTGTTAAATTTACAACACTAAACTAGTAATACTTTTACTGCACTTTGTGTTCACTATAACCACAAATGTAACAGCAAATAACACACTGTGTTGTGTTCAGCTCTAACGTATAGCATTTTTTACTACCATAGTGTAGTAAATATATGTAGCTGTTACAACTGCTGAGTATTATACAATTAACAAATTTTGGCGTTTCTGTTACGCCCTGAATTTTAACAAATTTGTAATCGTTACCATTTTTGGTGTATACAATACTAGATACAATGTATAATTTACTCCAAATGTTGTAAAACCTTGTAAAACAAAATGATATGCACACATAAATTGAAAGATAGAACGTTTACATTCAAAGTGTAATATAAAGGTTTAAGACTTTTTATTCTGTAGAAAAAACTATGATTAATTTTGTTCTTTGGTCACTACAAATTTGACTTTTTAGAAGAAGCTACTACTTTTATTAACTACTAACTAGGTGGTAAACTTTTTTGTTAGTTAAAACTTTTCTAGTAAGTTTTTCATCTAAGAGTAAATTTTGATAATATTTCAACCAAAAGAAAACATTTGATTAATCAATAAACATTGGATAATAATCATTAGATTAGAGGTTCTCAAACTGTGGTCCGCGAATCCCTAAGGGTGCTAGGAGTTCGAAAACAATTCTAGCTAAATATTATTTCTATTATATATCCAAAAAAATAAGGGTGACATAAAATGCTTACAGTTATAGAAAGGGGTCTGTGAGAAAAAAAGTTTGATAGGGGGTCCGCGAACTACACAAGTTAAAAACCTCGCATTAGATGATAAAATTATAGCATCATCATATAGGTATTGCTTTTCGAGTATAAACAAGATTGAAAGTGCCTTAGTATAATAAATATATAAGTATAGTATATAAATGCCTTTAAGCTTGCAAAGATTAAAAAATGAAAACGAACGATAAAAGAAAACGAAAGTATTATGGCTACGATTTAAATTCCTTATAATAAAAACACAAGAAACGATTAATACGAAAGAATAGTATCGATTATAGTAACTTAAATAAATTATGATTTCTACATATTTTTAAACAAAACATGAACAATGAACAATGTTTGTGGTCATGAACAATGGTCCTTAGATTACTGTTCACTCTTGAATCCCTAACTACAGTCCTTGCCAATTGACTTAGGGTCACTAACATATTTTTGCAAACTAGTTTAAATAAGTTTTACAGCTCTTCATAGAAATTATTTCTATGGAAAACGATATAAGAAGGTAAGATTATAATTTATGTAAATATAGACTTGAATGAATATACATAATAAATAAACATAAACCGTATATTCCTATAAATGAATGTAAAAATGCAAATTTCAACAACAAAAAATAAAAAAATAAAAATTCATTAAAATTTGAGAAAAAATATATTTTAGCCTCTTCAATTTCGTTACAAGCGTTTTGTCCTATATTTATGTAAATAGCATAAAAATTAACAATGAACGTGGGCACTGTTGAAAGTCTGAGAAACCCTTTTATTTTCCGGGAAAAAATTGTGATCCAGGAGATTCAGGATATGAAAGCTATTACTATCTGTTGTATACCTTACACGTACACAAACAAAAAAATTCCCTATAGATTTTCTATCAAGCATTTAATTTATGTAGATTTGAAGGAGTCTAATAGACGGTAGTACTAACGATAAAAGTAATATATCATTTAAAAAATCATATTTAAAAATAAATATCAACGACTGTCTCTTAAATAAGCCCCAAGTCAAACAAGAACACGAATAGGCAATTTATTACTAAACAATAAATCTGTCCTACTTTCTTAAATCAAGTTTCTCGTGATTTTTTTTTCGCGCAAATCGAACTCCTTGCTTACATTAGCTATAAACAAACAAAATTTCCGCCGTAATGAGTGTTTTTACTTTCACGAAGATATTAAAATGACTCGTTGTGAACAGGTATTTAGATTTTTATAGATATATTAACGGATTAAGATAGGTTTATATGAGCATTTAATTAAAATCTTACAAAATCACGAAGATAATTTTATTTTCCTTGTTTGGTAAACAGCAGTGTGAGTACTTACAAGAAAGCATGAGAAATAATTTCTATTGCTGACAATTTTCGTTACGACACCATATTGTTGCTACAATACAATTTGTGCGTAAATATTTAAATCTCAAGTGGCAAGAACAAAAGATTTTGTTTGTTGTAAAAAAAGAATTGTTGCAATTATTGCGTGAAACCGTTTGTTAATATGATAATAATGATTGGGTTTAATTGTTTTATGTCATGCCATATACACATAAACTTATTATACCTATATAAGAACAATTTGAAAACAATTTCGTAATAGTACCTTTTAGCTTATAAAAATGTAAACGGAACATATACGGACTTGAAAAGCCTTAACTAATGATAAATCTGGATAACAAGAAAGCTATCCCAAATGCGGCTCTTTGATTTTGTTAATTTTGATTACAATGTGTATTATTTTTTAGTTCTAATTGTAGAGATTAAAACACCCTTAAACTACCTCTTAAAATTCCATTTTTTAATATAGCGCACTCTTTCTCGAAAATGGTCAACTATAAACATTTTCTAAGAACAAAACTTATAGTAAATTTTCTGTTCAACAACTTTGATAATGAGGCAAAATGTCCTTAAAAATGTTCAGGAAATCAAAAATTTACAGAATTTGAATTTTAAAAGTTTTGAGTTAAAATATTTTGACACACACACACATGAGATTTTATGATACTTTTAAACCAGCTTATAAAATGCTTAAACAAAGATATGTAAATAGTTATTGTTTTTTTTTTTCGATGTTGGACAGATTTTTTTTTTGTGGATTGGATTATTGTAGAAAAGTGTTTCTCAAACTTTGGGATTCCTCGATACAAGTGGTGATATAATATTATTAAGTTAAGATCAATTACAATGGAAACGCATTTAGTTTTCGTTAAAGATCACGGACTTTGTGTTTGAATCGCTAAGTATGCAAAAATCATTGGATATCAACGCAAATGTCTCATAATAAACTATACTACCACTAATCTAAATGTATTTACAATTTTAAGTACTGCAATGGTTCCATGATCCATAAAACATTTTGTCTTCTCGCGATTCCACAAGAAAAAAGTTTAGAAAATCCCTGAGACTGCCACCATTTTTCATTATTTTTGATAAAAATTATCCCTCAAAGAGTTCCAAACTAAAATAATTTGCAAATATTCTTGTTCCCTACATTCTGTACGGAAGAATATTATCTGTATTTTATACTATGACGGTTTGACGCGGCTATGATGCAATACTATCTATTATTGTAAAAATTAATTCCAAAGGGTCACCTCAAGAGAGAACGTATGTTCTTAACCTCTATAAGTATTTTTTTGACGACAAAAACAATGAAAATCAATTAAGTTGCGATGAAGAAAAATATATCTGGGCCACGTATTGGCGCAGTGGCTAGAGCAGTAGTTCTCTCCACTTCATGCGTCAAGTGGTACGGGTTCGATCCCCGTTGAATCCTAAACTTAAGATCCTAGAATTAAGATTAAAATTGACCAACAGAAATTTTCTGTGTTTAGAAAGTCGTTATATGACCTTAGCTGTTAAAGCGACTTACAAAAAAAATAAAATAAAATAAAATAAAAATACATCTCTAAATGAACGAAATCGGAGTGAAATATCTGGGATACCTAGTAAATTGTAACCTTTTTGAATGGAATATGACATGGAACGAAAACAATTTTTATTTTTTGTGTTAATTTTGGGATTTTGATCTTTTGTCGGGTTTCCAGTTGTTACCTACCCGCTTCGCTAAGCGTTAACTCAACCTTAACGATAATATTTTTCATAAGAAAACTAATGACTCATATTTGGACATCAATAAGTTCAAATAATTTTTTCTCTAAATTTCATGAAAATCAATTCGCAACGGGTTCACGATGGAAACATTTTAAATGTATTTAAAATTCCAATCCATTTCCTCTATCGTGGAGTAGAAGTGGAAATACTAACAATTCATATAAGTGATTTACATAGATATTAATTGAAATATAACCTCCCTCTTTCTTATTCTCTTTGATTGAGACCTATTTATCATTGATTGACTGGCTTCTTTTCGCAGAATATCTATACATGTACAATAAATTTCAGGGGCATTGACTCATTCAAATAGGTATGAAAATTGTACGGGTCTGGCTAGTGCTCTCTCTTACACCTTTGTTGTTAACTTGGGTAACTTTTACTTATTCAAAAAACCAAGGAAAGAAGTTAGGGAGTGTAAAAAAGGGCTCAAAACGTATTTAATAGTTTTTACCTTATAGTTACATCAATGAAACTGACTATTATCGTATTTTATAAAAATAAGAGTTTACTGTCAGTATGTTGTTGGTGTAGTTTTTGAAATTTCTTTTGTAATATTGTATTTATGCAATATTTTTTGTCTTATTTTAAAGAACCTTTCAAATTTGCCAAATTTTCGGGCCCACTAAAATAAGAGAAAAGTTAAGGATTTTGAAACAATTTAACTACTTATGGTAGTCATAAAATATTCTCTCATTTTATTTTACTTTTTCAAACCAGAAAATATTGACGTCGTCACGTCTAATATATAAATAATCCGAGTAAAAGATCATTACTTAGTCGTCCTCCTACACTTAACAAGCCTTTTAAAATAATAACAAAACGAATCCACACTGATTATGTGGCATTTGAAATGTCTTGTGAAATGGGTGCGTACATTGTATGTACGAATACGTTGATTACATATATATATGAAATAATAAAATTCCGCCTTAAATTTTCCGTTTGACGATGAAGCTTTTTAAATAAAAATTTATGATTTTGTTCCCGGCAATATTCATATTTATTTATTCAACGATCGGGTCCTCTTCGTCCACTCATAGTTCTTTAAAAATTAATACCCGTATTAAAACCACTTATGTACATAATATAATCATGCAACAACAACAACGAAAACAAATTTTATAAAAAAAGTGACGACAATTTAAGAAAAATGCATAATATTAATTTTTCTCTGTGAAATATAAATATAAACGAAGAGTTTATTGACCTTTCCCACTCGTTATTTAAAAAGGATAATGATGACAATAATTAGTTTTGCTCAGGCTTATTTTGTGGATTGGAGATCTGCATCTCATGTTACAATGGAGTTATCTACAATGTTGCAATTGCTGCACAAATAATGCAATATAATAGAAGCACACATAGTAGATACCTATAATATAATGTAAACAGTATACCTACGGTTAATTAACAATCCGAAAGCTAATTATACATTCATTAGAAAATTATACAGTTTTCGTAATACATAAAGACAAAAACCATAAAATAGAGGATAGGAAAATTGACTTCTGGATGCGTGTATCGGCTATGCCAACTGCATCAATGCCTTTTTAATCATCATAATTATTTATATATTTTTTTGTTTAAAAGATAAAAAAATGTCGCGGTAATTTGCAATGGAAAATGTCTTTGACATACTTGCGTACAATGCAATTATTTATCCAAACAAGTTTTCTACAAGTATTAAAAAAATTTACATTATATAAAAGTCTAATTTAATCTCTTATTATGTCTATATTTTAATCTTAAAGATATTTTCACTCTAAAAATTTTTAGTGTTTAGTGTTAAAATTTAATTAATCCAAATTAGTTTTTTGATAACATCACACTTTATATCTTTTATAATTTTACTAATTAAAACTAATTCCTACCTCTGATACTAAGTTGAATGTTATAAAAGCTGCTAACGCCGTAAAAGTGAAATTTCTTCAAAAGTTAATCTTAATTCATTTAAGAAAATTACTTTTTCTAAGGTGTTTAAATAAAACAAATTAGTTAAGTTTAAATTAGTGAAGGTTGTGTTGAAGATTGTTTGTCGTCTAATACAAAACCTGCACATTCACTTGATAAGTGTCTTAAAAGTCTTTTAGTATAACATCTCCTTCATATTACATTATCTTTATCGTGTAGAGTTCTTTCATTTCATTAATAAAGACTTGGTGTAAGCATCTACTTAATTACAAGTGCCTTCAAAAATTTTATCCTTTAACTTCGTTGTACTATATTATAATAGTAGGTATCGATTTTTGATAAGGTCTAAAAATATATAACTTTTGTTCATTGAATAAGCTCATTATCTAATTGAATAATTTATTCTACTAAAAATAAATTTTAAATAACCATAATGAAACTAAAAAATATTCCCTATCAAAAAGTTTAGTTTAAATAAATAAAAACTTAATAATAAAAAAAATCGTTTCCACTCAAATAACTGAACACTTAAACAATATTTTAATACAATATGTATGTGTAATAATAACAAATTGCATACAAACCATGAGCAAAACCAAAATTTAGTAAAAAATATAAATTTAAATTATACTATGTATTATGTGGTATCTATAGTAAAATATCTGGTGCGAGGCGTCACACAACTTTCTTTTACTTTCATTCATGAAAATACTCGCTGTTAGTTAAAAGAAATATAAGCACTTTGTAACAATACATATAAACAGTACTATATGCAATATGCATACAACCTATAGGGCTATATGTATATATGTACACAAATTCCCAACCTTCATCCCAGAACCGCCCTTATTCGAATTTTTTCAGGAAAAAGTTTCAAATAAAAGTTGTAGCCATTAATGAGTCTAAAAACTATAGAAAGTTTAAAGAAAATCGTTGGAGCCGTTTTCGAAAAAAATTGAAAAAGCTCAAAAACGCCTAGAGTAAAGCAGAGCTTTCGGTTAACCGATTTCAACCAAAAGCTTCGCGGCACAACTAAGTATAATATGGAGGCTAGATTTCAAGTTTGGTGAAATTTTAATAAAGTTTTCGATAAGATATGGCTGTCACACACAGACATGTTTCTAAAAACCACTATTTTGGACTCAGGGGACCTCAAAACATGTAGTTCCGTTGAAAGCTCAAATTCGAAAATTCGATCCAATTACAATACTGCCTTTACTATTAAATAGTAAAAGAAAGTAATATGTATACACTATACAGCTTATATGTACATAGGTATAGGTATACGAATTCCGAACCTTCACCCCAGAACCGCCCTTTTTCGAATTTTCCCAGGAAAAAGTTTCAAATAAAAGTTGTAGCCACTAATGAGTCTAAAAACTATAGAAAGTTTAAAGAAAATCGTTGGAGCCGTTTTTGAAAATAATTGAAAAAGCTCAAAAACGTCAAGAGTAAAGTAGAGCTTTCGGTTAACCGATTTTAACCAAAAGCTTCGCGGCACAACTAGGTATAATATGGAGGCCAGATTCCAAGTTTGGTGAAATTCGGATAAAGCTTTCGATATGATATGGCTGTCACACACAGACACACAGACACACACACAGATACACACACAGACATGTTTCTAAAAACCACTTTTTTGGACTCAGGGGACCTCAAAACATGTATTTCCGGTGAAATCTCGAATTCGAAAATTCGACCCGATTACAATACTTCCTTTACTATCTATATAGTAGTAAAAGAAAGTAAAAAAAATAGTAAATAATTGATTAATAATTCAAAAATATATATAAAATTTATGGAGAGTGAAAGAGAGACTTATAACAAACATGTTAATCGTTATAATTTTCTTTGGTTCTATTTAGGTTTCTTTTATGATTGTTTTGTAGTTGTAGAGTACGTGCAAATAGTTAAGTTTAGGGTATCAAGATTTGCGTTTGTCTTGTACTTTGTCTTTCATATAATATGATCGGTGCAAATTATATTTCTTTTCCACACTTAAATTTATTTTTATTTTTATTTTTATTTTTATTCTTATATTTATTTTTTATTTTTCAGTATTATATGTGATCATTTATTTACTTTATTTGTCCAGAGTCGTAGCGTCTTATTACCGCACTCAATGTGAAAGAATCCTCCCTCCACCCGTCTTATAATTATTTTTTTAAAATATGGAACATTATTGAACTATACAAAATTAAATGCATTACTACATTTTTTTCATGATTAAAACAGCATTTTTATCACTCGTCCTTGTTGCTAGGGCACCACTTCACTACCTAGACTACGGCCCTTATTTTAATACTTTAAAGTAATAGGTAGATCATTATAAATGTTACATACTTAGAAAATTGTTCTTAAAAAGTAAGCTCCAATTAGGCGTTGGAGCTAAAATGTACCTTTTTAAATTCAGATTCACTATAATCATTAAAAGTATGCTTTATTATTTAAAATTAAAATTTTTAAATGCATTAATATTCAATAAAAAACTATAAATTAAAAATTAGAGGATGATGGATCAATAAAATGTTCTGGGAATATCAATTAGCCACATAAAGCTTTTATTCTAAAAGCTTCTTCGGGCTCTTTGATGAATAGCTAGCATTTTTTATCAATATCGACATATGAAGTAGATAATTAAAATGCATAAAGTATAAAAAATTTTAAGTCAAATCCAAAAAATAAAAAATTAGACTGCAATTTTTTAGACTATGCATTTTAATTATCTACTTTCTATGTCACTATTGATAAAAAATGTTAGCTATTCATCAAAGAGCCTGAAGAAGCTTTTAAAATAAAAGCGAAACGTTGCAAGCAAATTGATATTGCCAGAACATTTTATTGATCCATCATCCCCTAATTTTTAATTTATAATTATAAATAGGATCTTATAACCATTATTAATATTCATTAAAACATTTTACTATAAAGAAGTAGCTCATAAAAGAATTCTACATTTTTCGGGATAAATAGTTGTTTGTTCTCCTTGGCCTATAAACTGAGATTGTTGAATAAAAAATGTCGATTAGTTGGTTCGCTCCAAGTTCAAAATCCAATAAACAAATTTTTTGTTTACTGGTATCCCGTAGTTAGTTTATATTTTTCAGGAATAGTGGCATATAGGTACACACTATACCAATAAACTTTTTCTTTTGAAAAAACTACAAACTACAATTATTTATTACTTCATTTTTGTTTGAGAAACAAAAAGCTATTTTACAGGAAACATGCATTCAGGATAAAAAGTATAGTAGTATAGTATGTGGAATTTTCAATAGAGAAGGTAATAGTCCTTACACAAGAAACATGTTAACTTATGGCTTAGTTTCTGTTGAGAACCAACAAACTGGTATATCAATTTATATCTATCTTGTAAGAACCATATACTTTTCTGGGATTAATATCAACATGTGCAATCTTCAATCTATAAACTAACCCTATACAAAAAGCTCATCGATTTGTTACTGTGGAAGAAGCAATAAACATTTTTTTTACAGATACCTTGGAAAAAACAATTTGAATGTTGTATAAATCAACTAGTAAATTTTTACTAAATATTATTAAAAAGTGTTAATCCATTCAATGTATGATTTTATATATTCAAAGTGTTTTAAAATTCAAAAGAAAAGAAAAGAAAGCAATTTAAGAAATAGATGTTGTTTCAGTTATTTAGAAGGTACTTGAAAATTAAAATTTCACACTTAATAAATAACACAATGATGGTCAAAATGTGACAGGAAATGTCATAATATAATGCACCATAAATGGCAAACAAAAACTTAAAAATAATAGCAACTGTATGATTTGCAAAGAATAGAATACAAAGGAAAACGTTAAGATAGTGTGGAAGTATAGTTGAAAAATGAAAGCTGTGTTCTTAATAAACTGCTTCTTGTGATAAAAATTAAAAAGATTTTTTGATGAAATGATGATTTTATATAAGATGTTTGTGAACTAGTTATTCAAAAATTGTAGATGATCTCAAAGGTTAGCTGTAACTAAGTGTTGTAGTAGACAGAAAAAAAGATAAACAGGGTTTTAATCGGGATTGTGGAATATGTGAATAAAATCGTAGTTAGAATAAGAGACGTTAAAAAAACACTTTTGGTCATAGAAAGCTTCAAAGTATAAACGTTCTGAATAAAAAAATCAGAAATACAGTTTTTGGTGGAAAACGAAAACCTGTTCGTTGAAGACTGAAGTTTCATCTTCTATAAATTTCAAAGCTTAAAGCTGGGAAATGGTAACCATACAATTACAGTATCTGACTAATCGAATTGCCACAATGATAAATTGACTGAAAAAATTAATGATCCGTAGAGATTGTCTTTAATATACCATATAAGTACTTAAGACTGTTATTATGGTATTGAGGAAAAGTTGTAGTGGATACTTTTTCATGCTAAATACATAAGTTGGTACAGGATACATGAATCCATAATTTGTCTCAAGAATAGTCTCGGCAATAGTATGGTATTCCAATGATGAAAATGCAATAATTTTGTTAAAAATTAATATTAACTATATTAACTTATAAACTATAAGCTCTCGTATTTGCATAATTTCAAATATTAAACAATGTGAATTTTATTTTAATATTGTCAAGTATTAAAATGACTTTTCAAACAGTTTTCATAGAATTTCTTTAACTTTTCCCGAAACTTATCACTTTTTGAAATTCAAGAATCATAAAACAAATGATCTATTAGTTTCCGGTAAGTTGTCATTATTTTTTGATGTAGATGTAACGTTTAAATAAAAGTAACAACTAAGGATTCACTACTTGACTTAATTTTAAAGCTATTTAATTTTAATTTGGCTTATATAAATCAAAACAATTGTTAATATTTAAATATCAAGTGAAGCCAAGCATTGAATTTTGAGTTTTCTCACTTCAAAATTTGAATATCAAGCTTAATTTGTTGCACTAATTTTCTAGATATTTGACTTGATGAATCCTTAGTAAAAACGGTTTGGTGCATATAAGCTAAGAAAAAAGAGCAGATGAAACATCAACTTTGGTATTTTTTTCTCGATAACTATATAAAATTTTCAAACTTTACTATTATAAAATATTCTTTATATCATTCAAATAATTTGCGGTAAAATTTCTCATTAAGTTCGGTTTTAAGAATCTTGAAGAGAATTAAATTTTTTGTGACCATCATCGTATTTTCTTCCCCATATTAACATACACTTAACAACAGGGATGTTAATGTCCACACGTGATATACCTCAGCTAATGTTAATTATTACTTTAATTGTTTTTATTAGTATTCCGTGAACTGTATCTAATAGAAATGTTTCTAACGAAATCAATTTAAAAATTAAAAAAAAAAAACCGTTTAATTCATTGTAAAATTTCAGTAATTACATAAAAACAATTAGCAATATTTTCTTCACCAATATATAAAAATTTTTATTACCTAGTGGTAAAACTAGAAGGTAACTATTATTAAATGAAGTACGGATAATAATAAATAAAAACATTTTTCATTACTGAAAGTTAAAGATATCTATCTAGAAAATCAAATTGTTTTATGATATTTTACACATTTTTAATGTTTCTAATTGACTAGTTAATAATATAAAATGACTTTTTTGATTTATGTTGAAATTTACAACGATAGAACACTTCTCGATTTTTATGTACCTAAAATTATTTCATTGTTTCTCTCAATCTAGATGAGAAAATCTTGTAATCTACCTGTACCGATAACACGTGGGACCATACATATCCATAAATCAAAAAAAAAAAAAAGAAAAAAGCCATCAGTTTTATGGCGACTATTGTCTATGATAAATATGAAAGCATTTCCCTTAATAAATTCAAAAAATTTTCATTTAAAAGTAGGTTGAACATTTCTTTCCATCTATAGGAGGTATGGAAACAAAAAATTTCTCAATTTTGGGTGAGCAAAATGTTATTTCTTCAAATCTTGTATTTTCGTAAATGCTATCTCAAAAAAAACGGCTACTAGACTTTTAGTTGAGCAAATATTTGATTATTTTTTGGTTCGAGAAAAAAAATGTGTTTAAGTGGACCAATATCGAGGAGAAATAACATGGAAAGAGCATTAGAAACTTTAACGATAATGAATCGTTCATATCTCTTGAACACAAATATTGAAAGCATACGCCAATGGTCTCTGCAAGCGAGAGATTTAAGGACTGCAGAATGAAAAGAGACGAAAATTAAAAATAAAAACCTTAAAGTGCGTACACCGGAAAAAAGTTAAACCGTAGTTCCGGTTTAGGATTACTGATTGGATTTATTGTCTTGAACAGACGATTTTATTATATTTCTTTTGCTTGTATTTCTTGTGTTTTTGAGTTAAAGAAAATTTGTTAGTTGTGTGCGACGTTAATTAGATAATTTAAAATGAATTAAGGTTGAGGAATGCTAGAATGTCTAACGTTGTGAGAGTTTTTTTGGTTCATTATATTCATAGTAGTATCACTATATAATCGGTTGAGGAAAAATGAACCCCCCTCCCTTTACTAATCCGGAAAATTCGTGTTTTTTAACAGGTGTAAAATTCGATTTAAAAAAATCCCTCTGGTCAACTGATTATTTCATGTCATTTTAAACGTTTTCTCAGCCAATACTTATCTAAATTTCGTCAAATATGGTTTGATGGCTCCTATATGGGTGACAATAAAACTCCCCCTCAATTTTAAAGAAATGAACTTATAATATCTACTATTTATTTTTGAACATATATAATAGTTAGGAATTTATAGATTATTAACTCTTTGTACCTCTTTTAATGTAAATTGGGACACGGAAAAACGTGAAATTTGGCCTAGAAAAACATAATTTGGTAGAGGAGTGCGCAGAGATAAAATTAGTTTACAAGTAGTTTTAGTTAGAAATACATAAAATAATACATGTATAGGCAATATTTATATTTCTTAGCATGGTGCCAAGGTTTGACATGAAGTATTTAGTATATATATATCTCGATTAAAAAAAACGAAAATAAAGAATACAATTCTCGAAGTTCTCGCTTGATATTGCAATATATTGTATCTTAAAAGTTATACGTCAAATATGAACCAATGTTGACGTATTTATGCCGCTAGTTGGCGCTGATCTTCTATTTGTTAGTGGCGCGAATATTTAAAGTCTTTAGTGTGTTCCGATAGCACGACGATCATTTCTTATATAATTTTTTCTTTGATTTTTATTTAATAAGCAAAAGATAGAGACACTATACAGTGCATTAAACTGTGCAATTTTGGCAAAACCCGGCTCGTATAGAGAAAAATCTTTAAACACCCAAGTAAATGTTAAAAATCACGTTTTTTTCTAAAGTTTCCCTTTAGATCCCCTTAGATTCCCTTTAGAATTCCCAAGTATTCTTCAAATAACTTGAAGAGCCATATGATGACGTTTTTGACAAGGTCTTGTTTGAATTGATTTTAAGTCAAAGTAAAGTCAAGTAGCTGGAAAATCAAGCTTAGTATTTTAAAAAACAAATCAAACAGTGAATACATTTAAGCAAAATTAATAAATTACGAATAATTAATGATTACGATCGAATTTTACCCTGTAGTATAATATATAAGAGAATTTAAAAAATGATCAAATTTAGTTGTAAATTGATTTGATAAAATAATTTCTAATTACAAATTAATAAAAAAATAATGAATCAATGTGTTAAATTTACAGTGTTTTTTTGGTTGTACCTGGTGTTAATAAAGAATTGGCAGTGTGTTGAGAACGACGAAGACGTTCGCCTTGTTTGACTTGACGAACTGTTCGACATGTCTGTGCCATCACATTGTGACATTCTATGATTTGAATCAAATTCAATAAAAAGCCAGTTTTACACCAACAAATCTCACTAAGCACTCAGCACCATTTTAAATACACTCACTGCAAACAACTCACTGTCGTTTCAAAACAACAAAAAAACGGTAGCGAAATTTCCTCCCTTTCCTTCCGACTATTACAAACTTTCACGTCAAGAATTCAACTTCGTCAAAATTATTATGTCGACAATGTTTGGGTTACATAAGAAAAATACTTGAATGAATTTAACAATGATAGAAAAATAAATGAAATGTGCCCCTCCCGCGTTGATTCGCACGTTTTAACTTTCTCTCGAAATTTAAATGTTGCACGCCATACCCATTCTAGGCTAGATTTCCACAAGCACTAACTTTTGATGGTGTCATAACATGGATTTCGAAGTTTATTTTCTTAAATTTTCCGCAGCGTTCACACTAAGACGGTTTTCATGAAAATGAAAGAAATTATGACGGAGTCAATGTATAATTACCGCGCATGGTGTATGAAATGGTCGCGGTACGGCACATTCACATTAACCACGAGACCACTATAAAGACGAAAATCTCCTTCTAAATCCCATAAACGAAATGATGGGGGAAAGAAGGGGAATTTGAAACAATCTAACAATAAACACATACAGTTTAACGTTGAATTCCATGCTACAATAATTTCGTTGATTTTTTTCGTTATGAACAAACAAAGAAAGCACTGAGTTTCGTTGAGGTTTATGAAAATTTTGATGTGATGTCCACCATGGACGAGACTGGTCAAGACGGAATTCTCTCTATATTTATGTGGGTATTTGTTGATTCACTCCTCACGCGGTAATCTAGCCAAGACCATCCCTCACTCTTACAATCGAGCAACAAAACCTCCTACACATCTCACTTAAAAGAGCATTGTTTTGAATTATTTATTAGCATTAACCTTTTATTTGTATTCAAATGCATTTGGAAACTTGAAAACTTGACTAATGTATATTCTGGACATCTCATAAAACTGATCCATGCGAATATTTCGTATTTTAATCGCAGAACATTTCAATAGTTATTAATCAATAGATCTAATAGTTTTCGATTTTTCGACAGCACAATCAAACTTTTAACGTTAATATATTACAAGTACTTATAAGAAATAATAAGTTAATTTTAATAACCCTTGATAAAATTAATTTTTTATTTTTTTAGTACTTCAATAGGTTTTATTACCAGTTACTAATAATTTACTATTTTATAGGTTGGAGTTATCGACTCTCCAGTGTTAGTTCGAAGACTTCAGTAAGTTCAAGTTATCGTCGGACTTAAGATTAGAACAAATTTTTGATTTTTTGGTTTTTGTCGAAAAAATAGCTTTTGCTTGCAAATAGTAATTAATTTCCTGTAAGATACTTTTAGAGATTTATCAAGTCAAGTAGTTGAACATTTTTTGAAATGAATTATATTTGATATTTTGATTTTCAAATGAAATAACTTATGAAGTTAAAGCTTGACTTTGGGTGAAATTTAAATATAAATATTTGACTGGAGTATAGCTTGATTTTGAGTCAAATTTAGGTCAAGTAGCTTGAAAATCAAGTTATCTAGTGAATCCCTAGATTGTTTGTCTAATGGGATATAAAGGTCAAAATTAATAACACTGACACTGGTAGGTATTCTCAGTATTAATATTAAATTTGTTAAAAATAATAAAAAATGTTTAATTTGAAACATTTCCTTATTATTACTTGATTATACAATTTTTTCCCAAATTAGTTAGTCAGTTAACAATCTAGTAATTTTGTTATAATAATATCCCAAAAGAAGCTCCTCTTTCTTTTCAAATTTAGTATCTTAATATAAAAATTTTATTTGATATCTTCAGGTGTTTTAAATTTAAAAGAATGATCTCCAGATTTTCTAAAATATCCACTTGGTAGCTCTATCATGGGTTCTTTGACATTTTTTTTGAGAATTTGTAAAAATTTGTTTACAATGCTAAATTAAAAAAGAATGATTCATTTAATAGATTAAAATATATTCTCAAACTATGGTACGCGTATTGGTATACGAATGCTAAGTTACAGATTCTCGATAAATATATGAAACTAGTGGACATTCCCTGTCAACAATGAAAAGGTTATTCTAAAGTTAAGCCATAATAAACCTAGTTTTATGCATTTGATATTTAAGCTTAAAGAGCGTACGAAAAATTAATTAAAATGGTTATATTTAAATTTTAAGTAAAACCTATAATCTAAAGATTCAATACTTGATTTGATTTTCAAGCTACTTAGTCAATATTTCACTTGAACTTGAGACAAACTAGAGTCCAATATTGCAAGTTGCTTCATTTGCAAGTTTAAATATCAATCATAATTAATTTTAAAAAATGTTCAGCTACATGACTTTCTGACTCCCAATATCATGTGACCACGGTATGTTGAGAAGTTCGAAGAACATTTACCATTTATACCCTTTTTTGCCATTTCATAAGTCCTTGGAGACCATAAATATATCTAATTAACATTTTAATAATAATTGATTTAGTTATTTCTCTCAAAGACCGCCCATACAAAATAATATTAAGTAAAAACCAAATAAATAAAAATTAAAGCCGGTCAAGTCCTTATTGCATCATATATATACACATGTATGAAGAGTCGGGACAAGATTTCATCATTGAAATGTTTTTAATTCAAAACAAATTTCAAAAAATAATTTCAAAATTAAAAATAAAAAATTTATTTTGGATGTTAATTTCAAAACAGAAATATAGCATTTGAATAATAGGTATATTTGGAACTGAATTGATCGCTATATAAATGGTTAACAAATGGCGCTTATTACTTATTTAAAACGAAATTTGTCTAAAGAAAGGACTAATTTAAGCTGTTTGTTTATTTTTCGCCATTAGAGGAGAATATAATTTACAAAATGATCCTCTTAATTATTAATTATGATGATGAAGTATTAAGGGAAATAATACAGTGGAAATGATTATAACAAAACTGAAGGGACTGAAATATTTTTTCGTATTGAACGAATTTCGGTTTAAAATAATTTGAGTACAAGATTATTGGTACTACAGTATTATTTCATATTAACCAATTTTCGTTTTAAGAGTTTTCGTTGCAAATTTTTTCTACTGTACATGAAAGAAATATAAAAGATTTGGATTTGGCGCACATCTGCTGATTTATCTAATTTTTGTGAGGTAGCAATTTGTTTTATTTCACTGATTATGCTAATTTTTCAAACCCCGATTTACCTGCTTGTATTTTTTTCTCGTATTATTAATTATCCGTTATAGCGTTATTATTCGAATACCGTGACCATGATGTGCTTTATAATTTTAACAGGTGAATAATTTTCCTTTCTTTTCTTTTTGAGATCTTGCATCAAATGCAAATCGGATTCACGAAACCAAGTTCCACACGTGGCGCTACCATTTTTATTAATCATATTATTTTTTACACAAGTTTCCAATAGCTATTTATTCGAAATATTTTTTTTTCGTTAAACAAAATGTTATAGCCTTGAGTTAAGTTACGGCTTCAAATGTCTACCATAAAAACTTGATGATTTATTCTTAAGAAATGTAAATGCCTATAATTTAAATAATAATAACAACAAATAAATTCAAGAAATCTTTTACCTGCACGTCTTTTTTCGCTCATAAAACCTCACCATAGAAATTATTTATTCAAAAATCACAGAGCATTGTCATCGTCGAAATACAAAAAAGGTATATAAGAATCTGTCATGTTGGTGCCAAGTAATTAAAAGACCATTCGAAGGTAAAGATTTTACAACGCGCAAATTGACAAAATAACTGGCTTCTTGCAAGCACAAACAGAAATTTAGTCAAGTAATTAGCATCTGCTATTTCATCATTGAAGAGAATCAGGCTATGTAAGATGTACGCTTTTTAGTAATTAACTAAAGTCCTTTTGTTTTGTTTTTACAATAATGCAGTCGGTTCTTGACGATATTAACGTTTACTCGTACTATACCTTCCTATATACCAATTCATTCTTCGTGGTTCGTTTCTTTTCAACTTCGACACGCAATCATCGTCGTCATTGTTCTTCTATGCAAGCACCAGAGCGTGGTTCCTATTTTTCATTCTAATATACCTACGTTCATCTTACAGATTCGTTATAGATAATGAATTTAATGAGCCACTTGTTTAGTATATTTTCAATTTGTTAATTTAACTGTTAGAACTTGCTAAGCACATATGAGTCAAACATTTTTTTTTTTTTTTTGATAAAATTTAATTTTTAATAAAGATATAAATGCGTGTCACATACCAAATAAAGCCGTGCGGAGGAGATGAATAACAGTGGAGCTGTACGTGATTCAAAATTATTTTTTGTTCTCTCCAATACAAATAAAATGTTAACATTATGTATTTTTACACGGTTTAAAAAATGTTAACAATTTATGAAATTTTATTTCATATAAAGTTTGCATTAATAATTATCAAATGTGAAATTTCAAATGTGAATCGAAAATTAGACGCTTACATTTTTTTAGGTATATAGTTAAGGCTAAGATTATAATTTTGGCTAAAGGGAACACTTTTTAATATGAAAATAATTCAAACATAATAATGTAAACATTTTTTTATTTTTGTCCAATCTGCGAAAAATCTCGCCTGATGTTTCAAGAATGGTTAGTCAGTGTATGTGAATGTCCCATCGATAACATATGAGGCTAAATTTTTTTCGTGTTTGTTTTATCCACACCGATAAAATACAGTTTCTGTTTACATGACTTGAGGGAGATTCATTTTCTTCATCCTTCGGAAATGTAATAATTAATGTTTCTCCTTTGACTTAGAAGTAGTTAACACTATCATCAAACAAAGGTTGGTTGTTGAAGTATTTACGTTCCAAAACAGCAAAGGTAAATAAAGTTGAAAAGAGAACTGAAAGCAACGAAATTCAGTGCTACTAACTACGTGAAAATATTTTGAACTAAGCGAATTATCGTGATATCTAAAAGCCTAGATAGATCAGAGCTAAAGCCTTTGAAAATGGTAAAAAATGAAACTAAAATTATAGTACGTGGGGAAGTGGAAAAGGGGGAGGGGTTTAAAGGTAAAAACGATATATCTCGAATTCCGACAAAACTACAAGTCCTATGGAAAAAAGTTAAATAATAAAGTTGTAATAATAAGAAAATCTACAACTAAAATATATAAATTAAATCAAAAAAATTACTTTGTGTTTGGGACATTAATAGGTAAGTTTTCACCAAATTTCATGAAAAATATTTTTTTTTTGTAAAAGAAAAATAAAAAAACCTAAAACTTGGTTATTGGAATTTTTCACATAAATTGAGGTTATGTGAAAAAAGTGTTAGCACAAAAGTTGTAGATCTTCTTACTATCTACAACTTCGTTATTTAACTTTTTTCCATAGGACTTGTAGTTTTTTCGGAAATCGAGATAAACTGTTTCTACCCTTAAAACCCTCCCCATTTTCCACTTCCCCACCTCACATCGACCGTAATTTATTTTTCCTTTCATTTCTTTTATATTTTCTTCCTTTTCTAATGGGTTTTATCCTACCATAATTTTATTTGGTTTCAAAAATTATCGACCCTGGTCTAAGAGTACCTATATAAGATTTTATTTTCGGTTTTTATCTTCTCTATAAAATATCATATTATGGTAAAAATTATATTGCAACAATGCAAAATTTCAATTCCAGGAATAAAAAATTTTAATTATATACGATTTAAGTAAATCTCATTCCTTCAAAGTCGGAAATAGTTTATATTGGGTATAAATAGAGAAATAATATTGTCTGTTAAATCAGTATTTAACTTTAAACAAAAAACTTTAAATGATAAAATAAAGCTAACAATAAATTAAAACAGCTACAAAATCGAACTCAATATTACCAGTAATTTGCTCAAAACTAATTCCCCTGTGTTAAATATAAGTATTCAAAAGTGAAAAAATTTAAACAATAAATTGATTTTTTCTCATTGAATATTAAATTAAAATATCTAATTAAGAAAATAAAATGCTTGTGTTCACTTGGTTTAAATTTGCTAATACATTCGCATAATAAAGATATCTTTAATTAAAATCATTTTCTCTCAAGTGCGAAATTTGGTTTCTTTGAATTCTTCCGTATTGAATACCTTTAAGGAAAATCACTATCCCTACACTAATAAGTTTTGCGTGCAACTGAAAATGATTTTGTAGCAAAGATATAAGTTAAGTGAACTCAATGAATGAACTCGAAGCTAGTTCTAATAAGCGTTTTTTTTACAATGCATAAGTATACAACAATACTTGCAAAGTTTTCAAAATTGCATAACATTTTATAAGGTTTCAACTTTAATTAACAGTTGAATGATATTGAATATTTAACAGTATACAATTAATAAGAGTCAAAAGCATAGTTTTTACTGGCTTTTACCTACTGGTGATAAGTAGGGTTAAAATGTTGATTGAATAGAAAGCTGCTGTGCCAAGCTATGTTTTTATCTATTAATAAAAAGTTCATTCTTATATATGAGACAATGTTTTCTATGTGACGTTCAATTAATTTTTTTCAATTTGCTACAATCTGTGTACACAAAAAGTATAAATATCTTAAAACTTATTAAATCTATCAACTAAATGATAGTTTTAATCTTCGTCTAAAGTTTTCGTCAAGTCAAATAAGGTGCAAAACGAGTTAGGATAATAAGTTGAGTACTTCTTAACTCTTATAAATTTTTGTTGTGATATTTTGTAAGGTTCATAAATATCTTGAAAGTGATTTAAGCTTAGAGCTTTCAAAATTCGTAGACTTTTTTTACAGTAAAACAGTTATCACGATACTGAAGTATTTTTTCGCGTTAAAATGTTCGACGATATAGTTTTGTATTAACCAAAAATCATCATAAGATCGTTTCCTTTGATTTTAAATATATATGAACTATTTTTATAGAATTTCAAAAATATTTGAGTATTGGTTTAGTTATAAAAACGAAGTTTAGTACAAATAAAATGATTGAAGTACGATGATGAACTTTAGGAGCATTGCGGTACACATTTGCTTTAAATAACCAAAATATTATCCCGAAAATTAACCCTTTAACTTAAAAGTTAAATTTACACTCGATTTACGAGCAAAATAAATGGATTAATCCGTAAAAATGTATGTAAAACGAATTTTCACAGCTTCTTATGATTTTGTATAATCAAATAAAAAATTATAAAATAAATATTTATGGATTAGATATTATAGAAAATATTATTTGTTAATCTTTTGAGAACTTAACTTGCCTTTAAACTATGATATAATTCGAAAAAAAATAAAAAATTTGTATTAGATCTGAAACGATCGATTTTTCTGAACTTTGGGATTAAATATTTTGGAACTCACGAGATATTATGGAACTTTTGAGTCAACTTATAAAATTCACAGTTAATGATATTTTAGAATATTTGTTTTAGAAAATCTATTAAAAAATTGCACATTGTGAGCATTATTTGGTACATTTAACAAATGATTTAAAACAGTGAAGTGAACGAATGCAGCTGCGGTCTGTTAGCATACATGAAGTATAACAGATAAGTATGTTTGATTGCCTACACAACTCAATTAAATTGTTTTTCAAGACCGCTTATTTTTTAAAAAGTTTGAGAACATCAAACAATTGAATACCGATGCAATGGATGATAGAGATATAAAAATTTGGTTTAAGTCTGTTAGATTGATACGGCAGTTATGTGGCTAGAAGTTCTTCCTGAAATATTTAAAAATTTTAGAGAAAATACAGCAAAACGTTCTTTTTGGAATAAAATAATTACAAATGATAAATTTGGGCTTCATTAAAATTTAAATACAGTTAACGCCGATTACCTAATAGAAAACTGCAAAACTCAAAGCATCTTCCTATTAATTACCGTATTTGCCGGACGATAAGATGCACTTTTTTACTCTGAAAATTTGACCTAAAATCAGGGTGCGTCTTATGGTCCGATGCATATTATCGTCCGGCAAATACGGTACCTTGTTTCGTACTGTCATATTTCATATCTTTGATTACTTACTTACCTATAGCGATTCACCACTCTCTTAAATCGAAATAATGACTTTCGACTACAAATAGTGGTATACTTTTCACTACAAAATAGTGAATAGTCACTATTTGTAGTCGAAAGTCACTATTTCGATTTAAGAGAGCACTGGATTAAAATTTTTAAGCTAATTGACTTTTAAAATCAAGCCATACTCAAGAAAAATTGGGATAAAAAATAACAAAATTTCCAAATCAAGCTTTAAATTTACAAGATTTTTTTTACTGTCGCTCCAACATCTATGGTCACATTGCGACTTATAAATATAATGGGATATTTCGCTGGTTGCCTCAGTCCTGTCAGATTTAAAAACGACAGTAGTTTATCACAACCAGAACTAGTACCGAAGATTTCTTTTGGTTCTTGTGGTACGTAGGTTGAGTGTGGTTCTCCATTGACTGTACAGTGGACATTAAAAAATAATGTGATGGGCTGTTAAGATTTCACCGCCGCAACAGTTTGGTGGTTCCCCTTCCTCTATATAGTAAGAGTGAGTGGCTATTTCCAAGTTGTTTCATTTCAATATGAAAATTTTAAGCTCAATTCATTCCACAAAATGTCTGGTTACTTGACTTGATGATTCCTTAACTTACTTTTATACTATACTTTACTATTTATTAGCCATTAATATACATATAATGCACATGATTACACATATATAATGCACATTATATACGTTATATACGTTTTCAATAGTAAAAAATTAAGGGTGCCAGTTTCGAAGGACTACTGCAGTTTACTTCTGAGTATTGTTTTGGAAGTTATATACATTAAGCCAGGGGCAATAAACGCAATATCTTATACCTGATACTAAAAATTTGCCACTAATAACAGAAACAAACTGAGATAAAGAAACACATAATGGTTAAAATTTTGTTAAAAATCGATTTCACTAGGTACCCATATAATTTCTTTTGTATTGTGTTCTTCAAAAAGGTAATGCTGCTATTTTTTATTTAAACGCAAATCAAATTTGAGCTAGTTGTTAATAATTGCACTAATTTTACTTATTCCAGACTTTTGTCTATAAACCTTTTTTTCGTTTTTTATACACTAGGACAACATTTTGCTACTCCTTCAAGTTATTTTTAAAAGTAAGCTTATACAAATTCAAATTAAATTTAGTTTAATGGACTACAATTAGAAATGAATGTTTGTTGAAAACAATGCATGTAATGCTACAGACACCAATTAAACCATAACGAATTTTTACCATAACTAATGGTGTGAGGGTGTAAAAATGCCCGCCGGAGTATCCATTACAGTTACATACAAGGAATGTAGATTTGTTGGGCGTTGTTAGCCATAACCACGACCCGATAATTCAATCGTAAATTACACACTGGAATAGTGTTAGTCGATGCCTTGAAGGAAGATTTCTCCTATTCGCGAGAGATTTGTTAACAGATAAAATCTATTGTTCCATTCAAGTTAAAAATTTACAATTCAGAAAAAAAGAACGTTATTTCATTCATTTCAAACGTTTACCACTGCTCGTGAACTCTATTTTGATGCTCTAAAAATCTAATTTTATTCATTGCAAATTTGATCATTGATGTTGAAATGTCTTAACGTGGGCTATCGTTCTTATTGTATATCCCTTGATAACTCATGTGATATTTGAATAATAAAATATTTTTTTTACCTAAAAGTGGAACGTACAATTTATTTTTTTAGGATAGTATTACTTCATTCTTGAGTGATTTGCGTGTGCTCGTAACGTTTTTCAAGGCTGTGGCGTTTTTTAAAAATATAGCATTGTGTTATTTTATTAAAATTCATCATTAAATCTTTTTCTTTTTTTTTCAAAGACATCTTCACTTTCGAAAGATTTTTCATATAAAAAAATCGTAAATAATTCATACTGGTCTTACAACACGTAACTATACGATTGTAATATATTATGTGCTAAAGTGGAAGCAAGCTTTAAGTAATGAAACATATCACGTGTTTTTAAAAAGGATTAAAGATTTTTTTACTCTTTTTTTCCTTAAAGAGCAATTAAAATATTATAAAATGTTTATATCTGGAAACATTCAACTGCATTCCGCGAGTTACTAAACAGGCTCGTCTTTAATAACTAGAAATGAAAAGAATGAGAAGAAGAAAAAAAACGAAAGGAATACAAGAGGTGTGCAGAATGTAGAGTATGATACAAGTAGTTTCCAAGGACATTGTCTTAAAGATGTAAAGGATTTAAGAGTCATAAGAAAATCTTGTTTGAAAAAAATGAATTTATAGTCTTTGAAGAGGAGGATGTTGAACTCTTAAATACGTAAATAATAAAACAGCCAATTTCGTTTATGATGAGTGTGACAGATGACGTGTTGAAGATATTTATAAAATTATTGAATAAAAAGGATAGTGAATATCTTGAAATACACCGTTGAGCTTGAAATATCATATAATTTAGTATGGGACAGATGGGACATCAACTCTCATCAGGTTGAATTCGAAACAGAAAACAACCTGTTGTTTCGTATTTTGTATTTCCTCTGCAAGTGTCTGAACCTCTTCGTATGAAAAGAGAAATATAAATAAATTTCATAGTACAGGTGTTTCCGGTTCACAAGTGACCGTTGTGAACTTATGCATGACATTTTTTTTTCGTAATTGGAAAGAAATAATTGCATGTGCAAGCGAGGGTTGTTGTGAATAAATGGCCTAGATATTTCCTTAAAAACGAAATGCTATAAAACCCTTTCTAGAGGTTTTTCGCAGGAAAAGGACTTTTTCATATCTAGAATTTTTGTTAGATTACGACTTCCTTAGAAACTTGTTTTTAATTTTTATAAAATTTTAATGTTATACATTCAACAAATATTATTTTTAAAACTTGAAGACATTAGAGGGTCCGCAATTCTCTATATATTTCTTAGCTTTTATAATTTTTTTAATTCTTGATTTTGAAAATTTGAATTATTATTCTTTGTATATATTTACTTAATTTAGACTCCGTAAATATGTTCTTAAGGCCCTCAAAATTGTCTTTTCAATTGTTATGCGTTACCTAGGGATTTATGTTATTTAAAAACAAAATTTCATAATTTAAATATTTATTGTCAGGGTCCTGAAACTCTGAACCCGTCCTCCATAGGTTTATTAGTTATAACAATAGTTATGACAAGAAGAACCTTAAGGTTGTTCCCAATATGACTTAACTTGTTTATAGATTGAAAATTAACAGAATAGTCAATAATATCGTTAAATACGTAATCCTAAATTTTTCAGAGTTGAGAATAATATTTATGTTTAATAAATAAAATATGTATTCTTCAAATACTATAAAATCCACCTAAAACAGACAAGAAGAAATGAGAAAACAAGCGGAAGAGAGAAGCAGCGGACTCTGATCTAGTAACAATCACCATATAAGCGAGATCAAAAGTAAGATGTTTGTCAACAGCTGATGAGGAAAAAACTTTAAGAACTGCCAACAAAAATAAACTAAAAGAGGTATCGTTTCTTCTAATATTTTGTCCCATTGGCATTTGGAACACCCGCCAGGAGTCAAACACTTAATGTATTTCTCTATCTTTTTATTTGATTTGTTGAGGAGAAATTCAAACTACCAAAATTATACCAATATCTTATTACAGGGGCACTAGCACTAACATAATTTATACGACACTGATTGGTTCTTATTATGAATAGCTTAAATCTAGTAGACAATTGACATTTTCAAACCCCAATGGTAACAAAATAACGGAAGAAATTTCGATTTTTCTAGTTGCTTTTTATTGAAAGCTTCTCGTAAGCATATGAGGGGAGCGTTGAGTGTAAGCCCCTTTATGCCAACTGTTGATTGGCTTGAAGCCATTCATAACAAGAAAAGCATCGCTTAAATTATCTAGGTATTAATTACCACGGTAGTAAGATATTGTTGATTGTTTGATTTTCTCCTTAGGACACACAAAATATAAGACATATAAATAAATTATTAGACCCTTGATTAAAGCAATACTTTGGGGAATACATGTAAATGAAAAAATCTTATTAACAAAAGGTTCAAACTGACCAACTTTTGACCACCGCAAAAAAAGTCTAGTATGTTAAGGGTACCGCAAGTTTCGGAACCACTGTGTTAGAGTTCTGTAAGTTTTGGGCTTGTGTAAGGATTTTGTTATGAAAGATTTACTTCGTTTAAACTTTATAGCTTTACAAATACATTTATTAGCATATGTTCGTGTTTTTAGGCTCTTCCGGTTCATCTTGTGTGTAAGCCATTTTGCGTTACTAATTTAACAAGTTTATGTGGGAAAATGTAACAAAATGAAGAAGGTAAATTAACATATTTAATACTTTTAACGAAGTATAGCACTGTTCATGAGTTTCAAATACATTTGAATATTATCTAAACATTGAATGTTAAAAATTAACTTTATTACTTTTTTGAAAATGACATGTTTATTAATTAAAGATAATAAGTACATATCTTTAATATTAAATTTAATAAAAGAAAACTGGAAACAATTGTTGGTAAATGAACCGGAAATGAAAGTAAAGTAATTCGTTAATCAACGTCTTTGCTTCTATAACCTGAATTCTTGTTTCAAAATAAGAGATATTAATAAATTTTCCCTCTCATTTTGAAAACCATTAACCGTTGACTGGTATCATTTATTAATCCACAAGGCCATTCTCGTCGTCATTATGAAGATGATTGCATTTTATTTGCCATATAAAAAGCGTTAAAAAATTATAAGAAAAAACTGGTTCTTACTTATTCCAATATAGTGAACGATTTTTTTTTGCTGGTGTAAGAAAAACTCGTTTGAAATCGTGAGTTATTTTTAAAATTTTCAACTAGAATGGCGGGAAGCGAACGTCTTTTTATCATAACAAACGTAAATTAAATGGCTTACCAATGGACCCGTTGATCGCCAGTGTTTGGTCCAGTTTAATGAAATGATCGAAAGCGATTTTGAGAGAAATATCAGGGCATTCCTGGTTTGAGTCTGAGTTAAATCCAAAGGTACAACGACACTTAACACTATTGTAAGAAGTGAATAAACATAAAGACTCACTAATACACGATTGTTAAAGGCACTAACACAACACAAGTGAATTTTTGGGATGGGTTTTTGTATGGTTTAAAAGTCTTTGGTCGTCCACGTTTGTTGTGGGTAACAGGTTTTTGATGTTTTGGTAAGGTTTTTTTGATTTGATGAATGTTAAATGGAACTCTTCTATCGCGGTCGCGCACAGAAAATAAAATGTGAACGCCGCGGATGGGTGCTACAAGTTGCAGAGAACCGACCAAAAAGCGAAGTAAACCGACCGCCGACCAAGAGACCCATTTCAATGGGTTTCTCTGAAGAGAGAGACTCCAATGAATATATATATATATATATATATATATATACCTTCTATATGGATCTTGATGGGTTCTTTCCTTACATCTCCATTTGTTTCTACAATTGATTCACCTAGAACTGTCTCATCGATTCGATTATCTATACAAGAGCAAAACCTTTCTTCTTCAAAGTAAAAACCCTTCATTTACAAAATTACTTTAAATTTTTTAATCAAAAATCGATTAAAATATTAAATAATTATTATCTTTTTTAAAATTACTTTTGAAAATCAAAAGATTTACCCTTGACACCCTATAATTTAGTCCAAGAAAAGAAGAATTTGTATTTAGTTGGAAATTTAAAAACTTAATTAACGATTTCAGTTTTGGGCTTTGAAAAAAGTAAAATTTAAATAGTAAATGATAGAGATTAACGTTCTGAATGGAAACTTTTAAAAATTGTAGGGATTTTCACTTTTAAGCTAAATAAAAAAATATGTAAAGAAGTTGTAGTTGTTTTTAACAAACTACTAATTTTTTAAAGTATATAGACTACAGATTACAGGTGTTCCAAGAATGAAAATTAAAAAGAAAAATATATTCATTTTTCGAATGAATTGAAAAAATTTTACATTTTACACATATAGGTATACTGGATAGTATAGTTTTTACTAAAATAAGACTGCATGCAATGCAGTAATTAAGCAGCACTTAATTAGACGTAAAAAGAATACGATAGATCAGCAGTGAACAACTTAAAATTGGTATTTACGAGATTACAAAGAGAGAACAAATCAAAAAGCTTATAAAATGGACAATTTCAAACTAAGTTTTTTAAGGGCTTTCAAATGTTACAATTTTTATTTTGAACTCAAACTTTTTCCAAGGAATATTAAAAAAATTTTTGAAGAATTCAATGTAAAACTATAATTTTGAATGCTTTCTACCTTAGAATTTCAGTGCAACATAAGTTTTTTTTTTGGGAAATTCTTTTCCCATAACCAGTAACCATGTCAGTGATGAACAAATGTTAGAGTACATGCATTTAACAAGTTTTTAGTTACAGTCAAGTGCCTTATCTTGGGATGCTGCTCTAACTTGGAACACTAAATTTGGTGGTTAGTGATGTTGGTAGCCCTGCGGCTCTGTGCTGTTACCTTTTAGTCATGGGCGTTATCCATAGACCACATAACCAATTTTTCGTACTTTTTGGACCCCCTTCAATGTAACCCTTCCCCCCTTCAATGTAACGCCATATAGACTGCCCAATATTATATCCTTTAATCGTACATAACATTAGAGCATACCCCTCCCCCACTGGTAGGATGTATTACGGGGTTTATGGATAGCCCTATGCAAACTTATCAGTTTAGTTTGGTGATTTCAATTAAAGTTGATTTCAGAGTGAATGAATGTGTTTGGAGCTGTGGAAGAGGTTTTATAAAAATCCAGAAAAATTGGTCATTTCATTATATTAGTCATTGGTGAAATTTTCTGTGATTCTTTTGCACAACTTTATGCTTGTGATTGAATAATATTGTTTTATTGTCACTCAGAAGTTGTGAAATTAAACAATTGGTTAAATTGATCAATTAATATGTAATTATTGATTGGATCGTTTTTGAAACTATAATTTAATCAAATTAATTTAAAAAAATTATTGTGTGGCTTTACGAAACCACGATGCAAGTGAAACTTTTTTTCGGATTGTAGGCATTTAAGTAGGTAACACTAAATTTTTGGAAAATTATTCGATTTAGGGTTTGAAAATAAACGATATAATTTTTTTCGCCTTTGCAACAAATTTGAATTTTCATTATTGATGTTAATACTCGAATGTTCTTTTCATTATTGAATTTGTTGATTATTGTTAAATCGATCATCTGCTTATTGTTATCTATTGTAAATTTACTTCATCGTGTTCGATCATTGTCAAATAAAGTTTGTTGTGGCGAAGAAATTGTTTCTGAACGAAAAGGCTACACGCTAACACAAACATCACACTAAACAACCTATCGCTCCGACGAGATAAGAAAGTTCTTATAATTATAATAAATTCACTATAAAAATTAAATCAACGCACCAAGAGGCTTTTTTCTGTCTCTATAAGCAAGAACTCTGTCGGCAGTCTTTCTATTACGGCGTAAAATTAATTCACCGTCGAATATTTTCTAAAACGTTGTGATGGAGAGGAAAATAGTCATTCAGCAATAACTCGCGCTACAACCCTGGTAAAACGACATGGTGTATAGCTAACAATGTGTAAACACTGTAATTTTGAAATTTTATTGTGTAAATGGGTGCCGCGTTCATTGGCTTGCCGAGCTCTGCCGAACACTTGCCGATTCCCTGCCGAGAATGTAACACGCGACAAGCTAAAGACAGGCCAAAAAATTTGAGACGATGTATAAAAAGTTTCACTTTAAAAATTATGAGATGACATAACGATCCAACTTTTCCTAAAAGCAACTTAAGCTGCAAACTACGCAGTTTACTGAGCATAACAACTACCGTTAATTCGAGAATAGGAAATACTGTTTAATAACTGGCATAGAGAATACCCAATTAACGATCATTAGATGAAGAAGTTAAATTGATTGATACGAAAATATAAAAAAAAGAGAGAACAAGCCAAAAGGTTTCGTACATGGAAGATTCTAAGCTAAATTTCTTATGGACCTTAGAATGGTAATTTTTCATACTAAACTTTATTCCAAAAAGTATTTAAAAATCCAATACAAAGTTATGGTGAGTAATGTAAAACAAACTCCAAGTGTTTTACGAATAAAATTTTTCATTCAACTTCATTTTATTTTGGGAAAATCTTCCCCCATTACACTGGAAATGTCAAAGATGCTCAAATTTCAATACAACAATTTTATACGTTTTTACTTATATGTACTTACATTTATTGAAATAGTTGAACCAGTCAGTTAATTTATAAATAATTATTGATAAAACTGCATTTAAGAGTTTAATTTAGTCGAAACTATCATCAAACTAGTATATACATATGTATGTATGTATATGAAGATTCTTGTTGAAGCTTCCTATGGGAATTCTATAGTTAAATTTTCAATTCAAATTAAAACTCCAAATTTTCTGGAAAAATCTTCTTAAATCATAATATGTCAAAGTGAAAAATATCAAAACAAGAATTTAACAAATTTTTCACTTAATTGAATTAAAATGATTAGTCTTATTGATTGATTTATATGTGATAACTGATTGAATTCGATTTATGAGTTTTATTTTGCCGAATAATTTAAAAATTGATAATTTATTCTAAGGTCACATAATTGATTTAGCTTTTCCTTATAGCGACTAATGCATCGCACTATGCAAGTTATTGAGCATAACAACTACTACCGATCATTTGAGAAGCGGGATTGGAAAACACTGATAACCAACATAAAACAGTTTTTAAATCTACAGTCGTTATATGAAGAAGTTAACTTGATTTTTACGAAAATAAAAAAAGAGATAAAATTGAAAGGTTTAAATAATGAACAATCCAAACCAAGTCTTTTATGAGTCTCGTCATGCCGAATTTTCAATTCAAAAACCATACTTTTTTCATAGAAAATTCAAATAAATCTGTTGAAAAATCCAATGTGAAACACATTCCAAATATTTTTATCTTAGGTACATTATCTAATGCTAGTTCAAAGTTTTCTGGAAAAATCTTCTCAGATATCCTATGTCAAATATAATCGAATATCAGAACAAGAATTTAAGTTTTTTTATTACCAATAAATCGTTCAATTCAAAGTTATTGATTAACTCGTATTTTTGGAGTGTAATTTAATCGAAATAATGAAGAAAGTTTTTAGTATTTACGAGGTGACGTACCTACCTAATCATTTAGATTTTCAAAAAAGCGACTAATACATCGCACTACGCAGGTTACTGTAACAATACAATAACTACTACCAATCATTCGAATCATTGATTATATTTATATCAATAATTCAATAATCTAACTATCAATATAATAATATTTATACTTATTGCAATCTACCAAAAAATTACAAAAACGAACAAAAGATAACAATTCTTTCCATGTTAGAAAGAAAAACATTGTTCATTTGATCGTTTTCCTTTACAGTGTCTTTTAAATTAACCAATATTTTATGGACAAAAGAAAATATATTACATTTTATATACGTATCTAAAGGTAGATTCGATAATTTTCTTGCGATATCGGCTTAAATTTAATAACTTAATAAATTTGGATTCATAATTTCTTACTCATAAATTAAACTTCAATAACAATAGTTCCGTATTATTTTCAATGTAGCTCAAAGTTATGACATTAAAAAAAAAGATAAATTTACGATTTCAGAAAGCTTTTTTATGTAGTCTATATAACAGGCACTTTAATAACTTTAATCGTAAAACGCTAAAACGAACCTGCCTCTATTCATTTGGTTGATATTAGAATATTGTTGGATGGAAATATTACAAATTTAACATAAAATCATTTTGATAAAGAAAAATTTTATTATATTTTTCAAGATTGAAGATCTTATCGTGTACCTTGTTATGATTTTCATAAATAAAAATGATTGACAAAAAGATCAATTTTTATTTCAAAGCTCTATGATACAATTTTTACTATAGAAATCATACATTTGTCATTGTACCTTTGTCAAAATCAACCTAACATATCAAAGCAATTCCAGCTTTCAAGTTATGAAAATTATATCCTTTTGCAAGCCAATACACATATAACGAAATATTGTATAGGATTGATCTATTATTGAATTGATTGGTCTGAATTTTAGTTTTACTTTTAGTCGTATTATTAGTCAGAATGTTTAATATTAACTTAACTTAAAATGCAATTCGGATATACGAAATAATACGCTATTCCCCACAAAATACCATTGTAGGTTCATACATTTTATAAGATAACTTAGGACCAATTTGAGAGTATTTTTCCGGGCCTACAAAGGCTTACGGTCCTAGGTTTATATTTTTTGTAATGCATATAGAATATGTACATATCCTTATGATTATTAATTAAAATTATTGCTATAAATTAAAAATTAGAGGATGATGGATCAATTAAATGTTCAGGCAATATCAATTTGTAACGTTTCGATTTTATTTTAAAAGCTTATACAAGATCTTAGATGAATAGCTAGCATTTTTTTTTTAATAATAATGGCATATAAAGTATCGGAGATGTTTAAATTACCAGTCTAAAAAATTACATTCTAATAAAATTTATTTTTAGCTACGATTAGCTACGAAATGTCGCTGTATTTGAAAATAAAAAAAAAATATCCAAATAAAGCTGATCTTAAATAATCTGAATGGTTTACTTTCATTTTGTATAATATAAATAATAAAATTATATAAATAATTTTATGTTATATACATTTTAAATCAATAAAATGCTAGCTATTCATCAAAGAGCCTGAAGAGCTTTTTAAATAAAAGCAAAACGTTGCAAATTGATATTGCTAGAACATCTTATTGATCCATTATCCTCCACTTTTTATTTTATAATTTAAAACTTGAGATCAATAATGGGCTAAGTGCCAAAAAAAAAAAAATTGAGTTAGAACCGAAAAAGAAAGATAAGTGGCACTATAAACAACTATTATTAACTATATTAACTATTAACTTGCTTTTTCGGGTCTACCTCAATATTTTTTTGGCGTTTAGCCCGTTATTGATGTCCAGTTTTCAATTATAAAAACGATATGATAACAATTGATATGTTAAAATTATTTCAAAAATTAAAAAAAAAATAATAATTTAAAATTGAAAATTTAAAAAAGTTGAATTATTATCAAAAAATGATGATTGAAAGAAATTTAACGGAAAACTTGTCTTTTTTCAAAATTAGACTATTTTAAAAAGAAAATTTATTTCCAAATTTTGTGTTGCAAAAAGGCCCCTGAAATACTTATGCCTTCTACATATAAATTTTTCCAATTATTTCAAAAAAAAGGTTTTGCAATTCGTTTGGTTGTTAAGGAAATTTATTTATCTTTTTATAAATAACCTAAGATCGAAAAAATCAATTTTCTTCATAACCAAACGAATTTTAAAACCATTATTTTTTTAATAATTTTAGAAAAATATAGAAGGCATATTTCAAGAGCTTTTTTGCAACACAAAGTTTGTTTGGTACAAAAAGAATACTTCAATTCTTACAGTTTCGTGTTAATCATTTTTAATGTATTTATATTTAATTTTAAGTAATTCAGCCCAATTTTGTTAAACAATTCTTATATATTTTCAGACGAGATCTATATTTCAAAATTGGTTTTATAAAGATAAATCATCAAATTTTAACTTTTGTATAAAACTTTTTGAGCTTGACAATCTGTTTGTTTTTGCATTTCAATTTCAATTCAAAGCGTTTCATTAGTGAAAAAGCCAATTTACAGAGATAAAAACAGTTTACAAGAGTAAAACAGTTTAAGAACAATCGATTTAGACAAAACGCGCTAACAGTGAGGTAAAAAGATTTTATTGGCAGCTGGTACAGTTTTTGTATGCTTATTGGATTTGAATCCCAGATCCTTTCATTATATACACCTAATATAAACAACTACTGAATAAGATGATTTGAATAGCAGACAGTTTCCTAGGAAACATCTTGTTAAACTTGTCTCAAGTTATATCTATTTTCCAGAACTGATCCTTTGTTGTAATTTCAATTTTAAATGTATTCCTCTTATATATTATTAATAGTAATCTTCAAGCTTTCTAAAGATGCATTTGACGTTAGCTGATTATCAAAACGTAAAAGCTTTTAAAAGGAGAGTTAAAAGCATTAATTTCAATAACTAAGATTTCTAGAGAAACGTAAAGAAACTTAACACGCGCACGTTTATGATTTTCTTTTGATTTAAATTTTTTAAATGAAGTTGATAAAGAAAAACTTTGAATTCTTAGGTGAATAACGAAGTTTTTCCAAGTAAAAAATTTCTAATATAAGACTTTATTATAATAAAGAGAAAATTAATTATTTCTTAAAGTTCTGTACCTTAACAGAAAACCCCAAATCTAAAAACTTAATCAAAAGATACCGAGACATTTATATCATATGTTTAAGGACTTTAAGAACCTGTAAGCTACTTCTCATTGACTTATAGAACCATGCGATTTCATAAGAAGTTAGGCCTTATGACACGAAAGTCCCTTGAGAGTTAACCAAAGAAAAAATCAATATTGGTGTTTCAGATTACAATTTTTCCTTTTATTTGAGTTGATGGTTAATTGCACATATACCTAAGTAACCTGCGGCGTAGTGAATCATGCCATAAGCCTTATGATATTGAGCTCGAATTCTCATCATAAATATTTTTGTCTAATTTTTAATGAAATTTTTTTTTTCACTTTTACAAGTTCCTACTCGTAGGTAATATATTAATTACAACTAAACTCTGTCATTTTATGACTTCTTACTGGCTTTGATACCTTCCAACTGATTGAAAAATCGATAGCATTTAAGATTGATATGACTTTTGTTTTATTAGAGTCAATTAAAAAATAATTAGGAAATATTTTATGTAATTTTTTCATTTCTCCTCCCTTGAACTTCATTCTGATAATATTGATAATGGATGAAGACATGAAATGAGACATTTCCATTAACCATGGTTTTTGCTTAAATTATTCATATTCTTTATACATATACAATACTATATAATATGTAAGAATATATATTTAACAAGATAATTTGTAATTTGTATGAGTTTTTGTTGGACTCTAGCAGTATTTAATTAAGAGAAAAAACTACACTATAAGTGCATAAGGAAAATTAAAACATATTATATGGAGGCTACGAGTTTGTAACTATGCTCAAACATGGTTCTATTTACGCAGAGAATTACTACTTAAGATGATTTTCAAGCTACTTGACTTGAACTTGACTTGAAATGAAACAAAATTTAACTAAAATTATGTAGGTTAAGGCACAGGTAATTGGACAAAAACACACTTTCAGTCTTCCTCAGACTTTAAGTGAAATTGTATTTTCAAACACCAAGATAAGTCAAGCATTAAGTTTGCAAAATATATCATTTTAAAATCATACATATTTAGTGGTAAACTTATTGGCGTACCGGTTAGATCAGTTGATATCCGTTCCATGTGTCAAGTGGTACTGGGTTCGATCCCCGTTGAATCTTAGATATATCAGAATTATGCCCTAAGATAAAAATGACCAATAGAAATTTTTAGACTTAAGACAGTCGTGATATAAACTTAGATGATAAAGCAACTTAAAACGACAAAAAAAGTTTAGTTCAATACATTTCATATCAAATCAGTTACTAGACTCGCCAAAACACTAATTAAACGATTTGACGGGTAATAAGATCTACCACAACGGACTCATGAAATCAAATATCTAATCATTTTTTGCATTGTATTTAGTTTAATATTTGAACTTTGAAATAAGATTACTTGCAAATTCAATATTTGACTTGATTTGATATTGAAATATTAACATTTTCCTTTCATTTGAAGCCAAATTTAAGTCAAGTAGCTTGAAAGTCAAGCTAAGTAACTAAAAATCAAGTTAAGTAGTGAATCCACCACATAAAAGCGAGATTCCGTGGTTGTGCGGAACCCTTAGTTGGAAGTGAATCTCGCACTTGTCCAAATTTTTATTTATTATAGAGTAAGAATAATAAAGTTTTAATGAAGTTAGCAAAGTTTATATTTTAAGTGTTTTTAGAAAAATTTTTAGTAAATTAAATTTGTTATTTAATTTGTAGTTGATGTGTTCAATGGGTTAAAACTCTCGTATAATCACTTATTCATCCGTTTGAAATATCTTAAATCAATGAAGTCGAGGAAACTACTTTGAATAAAAAGAAAAACGAAGATTTTATGTCGAGTTCAAGATCGTGTGTTAAGAAAGTTGTAGGTCGACCAAACAAGAAGTGGGGAAGCAACAGCTCTCACCTTCTTTAACATGGTTTTCTTGTAAACTTGTTAACTACTTATGATAATTTTAAGGTTTCAAGTGTGTAAGAAGGAAATAAGTTTCCAACATAAAATTAATTTTTGTTACACTTACTAATTTGATTGTTGAGTGTAGGAGTTTCAACTGGTGTGAAGACGATAGTATGACCTCGCGGAGGTAAATCTGGCGGTGCGTTTGTTGACATTTCCAAACCGCCTCCGCTTGACTGAATCATCAGTAAGAGTTTCTGAAAAATTCGATTGAGTTTTAATCAATTTGGAACAGTTTTTTTTCGGTTAGAGTATAATTATGTGCTACTAAATCATAATTTTGAAGAAAAAAAACCGAGCCGCAGGCGATTCCCACACACAACGGATTTTGCATCAGTTTCATGTTAAAGATAAATTAAGAGAAATCTGTAAATTATATGTAAGTTACAGACAAGGCTGAGGAGCGACATTGTCCATAGCGTATGAATATAAAATAAATTTATTACGACTACCACAATTACGTGGAAAAAATAAAAAGAAAATCAACGTACCTGCGGCAAGTTGTTCAGAGGCGCCTGTTCTATGTTGATATTTTTTGTTTGCATGATGCAGTTGAATTGCGTCTCTCATGTCTGCTCGAAAAATGCACACACGCACATGAAACAAAAGGAAAATGAAGTGTGTAAGTCTCTTAAATCAAATCCAAGTCAGAAGAGCTTATTTAAAAAAAAATATAATATACGTCTACGAAAATAAAAACAAATTAAATTAGAGATTAATTTTAATTGGTCCAACCTCCCGATGGTCAGTCTTCAAGAGAACGAAAAAGGCAACTCCTAGTCGTCCCTTAAGTGCACAACACTTGAAACTTCTTAGACGTTTTCGACGCACAAAAATGAATGGACCCGGTTAGATTTTCTAACGTATAATTAGTAATGTTTCATCCAAAAAATGAACGGCTTAAATGGGGGTCTCGAACCGATTATATAAATAACACAAGAAAGAATGGTTTAACCTTTCAAAATAATACCTAACTACTAACGATCCAAACCATATTTTTTTATGAAGAACTATAATTTTTTTCTCCTCCAAAAATAATTCATGATTTTCTCTTTCTTTCAATTTTCATTTACATTTTAATATTTTTTTCTGAGAATTCCAATTTGAGAGAAAAAAAAAATTCAGAATTGAAGATATATTTCGTTTAATATTGAAAACAATAGGTATATGCAAAACAAAAAGACAATAGTCGAATGTTTTTACTTAAATGTATAACTAGTTGCCTACACCAAGCAAAAGTATAACTCGTTCTTTCGTATAACAACGTATTAGATATCTCTTTTTCCAATTTAATCTAAATCTAAGGTTTTAAATCTTATACTCGTACAAAAAATACAAATCAATAACATAAAAATGCGTCGAAATTTCCAATTTAAATTCATGAATAAATCAATCGATTTGAACACAAAAAAAAAAGTTCTGTGGGTTATTCATATTATAACATTAAAATGACCGCAAATAAATAACATGTTACATAAAAATTTCACATGCATCGAAGCACCACAATTCATTCATTCCAATCGATTGCACTGAAAACATCAATTATATTTTTATTAATTTCGTTGGATCGTCTTTTCTTGAGAGAAAACTTCTCTAGTTCAATTTATTTAATCATCGATCTGTAACACCGCATCCGTAAACGTTCATTCCCGGCTTTTATCGAGAAAATAAATGTCTGCTATCTGAAAATCTTCACGTTTCATCACTTATTATTTCTAAGTATAAAACAATTTAATTAAATTTGTTTTAATTGAAAAAAGAAACACAGAATTGCTCTCAACTAAGAGCTTTTGTTTGCGACAAAAACAATACGAGTAGAAAACTCGGAGAGCTTCTTCATTAATAGCTTAAAAATATCTTTAATTTTTCGATTCCTGGTGGGATGAAGGTGAAAAGTATTTTCAATTAATTGACAAATGCAACACTGGTACACCTTCAACATTAAGAAATTGAACAAATCATCTAGTTAAAGTAGTTTTAGGAGTGAAAATTGATGGAGCAAATAGGTACCTACTGAACTGTTTATTTTAATAATTTTAATTATAACACATACAAATCCTCACAGAAGATTTTAAGAAAGTTTATGTACTTCGAGTAAATTGTTGAGTCTTAAGTCGTCAATAAAATACAATGACTATTATCAATTGATTGATTTCCACTCATAAAAAATTAAATATTAAGATTCAAGCTGGAGTTTACACCCATTGAAAGAAAAATGTTTAGATGATAAAAATTAAGATGTGTACTATATCTTTACCTTACTATAACTTACTATAACTATAACTTACTATAGAATTTTTATTTGTAAATGAAATAAGAAATAACCCAATACTTGACTTAATTTGAAACTTTGACTCGAGTTTGATTTGATTTCAAGTTAAATTTAGGTCAAGTAACTTTAAAATCAAGTGAAATATGAGTCTACTTAATGGCGTGATTGACTTGTCGTCCTCTATACCAGTACTCCTATAGTCGAATCCTAATAAAAGCCGAAAATCTTTTCTTGGGTTTACGGATTCAGGCGGTCACTAACTACCGTATCAGTTGAAAAACATCCCTAAATAACCGAAAAAAGGTTAAACCTAAATTCGGTTAGTACAAAGCAGTGTGGGGCCAACTAAAACATATGTATCTACCATTATGGTTTCATTAATTTTTTAATAACAAAATTCGTTTACAACAACAAACCATTTCGATCCTTTTAATTTCATTAACACTAAGGATCCATTCAAATCGACGATATATTTTGTAATAAATTTAATGATTTGACTTGACTTGATTTTTAAATATTAACATTTGACTTGAGCTTCACTTGATTTAAAATCAAATTTATGTCAAGTACTTTGAAAATCCAGTTAAATAGTTTTAAATATAGGTCAACTAGTGAATGCCTCCACGGTAGCCTGGTAATTAAATAATGAATTTGATATTTTTTCAACTAAAGTAATATTTGGCACTAACGTATAATACAACATTAAATTCTAACACTTCATCTAATACTTCTATTTGATGAACCATTTTTATCAACTAAAATCATTGGCTATGAAAGTTATACACACAAAAATAAACGAAATTTTATTCCTCGTTTTACATAATATCATTTTCCTTTCGAGCAATATTATAAACGTGGATAGTTCAATGATCTATTTTACCAATAAGGAGCCTAATGTAAGCCATTTACACTGTCGAGTGATGACAAAGCTAAGTAAATGTGTGAAAGAAATAGGAACAATTTATACATCATTTGTATGCCTCTAGTGTGAAAAACTAACTCAACGATCGAACGCAAATAGTAAAATGTTCAAAAATAATAAAGAATAAATATGAATTAAAATAATAAAATGTCTATTTTTATTTCATAATTAAGACATCGTAATCACATGGAGTGTTTTTAAGAAATTTTATAAAGCATCGAACATTTTGTGATATCCAAGAATACCAATAAACCTACAAATAAATTAATTATATACTGTAAAGATAAAGATGCTAAAATGTAGAAGTTAGATAAAGATAGAAATATCTAATAGAAAAGAACCACATTGCCCTGTGTTTGGTTTCACAACCTTCAAGTGGTTTTGTTTGGGGATGATACCTCTGCATGGATAAAACTTAAAAGTTAAATTTTGGTAAATTGAAGATAACAATAATTCAAACAAAGCCGTTAAACATGTTATAAAACAAGTTCATCCCGTCAATCTGGTCTCAGGGTGATTAATGAATAAAGTCCACGTGAGCTTATTGTTAGAGAATGAAGCCGATGCTTCACAGTACTTAACATTTTTAATTTAGAAATTAGTGTCAGTTATATAAATGCTGAATTGGTAATCAAAAAGTTGGGTTTTTGAAAAATTTCAACTGAAGTCTAAAAAGTGTTTATTGAAATATTTCTTGAAAACTTTAAAATTCTTGTTTTTAAAATAAAATAGAATACTTTCTAATCAACCACGCCACAACCCAAATTTATTGGCGGGTGATTTTCACTGATTGAAACTAATCAGACGAACGATTTGAAACCACCAATCAAGTGAAAATGTTCTAACACAAAAAAGAATAAAATTTACCATTTTTCTAATGCCACGACTCGATCAAAGGTTTGTAAGTATATTATGTAAGTATGTAGCTTTTAAACTTGATAACTGAGAACTGAACATAGATTACCTATATATATTTTCTTTTTCTAGTAACATTTTCCCAAATTATTGTTATTAACGTGTACTCAATAAATGTATTATATATTTGTATAACCTCGGTAAGTGAGATACCTTTGCTCTACCTTTATAAGTAAAAAACTTGTCTAAGTAAAAAGCTTTAAGAAGCAAGAAAAAACATTCAGTTCATTGAATTTTCACTGATCCAAGTTCAACTTCTTGAAATTTAAAGGAAATTTTATTTTAATTTATGATATAATATGAAGGAATAAAAATGTATTTAAATGAAAGATTCACGTTGACGACTTACTGAATAAACTTCTCAAGTTACTAATTTTATGTAGAGTTGATTGGAAGATATTAATTAGATTTATTTTTCTTTCAAGTATTACATTCTCGCCTTTAGCAATAAGTTGAATTTTATATTTACAAAAATATATTCTCATAGTAATCCTCTAATTACCTTCGTCTAGAAATTATAATTGAGATGAAAACGTTTTCAAGTTTGAAACTCACTTAAACATGATCAAATTACCCGAATGTTTCTTTTAAATACAACTTTTCTAAATAAATGATTATATTATCTCTGATTAATCATTTGTTACTTTTGAAAAGTGATATTATAAGCTTAGTGTCAACAATGATAGATTTACGTTCAGGTCTGTGAAGCCTGAGCCTAGGGCAGCATAAATCTAGAAGAAACAAAAATTTGGGAAACGATAATATTTTGAAGGTGCAAAAATGTGAAGATAATTCAAAATTTTTTATTTCTGTATGGAACACAGTGAGGTCTTGATAGCGAAAAACTACTTAAAACAAGAAATTGCTAAGATATGTACGGTTTGTATTGTTATCCATATATATTTAAACACTCTATATAACGTAATAACCACTCTCATTAGTGAAACACTAAGTAATGAATTAGACTCCATCAAACATTAATTTCAATGTCTTTCAAATATAAGACTGATGTAGAGTCGTAAATATTTCGTTTTTAGAATGGATTACAAGAATTAATGTATGCATTTGTTTGTTGTTGCTTTAAGAGAAGATTGTGCAGGCAATATATTCCAAATTGGATATTTTATTAATCAAATTGGATATTTTTCATATCAAATAGGGCATTTTATAGACCAAATTGGACAATTTAATCATTACTCTCTTAAATCGAAATAATAGGTTCGTTCGCGGACACCATACTGAATCGGTAACGAATCAGTTCAAAACCGATTTAGGATCATCGCCAAAGTCGCCAAGTGCATGCAAGTTTATGAGCCGAGTTACGATCCGATATTCGCGTTTACACGAAATACGTTCGTTACCGATTCATTATTGGTTCTAGCGATCCTCAAATATTTGTTAGGATGAAAAATTAAATTATCTTACTCATGCGCAGTTTGCTAAATTGTGGCTAATTCAAAATCCCGTTTCGCTGTCATGCTGCGTTCACACGAGTCAACTTTAGTAGCCCGTTTTTAGTAGATCACAAAAAGTTGAATGAAGTACCTCGTATGAGAACCGTATCAACTTTTTAGTGGATCAAAAAATGTTTGAACGAGTCATCACACTAGGTTTTTCATTCAACTTTTGACCAAAGTAGACTCGTGTGAACAAGGCATCAACGTCTGTCAACGTTCAATTTAATTAACAATTATCCTTGTTTTACTTCCGAACATTTTTCACGGAAAAATGACCCTTTATCAGTCCATAAGCGTGTATTGGCTTGGCGATTATCCTAAATCGCCTAAATCCACTTGGAGGGATTTGTTATCAGTTGATTATGGACCTCCGCGAACAAACCTAGTGACTTTCGACTATCAAATAGTGACTATTCACTATTTAGTAGTGAAAAGTATACCACTATTTGAATTTAGTGGTATACTCTGCACTGCAAAAATAGTGAATAGTCACTATAGTCACTATTTCGATTTAAGAGAGTAGGTGTTTATTATACATAGTGTTTAAAAATTATTGATAATAGTCATTGTAGAACAAAGGTATACCTTAAAAATGTAAATGTCTAATACAAATATTTTTTGCGGCAGTGGCTGGTTATTTTGTTAATATACCTATTCGAAAAATATTTATAACAATTATGTAGTAGAAGTGACAGTGGAAATAGACTGATTTATTACATCTTACAAATTTGAAGTTTGTTGGAATTGATTTGTTAAAAATTAAATTGACTTTCATCAATAGTCTTTAATTATATAAAAGTATGATAAACACCCAATGACTAAAGTGTCCGATGTGATTTGTAAAGTGATTAATTTGATTTGTACGAGGATCACTTTGGAGTGTAAAATCTGTATAAAATGTATTACACCAAAAAAAAAAAATGCTTTATCGGAATTGATTATCACGAGTTCCATTCGCTTTATCAAATGTTTTTTTTCTTTTACGCTCCATTTAACAAAAATACTTTGTAACATAACAAATTTTGAAAAAAAAATCCTTTAATTTTACTATATAGAATTTAACTGAACCTATATTATGCAAATCTATAAGTATAAATAGTTTAAACATTTAATATTTCGATTTATAATTTTAATCATATTTCCATAAATAGGCGATACGTTGGGTAGGGCCTATAGTGACACGAAAACTAAATCCATCACTGATCATTGAAGGGAAACTATACATTTTTAGGATTTTATTTTTAGTTTGTTTCAGGATCGGATATATAGTTTATACGTTTGTGATTTGCAACATTTACATTTAATGACTTAATGACGACATCCGTATGTTAAAGGTAACCGTTTGGCAATAATTTGACGAGACTGATCTTGTCATTATTTTGCTTAGGTCATTATGTGTAATTAAGCAGAAGAATGTAATTGTTGTAAGTATTAAAATACGCGCATGCCGTTTTATAACCATTGCTTTACTACCTACAGAACATCTAGTTCAAGCTTTTGAAATGCTCCATAGCTCTGCAACTTATCGATTTATAAAATTGCGTCATTTTCACAACGCATAATAATTGTTCCTTGCCCATTCGGGGTTGTAAAAGGGCCGGTCTTGACATTTACATGTATTTGTTTCAATGTTATTTTTTCACGAATATTTCAGTGCGTTGGTACAAGAATATACATTTTTTATTAATAATTTCGGAAATTAATAAATTTACAGGGGGTTTTCTAATTAAAAATATGTCATTTTAATGAAAAGATAAAATGAATAAGCTCGGCATGACTCGGTTATGTAAAAGCAGACAAAGCGTAATGTTTACGAAGATATCAGAGAGAGTGAAAAATTTATCTTTAGGCGATAAAATATCATGTAAAACAAGAACACTTTTATTTGTTCTTTTTGTCAACTCTATATACATACTTTCTAGTATTTATATGTAATTGTATAAGAGTTTTTTACAGAATAAATGTTTTTCACTTTTTTCAAAATCTCAGTTAATTAGAACACCAACGAAGATCAATTACTTCCCAAGCATTTGTTAAGTCCATGGTTTTTATTTATGCACTAGCTTGAATACTCGGTGTTGTCTGGATTGTAATTTTTTTTGAAATATAGATAGAAAATTTTTTACTGAAGCAAAAAATTAACATAAACTTCCATTTAAATAATTGTAAAATCAAGAAAAAATTTCAATCAACAATTTAGAGCTTTTAAAATGAATTTGCACCTCCGTTTTCGTGGCAAAAGCCCAGGTTTTCCTTGCAGACTCTGCTTTTAAAATTTTTTTTTTCACTCTTTCAAGTTTCAATTACTTACTCATAATTCAATTACTTGTTATGTGTAATTTTTACTAATAAGAGTAAAGGATATCTACGTTAGAGATGCAAAAAGAAATAATTAATCATAAATCTTATCTAACACATTATTTGAAGCAATTATTAGGTGAAAAGATCACTGTTTTAAGTTTTAAGAATTTATTTTTCTTTTACACAAAGTTTCGTCGGTGTTATTCCGACTTCATCAGGTATCTTGAAAAGTCTGTTTAAATTGTCATACCCTTTTTTATTACGACACAGTTTTTTATTATTCACTAATTTTAAACGTCTAAATTATAATTAAACTTTTTTTTAATAAATATAATAAAAATATAATATGAATATAAATTTAACAATACAAATTTCAGGTGTTTATTAATGTATTATGGATACCACATTATTATATATCCCATTTGAACAATAATATATTTGTATGCATTCTTGTCGTTTATGGAATAATTGAAAACCTTTCAACCTCTTAATGCAATTATCAACTCTTGACAATTATTTATCAGTATAAATTTACAAATATTTATAAATTACCAAATATCTACTCGATGTTGACTCTTTTAACGCTAATATATGAATATGTTATCTCTCTTAAGTCATGACTGATCATCGCTGTTGTTTTTACTGGTACTTAATGATGTTCATGAATAGTATCCCTAAACTAACCCTATGGTCCACGCATGGTGAATCTCAATCATTGTCCGAGCCACACATTTTTAGACATTTTTATCAAATTATTAACGTTTTTAGTACAACGGTATATATTTAACGCGACTTAATAAAAACGTGATAGCGTAAGCGCGCGAACAAAAGCGCGATGTTAAAATTGCGCCGATATAATCCCTAGGACAAAAGCACAATGAAAATTGTACAAGAAAGTGTTTCAATTTCAAAATTATCTGTTAACAAAACGTTAAAACTTTATGAAAATTTGGGATGATGTATAAAAAGTTTCACTTTAAAAAGTTGCGCCAGTTAATTACCAATTTATCAATGTTAACCACCAACGTGAGGAATAAAAAATAATTTAGGTTTCAACCTCACGTTGCATATGGATATTCCTTAAAATTACAACCTGCATGTGTAAAATAATTGTAGCGATACATCTTGATATTGGTTACCTGATTGCTAGATAACACAGCTTTATTCATGATAAAAATGCTTATCAACCAATAGTATTTGTCGAAACTGGTTATCGATTTTATTAACGCTTATTTCTCTGTTGTCAATCACGATTTTGTCGTTGCCTATATATATCTTTCGCGTTTTTGTCGGTGAATTCATATTCATATTTTAAAGCCTGGATTGTTTAGTTCTAATTAATTTTTTGAAACAAAAATCCTTAAATAATTGATTTTTTGTTGTTATGATTAATTTAAAAAAAAAACATTTTTGTGTGTGCCATCAAAATTTCTTATCGTACCCCAACCCTGCCCTAGTCCAAACACTTTACTCATCTATCAGCTTGTACGTTTTAGAATTTAGTGCAAACGGACAACCAATACTCAACGCCATAACGCAAATAGCATGTTTAGAGATTATAAAATACCTACTTTAAGTTATGAAATCACTACAGATTTTAATATTATAAATAAAAGAGTCGTTTTAGTTACAATGAATATTTTGAAAAAACTTCATTAAAATTCATCAAACATTTTTTTAAAAAAGGAGAATACCAACGAACAAGTTTATATAAAGTAAAGATGCAAAATACATTACATAAACGAATTTTTAATTCAAGTTCTTTAGTATTTTTATTTTATTAAGGCTTCCGTTATAAAGTTTGAGAGCCTTCCTCAATACAGCTCTTTTCAAGTGAATTACCTGCATCCGGTTTCCATTCAATATATATAGTATTATCATGATCTCCGATTTTTTTCTTCTTATATTTCAAATAAAATACGTGTGGAAGACGGTGTCTTTTGCCAGTTATCTTTATGCATATTTAATTCAAAAAATCAGGTGGATCAAATTCGGTCGTTAAGACGAGTAGTAATCGCAGGAAGTATTTACACGTTGAAGTTAAAATTCATTAAAAAGTTGGTTGAACGATCAATGATTTTAACGAGACAATTCAATTGGTAAGAAGCGTAATAAAAATTGAGCAAAACCTGGTTTTAATAAAGTTAAGTTTACCGGGACGTTCAAGCTGGTGTAGAATTTTTCACTTGATTTCATTGTCCTCGTCATTTTGTACGTCACGTTGATAATTTTTCAAATCGGTTTATAATTTTAATGACACCCCGGGAGGAAATATGTACTTTAATATCAATATTTCTTCTTTTTTTCCATTAACAAAGTTTCCTGTCTCTCGTACATTCACCTACATAGTAGCAAAAAAACGTAACTAGTTCATAAACTAATTTTACTGTGATACACGCTTACATTTAAAACGCAACGTTTCTAGTTAATCTAATTGAACCCACATTACCATTAACAGGAAAAATTTGTGGACGCAATTTTCTCTGAACAACTGAAGCGTTAACATGGCAATATTAGTTTAAAGGATAACTTCGTTCCTCCATGGTAATTACAAATGGGCTTTAAACTGAAAACTCATTAAAGTCATTACATGTGTTTCACAAATATCTCTTGATGGTGATAACAGGATCGTTTTTAATACTATAGTACTTTTAATTTGAGAGAGTTGAATTACATAAAAAGAAACCCGCAGTAAATGGGTTTCGTACTACGATTGTACTATTTGATAAACTTTTTTAATTGAAACCAAATATTTCAGGGGGTCTGGAGAGTTAGAGTGATGTTAATTTGAACTATTAAAAATGCATTGTTTGAAAATATATGAAGGAAGTACGAAGAAAGGCGTTAATAACAAATATCTTTACCGGCAATCGTCGTTAATAAATTAAATAATATCGTGCTTATTTTAAACGCAAGAAATGGTAGAAAAATGAAAAATTTTCCTTTATAGACTTGGAAAGTTTGCTTCATTTTTATTTACTCAAATAAAATAATTGATAAAATAATAAAATAATAGCCGAGAGCTAAAACACAGAACTTGCAAGGAAAAAGTTTTCAAATGGTTGTTAGAGGATAAGAAAATTCAAGAAAAAACTAGAAGCATAAAGATTATGACAAAGTAAAAAAAGTTTCGAACTATTTTAGTGATTGAATTAAGAAAAGAAAAAGGATTTTTAAATTTTCATACAGCTTAAGAACTTATCGTTTTCGTAAAACCTTGAAATACAACTAAAAGTAGCCCGCTGGAAAGAATTGTAAAGTAGTTTGAACTAATATTTCACTTGTTGAATAGAGAGACTGAGTTATGGCAATGATATGAGACAATTTGAGATGATTATTTAAAAATTAGCTGATACCCGCGACGTCGTCTGCGTAGGTTATAATGTTAATAACATATATAATTTACAGAGGAAAAACATTTAAAGAATTGAAAGAAAATAACCGGAAAGAACTTAGCGTAGAGCATTTTCAACTATATGCCTAAAAATTGCTCCTGCAGTATCCGCTATTGCTCCAAATGTATAGTTTTTAGTTAATTAATAATTACTTTTTCAAAAATTTGTAAATTCAAAAATAAAAATTGCTATAGAATCATAAGAATCATAATCATCAATAATAATAATATAAAATAAATATAAATACATAATCACTTTTTTATATTTTTTTTTTAAATTGTTCCTTAAATGCTCTTTCCGGTTCCGCAATTGCTCCATGTGTATAGTTAATCAATAATTCAATTTTCAAACTATTCATGTTTATAAAATCCAACGGCAGTTGATAACGTCATAGTACAACAATACATGTATTTAAATAGTTTTAAAAAATTAATTATTAAAAATATTGCAAACTTCGAGCTTAAAAAAAATTTTCATTAAAATTATTTTGGGTTTTATAGCGATTTTAATTCTTGAGATTGAAATTTTTCTAAAGATTTAATTATTAATTAACTATTAACTATGCACCTGGCGCAATTGCGGATCCGGAAAGAGCATTTAAGGAGCAATTAAAAAAAACTTTAATCTCGCCAACTTAACTATTTCTGGTTAAAAAATTTATACAATAATAAAAGGGAGGGTTGAAAATTAATTTGATTACTGTAACAGTTGTAACTTGAAAATGTATTTTGAAAGAGAATTTAAAAAAAGCTTTATTAATCTAATATCTCGCTGAACTGCATTAACTATTAAGTCTACACTCTTCACTTAAATATGAAATAATCAGTAAACAGTGGAAGGAGAAACACTCTCTCTGCAGCCCATGCGCATTAAACCGTTTACCCCACTCTATCAAAGTGACGAAAAATGTTCGCTTAACGCGTTTTGCTTCTAAAAATCGCATATTTATAAACTTTAATTACTTTGCTTTTAATTAAAATATCGTTATTATTCTTTTTTTAGATAAGGACCAAGTATATAAGAAGTGAAACAAAAAAAAATTGATCGAATTCTATCCAGTAGTTATTAAGTTATTTAGTTAAAAGTGAACATTAGAAAACAGCTATCATTTTATTTATGTATATATTTTGTGATTTTTTGGCGTTAGGATTTTCGTTTTGTTTTCCCTATAAACTTTGGGTTATAATCTAAATTGAATTTTTTTTTTCAAAAAATTAAGCCCATTAGTTTAAAAGGTAATTTTTAATCTTATTTCTCTAATATTTATTAAACATTGCATTTAAAAAATTCTTTTATTTGATATATCACATGGTGCATTTAGCAATTATATTTCTTTTTTTAATTTTGCACTTTAACTCCCAAAAGTAACCCTTAAAATCTTTATTGCTTTTTTCAATAAACGTATGTCATTGGTTCACCAAATTCTAAACATGTTTTAAATTTCGCATTTTTTGTCGAGTATATTCGAAGGGAATTGCCTGTCATAGACGGACGTCCAGCCGGACATATGAGTAATCCTATAAGAACGTCGTTTCTCGTTTTTAACGTACGAAACCCTAAAAAAATGTGCCTGTAAAGGGCTTTAATATAATATGTTATAAATTCCCAGGCTAGAAAATTATATTTACTTAGCCGTTATCACGTTGAAAGGATGACGTAAGAAAGGATGTTAGTACTTTTCAACTTGTGTCTCAGATTTCTCAAGTTTACTAATTCATAAATATTAAATACACAAGGAAATGGAAGGCGGACCGGTTGAAACTTTCAGGGTGAGTTTTGATGGGACTTGGCCAGATTTACACGTTCACATAATGCTCATTTAACTGTCCCCTTGAAAAAGTTTACATCCTGTTATGCAATATAACACGGTGGGAACTTCAGAGAGATCTCTTCTCCGAATTTACATCGTTACGTACAGTAAACAGATTCACCGAAATGCATCAAAGCAAATACATAAGTAAATATAAAAGAGGATTTAGTACGAATAAAGAGAATGATACTTTTGAAATTTAATAGGTAGGCGTACTAACTTTGAAATTTCAGCAAATTCTTCGAGTTTAAATCAAACAAATGGCAACGTTTTAATTAGCTTAGCTTTATTCATTAAAAATTTCAAATCGTGAAACTTTTTTATTGTTTCAATAAATATTAAAATTATGAAGGAAATGGGATTCTTTCCAAACTAAATTTAAATAAATTATTTGAAGTTTAATTAAATTTTTCACTGATTACATTTACATAATTTATATTTTGGCCATTATCGATTTGATTTTTCTCATATTTTTTCTATTAAAAAATTAATTGTAGACTATAAAAGCTCTGCATTATTTTAAGGTCAACTATTCTCCATACCAAAATTTCCATTCTTTGCAAAAATCTAAGTGTCACTCTGAAAGTCCTTGCTGTATTGATTGGAAAAGTGGAAGGTTGAGTAGCTAATTTCAGTGCATACAATTAGTGGAGTAGGATATTCCGTTTAACTTTTTTTTAAATGTGGTAGTTTTTGCATAATTTGTAACATTGACATGCCATGATCGTTAACTTTTTATGTTTGATTCATTATTATTGAAAGTCCAGTGATTCACTTTTGATAAAAAGTTCAAAAGCTCTTATTAAAACAGTTTCCAAAAAAAAAAAAAAACTTTAAACTCTCACCTCCTTTTAGTAAATGCATATTTACATAGTTCCTATAATTTTAAATACAAAACCTTGAATATTTCCATATCCATATAATTATCAATATTACTAGACATGTATAAAGATGAAAAACTTTTATTTTGAATGCGCTAATCGCAAACACTAAAATTTGCAACCTTACAAAATTTTTTTCATCATATCTATTAATGCTAACCAGGCTCTAGGATATTTAAGTAAAAGTGTAATTTTTTTTCTTAGATTTTGGAAAAAATATTTTCATTTTCCTAACTTTTAGTTTTATACACTTGTAACCAAGCTATTATTAATCCACGTAGGTACAATTTAATCATTTTAATCAGATTTTTTTCTTTTACTTAAGATTTCAAATGAATAATATAAAGAACTATAATAAAAATGCATTCAAAAAATTTAATCTATTTATTCATTTGATCTAATCATTTTAATTTATATTTGCTTACCTTAACTACTGTTTAAGGCAGAAAGGCTTAACTCTGAATGTGGTTATATAAAATACTAAAATTTGTGATTTAAGAAAAAAAAATTGAGAGAAAGCTTCTTAGAAGGTGGTTTGATATACGATAATTGGACAGGAATAAAGCGTAAATTTTCAAAGACCATGCAGATTTAAGCCTATTTCGTAAAATGAGAGAGAAGAAAGGGATATCGTAGAAAAACCAATGGCACTACAAATTTTGAATAAACAAAATAATTATATTTTGTATTATATTTCTTTTGCGATACTCTCTAAATCCCTTACTCTAGATCTCCCATATTTTTTATTGCTTAGAAGTTTCACTTCTATTACGAGGCTGCAAATGCAGTTTTTATAATATTGCTAATGATCCTGCCAAATGTATAAAGATTTTAAAAAATATATATTTCTTCTTAGATTTTGAAAAAAACTAACTTCGTTACTTTTGAAACTTTCTCCGACCAAGAAATTATAATTTAAAATTATTTTTATACGCATTTTTATTTGTGTACGCAATATAATATATAGGATGATAGCCAGTTCTATGGTTGCTTATAAATATTACTTCAAAAGAAACATCCTTATTTAAATCAGTAAGAGACAACCATTCAGATCAATCCATACAGTAAAAATTTTTTTTTCATCTATTTCTATTCAGCCATTAAGAACAAAAATTTGTTTCTAACTTTAAATAGAATAAACTTTTTGAAATATAACTCTATTTATAAAAAAAATCAAATTTGGAATTATATATCCAGAAAAATATAACGATTATGACTCCTAATTTCGATTCTTCAAGAGTTGTTTTCCTCCCAATTAAAGTGAAAATATTTTTAAGGCTTGCACAGTGAAGAAAAAGTTATCATACTCGTTTTAGTAGTTATTAAGTTATCATTGAATAATCTTAATTTGATCATTTTCTTTCATCTTATTCCCTGGATGCTTAGTTAGCAGGATAAATAAAGACTATCTTGATGTCCCTAGTTATATTATAATAATTAACGTTATAATAATCAAAATATGAATATTAGCGGTGTAAGAGAGAACGTGAGTCACTCATATGTAGGTATATATCATTTTTACAACTATTAAATAAGTTACCTAGTTTGTACCTTATAATATATATATATATATAGGTATCCTTGTGAAGTTGTTCGGTTATACATATATGGGAGTAAAAATAAAAATGTCTATGATAATCACTAACATAAAATATCAAGTATTTCTCTCTTTTTTGTGAGATTTAAGCTATCGCGACTATAAAGACATAAAAAGTCCTCTGATTATACAACTCTAGGTAAATTCCTTTAGAATAATTCCACAAGTGGCTCATTAGAAAGTAAATGAAAATTATGTTTTAAATTAATATAAAGTTTGGAAAGCTTTCGCTATGAATATTTTGTAATTTGTATTAATAATGAAATAATAAAATTCACGCTATGAAATATTTCAAATGTTCAAAAATAATTAAGAATTTTATAGAAAAAATCAACTATCAATAGTTTATTTTATGCTTAGCGAAGCGGGTAGATATCAGTTAATATAACAGATAGTGTAGTACGCAAGGATAGATAATATTTAAATTTTAACGTTTGTGTTCTTTCAATAGCTTTTTTAAATCTTAAAAGGTTTGGAGTATTAAATATTTTTTTTGATAAATAAGATTTTTAAATAATGATATTAGTATATGAATTTTTTAACAATAAAAAAATATTTTCAAGAAGTCACAAATTAATTAATAAAAGCTAAAAAATTAGCTCGATAATCCTGCTGTATTTTTTCAAATACACGTTTTTTGCTATTTTTAATATAAAATACAAGTAAGCAGATTTGAAAAAAAATACACGATGTAGATAATTGAGAATTTAAAATTCAAAACACGCAGATCAACAATGTATGCTAAGTTAAATTGATCCCGTTAGGGAGGCAATAACAATAAAATTATAATATTAATTAATAACAGGAAAAGGTAAAGAAAATCTAAGCATGATAATTAACTTAAAAGATTAATTTACGTAAAAATATTTCGCTCGTCAAGGAAGAAACCCATTGACAGCTATGTGGAGGAATCATCGAGGGAAAAGCCTAAATTTCAGTTTGCTTTCACTAAAGACAATTACCGAGTAGTCAAAACAATACCTATACCTATACATACTAATCGGATATTTCTCTGGAAATCGGATTAAATTAATTAACCTGCCTCGTTCAACTTACCATTGTAAACGCAGCTAATGCTAATAATCTACACCAAGTTAATGCAAATTGAATTGCGAACAACAATGATACGATTGTTGCGTGTGAATTGGATAATAGAAAAGGGCACAATTGTCTCACGATCACAAGAACATGGTCTGTTCATTTTCACTAAACTGCAAATTCCAAATAATCTTGTCAAACACACAAAATCACATCAGTGGTTGGTGAACACAATAAATTTAAAAAATAATTTATATCTGTTGAGGGACGAAATGAAGAAGAACTTGCACTTGACTACTTCGGAGGACTTGTCTTCGTCAATCACAAACATAAAGTGTGTAAGCCATGGCCGGAGGATGTGGTTGGAAGACGTGCCATGGTTTTGTAAAGGGGAAACCGACAACGAACGATGGATGGATGAGCTCCGTCTTCACCATCAACACAAGTCTTTCGGTTTTTTTTATAATCATGTCTTTGTCTATGCTATTAAAAATATTAACACGAAACAGAGAGGAATTATATAAACAAGAGTGATTTAAAACGTTTTAAAAGGTTTCAAATCTTCCCAGAGCTAGGCCAAACGTGAAATGACCCAGCCTTAAAAAGCCCAAACGAAAACGATTGATTCATTGAATTGAACCACTGCCAATGCACCCGAAATCTATTGTAAAATTCTAATTAAATATTTAACTAGAAAATATCACAATCATTTCTTCAGTTTTACTTTAGAATTTAGATTAAACCCTCACGTCCATAGACGTACCCAGTTTTTGGTCTAGATGAGGGCAAATGAAGAAGAATTCTGTGAATACTTTAATTTACCACTTTAATTAAAACCTTTTTTGTTTTCGCTATAACAAAACTCATTAAACTTACTAGACTTATTAGACTTACTAGACTTACTAGACTTATAAAATTAGTCTTAGTCTTTATAGTAGTATTCTGTATAAGAATAAAATTATCGGTTTGCAAACCCCCCAATTAACTGATTTCCTTAAATGAGGTATCAATTTTTATAAAGAAAATTATTATGCCTGAGGATTCATCAAGTTGTTTTTTTACATCAGAATCAACCTTTTTCATTTCAAAATCAACACTTTTCATTTCAAGTAATATGTTTTTAAAGTATAGGTGTACCAAAAAAAAAAAAAAAAGATTAAATATGCAATAAGTCACATATTATATACCAGGAGTTGGCAACCTATGACCCGCAGATCACCAAGTGACCCGTTTGATATTTATAAGCGACCCACTTTAGATCCGAAATTAAAATATAATAGGTATATAAAATAAATAAAAGAATATAAAAAAAATTCTTTAAAAGCGTATTGTAATAATTTTCTTGATATAAATTATAATGAATATTTTATTCACTGGAAAACTCCCTTAAAATGAAAATATTACTGATCCAAACGTCTATTTAATACTCACATAATAGTTGATTTTGACCCGCAGTCAAGGAAGGTTGCCGATTCCTGCTATATACGACAGTAAAAAAAATTTAAATGCAAAAGGTTGTATTTGAAGTAAAAAATTGTAGTTAAATATTAATCTTTAATTTAAGTTTTACTTAATTCTAAGCTATAAAATTAAAAAAAGTAGTTTAAACAGCAATTTCAAGTAGCTTAAAAATTGAGCCAAATTGTGTTTCACAATTATGGCTTTACTTAAGATTAAAACTAAAAAAAAATTATTCCCCACTCTTTAAAATCGAAATAGTGACTATAGTGACTACTCACTATTTTTGCAGTGCAGAGTATACCACTAAATTCAAATAGTGGTATACTTTTCACTACTAAATAGTGAATAGTCACTATCTGATAGTCGAAAGTCACTATTTCGATTTAAGAGAACATAAGTTTCCGACAGAAAAAAATTCACTTTGAAAAAGCTTGACAGAAATTGACGAAAGTGTGTACGAAAATAAAAAAAAAAAAACGCATTGAGGAATATAACGATAATTTTGTTCTGCACGAGGACAGCGCGGTATGTGTTTAATAAATAAGATATCCTTCATATATTATAAAGTATACATACGACGAAAGAGAAGAGAGGAAAGTATACATATACATAAGTATACATATGAGCGTGAGAGAGAAGACACGGGCTCTGATCTAGTAACAATTTACATAAACGAGGTGGAATTATTTTGTGTATACGCGTATATGCCAACAGCTGATGAGGGAACAACCTTAAATAAAGATTTCATTTCAATCAAAATTCTTTAATTTTAGAGAAATTAATATTATTAAGCACACAATAGTCAATATAAGGAGCTCATAGGTACATTTTACTTCATCTACTATTTCGTAACAGCAGTATTTAGAGATAAAAAATTAACTGTCCAATTAAATGAACTGGTGATAGTCACGGTCCAAGAGAGGCATTACTCCTGCATACCCTTTCGGTACGCCTATGCTCATGTCCTTGTCTTGTTCACCTGCCGTGAATTAAATTTACTCGCCCCAAGTTGTTTTTTTTTTTTAATTTTTATTACACCTACAAGTTATTTATTTAAGCGTTACATTATAATTTGTTTTAGGGTTGTAAACTACTACACGTAGAGACAAAAACTAAGATTTCGAGCGTCTTGTAACACAACTTAAGAGAAAAACTAAACCGCTCTTTAATCACATAAATTAAATTTAAAAAAAAATAATTGGAACAAAAAGTAGACTTCATTAATTTTATAAAAATTGTCTTAAAAAATAAAAAAAAAAACAATGAAACATAATATCATTTAATTAATTAATTAAAAAACCTAGGTATAGTTTCTATAAAAAACGATGTGTCTTAGATTATATTACTTTCAATTTGCATATGACGAGTATCTATAAGTTGTTTAGAGCCTTAATAAAAATGTAATATAAGATTTTATTTCGAGTCAAAATTCAATTAAGACAAATCTTCAATGTAAAATTAATTTAAATTTTATTTTCTTGATATACACGGATGCATTTTATCACAACAATAAATGGTCTTATTAAATTTGTTCCATTGGGATATTTATTACGTGTTGACTCCACATAGAGTGGTATAATAATTTTTCTATACAAAAATTAAATTTTATGATACAACCGTTTTTAAATTTTATTACGATTAACTCGATTTAAAAAACGAAAGATCTCGAAAAAGGTTCACTGAGATTTCGTAGTCGATCACGTATAGACCATAATTAAATTAATCAAACTCTCGTATAATTTGTATTTAATAAAAAGTTTCGAAATTATTTCCGTGGTAACCTAAAAAGACGAGGAAAGAAAAAATGAGAGATTGGAGGTGGAATTTTTTTTCTTAATTTCTCTGTTGAGATTCAAAATTTTAATCGTTTCAAATCACGCTATTTTAAATGAATCCCATTCACCATATGAAAGTAATTTGGGAATTTATGATTCCAAGAAGAAGACGTGCGCTAATCTTGAAGTTGTTAATGTAAATTAGAACCTTGTACATTTATCATTTATTTCATTACAGATATATCAGTCTAACCAATTCGTTTTTCCTCGACCTTAATTTTTGTTCTGATAATTGGATAAAAAGTTTTTGTCTTCCAAAAGGAAACAAAGATTGCGAAACTCTTCTTGATTATTTTTACCGAAATACAGAACGAAAAAAACGTAGGTAAAAACGTAGTTATATGCACATAAAGTGACTAATCTTCCTCTATAACTAGAAAAATAAAATTTTTCTTTTTTGTTTTGTACTTCTTCAAAAAATGTTCTGGTCTTCGATTTTGTCCCTTTTATTAATTCAAACGTTTGAACATTTGTTACAGAAGTTAATTTTATTTTGAATGATTTATTTTTTAACATAAATTTTGATGACAAGAAATAATTTTCTTTACTTCGAAAAGAAAAATTGTTTGACATATAGGAATCAAACCTTAACTTTTTGATGATATAAAATTAACAACACTGGAATATACCAGTTTCAATGTTGGTTTTCTAAAATCTTCACAAGTATATAAATACAGTATGTAACAAATCTGTTGTGCTGCGGTCTTTTGTAATACTATTTAATTATTGTGCGATTTTGACGTGATAACGTCTTATAAATTGATGAACACCGACAGCTTATATGAAAAGGGTCACGTTCCGTTTGAGCCTGTGCGCGCAATCGATAGAGAGGCACGAGTTCTGCTACTGGAACGCCGCCACGCGAGCTTCTTCGAGAACTTCTACAATAAGCTATGCCTCGTATTCAATAATTGTTGAATCCTAGACAACTTGTTTTGTGTTTTTTCTACAATTTACTTAATTAATTTTAATTAATTTCCTTCTTAATTTTATGTTTGATTTCATTTTGAAAAAACTGTTTATTTTTTCTTCTTTGAATTTTACAAAATAATGATTATTTAGTGAAAATAATTCAATTCAATTCCTAAAAGTATGCAATTTTTCATCAATGTTTCTTTATGATGTTATCACGTAAAATTATCGCCCGTAAACCGACTTTACAGACAATCAATTTTTTGTACGTTATTTGTGCGATTTTCTTTTGCGGTATATAAATTCAAACGGTGTTGGCATTAATTAACCGTTGTAATATTTACATTATGTCAATATATTTACTTAAACACATTTTAATATATCTCCTCTACAAGGCGCTATTATGCGGTATTTCTCCGTATGTAAAATAAGAAATTAAATGCTTTCAAAATGTTTTCATATGTAATTTACTAATTTATTAAAGTAAAACTTCTTAGGTGGTGATTGTGTAAGTGAACAAGAATCGAGAATTAAATTTTAAGGACGATTCATTTCGTTACAAGAGAGAGAAGAAAGATACGACTTATAGAGAAAACGAAAGATAGCCATATATTCCAACGCTCGGAGGTAGAACAAAAGAAAGTGATGCATTCACAAAATATAATAAATAATATAAATAAGATGATAAGGTGTAACTATTCAATAATCTTAATAATATCAATGCAAATTTTGTATTCTCCCTTTCCATCACTCCCTATCTCAAACTATATCTCCCACGTTTTTTGTTTTTTAAGAAGTTTCACTTCTATTACATTTACGGCGCTACACGACGCCATTTTTTTGTTTGATATCATTTTCTCAGTTTTTTGTAAATTTTTAATGTTTTTCTAAGTTGCACTTTCTTAATGCCATCCCTCTCTCCTGCAGAACAATTTCTTAAATGTTGACAAAAATATCTGTTTAAGTATTTATGAAATTCCCAAGTAATTTTTTATGCGGCTTCTTTTGTACGATCGCTATCTATCGTACAAAAACAGGTTTAATGGTTTGGGTAGGCATTAAATGTATTCCTAATGAAGATAGCACCTTACATTGAATGGTTCTAACCATGCTTAACATAAAAAATGATTATATCTTTTTCATATTGCGCATGACTTGTACCGTACAATGTACGGTTTTATTTTCATCGGAAAGAAACTTATTGAATATTATTTTAAATTTTTCTTTAAAGAAATGCCAAACATAAACACGACTAGATAATCTAATCAAATTATTTTTAACATGTAATCCTTGTAGGTATATTGTTAAAATGTTATCTGTGGCATCAAATATTGCCATCTATTGTATTATTTAGTTACTTAATATTGTTATTGTTTTGTTAAATTATTATGAAATAAACTAGAGTCGTTATTTGTCTTCCGATACGAAAACATCGATTTTATCATATATAAATTCCTTTTGCCATCATCTTAAGATTTTGGAAGGTGAAAAATTGATCTATTTTGGTTTCATTCCAAAGAAAATTCTTTTTCTGTGTACATATTTTTGTTTGCAACGGGGAAGTATTATTATACATTGATGAATAAGGGATTGCCTACCCATTATCATTATGTTAATTACTAATGCTTTTAATATGCATGTGGATTGCATGAAATTGAACACTTTTGCAAAAAAAATTAAACACAAATGTAACAGAATTTGAATCGTTATTGAAAGTATTTGTTTGTAACAGAAAAGAAGCTTAGAACTGAGAAATTAATTTGAGGAAATTATTACGTAGATATGTTCAAATCAAATAATAAATCGCTATGCCGTTATGGGTTGAGTGAAGATCAGTCACCCAGGTAGATGAGGTAGATACTGTGTATTTAAAATGATGAAAAACTAACTATCTAAAATTGATAAAATATGTGTGGATATTTCCAATCATTTTAAAAATGAATATCCTCATGAGAAAATTCATTTATATTTCAATTTATTTATCCTCTTTTTCACTTGAAAAAAGTTGGCCAGCTTAGTTTACAGGATATTTTTACAATCCACAAAACTCGACTAAATAGGTCATGTTTTCAGTCCCTAAATTCCCGCACTTCTTGAATTTGGGACGAGCCAATGTTGATGTTATCGATCTAAAACGTGTGTTCTATGTTATCCCTTGCATATATAATTTGTGTGTATTCGTTTTGTGAGTGAGACGTTCACCTGACAACGTCTGATAATGTTTTGTCTGTTGTTCCCCTGGAGTTGTCATGTTCCTGGACTCGTCACCATTGTATATATAAATGCTTTGTGTCTAAAGACAAACATCCGTAATGTAAATAAATATATAAAACATTTAACCGTTCGTTCTCGAATTGTAAAACTGAATGAAAGATTTTCTTAGTTTTGTTTTTAAAATTTTTGCCTCATTAAAAATACATAGTTTAAATAGAGCTTTTTGTGTTTAATCAAGCGTTCAATAACAGCATCGACCTAATTAACGGTTCACATAATCTTTTGTTGGTATCGAGCCAATCAATGGACAATTTTGCATTGTTTCAAAATATTTTTCCAACTAATTTTTCTTCAAAACTCAACTGTTATTGAAACAAACGCTAGCTTTTAATCTTAAATACAAGACTCAAACAATAATTAACATTCTAAAATGTTAAAAAATATAAATTTTACTCAACTCTAAAAATATTAACATTAATTGAAAATAATATAGATACAACATGTTTATAAACGGGCATTGCTCTCATTTATAGTAATTCAACTAATATTTGATTTCATAAAAATCAATTTATAATTAAAAATACATTACGGGTATAATTAATAGTTAAATGAAACAATGAGAGTTTTTGTGGGATACTTAAGTGTACATTCAAGACAAATAATAAAAGCTTCCCACCGCTTTTTATGGTTAGTATAAACGTGCCAATGAATGCATTTACTATCGTTATATACAGTGTGCAAACGTTAATTTAGAGCACTCAATATTTTCACGTAAAACCTGAGCAAAGGAGTTAAAGCACTGCTTTGGATTTTCAAGAGAATTTTATTTAATTTTTATTGAATAAAAAGTTTATATTGAAAACAGTAAAGAGATTAAACAATGACATTTTAATGTATTGTTTTTGGGAGAACTATAATATATTCGAGGAAATAGTTTTTTCGGAATTCCATCCGTAAGTGACTCAAAGAACAAGCTTAAACTGTTGTATTCTCTGAGTTCTACTCCTAAACGATCAATTTTCTCAACTTCTAAATTTGCAATTATAAATCTACAAGCAAAAAATCTTGACTTTTGATATGAATTATAGTTAATGTTTGTGTATATGAATTGAGTTTATCTTTATACCTAGCAAGTTTTATTAGTGTATTTTTTTTAAATCTAGTTTTGTAGTTGTGTGGTATATACAGAGGTTTATTTTCTTAAGCTTGCGAGCTACGTTTACTGAGTTTGTTAAGTTTTGAATTGGTAGCCGTAACCTCCAGTATTTATATAATATGGTTCTTATATCGTCCTTGATTTGCTGAAATGTATTTCCTTATTATTAATAAATGACTAAAAATATCTCTTGAACATTTTCCAACGTGAAATATTTATATTTGATTTGTAAATTTGAATTTTTTTGGTGATAGTGAACAAAGAAATGCAGAATATGGAGATGATAAAGATTCAGAAAATAATATAAAATATATACTGTGCAGTTTGATACTGCTGCTCAACAAATCGACCGCGACGTTTCGACGCCCTTTATCCTAATATTTTTGTAACAATTTATCTTCAAAAAGCAGGGGAGAATATTTTATATTTACTCATGTATATTGCACGATCTTATAAATCAATATTTGAGTCTAGCGCGACAAAAGTCATCGTATATAGCCAGTTGTTGCATTCCAGCCTTATTATATTAGATATTCATCCGGTTTACAACCGAAAACTATAAATGTTTCCAATTTTTTGGAAATTTCAGTCAACTTTACTCGTTCATATACTACAAAAATAGTAAACATCTTAAACGCAAATGTTAAACATGTTTAATAAGAAGTTTATAAACAAAAATTTAATTTATAGTAAAAAATTTCACTTTGGTTTTAAGCTCAACACATTAAAAGTATTTATAGTACTTTACTAAAATGTCCTGTTATGATTCAGTATTGTAGATATTAAATAAAATAAAAAAATCTTTATATAATACTTCATATTTTAAGAAAATTTCCTATGAACATTTTTGTAGAACCTATAAGTTCTGAGATAAATTATGAACTGATACCTATAAAACTAGTGATAAAAATGGTATGCAATGATTATTTACTAAAAATTGAGGTGCTTTTCAACTATTTAATGAAGGATTTCAAAATTGATAGTTTGAAAAAAAACTAGTCTTTATTTCAACTCCGGTTTTTATCCACTTGGAGTTGAATTTATAGAACCCTTTCTTAGTCGATAATATTATTTTTGTATTATCCAAAGTACAAAAATCAGGGTTGAAGTTTAAACTGTTTTTTAGTTCTGATAATGTGTAAGTTGTCCTTGGTTTTATATTAGGTATGTTTCAGATGCGAAGAAAATCGTTCATTTACGGTACAATTAATGCGCAATAAACAAAACGTTACCATAATTATGTAAATAGCAGAACTTGTATCGTAACTGTACGGTTTTATTTTTATCTAGAACAGATCTATTGTCTAATTTACGAGTATATCGTAATATTTTAGTAAAATTTGTTATTTAATAAAATACCTAAGCAATTTCGGAAACGTCGATGGCTAGTGAAAGTAATTTAAATTACTTTAACCACTTAGATATTTCATAAAATTATAATAAATATTATCAGCAACCTCTTTAAAAACGGCTATATAGTATTGGTCAATAAAAACAGGTACCTAAGTGCCAAATTACTGAAAAATATTATATTTTTAGTCTAAATAGATTTTTTTGTGAATTCTCAGTTATTTTTATTTATTTCGTTTTACGATTGCAAATGATATTCTTATAGCTTTAAACAAGAAATCAGCCGCCAAAACTCATTAGGAGTAGGCATACACCCACTGGAACCTTTGTACTTTTAAGTAACCTGAAATTTTCTTTTATTATACTTGGATAAAAAACTGCAACGTTTAACTTCGCAATGATTGAAAATGTGCATATTATGGATGTCAATAATGTCTATAATACGGATTTAAAATAAATTGGAAGGTTGTTTTTAATAATTTCTTAAAATATTTATCATATTCTTCTACAATTATTCCTTTTTAACACTATTTCCTATTTTTATTTTCCCATTGTATTTTTGAATTGAAAAAACATTTCGGCATTCGAACATTTTTCATTTAATCCTAAGCATTACTTATTTGAAAAATCGATTGTGTATGTCAGTTTTTTATAAGAAGCGCCGATTATATAGGTGAATAAAATAATTCAAATTATTTTTACAAACCGTCGTTTAAGGAAGTGCCTATAGGTATTTCATAAAAAAATGATTTTAATAAAAGATTGTATCATATATAGATGACTGTTAAAGCGCAGTACAAAATACGCAACAAAGATAATTTGAAATATTGGCAAAGTGGTTTTTGTAACAAACACATTTAATATTTTAAGCTTTTGCTAAACGTGCAAATATTTCAGAAGTTTGGTCAGTAGCTTCTTAACTACGATCCAAAAATGTGTTAGAGAAACATATTGTTAAGTTTTGTAAAAATGTTCATGTGTAAATTCTATTTTAAACTTATTTAAATAAACACGAACTATGAGTTTTTTTTTACTTTTTTTTCGTGTGATATTTACATAACTAAACGAGTTATTTAACTAACGCATTGCATTCGTAACACTTGTTCGATATGCTCAGTAATTTTCGTTAACTTTTTTTTCATGTCGTTCATTAATAAAAAATATCCACATATTTATGAAAGTTATTTATGTTCTTTTTTGCGTTACAAACAGCTTGTTTGGGAATAAAATTGCAAAAAAAAAACACCGATAAGTTTAAATAAGAAAAACACCCTCTGTGACAATACAAAGTTGGAGCAATCAATTTAAAAATTTGGTCGATGTCAGCTTTTTATGTCTTCCATATAATATATGATATTCGAAAACTAGAAAGTTTAGAAACATTTTATTATTCGCGGCAAAGTGTCGAGGAAAATTTTCAAGTTGATGCCTTCACAACATTGCAAACTTTAAATGAAATTTAATTCACTTGCAAAAAAAAACAGAAAGAAAAAGTTTCAAAAGTTCCACCGTCGTAGATAAATACCAGTTTTATGAAGTAAAAATAAAACAACATAATTTCCACACAACAAAAAAAACTTGACGCAGGAAATTACAGAGACAAAGTTGGGCGTATAAATGTTTAAAAATCAAAAGCCTGTGTTGTGCAATACTTCAAAAGCACAGTAAATTAAACTGAATTTTGCTAAAACTGTTGACAAGTTAATTTATTGCGAAAATGAGTATACAACTACTCCTCTATTAACTACAAAGGTAATTTTTAATCAAACAACTTCAATATTCAGCTCTATTTAATTACTCTTTTAGAGATACGTATACACTGATTGTAAAACTAATACGCAACTTTATAAAATAAAAATATATTTATAGGCATTCGTCACAATAAAATATTTTCGTGTCGAATTTACTCAAATTATTATTTTGATTTTAAACCAAAATTAATTTTATTATAAACGAGAAAAAAAAATTCGAACAGGTTTAAATTATGGAGCTTAAAATAACAAAGTATGTTCAAGTTTCATAAATAGGGACACAAGTAGAGATTATGAAACGTTGATGTAAAACTGGGTATAATAAAAATATCTACCAAATCAGTTTTAATGAATTATCTAAACATTCAGAAAAAAATTAAAACATTTTATGTTTTTAAACACAAAAATAAATAAATAAACTCAAATGTGAATAACGTTAATGCTTTCAGTAAAGATCAGCAAAAAAATGTCCTGCTTAAAAACGAATTGATAAAATTAATATCATAGAGTCACTACCATTATTCTTATACTCCTTCTATTCTTATAAAACTTTATTTAGTTGCCGGAAATTAGATTGCTGGAAAGAAACAATTCATAGTTTTGTTTTCCAGGGAAATTTATCTTGGGAAAGCCATAAACAAAAATTAAAAGAGTTCCCTAGTCTTCGATTGAACAAACACCCCCTAATTGTTATGAAACCCAGTACCTACAGTAAGAGCACTCTTTGTTAGATTTTCGCATTTAACTTAAAAGTCATTGATCGAAAGAAAAAAGTGTTTCTGAAATAAAAATCGCAGATTGTGATTCTCATTTTCTAAGATATTAAACACAATTCCTCCTATGGACCTAGAAGGAACCAGTGTTAAGACGACAATCAAGGTTGCACTATTATTTTATTTGTAATAAAGAGTATCAGACAACCAACACGATGTTTTGGTAATTTAACCATTATCCTATAACCAACCACTTTTTAGAAATCTGTTTTGAAACATCATATTTGAGTATTTCCTTAGTTTTCACAAATATTTGCTGATAACTTTGAATGTTGTTAAGAGGAAAGTGAGAAATACTAATTAAAATTTTCAATAATGAAGATATCATTAACCGAAGAGATGGAAACTCTGTTGCTTTATATTTCTGACTTATCAAAAATTAATTTTTGTGGAGAGCTATATCTTAGTAAAATTTTTCACTGTAAGTAAATGGTTTTAAGTATTATTTCAGAAAGATTTATATTTCTTTTCACTGCATAAATAACTGCTCACATAGATAGTGTCTTTAAAATTGTATAATAAATGCATATTTTTTTCCATAAATAAATTCATGTAACTCTCTATTACTTTCTTTTATAATCCTGTTTCCTTTATATTCAGATTTTCCAGCTTAAAAGTTTTCCAAGCTCTGACCTAAGGCTAAACCATTGAAGATAAACACTTGGAAGTAAATAGTCCAAAGTGAATTTCTCAATATTATTGTTGGGATGCTTCGGGTTTTGTGAATAAACCATTTAAATTTAAGGCTAACAAATATTTGGCACTAATAAAAAAGAATATTATGCATTTAACAAAATAATAATTAGAAAACATCCATTAAAAATAATCTAAAAGTTAGATGTATTAATACCTAAGGTTTGTTCCAGATGCAAACAAAACCGTGCATTGATGGTACAATTGATGTACGAGTATAATAAAGAAAAAGTTTATTAAAGCCGTAAGTGTATATTGCGCAAAACTTTTAACTGTACGGTTAAAAAAAGTATAAAATAGTGAAAAAAAAAAAAAAAAAAAAAAAAAAAAAATGTACGGTTTTATTTTCACCTCGAACCGACCTAAAGTTAAAATAAAATTGTGATGGATAAATTTTTTTTGACCGGAATCATATTTAATTACTATAAACAAGACTTATTCTTGAGATCTAAAAATTCAAATTACCCGCGCCTAGAAAAAACAACCAAGCGGTTTTGCGGCCAACTTCATCTTTTTAATTTTGTGTCACCCTGATGCGCGCGCATCTTAAAATCTCACTCTCATAATTTTTTCATAACGCGTCTAAAGAAGTATAACTTCAAAAAGAAAATTTACATTTTTAATAGCTTATAGAGTCTGGCTAGGATCAGAAAGATGATCCATATATTATTTATAAGGTTGCAATTTTAGAATTTAAAATAAGCGTGCTCAAAAAATTAATCTTTCAGCATTATTTATTAGTATACAATTGAAAAACTTAAGCTTTACTATTAACAGACAAAGACTGTTTTTATAAATTGTTCATTTAAGTACTTCTTTTTCACATATTTTTATTTTAAAGCTTATGTTTAATTCTAACTGAAAGATTTAGTTTGTCATTATAAATTAATTTCATGTCATATTTGTTTAGAAACTCATTTATATTCACAAAGAAGTTTTTCAAAAGATCTGCATTATTGAATTTGCCTCATCTTGTCAACAAGATTTCCATCCCTTAGTAATTTCCGTTAACAACTCATATTTACTTTAGCATTCTCTATCTATGGACTATTATTTAAAATATATCTAATCAAAAATACAATTTGTGCCTGGCAAAACGCGTTATTGATCAGAATGATAATAATCTTTTAAAAATGTCCATGGTTTATAAAGGTATAAAACTGAAATTGATAATAAAAATAAATAGTAAGCATTCGAGTACGTCGTTTGGATTAAGCAGAGGCTTACCGCAAAGCTTACGAAGGTTTTTTATTTATATAAACGCTCTCTGCAGTGTGATGTTAACATTTTTGCATATATGTTTTGATATGACAAAACTTTTGCATCAGCCTTACTTATATCTTTTGATGGGTTTTAAGGAAAAAGTTTTTTTTTTGATCCAATAAACTTTTTAACAAAATCAATCGAGAAAATGTATAGATTGGATAATATAAAAATTACAACCGATTCAATTTGAACTTTTTGTCGTAAACACCGTCATCTCAGGTGTAAAGTCTCTTTAACGTGTACCTATTGAAATCGGAGTTTTAAATTGAGAGCTTTACACGATGGTTGGATACGTTAGAGGGGCTAAAAGGGGCTGAAAACTCCCCCTATTTTATCTCATTTACCCAATATTTTCTCAATATTTTTTCTTTGAACGCTATCGCATCAATAATTTGTATTGAGAAATATTCATTTTACCTCGAGTAAAATATTTCTTGAAAATTCAAATAAAATATTCAACAGGAAGATAGGATTTTATTTTTGTTTATATACTTCTAGAAAGACAAAATTCATACTGAAGATTTATATGTTTTGAATTTAAACATCAATAGGAATAAATGGAAATAAATCTCTACAAGAGAAATTTTTCAAATGAATGAATTTATAAAATAGTAAAAAATAACGTTAATTGAGTGTTAGTTCAATTACAATACGTCTTGATTATTGCGGCGCCAAATTATATTTCTATTTAATGAATGTCTACAGCTTATACATACTTACAAGAAAGCACAAATTTGTATGATAATAAATTAAAAGTTGATACTATGAAATTAACTAATTTGCATAGTAATTTCCTGTTCATTATCAATTTATAGATGAACAAAAACTAAATTTATGAATATAATATCGTATTGTTGTTATGATTATTGTCGCTAAAATACTTTAGCTTTTAGATTATCTTCCATTTAATTTACATATTTTTACATGAAAGGTTTGTGGTGAAAAGCCCGTTTAGCCCTACGGAAAACATTTCAACTATCCCTTGCATCAAGCTCACGATTAATTTGTCCATTCACCCGGTGAGAGTCCGGTGAGATTGGTTTATTGACATAGTGTAATTATACTTTTGCAAAGAGGAGCACGTATTAAATACTAGCTTGATAAATAAAACAAGTAATTTTAATATTATGGAAATCCTCCGACAAAAAATTATTCCTATGTTTGAGCTTGTTTGAATTTAGAAAGGTTGTTTTTCATATAATAAAATGAATGTTAATGTATATTAGTTCAAGCTCTGTTGCACAAATTTTTTGTGCTCTTGAACAGTTAAAATATGTTCGTATTTCGTAAGCAATGGTTCTGTTAATAATTACACGATAAGTTCTCATTAAAATAAGACGCCGACGTGGCGCTTTCGTTTAGAATTAAATTACTCACCTATAAATGAATATTTACTCGTACTTTAACAGCTAGTTTATTTAGTTTGTAGATATTGTGTTAAAAAAACAGCTGAAAAAATTAGAACTATAATACTAGCCCAAAACATAAAAATTACATTAAAATTGTGGTTAATTATGTTAACCAAAAAACCAATTTGAATTTATATTTTTAACAAAAAATATAATAAACAAAAAAAAGACCAAGTGTGAGAAAATTCACAGCAGAAGGGTTTTAGAATGATGATAAAACTCAAACTTAAAACCCAGTGTTTTAAGATGCATTAAATTAAGCAACTTTTTGTGATATTATTTATACTTCAAACGAAAACTTTTAAGCTTTTATTTTTTTACTTTTCAGTATTTTAAACGGCTTAAAATTTTATCAAATGAATGAAAAAGTCGACAATTGCAAAAAATATAATTACCGATAATCAACGTTAGCTAATGAATAAAACTGTGCTTGTTTTTAAATACAAGGGATGCTGGAAATATATTTTCCTTTATAAACTCGGGAAATTCGTTTTATTTTTCTTGTAAGCGCAGAATGAAGCTTTATAATAATCAGGTAATGAAAATATAAATTAAAATGACGATTAAAGAAAATACCGATGCTACAGAGACAAAAATTCTTAATTAATGATTGTATTAGGGTGAGAAAATGAAAGGAAAAAGTAAGAACATTGTAAGGAATTCGTTGAAATAAAAAAAAACCGAACTAGTGATAGAATTTAGATAAAAACAATAAATATTAAAATTATTACATTGTTACCACGACAATATCTTAGCAAGAAAATAGTCGTAGCGACCTATGCGTCAATACGAGTTGTCAAACTGGTATGGAAGACATGTATGAGAGAGAGAGAGAGAGAGAGAGAGAGAGAATTGAACTGTTTTTTTTTAATATTTTGTAGACTGAAGAACTCGTACATTATTTTTGCTGTAAACTTTGAGTAAGAACTTACATTAGGAAGTTTGTACACAAATTGAAGCCCATTAGTTTCGGAGTGGGAAGGAAACGATCATTTTACGTTTCATTCCTTTAATATTTTTTGAATTATGCATTTAAAAAAATTAAAGTCCTGTTTTGAGACCCTGAATATAAATCCTTTTATTTGATGTTTCAGATGATGTACCCCTTTGCATAAACTTTTGTTTTTAATTTTATATTTCAACCCCAAAAAGTACCTTTCAAAATCAGTGTTTGCATTTTTTCGATAAAGATCTGTCATGTCTTTGCCAAACCCAACAAATATACAAAATTTCAAATGTTTTTATTGTAAAGATTCGGAGAAAATAGGCCATGACAGACAGTCAGCCAGATAAGCGAGTAGTATTTTAACGGTGTCGTTTCTCGTTTTTTAAAATATTTTTCTTTTCTTTTATAAGTGTGCAATGGGTTTTTAATTTTTTAATGATTTAATGTTTTTAAATAATAAAAAGCTACATTAATTTTATTGTATACTTTTTTGTTTCACTCTATGTATATTAAAACGTTGAAGTCAACCGAGTTGTCCAGTCAACCAAGTGTTTAAATCGAAATGTTTGCAGAATGTCTGACTTTTGGATATTATTTTCTTTGAGGTATTCTATAAGGCGAGGGTTGGAAAAAAATAAAGAAAATTTAAATTCAAAATAACTCTGACAGGAGAAAAGTTTCAAATAAAACTTGTAGAAACTTAGGAATTGCATAAAAATGCATATAGCAAATTTACAATTTTCCTAATAGTTTAGCTGCAAGGAGTTGTTTTTAACGATGTTCAGATGTTGTCAATCTACTCTCCAATGTTTAAATATGTAGAATTCGGGTCATCTGATCAATTTAAAAATGTTGCGGTGTTTTTGATTTGATAAGGTCCTAATTTATTGAAATATGAAGCATTTTACGGTTATAATTTTTATGATTACGTAAAAAATTTGGTTAAAAGTATGGAACGTTCGTTATTCAAATGCTTTGCAATGTATTGAAGTATTTACGACAATTGCTCACCGAAACACATTTTTAGGGAGCTTTTTGAAAGTGAGGATTCTAAGATATAGCACGTAAAGCTTGTTGAACACATAGTAAATCTTGGATGGATTTTTGACTTGAGTTTGACTATATTTTATGCCAAATTTTAGCCAAGTAGTTTGAAGAGCTAATCACACAGCTTGAATATCAAGCAGTAAATCCTTTTTACGCTCTACTTACATAACAGAAAAAAAAAACTTAAGTTGGGTTATCTAATGGAAATTTAAAATTACTTAACAAAGACTATAAGTTTATAGACTTTACACTTAAGATTCATTTTGATGGAGATCGGCTTTGGTTAATCAACAAATAAAAAATCGCAAAACGATATTTGATTATTAATTTTGCCATATCAGAGTTACCTTTTCTAACAAGCATACAATTGAGTAGTCTCGCCTTTTATTTTTTAAAGTTCTATCATATTTCATAAGGAATTAAAACCCTTTTTCAATTAAAGCTTATGAAAACTAAATTTTAATGTATTATTAGATGGCTTTTGTATATAAATCTTAACACTTCTTTAACACGTTCTTTAACACTTTCTGAGGCACTGTGGCATGAAACCTAAAGTCAATTTTCAGAAAGGAAAACTTATTCAAGCCTATTTAAATCTCAATTTTAAATGTGAATAAATATTTCAACGAAAACTGAGGAAAATATTGTCGTTGGTTCACTGATGCAAAAAATCTATGTCCCAATATCGACAACTAAATATGTGGAAGTTTTGCAAAGAAAGAAAAAAAAAGTAGGTTTAGAAATGTAACATTTGTAGTCAGTCTTTACAGTAGAACCCTATGAATTTTTAACTTGCTAGAGCAGATATTTTCATTTAATAAACATGAATTACAGTAAACCAGAGTAATTAATTGAAGAAAAACGTTCAATTTAATAGAAAATCCCATTATAAGGTTATAGTTTTTAACGTGAATAATGAGTATAGTTTTTAGTGCTTAATTTTTTACTTTCAAGACCATACCAAACTTTAATACGGCTTTATAATGAAAGAAGGTTGAAAATCTCTACGATACAAATATGAAAATTTTCTATAGAAAATACGAAATTCTCTAAGCTTCAAAGCTTGTTACCTATGAACATTCATGTAAAACTCCATGATATGCAAGGCGGTAAAAGAAGTTTTGAAAAAAAAATACATAAAGGATATTATGAAGTGCGGTTTTTCTACCTTACAAACAGGATAAATATGAATAAGTTTATTTCTTTATTTTAATAAAACAACAGAACTTTGTTGTAATAATAATTTATTAAAAACGTTTTGTATGGTTAAACTACTCGTTATTATTTTGAAGGAATGTATTATCTTCATAAATTTAATTTAAATATAACAAACGAAGCAATTAGTTATTTAATTCTTCTTCCAAAGAATTACTTGTATATTAAAAATATGTTTTCAATGTAAAAATAACACCACTCAGTATTTCACAGAAAAGTTTTTCTCCGTTTTTCATAAAGAAAGAAAAATAATTAATTAAAAATTTAATACATTTTCCTCTGTGATGTTTAGAGAAGGTGTAAACATTAGCTTTATCCTCGGATATAGAAGGCCTTAGTTACGATCATCAGTCCCTAGCAACGATCGAATAGTATCCAACGAAAAATAAATACCCCTATTATATTGCATTCTATACGTATTGTAATTACACCACTAAAATTTATAGTTTGAACGGAATTATTTGAAAACTCAACCCTTCAATTTAATGTAAACAACCACAATCCACTACTTAATCAAAGCTTTCAGTTTTTTTGTTGTTTATTTTGTGTTTCCTATTTTGCACGTCTGCTCACTTTTATATGCATTCAAACAAATTGCTTAATTAATTAATTGAAAAATCAGTAGACGAAACAATACAATATCCATCATAATATTGTCTGTGGAGACGTGAACTCAGTGTCTCTTTGTTAACAATGAATAGACAATGGTTTCAGGTTCTTTTAATCAACTTGGAATGTTGAAGTAGTAAAAATTCAATTTTAATAAAAATTTTATATTATACCTGTTTAAGGATATGAGTTAATTTTTTTTTTTGTTTGCCGTTGTAATTGAATTGGTGAAATGTAAATAATATTTGTTGTATGTTGGACGAAGAAAAAGTTTAACACAAAGCAATAGAGAGGTACAAAAAATGATGTTATTAGAAAATCAAACTTCATTCAAACTAACAACAATAACTTGATATAATTCTACTTTTTTGCCAACAACTTGTCTAAAATTACATTTCATTATATTCTTTTATATTCTATGTTTTCTGGTTTATAATTTCACTAAAACAATTTTTATTTTATTTTTGTTTTAAAATATACATAGGTAGCTTCGTGATAAGCAAATATGGTATGGTTTACAAGTAATTTTTGATTTTTGTTATAAATATCTTAATTAAATATTCTGAGAAATTCCATCAATTATTCAGTATTTAGTTGGATAAATTTTCTTGGAAGCAAATCATTCAAGTCTTATATAACAAAGGCTTGTATTCTATCAGGGTTTAAATTTTGTAATAAAATATATTTATTTAAGACATAAAATGCTGCTCAACATCAATTTTTGGTATACCTATGTAACATTATTGAAAATGTAAACATTTAAAGAAAAACAACACATATTTTAGCCTACACTTAGGGTTGAGGTCTTATAAAATCTTATCATAACGGATGATAACTTTTCTTAGACTATCCAGTGTCCGTCCCAGTGTCCAGTGAATCTAAATTGCAGCTTAAGCGGCTTTTTAATTCTTACAATGAGACAATGTCCCATATTTTTAGAATAGATATAAAATTTGAGTTGCTTGAGAACAAAAAAATATCTTTTACAACAGAACATTTAATCACTATGCAGTTAAAATTGCTTTGTATATTTAATAAACTTATCGGAAAGATTGAAGTAAAAAAAATCATTAAATGTTTCAGGGAACATCCAGCTAAAACGAAGTTATTTTTATCATATCTTTACTAGACATTGAAATGTTATATTTATATTAACCTCAGGAATATAAAATATTATTCAGTATATTATGACATTATGACGTTAGTTACAAAAAAATGATTATGGTAATGAGGTAATCTGATGAGCAGAGTTAAGAACATCAAACTTGTCTCTTGGGCAATGTTGTCTTGCTCTTTGTCAGTTAGTTAGTGTTTGAACATCTCAGAAGGACAATTGGAACAAACCTTAGGTTGTTCGCTATGGCACTTAGCTTGCTTTTTCGGGTCTAACTCTTTTTTTGGCACTTACAATTAGCCAATTATTGATGTCCAGTCTTTAATTTAAGATTTAAATTAAGCACTTATTGTCACTTAAATAATGGCACTTCATCATTAGTAATCTGAACTTCTTATCACCACTTTTACAAAGCATCTATTGCTCCTAAAAAGAATAAACAAAGTAACAAAAGTATGAAGACAGTGAATAAATATGAGTGAAACGATGAACACGATTTGTTAATAGGTTTAATTTTGAAGTTAAACTATTTTTTTTTATAATCCATATTACAATTCATATCCATTTTTTTAGTTAATATGAAAAAAAAATTCGGATCAAAGAATACATTTTAGTCATATTTATTTCATAACCTTTGGGCAATTTTTCGGCTATCTCTTACATTAATTAAATTGATTAATTAAGTCGTTAATAAAGCAATAAACTGTTTACGGCTTAACTGTTTTCAACTAAAAATGTGTTTTTATAATTTGTTTTTTATACTGCGGTTTAATTTAAATTATTAGGTAGGTATAACTATTTTTTTTTTAATTTTTGTGCTTTGTAGTACTTAAAGAAGGTACGAGATTACAGAAACGGCGTACGAAGATTATGAAATAAATATTTTAAAAGAATTTTCCTTTAAAAAAAAAGAGATGGTTTCCTTAAAAAATTTTTAAGTCATAGTTATTTACACATTGAAGGTACCACGACTGTTGAAACACAGAAAATTACTGTAGTATATTGATTATAGAAAGATCTAATATGCAACGGGAATCAAACCGTGCACCACTTACACATAGAGGGAAGATCTACGTGCTTCTTCTCAAAGTACTCTTTCACAATTTTTGCAGCAAATACTAACAACAATGCAAAGAGATTCATAATGAATAAGTTGGAAATTTAAAATGTCTAGTTCTCCTTTATCAAGCATTTTGTAATACGCCATACAGAATTAAATTTCAAAAATATCAAAAATTTAGGATCAGTAATGAATAAATCTGGACCTACAATTATTTTGAGTCCTAGCAAGAAAAAAAACCATTTTGATCTACTTTTTCCTCATCATTTAAAATTAAGACCAAATAATTCTGATGTGATCATTGTTTAAATTATTTTTTGCTTACTTCTAGGAATTCTTTATCCAATAGTTGAAACTAATTACAAAAAACTAACTTTAATAATATTAATAATTTATAGGCAGGTACTATAAAATTTAATTCCAATTTTATAGCCTGAAAAGCAGTTACATAGTGACAGAGAGAAGAGTTTTACTTACACTTGAATATTTTTTGAATAAGTGAATAAAATAGAGAAAAGTTAAACCAAGAAAATTTTCCAACAACCCAAAAATAGGAATGTTTAATGATATTATCAAGAGACAGTAAAATCTACAAAATAGAAATAGGAATATATATATATATATATTATATATATATGTATTTGAATTTTGAGTGTTAATCAACTTTTCCTAAAATACATATAGTATTCATTTAAACTTTCCTTGGTTTGTAAACCAACACGAGCAGTTTTCATTTAATGTTTCTATTTGATAGAATTTTTAGTAATTGAATGGTAAAAGCTTTTATGTTTTAATCAGAAAGAACGGTTTTTTAAAACAACAATTTTACCACCAATGACTAGACCAATTACACCAAGCTTTACCATTTAATTGTGAGTTTTACTATGTCGCTGTTTTCCATTGTAAAATTAAAATAGTAAAACAATGCATGTGTCTGACATTCATTTAATTATTTTTATATAAAATGGATTTAGAAGTTGTTAAAAGTTTCAAATTTTCTTATTATCAATGTGTTTAATCAATCAAATTCAATTAAACTATTTTTGTCCAACTATGAAAATTACCTTGTCCTAAAATAACAAGAGCTATCTTTCAAACGAACTTGAAATTTACTAATTTTGTGAAATGTTACAATATTGATAAAGAAATACCCATACGTTTAGAAAAAGAAATTATTTATCGGATAAGGGATATTTGCGTGTTAACTGTCCATTGGCTAGTTTGATGAAAGCCTTCTGACATTTATTACGTGTGGAAAAATTTATTTTCAAACTGAAACAATGTGATCGATCTGTCTTTAATCGTTATTGTTTTCGACGGAAATCTTAAGCTTTGCTAAAAATATATTTGATTTTTGGTATTAAAAAAAAATCGTGTAAAATATAAATATCTATATGTATATACAAAATGAGCTTCTTTCATATTCTAATTTTTATACGGTCCCTGTTTAAATTCCCGGTCCTTGACCTGTTAAAGTAAGAGTTAATTCAACCTTTGGCTTGATTATTTTTCCTTTCTTCTTCTAGTTAAGTGCTAGCGCTCCTCTACACTCCTTCTGAGATATAATAAAAGCTTTAGTGGAAGGCTATGAAGTAGGCGCTCCTTGTATTTGATTACCAACAACCCTCAAAGAGTAGGTATGGAGAACGTAAAACGAACGTATAGACGAAATCGATAATTGAATCTATGCTTTCCAGAGGAAAAAAAAGTGGAATCGCTTTTAGTCGGAGATTTAAATTTAGAACAAGTTACGTACCTATACACTCGTTATTTAATATGTTATAGTAACAAACACTATTTGGAAATATTTTAAATTTTATTAGACATTTTCTCATAAATTGCTGCAGAAATTCCTAATGGTTTTCGTGAAAATGTTGTTCGTATATATTTCAATTATTTTCCATGTTATGTTTTATGCTCTCTTGAAAATTCGAAACATGTTCAAAAATAATTATTGTTAATGAAAACATAGTTTTCTTCAAAAATAATTATTTTTAAATCAATCGAATAGAAATCCTTTGATAATTTCTGTGATGCCTAAATATTTTTAATAACGTTTTTTCCATGTCATATGTTAAACTTGAAAATTCAAAACAAGACCAAATTAAATTATTGTTAATCTTTACTATATATATGAAGAATATACTGATTGATTAAAAAACAAACTGGAGACTAAGTCACTGAAGATAAAAATATGATTGTAAATTGTTTTTCCCGAGATAACTGTAATATCCACTAAAGAATGATTATTCGAAATTCCACCTTTACGTTCCCCAAAAAAAGACATTCCACTGTCTAATATTGATTTTATTAAGGGGGTATTTTAGTCTAGGAATTTGAAAAAATCAAAAAAAATGTTTTGTCACAATCCGATAGTTTATACATTCAAAAATATTGCGCTTAAAGGATTTTTTAAAATTCAAATTATTTCCGAAGTTATAGCCGTTTTAGTGTCGTGGCAACTAGACCGGTTGAGACTTAACGTAGAACTTTAAACGCGTTTTTCTCGAAACTACTTTTTCCGATGCGGTAGTCAAATATCTCAAGTTCTAATCAGCCGATTTACTTGAAATTTGGTATGAATATTCTTTAAATATCTCTCTATCGCATGAAGCAACAAATAAATGAAAATTTTATATTTGTTATATTTTTAAAAAAATCGACAAAGTTAAAAAATGAGTGAAAAAATCGACCTTTATTTTTGAGTAGCCGCAATTTTATGAAAAAAATTTTTTTTTTCAGTTTTGGAGGTTCATGCGATAGCGACATTTGTACTTATCAAGAATCCATCATTGTTTAATTTTTCAAATGACCACAAGGCTAGAAATCATTGCGACGAGGACACGGTCTTTTTTTTTCCCCCTCTACTTCTAAGACGCATAACTCAATAAAAAAAACAATTTTTTTTAAAATTAATTTAGTGTTTTCTCTAAATATAAATAAACAATTGATAAAAAATGGATACTAAAAATATCAAATGCTTATTTTTAATCAATTGTCAAAAAACGCTCGACATTCGGGCCTCTAGACTAGAATACCCCCTTAAGGTAAGGGTAGTACCTAAATGAGAAAATTTCACGCAATTACAAAATTTTATTTTGAGAATTAGTCGTCACTCACTATTTTGATTTAAGAGAGCAAATTTGAGGACACATTTAAGAGTAACAATTTATCAGTATTAGCCATTTAAATTTTTATTTTGTAGAATTTTTTGATTACAAAAATAAAGCATAAACTCAAGGTAACACTTACTTCAAATGTTTTGAGTTTTAATAGATCAAATTCAACGAATGAATTGAGTGTGTTCTCAACTTCTAACGCTTGTAACTATGAAAACTGTAATGAAAGTTATTGCCTAAATCCCTCAACAAACGCTTATTGATTATTATACTGCAAAAATTCCATAAGCATTTACTTGGAAAAACTGTAGCCTTCAGTAACGTTTTCATACCATTCATGCTTTACTTATGTCAAGAATTTGGTCTATGAAAGCTCTAAAAAACATTGGAAGTAGCCGTTACTTGAGAATATACTTTATTTTGTAATAGAAGAATTCTATGAAATGAAAATTTGAATCATTGATTTAAATTTAAACCACCAAACTTAAGTGTTTCCTCAAATTTGAGTAATGACTATAAAAACCACTTTAAAAATGTACAATTACTTATATATAGTGACATCGAAAATTTTAGTTTTCTTTTTAATTTATTAAATTTAACAAAATATTTAGAAATTCGTCAAGTTAAGTTAATGGATATTCTGTACAATTAATCAAGCATACCACCTATTGGCGCAGTGGTTAGAGCAGTAGTTTTCTCCACTTCATGCGTCAAGTGATACGGGTTCGATCCCCGTTGAATCCTAGACTTAAGATTCCCTAGACCTAAGATTAAAATTAACCAACAGAAATTTTCTGTGTTTAGACAGTCGTGATATGACCATAGATGTTAAAGCGACTTAAAATACCAAAAAAACAAAAATTAATCAAGCTTAATATTTTAGCTTTGAAATGAAATAACTTAGAAAATTCAATGGTTGACTTGACTTTATATTATAATATATTTGACTTGAGACTTGATTTTATGCTAAATTCAGATCAACTAGCTTAAAAATTAAGTCAAGTAGCTTTAAAAGATAGTGAATCAGCGAATCCCTAAAAACTTTTCCAAACTCTTCAGTGTAACTTGAAATTTCATATTTCGTATCAATTCGTATAAGAATCTCTCAGTTCTGTTTACCTAAACTTTTTCAAATATGAAATAGTCTCACAATTAGCTGATTTGAGACTTGACTAATGAAGATTAAAACATGAAATTCTAAAGTTTTATTTCTGAAAGAACTTCGACTATCCCCAAGGAAAGATTTTTTGGAATTTCACTCTTAAAATGCTTAAATAGAATGTGGAAAAATTTTCATATTTTAGTCATATTTCTTAATTTTCAACATTCACAAAAACCAATTTAACATTAATGAATCTACTTTCAAATTTAGAAAAACTTTGTTTTCGTATGTTTCTTAATTCTTTCAATTAAAGATAGAAAAGAATTGTAAATATTATTCCACTATCTATCACTTAGTCTACTATATTTAATTAAATAAATCTTTCGTTATCTTTTATACCTAACATATTTTTTATATTTAATTTTTTTAATGAAATCCTTGGAAATTGTTAGAAGGCGATTTTATAGTTCTCCACTCATATAAAGGATTTCCTTTCTTAAGCCTGAATTACGAGCATGTTTTATTATATTGCTAAAAACATGAACGGAGTTACGGGTGCTCATTAGTGAAAACGTCGTTGTTTTTCTTAAAACAGTTATTATTTTAAAATCAATTAAATTGTAATCTTCAGAGAATTTTTGCCATTTCTAGATTGTATTAATAATGCTTTTCATACATATGCAGACATAAAAATATTATGTAAAACAAATTACTCGGTTAATTTAGATCTCTCGTCTGGAGTAATATCGCCTTACAAAAAATGTTAGTATGAAATAAGGCGCCGTTTTTCTTCCTTTTAACTTAATTTACAATTTAAATATAAATAAGAAACAGAGAGACATTGTTTTTCTTCTTCGGTTCGAGATTTACATTTATTCTCGTCTATGATTGATGAATAATTCATTTCAAATAAAAATTAGCTATATTCACATTTTTGTTGGAAACTAAACATATCTCTCTACAATTTATACAACATTAAAAATATTATTTTATTGAACAAAAAAATAAGAGATCTGAACATTGGTTGGCAAATATAAATAAGTAATTACACGTTGATCGACTCAAGCTAAAACTAACAATAAGCCGTCAGTGGAATTCGATGTTATAACTTCCATTGAGCACATTTTTTGTGTACCATGTTATGAATAAAAGGACTGTAATAATTTGACGTTTTTTGAAAAAAAAAAAAAAACCTAAGCCATAAGCATTAAACATTTTCATTGATAAAAAATATATTAATCCATGTACTATGCGAATATAAAGTTAAAGATTAAAGGATTTATGCCTCAGAGTTTTATAAATAATCTCATATTCTTAAATGCAATATTTCAATCAGAGTTACACGTTATAACGATTTTTTATTTTATTTTCAAAAGTAACTTCATATTTAATATTTACGTTTCGTTAGAGAGGATGCTTTGTAGAAAAATTTTCATTAAAATGTAACTCAATAAAATTTATATTAGCATAAATGTTTCCCTGTAGAAATTTTTTTTATTTAATTTACTTCATATTTCCACTGAACAGACTTAATATAAATACTAAAACTAATATAAATGCATGTTTGCACAGTGTACAAATATCTACATTTTACGCAATTGGTATATCTAATGTAGAGCCCTTGTTTCATGATATTAGCTTCAATATCGTATATTTTACTATGTTTGTAGTAACACAATTTGCTGGGTAAATACATATACCACTTCTCGTTTAATAACATCATATTTGTCATTTGATATGGGTACTGTTGAAATATAAATAGATAGTTAAATATCTTAAAGCCTACGTACGTAGCATTATTTTCAGATAATTGAAAAATTTCTCAAAATCAAGAGATGCTTATTAATTATTTTTAAAATGAAAGTAGATTCAATAAAGTTTTGAAGCTTATACTGGTATTGAAGAATATAGATTTAAAATAAAGATTTATGTAACATAAAACTAAGCCAGATCATAACGAAATCATTATTTGAACTAAATAAATAGTATTTATAATGAAATTTCTAAAAAAAAGTTTAAATAAATACGGTAGAGCCTATTTTAATTTTTTAGCATTTTTCTATTCCAATTTAATTTGCTAGGATTCTAACGCTAATGGCCAATGTATGGAAAGAGATTTTCAAAAATTTAACTTAGTAAAGATTTTTTAACGGTTGCTTTTAAAAAATACATACAAGTCATAGAAACAGAGTTGGTATTAAAGCAATTTCGAGGATAAATAACGCAGTTTATTGATTCTTGACAACACTAAAGTGATTGACTTGTATGCTAAGAAAAATCAATTGAAATTTTTTTTTCATACATATCTTACATGGATATCATTTTTTGGTCATTTAGGTAGATATTTAAGATTATTATTTAGTCTATGTAGAATATTATATATATATTATATATATATATATTATTTCTATGTAGTTATTTTATCAAATGATAATAGTAAAAGATCACTTATTGATATGGTGACTAAACTATTGCTAGTATAGTATACGCCAGTAGTCCTAGGGTTTAATAGTCCCAAAGAAATCTCAAGATATGTTATGGGTTTTCGGATTTATCGATTGCTAATAACCAAAGCAATTGATGCCATCTTAAATAACTAAAAAGGAAATAAATTTCACTTATTTACTAGTGATTAAAATGAAGCTTATATTACACCTATGTTAAAGCAATTTCATGTGGATATTTGAGTGATTCTACATTCCAAATTAGACATTTTGAAAATCAAATTGGACACTTAATTGTATTTTGTAAAACACTACAGTCCAAATATAATAAATTAGTCTATTGGCATCGTCAGTTCTGCTAACTGTTATAAATATTTTATAAATATCTATAATTTATGTATTAGATTAACCTATATCTTTGAACCTCTATGACTTCTATCAATAATCCTTCATTACTCTGCATAATAGACACCTAATAAGTAAGTGTCCAATTTGATTTATAAAAAGTTCATTTTGGAGTGTAATACCTGTATTAGGTATATGTATATTGCCATCATGATACTTTAATGTTTCTTGTTCCTATAGATAGGTTCTTAATACAGTGATCCTCAACCTTTCTCTTGTTGCAGCACACTTTTAAAAAATTTCAAAATTTGGCGGTCCACTGATATGACCATAATATCAACATTAATAATGTTAGCGTTTCTAAAATTTGACGGCACAATTCATGAACTTCGTGGTACCTAAAAGTGCCACGGCACAGTGGTTGAGAATCACTGACTTAGTACAAAGCATTACCTTTTACGTTAATGATTAATTGCAATTTTAATTACCTTTATCATTAATCAATCGACATTACACCTACGCTAACTACTAAGTACCAACCAATAATTTTTTTTCTAAATATAATAAACTAGTATTTATTACGAATATCTCCTTAATCTCCACACTACAATTTTGTAGTTATACTCGTAGTCATTGGCATCTGGAGCAAATTTTGATATTTATTATAATTATTTTAATAGCGAAAAAAGAGTCCCTTCTCTTCAAAACCAAAAGCTGAGTACAACCGAATAATGACATCGATATTAGCAATGTCAGATTTTTTTGAAATCAGAGTCAATATTTGGCATCAACTTTCATTAAACAGCTGTGAAATCAACAATAAAAAGTTTCATTCAATATGACTATTTTACTATTTTAAATTAGTGTTATTTTCACTTTTTCAATCGTAGTTGTTTAATTATTTATAATATATCATATTTATCAATTAGACATAGTATATAAGGTATAATTATTATAAACGGAAAAAGAAACAAAGCATATGACATATTACCCAATATTAGTTTGCGTCTAAAGTATATTTATATATAAACTATATTGTCTTTTTAATGTTTACTTAAAGCCATTAATAACTGTACTATAAAATTAAAAATACTCAATATATCTCCCCGTTCGATACTTATTATTTTAATGGTGATATACAAATGTGTACTGTCTTAAATTGTGACTAATCAATCGTACTATTAATATTGCTAACTTATAGAAAACTATTCCTAAACTAACCCTTTTAACTAGGTATCTAGTTCCTATACACCATTGGTATATTATCTACTAAGTTTGAACGTTTTAGTGAAAAGATAAAACCAAGACCACGCCACATTACAAATGTGATCAAAATTTTTAAAAATAATTTTATAGTTAAATATTTATTTACAAAATCATTCAGAAATCCAAATATAATTCCTACAAACGAACTCTTAATTATTAGGTATATTTAATAACGTTTCAAAATAAAGTTTCATTAAATAGCCACAAACATACAAACAATTTTATATATTATAGTAGGTAAAGAAAAGATGGAAAATTAATTCATTTTTTGGCCATATATTTTTCATTTTATAAAAGAAAAATCGTTTCGATTAGATGTTATATTAAAAGAGAAAATGTTACGGAGCAATGTGGGTATTTTCAACCTAAATTTTTTTATTAACTTTCTGTTATTGAATGTGTATGATAACTTGTACGTGACAAAATATGTAATCAAAAGCTTAGATCGGTGATTTAAGGAAAAAAAAAAACTAATACCTCACTAATAAATGTTACAAATAATGAAATTTTCCTGTTTAAAAATTACCGTAAAAATTATTAAAAAAATGTTTCATAGATATTTTATAAGTTATCACCAAAAATTTAATTCTTCCTTAATTGGTCTTTAATAAAAAACTAATTAATGCATTTGTCTTTGAATTGACAATAGTAAAGTTGCTCTCAATAATTTATCGCTTCTGGAGCCAATCAAGGAAATTCTCCAATCCCAGAATCTATTGGACGACATATAGTATACCATATAGTCGCTAAGGACCTTTGGGCTGATGCGACTTTAAACAAACAAAAATAAAAAAAAATAGTAAAATTAGTGTAAAAACTTACAAGTAAAGTTCAAAATCTGCTAAAGAAAAGTTCTATTCCAGCCATCAGGTTTCTTAATTACCTTGATATGAGTGTGAATTAAAAAGTTGATAAGATAATAATGAGCTTACCTTTATTGACTGGCTCTTTTTGAAAAGCCATACTAGAAGACTGCTTAATTTTTGAAGTATTTCACGTCTCTCGAACACCAAACTCTGAAAGCATAAAATTGTTTATCAGTAAAAGTTAAGTAGGTAATTCATTATTAGTAAAATTTATCAGGGATCAAATGTTTGAGAAAATTATAAAACTATGATTACTCAATAATGATTGCTAATGATTATAGTCCAGGAGGAATCGGCGCATGAGTATCGAAAACTATTCCACCTCAATTTTTTTATGCGATTCTCTTCAAATTACCCTACTGATGATATAAATGCATGTTGCCAGGGGGCAACCCCGTGCCATATTGTTTAAACCGAAATTGTTTAAAAAATTGCGAGGAATTGTTATTTTTCAACCAGACAAATTTTTTTTGTATTCTTTGTTAAAATACATTTAAAAAAGGTCCTATGGCTTTTCACGATAAAGTTAATTTTTTTAGAGATATCAATTTTTAAAGGTTTGAAAACTCTTAAATTTGGGTACTTTTGACCCATGAAAAATATATTAAAAAAAAAAAAAAATATAAATAATATTTTTTTTTTATTCTTTATACAATAGTTAACAATATCCTTAATTGCGATTTCTAAAAATTTAATTATTTATACCTGTTTTTAATTGTTAATTTCGCGCGTTCACAAGTATGCGTTGCTTACCTATAAGTATCGTTGTCTCTCTCTGACTCATACGCTGCGTCGGTCTCTCGGTGTCCTGAATCATTATTTTACATTTATCTTTTAAACTATTAACTTAATCAGAATTTTTAAAAAGAGCAATGTTATCCATAATTAAATTATCTACAATTTGTTCACAACAAATTTTTTTCTTATATCAATTTTTCAAATGTTATTTAAGGTTGAAGCCGAACATATTATTAAAATTACTTTTTTATTGGTTTATATTATTTTTTTGTTATTATTATAGAAATGTATGCAGTTTTATTAACAATAATAAAATATAATGGTATTTGAACATTGTATAGGATCACAATTATATAAAAATAATAAAAATTGATATTAGAAAAAAATTTGTTGTGAACAAATTGTAGATAATTTAATTATGAATAACATTGCTCTTTTTAAAAATTCTGATTAAGTTAATAGTTTAAAAGATAAATGTAAAATAATGATTCAGGACACCGAGAGACCGACGCAGCGTATGAGTCAGAGAGAGACAACGATACTTATAGGTAAGCAACGCATACTTGTGAACGCGCGAAATTAACAATTAAAAACAGGTATAAATAATTAAATTTTTAGAAATCGCAATTAAGGATATTGTTAACTATTGTATAAAGAATAAAAAAAAAATATTATTTATATTTTATTTTTTTTTTAATATATTTTTCATGGGTCAAAAGTACCCAAATTTAAGAGTTTTCGAACCTTTAAAAATTGATATCTCTAAAAATATTAACTTTATCGTGAAAAGCCATAGGACCTTTTTTAAATGTATTTTAACAAAGAATACAAAAAAAATTTGTCTGGTTGAAAAATAACAATTCCTCGCAATTGTTTAAACAATTTCGGTTTAAACAATATGGCACGGGGTTGCCCCCTGGCAACATGCATTTATATCATCAGTAGGGTAATTTGAAGAGAATCGCATAAAAAAATTGAGGTGGAATAGTTTTCGATACTAATGCGCCGATTCCTCCTGGACTATTACTATACATTGTTTTATTTTCTTTCAAACGGATTGACTCATTGTTTTCCGCAGTGTCTAAATGTAGACTTTAATTATTTGCGCTCTCATAATAATTGCCAGTGTGTTAGATAAGTATATCCATCCATACGTTCCATAGCAGAAAATATGCATCATCGTTAGATTCTTACCAAAAATCACATTTAAAAGTGCATGCGGTATTATAAAATATTTTTAAGTGTTATTTACAAAATGCAAATACTACAATGTAAAGATATTTCAAAACTATAGCAATTCAAAAACGTTTGAAGAAGATATTTTAACTGAGTTTGAATAGCGAAACAACGAAATAATAATAAACTTATATAATATGTGTAACATTGAATGAATAAGGCGGTCATTGATTATAGCGTACGAGTAGAGATTATATAGAAAGCTCCAGAAGGATTAAGTGAAACGAGGATCCGAAAATATTTTACGTTATCTTTCAGATGAAACCGGAAAAGTTAATGGTCACAAATTAGTCTTATTAGTAATATGGCTGTTAATAGTAATTGCGACATTATTTTTATTTATAAAATGCATTTATATTATGTGGGTTCGATAAATTCTCTAACTCAAAAACTATTTTATGGCTTTTCACAATTTTTTTATATAGTACTCAAAATTGGGATTTATTTTTGTGAATTATATTACGATTTTATTATTTTTTAAATATTTTTAGGCGTTTATATGTGATACGTTGTGCATTGGATTCCTCCTTTACTACTCAAATAACGTACATACATATACCAGCTGGAGATTTTTGATTAGGAGAATGGTGGGATTCAGTGGGATTTATTTAGGGATATAGTTTTCATTAATACCATCAGCTAGTAGTACAAACAATTCATCAGTTGACTGACGATAATATATTCATATACCAACCTTCGAAGAGTAAGCATCGAGTAGGTAGAATTTTTTTGGTAGATTGTAATAATATTTCATAGAGTTTTCGTTAGGACTATCATTCATATTCAGGCTTGTTTAAATTGGGAATAATATTATATAAGACGATATTTTTGTCTCTTTGTGCATTTATAACTAAAGTATCTAAATTTCTAATAAAAATTATTATCCGATCCGTTATAAATAATACCAATTTTACACTTCAAAAGAGAAAATAGCATTAATCAAAAGAGTTGAACCTTTACATTGTTGATTGAAACCGTTTTTATTTTCATTTTTTGGTTTCACAGTTATTTAATAAGAATTTAACTCCGGCTCAGAAAAATCTAAGTTCACCAAGATGTTGATAACAATTTATTTCTATCTATATTCAGCTATCACCTATCTCTGTAGGTACCTATAAAACCAATATTGTGATTGACTTACTGACAAGCTGGAGGTTGAACAACCAAAAATAAAAATAAAATCCAAAATGCTCTTTTGGAGAGGATTGTGCCCTCCAATATAAAAGGATTTTTTTTAAAACTTCTTCCCTAAGTGGTTCGAAAAAGGGGTTTTTAGTTTGACATTTGTGAGTCCCACTCCTTAATAATCATTTTTTTTTTCAAATTCTAATTTTGCAATTATGAATCTAAATGCAAGTTTGTTTTGCATTTAGACCATTATTTTTGCGGATCTTTAATTCAAGCATATACAGGTTGAATATTTTTAAATTTACCATCTTATGTTAATTTTTACATGCTATATATTTTATATTTGAATTTTGATAGTCTTGAAATTTTTCGAATGTGAGTTTGTAGTTCCTGTTTTAGAGGCAGAGGCATATTACTTATATGATTTAACTTGAACTATGTTTATTGATTTTTAAATTTTACGTAAACGAAGTCACGGGTACCGAATACTTTAATCTATATTTTTGATTTTCCATTCCAACATTCAATCTTTCCTAATAATCTAATTTATTTTGGACACCACAAAATTATTGATTCTTTGTCTGTTTCTTCAAGTTCAAATGTTCTTAATGCTTAATACAATTCAAATAATACGTCATATTGATTGATTAAACAATTACCAAAACAGCAAATTATATTTCAATTTGTTACTTTTTTATGAGTCGCAAAAATTTTTTTTACGACCCTTACACGTGAAAACTTAAACCATTAAACTCGAAGAATGGCTTTTCCCTAAAATCTCAACAGTAAAAGCACTAATTAATTTGAGAAACAAAGCTGACTTTTTTATAACTAGCATTCAAAGAAAGATAATTGTACTTTCTCTAAAGCTTGAAGTGAGGAATTTTAGTGAGGGAAATTTAATTATCCTTTAAATTGTAAAAAATCTATATTTGTAATATTTTAATTTCAATGCACTTAAATTCTTTTATATATCTATCTACAAAAAATTAAACTAAAGCTCGTTTAATAAAATTAATTGAAGTAGCTGAAATGAGGCACCTTCATAATTTCACCTAAATTGATTTTATCATTTAAATGTATGTTTCATTAAAATAATCCTTTTGCTGGTAAATTATCTGATTTTCAAGTTTGTGTACCACCTAATATAGTTTTCATAAATTGGAAAAGACAATCAAGAGAATAGAAAATTATAAAAGAGTAGTGGTTATTTCTGTTGGTCAATTATACCTTAGCTCTAGGATCTTAAGTCTGGGATTCAAAGGAATCGAACCCAGACAACTTGACCACTTGATGAAGCAGAGAGACTAACTGCTATAACCACTGCGCCAATAGGTGTTCCTATTATAAATTAGTATTTATAAAATAGATGGGTAAGCAAAATCTGTAATAATTTTTTTAAATTCTGAATAGAACGCATAAAGAAAATACAGAAACACATCTTCTTATTTTTGTATGTAGATGTATAATTGCAAAATAAGAATTTGAGGAAGATGATAATAAAGATGTAGAACTTAGGCACTTAGAGGTGGAAGTTCGAAATAATCTTCTTTCATGGAAATAACGCTCCTTTTAGAAATACTTAGCACTTTTAAGTTTTTGGTTTTTATTTTCAATGGCTCAGTTTTTAGCGTTTGTCAATCACGGTATTATTGTATGTAGATATAAAAATATGAATTAAGAGGAAAATCATTATGTTAAAAAGTTGGAAATATGTGCATAAAATAATTTGGTACATGACGATTGAAAGATATTTATCAATGAAAAATTGATTTTTTTGATGGTAGGTATGTGCAATGAAATGAAAATTCCAACCAAATCATTTGTTTATCTTAAATGAAAATTGGCATTGACATATAATATAAGTAAAATCCCCGGATTAGAGCCGTCATGGAAGATAAAGAATTTTCCTTATTATGTATATAATGTCAATTGTTCGAAGGTTTTGAAAATTTTTCTGCGTGGGATGTTTCAATGTAGCCCACAAGATATCCCATACAAGCGTAGTAGACGTCAGAACGGGAATAGAGACGACACAGAGGACAGAGGGAATCGTAGCGCCGCTGTTTATTCGACTGTATGTAGAATAACGAACGCGCGCGTTTTCGACAAAGAGCCAAGCGTAGCATGAAAGCAGTACGTCCGAGTGAGATGGCACATCGAAGCACGTTCGAGGCAGGAGTATGTTTTGCCTGGGAAAAATAGGATTGTGTTCAGTCGTACCTGGAGGAAGAGAAAGCGCACACACAAATCTGCAAACCGCACAACATTATTGTGACGTGAGTTGTCTATACTCAGACATTGTACAGAGAGCATTGCTTGTCTTCATTCATTCGAGTAGAAAACACGACGGACGTTTTTTTTTCTTCACTTTAATGTGGGGGAAGAGTACCGTTGACTATGTGATGTTTCAGATTTACCAATCGGCGGAATTGCTCCTTGGATAGAACTCGCCATTAAAAGGAAAATTAATCGGATATTTTCCTAGAACTTTCCGTTTCTCATCACGCGTGTTTCGTGTGTGAATGAATGTGATTTTGTGTTTATGAATTTATCAGTGAAAGTATTGGCGTTTCGTTATCGTTTCATATCGATTGTTACCAACAACAATTGCTTCGTTCAATCACATTCCTAATGGTCTTAATAACAATTCGATTGTGAGATTTTTCCTTGAAATAAACTCCGTCAAACTTCATATTAGGTGAGTAAATACTCAAATACAATCGATATGTATAAAAATAAATTTGGTAAAAATAAAATATTCATTAATTACTCAAATCAAATATATTTTTAGTTTAGTCTTTGAGGCACATAAATATCTTGGATTTTCCAACATTTTTTGAAAGACGTAAATCAAAACGTATCAAATTTTAAAATAGAACACCAGCTTTTCCTTAAGATATTTGGTAAACACAGATAAAAATTTTTATAGCAAATCTGTAGAGAAAATGAAGTACGGGCTGAGAATAACAAGCAAAATATGTAAATTTACAATCGCTTTATTATCGTAAGATACCCATTATTTTAAATTGATGCGCTTTATGAGAATAAAGTGAATTTTTTTAAACGTCATTATTTGGGGAAAGAAATAGTCGAAATAGTTAGTGTTGAAAAAATATTAATAATAAAAATAAATTTTGGTAGTGTTTGTTATTTCAATTAGGACCACATAATTAATTTTTTAAATATTATAAGTAACGAGTTTGCTATGCATATTGAATTCATTCTAAAATTGCTTTTTGTGTGGAAGGAAAACGTTTGAGAAGCGAGATTTAATTTAAAAGGTTTTTAAACGTTACATGGAACAAAAAAAGAAAGAAGGAAAATCGACACTTAAAAAATTGTTTCTTATGATTATTTGATATGCATTCTTCTGAAATGTTCTTGTTCTCAATGCTGAGCTTGTGATAATCTACAGAATAAATATCAGAAGCGTCGAATTTCTTGGCAAATATTGACCAAAAATGATTTTCTTTTCAGGGTCACATTTTTTCGCGTAGTTAATCACAATTTTCTTAAACGTGTCGCTATGATAATTATACGAACAATTTTTTTTTCATAATCATAAAAAGATGATTATAATATTAGTGTGGGCTGCTTATGACACGTTGGTGAAAATTACACACATTTCAAAGCGTCCAAATTTATATCGGAATAAAGGTCATAAGAAAAGCACGTTTTATTCTATGTTCTTTTATGTGAACATTATAAAAACGTGACGTGAAAGAATTGAACTGTTGAGGGAAAAATGAGATATTACGTTTAATTTTTTCTTTCTATTTATAAAATCATTCATGTTTAATAATACAGAACACTTCATATTTAATTTATACTTGGGAGTTGTAGATAATAATAAAAAAAAACCTTTCTCCATTGAGATAAAATATGAAAGGTAACACAACAACTGTCAGGACTTTTCTTACACTTGTTGTTTCAATAATGCTCTTAAATAAATTCAGCGAATCTAAGATTTATTTATTTTTAGAAAAAAAAACGCAGACTATTTTTTTCATGTTATTGTTTGCCAGGCTGAAGTAAGTTGACTCATAAAAAAATTTATAAAAAAAATATTGCCAAAACTTCTCCATATGCGAGTTTTCCACGGGAAGAATACAACATCCTGAATGATACTTCATTAAAAACACCTTAAGAAGTTTTATTTCCTTAAAAATATAAAATTGAGAAAAATGAATATATTGAAAATATCGCTTGAAAACCCCAAGTTCTTTTATATACTCAATTAATCATTCTTTAGTCTTACGTAAAATTCGTTTTATTATTCCAAACACGTGTGCAAATATGAAATATATTCCCGACTTGTCATTGCCATTTTGCTGAAATTAGTTCTCGGGCTGTAATCCCTGCAAATCCTTTTCATAGGGAATTTCTGTCGACATCCTCTAAGGATATCAAAATACAAGAGAACAAACTATACGTAACTAAATAGCACACGTCAATGGAATAGTGTACAAATATTCCGTCAAAATCTCTAAGTTAATACAAAGACACCGTCATCAAACAAATTAATCAAATAAAACATTTTCTCAAATCGTGATTCCAAATAGACAATTTCGTGAGGGTAAATAATGCAATCAAATCTTCCATTTCATTAAAGTTCATCGGAAATATAATCGTGTTATATTTTATGATAATTACAAATTCTTTTAAATGTATCTTTCTTATCTATATATACTAGTAATTATATAATATTACATTTTGTTGGTCCGATTAAAATTTTTCTACTTTTATTGTAAATGTAAACTTTATGTATGTAATAGTTAAACAAGATAAGTACCTATGATATTATATGATAACGAACTTATTATATACTTTAAATTAATTATTACAACATTTAACTCTCCTGGTTTTTTAATTTAAACGAATTCTGTTCACTAATATTTCTTTTATCCAAAAAACTTCCGTGTTAAATAAAAGGAGGGAAAATTAATTAAAGGATGCTTTAGCTTTTTATTATCATTCAACAATGGCGAAGGCAAAAGACGTTTTAACATGTTTGAATGTATGTATGCTTTCTGTTTTCAACTGTATTCCCAACTATTTATTGTAATTTGACAAATGTGGTATCGTTAGAAGTGTATTCACAATCCGCTAGTTATAAGTTATGTGACGTTACATATGGAAAAGGCGCTCGATACACTCACACTTAATGTAAAAATTGTTGAAAAATACTTTAAGGCCCATTTACACTTTAATTAGTACAAGTGTGAGTGATTAGTGCAAGTGACTGGGACAAAACACTTGTAAACCGCAATTGATTAGTGCGAGTGGTGAGTAATCAGTGAATACAAGGGTGTTCTAATTTTTGAGCAACTTGTAGCTTATCTTCAAGGAAGCTCGCATAACAATTAAACTACGCGCAGCAGCTTTACAGATCAACATTAACATGATTTACAAATCAAAGTGTAAATAAGCTTTTCGATAATAAATATTAATGGCATTTATAGATACACTGTAGTCGATACCCGCCCGCTTCACTCAGCGTACTTCAATTTAACTGCATTATATTTATAGAAACTTTCATAGCTTTTAGCTTTCATTAAACTCTTTTAAATCATTTTGGCAGAAAAAAATAATAAGTGGTCTTATTTCTTACAAGATGTCACTTGTTAAGTCAAACGACTATTGTTACTGCATGACAGTTCTCGTGAATTTCTCAGTTCGACAACTGTTGATTTACAATTTATTAAATATAGGTAATACCTTAAAAAACGAACATCGTAACATAGATACGAAATTTGTTGTTGAGCCACAGCTTATAAAATACCAGTTTGAAATGTCGCCTCACTCAACAAGTGACACGTTTGAGACCGAATAGTGACTCCACAAGAACTTTGCATATATGTAAGGTAAAACTTTTTCTATTACATACCTACTCTAGTTAAGTGTTTCTCAAACATTTTTGTTGTGGTACACTTTTAAAAACTTCAAAATTTAGGGATATACTACCAATATGCTAAAAACTAATTTTACTTATTTATAATGCAGTGTGTTATATCGTTTATGGTAATCATTTTTATGCAGATATAAAATACAATTATAATTTTTATCTTTTATGTAGCCCATTTAAAAACGTAGCAATTAGATCTCTTAAATCTCCGTTTTATGCGTCAGTGGTGTTTAATTCCCATTGATTTTTTCATTTTCCATTAGAATCGGTATAATACAGACATTTGTTGAGTTTCAGTTGTTTGTAAACACAGCTGTGATAGAAAATTCCTTTCAGATTTAAACATAGAAACGTACATTTTACAATACAATGCATGTGCAACCAAAAAATGAAATTATCCGCAGTAAAAAAAAGTTGTCATAATTTTATATTGCATAACTTGGAACGTACAAATTACGATTTTGTTTTCATCTGGAATAAACCTATAACCTTAGATGTTAAAGAGATTTTGAGCATAAAAAATCTACTACAAAGAAACAAAATAGAAAAGAAAAAAACTAAAGAAGACCCTGAACAAAAAGACAATGGATCTCGAGGACATTAGGAGCTTATTGAGACTCCTGGGTGTCTTGGAGGATACATAAGCTAACCCAGTTAACACAACAATTGTCACTAAGGACAGAAATGTTGCCGATACATTTAAGACCAGTGGAAAATTGCTGTAAACGCACCTACGAATAAAATAATTTTTACAGTTGCATTTCTAAAAGCGGTTGAGAAGCATTGCTCTTGATTTAAGGTTGTTTTTACAACAATTCACATTTCTAGGTAATTCTAGCGTCTAAATCTAAGTTTTATATACATTATTCGTTTCCGTTCTTCTGTTCGTGAAACGCATGTTAATAGGACAATCAACAAACGTTTCCATTAACAACAATGGAATAGAAACTATGCGTTTTTCAAACCTAAAAAACGTTTATACTCTAACTTTAAAACATTTAATTCCATCGGATTATTTTTTATTAATATTAGTTCAGCTATTGTAGGAGAATTAATTAGTAGCTATCCTAAAGGAACCATACACATACACATTTTTAAAACCTAGAACATCTTCATACACTATTTCATCTAAATATAATTTATAAGAAGATAAAAAAGCTTCTTATCCTACTGAAACTTATTCACTTTTCCAGGATAAAATATTGTACTTTATATAAAAAAGTTGCTTTGATTTGTCGCTCCGTTCCAATGTACCAGAGGCTCCAACCAAAGGACAACGTTTACATTTAAAATTATTTCACAAGAACTGCATTTCTTGCAAAAGTAGCCTTTTTATAAGACCTAAGAAAACAAATAAGTGACTCATACTATAAAAAAGTGTACTGAGGCTTAAATAATAGTGCCCTAAAATGTATTGTTAAGTAAGCAACCTTTAGTCACGGTAGCATACGTCACGGCTATCCTAACATCCTGAACATCACTACTGTTTATGTTAAAATAAAATATTATAAATTGGCCCCAAAAATATTTTCGTTTCATACTTTTTAGGATATTCTGTTTATCGTTTTAATTTTTGAAATTTATTTTTCGAAAATAATTGAAAATTAATTTAGTTTAGTTCACTCAGACTAAAAAAGATCAAATTAAGCTTTATTATTTACTAATAAGCTACCTCTTAGGTTTTTATTTATTTTTTTATTAATATTAGAGAAAATCTCAAAACATTTTTATGTAACAATCAATAAATTCTAGTTGTTATGTTTGAACCTTAGCATAAAACACAAAAAAATTTATAGTCTCACTAATCCACGCCCTATCATTATTTATTTTGTTGTTCTTATCATTCGTCACTATTATACACAAAAATGTTATTATATGGCAGATCGAATGTAATGATCCATCTATCGCAACAAACCTTGCAAACGAAGCACGACGAGAAAAGTTTCGAGTTTATTGTTAAGTGAAATGTTAACGATGAGATGCGAGAAAATGTAGACGTGAAAGCAAGTTCGTTAAATCAATGTTATAGGAAAACTTGTTCATTTGTGCGATGAATGCAATTTTTTTATAAATAAACTTTTTTCGCTGGAAGTTACGTCACTCATTTTGACCATATGATTTTTTCGTCCATAAATCATTGTGAGTATCGGCATTTTATGCTGTTATAAAAATGTTAACGACTGATTAATGGACGACATGGACTCGGCCCCAAAAACTACTGAAAAAAGAGGCATTATTTCAATTCCTCAAACTTCTATTTCTGTCTCTCACAATTTTTGATAATTTATGGGCTCGACGTATATAAAAAGTTTGGAATAATAAATTATTAAATCAATCGAAATCATACCAAATGAAACAGTTTGATCGCACATATAACTAAATATTTATATTTTATTTTAATAAAATTGTGGTAACTTTTTATGACAGCACTTCCTTTAGATTATTGGTTTTTTTCATAGAAAAATCTTTTCCGATTTGGCTCTTTTCCATGGTCAAAACGGCGTGACAGCCAATTTTTTTTAAGCGAACCAAGTCTAACAAATTATTTTTTCGACGAAATTGTTTCAATACATTTAACATAAGGTTTTAATTATATGATGCACACATATAACATAGAAAATCGTTTTCTCTAATAGCTCAAAATTACAATATCAAACAATTAATCAAAGACAACTGTTAGAAACGATACAACCAATACTTTTGACATTTGATAATTCTTGGAACTTTAGTCCATTACATACTTATTATTTCGATGCACACTATTTCAAACGATTGCAATCAATCAAACTTTAATTACTTTTTTCCATTAGTAACTAGTTTTACAAATAAAAAAATCTAATTGTCTAAGCTATTTTTTACTCAAAAAAAAAATTTTAAAAGCTCATATGGTAAAAAATTGTTTTAATTACCCAAGAAATGGTTGAATATATTTTCTTTATTTTTTTTTCTAGTTTCTGATACCCTTGCACTTTGGGTGATAGAAAAAAACATAATTGAAAAGCTGAAGATTGGAAAAAATCCATTAATACCATATTTTTCTATGTAATTACAAGCTCTTTTGAAATTGCCTGTAGGCTTAGAATTATGTGTTTAAATATAAATGAAAAATAAGTCCATAAGCAAAACCAATTAACTGTTGATATTTTATACAGAAGAAATGTCAAAGAAAGTGTCAACAAAAATAAGTAACAGTAATGAAGAAAAATTTTTTCCTTAATTGAATTCTGTACTTCCAGATGTGTTCACATTTTTGCCTATCTGTAAATATAAAAAAGTAAACCGATTGACTGATAGACACGCTGGATTTTAAACCATTAAAGATAGAAAAATGGAATTTAACAAGTGTTATTCTTGAATGGATTAGGGTCTCCACTTAGGAAGGATTTTTCAAATTCTAAGTAGTTAAAAATAGTGATTGATCGTTTTACGTACATTTCTAAAGCCTCTCTCTTAAAATATCAATTTTATCAAATGTTATTCTTGTAATCATCAATATATAAGTAATATAAAGAACCTTTTTAAGAAACTTCAGAGGGAGGTTGAATTTAAAATATTTTAATTGGTACATGTAACTCTCCCAAATTCATCATTTTATTTTGTAAATATTTGAATAGTTTTATTTTTTTAGTCTAGTGTGAAGGGATGATTGAGTACATTTGTAATGTTTTTTTTTCAATATTATTGGTAAGTTACCTACTCTTATTTTTTCTTTTATAAAAGTTAAATTTTGTTAGCTTTAGACAGTATGAATTTTTTAATTTTCTTTTTCTCTATGCTGATTTTTTTAGGAGAATTGCGATTTTTGTATATTTGAAGCATTTACTGCAGTAAAAATTTTAATTTTTTACATAAAAAAGACTCTCATTGAGTCATCGTTCCATTTTTTAATGAAATTTTCAGAGGTTGTACCTACTGCTTTTTGCAGTAGAATGATTCATGAGGTTATGTTTTCCATATGTGAATAGAGGATTGTTTTTAATGCAGGGCTGTGTTTATTGTGTTTTATTTTTTGTCTTTACGTGAACGAACTCATAGGTAGTCGCTTATTTATAGCAATTTAAGTTCTGTATGTCTCTGTCGCAAGTTTCAAAAAATAGTTGTTGGTTTTCACTAATTTTTCTTTTGTTATTTTGTCTCAATTCAGAGATAGTTTTAAAAAAAAACCTCAAAAAAACAGCTCAAAAATTCGATACGGACTACGGACCATTTTAAACATTTTTTGATTACTGACAATAGAAATTAGAATGCTTTTAAATTTGAAAGGCCATTTCAGCACATTTGAAAAACAGCATATATGTTATTCATTTCGTGCAAATGTGTGAAACTCATTAAATTACCATTAATTAGTACGTTTAAACTCTAATATGTATAAATCAATTTTGGCTTATTAGTTTTTTTTAAGCACTGAAATACCGTTTACTAAAAATCATATTGCCTGTAGGACAATTTTTTTTCCGTTTCACGTGTCTCAGGATATTCCTTCCCTTTATCAGCGCGACAAAGTGATGTGATCCTCTGTGTTAACTAGGTTAACATCAGGCTTTTAAAGAAAGCCAGCACCTGCCTAAGGGCTGCCATTGCTATCTCGCTAGGCGTCTTGTCTGTCTTTTTGAGATGCTGCAGTCTTCTTTCAAAAGCTGCCTCGCATGAGCACAAAATGTGTTCCGCCGTTTCTGTCTCTTTCTAGCAGAGACGACATAATAAATATTTTACCGATCTTGTGAAGATGGTAATTTAGAATACAGTGACCCGTAAAGAGGTTTGTTAGGAGCCGTACGTCCCTTTTGCCGAGTGACAACATTTCATTGTAGGGTACTTCCTAACCTTTACAATTTGAATGACTAAGCAAAATAAAATTATCTATAAGGGCATGGAAGGTTTGAAAAAGAATACGATGAACTGTTTGTTTTGAAAAATGCACGGTTTCTGTTCGATATTTAAAATGTAAACTGATCATTGGTTTGCGCTTTCACACAGAAACAGAACAATTAAATAAATTAAATTGATTTGATCTGGTAATATATAAATACCATTTCCTGAAATGGTGCACCGTTCTGTAGGACAAACAACTTCTTCTCCATAAACAACTGAACTCATTTTAATGAAACTAAGTATGTTGAAAATACTTCAAATCTTAACATAACACATTGTTATTACTCATCCCAAAATAATTTATAATACTTGTAGGAGAAATAATGGTTGAACAGATTTGAATGACGTTTGAAAGGTTCTCAGGTCCTAAAGTGCTAAAAATAGGTATCTATATTTTATTCTGACGAAACGGTGCAGAGCCTGTAGAACACCAAATCGGTATCTATTTCTAGAAAAGTAGTTTAATACCTATATTTTTTCAACTATAACTATAAAATCTAGCCTTTATTAGCAATCTTAGGTCTAGACTCTATAATTTATACCAAGATATTTATTATAATGGAAAACACATGCATCTTGAGTGATAACCATTATCTTTTTATGTCAAAATAGCTGAAAGGATTTTTTTAAATATTTTAGTATGAAGTTTTTTTACAAATGAATTAGTTTAATTTAAATGCGCTCAGCAAAGCAGGCAGATATCAGCTAGTAGGTAATATTATACATTTTTAGCTAAAATGTATTGTAGTGAGATGTTTTGAGAATTGTTTTAATAAACTTTATACGTTTACTTCCATCCTGATGTTGAGGAGTGCTACAAATATTTATTTCGTTTGTATACTTATGAATTTTAAAAATAGTTGTTCTGTTTCAAGTGTTTCACAAGGATACTAGTCTTTCGGGTCACTCTTTGGTTGCCTACCCACCTGTTGGCTTCCTAGTTGGTTTTACGAAAAAATTTCTAAAAGAAATTCTGACCAATTACGTGCTACACCACGTACATAAAGAGTTGTCAGGACAAAATTTCGTATTACTTAAATATAACCATCTTAGCATTTACGTAGTAAAGAGATAATTGCAGTATATTGTCTAACCGCCTGATTAAAACAGTTTAAACAATTAAACCCATTTGATCAAGGAATAATAATTGCATTTAAAATAAATGAATAAATATTTTAATGAGCTTTCAATGAGGTTTACCAATGCTATTTAACGAACCCAATTTCATCCATGTAAAGGGAAAATGACCATTTAAATGTCACAAATCAATCATTTAAATTAAAGCTTTTTGAAAGGATTTAACATAAAAGCGTAGTAAATCCGTTATCAATGTTTGTATGACAATATTTAATATTTGTGGAGATTTTATATACAATATTTACAGTTTGGCATTTTAATTAAAAAATGTGAATCTTTAATGCATTTTCTAGTAAATGTTTTGTTATTAAAACTTTGAATTTCGTTATCACGTTTGTGTTATTCAATTCAACTAAATCGTTAGCTAGTTGAAGAAAAGAAATGGGAATGTGCAAAGCAGAACAAAATTCAATGAAATGATTTGAAAAGGGCTTTTTATGTCACATTTTTTTTCATGTGCCTACCTATTGAAAAGCATTCGAAATTACGTTATATGAAGAAGAATAAAACCCATACCAATACTTTATTTATAAAATCGAAATCAGCTTTTGAATTCGAAGTAGTGAAATTATAAATGCAAATGCAATAAATTGAATTTGTTCCTATTAAGTAAATTTCACAAAGTATATGAAATACTTAGTTTAAAGGCTAAATAATCGAGTTTACTTAATGGAAGTCCACCTATTGAAAATCCATTTTTAGTAAAACCACTTGTTTTTATATCAGCAATTTGCCCCTGCTTTTAGTTAAGCTGATTTAATAAACATCAGCAAAATACATTTTTGATGTTCATAGTCTGAGATAACCTTAAAATTAAATTCTTGATGAATTGGTGATTTTTCGATAAAAACGACGTAGCTTGGAAACTGAGAAGTTTTAAAATTATAACTTTTTTAATTAAATACGATGTCAAACGAATTTGATTCGATTGGAAATTTGTATGATTTATCAGAAATGTAACAAATCCACGTCTTGTTTCTTTTGAAACTATTTGAAGCATCCTTAATTAAATCTATTATCGTCAACTATAAAACAACTTTTCGAATCTGGAGAAAACCACATTTTGCTCTTGAGAGAGCCATAATTGACCGTTAGGACATAAACAGTACAGAACTTTTAAGCCCTAAGCGGCTTTTCGAAATTAAGTTACGTAGATCACGGCTAGGTCTACAATAGCTTTTGATTTATTCAATTATATTTAATGTTGTTGTCCCAAATTATTACTCTTCCTAATTTTGGTTACAATTAAAATTATGGTTGACTGCCCTAGTTGATAGCATCATTAAATTGTTATTTAATTATTTTTATGAAAGAAAAAGTTTAAGTTTGGGTTTTTAAACCCATCGGCAAAATGAAATGTTCATTTCTATAAAAGTTTGTTGGTGTCATTATATCGATGAACTTTAAATTTTAAGGTACCGTATTTATTCGAGTATAACGCGCACTCGTGTATAACGCGCACCCCTAATTTTCGATTAAAAATCGGTATAAAATTTTGTTTTACACAAAGCATTGTAATTGAGAAAAAAACATTGTTGAACACATGCGGCCATAATAAACATCATTTATTGACAACGTAAACTGGTATAAACACAATACCGAAATAAAATTACCAGTAACAATATTTATTTAAAATGCTTCAAAGTCAGATTCATCATCAGATACACTAAAGAGTTGTTCCCACCCTAGCCCTCGTTTATAACGCGCACCCGAACTTTGATTACTTTTTTCGGTACAAAATTGTGCGCGTTATACTCGAATAAATACGGTAATTTCTGATTATTTCTCATCGTCCATTAAATATTGTGAAAACATTGCAAATAATTAATGAACATCGTTATTATATCAAAAAAAGTTTTAACAAGATTACAAAGTGTCTTATTATACCTACTCAAGTATCCGTGAACTCACGTACATAAAAAAAATGTAATACTCATAATAGACACATATAGAGACAATATGTGATGATTATATAAGTAATTTGTTCTTCATTTTAAGGTGTGGACTGTGGATATTATAACATATGTATTAAATTAAATTAACAATAAGTAGCGCAAATACCCGTCGTTACTTAAATTAAAAATTATAAAATTTGATCGTAATTATTTTTATTATCAGTGTCGGTTTCACGTTTTTTTTTTTCTAACGGAACACAAAATTTAACAAAAGCCTCTTTTAAAGAGCTGTGAAATAAAAAAAAAAGTTGTGTGGTTTTACGAAACCACAATGCAAGTGAAACTTTTTTTCGGATTTTAGGCGCCTAAGTAACTGCAAATTTTGGGAAAATTATTTGAAAAAAGGGATGTGGCACGAATTCGCTGTCTGACTTGACGCGCGCCGTTGCAACTAATTTTTAATTTCCATTATTGATGTTAACACTCGATTGTTATTTTCATTATTTCACCAATTTGTTGATTATTGTTCGATCATCTGTCTGTTGTTATCTATTGTATCTAAAGTTTGTGTTATCTAAAGTTACCTCAAGAATACCTACCATGTTCAATTATTGTTAAATAAAGTTTGTTATGGCGAGGAAATAGTTTCTGGACGAAAGGGCTACACTACCACAAACATCACACCAAACAACCTATCGCTCCAACATACATAAACATATTATGCATCAGCAGAAAGTTCTAATAATTCTAATAAATTTACTTTAAAAATTAAATGAAGTCGGCAGTCTTTCTCTTACGACGTAAATTTAATTCACCGTCGGATATTTTCGCACTATTCTCACTAGCTGTATCTTTGTCTATCACGATCAAGTCAACTACAACATTTATATCAATACACTGAACAAAACACAAATACTAATACAATTATGATTGACAATTAATGAAAACTTATAATATTCTAAAACGTTGTCATGGAGAGGAAAATAGCTCATTACATTCAGTAATAACTCGCGCAACAGTACTAGTAAAACGACATGGTGGCATGGTATATAGCTAATAATGTATATACGAGCTCTGCCAAACACTTGCCGGTTCCCTGCCGAGATTGTGTTACATTTAGCGACATGCTAAAGACAGGCCAAAAAATTTGAGACGATGTAAAAAAAGTTTCACTTTAAAAAGTTCTAATAGGTATGAATCTTCAAATAGGTATTGTTCGATAGTTCTAGCGTAGACATATCTAATGTTACATTGTCGAGAAACAACATTAAGTTTGTTCCAGATAACAGACAAACCGTACATGAACGGCAAAATAGCGTTCCAGATGATCTGTGGCTGTTTCTGCTTGGGTTAATTTTTGTACCAAATAAACTTGTGGTTATATACTATACGAAACTGAAACAGTAGTAACAGTCCTTAGTCTCGAGCAAGCATCGTTTCATATGCCCATAACTAAACTAAAGTTAGACAGGCACACAAAGGAAGTACATTGTGCAGTTACTCTATAATCTACATACATGGTACAGTTCTTTTATCATAGAGTTAACCTAGAAAAAATATTATCTGGGATGAATATATTATCATGCTAATTTATATAGAGATGGACATTGTCTATTCACTTGTTTAGCTTTGATATGGCAGTAGAAGAAGAAAACGTTTTCAACGTAAAGAAGACTGAATAATTAAAAAGCAATAACAATATATTCTGAAATGCGATTTTTATATTGCAAAAACAATAAAAACTCCAAAATTTATTTATATAAATAAGACTTGTCATGAGCAACATTAAAACAATTTTCGTTAAAATCCACTAATGACTTTTCAATAATGTATAAGAGGTAGTCAAGAGCAAAAGTACTGAACACTAATAGTCCATAAATATCTACCTACTGTTTGTAGCTTATCACAAAGTTAATAAATAGTTTAGATACTAAAAGAAATACTATTTACTAGAAAAGTCTAGCTTAATTTGACAGTGGATACACCTCAATTTGCATTATGTAGGTACCTATATAAGCCAGTAAAATTAGGTTTTTAATTTGTTTTTAAATTTTTTTCAAAAAACGTTTAGGGAGATTAATCAAATTTTAAAAACTTGTTTTATATACTTCAAGTGATATAACATGAAAATTTGAAACATTTGTCATTTTTTATATAAAACAAAATAACTTTAATCTATTAAGTAAACAAATCTTCATAAGAACACGTGCTAAAAAGCTTTCTTAAATTTTTATAACTTTTGATTGGTGCTGTGAAACATTTTAACAGTAAGGAAAATTGTAATGACATTTCGTTTGATTATCATAATTTTGATTTGCCTCCCTAAATTCTTAAAATAGAATTATATCAACAAACTACTACTTACTATGATCTATACTAATATATAAAATTGAAGAGTTTGTTTGTTTGTTTGTTTGTTTGATTGGTTGAACGGGCTAATCTCAGGAACTACTGGTTCGAATTGAAAAATTCTTTTAATGTTGGATAGCCTAATTATCGGGGGAGGCTTTAGGCTATATAACATCACGCTACGGCCAATAGGAGCAGAGCATCGATGGAAAATGTTGCAAAAATCAGGAAAAATTTTTCCTTTTGAGAGCGTTCGTGGCCTGCCCTGCGTAAACGGTTAAAGTTACGCAAAAATTATGTGCAGCAAAATTGTTCCTCTTAAAAAGTTCTACAAAAAAGTCCGCGACGGCATATGTCTATCTTTTACGGTTAGCCCGCTATAACCTCTTTAATGGTTGTTAAAGTTGTTTCAAAAATAATTCATTATTTGCGAAATTGTTTTTAGAAACATATTATTAATTCTTACCCAAGTCAAATATGACTTTTAATAAAATTTGTTGTGATAATAAATGACAATCTGAGTCATTAATTAGAATTCTTTTTATTAAGGAAAAATGTCTCATTTACCCGGGAAATTGAAAAACGGGTTGGAGAAAAAAATTATGCATAAACTCTATTTTCTCCCACGGACACATCCTAGAAAGGACTGCACCCAGACCATGTGCCAGATGTGGAGACCAACTATCAGTTGGACACGCAATTGTCACATGCCCCTCTCTGCAACAGGACAGATTAAAGGAAGGAATTCCTGGTGGAATGAATAAATCGTTAAGCACATTATCTTTTATCGATCCGATTAAAAAGCTCCTTCGATCTCTGGAAGTACTGGAAGACGTGTAACTACCACAACAGAAGTCGCTAAGGACTACCAAGTTGATGCGACTTTAAATAAACACTTTAAAAAAAAAAAAAAAAAACTCTATTTTTAGTTGAAAATGGATTTTGGTGATATTTAAGTATGATAAATATGCGAATCATTATCTAAAACACGTTTTATTTCGGAAAAATTTCTTATTTTATCGGGAAAATAGAGAAAAACTGATGAACTGAAGAAAAATCATGCTGAAACCAAACATTTTAATAACTCATTTATTAGCTAAGAGTTAAGTAATAACTCATAAGGTCCTCAAGGCAAAATGATAATTTTTCTTTTCATACAGTCCACTTTTTATCCAGGAAAAATGTATGTTCCCGTAGGATAGATACGTTTTTGTTTTTCACAGAACAAAAGATTACCATAATTTCTTGCATTATGGTGGTTTAAGAGACAGTGAATGATGGGTTACTTTTTATGTTAGAATATTGTACGGTTCCCGTAGGATAGGCTAAAAATAGAATCTTTCAGGAACTGAGTATTTCAAAAGAGTTTTCTAAAAGTTTATGAATAAGAGTTTTAACGAATTTTCCTCAGGAAAGCTTGATCTCTTTTTTATCCAGGAAAAATGTTCTACTCCCGTAGGATAGATATGTTTTTATTTTTCACAGAGTAAAAGATAGACATGATTTTTTGCAATATGATAGTTGAGTGATAAGATAATAATATAGATTATTTCTTATGCCAGAATAATGCACGGTGCTCAAAGGATAGCATAATAATTGTCTCCTGCGGGAACCGTGTGTTAAAAAAAAGGTCGTGAAATAGATCTTTAAAGTTCGTGAAATAGCGTTTTAACACATTTTCTCTTTAGGATTAAAATAAAAATTACAATTTTCACTTGAAGATATGATTTTTTATTTAACATCCGAAAAATAATGAAAATTTTTGAAACGTTGAAATTTCTTTCATTGTTAATTTTCGAATACATATTTAGAATTTAACGTGTTAAAGTACATTTAAAAAATCAACAATTACATTTTTAACTTTTAACATTTTTCAAGACTCCCCACTCTTTAAAATATGTTAGGCCTCCTAAGTGAGCGCTTGCGCTTTTCCTTCTCAATATTTGTGTACTTCTAACTTTTTTTCAGTAGTCAGTACTGAGCTGATTCATAGATCATTAGACATCATTAGACATTCAGGCATTCAGCTCCTTGCAATATATATTATATCAGATACAGAAGTACAAGTTTAAAATATATTATTTGTTACAACGGTTACAGGCGTTGCAATAATCAAATAACATTTCAATTTTTTTTACGTTACTCTTTGTTTAAGTTTCATATATTCTTTTTTCTTCATTATATTTTAAGTTTACATACGTAAATTTTATCAATAAAACACCCCAGTAGTGTTATGCAGCGTTCCTTTATTATTCCCGTTCCCGTGACATTTTTTACTATAGTTCCACTCTTACTGATCAAAGTGTGATGTATCTAAGATAGCTCATGAGTCATGTTATACTTTTAACGTTACAGACATACAATGTTCTTCTTGGTTTCGTCCGCGTGGTTTTAAATTAGCATTATAGGTACCAAATTTTATCTCTTCAATGGTTCTTAAGTGATTTGTGGATAAAACAAAGAAAGTTTCAACTTCTTTAGAGTTGTGCCATAGGTTCCCCACGTTTAACCCTCTCGCATTCTTATCTGACGCAGACGGAGTTGCGCGGGTCAGCTAGTATATAAATAAAATTATAATTAAAATAAAGGAAACCTTTTATTTAATTCATGATTTAAAATTTAAATTGAATACCTATAGTTTGTTTTAATTATAAATTGATTTATTAGTTAATAATTTTTAAGCTTATTTTTTTACCAAAAAAAATATCGTTTAAGTCAGATTTCCCCTATACTATTTTTACTGTCTTTGGAGAGTAAATATTATTTCAAAATATTATAAACAGATTATAAGCACAAAAATTTTTCAATAGTAAACTATAGACGTGAACTACATTAACGTTCAAAGAAAACAATCAAAATAATTAGAACAATAGGCCATTATTTTCGTTTGTTCATTAGTGTAGTGTTTATGTTTATAGTTTACTCCTCTAAAATTATAACACATAAAATCTGTACTACAATTTTTGTGAACACAGTGTCGGATTTTCTATTTGAAATTGGGTTTTAAGGGATTATATATTGCTGATTTTAATCATATTTTGACACCAAATCTGGTCTGAAAATGCGAATGGCAAACACATCTTTGAGAGTTGTATCTCTGATGCGAGTTGTTAATGCAGTGAAAAATAGGTCAATCTTGAAAGAAAAGATAATAAGCTAAAACTTAATGTCTTTGTTGAAACATTTCAAATGTTGGTTCAAAAGCCTCATACGATTTTATAAACGCGTGTTAAGATATTAAAACTCAAAGCTCTTAAAAAGCAAACTTTTGTTAATACCTACTTTGCTTTTGAAGACATTTTGAGTTATGTATCTAGTTAAAGAACATAAATTTCCTACAAGTTTTGATTTCAGTAAATTTTTATACAGTTAACAAATTTTGAATAAGAACGCAAAATGTATAAAAGTTTATTATATAAAGTAATTGTCGGCTTACCGTAAAATCCGGTGCATAAAAAATGTTTGAAGGTAATTTAGTATCATACTTGTAAAATTATTTCTAGCTTATTATCTAACACAACGCGGTTAAATCCTTATTTGTCTTGATTTTTCAATAAACAATTAATTTAAATAAAGCTCATAAGAGGCTAATAATACGAATGAAATAATCATTTTGGATTTGAGTTCGATATTTTTTTAATGGTTTTCTTTAAATATTTTCAAAATAAAAATTCGATTTAGTTGATTTAAAAATAATTATGGATTACAGTCTGGGCCCGTTGGACATTTTGAGTTTCAATGACATACAACGTAAAAAATATTGAAGAGTTGAAAGAAAAATATTAATTTTTTTTTTGTTAAATAAAACATGTACATCTACATATATGAAAACCCCAAATTTCGGAAGTTTTTTTAAAAGTCGTCTTTAATGATATAATGCCTGACGTAGATCACAATCAGAAGTTTTCCAATGTTTAAACGTGTAATGTAATTACTAATAGAATATTGTTTGATAAAACTGAGATCTACACCTCATGAAACGTTGAAATGCAAATTTAGAAAAACAAAATTCATTAACTGAAAAAAAATAATTGATTTCCTTTTTTTTAACTATCACTTTATAAAAATAAGAAAATAATTGGAAAACTTTTCAAATAAAGTAGAAAACGATTATAACAAAATTGAAAAGACCGAAGGATTTTTTCACAATAAATGAAAATGCTCTTAAAGAAAAAAAAATTTAATTAAAAATTACTTTCTGTACGATAAAATAAGTAAGAAAATATAAAAAAGGAAAAATAATTTTAATAGTTTCAGACGTCAAATTTTATTAATATCGCTTTTTGTTAAAATTAACATTTGTAGAAAAGTACATCGTATTTAAAATAACAACAAAAACTTTTTCCAATTCTTCTATTTTTAACATTTCTACCAATTTTACAAATTTAACACAGGAAGCGAGTGAAAAATAAGCACTTTAAAATTGAATTATCTAAATATTTTCATGAATGAATTCACAAAAAATCAAATGAATTACTGCACTGAAATCAAAATCTTTACTGGTCTTTTGCATCATAAATAATGTCCATTTTGTTTTCATTTGAAAAAAATTAGCAAAATAAAGCTAAAAAATCTTATAAATCTGAGGTCATACTTACAATTAGTTGAAAAGACCCTTAAATACTGCTACAAAAATAATAGGTAATAAATATATTTTGATTTTGACTTAAAGAATAATCAGTGGGTAGCATGTAGGAGGCAAGGGGGCTATGACCTCGGGCGGCACAAATGTGAAATGTTTACTAATCCTGTCTACAAATTAGGTGATAATTAGTTAAAAATGATAAAAATCCATAAACGAAGCTCATGGTACGCTCAAAGCTTGCGTAAAGAACTCGGAATATCTTTTAAGTTTAAAGAAAAAGACGATGCACATTTTATGTACTAATCACACGAAAACTTTTTTTTTACTAAAATTTGAGAATTGTTTTATTAGCTCTATAGCTATTTTAGATTTGCAATAAGTGGTGGATTCTAAAACCTAGTGGAAAGTATGTAAAAGTGTTTGCGTTGTAAAAACACAATGAATAACATTTTATTTTTTGAAAGTATTTTTATTTTTGGTATTTATTTAAAACTTAACTTAAAATTGAGTCAAATTCGAGCCACATATTTATACGACAAATCATATATGTAAGTACATATAAATATATCAAATATCAAGCATAGTTCATTAAAAATGTTTGACTACTTGGCTTATGAATCCGTAGGCAGAGTGTTCTAGGTTATTTTATTTTATTTAATTGCGAAAATAAGGGGCGGAAAATTTACCTTTCGCCCCGGGTGACATGAACCCACGCTACGCCACTGAGCGTAATAACGAAATTTCTTTCACATCATTAGATTTTAGTGACGTTATAATATTAACTGCGAGTAATTTAAGATTGTAAATTGAAAATCCTTCGGGAAACTACAGGCTTTAGGCAACTCAAATGTAGGTATACTTATAAGTGTTAGCTTTTAGAACAACATATCTATAAAGCTTTAGAAATAAAATTGTAAATAAAGTAGTTGAAAGATTTCACTGGTCATAAAATAATTCACAAACCAACCTTAAATATTCTGAAGAAAGGCAAAAATATCTCATTTTCGGAGAACTGGAAAAGACTGGATAATTCCTCATGACGTCAAGGGGAACACTACAACACTTTGAAAAAACATCGAAAATAGATTTTTAAAAAATGAAATTACCTTAATAGTTTTCACGAATGAATTCATAAGAAATTGAAGCATTTCTGTACCGGAATTAAAAACTTAACTGATTATAATTTGCATAAGTAGTAGTAAACAACGTCAATTCTGTTTTTCTTTGAAAAAATTAGCAAAACAAGACGAAAAAACCCGAATAGAACCGAAGTTAAACGTACAACTAATTGAAAAGAGCCTTAAATACTGCCACTAAATAACAAAAACAATTTTGTTATTGACTTGGAGCGTAAGGATAACATTTCTTACAGATTCGATTTTAGTGACATCATATTATTATTAATTGGAAGTAATTTAAGAATGTAAACTGGAAAGCCTTCGGAAAACCATGGATCATATGTAATTCGAATGTGTTGTATTATTGTAAGCTTATGTGTAAACTTTTAAGGCAAAAAATCAATAACCTTTAGGAACAAAATTGTAAATAAAGTAATTCATTGAGTATAAAATTGTTAGCAAAACCTTAAATAATCTGAAGAAAGACCAATAAATCTCATTTTCGTGGCATTAAAAATGTTTGGAATATTCTCAATTCTTCAACACTTTCTCACACCGGAAATTAGTTTAAAATACCTCCTGCGTAGCGTCACAGTGTTTCCTTTTACATGAAGTGAGTTAAAAGGACATAAATAAAGCCCACGATTGGATAAAAAGAAATCTAAATTGAATAATATATAAATATCTATGTAAAAAGAACTACATGCATACAGTCTCTATGTATATAATGAACTCTCACTCTTAACCCCAGAATCTTACTTATTTGATTTTTCCCAAGAAAAAGTTTTAAATAAAACTTATAGGCTTTCATAAGTTTAAAAATCATAGCAAGTTTAAAGAAATCGTTGGAGCTGTGTTTGAAAACAATTTGAAAAAACTCTAAAACCAATAGAATAAGGTGGGCTTTCTTTTTTTTTTTTGGGTGTTTATAGTTGCTTTAACATCTATGGTCATATCACGACTGTCTTACACACAGAAATATTCTGTCGGTCTTGAATCTTAATTTTTTTAATCTTATATCTAGTGATTCGATGGGGATCGAACCCAGAACCACTGGCACATGTAGCAGAGAGAGCAGTTGCTCTAACCACTGCGCCATCAAGTGGGTGGTGGGCTTTCTTGTCAACTTACTTCAGTCAAAAGCTTTGCGGTACTACTAGATGTAATATGAAGGAAAAATTCCAACTTTGGTGAAATTCTGATAAGCCTTTCGATTCAATATTGCTATCACCCAGAGACAGTTTTCTAAAACGCCCTTTTTGGATTCAGAGGACCTCAAAACATGTATTTCCGGTGAAAACTTGGAATCGAAAATTCGACCCGATTTTCCTTTACTATATAGTATAGTAAAATAAAGTTTTGAATTAAAATAATTTGGAAATACCCTAAAATATTGTCACAAAAATAAACATATTTTGTCATTGAGTTAGAACGTATTTAAAATATTTCTAAGAACATTAACGTTCAATTTTAGTGACGTCATATAATATCACAGCCTAACAAAACATAAAAAGTATCTGACCCAGAGATGTGCTATATGGTTTTCGAAGTACTTTTTCACGCTAAACACAAATCCGTAATTATTTTTCTCCAGCACTATTCAATTTTCTGAAACTGAAAACTTTACTACCACACAAAAAAAGTATCTGATCCAGAGGTTTTTTGAAAATTAAAGGATGCTGAAGAAAAACTTTTCACTAGTTTGTGCTCAGCGTTGAAAAATAGACCGAAAACGTTATATCGGGTCTCTGATCGGGTCAGATAATTTTTATTTTTTTGTATGATTGTGTATATAATGAGATTTATCTATTATATTCGCCTTCAATGGCATTTTTAATCCAATTAAAAGCAGAGATATTTTTAGCTTTGAATTTCAATCGATATCTTTTTTAAAGCAGATTTTAAAATATGTAGTATAGAAAATTAAAAAAAAAACATGTTATTAATAAATAATTAATAAAATTTTAATTTAATATTAATAATATGAAAGATTCGCCAATTAAAGCCGTATTATAAAGCTGTTATTAGCTTTAAGAAGTGAAAATTTTGTATTAATTAGCTCATATTATATTGAAGTAAAAATTTAAATTTAGTGTAAAAAATCCTGAAGATAAAATATTATCAAGAATAATAAATAATAATAATAATAATAAATAATAATTTATATACTTTTCGAAACAAAATACGAGTAGAATGATTAAAAACTCCTCCAGTCGCTCGATAAAAGGATTCTCACTGGCGATCACCCGAGTATATAATCAGTTTATAATTTTCTAAGAAAAATCCTAAGAAAAAAAAGAAAATTTTAATTTCAATTTTTATCTTAGAAATTATACACTGAAATTAGAACGTAATTACAGCCTAATGATCAATTTTTTTTCGTGTTAAGCGAATTTCACGTTAAAAACACGATTTATAAGATATGAATCATTATTAAATCTAATTTTTTTTTGGTGAGTTTGTGTATCAGATAAACTTGTGATTTTATATTGCACAAATCTGAATCAGTAATGAACTTGGTCTCGATTAGGTATCACTTAAAAACGCCCAAAACTAATTTTAGGATTGACATGCGTCACAAAGTAAGAACATACAGTTCTTTTACTGTCGTGAATAACGTACAAAAATATTAAATGGAACGAACCTATTTACATGTATACATATTATGTAATTCTGTATGAAATTTAATAAACGTCTGTTGACGATCGGATTAAAATATTAACATTAAATTCTAACTGCTTAATGATTCATTAAAACAACCTTTTAATTTATAGGTTTATACATCGCTTGAAAATTCTTTACGTCTCTATGTTTATTCCTTCTAAATCCCTCAACCACAAAATTTATTATCGTAACTAAACGTCCCATTTCTAATATCTGCAATGGTAGGATAGAGAGATTTCAAAAACATTTAAATTCCCGAGAAGCCTATCAAGTTTATCGTTCTGAATACAAAAGTTCAACTTGATGGCTATCTAACTTCTAAAAAGAAATAAAACTTTAAGGAAAAAGCGTTTACATGAGGATAAGCAAACGATGAAAAACACAGGGGGGAATTTTTTTTATGTCCCATTTAATTTAATCTCGTTAGTCGCAGATGTGAATCAAATATTTTAAGTTGTCATAAATAATTTATTTTCAAATTAGGGCAGAAAGGGATTGTTTCTAAAGAACAAACTATCACTGAGAGCAAAATAATAAAGTAAAACATAAAAATCATCCTTTCAACCTATTGATTTTGCTCTCATCAAAAGTAAATCCCTTGACTAATTATTGAATATTCAATTTCAGGAGATGATTGAAAATTAATTCGGCTTAACTCAATCTGGGACCGAGTTAGATCATGTTCATTTTTCGTTGAGTTTTGTTCATAAAAACGAGTCGAAATGAAAAAATGATGAGAGAAAATTTCCATTAACTATTTACGTTCTTACATTTTAATTATGAAAAAAAATTCTAATTAAAAATTAATGAAACTCTATTCGTTGGGAGGTTTAAATGCATTTCACAATGTTCATGAACACTGTCTGTGCTATACTTTACATTATCTCGTATTGATTAATCTGAAAAAGGACACTTAACAACCTAAAAGCCATACATTATATTATTTTCATCAGTTTAAATTTTGTTCGAATTGAACGTGAGAAAATTGAAAGGTCGTTAATAATACATTGAAATTTGGACTCGGTTCATTAACGGGAGGGGTGAATATTTAAAACATTATCGATTTTCCTATGTGATGGGGAATAGATAATTTTTTAAAAAATGAATTACCTACCTTTTTTTTATGAAAGTTCAAGAGTGAAAATAATTTTTTTTTATATCTCATAATTAATTAAAAGTCTCAAGTATGCATTAGTTATAGTTACATAAAAGTATCTAGATAATAATTAGTTTTCAATTAACATTATTTACCTATCTGCATAACATAAAATGCATTAAATATATTTGCGTTACTAGCAATGAAGTGCATAATGTATTTATTTATGGAAATTGCATAAAAATATGCCAGAAACATGTCAATCGGAGGTTATAATATGACGTTGTGAGGTCAATAAATTCGAAATGGTTTCCTCGACAGGAAAAAGTAAAAAAGACACCACACATCGCTGAAAAATCAATTTTTCTTCAAATATTTTCCCATCTTCATTTTCCGATTCATATTTGTACAGCTATTGAGAAACGTTTGAAACCACAAGATGATTACATGGAAAAGGAAAAAATATAGGTATGTACTAATAATGAGAAACTGAAATATGAAAGCGATGAAAAGAAACGACAAGAAAAGGGCACGAATATGAAATGGGACAAATAACAATATTGATTTCGTCGTCGAATATTGTCGCCGGTTAACGAAAAGGAAAAAATAAACATTTCAAGTTGCATTTTTAAATTCACAAGAGGAAAATGATTGATGTTTTGTCGGGATTTTCAATGCGTTAGTGATAACATTAGGTAATTACACATTTTACACGAGCTAGATTCGCAATGGTGTAATTATAGGTTGTGGACCATACAGAATCCTTTAATCTTCATGAAATCAAACATATCATTATCCTTCATTATATAAAACTATTTATATGTTTATAACTTTTTGACCACTTAAACTAGTCAGTTTGTAACAACCTGTTGAAGTTTTGGGATTGACAGAATACATTTTTATTTCCTTATAGACCTATTACTTTTATTATTTAATATGTTTTTTTTCACTAATTTAAAAACGCTCAGTCAATCATGAAAATATATTGCCTCATTCGTTCTCTTAGGAACGAACTATATTGAGAAATTATCAATATCAAAATTTAAACCTAATTGAAACACCCGAATTATAATTTACTGGACACAGAAAACGGCATCTTCAATATCAATATCGGATTGACAATTTATCTTTGAGCCAGGATCAATAGTTATTAACTCCCGTTTCATCTGTGAAATAAAAAAAAAATTGTTTTTACTCCCAGTTTGAACAATTCTAAAAATGTATAGCTCGATGGTTTAGCAAACTCCCCTCTTTAGAAAATTAACGTGTGCTAAAGAGAATATAATTACCTTAACAACTAGGTAAGTTAGGAATTTTTTATATAGAAAATTACATATTGAATGAAGCCAATTGAATATTAGGGCGACAGAAGATGTCGAATGACGTCACAAAAAACGATCAAATTTTAGCGATCTTTCAAAGCCCGTCCGTTTCAACGATGCGACCATCGTTACTATACGATCGATAGTTATCGAGCCCTTCACGCACGTTTGGCACTTAGAAAATATTGTTAAAATTTACATTGAATGAAGCCAATTGAGTATTAGTTTAGTATTAGAGACGCTTGTTAAATAGTAAACAGAAATATTTCATGGTACCATTTAGTGTCTTCTACCTGAACTGTTTTCTATATAAATAAGGAGGTCATTTAAAGTTAGGTAATTATTACAGTATTCAATTAAATACTGTTTCCATCATCAAAGGTTAATCAAAAGTTACGGTGTGATAATTACGGGCATTTGGTGTATCTATACAAAATTGCAAAACATAGAAGATTCTATAGAAGATTTTGTTCTCCGTATTTGTATAGTATTCCGAAGTCATATTATAAAAGCCCAAAGATGTTTAGAAAGTAAATCAAAATAATAAGAACAAACAAACATTTGTTGGAATTTTCCTCCGTAAATCATAAATCTACTATTAACGTTTATAATAATTGCCTAAACCGTTCAAAATAATGTTACAATTTAAAACACCTGCATTTTAACATGTGTTCTTAAGAAGATTAATTGTTCATGCAATAGATTAAATTTATATTTTATTTATTAAAAGATGGGAGTTTTTTTAAAAATATCCACATTATTGTAATTCACAATTTGTACACGGATCTATTAATTCATCCTAAAATGATTTTTAATTTACTGTTTTTTGTTACAGATGCTAAAATTGTAAAACAAGAATGAAACAGTGAATCGATTCCAGAAGCCGCATATGATTATGACGTTTTAATAGCATCGTGTGCATAAAAACCACTTTTTTTCATCTTCAACTAAAACAATGTTTTTTATTGTAATCATGTGTGATCAAATACCAAAGAAAAAATATCATAAATATTTACAAGCTCTATGTTAGAGTTGAACAATTTGCCAAAGTGTTAATAAAATCTAGTCAAGTTTAAACGAAACACGTGAAAGCACAATATTTTTTTTTAACAAAATGGGTTGCGAACTAGGAAAATTAGCAAATGTGCAACGAAATGGTAGCGGGGCGCATCGAGGGGCTAAACAGGAAGATCCACCACCGCCAGCTCCTGTTGATCCACGTTTGCCACTAACTGCCAAACAGAAATACAGTATGTTGGCGTCATGGAAAGGAATTAGCAGAGCCATGGAACCGACAGGAGTTTATATGTTTATTAAGTAAGTGATTACTTACATGTTTTTATATCCCTTACAACAAACTCAAACTCAGAATGAATTCTCAAAGAAGTCAGATTTATTAATTTAAAATTATAAATACTTGATAACCCATATTTTCATTACAATACAAAAATTACAAATTACAAAACTTTAACTTAAACCAAAACATAAATTCTTAAAATTTCTTTAATAAACAATAAAATTAATACAATAAATTAAGAATAATTATGAAATCATTATGTACTTTTTCTTCTGCTTAACAGTAATAAATTGCTTAACATTTACATTTTTTTTATATTGATTGATATTTTACCATATCAGTCAATAAGATATTTATGTGGTACTGGGTTCGATCGCGTTGAATCCTAGACTTAAGATAAAAATTGACCAACAGAAATGCTCTGTGCTTATGCAGTCGTGATATGACCTACGTGTTAAAGCGACTTAAAACACCAAAAAAAAAAAACATCAGATATAAGGATACTTTAAGAATACAAAATGAACTGTGATTTCTTCAATCAAAAAGGTTAATTTCTAAAGACTTTACTTTATGAAACTAATATGAATTCAAAATGTGTTTATTTACTAGCACTTTCGTCCTCTTAATGACGTCTTAATAAACTCGTAATTTACTCCATTCAGATGCTCAAATCAGAATTTTGAGTTCAAAATAAATTCATTATGTTGTCCAGATGCTAGGAAAGCTTCTTAAGCAAACAAACAAAAAATTATAAGAAAACTACATGAACCAGAAAATTCCTCCCATTTACAAAGCTATATGCTTCATATGAAATATTCTTCATTTATCACAATGAAAAATTATTTTTCTAGACAATAACTCAGTGAATATAACAGTGGAAAAGTATGAGAACATAATACATAATACGTTCGTAACTACTCACTCCATTATCCTGTCTTCTTGTTTCAAAAAGATGACTTGTCTAGATATATGTTATATAGACAAATATAAAACATTTTCAAGGACATTAAATAATACTCTCAATTTTTATTCTTTTTCGAAAAAAAAAAGTGTTTATATGTTAGATTTGGAAAGCTTTTCGACAAAGCTACTATTTTCTAACAAAAGGTAAAAAGACTTTTTTGATAACAGTTTGTATTCAAAGTCAAGTATTATATTTTATACATATAACGTTTTTACATTCATAATACAGAATATCATTTCAATGCGAAAGTATTATTGTACATAAATATAATATTGTAAAAACCTCCACAAGAATTACGTTAAATTGTCATTTTACTTCCTTAATTTGGTAAATTTAATGTGAATTTTTTTTTCAAAAAGTCTTAGCTTATTAATGTCTTATAAACCTACAGCAACCTACATGCACATTTGTTAAAAAAAGATTGTCAGAGTTTATTTAATCTGAAATAATATACAACTAAATCATTTTTATTAATGTTGGCATATTAAAATAAAATCCGCTTTCTATGAACGTTAAATAAAATCTTCAAAGGAATAGCGAAATTGCAGCATTAGATTATAGTGAGGTTACAGTATAATTATTATCGTTGAAAGCTTAAAAGCTTCTATAATTTCATTCAAATTAACAGGTAATGAAAATTTAAACTAATTAAATTATATACGTTTTAAATTACCACTTTTTTGTCTTGCTTTGTTGATTGCAAAGCCTTTCGGTTGCTAAAAATGTATTAACAATTTATTTATACCATCATCATAAGAGGTTTAGCCATTTTAAAACATTAATTTCCTCGTTGTTCATTCAAATATTTACTTAAAACGAAATTTAATACCAACTCATATTATTGGATTGGCAACTAAGTAATTGCATGTTATTGGAATTGTTCCTGCTCATTTTTGTTCTTTTTTTTTGTTTTAATGTAATTGGAAAAAGTATTCCTTTAGATCCTTAGTGTCATTAATTTAAAATATTCAATTAATAACGTATACGATAAGTAATTTAATATGGTCTTGTCCTTGATAATGATAGTCTATGAAAACTAATGTTGACACTATTATATTTCATGATTAATTTCTTTAAAACATCTTAACGTTTTGGTGGCCTAATTTAAAAAAAATCAAAAATCTGTAGAAAATGTATTTTCAGTAGGAGCTCTTAATTAATTCTTGCTGAAGTAATCACAAATGAACTCCAAAGTAAACTCGATGCTCCTGTAACTGATTATTAAATATTTAACAACTATTAAAAATGAAAATTATTTGATATAATATTCATAAGGAAAATGCAACGCTTCTTTCCTTACTAATAGGTTACTCTCAAGGAAATGATTTACGCTAATGTAAGTCAAGAAAACCTAATTGATATCTCCCCGTTTACTTAGAAACTTCATTTGAGTAATATATGAGCAACTAATTTACTTCTGTAACGGAAGGAAGGTGAACGACATTTTAAGTGATTAGTAATTGGTGATAAATATTAGATGGGTAGCTTGCAACGACGAAGCGAATGAATAAACTGTTATCAAGAAAGCAGAACGATATCTAGTACAGTGATTCCCATATTCTGCGGACCTCTTAAATGTAAAACTTTAAAGAAAATAGTATTGGTATGGAAGATTTTAAACATTTATAATGTGCAAGTACACATATAGTTATAAACATTGTGATCCACTGCAGATCCCTTGATAGTTTTTTTGAAAAGCTTTAACACAATGTGACGGATCCATTATATCAATCTACATAGATTACATACAGTGTATAAGCATACTTGAAACATAAACTCGAAATGATTGGGTAAAGTTTTTCGTACAATTGTATGCTACATTTGGATGTATTTTACTGGTTAGTACCTATTTTAATTCAACGATCAGTACTCAAGTTTTAATTCAAATTATATATTTAGGTATCCAATATCCAATTATATATCTATATAGGTATAATATATATTAATAATATAATAAAATATTTATAATATATGTATATTATACTCGGAATATATTTCACTAAAAATTGCAATATTGACATCGTTAAGCTGAATTATATACCTACACTCATTCATTATCATCGAATTTCAAATGTTTTATTTTCAAATTTACTGTTACTGTAACATTTTTAAGATGGTAATATAATACTTTTAAAAGTATTAAAAATTATTAAAACAATTTTAGTGACATCTCTCTGAAATATGATATAGAGTTTTTATAAAACAAACTTTTTCATATTCAAAGCAACTTTTTTCACTTCAAATAACTCTTTTTTAGAATTTTCATTGGCTACAAGTATAAGGTAAAATATTTTATATCAATACCATGTAGGTATTTGTCATATATTATACTTATTTAATTTAATAGTGCAATTTGCGCATCTCCATAAGAGGGGGGGGGTAGTGCAATCATATTCAGAATCTCGCCCGCAAATTTCCCGAATTCCAGCTTTACTGAAATATATATGGCAAATATACCTACGGTTTTAAATACAAAATAAAAGATTGCACCCAATATCCAATATAAGTTTTTAAAAAGTGTTACTTAAAATGAAACCTGCTTTGGAAGTGAAAAGTATGGCTTTTGAAATTAAATAACTTTCTTTTGAAATAAAAAAGGTTGTATTTGAGGTAAAAAAAATGTAAAAGTTAACTGTATAACATATGAGAAAATAAAACTTTGCTACTTAATATGTAGATAGGAGTATAAAATAGTTAAATACAGTAGGGAGATTCACACAGAGACTTAAGAACTGTGGACACGTTATAAGTTACTCAAAATTTGGTCTAATAAAAGTGATAAGATTCTCTTGATGTACTTAAGTAGTACCCTCGTCATGAAGAAGTTTTACGTTACTTATTTAATTTATTTTAAATCGAAACTTCAATTTTAAAATTTGATATATAGAATATAGATTTTTAATAGAGATGCAACAAATATTCGGCTACTATTTGGTATTCGGCCGAATACCGAATACTAAATCATAACAAAATAAATGTTCAATTCGAATTTATATATATTTAAATTATAAATTAAATTTGAAAATCTATTAGGGAGAATTAATTATGCTGAATCAAAACAAATAGACGAATACTTTGTAAATAAAAATCATTTCGGTTGCCGTTAAATTATTCTTTTTTTTTTAATCATGCTTCCCGTGATACGATTTACTCATAAATGAAGACCGAATATTCGGTACCAAATATTCGGCCAAGAGTGTGGCTGAATATTCGGTATTCTGCTAAGTCACTATTCGTTGCATCTCTAATTTTTACCATTGTAATTTAGTAAAGTCGACGGACTTTATCTTGTAGACAGTAAAATCAGAATTTTCTCGTTATCTCTTTCGCTATCACCCCCATCTCTCTCTTTCTTTATATTTTTTATTTACCCTGTCTTCCTCGGCACACTAAATTTTACCAATCACTGTTGGCAAAACGTAATCACTATGAGATACAAAGAATTAAAGAGAAAGAGAGGGTAACGCTTTTCGTTACGCAATGGGTTCTGCCAGTTAACTTTAAGTCCATTAAAGGAACTACGTTTTAATAAGCTATTGCTTCAATAGCTATAATAATCTTCTTGAATCACTGTTATCATATTTTTAAGGAATAAAAGTTAAATAAATAGTTTTAAGTACCTAAAGACATAATTTCTATAATATTTTTAAAAAATATTGATAAAAAATTTTCCAGTAATATTAAAAACAATAAAATCAATTAAAGATTATTTTTTTAAAATTCTTCGTAGGTACATTTACGATATTAACATCGTATTTTCAGTTAAAAAGAATAAAAGTTAGCATTACTTTTACTAGTTTTATGTTTAAAAAATTTTTTTTTGGTTTATTTAAGGTTGGTCGCATCAACTACTATATTGTCATTAAAGACCGGAAAATCCAAAAACCCATGTAAAAAATCTTGGGCTTACATTGGAATTCGACTCTAGGACTACTACAGGAGTATAGGGCAACAATCTAGTCAACCATGCTACTAAGTTACCTAAATTTTTCTTTTTCACCAAATATTGTTGTTTTAAAGTCAAATACAAAAATATGATTTTTGTAAAAAAAATGATGACGTTAAAATAGTAAAAAATTAAGTTTTATAGTTTGTACACACTTGCATTGCACTGTATATTAGTCAAAATAAACGTCTGTGTTGTATGTAGTTAAGTATATCATGCATTCATAAAAGAATTTTTTATGTAAAGGCTGATGAAAAATTAATATAAATATTGATCATTTGATTTGTTTCTATTTGAAACGCGTTTTACATGCGTTACATTTTCTTTAGTACAATAGACAAAGACCAACTGTTAACTATCAGTATTAAATTTCCATAACACGACATGTCTATGGTTAATGAGGTATTTATACATTTGAAAATTTCCAGCAAAACAATTTGTATCATATTTCTAATGAGAGTAAAAACCCTTGGAAACTCAAGGGCCCGTTTATTCATCATTAAAAAGATTGATCTTTAACATATAATATGTTATATTATATAATATAATATAAAGAACTACCTAATTGTAAGTGTTATAAGTAGGTACTACCAATAATAAAAAAACAAAAAAATAAATAAAAAAAGAGGAAAGTTCATGAAAATAAATCTAGAAGTTTTCTTATAAAATGGAGAGTAAAATGGCTATTTCGTGACCATTCGATCATCCTGTTAGCCGCATCTGTGGTCGTATTGTTATTAAAAGTTTTATATTCCGCACTTCACTCGTGCTCTCAATGACATAAAAGAAAAATATAGCCAGTTTAAATTTAATATTATATTATGAAAAAAACTTATAGCTGCTCCACTCGAGCCAGTGATTATACCATAGGTAATACATTTTGAAATTATGGTTTTTAATTTTACCATTATTAAACTTTATCGAACGAGTGCAACATGGAAATAGAAACAAATCGAACATAATATCGACTCATTGACGACAAATAGGAATTATTTCCATTTATCTCTCATTATTTCAATTACACAAAATCATAATCCATTATCAATTTTCATATTTTGACGTATGAATATTGAATTACTGAATCGTAAAACCATGTGCTACATTTCGTAAAACATTAAAGTTATATATTGACAGGCATCGACGCTCTCAATCATATTAAATGTATGATATGTACTTAGTTATTTTTCCAATATGGAAATTTAATTTTTTTTTCGATTATCGTTCTAATAAGTGGAAAAGCCAATATCATTTTAACATTATTACCTAGTTTATTGGCACTAAAACGTCGGAAAAATAGACAGGATTTCATTATGGTTTAGTGGACATGTGAGCTCAGCAGCTATGGAACCGACTAAAATTTAATTAGTTTTTCGACCGAAATCCAATTTCGAGTGGAAAAAGCGGATGTTCATCAATAACAATAACATCGAATTGATATCTCGCATAAAAGGTTAGTTGGCTGACAATGTTTATCTCTTCATTCGACAGATCGATATGAAACCATTCGAGGTTTTTTTCCAATTTCATATAAATTATTTGTAAGAGATTAAAATATACACCATGAAAAGACTTTTAACTGATTGTGTAATAGACAACTTCTTCCTTAACCACAATCACGTTTTGTAATGTATTAATTAAAGCGTTTAATTAAATTCACTTAATGAACGGTACAAAGGTATATTTAATTATGAAACTATAAGGTCGAGAATCAGAAGAGTTTAATTTTCCTCGTCACTTTTCATACAAGATTCAATTATATAACAATAATCCAATAGGAAGATGAAAGCTCCGTAGAAATGTGCGCAACAAAGATTGTTGTATTTATTTTTGGATATACATTAACCATGTGTAGTTTTTACTTTGTCGGTTTGTCGCGAAAATAACGGAAATGTTAAAGGTTTTTTTCTTAATTTTATTTAAATGATTTATATGAAGCGGATTGTTTCAAGTTCATTGTGCTCTTATCACACTGAGTTCCACTTTCTTTCATCTAGCTTTTAACTTTTCCGCATGCCTTTCCAAACAATGAACTTTTCCTCTTGTCTAATACAGCTGTTTTATTTATGAGATTTAACTTTTAAGTGCTTCATATATATTTGTTTCTTAGAAAAAGTTTATAACTGCGGCAGTTTTCTTCATCTCACAATTAACAATTTATAAAAAAAATATCTTACGAGAATATATTGTGTTCAAAAAAATAAAAATTTGGCCCGATTCCAGCATGAACCTTGATTTAGCCTTCACGTGTGAAAGCTCTCTCTCGTGATTCTACACATATCGATTTTCCCCAAATACATACTTTCGTTTGAGTTTTATTTAAAAAAAAACAACATCAAAGGGCAACAACAGTATCAATTTATCCAAAGCGAAAGAAGTTAAATTCACATTATATCCTTAAAGCTTCAAATTACAATAGAAACTTTGGTCCATATAGTTTACAGAGATCTCAATTCTGAGGTTTCATAAGCCCGTTTTCCTCGAATTGTCTCAAATATACAACATTTAAGCTTTGATATACACTACCCGGTTGTGGTATTTTCATGTGTAAACACTGTGAAGTTTGAAGCTTTTAAAATTATTAATCGTGAGAATGTTGTTGAATCGTAGTGGCCATTGATTTGCTTTGTTTTGCTACGTACGCTCTTATTGAAATTATGAACAAAAAATTTCATATGAAAATTAAAAACATTAAAATACAGTTTATTAAAAAAGGGTTGTTAATTAAAAGCTTCCAGGTGTTTGTTTATCTTTCTAGAGGAAATGCTCAATACCTACAGTAAAATAAATAAAATAAAATCGATTACTTCATAATGTTAAAAGTGTACACCCAAATAATTCTATTTTCTCTCTAGTTCTGGGTGATTTTTATCAGTTTTTTATCTTTAATTAGGTATAAAAATGTGTAAAAGGGTTTCTTTTATTGAAATGACTTAACAATGTACGAAATAATTTATTTTAAATGAATTATGTTCTTTATGAGCGTTTCAAATATCTTTAAAATTCTAAATGCCTAGGTACCATAGGTACCATAATGTGAGCGAGTGAGCTGAGCCAAAAGCTTTTTCTTTGGCGACCAAAGTCTTCTCTAAAGTTTGCTTAGACTAACTCGACTGAACTTACAATGTACCTATGTATTTGTAACCAAGGAAACAAACAGTGACGTCATAGCAATGAATATATGAGTCATTTGCTTTGAAAATAGTTCATGTCATGTTTGATAAAAATTATAGTTGATCAAAATGTTGGTCGAATATACCCCAAATCTTAAGATAACACGTTGAATGAAATTTATATTTCAATAAATTGTATGGTTTTTGTAGGATGACTACTTTTTAATGATGCTTGGTATGAAAGGTTTGCAGGTGTTATCCTTAAGAAAGTACAAAAACTGTGGGTTTGTTAATACCTCTTCCTATAAAAGTTTTTAGGAATGAACTAGATATGAAATTTAAAAATGTAACCTATATCTAAGATCTAAAAAATAAATCAATTTATTATCCTGAAAAATCCACGGGTCAAAACAGGATTTTTTTTCAGTTAAAGTTCTTAATAGTGAGCATATCTGTACAGTTGTTTTAGTGTGTGTGGATGGTACGCAGTAAACACGTCCACAAACGCAAATGTATACAATTAGGTACCGGATAGTACATACACTAACAAAATGTTTAGCATAGATAAGGGTCAATTAATATGAATTGATAAATTCCATTCAGCTTTCTGCTAACTATATTTAAATTAGCATATTCATAAGCATAGCATTTTCATACCAACGTACACCAGTTAATTCTCCAAGAAATTCAAAACAATTTTTTTTATTTTTTATAGTTAGTAAGATAATTAATTATTCTAATAAGAATTAATTTCCACTTTTACTCATTTTTACTATAACGAACACAGCTTCACAGTACTAATGAAGCTCTGAATCGTACTATAACCAGATTTTTCTAAGTCTACTTTCTGTGTACCTATGTCACAAGTTTTTCTGATCAATTTTCACTCTCTTCACTACCTACTTCATTTATCAATCGCAATGAAAACGTGCAAACATATTAAAGGTGATAGATTGAAATAATGTGTAAATGTAATGAAAATTTTTCTAACTTCTTAAGTTTGGTTGTTATTTATTTTTTTCGGTAATACATTTTTGTGTTTCTGTACAATATATCTCTTAAAATCTGAAAAAAATTCGGCAAAAGAAAAATAATATTCACATAGCGTTAACAAATTTTTCTTAAGATATCCAATACTGACTCAATTCCCTAGGATTAATCAAAATTTTTCTTGTACACAAACAGAGAGTTTCACTAATCCGACACTTCAGTAGTCCGGTATTTCCAAAAATCCGGTGCCCTCCACTCACGTAATCCACCCCGAACTTATCTAGTCTGTTATAAATGTCACTGTTATCTTTCTATGAAATGCTTTACTTTATTTAGATAGGTATAATGAATTTTTCTATACATTTAACAATCCGAATATTTTATTTCAATAATCCGGCATCCCTTAATTTTTAATAGTGTCGGATTAGTAAGATTACTGTGTATCCATTTTCTTATATAAGTCTCATACCTTCAATTCATTTTTAAGTGTACCTATGATATCCTGATATAATAGTGTGATACTTATATTTGATTTACACTGCCGGCCAAAAGTTTGAGACCATATAGATTTAAGCCAAAAGAAGGAAATATTTTTAAAAATTCAAAGACAAATACAGTAAAAATGTTTATTAATATTATAGTTATAACCTTTAAACATACTTAGTATAGAAAATAAACATAAAAAATTATTCTATAAAACAAAATGAACTAATTACTCAAACTGTTTTTTCATCAAAAAATCCTCCCTTGCACTTTATTACTTTTTCTACTAGCCTCGGCATTCTACTTATTAATTTATTTATGGTTTCTTGAGAAATTTTGTTCCAGCTTTCTTGTAGTAGTCTCCACAAGTCTGCAAGTGAAGAGGGACACTCCTCTCGGACATTCCTATCAAGCTCGTCCCACAAAAGCTCGATTGGATTGAGATCCGGACTTTGCGGTGGCCATTTCATGATTTTTAAAACTCCTTCTGCTTCTTTTTGTAATAAATAATTTTTACATAGCTTGGAAGTATGCTTTGGATCGTTATCTTGCTGATAAATGAACCCATTGCCAATTAAACTTAAGCCTGATGGTACAGCATTTTTTTCGAGAATTGTTTTATATTCCTCTTTCTTCAAAATTCCATCAATTTTAACCAAATTTCCAATTCCATGGCCTGAGAAACAACCCCAGACCATTATTGAACCACCACCGTGCTTAACAGTTGGCACTACACAATCTGGTAACATCTTTTCTTCGGTGCTACGCCGAACGTAAATTCGTCGATTTGAGCCAAATACTTGGAATTTTGACTCATCAGTCCAAAGAACTTTTTTAAAATCATCTTCTGTCCAATCTCGATGGAATAGGGCCCACTGCATCCTTTTTTTCTTATTTTGCGGCCTTAGTAAAGGTTTCCGAACGGCAACACGACCAAACAGTTTAGCGTTCCTCAACCGTCTTTTCACTGTGGTAAGCGAAACTGGTTTATTTAAAGATTTGTTCACTTCAGCACGAATTTTTGGTGCTGTTAAGCGTCTATTCCTTTTGCTGGTAATAACGATAAACTGATCCTCACTAGAAGTAGTAGCTCTTGGTCTTCCTGAACGTGGAAAATCTTGCAAACTACCCGTTTCCTTAAACCGAATAATTGTGCGATGAATACAAGTCTTCGAAAGTTTAAGTTGAGACGCAATTTCAAGTTCGGATTTGTCTTCATTATGTAAAGTAACAATGGCAGATCGAGTTTCGATATTTATTTCTCGTACTTTTCCCATTTTTAAAACGTTTTAATTATAGAAACCCCAAGTTAAGACTAAATTAAATTATTCGTACAAAATGGTACATAACTTAAAAAAAAATTTAAAATAACCTGTTTTAGAAAGTCTAAATAATAACAAAGAATAGCCAGTGCAAAATTAAAAAAGAACAGAATTAAAGAACAATTAATACGGAGCTACTTTAAATATAATGATGACCCTTCCACTGGCCAGACACCCTGCGGTCTTGGATGTTTTTAAACAGAACCCATTAATTCTATTTGTACCTGAGAAACATACCTACAAAAGTCTCTTTAGATGTTCATCAGTAATTTAAAAATATGTATGGACAACAATTTTTATTTTATTACCAAAACTTTGAATACAATAAGTGATAGCATAAATATATTACAACTGGTCTCAAACTTTTGGCCGGCAGTGTATATATGATTATATTTGCTCTTTTAAATATGTTTCATACAGACCACAATAATTCTGTAATAATTCAAGATATTCTGGCGGAACCATACATTTTTAGTAGTAGACATTTTTGGAAGTAAACATCGGCATATATTCGGCTTATTAAATAACATGAAAAGTCATTCTGACTCGTTAATTTGTTCCTTTATTAAAAGCAACAGACACTTGATTCGTTTTATTGGTAACTATCCTACAAAAGTTATGCATTTTTCCAGTAAGCTTTGTTTTTCTATAAATAGGTTACTTTTAATACTTAATATCATTGAAATCACTTCGTCCGTTTAAAAAAGGAGATTTTGATCCTCCAGAATAAATATAGCCTATGTGTTATTGCAGACTACAAGTATCTATTTCTGCCAAATGTTTATCCAAATACATCCATCCATCCAAACGTTTGCATTTATCAATTAGCGTCTGCACACTAAATGTAAAATTTATCAACATACTATTAGTTTTCCTATTTTTTGATACCAATGCAATAATAAAGGTATAAAGTATAAACCATAAAAAGCTAAGCTCTTTATAATAATAAGCATGACCCAAACGTATGCAACCTTACGCATGGAAATCAATAAGAATTTCTTTGAAAACTCAAATTGATTTTCCCAATTATTCATGTACATTTTAGACTTTCCAAAAAACATCATACCGCCAATTATATGTGGTATACCAACATATTATATATAACCGATCTATATTTATATGTTCTTTTATAAGAAAGCCAAATTTTAATGATTTAAATAAACTTATAAATCTAATAAATAATAAGACAATTGATAAAAACTAAACTCTTCAATGTGAATCTCCCTACAATAAAGCAAATGGCAAAATTCAAAATTTTGCTTTGAAATTTCCATTGAATGCAGCAAAGAAAATAATTAAATAATTGAAACAAATGGAAAACTTAAAAAAAATCATCAAATACAACATTTTTTCACGAATTTAAAGCACAGAAACTAGCAAATGCACGCACTGTTCCATCATTAGCGCGATTCTCAATTGGTTGTTGCACCAACTTAAGACTCGCGAAAAACTCAAGTTCATAAATGAAGGTTAATTGATAGTGATAATAATTAGACAAAATTTGATTCTTGTTCAACGTATTGCTTCTTTTTTTTTTTTATTTGAGAACGAGAGGCTACCACGATTTCGTTAAAATTTGATAAAAGAAAAAGATAAGCACAGTTCTATAACTTAAGAAAATAAAACCTCTGTCAATAGAAGAGAGAAATAAGAAAATTATTCTATTGTAGGCAACAACATTACTTCCGAGAATTTTACTATAAAAATTGAACATAGAAAGTACGTTAGCTATAAAGAATACCTAAGTTAAAAATCTTAGTGTAATTCAAAAATTTGGACTTGAAAGCTCACATTTTTTGGGGGGTTTAGGATTAATTAGTCACTAATAACAATAGTATTTAACAAACTTAAGTAACCAAAAAAGACTTCCTCAATAGATCGACTATTAGAAATAATGTTTTTAAGGGTTATATTTAATTGAGTAAATGCATTAGTTATCTTTAGAAAATGTTAGTAATTGAGTCAGTTTAGTAATTTTTTGGTTTTTTTAGAATTTTAATATTTTTTGAGCGAATGAATTAAAAACTATACAAATGCAGAGATTCTTGATATTTGCATGTAGATTTATTATTGCAAAATTTAAATTTGAAGAAATTGCAGCAGAACTTTCTTTTAGCAATCAAACTAACCCCAATTCCTTTTGAGGGTTTTAACAGACAGGAGAAAGTCTTCCTCTCTTGTCAAAGAACTGGCCATGCCAGGATTACCCCTGGGCAATTCCGTCGACTGGAGCCTCGGGCTTACTGCGCATCGTGTGGAGAGCCACTTACGGTTCAACACCTTCTGTCGGAAAATAAAGAATTCGAGAATGTTCAACCAAAAGATATATTAAATCCAGAGCACCCTAACTTTTCGAACATCTGGAAAATAATTAAAGAAAGCTCTTGCCACATCCGTCTTTAATAAGCTCAATTTACTATCAGTCGCAAAATAACCAAGCAGCTGGAAATTATAATTAAAAAACAAAAAGGAATAAGACTTTAAAAAAATCAAAATTACATTCCCCTCTTTGAACCATTTAAAGGTAGAATGTGAAGACTTATTTCTTGTTAAAAGGCGTAGTCGTCTCAAAAATCACACTTTCAAATTCCATGTTTTTATCTTCAATGGTGTAGCCTCCAGCGTGTCTGTTAGTCAATCACGGTACCTATTATTTTATAGAAGGTTACGTTTTCGTGATTAAAAGACATACAAAAAGCTTGACTTTGCGTTTAAACGTCGTAATGAATTCATTTTGAATTCACAAATTTCTGATTCCGATGTGAGAAGTAAGCAAATTATTTATTCTAATTAAAACTATTAAAACATTATCAAGACATTCAATGCAGCACTATGAGCTCATTTTAAACTATTAATTAATTATTTATTCCATGAAATTAAATCACCAGAAATTTATATTTTGGACTTCAGACTTAATTTTTTTATTTTAATGCACGCATAATATATATATTTTTCTAAAGGCTGAAATTTTTTTGTCCAAGGAAATCATATTTTGACTTCTTGAAAAGTTCTGAAATCAGATCCATAAAAGATAACACATTTTAGTTTAAAATTTTTCTGGTGTAAAAGGAGGGAAATACACTATGTAAAATAACTGTAAAAATTCATTTAAATATTTTTTTTCAAATGTAAGATATCATAAAAGTATAGTTACATAAATCTTGGAAAACTTAAAATAATAAACGCAATATTCAATAACGCCGTTCATCTGTTAATCGTTTGTTTGCATTGAATGTTGCAATATTTTATGTTTTAATTCTTCAATCATCGTTTTTTTTTTAGTTTTTTAACAAATCCTTAAAAAAATCGTTGAAGATATTATTTCCTATGACTTACAATAGAAAAATAATGGATATGCTTGAGTGATCTTATTAATGTAAAAAAAAACAATATTCCAACTACATACCGCGTATATTTAGACGCCCTATACTAAAAATATATTCCTATATTCAAATATATGTGAAAAATAAATCTATTTCGGCATCTATTAGAAAACTATTTTAAAATTTTATATTTTTAATAATTCTATTTAATTAACATTATTTTCAAAATTTAGCTTTTATTAAGATTTTTCAACTATACAAATAGCGCAGGAATGATCTAAAATGTCACAAGTTAAAAAATCAATATTTAAAGTCTATAAAACTGATCAAAAATTTATTTCATTATGAACTAGAAATATTAGCTTTTAAAGACTTTAAAGTTAACTTTAAAATTATGCGTTCGCCAAGAATTAATATTTAAACACCTTAAAAACATTTTATGAAAATTAATTTTTAAGACTTTTTATAAAATCTTATAAATTCTAAAAGAGTTAATTCTGTATAAGATATTGCCTGGGTGAATATAAAAGTTACATGACGAAAGAATGTTCTCTTGATGTTACAGAACTGTTATGTAGTATGTCGTTGTATGCTCACTGGGTACATTGACAATATGTTGAGTACCTATATGTAATGCAATGAAAAAGAAAAGCTTAATTTTTATCGCTTAAAATTATATAATTATTATAAATATTTTTAGATAAATAACATTATTACAAAATATGCTCAATTCTTTGATGTTGAATCATGAATATTGAGGCATTCCATGTACAAATCAAATATTTTCCTTTTCAATCTTTTGACTTAAGTCACACGTTTTATTGTTTGTAAATATAACTTCTTCGGGAATTTATTCTGCGTTAGATACTGGTTTTGGGTATTAAATTTTGTTAAAATTACAAATAACTACTCTGATATAAGCATTGATATACATTTAGTATATGGAAATATAACAAAAGAGAAAAGCATAATTCATAATGCTAACATTTTTCTAGATAAAGCATTATTAAGAAATATGCTCAACTATTGAGGCATTCCATGTACAAAGTAAATGTTTTCTTTACCGAGCTTTCGGATTAACACACATGTTTTGTTTGTAGATTGTTCGAGGAACACACCGATTTGTTGGATATGTTCGAGAAATTCAAGTCCCAAAGAACACGAGAAGAACAGGCTCAAAGTATGGAGCTGGCAGAGCACGCAAACACGGTAATGTCAACGCTCGACGAAGGAATCAAAGGCCTCGATAATCTGGACGCATTTTTCGAATACTTATATCATATTGGCGCGTCCCATAAACGAATTCCGGGATTTAAGAAAGAATATTTTTGGGTGAGTATCAAAACATACGATCGTGACGATGAAAAATTCCAATAAATAAAAATTCACCGACGAAAAATCGCCTCTAGATAACGTTGCAAAAGATGGGACGAAAATTGTCACAAAAGAATGAGGTCAAGTCTTTTTCACGACAAAATAATGAACGCTGATGTAGTTGTTGCGAGTGTGTCTTTGCATTTTTATCGTCTCATATAAATAATCAGGGGAAATTCTTTTAATTTTTCCTCCCAACCACGGATTTAAAAAAATTAATTTCAACATGCATTTGGATCGTTTTAATTTAGCTAAAACCATTTTATTTGCACATAAAACTGACAAATAAATTGTACGTTTAGGTTGATATTTCATTTATTTTATCAATAAGACAATGTTACACGTTTATATTTTATCATCCACCTACGTTTTATCTATATTACATAAATTTGACCTAAATTTATTCAACCTGTACCTATATTTATTATCATTTCCCAAAATTCAATCTCAACTATGCTATCTCTATAAAATCCTTTTACATAAATGGTAATAATCACAAATTTCCCCTGTGTACTCGAATTTTCCCCAAATATATGCAATAAAGATTGATGTAATTTTCGTGAATGTTCCTTACGTTGAATGATTCGTTTTAAGTCCTTCAGCTTCCTTATACATATTATTATCTAATACTTTGAAACATTATCCTAAAATACTAATATTTTACAATAAAAACATTCTTTTAGATTGATATATCGATCGAATTTTATTTATTTTTGTTTTGAGCTTTTTAACCTCATTCTGCTACCCTAAATGGGGTAAATTGAATTTATTCTCGTTTGATTTTCATTTGTGTGAAGCAGTGGCGTGCAGTTGTAGTAAAAATCAACACTAGGATCGTAACAAATTACTAAAGATAAATCTTTACTCTTTCTTAGTTAAGAAACTTTTAAGATAACCGAAGAACATTGGTTTTGAAGTTGGGTTACTATATGTTTTTTATTATGCATCTTGTTTTCCTGATAAGATTTCAATGTAATTTTTCCTTCACATAGTGCTTTCTGTTTAAAAATCCTCCTGAAGTGAATTAAATGCCAGTTTCATAACAAAGTTTCAGTTGCTTTTTTTAAATAACATTTGCATATCTAATTTTGTTTTTAAATAACTCAAAATGTTTATTATTCTATCTATCTTTTAGAGGTAAGTTCATTCGGATGTTGTAAATTATCGAGTAATTATTTAAGCTTCTCTGAAATCTGTGAGACGTTACGTTAAAATCTTTTTTACTTTTAGGATTCTGTACTTTCAAAAAAAAAATCGAATCCTTATAAAATTGTTTTGTTGTTCGTTTGTTCATCTGTCCGTTTACTAAGAGTGTCACGTTTGACATGGAATGGATATCAAAGCTGTATATCAAGTTGAAATTGATATCAAACACTAAACACTTCTGAATCAAACCAATTAGAAGGATAAAGTCATTTATGACATTTTTTTAACGATTGCAAAAACCTTTAAGGTATTATCCGTTCGTCTAGAACTAGTTCTCTAGAATTAACAAATTTGACCTTATTAATGAACTGAGAAATATTCCATCGAAAAATTCAATATTTGCAGTAGTTTAGACTTAAAGTACAATGTTTATGTTTTAAATTATCTCTAACCAAATAAGCCATGGCATAATGTGTCATGAATTCATCTTATTATATAAGGTCATAGCTTTGATTCTCATCACGATATTTGAATCAAAGTACTTTTGCTGGACATTAGAGTAAACTGATAGAAACCATCACGTAACGAAAAATTGTTTTCCTTCCTTTCTCTTTAGTTCTAATTTTTCTCTCTTCTTATTGTTATCTCTTTATGATTGCCAACAGTGATTGGTGAAATGAAGTGTGAGTATGAGAGTATAAAAAGAGAGAAATATAGAAAAGGAAAGAAAAGAAAAGAAAAAATCAGAAACGAAAAAACTATTATATTATAGTTCTACTGACTATTAGATCTGTCGAGTTGACTAAATTACAAAAGTTGTAATGTTATACATATTAAATTGCATCTAGAGTTGAAAAAATAACGTAACATACTTCGTTCCTGACGAGGGGAACCCGACTGCAGTATTTTTCTTTTAATTGTTATTTAAAATTATCGTTCTTTATGGCAAATATTCGTAAAGTATATTGATTTCAATTAAATTTGGTCGTTCTAAAAGATTATTACAATAATAATAATAAGTAATAAACAATACATAAAGCAAAACCATTTATTTAACTGTGTACGGAACTCTTAAGGTGCAAAAGAATCTTGCACTTGTCGGGTTTCTTAAAAGTTAACTTACAGTTAAAAGTAAAAAAGTAATACAATTACTCACCAGAAGTTTTTGAGACCGAGTTGAAGTAAACTTGTCATGACGTAAGTAGTCCAAAAATGAACAAAATATTTCATACATTGAAATTAGTTATCCTTAAATCAAAAACCTATCATTGTACGCCACTGATTCGAAACGATAAAATGTAAAGGGAATGCAATATTGCAAACATGTTAAAAACACAAAAGAAATTCATATTGTTAATGAGAGAGAGAGTTTAAAATATACATTTTTAGAATTTAAAATTTAAGTTAAAAATTTTTAATTTGATTTAACTAAATTGGATGAAAATGTTGGTTATTCAAAAACTTTTTTTAACGTTTAAAAAAATTGGTCGATAGGAAAATGTGGAAATTTATGCAATCATTTTTGGAAAGGTGAATAATGCTTGATGGGGGTGGTAATGGGAGACAGACGTACGAAGTTTTTGTTCGGCTTGGCTCGGCGAGTTGAAATATGAGCGATAAGAGATAACGTTATGTATGTATTTGTTTGAGCACCAGGAGGTGATGAAGGCTATATGTGAAAGGATATATCGATCCTTGTAGTTTTCATTCGCCAACATGCGCTCCCTGAAACAGACAATTTGATAGTTCTCAATTTCAAAATAAATAGAGGAAAGTGATCAAATATGATATGTCCTTTTTTTTTTACTCGTATAAATAAAAGAAAACAAAAATTAAAACATTTAATGGTAATTATTGTCAGCTTACGTGTGATTTGATAATAGTATTCAAATAATTCTTCATAATATTTTTTCAAATAAACACAAAGGTATCCAATTATGAAATAGTTACCCAAATATGGAATACTACAATAATTTAACAAACAGCATTACTTTACATATTTGTATTTACTTATACTTGCTTGCATCTTTAGTTAAATAAGCACACTTTAATAGACACAGGGTATAATAAATATGAAAAAAATATTATATTTAAAATTCAGGTGATATCTATTAGTTATAAGATCTATGTATTTCATAATTAGACTCCATTGTTCAACAAGATTAAACAAATCAAACTGTTACAAACCATTTATATTTCCCCGTTTAAAATAAACTCAATAAAACATCTCGAACACAAATAATAAAATTTAAAATAACGCAAAAAAGAACAATATTATTACAAATTAAATAATGAAAATCCGTCAATTTTGTATATCTTATAAATCTTTTAAACGACGATAAAGCAAAACACTCTTACTAATTAGATACAACCCTTATGTGATTAAATTTTTGATTGTATACAGTAGTTAACTTTTCTCTTTAGGTACCTATATAAAACAATACCGTGATTGATTGACAGACGGGAAGTTTAACCACTAGGTAAAGATATATAAACATTTCAAAGTTTTATTCCTGAGAGGGCTGTGACTTCCACTAAGGAAGGATTTCTCGAATTTTACCCCTTAGTGGTTCTAAGAGGGGATTTAAATTAAAGTTTTGGATATTTTGAATTCTACTCCTAAATTATTAGCTTATTAGACTTTAATTTTTAAATTATGAATTTACATGCAAATTTAAAGAACCTCTACTTTTGTAGTTTCTTAATTCATTCATTTAATTAAGTATGTATAGAAAGTACACTCGGAAGCAAAAGTACTGTACAAACTTAGTCAGAAAATGTCTTTTATACTTTTCTACGTACATCAATATTTTCATTTTTTTTTTTTTGGGTGGTGGAACATTATGAACAATTTTTTTTTTCAAAATCTTACATTTAAAGTCATTAAAACTTCTTTGCAAAAATTTACAAAAATTTTCAAAAAATTATTATCTTACGATCCATAATTTACGCATGTACCTATATGTAAACGTTCAGAACCTCTATTTTTGTAGTTTCTTAATTTTGTTCTTTAAACAGTACAAAACCCTTTTAAAATTTTTAGAAAATCCTTAAAAAAATGCCGATGACGCATTTTCTACTCAATATAACGCCATGATATCCTCAGGAGTTATCCTGATTTTTGCGGTAAGATGATTAAGATGTAAGATTATTGGTTTCTTGATTCGAATAAGGAAAAATTCATGAAATGAAACACGCCTATTTACTATTTGGCAGTGCATAAGTATATTGTATTTTGTATTTAATTTTGTATAATGTATTAACCAGTAAAATCAAGTTTTCGATTTGTTTTTTTCTCAATAACCGCGTTTATTGAATGTTATTGAAATTTTGCAAAATCGTTTTATCTAGTTCAATTAATAATACGACTTGAAAATTTGAATTATGTGTCATCTTTTATATATAAGCATAAATAAATTTAATTTTTAAAGTGAATAAATCTTCATAAGAACACATGTTAAAGTATAAGCTTTTTAAATTGGCATAACCTTTTAAAGGCGTTGTTAATCATTTAAAAATTTCAAAAGTAGATTCAGGATTATCTAAGAAACATTCTAGTCAGTTTTCGTTTTTTGACATCATTCTGATTTTTCTCTTAAACATCATAAATTAAAATGTAAATAGAACGTATGTTACCTTTGGTTTAAAAGGCTCCATGGTTGGTTTTCAAGGATTGAAAAAAAAATTTTTTTGAAATGAAGTTCCTTTGACGTCCATTTACTAAGAAACTGGAAAGGAATTTTCAAAAATTATTTTCTTCTAATTGACTTTAAACTAAAAAAAATTGTCTTGATACGAAGACTGGACATCATTAACGGGCTAAGTGCCAAAAACAAAAAATTGCGTTGGAACCGAAAAAGCAAGTTAATGTGCTATTGCTTACAAGGGGGCTAAACGCTATGGTCATTAATAGTGACTATTACTTTACTAGTTGTTCTGGGGCGCCTACGGCGCCCTATTTTTTTTTAAAAAAGCCCAAGTTTCTTACGTGAAAGTTATTGCATGCGTTCGTATCAGTGTGTTTGACAACCAAAAGTTATGAATGAGTTCAATAAAAAGAATGAATAATTTATTTTTAATTCATGAATGCTTTATTTGTTTATAAAATTTCTTGATACACAACATTGCGAGTGAAAATACGATTATCATTGAGTAAATGTCCTTGTTGTGGGGTTGGCTCAATAAGTTGTAGGCATAGTATAGGCAACATAGTAGGCATTGAGCGTTACAGAATGAGTGAGTGAATCAGTGACCTAGGCTTTTATATTATTTATATTATATATATATATATATATAATATAAGGTTAATGTATGTAATAGGTTGTTGAAAATGGCACTTAGCTTCATTTTTCTGGTCTAATTACATTTTTTTGGCACTTAGCCCGTTATTGATGTCCAGTCTTCATATATTGCACAATGGAAAAATAAAATAAGAGCGTATTTTTTTTAAATATACACCCATTAATACCTACACACTTTTTTAAAGGTACATTAAGCGATTCAAAAGTTTAACCCAAATGTAAACATTGATTTTTTGGAATTTGAGCTATTTATTTCTTTTAACTTTTTTATAACAAGCCAGCGATTAGTGATACAGAAAATCTAGACATATTTTTCCAAAGAAAATAAGTATTTTATTCCTATCATTAATATTTCCAAGTTATTAATTTATATAATATATTGAAAAATTTAAATGACAAACTACGCTCTTGTTATTGAAAGTTTATATTTTACAAAAAACAATTTTCATATTTGATATGATATATGTGATTATAGTTTCTCCTTTTATATATTCAAAATTATTTATATTCCTCGATCTAAATGGTGGTAATTAAGGGTAATATATTCCATCTTTGGTCGCTTTCATCTAAAACTTTTTTGTTCCATTCTTTCAATTTCTTTTTTTTTTACAGAAAATCGAAAAACCGTTTTTGGAGGCTGTGTCAACTACTCTCGGTGATCGTTACACTGAGAATGTGGAAAATATTTATAAGGTAACAATAAAATTCATAATTGAAACATTAATTGTTGGATACGACAAGGACAATAGTGAACCAATGCAGATGAACCATGTTGGAAACAATACGTGAATTAACTGAAGAAACAATAAACGTCTTACAATTATCTACATGTTATAAATGTTATTGAAATATGTGCGAAAAATTACATTATTGTCTAATTGTTAAAATTTCATTTATCGCGAAACGACAAATGGTGTTCTTTGCGATTATTCCAAATATAGAGAGAAACATATCAGGAATTTTGTTCAAGCCCATCAACCAACAAATATAATTCGATTTGATAACAAACCCGCGGCTTCATTTATGGAAAAGGATAATTGAAATTAGACCAAAATAAAAAAAAATGTGTGTTCGATTCCTTAATGAATGAATTATTTAATAAATAAACCAATTTTTAAGTTAAATGAGAACCAAATTGAAAAGAATAATATATTATATAAATATATATTACTTTACTAATCAGGGTTGATAAATTCTATTTCAAAAGAAAACAATGCGAGCAAAAAGCGACCCTATTTTTTCATTGTTACAAAAAGAAAATTGGGAAAAATATTTCAATTTAATATTTGCCTTAAAAATCAAATTTAATTATTCGAAATTAAGAATATATTTAAAGAAAATATATCAAATAGACTGAAATTTATAAGGAAAAATTTTTGAATATCTCAAAAGAAAAATGGGAATTTCTTTCAATTCTATAATATTTGAAATTCATAGATTTTTATTGAAATCGTTTGATTTTTTTATTCATTGACAGTGAATAGAAACTATGATAGTATAGATAGTAATAAATGTTGGCTTTGCAAAGACTAGTGATAACGCCTAGATTCAAATTGATCAAGTAGAATTGATCAAGGCATTAAGATTTTTTTACATTTGCCTTTAATTGTTAAGTAATTCTAAATCTATTTAAAATCGCCTGGAAAATTACTGAATGGAATTATTTTGAAAACTAGGTATAAAATTCAAAAAAAAAGTTCAAAAATAAGTTTTTATGGATTCTTGACATTAATATGTTGAATCATAATGCATAACTAAAATTATTGAAAGGAAGCTTCTTTAGACGTGGTAAGAAAAAATTTTAGTACTAAACGGCTTAAAAACGTTACGTTACGCGTTATGTCCATTGTATTGTATTATATTATAACAATTACATATTATGACAACATATGCCAACACAAATATGGTACATTGCACTAAGCAAGCACAATGATCGAAATAACATTTCACCAATGACAAATCAATGATCGAGTGTTGTGAGCGCCTAGTGTAACGTACTCTTGATATATTTGTGTTGGAAAATTCGATATCTGGTGGTTAAAAGTATTTTTTTAATATCTATCTAGGAAAATTACTACGAAAATTTTATATTTCTTTTTAATATTAAAAAATATCTAATATATAAACGAAAGAAGTTTCACTCACGCGTGCAACATTTTTAGTGTCAAACATTTATTGTAAACTTATTTTTTCAGTTAACAAAAATATTAATTTAAATAAAAATGTGATAAAAAAATGTTTATGCGTCCTCGTTGTAAGTATTTTATTGCGTTTCTTCTATATTTGTCTCCAAAATAAAAATTCTTATTATTGCTTTTAATTTATTCTAGAAGTTGATAACTTAACTTATTGTTAGTGTGTTAATTATATGTACTTAACTAGTGATATTTAAAGTTACTAGAACTTTCTCGTTATTTAAAAGAACTAGTATTCTATTTGCTGAGGAAAAGTTGAGAAAACGATAAGGAATTGGCCTAGGATTAATGAAACATAGGTATACCTAACTACAACATCTGAAACAAAAACTTCAATACGATATAAATACGAGTTGAGGCAAAAAAGGTTAATCGTTTTTCACAAAAATTTAACACGGTTTTTTTTATTTCTATACGTTTTGAAAGCTTGCTTTAATTTTATTCTTCCTGCAGTTAGTTAAAAACGATCAATTCACAATTCAAGAATTAGAAGATTCGAAAAAGAATTAAGTAAAAGTTGGATATTGGAACTTCTAAACTTGATGTGAAATTGTAATATAAGAACGTCAATAGTTCTGAACTTGGGTTTTTTTATCTGATAGTATGAGCTTTTGGTATATAGTTTAGTAATTAATGCTGAAACATGGATCGTCTACAATAATGGAGTGAAACAAAAAAGGATATCGCCTAAATATCAATGATGTTAAAAGAGTCTTATAATAAAGTAGATAATAAAAGACGTTAAAATTTGAAGATAGAAACAAAACCTTTCGAACAATGAAAGTTATATATATTATACCAATATCCTAAGAGGCCATAAATAAAACAAGGTGCAAATCATCATGGATGAAGTAATTCATCAATGAAAACTCAAAAGAATGGAAACTCCTGTAATCCAGATACCATAATATGCTTCGAATTAATTAAAATTGTTAATTCATAGGAGATCAAACCATGTATTTAATTTAATACCATCTTATATCATCTTCTATCCATACAAAATTATCGTTATGATTACCTATAAATGTTGAAATTGTTCACCTCATAAAATGGGTAGCAGCAAACTTTCTAAACGCAAAGATAACGCTTTCATCAAATTTGAAATAAATACGCTTGTGGGTCGATAAAGGAGGATAGTACTAAGTAGTGAGTAATATCCCATTATCTTATGCTAATTTTAACTTCTAGGTAATGCACAAAGAATTTATAATTTAATTTAAAAAAAAAACGACAAAACTTTTTTGCCGATCTAATTAAAGCTGTTCATGAAAAATTTTCAAAACAATGAATCAGTAAATGAAATTCTTATAAGTATCAGTTTCTTATTAATTTTTTTTTCTTTGTTCAAAAAGTAACTTTATGGTGAGTATTCTGGTTTTTTGCTGTGATTCACGAAAATCTATTCAGTCGTTTGAAAGTCATCAACTTTTCTTTAGTTAAAGACCATTCTAATATCCCAAACCCATTACTTGTCATAAGTTTTTCCTATACAGGACAATACGTTTTGATAATATAGTAGAAGCTAATTAAAACTAACTAATTAAAACCGTGTCGTTACTTAAATAGTGCTTTGATACAGTGGAAAATATTGACTTGAAAATACTTAAGAAGAAGTTTTACTAAGACCAAAGATCATTGTAGTTCCAACGAGATATTATGATTTTATACATTTTATTCTTTTTTAAACAGAAAAAACACTTAATATGAAAAATTCTTTTTTTTTAAATCTGATTTTTCTAGAAAATAACTTGCTTAAACATTATTTTATTATTGAATACAATAAATGCAATGGTGAAATGTTTATTTATGGTCTTAACAATAGAATGTCTCTGGCACCAAATATGAGATTTTAAAAACTTCGAAAATAGCGGTTAATTTAATAAAAATTTCATTTACTACGAAAAAATACTTCGCTCCTTCAGTTCTGTGTTAACCGTTTTTCACTGTATCTCAAATTTCCCCGAAACTAAGAACAGAAAAATACTAATGCATTGAGTTAAAAATGATATAACCTTGATAATATAACATTGATATAAACGATTAATTTTCCATGAAATCAGGAGTTCAAATCAAGTAACTCTACATTTTGTGCATTTAATGCGCAAAATGTCTTTAACATTTTACAGTTTAACTTGGAAATGATATAACTCCCAAATTCAATGTTTCACTTCATCTGATATTATAATTTATATTAATTTAACACTGAAACTTGAGTTCGACCTGTTTTTAAGCCTTTAAGCCAAGTAGCTTGGCTTTCAAGTAGCTTGAAAATCAAGTCTTAAAGTGAATCCCTATTTGAAATAAATTAAATAATTTTAAATAAAAGGCAAATGTGAGAAAAAAAAATGTCAAGAGTATATAAATGCTTGTAGACGTTATCAAAAACAGACGATTTAAAAAATCTGTTTATTTGTTAAATCAATTGGATATTATTACGACTTAATTTATAAAAATGTTTTATTAGTGGCCTCACGAGAATAACAGGCCTTGTGGTAGGCAAAATATTAAAAAAAAAAATATTTTATAAATTCCTAACAATGTTAATTGTCAAAAAAATTATAATGATTGCATTTAATTGTTGAATTGGTATGAACGATATTTAATGTTAAATAAAAGAGAAGGCTAAACATAATTTACTCGTATGTATGTAAGTGTACACTGACTATTTATACAAATACTAATAATTTTCTCATTGATTTTAATTTATTAATTAGATGACCTGATATGATGATATAACAATACCAATTCTGCTTTTTCATCTCTAAAATATAATTAATTGGTAATAAAATTTTGTTAGGTAAAACCAAATAACTGGTATGATTTTATTAACAGGTAAAAATGCTCGATTGCATTTAATTAAATGTTAAAATTTATAAATTATTAAATAAAGGTATTTAATAAGATTTTCTCAGCGAGTTCCATCACAGCGCCTCGTAGTTGAAGAATAAACATGAACGTTTAAAATCTATATCATCTAATAATATTAAAATCAATGAACTTTATCTAGTTATAGATTTGTGGTAATAAATGTTTTTATGTTATAATTGTACTTAAAATATAAAGAGGAAATTTTGTTTTACCTTTAAAAATCGAGAAAGATATCAGTAACTATCAATACATAAATAATAATGATCAATGGCTATATTAATGATTTCAACAAGAAACTGTATGTGTGTCATGATTTTTAATTTATCTAATTGTAAGAGATGTTTATACCCGTATTAAATAATAAATCGAATATTTCCCATGTGCATCTAGTCATAAATATTTGATCCCTCAAGTATTTATTATATTGTTTAAGCAATTTTATATTGTCTCGATTGATAACTAAATTTTTTTGTTAAGCTATTGTCAATTTTACCATTGAAACTATTCAATTGTTGTATTACCTTTTGTTGTTTTTTTCATTAAACTGTATCACTATTTTCGTATACCCTATTCAAGAACTGTATTTTATTGAACAAAATACTAATTACCTATGAATATTTGATCTGTCAATTCTCTCGTTATGAGAATACAATTTCAACCCCAAAAAATTTTTTATTTTCATACGAATTTCTATTCTTAATTATAATCGAAAGTATATAATATATAAAGAAAAACATAAAATATTTATATTAATGTAATACGTACATATATATATACTTAATTGATATACCGGTGTAATAACAATTAAAATTAAAAATAACTGTAGTAAGTTAGTTTGATGAAAAAATTGAACCCAAAAATGCATAATAAATATTTTAATTTTCATATGTGTATACTTATATGAATAAAGTGATTATTGAACTGAAATTATGTTTGTTATTAAATAAGTTTCTCCTGTTTATTTTTACAGGTTCAACAATTCTTCAAATTGGATTTAAATTCGGCTTTTGGATATTAATAATGTTTACGGAAAAACTATCAGAATAAAACATTTAATGGAAAAAAATTTGTAAAAGTTTCACAAGAGTTTATATTTGAATGGCCAGGAAGAAGAATCAAAGAATTCCCATCGCTCCGGTTGATTAAACATCCCCTGATTATTAAAGGAAAATACCATCTCCCAATGGATATCTGTATTCTGTGCTAGCTTTTCTTATTTATCTCGGAATACATTGATCGTACGGAAATAATTGTTAGAGCCAAAAATACTTCTCATAATCTTTTACATAAAAAATGTGCAAAAAGTATAGTCATTATATTATATAACAGCCATCATTTTCGAGAAAATAGCATGCAAATTTTTTTAACAATTGGATGTGGATAATTACTCGAATTGAACTTTTCAAAAGAATGATTTGGAAATTGGTAGTGTTTAAGATAAAAGTTGATAAAATTAAAATTTTAAGCTATGATATTTTTATAGGAATCTATGTGTGGAACATACAACTAAAAGTATTTTTATTTAATTCTTAAGATTATCGACAACTTATCATCTTTACATTCCGTGGCCAAGTCATCAAAGCAAAATTTTAAAAAATAGTAAAGTTTTATTAAGGAATAGAAGAGGAATTTTTGAATAATATATTAAAAGTTTCCATCATTGAAGATAAAGCAGGTAGCGAAGGTGGTTCCTTAATAATATTTCAAAAACAGTGTCTTAGCGAAAACATATTAAAATCCAAGGTAAAGTAAATTAAATTTCTAGCAAAAAACGTTCTTATCGTTTTCTCCTAGGATCAATAAATAACGAGATGCATAAGAGGTAACAATTGTCCGCAATCGAACATAACGTATAGGCACTTATTCAGTAATACTAAATGCGTGTACACGGTACGATATCCTAAGAAAAAAAAATGTTTTTGTAAGTTTTAATTATTAAAAACTGTGTTTTCAGATTGAAAAATTAACACGGGATGCCAGGAGGTGGTTTTACAACAATTGGAGGATGTTTCTCTTTTGAATCTTGTTCCTAACTCATTTAAGAAAATCTACTGCTACAGGTACAACTTGATAGCTTACATCAAGAAGTTTAATTTCCGGCTGCGAGTAGGTATATAATGACTAATATTATAAAGTGAGTGTGAATTTGTATTATTGTGTGTAAATGGAGAGTAATCTCCGGAATCACTACACGTATTTTAAAATGTCTTTTACTGAAAGAAATCGACTTAGGTTATTTTAAGATCAGCTTTATTTTGAAAATTTAATTTGAAAACTTGAAAATTTAAAACAAAATAAAGCTGATTTTAAAATAACCTGAGTCTATTTCTTTCATTTATTGCTGAGATCTGAGGAGTTAAAAAGGGTATCATGTCTATTACTATTTGAAAGATGAATTACTTAGATGGACATTGGTCATACATATTTTGTAGAAAAAAACATTATTCTGGAGCATTAGAATAATAATTCTCAATCAACTAAACGAACTTCAATAAAATTAGCTAAAAATAAAAAAATTACTATGTGGTTTTACAAAACCACGATGCAACTGAAACTTTTTTTCGGATTGTAGGCATTTAAGTAGGTAACTGAAAATTTTCGGAAAATTATTCGATTTAGGGTATGTAAATAAACGATATAATTTATTTTCTAGGTTTTCCATCTAACTCTATTTGCTACGCCTTCCGCACAATTTTTCTATTACTTGCAACTAATTTTGAATTTTCATTATTGATGTTAATACTCGAATGTTATTTTCATTAATAAATTTGTTGATTATTGTTAAATTATTAATAAATATTATTAATCAACTCACCGTGAGCCTTTTTCCTGTCTCTAAAAGCACGAACTCTGTCGGCAGTCTTTCTCTTACGGCGTAAAACTAATTTACCGTCGGATATTTTCGCACTATTCTCACTAGCTGTATCTTTGTCTATCATGATAAGTGAACAACATTTATAGCAATATACTGATCAAAACACACAAATACCAATACAAATATGATTGACAATTAATGACAACTTATAATATACTAAAATGTTGCGTTGTGATGGGGAGGAAAATAGCCTTTCAGCAATATAACTCGCGCAACAACCCTGGTAAAACGACATGGTATATGGCTAACAAGCTTGCCGAGCTCTGCCGAACACTTGCCGATTCCCTGCCGACAAGGTAACACACATTTAGCGACATGCTAAAGACAGGCCAAAAATTTGATAAAATGTATAAAAAGTTTCATTTAAAAAAAAATTGAAGATAATCAGTTCATATGTTGCTTTTCATCTCGAAAATATTTGATATTCCTACAGAATATTAGCATAGAATAAATAATACTTTTTGGGTTTTAAATAAGAATATAACAACAAATTATAGCATGATTGTTGTATGAAGATAGTTTATAAATTGGATGATACAAATAGCACTTAAAAACCTAAATATCAAATTAAAGTTGATTTTTCTTTCTATCGGCTTTGACATTATGCTAGTAATGAACTGATTTTTCAATTGCTATTCGATGCTTGTTTAAGTAATTAATTGAAAATATAACGACTAAAAATAAAAGAACAAAAAGTCATATGGAAAAATACCAAAGTATCTATTATAAGTTTTGCATCGAGGTAGCAAATAATTATGTAAAAATAGTTTCCAATAAAATTTAAAGTGTAGAAGTAACTAAAAAAATAAATCTTTTCAAACGCTTATAAGAATGAGCTATTCTTTTTTAATTTCATCAGAATTTATAAGCAAAAAGATTAATATATTATAATTATTATTACCATTGATTTTATTACTTTACACAACCAATTCAAATAAATGCATACTTAGAAGCTTTATTTCAAAACAAAGCTATTCCTATCTTTTGTAATTAACATTACAGGTACAAGTAAACGTAGTAATTATAGCGATTATAATATAAGAAGGTGTATTATAAAAGTCAATATGAAATACATTCAGCAAATAAATGCATAGAGTAAATAATTGTAAGCTCCAGTATTTATTTCTTCAACCTGGGAAATAGTTAAATACAGTTTAACTTAATCAATGTTTCTAATATCTACGTAATTCAACTCAATCCATTATGTTTCTCAATAAGAGTATAGTCTTGCATATAGTAGAATCTAGCTTACCTTGTATCGAAATTTTGAGGGGAATCCTTTTTAGAGGTCACTTAAGTTTAATGCACCATCTGAGAGTTTGAATAAGGTTGCTGCACTTACTGTCTTTGGAGTTCCTCTAGTCTAGAGTTGCCAGATACCTTTTCTGAAAATACTGGACACCTTCCCAATCCCATCCTTCCCTTCCCGGGTATAACGCAAAACAAGGGAGGGGTACGAGAGTATTACGAAGAGAAGATCAGGTATTCTATCCTTGGAACTCAGGAAAATATCTTTTAGTTTAGCTGTCGTGTATCCTACCTTTATATCGTATTGTTTCAAAATGTTTGAAATTTTATTAGATACCCCAGGGAAAAATGTCAGCCTCGCCCATTTGTTTGGTTTCTCCTCCTCTGATCCTAAGGTTGTGACGTCCATCAGTTTTTTCCTCCAAACAGCCTTCTTCAGAATAAACTCCACAACGTTGGTCGAAAATCCATTAAAGGCTGCCACTCCTTTTATGTAATTCAACTCTTTCGTGTAGAGTTCATCCGCCAATGACACGTTCAAAAGTCTATTCACCAGCGCGTGGAAAACCGCATGTTTTTGAGTCCCATGACAAGCTGACTCGGAAGTAATGTATCGGTCCGTGTGTGTGGGTTTTCTATATATATCAAATAAGACCTTTTTCCCCGTTCTACCGATCCTTAGGTCCAAAAAGAGTAGACTTCTACCATCCTCTTTTTCCGCCGTGAAACTTATACCTGATTGTCGCGAATTAAGGAAACCCAAAAACCAATCTGGATCCAACTCCTCACTGTCATAAATCGCAAAAACGTCATCAACATATCTGGACCACACCCTTGGAAATTGTGGACAACTTCTTTTTGCCTCCATCTCAAAATTGTTCATAAAAAAATTGGCCAGAAACGGAGATAACGAGGAGACGACGAATTCTTATATATCTTGCTAAAATAAATCGAAAATGAAAAATAACATTTTTCGAGTTTTCACTTTGTCCAGAGGTGGACAACTGCTGGCTCGCCGGCCACATCCGGCCCGCTTTGACTTTACTCACAAAAATTACAGTTCATCTTTTTCTTTTCTTTTTTGTAACTTCTGAGATAACAATAAAACAAATTTTACGCCTCTTCAAATCCAGAAATTTTTAAGGAATGGTCTGGCTAATGCACAGAAATATTTGGCGTTCTTTGGATCGACACACATATGCGAAAGTACATTTTCTTTAATGAAAAATACAAACAACAAAATCAGATCACGAATAACGGATGAAAATTTAGAAGCAGTTCTACGAATTGCCACTAGTGAACTGAATGCCAATTTTTATGATATAATAGGTTTGTTCCAATCGATCAGCTATGGCGATGCTCAAACATTGACCGACGGACAAAGAGCAAGACAATTTGACTAACAAGGAGAAACCAGCAACCCGCCATCGAGTTAAGCGATGGGATTTAGTAGGGTTGTAGGGGGGACTGGTACTAAGTAAAACTACTAAGTAGAACTCGAATAAAACTACCAGATTTGTCAAGATAATTCACTCGCATTTACTATAGGGTTTTGCGTGGCAGCCTTTAATGGATTTTCGACCAACGTTGTGGAGTTTATTCTGAAGAAGGCTGTTTGGAGGAAAAAACTGATGGACGTCACAACCTTAGGATCAGAGAAGGAGAAACCAAACAAATGGGCGAGGCTGACATTTTTCCCTGGGGTATCTAATAAAATTTCAAACATTTTTAAACAATACGATATAAAGGTAGGATACACGACAGCTAAACTAAAGGATATTTTCCTGAGTTGCAAGGATAGAATACCTGATCTTCAAAGGTCAGGTATTTATCAAATTGCGTGTATGGAATGCGAGAAAAGCTCTATCGGACAAACCAGGAGAAAAATAGGTACTAGATACAAGGAGCACCTGGCAAATATATAATATTCCAGAACGGAAAAATCTTGTGTGGCGGAACATACTGTTGAAACAGGCCACAAGTTAGCCGAAGTAAAACTTCTAAAAAATGTTCAACAGAACAATAGATTGGATGCCATCGAAAGCATTAAAATTTATAAAAGAAAAGGGAAAGTTTTAAATTGGGGGAAAGGACCGATTCAGGACTCGGCGTTATTCGGTGTTTTGGGAAAGAGTAAGAAGAGGATGGACCAAAGGATTGCACCCCCAGCTGCAACGATTGCAAAATAGAAAGGGATCGAAAGGACCTACAAACTGCGGTCAATTCGGGACTACTTTGTGAATCACCACGAAATTGTCCTCGAAGACACTTCAATTTGATCCACTGATGACGAACGCATGGCGTTTGAAATACGTATCTGGGAATACAAAATTAACAATTTGGAATTTTCGGTTTGTGATTTTTTACATTTATTTTTACTTGAATTTATAATTTGTTTTGTGAATTGTATTTGTGAAATATAAGTTATCTCAGAAGTTAAAAAAAAAGAAAAGGTGAAATGCCCGATTTTTACTTTCTTTTACTACTATATAGATAGTAAAGGAAGTATTGTAATCGGGTCGAATTTTCGAATTCGAGCTTTCACTGTAAATACATGTTTTGAGGTCCCCTGAGTCCAAAAAAGTGGTTTTTAGAAACCACTGTCAGTGTGTGACAGCCATATCGTATCGAAAGCTTTATCCGAATTTCACCAAACTTGGTATTTTACCTCCCTATTATACCTAGTTGTGCCGCGAAGCTTTTGGTTGAAATCGGGTAAGCGAAAACTCCACTTTATTTAATGAGTTTTTGAGCTTTTTCAATTTTTTTCGAAAACGGCTCCAACGATTTTCTTGAAACTTTCTATAGTTTTTAGACTCATTAGTGGCTACAACTTTTATTTGAAACTTTTTCCTGGGAAAATTCGAATAAGAGCGGTTCTGGGATGAAGGTTTGGAATTTGTATATCCGTATGCATCTATGTTGTATGCATATACAAATATCTGGTGCGAGGCGTCACACAACTTTCTTTTACTTTCATTTATGAAAATACTCGCTGTTAGTTAAAAGAAATATAAGCACTTTGTAACAATACATATAAACAGTACTATATGCATACAACCTATAGGGCTGCATGTATATACACGAATTCCCGACCTTCATCCCAGAACCGCCCTTATTCGAATTTTCCCAGGAAAAAGTTTCAAATAAAAGTTGTAGCCATTAATGAGTCTAACAACTATAGAAAGTTTAAAGAAAATCGTTGGAGCCGTTTTCGAAAAAAATTTAAAAAGCTCAAAAACGCCAAGAGTAAAGTAGAGCTTTCGGTTAACCTATTTCAACCGAAAACTTCGCGGCACAACTAGGTATAATATGGAGGTCAAATTTCAAGTTTGGTGAAATTCGGATAAAGCTTTCGATATATCTTGGACTTAAGGGACCTCAAAACATGTATTTCCGGCGAAAGCTCGGATTTGAAAATTCGATCCAAATACAATGCTTCCTTTACTATTAAGTAGTAAAAGAAAGTAATATGTATGTATACACTATACAGCTTATCTATATGTACATAGGTATAGGTATACGAATTCCGAACCTTCACCCCAGAACCGCCCTTATTCGAATTTTTCCAGGAAAAAGTTTCAAATAAAAGTTTTAGCCACTAATGAGTCTACGAACTATAGAAAGTTTAAAGAAAATCGTTGGAGCCGTTTTCGAAAAAAATTGAAAAAGCTTAAAAACCTCTAGAATAAAGTGGAGCTTTCGGTTACCCGATTTCAACCAAAAGCTTCGCGGTACAACTAGGTATAATAGGGAGGTCAAATACCAAGTTTGGTGAAATTCGGATAAAGCTTTCGATACGATATGGCTGTCACACACAGACACACAGACACACACACAGACATGTTTCTAAAAACCACTTTTTTGGATTCAAGGGACCTCAAAACATGTATTTCCGGTGAAATCTCGAATTCGAAAATTCGATCCGATTACAATACTTCCTTTACTATCTATATAGTAGTAAAAGAAAGTAATAGTTCTGTTTATATGTATTTGTATGGTTATAAAGTACTTATAGTTCTTTTAGTAGTGAGTTTCATAAACGAAAGTAAAAGAAAGTACTGTGACGCCTCGCAGCAGATATTTTACTTTCTTTTACTACTCTATAGATAGTAAAGGAAGTATTGTAATCGGGTCGAATTTTCGAATTCAAACTTTCACCGGAAATACATGTTTTGAGGTCCCCTGAGTCCAAAAAAGTGGTTTTTAGAAACATGTCCATGGTGTGTGTCTGTGTGTGGCAGCATTATCGTATCGAAAACTTTATCCAAATTTCACCAAACTTGGAATTTAGCCTGCATATTACATCTAGTTGTGCCGCGAAGCTTTTGGTTGAAATCAGTTAACCGAAAGCTCCACTTTATTCTAGGAGTTTTTGAACTTTTTCAATTTTTTTCAAAAACGGCTCCAACGATTTTCCTTAAACTTTTTACAGTTCTTAGACTCATTGGTGCCTAAAAGTTTTGTTTGAAACTTTTTCCTGGAAAAATTCGAATAAGGGCGGTTCTGGGGTGAAGGTTGGAAATTCGTATATGTATATATATTATATATGTACCTATAGCCATAAAGGTTGTATGCATATAGTTCTGTTTATATGTATAGTTACAAAGTGCTTATTTTTTTTTAACTAACAGCGAGTTTCATAAATGAAAGTAAAAGAAAGTACTGTGACGCCTCGCAGCAGATATTTTCATTTAATTTTTAATCGTTTTAACAATACAATACAATAGTTTTAACGCTCGTAAGAGCTATGTTATATGTAGGTACATGCTGTAGCTTTAAGAACAAATCAAATTCCGGTGAAAATTTTTTTCCCCAATTTAGCGGAAATTTAAAATTGTGCATGTAAGTTGACCCCAGCAATGTAAATTTTAAATTTTAACGAGTTCAGAAGTAAAAAAGCAGCGATCGATTTTACTGTCACTAAATACTATTTACTACTTTTTTTTAAGTATTAGAGTTATTTATTTACTTTGGGACAAACTATAAACAGTATATGTCAATGAATTATTAATAGTGTTAAATATATTCACTCCTGATTGGTTATACTATTCATTCATAAGCCTAAGCTTTGTTTGTTTATTTATTTTGTAAAAGTTTACGTGAACGAAGTTACGGGTAGCCATTACTCTATACGAACATAATATACATCCAAGTAAATACTTTTAATTAAACGGAGATTATAAAACAAATAAAATATTCGATTTGTAATTAGTTTCATTTTTATTTATATTATTATATTTCAGAACAAATTTTCAAGAAATAAATGTACATTGAACTTTTTATTTCTATTTCTAAGACATTTCCTTTGGGCAAGACAAACTCCAGTCATAACACAAAGTAGATGAAAATGTAAATATATCTACAGTTCATACGTTTAAGAAGTATTAGATAGATATTATTTGTTTTAAAGTAAATGACAAAAATAAGTAAAAATACATTTGTATTACAATTTATCACACATCGAGTAAATCTATACTTTACAATATTTATAATTACTCCTATATTTCTTTGTTAGACTAAAAAAATTGTCCAGTTAATTTTTTTCTTATTTGGCTTGTGACAACTGACAAAACGAGGTAGTTCAAACAGTACGTAACAAAATTATAATTTAAAATCCTAAATGGGATAATATTATTAAAAATTTGGAATATAAAAAAATCAAGCTAGATTTATATAACTATCAATAAATACATCTATTGATTACTTTTGTTACGTTTTTAACATTTAATAAGATTCTTTTATTCTTACATCAATTAATTTTGCGATTTGTACAAATTGTAAATTGTAAAAGCAATTAAACAAAGTTAAAATTATTAAAATTTGTTATATACATTTACTGACACTAACGTTACACGATTAATTTCCATTTTAATACTATGTCATAAATAATTAACGTTAATGTAACAACTTCCTTATAATATTAATCTTATATTTAATAATTTAAAAGATTTAAAAAAAAAAGTTTCTTGAGGATTCAAATGTAAAATATTTAAATTTCACAGTTAGCTTTTAGGAAAATAGCAGAAGAAATTTAAGTAAATGTATTTCTAAGCTATCTATTAATAATTAGAAGAGTTTTAAGTAGAATATAGAGAATATTTAATTCATTTTTTCAATGGTTTTCTTTGGCTAAATTTAGGTTTTATCAAAAATATATTTTTTTATTCTATTTTAAGCAGATTCTGGTGCAGTGTGCAATTTAAATAAAATGTTATCAGCCGCTGATGCGATTGAAGACTGATTGTCGCCAGCTGGAGTTGTCGCTATATTTTCTTCTTGTTCGCTTTCTTCTAATAGCGGGACACCTAAAAATAATTATTTTAGTAAATATTTAGTCTAATATACCTGATTTTGAGTTTAATAATGTGTTTCCAATGATTCTGTGGGTTAAATAATTAGATTTTTCTTATTACAATTAAAAACGTAAGATACCGTGAAAATTGAAATAATGGTCAAGTTAAAGGTGATGATTCGTAAATACCATAATATAGTTGTGAATGCCTAAGTTTGTTTGTTTTTTTTTTTTTGTTATTTAAAACTCCAAAAGAATTAATTAAATGTTGGTTGAATTTTGGGGCATTTTTCTAATGTCATTAGTAGCACTAGACTGAACCAAGGCGACAGGAATTTAAATGATCCCACAAAAAGGGGGCTCACGACGAACCAAAAAGTAAATAAAAATAAGTTTTGCGAGGGCAGGAGCTTGCCGACTAGCAATGTGGATGAGTCCAGCCGAGGTCATGCATGTTTAAAAATCCCTTCATGCAATAAAAAGTGTTTAGGTAAATTTCTGGAATAATTTGATTTTACCTTATATGGGTTCTCTAAGATTTTAGGATGAACTACGAGGCTTTCAGAACCCGCTCTGCACTTAATTTAAAACTAGTTAAATTGCCTAAAAACTATATTCAACAAGTTCTGCTCGTAGAATCAATGGTTTCGACGCAATTCGGTCCAAAGAAGGTCTAAAACTAAAATTTTCCATTTTTGAAAAAACTGGCCTATTTTCAAAGTGCCGTAACTCGGTAGCCCATTGACGTTTAGGGCTCCGGTTGGGCTTAATTTGTAAGAAATGTAATGTTCTTAAAAAACGTACAGAATAGCTGAGAAAAAAATGCATGGATTAGAAGATACCGAGCAGAATCTGAAAAAAGTTCAAAAATTTAACGGTTTTTCTTCTATATAAATTTGTCCAAAAATTTTTGAGAGCTGCAAACGTGAGAATACATAACTCTAATGGGTCCAAATTTAGCGTTTTTTATGTCGATTTTTATTGACCTATGTTTCTTTTAAACAATAATTAAATAAGTGGAATTGATTTTGAAGAAAAACATAACAGAGAAGGTGGTAAAAATATTTGACAGTAAACGTTCTTAGGTTTATTAAGGTAAAGTTCGAAAAGTGTACAATTGCAAATATATTTTAAACTTTACCGATGTTTTCTGAGTATTAATTTCCTATAAGTGATACACTCCACAGCACTTGATTAAGACCAGTCATTTTTTCATTTTTATTGTTGAATAAAGTCTCAAATTTTTGCAATAAAACAAAAATTTTTTTAGCCTCGTTTCAAACAAGTATTTATTAAAAAGAATTTTAAAAAATGAACGTGTTATGTTTGAATGTAACAATGAAATTTTAATTGTTTCATATTGAGAGCCATAAATTGGCATTTTTTGTGGCATTTGAATAAGGCCACTTGAAGTATTATCCTTTATCATAAGAAATAATGCGGTTAATTTACTTTTTTCGTGTGAAAAATTGAAAAACTGTTAATTTGAGAGGCCGTGGCTTGAATGTGGTGAAAAGGTAAAAATTCAAGTCTATCAAGATTTAGGGCTTTCTCGTAGGTAAATCGCGGGAAAATTGGGTCGGAGCAAAACCATACTCAATAACTTTCTGGCAAATGTAGAAAACTATGGTACAAATTTTAAAGGTCGTACAAAAATGGCTACTACAGCCAGAGAAAGGCGCTTAATTTTGCGTACAGCTTCTAATTCCCCACTGTCAACAAGTAAAATTAAAGCTAAAACGGGCGTTAATGCAAGCGTCGATACTGTTAGACGTATCATAAAACGTAGCGGCCACATTGTACGGCGAAAATTAAAATAAAAACTGTTTTGAAAATAGTACACAAAGAAAAACGCGTCAGTTTTGGAAGGGAATGTTTGAGAGCTGGGCCAAAGAATGGCGAAATTTAGTTTTTTCAGACAAAAAAAAAATTTAACATCGATGAACCAGACGGATATTATTATTATTTCCATGATTTTAGGAAGGAAGAGGTAATTTTGTCCCGTCATCATAGCCACACTTCTGGTATAATGGTGTGGGGTACGATTACATATTATAGAGCACTAAAATTAAAATTCAAGCAGTCCACTATGAATGGAAATGATTACAAGGAACTGTTGATAGAAGTTTTTCCAACAATTCAAGAAATTTTTAAATCAATTAAGTGGATCTTTCAACTGGATAACGCCCCTATTCACAACGCCCGAGTCGCGAAATCGTGGATACTATCACTAGACATTGAGCACACCCGATCTCAATACTATAAAAATGGCTTGGGGATGGCTATCTAGGAAGGTATACGAAGGTGGTCGGCAATTTGAGACCGTGAAAAAGCGAAAAGAAGCAATTTAGTTAGCTTGGGGTGAAATTTTTCTCAATTATCTAAAACCGTTGTACGATTCAACGAAGAGTAGAATTTTTGAAGTAATTAACAAAAATGGGAGTCATACTCATTATTAAAAATTAAATTTTTTGTAATAACTTTATTTTTAATTTTATTGTTTTTGAATTTATTTTAATTTTTCAATAAAATTGAAATTGGCCTTATCCATGTGCAACATCTGTTTTTTTTTTTTTAATTTTTTTGATCTAACATTCTGTAACAATACTAGCTATTTGTTGATTTTTTTAATAAAATATTCTCCAAAAATTTTTTTGATGAACCGTAGCGAAGAAGTGTCCGAATATTCAAATTTTTACGTGGCCTTAACCAAGTGCTGCGGAGTGTATATAGGTTTTTTTTTTCTATTACCGAACTACTTTCGGGTTCCTTTACATTGTTGTTCACAAATATCTTCATTATTTCTCTAGTGTATTTTGAATTTGATTAAACAGATCCAGTTCTAGAGAATAAATCATTTTCGCGTTATTTAAATTATGTGAAACCCATATATTTAGGGCGTTATTAGCGCTAAAACTGACACTGTTAATACCTAAATAAAAACTCTGCCTGTACATGTTGATCATAGTAAAACTGGCGCCTTTTTTGGCGTTAGAAAAATACTCCAGAATTCAACAAACATACTATCATTATCTTTCAAATCTTAAGTAATTAAAAAAAATAGCGATTCTGAAATATATATTATAGAATTTCCGTTCACTTTTGATTGATGATTTGAATGGATTACCTTCAGTGTTATTAACGGAGCTGGAATCAAATGAAGCCAGACTTCCACAAATCGCTCGACACGAAGCTACTTGTGACCCACTGCTGCAAGTATGGGAAGAAACTGTGTCTAACGTTATATTTGTGGATACTTCACTAGGAGTCATCGTATCAGTAGATCCCATCGGATCAGATCCTACTACTGTGGAACACACAGTTCCACTTCCAGCTCGCATACTTCATTAAAAAAAATGTCGTTAGTAACAGCTCGATGATTCAAAATCATTGCCTACCATGTGTTCTGTCGTGAATTCAATTCAGAGGAAATTTGGCTGCCACGTGATCGCCGTGATGATGAACTCAATGCAGACCAATGATTTCGATGGGGTCGACAAGACAACAAATTGACGACACCGCTCGAGTTACGTTCACGTATCGCCTCCTCATATGTCGGTAAACCAGACTGAAAAATGTTCAATACATTTACGTTTCAAAAAGTTTCAATTAGATTCAAGTTACATAGTCAACGTAATCTTAACGAAATACAAGATTTCGGTTTAAAACTGACTTTTTTTCAAGCCGTGTAATTTTATCTTTGGAATTTTATTAGCATCCCTTTTCTAACGGATCTTGATTTTATTTGGAGGGAGGAGCGTTTGATTGCCTATTATTATAAAACCAGGGGTCACAGACAGAAACTCGGGGACTTGCATTATTTTTTGCAGCTTAGCTAAACGCGTCTAAAATGCACATTTCAGACATTAAAGCAGGGCCGAATTAAAACATTACAACATCGAAAATGATCTATTTTTTACTCCATTGAAAAATTATCAGACGTTAATTTTGTTCCCACCAGAAAAAAAATATGATTCGACAAAAAAAACCGGTTTTGAGGGTTCAAGACTAAAACCTGACCAAGCCTAGGTTACATAAGAATGCATAATAATTTCAGTTATTACCTCAAGAAAGACATATCCCATGTTCTCGTAAATCCTTTTGTTTAAACCATAAAACATTCTAAATTCCCATCAATTTAAAGTTAAATTTGAGAATTTTACCGAAAATGGTCCAAAATATAATTAGGGTATTTGGAATTTCTTGTGTGATGTTTACACATTAAGACCTTAAAGAGGCAAAGAATATAGGTAGCATGTCTTTTTATCCTTCCACATTTATAATCTCCTTTAATAGTTCTAAGAAAATTAAAATAGATACTTTCCTAAAGGCTCGAGGAAATTCATAAAAACCTTCTAAAAATAGGGAAGAAAAAAAAATTCTTGGTAAAATATCCTTTTTGGGACGGATTAATTCCTAAATGCTATCCTGGTTTACGAATTGAAACGTATTATAAAAACATTGTATGAAGTTAACTGTTAGATGCGGGATACTGGTTCTTAACAAAAGGGCAACGAACTTTGAAACTTCAAGGGATCGACTAAAAGATCATGTTGTTGTTCCCCTAAGTATATTTTCTTTAAAAAAAATACAACAGGCTTAAAACAATAAAACATTCGAATATTAGATGCTTAAAAGGTAATTATTCGCTTTGCTTATGAAAAAGCGTAAAGAGTTAAAGAATTTCAGTTTAAACTCGTTCAGCTTAAGAGGAATCGGGCGTGTGAGTGCCGAAAATTACTCCGATGGAATTTTTTCTTTAGAATGGTTCTTCAGTATAGAGTTAACGTTACAAAAATATAGTTTGCAATGCAGTATCTTGATCTGATATTGTTTAAAAGAAAATTGTATTTAACAATATCAGAATTATGTGTTTTTTTTTAATTGTCTAAGTTCAACAAGGCGTAATATTTATACATTTTTAATATCCATAAAATAAATTGCATGGTTTTAGAAAAAATTGTTTCTATATTCACTACTTAACAATAACGAACTCCATAGTTAATTGATTTGGGGAGTCACCGAGTCAAATATTTGCAGCCTTTGTGTTAAGAATTGGACTTAACATTCAAATTTTGAAATAAAATAGGTTACAATCTCAATGCATTACTAGATATATACATAGTAACATTTAAATTAAGTTTGACTTGTTTTCAAGTCAAATTTAAATCAAGTAATTTAAAAATCAAGTTAACTAAAGCGGAGTAGTGAATCCCTAGGTAAATTGAAAAATATCATTACTAAGAATTGTTTATTACATGCGTAAAATTACTATATATCTATCATCCGATTTAGACGAAAGGCTTCCTTAAAAATCGCAATAAATTCATAAACTGCATTTTTTTTTCTTTTAACAACGTACTCTTTAAAATAAGATGGGGATAAAAATTCAAAAATTTTAATTTATACCTAGATTTAAGCCTGATCTCAGTTTAATTAGTTTGTTAATTTTTTCGTGAACTTAGTCACGGGTAACTGGTGGTTTATCATAAATTTTTTCGCACGTAATAAATAATTTTAAAAAAAAATCTTAAAAATTAAAATTGTTACTTACATTAATTACTTAATTCATCCTGATTATCACAACCAAAAAAAAATAACAAAATATGAAATTCTCAGGCATTGGGATAAAATTTTTATTCAGTCAAACGTTAATTAGTTTGTAACGTTTCTTTGAAACTTCATCAAACCACTATAAAATTAAAGTATATGTGAGCTATAAAATAAAATGTAAATGTTTCACAGCATTAATCTAACAATCGTTTGATTGTATAAAAAATATATCCAAGTTCGTGAGAACTTCATATTTGACTATAGTTCCCTCTAAGAAAGGGTTTTTTGGAAATTCCATCCCTTAATACTTAGTTCAAAAAAGAGGTTGACGGTTTCATATCTTTAAAGTCTTTCTCTAACAATACCAATCTTTGCAAATCCTTTTCTTTAAATTGTCATCAACCTACATATATATAAATGTAATTAATTTTGGCTTTTGTAGTCTCTTAATTCTTTGATTTAAGAGTTGGCCATAACTTTTAAAAATATCAAGAAAATCTCCCAAGAAAATGCCCTCTTTGACTCACAGACAATTGCATTTTTCTACTCATTATAACGTATATTCTTTAAAACGCCGTGCATAAATTTAATACGTTGAGGAGGGCATTTTTTTTTTCCATTAAGTCACAACCGAATTTTCGTATCAATTTTTAATTTTTTTAGTTTTTAATTGTATGAATAGATTATTTCATTTTTTGTTTTAATTTTTTTAGTCAAGAAATTTTTAATTTTTCTTTTATCTACACTTATAATTTTAAGCATAATAAGATTTCTGTATAAGTTTGCAGCCTTTACTGCGGTATCAATTTTAAATTTTCACATAGGGAAGATTTTAAAATTTAAATAAAAATGAAGCAATCGTTTCATTTTTATAACGAAATTTTCAGGAGTTTGTATAATAGCGTTTTAATTGGTCTCTCTTTATAAACAAAGTATTATTTTTTAAACAGGGTTCTATTTACTTTTTTGTCAAATGTAGCCGCTAGTATTAATTATAAATAGTGAAGATTTTTTTAAATCTTTAGAAATAGTTTTCGGTACTTATACGCTGATTTTTCCTAGCCGTTTAAACCATTCGTAAATCAAATACATACTTAAAAAGTAATTGTTCTCTTTACTTTTAAAAAAGCAAAGAGTTAAAGAATTTCAATTTAAACTCGTTCTGTATCTTACCTGTAAGCCATCGGCGTATGCAATCAACGCTAATCGATCGGGATCGTGTAATAATGCAGCCGCAGCCGGGCCATTCAAAAATTCGTTGATGTGCAACGGCGGTGGGATGGACGAGGCTCTATTTGGTCCTTGAGACGAGCCCGAATTCGATCCCGAGCCGCCGGAACGGTTGGAAGAACGGTCCGATATCGGGAACCAGAATTTACGACGACGATAAATTATCAGGCTACACATCCCCAGAAGAATCAACATCACGCCCGCAGCCGTTGTCAAGGCCACCAACACTGTACCACCAGCGCTCACGTAATCGTCTAAAATGTAAACGATACAACTTAAGGAAATACAAAAACGGTTACGAGTTTTTAAATTTTAAGACTTGAGATGAGATATGCGCTTTACTTTTCAAATCGCAACTGGTCAGAGAAATGCATAAATCGTTACCATAAGTTATCTTTTACAAAAATATCGGGTTTCATAATTTACTTCAGGAGTGTTTTGGTGCTTACGAAATTGTGGTCTAATTTATCATCTAAAATTATACCAATTTTGAATAAGTATTTTCGTTTTCTCTTAGTTGAAATCAAAATAAAAATTTCTCATAAGTAATTTTTCTTGGTGTTTATTCCTCGTACATCTCCAGTTATATGATAATATTATAATTGAAATATAACAATTTAAATGTAATAGATAACTTTGTACGGTCGCTGATCTCAGCAAATACCACTAAATTCTTTCCAGCAATATTTGAATTCCTTAATTTTATAAAAGATTTTTCCTAGCAAAATTAACAAGATTTAATTATTTCAACTTCAAATAATATAAATTTGTTAAAACGTATTCTCAATCGTTTGATTCGATTGGATGACAAAATCTTTATTTTGCAAATTAAATTTTTTCTTGAAAAAACCTAGAAATATATAAAGTTGCATTAGTTTATAGTATTTTTAGTCGTTACTAACAATTAAAGATTCATTACTTGACTTGATTGTTAAGATATTTGATTTTTAAATTACTTGAATTAAATTGTGCTTAAAATCAAGTCAAACTCACATAGGATATTAATATATAAATACCAAGTCAAGTCAGGTATTGAAGTTACAAGTTATTTTACTTCAAAATGTTAAGCTAAAATCATTGCACAAATTTTCAAATATGTACTATTCACTTGATGAAATCCCACTAATTGTAAGTAATAATAATTTTTTTTTTCTTTAAAAGCTTATTTTGTTTTCTTTTTTGGAAAAAGGCAATTTAAAAATTAAATTTGGGAAAATGTATGATCAATTTTGTAGAAAATGGTTTTACCTTTAAGTTTGGTGAGATTTTTTTGTATCAAAATTGATCATTTCAAGAACAAGAAATTAAGATTAATTAAACTTGAAAGAATATAAAAAATAAACTGTAGTAAACGATATTTTCCTACTTGTAGGTTTTTAATAAGATAATATTCCAGGTGATAAATTTTACTATTTAATCCTTTTTTATAACACCTCCCTTGAGTTACATTTTATTACATCGGGGTCTCTTTGACATCAGTAATTTTAAAGAACCATAAAAGTTGGCAGGATTATACCAACGGCTCGAAAAAAAATTAGGAATGCATTTCAAACCTTTTATTTAAATATCTGCAGTAACTAACACAAAATTTTTATTTTGAAAGTGCAAAAAAATCAGCATATAAAATAACGTAGATATGAAAAAAACACTTTTTTTTTGTTTTCGAAGGCTTTTCAAATATGAATACTTTCAGCGTGTGAATATTTTCAGAAATGAATACCCTAAGTATTGGCATCTGGATCAAGCTCCAATATTGATTATAAGTCATTTAACAGTGAGAATAAGGACAAGATCCCTATTTACAATTTTGCTCACGCCATAACATCTTTCAGGATTTGCCCTCTCCTAAACTAAAAGTTGAGTATTCTCATATTCTCATGGATAGGTTTACCCTCAATGCAATTGCCAAGTAAAGCAACTTTATTTTAGATTTTCATAATTTGCGTTAAAAGATTTATGATCTAATTCATAGATTTCATTCAGATTTTCAAAACCATGAAGTTGGTTTCTTTTTCAAGTCGGTGATAGATAAGATTTAAAAAAAACAGCACTAATATTTTAATTTTTTTTTGTTTGATAGAAATTTCTAATGATTGCATGAAGTTTTTTTTATTACTATTTGAATGTAACTTATTAGACAAGATTGGAAAAGGTATTTTTTGGATATACTCTATAGAAAATTCATTTTTTAATACTCAATTCAATCGCGAAGTACCTACCTATATATTTACAATTTACTATAAAATTGTTTTGTTTATACGGTTCAAAACTTAAGAATGAATAGGAGATACAACTATGAGTAAAAGTATGGACTATATTAATTCATCAAAATCCACTTTTTGAAGCCTAGTACAAAATAAATAAATTTCAATACTAAAACAAATACATAAAATTCGTTAATCCTGATTTAAATTTAAAAAAAAATCCATAAAACGAAAAAAATGCTCCCTACATTTGATAGAAAATATACCTCAACTTTACACTATAGGTCAGTTCCAGATGCAAGTTAAACCATTCTAGTGAATTTTCGCTTGTTAAATTATTGATTTATCTCCCAGATATTCGTAAATGTAATAACTCTTTTCAATTACGAAAAAAAGTTAAAATCTTTTTATTTAACCTTCCCAACTTCTTCAACTCTTCTTAACATTCTTAAAATCGATTTTTCTAGTTGGTATTTTGAGATCTCAACCAACCGCAGGACATGAGACTATCAGAAACAATTTTTATTGTCTTTTAAGTTTAGAACTTTTCACAACTGCTCAACACAACGGTCTCAAATAGTTAAAGATACCTTTATTAAGAAGACTAACTGCAAATAACTTTGTAAGCTAACAAAAAGATCAACAAATAAAATCCAAAAAAAAAGATAAGATGAGGCAATATAAATAACACCTTCCAAGAAGATCAATATTAGAAAGTAAACGGTCATCTCCAATGCCCACTAGTCTTCTCCAAATATCGTATTTGCAATTGATTACTAATTATTTTCAATTGATCGAACAGTGGCAGCTCGTGACAAACTTTTGATGAGGCAAATTTTGTGTAGACATATCAAGACTAAATTCAGTAAATTAGTAAACATTACAATATTAAAATTGGTTATAAGATAACATAACTCAATTTTTTGTCACAGGCTCTCTTGCCACCATAAGCGAACCACAACTGTTTAACAATCATTGAAATGTTGTCATAGATCAGCAATCGGGGAACTTTTATTGCCATTACCCCAAAATATTTTTGCGTAAGGCGATATAACCCCCTTATTTTGAAAAGGAGACAAATAAAATACAATTTTTTATATTAGAAGATACAAAAATTAATTGAAAACTTTCCCCCCTCAAATTAAGGATAAATGATCTTGCTTCATGTTTGCTACAATATAACTTCAAAATTGGGGCTTTCTGATGTAAGAACATTTTGAATACAATCTTCGCCCCTACTATCATGTTTATAATATAGCAATGACAAAAATTTTTCTTATTATATCCAAAACTTTAATTTTTACCCCATTCGGGGTAATTTAATCCGGTTCCCCGACCGCTGTCCTAGATCATATAAAATACACATTAATCGTTGAGAATTAGTTTTTTTAATGTTGATTCAACAAATTCCACTCGTCGAGATCCTTAAACCCCTAAAACCTGATTTGCAACAGCTGTAATAAGTAGAGGACACAAAACAAAGGTTCCATGCGTTTAAATAACAAATACATAAAATACACATACGAAAATTTATTCTTACGAAATTAAAAGCGGAGCCTTTTAGAGAGCTTTACATTAGAGAAATACAAACATGGCTTACAATTTATAATTCATTTTAGCACACAAAAATACAAATAATATTGTTTAGCCCATTCCCAAACCGTTTCAGTCTCTAGATTTTTTTTTACATTTAAGAAGAAAAAAAAACTGCTCAGTCTTAACAAAAAAAAAAAAATTTCTCACTTTCCTAAACTGATAAATAAAAAAATGATATGAACCATATTTTTAAATGTTGTTAACTATTAAAAAATATATATTAAAATTATTGTCAGTTGGATTGATTCAATGTTTTCGTTCCAAGCTTAATTGTCTAAAATTAAACTAACGATGACTTAAGTCATCAAACAGATGTTAAAATATTAAAATTTGCGCCCCACACGTCGCATGTTTAAATACTTTTAATTAAAATAAAATGGCGATTTACAATTAACTATAGTAAATTGCACGCATTTTTTAAAAAAATATATATGTATAATTTATTTGTTTTAAAACGTTACCAAGACTTTTTTTTAACTAAGCGTGTTTGCATACTCCAATGATATCACTATTTGTATATAAAAAATAATGAAATAATTAAATTAACTAAACTTGTATCGTTACACGAACTATTCAAATTTTAAAGCACTTCGTTTGTTGTATAATTTTCGTCCACCGCTCGATGATTGGTTGGCGCCACCACGAATTTGCGCCCGAATATTTTTCAAATCGTCTTTATGCGCGGGATCGGTCATCGGCCGATACGATGCCGGTTCACACAACTCACTGAAACCCTCGAAAAACCGTTTATAACCACCCTCGAGCAAATACATTTCCGGAAAATAGAGCGCCGGATATCGATCGCGATTGTAATTTCGATCTATCATTCGCAAGAAGCGAAACATTTTCGGGCCCCGTTGCGCCGAAAACTCACAGTGGAATATTACAATATTTCTTTTGGGACATGAAACGTTTTTGGACGGTTTCAGCTCGTCGTTCTTTTTCAAATCGAACAATTCGCGCTCAATGTGTTCTTTCGTATAGTAATTACAAGCACCCCTAATATGACCACCCTGATATTCGTAGGGATAGCGACAATCGATCACTTTATAAGTCGACACGATATTATCAAATTCGCCTTGGATTAACCGAGCCAAAGTATCAGCTGAAATTGATTTAAGATCTTGATGTCGACCAGGAACTAAAGGTAATACATGCATTTCCGAGCAATCACCAATTAAGTCCGGTTCTGTAGAAGATCTATGGACAGCTTTCATGATCGTATTGGGACTACATGTCGAAAGTGAGCGGCGAAATAGGCATTTAGAAGCTGTAGGGTTCGGGCTTTTCGATAAAGGTTCTAAAATTTCCATGGGATTCTGTTCATTTTCATCGAACTTATATCGTTTTATATTAGGTTTGCTCGTGCTTTCAAACAACGATTTCGATCGTTTCAAGACCATTTGCAGTTTTTGAGGACGGCAAATGGGTGAAGATAATTCAACATCTTGTGTTCGAGAAGTTCCAGATGATTGAGATTCAAACAAACGACTTCTCACACGACTATGTGGTGTTGTAATTGTCTTGGAACAATTTGCTTTATTAAACTTAGGTGTATCATTAATTATATCTCCTGATATAAGATTGTTAAAATTCACTGGCAACTCGCTATCGACCAAAGTATCAACTTCTAAATCTTGCATATATTCTTCGTTATCAAACGAGGAAATCCCACGACAGATCGGTTGACTTCCAAATTTCCTAATTGGATCCCGAAAACTTCCATAGCCCGAATCGAGGGAAAGTTGGTCTTTCAAATTTTTCCGGCAACTCGGCTGTTTTTTTATTCGCGACACGAATTTATTTGACGATTCCGGACTGCTTTCCGGTGAGCGATTTTGTACGGAGGCATTTTCGTAGAGCGAAACTTCGCCATCATTGCCCAGGGGAATGTCGGAACAAGAGTTGCTCAGAGAAGACGAGCGCCACCGGCACAAATCCCGCGGTTTTTCTTCGACTCTATTGAAACACTGTCCGTTTGTGATGTTGTCCAAATGTTTTCGATTTCCCAGGGAACTACTTTTATTGTACTTGTACGGTGAAATAACTTCATTTTCATAATTCACACTATAATTGATATCAATCGATTCACTTTCTTCGAGGGTTAACGATAATCGGCGCCTTTTTGGTTGGAATGAACTGATTTTCGTTTCACTGAGATTCATCGAAATTTCGGTCATTGGCGAAAAATTTGCTTTTGCTGTGAAATACGAACTAACATGACTCGTTTGCGCGGCGCTATTGTTCTCAGCCATTTTTAACCCTTGTATTATGAACTGGTTAAATCGATTTTATTATTATTTTCTTCAAATATTGCACATTTACACGTTGTTTTAATCAAATAATTATTTAAACATTTTCACAACTCAATTAATCCAGTTCAAACAGTCAGTGTTCTACGTATTCTCTGAACGCATTCCTCCCCAAACAGGAAGGAGCCCGCTTTTTTATTTTTTACTCGCTCGAGCACGCTTTGAATTCGGTTTATTCAATTGCAACTCACTCACAAACACCATACGGGAATAAACTGGAATTTTCCGTATGGTATTGAGAGTACTTTCACGGAAAAATTAAAACATTTATCACATGAAAAACGAACAAATTTCCCGGTTAAATACAGGCGGGAGTTGCAAGCAACCGTTTCTGCGTAGACTGTTGACAATCAGGGTCAACAACTCGCCAGCTGTGAGCGCTCACTACAGTCAATATAAAAACGAACGTTGATCAGTTGATGCGCCCCAAATGGGGCCGGACAAACCCGAACGAATCCCGAATGCACACACTAACGTCCAACAAACATTTAGATATCAAATTCCCCCAACTAAATTCCAAACCCTTCAAAATCTGAATGAATTAATTAACTTTAATTAACCCAAACTTTCCACAACAATATCATTAATCCCAACTAATCATAATCCAATCCTATAAAAATCCATTCAAAGTATTTTCTCTTCATACAAGTAAGTGAAATAACAAAATGTCAATTTTTCAAACTGACATTTGGTTGTTTACGTTGCCATAGAGACGAAGAAAATTCAAACGAATCATAATATTAACGTATATGCATTTCTAGGAAAGAAACTTAGAAGAATATAATAAGCATAATAAATTCATTTAAAATGATAACCTTTCAAGGGTTTATCTCATATTTGCCATTTTATAAGTAACAGTAATTTTTTTATGCGACAAAATACATTTTTTTCGCTCTTCCAATAGGATTCATTCACGCAGCCTTAACGATTTTGGGCGTGGATCTCGAAGATTGGAATGTTTTTATGTTATATTATACGCTATATATATATATATATATATATATATATAAATCTCATAACTTTGAAGGCCGTTAGAAGCATCGTAGAATAAATTTCAAATTGCGTTAATTCCTGTTAGTAACTTACGTTTTTTTTTTTTTTTTTTAATAAAAGGGAAAGAGGGTAAACAACCAAGCAGAAAGATAATGTAATCACCAATCTGTCGTTAGAAATTCACCTTTAATTATTGACAACAGTTGGAAAATTCAAAACCGTTAAATTCTTTGTGACATTAATTCCTAATTATTTAGAAAGAAATAAAATAGTTATGAATGAATATTTTAGCATGTTAATCATTTTGATTGAAAGGGTTATCTTGGGTTTGACTCGAGACGACGTAAATTCATTGAAAAAGTTTATTTTTACATACATATATTTTATAGGTTCAACATTTATAGGTGTATGCATAAAAACAGTTTCTTTTTGGGAATTCCAACCCCAGGTGGGTTAAATACGGCTTAAATACTAAACTATCAACTTAAGAAAATGTACATTTATCAATTTTCAGTGAACACACATCACGCTATTTACTCGAGATGCAACGAATATTCGGCTACTATTCGGTATTCGGCTGATTTTTTAAATAAATGGTATTCGGTTGAATACTTCGGCCGAAATTATATATATATATATATATATATATATATATATTTGAATTACAAATTAAAATTGAAAATCTATTAGGGAAAATTAATTATTATGAATCAAAACATTTTTTTCTGCATTTGAGTCAAGTTTCCTCAAGTAGGAAACTGCTTAGAGTTTAGACACCACTACTTATATGGATCTAGTGTCCGATCTAGACGAATACATAGTAAATAAAAATCAATTTCGGGTGCCGTTAAATTTTTCTTTTTTTTTTTTTAAATAATGCGTCTTTTGTTCCGATTTACTCAGAAATGAAACGGCCGAATATTCGGCGATTCGGCCGAGAGTGTGGCCGAATATTCGGTATTCGGCTAAATCACTATTCGTTGCATCTCTACTATTAACCAGTTCTGCAATATCAACATAACATTCTTTCGTATATAACTTTTACTTTGTGACATTGTGTATAGAGTCCTAACTGAGTGATGCGAGCGGTGTCCCAGCACTAGAGACCGAATAATAAAAATGCCGCGCTTGAAAAGCGAAGAACAAAAAAGGAGTACCGTTTTAATCTTGAAAATTTTTAAGTAATGTACATTTCATTTTGCATAATTCTATGTACCAATATATTTGAATGTTGGTAATAAAACGGGGGGGTGTCATTTTATTCTTTTGCACCGGGACCGTAATATAACAGCACAGCCCTGGTTATGTACTTCCTATTTGTCTTGTAAAATTACGTAAAATTTAAGGGTATCTTTATTTTTTAGGTTTTAGCAATTCCTCATTTAATTGAAAAAAATTTTTAAAAAAATCCTCATTCTCAACTAGCTCTGTTTTCAGTGCTGTTTTTTAGATATGTACTAGACATTTCCTTTCCTCATGACTTGCTCTTTTATGGCTACGTTCCACGACACGTTTACAATGATTACGCTCGTTACTGTTTTTTCAGTTCCACTCAATTTGAAACGTTAATTTTATACTGCGCATGACTTGTAACGTTCAATTTATGGTTTTGTTGAAAATTGAGAAGGAGGGCTCATTTGAGTTTTCCTTATACAACTATAAGATATTTAACAATCTACATTTTTGACTTTCAAAAATTATTTTTTTATTTTGATAGGTATGTAATCTACCAGATCAGACAATAGGATAATGGCTATACATAGTAAAGATATCGATTACACGTTTCACTTAGGGACCTTTAGAGGTTTGTATTCATCCTCGAGCGCTTAATCAATATTTGTTCACTACTTCATATTAACCTTCATAAATATAAATGTTATTAGGTATAGACACATAATAATTAAACTAAATAATTTGGTAACGGTCATGAGTTAGAGGGTACCAGATGCCCCCTCCCCCACCCAGAGTCGTAGCGTAGTAACCATGAAGTAGACATTACGGATCGAAAGGATAACATTTTTCAAAGTTAAAACGGCATCTCTATTCTTGGTTGCTTTTATCGAGCGACATATTTATCAATCGGTACCTGATCCCGGTGCACCACTCACATCACCCACACTACGGTTCTGCTCCCATCAGTACGTCCATACACCACGTTTTTCACTACATATTTCTATTCGATATAATTTTCAAATTAATCTTAACTGTTTCACAATTTTCTGTAGCATTAAGAGACTTTTTCAATTTGCTCTACCACTTTGGTCTAGGTGCCGAGTGCTAAAAATGTTAATCTAACACTGGCAACCATTTAACTTATTTGTTATAATCGTTTCATAAAGCAACTTTGTAACAGAATTTGTTTTCGTTAACTTTGAAAATCTAATTTTTCTACTTAAGATTTGGTGCTTAACTTTTGATAAAAAAATATTACAGTTAAAGCATTGATAATTCTATGTGTGTTACCTAACCTGAACTCATTTTGAAATTGAGGATTTATAGTAGATTCAACAAAAAGGACATAAGACGTAGGTATTACTTGTTAAATGAGACGACAATTGTCACTTCATGACAAATCCCGTAGAGGGTATAGTCGGGTTTATATGGAAAATGAAAAATAATTCACCCAAATTTTTATCGCCCTATCCCAAACGGTTTTCGAAATTTTCAAAAAACTTCATTTTTCGATTTTTTTTTTCAATAGTAAAATTAAATATTAATGAATGGTGATTTTTTTCCAATTTCTAGGACTAAAAAAGATGTTATGACACTATCAAAATAAATCTCAGAAGAAAAGCCGAATTTCCAGTGGAAAAACAAAACTAAAATATTTTTTTACCCATGTTATTTAAAAGTCTCACTCACCAAACTTTCTTAGAAAATGTCTTTTATACTCCTTTATACTTATGAATTTTTTCATAATTTTTGATGCGATGGAACAGTATGACAATATATATAGTACACAAATTTGAACTTTCCCCACACTGAATAATATAGTAATCAATGCAGCCAGTTTTGATAAGAAAAATAGTTCGCAAAATATTCAAAAATTTAAGATTCAGTTGATTTCATAGTAAAATTCACGATGATTTTTTTGAAAATATTATCTTCATTTTTAACTTACCTAAAAACTGTCGATCTGGATAGCAAACAGGTAACGTGTTTGGATGCCAGCATCCTGTAGACATGCATTTTAAGACAAAGTTACCATGCAACTGATATCCGTGCGAACATTTGTAAGTTACTTGGGATCCAAAACGATATCGTGGAGTTAAATTTTCATTATCGACTTCGTTATCCTCACTATCCGTTCCTGTATTATCAGAATCAATTATAATCGAAGTGTCATGCGTATCTGTATTGGTCGCATAGTTTAACATTTTCCCATTTTCAAGTGTAGGAGGAGGACCACACGAGCTAACGGGTACTGTAAAAATAATGCAAATTGAAAATGTAGTTTTTCTCGCGATTACTGTTTTATACGACTAACCGCATAAAGGGGGTGTTCCATCCCATACCCCGGGTGCAATACACCGTAATAGAGCTGGACGACATTTGTTCCATTTGTCGAAATATCCTCGATGGCATCGGATTTCCAATTCAGTGCCGAGTAGAGCCAAGCCACTTGAAGTGGAAACGGCTCCACGTATGACCTCAGCCGTGGTAAACTCATCAACTCGTGCCGGACATCGATGGTCTTCTTCGCCTGAAACCATAGCAATACACATAATGGCAATTGTAGACTACTTAAATAAATTACTAGAAAGAGAATCAAGTGCCTAAAATTACTCGAGTGAATATCCTGTTCCGTTTTTCATTTACTTTAGTGACTTAAGACAAAGAAATATTTTTTTTTTAATGGTGGGTTAAACTTTATCATTTAGGGAAGTAAAGCAGACGCCCAAACGTCCTTTGGTCTACAATCATATTTTGTTTCCACCCACATTCGTACATTATTTTGATATCATATTCAACTTGAATGAAAATCATTAACAATTTGAACAAAAATATTTTTTACACAAAATAGAATAAGCCGTGTAAGCAATTTAATGAAATGTTTTACTTGCTAAAAACCAAACAAGGAAATTGACAACTAAAATATTTTAAATAAGTAAAGGAAAAGCAAGGATTGGATTTTGAAATTAAGACACAATCAAGTTCTTGATCAACATAGATATAAGCATCAAATTTATTTAAGATAATTTCTGTCATTTACTTAATTTTCAATTATTATAATATATATTTGTATTATTTTCAAATATTACAATTTCATTTTTCAGTTTCTAATCGAATGCCACGTTATTTTAATAACACATTTTTTTTGTTATTAATATAATAAACATATGTAGAGTATAGAGCTGACTAATACTACATTTTCTCAAAATATTTATTATTTTTTTTTAGTTTTTAAAATAAACTTTTTAATGGTTTTTAACAAGATTGAAACCAACAATTATCGTATTCGATACATATTTTTTATATACTACACAATACATTTATTAATAAATATTATTTTTTTTTTTTGGGGAGTAAAGAGGATAGAGGACTGTGTTCTACTTGTTACTGATTATTTTTTAAAAATATATTTCCAATTATTATACATAATATAATACAGTTATTGTATAGTCTAGGAAAAATTGAGTTTGAGCGTCAAAAAATATTCTGATGAAATTTTTTAAGGCCGGATATAAATATTTAGAGATTGTTTAGACAATTTTATTTTAAGCCAGTGGTTCTCAACCTATGATCTGCAAATCTCTGGAGGTCTGTAAATACTATTGTAAGAGGGCCACGATGGATTTCAATATTGGGGTCTGCCACTAGCCTACTCATAATATTATTTTATTTGTTTTGAGCAACATTATACAATGGTTAACTGTAGTTCCAACTAGCACTAACATAAGTTAACTATTGATGATTGGTTCTTATTTTAAGACGGGAATAGGGAAGTAATTTTATCTAATTTTTGTTTTGTTAGCTACACTTAAAACTCTTCAAGTCAAATAAGTCTATGGGAAGAACCCCAAGTATCAGGTTCCTGTCCTAGTTTTTCTGATTCTAAACTTGCATCCATTTATTCGTCTATAGACTATACCATTAGTTATTCTCAACCGAAATTCTTGAAATGTGTCGTTAAATTTCAATGCCTTTGTACGTAGTACGTATTATTAAATATTAATAAAACTATTATTTTAGGCTATTTTGCACAGTGTATTATAGACAAATAAAATTATTTTTAAGTGATCTTATTGTTAATGTGTCAACATTTTAACAGTTACCATAATAAAAAAAGATTGAGAATCACTAATTTAGTTTTGTCCTGAGGAGAAAATCAAGCTACCAACACTGTCTAAATATAGTTACAACTAGCACCAGAATAATTTCAATGATGTTGATTCGTTCTTATTTTATAAGAACGTTAAACAATGGAAGAAATTTTAACTTTTAGTTTCTTTTTGTTAGCAACTCTTAGAACTCCTCAAGCCAAATAAGTATATGGAAGAGTTTCTGATTGTACACTTGCACATTATGCATTTATACCAGTGATTTTCGACCGTAATTCTTGAAGTGTGACGCCAAATTTTAGGAAAACAAGAATAAGATTTTTGTATGTACTTTTAAACACCAAATCTGCATTCTGTTGTCTTTCGAGTACATATTTTATTTTGGATTGAAAATTATTATTATTAACCTATATTACAATGTATTATAGATGAGTACATTTTTTGAAACTATTTTATTGTTAGTTTGCCGCCAAATTTTAAAATTTTTAACAATGTACCGCAACAAACCAAACAAAGATTGAGAATCATTTAGCTATGCAATGTTGCGTATAAATATTAATTTTTTTTATAGTTTAATCTGTATGGATTTTAAGAGTTTTTGATGGTTTGTCATGGTAAAATAGTTGGGAACCACTGTTTTAAAATAAAAAAGTATTTTTTCTATAATATTCATCATAATATATTAAATTCTGTAAAAAAAATGTTATTGGAATAGTTTTCAACATTCATACACCAATTGCTCCAAGACTAATAATTTTTATTTGAAATAAATAACATTAGGTAATAGGGGGCGTTTTCAAGTGAATTACATAAAATTATCGCCATATGTTCCTAATAAAAATAATATATAAAATAACTATTAAAATTAAGCTTTGTGGAAAAATCCATATTTGATACTAAGGGCTTCACCTTTTTGGCCATAATATTACACATTTCCTAATTGAGTATTATTAATTGGATATTTTCCAAAAAAATACAATTTTCCTATTTTTTTTTAACTGGCAACAAATAAATTTTTAAAGCCATCCTTTGGTTAATTTTCAAAAGAAAAATAATGCTCTCTACCTATAATCGAGCTGTTTGACAGTGAATTTCTAAATTTCTTCGATTTTAAGTCGTTAATTCTTTCAATTGAATATAAAATTATGAATATGACTAGAGTTAAGAAAATGGAAGAAATAAAATAGAAACCGTTACAGGAAAATAGAGCATATAAATTTAGAGTGGATGTAAATATTTTTTTCTTCAATATCTAACATTTTCTTGAAAGGAATTCATGTTTTTCATTATCACACAAGCATTTTCATCTTCTTGTATAATTTCATTTTTAATTTTCAAATGATAATATTCGAGAAAACAATTTTTAAGTGTAATTGCACATAAATAATTAATTAAACTATCAAAAATATTTTTTATAAAAATAAAATCGACTAATGGAATGTTTTTTTTTTTCATAATACAAAATAAATAGGTAAATATTTTAAACCAATAGAAATAAATTAACTATGCACAGCCGACAACTACGCAAAAAAGACACAGATCGATACATTCATGAATTCAAATATATTTTGAATATTAAGTGATGAAGAATCAGACTATGTGATAAAATTTTGTTCGATTTTTTTTTTTAATTTATACATCATTACTATATTGATATACTTTGATCATATTTAGATTTAAGGCAAGCTAAGGGAAGTGTTTTTTCAAAGCCAAAAATTAAACTGAGCGAAAGTTATATTTTGTTAAAATATTTCTTTAGACGTCTTTTATCATAGCTTTTTCTTACTTAACATAAAAAGCTAAACTAGTTGATGTGTGACTTTTTGATCAAATCTAAGATTTTTTTGAAAATTATACTTTTCTACGATAATATTTTTTACTAAACGACTGAATATTTTTTCCTTTCACATATTGATTATTTACACAATAGATCTAAATGATTTTATCTTACAAATCGCCAAATGGATCAAAGGTTTCGGGGTTGGAAGCGGTTGTTTGTGGTGCTGTTATACGTGGACTGCCCGTTGCTGATTGGGAATTGGCTGGAAATGGCACCGTTTGTCCCATGGGTCGATAATTAGCACCAGTTGTGGCCGCCATCGGTTGTGGTGTCCATCCTGCCACATTTCCAGGTTTCGCCGTATTTTTCGGGGAATTCCATTGCACTGACGACGGTTTGTTGGCTCCAATCGTAAGATTCTCGGCCAATGATGCCAAACTACTCTCCAAATCTCCAGTCAAAACTTTTTTCTGAGTAATAACCGGAGCCATTGAAACAGCTGGAGCTGGAGCTGTTTGCGCCGCTGGTTTCAATATATCATTGATCGGATCAAACACTGACGGTTCAGTGCTTGAATTATCAAATACTGATATTAAATTACTATCAGCAGCAAATACGCTATTTTGGGTAGTAGGTTGTATTGAAAAAGAGTTAGCGGCTGGTGCTGCCCACATTGACCCCGCCTGATTCTGCCCTGACTGAGCGAATAAATCAGTAGCACCGGCTGCTGGGGTAGCCCCTGTATTCGCAAACATATCAGCAAATGGATTTCCTAACTGGAGTAAATCATCGGACGCTTTAGAAGATTGCGGTACGGAATTAGTAGAATTGGTCATTGGAGCCCCGAATAAATCGAGAATTTGTTGAGTTGTGTTAACAGGAGCAGGACCTGCTGCTGGGGCCGCTGGAGGTTCATCCAAGAACGGATTTGTACTAGCCGCTGTTGGTGATGAGACACTCGCTCTATACTGACTCAAAGCAGCTTCTTCTTCGGCCATAGCTTGTAGTTTGATGGTTTCATCGATATTATTAGCAGCAACCGTTCCAAATGCATTGCTTGTATTTGATAGCGCTGATACACCAGACTTTAAATTTTTTTGATTACTAACAGCCTGTGTTGGCGTATTACCTTCCAATGAAGCTAAGTGTTGCTCCAAGGCATCTAACAAACTATTCGGAGCTTTGGTCAAATCAGGAATATCGCCCTTATCAATTCCAATATTTTCAGCTACTTTTAAAAATTCACCAACCCGATCCATTCGAATCAGAAATTTTTTGTACAAATCAAGCGCTTCTCGACATTGTTTTTTATTCATTTCGAAATATTTTTCCAATAGGTTGATGATTCCATCGTTGTAGCCAGCGAAAAGTCGAATTAAATCACGAAACAGAAGCATGAAACACATGTTGATCACTCCATTGGTCAGATCGTTGGCGGTGCAGTCAAATTCAAGTAATGCATCCAATTGACTTTGCAAAGCTGGTAAAGTTTTAAGCAGATTTTCAGCGTTCATGTTACGTAGTGTGCTTTCGTCTTTACTGCGCTTTACTTTACAAAAATCAAACGCCACTGTGCGATACGAGAGAGCTTTTTCGTTCAAATATCTTGCATATCGACGAATAAATGGTGACATATCATAACTTGTACGAGCGTTCGCAGCACCTTGGACTCCACTTTTGTCCACAAAATTACTAAGTTGAAATGAACTGTTACTCGACGCCAAATATTGGGTAAATCTCTCGTTTCCATAGCACAATACGTGATGGGTTGTGATTAGGGCTTTGAAGACAACGACCCAGCTGGTGTTTTGGGAGCGCTCCACCAACAAATTGGCCAGTTGTGGTATCGATACATTCGGTTCATTTGTACAATGCACCAAATAATCTAAATGTTTCTTCTTAGGCCCAAGCAATTCTTCTGTGGTCGCTTTACACACTGATTTTGCCAATCCTTGACCTGCAATGCTATGTTTTGCCGCTAGTAACCTGTCATTTATTGTTTGGCCAGCCATGATTTGCAGAGATTCCGGAAATTCACTTAATCCACGTATCACACAAATATCAAATGGAGATAATTTTTAAAAAAATATTATGAAAATATTTCTAATACTGTATCGGTCGTGTTGAAATTGATCGTTGCTTATATATATTGTGTTGTATAATTTTTTTACGTCAAACGTAGTTGTGGAACGAATTTTTCGCTGGCTGTGGGCGAAGAATTATTGACAACACACGTAAACACACTCATAGGCAGGCACAAATGATTAAAGCAAACTAAATTTTGATCAAACTTGTTATCTCTGACAAGAAAAATGTCGATTCGAGCGTATTGTATATTATGTGTGTGTTCTGTTCGTGTTGGAGTTCCACTTAAACACCCTAATCAATAAATACGTAGGTCTAAAAGTGGAAGCTAGGCCATGCTAAATGGGTAGACGATGCGAGCGCACCGCTACGGCTAGTAGACACACTATTGTTAAGTTAGCCCACACATGGGGCGGACACTTTTATGGCACATGCGGTTCTCCTGAATTTTAGTATGGTCGGTTGAACAGAGATGGCGGGGCAATGTCCAAAATGCATCTTTGCATTACGGACTTGCGCTGTGATGATATAAATAGCGCGAACCTAGCGCCTCTATAAACGAGCGACCTATACTAGACCCCAAGCTAACCTTACTTAACATGTTTTCTTCTAATCACCATCTGTGTCAATTTGTGTAATAAATTAGTTTTTTATGGATAATTAATGGCTGAAAAACTATGGGTTGCAGTGAAAATAACATCCAAAGAAAGCCACAAGACATTTAAAAATTTTCGGGAACATTTTTCTGACAAACAATTAATGGATAACTCGGATAAACGAAATGGATGACAGACAAACTTCTTTGAAGTTAAGTTAAAATTATTTTGTTTAATTTAATTATTATTCTAAGATGGTTGAATAATTTCTAATCCCAGATTTCGTGACAACCAAGAATACGCATGGAATGCAGACGTCGGCAAGATTGCTGTTTCCCGGGCGCCAAGATTTGACGACGGATTCTTATAGATCTCGCAAAAATAAATCGAAAATGAAGAATACTAATTTGCGAGTTTTCGCTTAGTTTTCGAGATATCGAATTTTAAAAATTGTATCGAAAACGTCAAATTTGGTGAAAATATGACGTAAGCACGAGGCTTGAGCAAATCGCATGCGAAATTACGTTAGATCATTGTCAACAAGTCAACAATATGAAACGTAACAAATACAATGCCGACAATAAAATATTTGCAATAATAAAATTATTATTGAGAGGAAATGTTTTTAGTATTACACTTATTAACCAATTTAAATTTCCGTAATCAACTATGCTTGTTTTATGATCACTATTATCTTTTCTTTTTCAAATGATTATATAAAAGAAGAAAGTAATAACGTAAATAATGTATGAAGACCGTTAGTAATAATAAAAATAATTCAAAATTATTAAGGAAATGGTAAATTGAAAAATATAATATTTGGACGCTTCTAGTTTATAAGAAATAATTTTTTGGCTGAAAACAACAGGGTGGTCACTGGAATACAAATTATATTTTCTTGAAAAATAAGTTGAGATGTATTTTTTTTTATTTTGGGGGCTTCGCCCCCAAACCCCCGCCGGGGGCTGCACCCCAGGGCCCCATTAATACTTATTCTTAAATAAGTTAATTTTGTTTCGTTTTTATAATATTAAAACTACAATGCTATACGGGCTATACATACGTATCATACATTTTCATAAATACGTAAAAAAATCGGCGTGTGAACGTTCTAAAATAGTTAAGATCACCTGTCAAAACTTGGTAGTTCTAAAAATATCCGCATTCACCAAATTTATCTCCCATAAGAAATAACATTGGAATCGTAAAACTAAAATCGGGTTTTTCTCGAAAACTAAGCGAAAACTCGCAAATTAGTATTCTTCATTTTCGATTTATTTTTGCGAGATCTATAAGAATCCGTCGTCAAATCTTGGCGCCCGGGAAACAGCAATATCCCCCAGACGTCATTTTCATCACCAAACTCCTAATAACAACTACTGCAATATTTGAGAAAAGTAATACATTATTAAATAATTATATTTTGTTATGGTAATTGTTAATTTGTTTGTGAGAATTTCTTATGTAATATGTTTTTTTTTTTCTAAATACAACATTTTAAAAATAATTACGGAGTTTATTATTTTTACTTTAAATATAAAAAATAATAAACAAAACAAATATTTAAAACTACGCGCGCCTAGTTAAAAGAAACAACACTAGCGCCTCTATGAACAAGCGACCATACTAACCCCCCACGAGCTACCGCAGTTTAACACTGAGTGTCCCTCCCATGAGCCCACATTACATTTCTAACTATTAATATTTATTTATATATAAAATTAGCACCTTAATTATCTTAATGAGACATGTAAAAAAGTACTTAACAGTAAATATCAGCAACTCGATTTTTCTATATTCAAAAGTATGTGACATAAAGTCAAAACAAAAGATACGAAAAAATTGAATATCGTGGGTTTCAACCATCGCTATCATCGACTCCAGTAAATAAATCTATCTTTGTCTACATTATGCTTTGATAAGACTAAATAAAACATGGTTTGTCTCAATTACAGCACATACACTACTACTCATAAGTATTTGGCCACTTGTGTATTGTTTTCATTGTTATATTTTTACTTTCTTTTACTACTATATAATTCGAGCTTTCACCGGAAATACATATTTTGAGGTTCCCCGAGTCCAAAAAAGTAGTTTTTAGAAACATGTCTGTGTGACTGTGTGTGACAGCCATATCGTATCGAAGGCTTTATCCGAATTTCACCAAGCTTGGAATTTAGCCTGCATATTATATCTAGTTGTGCCGCGAAGCTTTTGGTTGAAATCGGTCAACCAAAAGTTCCACTTTATTTTAAAATTTTTTAAGCTTTATTAATTTTTTTCGAAAACGGCTCCAACGATTTTCTTAAAACTTACTATAGTTCTTAGACTCATTGATGCCTACAACTTTTATTTGAAATTTTTTCCTGGGAAAATTCGAATAAGGGTGGTTTTGGGGTGAAGGTTGAGAATTCGTAAATATATATTATATGTTGTATGCATACAGTTCTGTTTATATGTATAGGTATAGTTATAAAGTGTATATTTGCTTTTAACCAACAGCGAGTTTCATAAATGAAAGTAAAAGAAGGTACTGTGACGCCTCGCAACATATATTTTTACTATTGATATGAAATACGTGAAATTTTGAGTTGTAATACCCGTGTTTATAAATTTTTCAAATACAAATTGTGTTACCGGATAGGTAACCGTAATTTTTTTAGGGATAAACGTTTTTTTAGTGCATAAAAAACAAAGCAACTAGTAACAATTGATGTTATTCGTATATATTAGGGCCCATTTAAACTTTGATTAGTGTGTGTGCAAGTGATTAGCAATTAATGATTCTTGTGAATGATAAGTTCAAGTGTGTAGTGCGAGAAGTGACCACTGTATTGTTTAGCTGCTTTGCTTAGTTTAATTTTTAGGCGTGTTTCCTAGGAGGCAAATTTCAAGTGCGGAACTCACAAACCAATTGCCACTTCGTTTCACTGATTACTAATTACTCACACTAATCAATTACGGTCTACACGTGTTTTGTCGTAATCACTAAGCACTTGCATTAATCACTCGTACTCGCACTAATCAAAGTCGATGTGGACCCACAGAAGTTAAAAGCAGTAACGATAAATGGTAGTTTAATTTTCCATAATCGCAAGAAATGAATAAACAATAATGTTGTTTTCACATTTGAAAAGGTTTAATTGTTAGTAATTCGAAGATCTCCGAAGTAAACAATATAATATATTAATCTTTCAATTTTTTAGCTGTTCCTTAAAATTTTTTCTAAGTTTTTTTCCTAAACCACCTTTGAATTGATACAAACAAAACCAAAAAAGAATTATTAAAATCCATCAATTACTTCCTGAGATTTGCATACATAGATATTTGCGGCTGCTTCCAACTCCCAACCTCTTTCCCATAACTTCCTTTATTTGAATTTTCCCAAGAAATAGCTTCAAATAAAACTTGGAAGCTTTGATGAATCAAATAACCACAGGAAATTTAAAAATATCGTTTGAGGTGTTTTTTGAAGAAAAAAAATGAAAAAACCCATAAAGTGGGACTTTCTGCTAGTCGATTTCAACCAAAAGCTTCCCGGTACAACTGAATGAAATATAAAGGCAAACATTCAAATTTTAAAAATTTCGCATAAAGTTTTCGATACGATATGTATCGATACGTATATGTATATCGATACGCACGTATGTAACGGCATCAGTTAAGAACGACTGAACCGATTTGGCTGATTATTTCTTTGTTGTGTTTTCAGGAAAAGATTTGTAAAAAAAAATGGTAGAAAAGTTGGAAATTTGGGTGGTATTTTTTTATGAAATCTCAATACAAAATGTGACGTCAGATCTGCTATTTTATGTTTTCATAGCAACAACAAATTCCACATTGAATATTGATATTTTGTAAACAATTGAACTTAAAGCGACATGTAAGTGCATAAATGGTGATGATCAGATCTTTGATACATTGAAACCCATAAAATTCATAAATTTTATGTAATGAAAGTAAGAATTGAATATTAATAATCCAAAATTATGAATTGAACTCTGCACACCAATTATTTATATTCTATTTGTTATTCAGTTTTATTATTTTATTATAATTATTACAATATTCATGGTAGCGTTTCCATTGATTTTGTATTTTGAATTCATCTTTCGCCATTGTTAACTTTCTAACATAAAATCTCTTTCCGTTAAAGTAAAATTATTCAATAACGGCCTTAAAGGTTGTTTTTGTATAATTTATTTTACTGTTTATCGTTACTTTAACGGTGAAACCTTGAATCGTAATTGGCGGGAAAACGTTATCACGACACGAAATAATTGAATTTAAACTTTTTTTAAATCGAAATGGAATTAAGAACTGAAAACTTAAACGACTAACCAGTACTGCAAATTAATCAAATACACAATTTGTCTTATTGTATTGTATAATTATCTTATCTATAGCTCCGTTCAGTCTTACTTATCCATTATTCGATTCATTAGGGGAAAATGTTTGAGTATCAGATAATCGTCGACAGGGAATTTGATTTCATTAGTTAAAAAATACAACAACGCTACAAATGACACCCGTTACAATAAATGGCCAAAGCAAACAGTTCGACTTAAGTGATCCCGATTAGAAGTCTGACTTAGAGAGGTGATGTTGTAAGAAGTACGACTCATTGAGGTGAAAATACCCAGAGGTAAATAGGAATGAACTATCTAAAAACTTTGTGGATTCGACGTTAAAGTTATAATTTCGACGACAATACGATCTTAGCTTTGTGATCATAAATTGTAAATATCTCTGCGAGGCATAACAGTACTTTCTTTTACTTTCATTTATGAAACTCGCTGTTAGTTAAAAGAAATATACACTTTATATTTACTACTATTTACGAATTCTCAACCTTCACCCCAGAACCACCCTTATTTGAATTTTCCCAGGAAAAAGTTTCAAATAAAAGTTGTAGGCATCAATGAGTCTAAGAACTATAGTAAGTTTTAAGAAAATCGTTGGAGCCGTTTTCGAAAAAAATTAATAAAGCTCAAAAAATTTTAAAATAAAGTGGAACCTTTGGTTAACCGATTTCAACCAAAAGCTTCGCGGCACAACTAGATATAATATGCAGGCTAAATTCCAAGTTTGGTGAAATTCGGATAAAGCTTTCGATACGATATGGCTGTCACACACAGTCACACAGACATGTTTCTAAAAACTACTTTTTTGGACTCGGGGAACCTCAAAACATGTATTTCCGGTGAAAGCTCAAATTCGAAAATTCGACCCGATTACAATACATACGTTTCCTTTACTATCTAAATAGTAAGTAGTAAAAGAAAGTAAAAGAAAGTAAAAATAACAAAACATACCACATATGGATTGAAAAGAATTATAAATTGTATTTCCAATAACCGAATATAATACCACGTTATTAGTATTGAAATTTAATCACATTATTTTAGAAAAGGAAAAAATGCATGTGACAAAATACTTTTGAATGGTAGTGTACAATCAATATGGATATCAAATCATTATTAAAAACAAATTAAAGATTTAATGTAATATTTAAAAAAAAACTATACGAAATAAACCAACATAATCATTATATAAATGTTACTCACTTATTTTGATACAAACAGGAGGAATTTTCGGTGACCATGAGCCTCCATCAAGGCATTGTTGCACAGAAACACCAGAAAGTATGTAACCTTGATTGCACTCATAATGCAATCTCTGCCCAGATTCATAATAGCTATTCTCCAAATTATATTTTTCCGAGACGAAATAGCCGTTTTGGATGCCTTTGGGTCGTTTACAACCGTATTTAGAATTCGGAATACATTCCGCCGTGGCTCCCGTCCAATTACCCATTTCGCACACACGATAATTACTTTCCGGAGGCATTAACGTAAAATCTTTGTCACACGTATAAATGGCTACGGCACCTTTATTATATTGTCCACGTTCATCTTTTTCTCCATCGACTTGCAAGAGTCCATTATGCAAAAACGGAGGCCTGTCACATCGTTTGATACATTTGGGCCGTTCGCTCGGCTTCCACACGCCATTTGTGCAAACGATTTTTGGATGGCCTATCAATTCGTAGCCCAAATCACAGCTTATAAGCAAAATCTGATAAGGAACTTCACTTTCTGGGCTTAGCGAATCGAATATAGCGTTATCAATGCCGCCATAATCAGGACATGATAAGAGCGTGTTTGTTTTGTTTAAGGTATAACACTCAGACAATGTAAACGTGATCAATATTGCACAAACAAATGCAACCTTTGATGGGTTTAATTCCATAATGGCATTGGTGCTTACAATATTAAGTGATTATTAAAAGTGCACATTCATTTCACACACAACAATCACTGATTTACAAAACGAATATGAAACGACGTAGAATTTGTTTTGACAGCATAAACTTGAAATCAGCTGATTTGTCTTAATTCCTCACAAGTCACTCTTTAGGTACAACTGGCGGTGAAAAGATGAACTATTGCACATGTACTTTGTTGTGAATCTCGACTATTTTGTAGACTCGATCAACTCTAAATGTATAATGAGTTATACCAGTTATACCATTGATTAAGTACACATAGATAGTCGAAGTTAATAGGAAAAGCGTACGCTGCGATGGGAGCATATAAATTTTAATTCGGGTCCTGAAGCCAAGGGAGCAGTACTGTACGGACGTTATAGAAAGAGAAAACAGAATATAACTGTTTCACTTTCAAGACCAATCAAGACGTTCTTTCATAGACGTCATGCTGTGATAGCTGAAATACCCAAGCATTGTTAAAAAACATTTATTTCAACTTGTCGCAGTACAAGGGTTCGTAAGATATAACATCTATGATTGTTAGGACTTACATTAGAGATAAATATTGTGAATAAAAATAAATAAATATCAAAGTAATTGATGTTATTTACAAACATCATTTTATTGTCTTGAAGTTATTGATCATTTTTGGATTCATATTTGCAAATGAATTAAATATATGAAAATATTGACGTGGATAATATTTTATAAACGAACCAATTAACATATACATTAACTATTGGGCATGTTAAGTTATAATTTTCTAATGAACAATGGTTATTTCAAATTCGTACTATTTATTTTGAACGACTTGTGCTCATTACGGTTCAAATAATCAGTAACAGCTAATAAAATTAGGTACTTATGCATGCTTATGCTATTAAAAAAAACGCCAAAAAATAAAAAAATAATTAAATGAAAGATTATAAACATTAATCGCTATAAGTTGGCTCCGGTTTGTTTGGTTTGAGAATACATTTTACTTTCCCTGAATTAGTAGAAAAATCTTATACTGAATGAAATGAAGATATCGTGAGTTATAGATATATAGTTGTTTTTTTAAATAAGGGCCAAATATTTAAAAAGTAAGAAAAAAAATTTAACAAAATCTATATGTACAGTAATTTTTGCGTTCTTAGCACATAGCAGCACTTAATAATTTTGAAAGTTTTTGGAGAAAACGTTTTTCGATTGTTGGACTAGGGTCGTGTTTATAAGATGTTTATTTTATTTTGCTTATTACCTGTGACTTCCTTTATGTAAAATATAAGAAAAATAAAATATATAATGTTTACTATGATGGAAACAATTACAAAACCACCGTACTGCAATAAACAAAATAATTTCCTCGGCTTTCATTACAACAATTAAATACAATGAAATAAAAATAATTAGCAGTATGTCTTAAAACTGTAACAGTGTCCTTCTTTCTTGGCACCTATTGTCTTATGTGTTTGAAACTTTCACCGTCAAATTTTTTTTTTCATGTATAGGTATTCATGAAAAAACCCATTCTCAGAAAGGGTAATAATAAATACTTGGACCTGGAATGAGTCACTTGTTAAGACATGGGGTAGCAGAAGTTAAAGAGATTGAAATTTGTGAGAAAGTCATTTTGGGTTCCACATAATTTTTATTATAGTTTTATGGTATTTAGGTAAAACAAAATCTGTTTCCTACATTTACTTAAGTGACTCATGTTCTAACTTAACTATTGTTCTTTTCTTATTTTCTCCTTTCTCCTTTCTCGGGACTTCGAATTTGGCATTTAAGGTAAATAATAAATACTTGGATCTGGAATGAGTCACTCGTTCAGACATGGGGTGGCAGAAGTTTAAGAGATTGAAATTTATGACAAAGTCATTTTAGGTTGTTCATAATTTTTATTATAGTTTTATCCTATTTAGGTAAGTAACACAATTTTTTTTTCCTACATTTACCTAAGTGACTCATGTTCTAACTTAACTATTGTCCTTTTTTTATTTTCTCCCTCCTCGGGACTCCGAATTTAGTATATAAGATAAACCTAGGAAAATATTATATTTCCAATAATTTAGTCAGTCGTTAGAATCAAATTAGTCGTGATTAGTTCCTTAAACGGGTCCTAGTTCAGCAAACAGTGTTTTATTGTTTCATTTCATAGCACTTGGCCCTAATATTTCATTTCTTATCAAGTTGTTACAATGTCACGTCCTTGTGGAATTAAATGTGCATATGTCAATTGTGGTAAAAGCCCACGCTCTGAATTGGGTCTTAAACTCTACCGTTTTCCGCAAGACGTAAACACATCAAAACAATGGATATTGAATTGCGGTAATAGTATTTTTACTTTTAACTTACGTAAATTATTATAGATATACCTATGCACTACAAAAAAGTATATTGCATACTATATTCTTAATATATTTTATTTTTTTACTTTGTGGCATCCGTGAAAAAAGGGATAGTAAAATTTGAGCATAGTTAAAATTTCAATCGCATTTCAAGACCGTAAAATTGGTAAAATTTCAATGCGTAAAGCAGGTCGACGCGAAATTTAAAATATGCGTAGTTTAAAATTGGCTGTACCTATAGGTACACACGTAAATTAAAACAAATATTAAAAGTCTCAAAAATATACTAAACCCATTATTTACAGGTGCTACCGCATGTATTAAAATAACACATTACATAAGTGATTTAATTAATGCTGATCGTTACAAGTTATTAATTTTTTTTTCAACTTTTAGGGAATACAAATTTATTAGACCTCGATCAGTCAGATTTATTAAAGAAACGAATTTGTGAGCACCATTTTGTACAAAACGATTTTATTTTCAATAACTCAAAAAGACGGAGGTTAAAAAAATTATCAGTACCCCAGATGTTCACTGCAGAAGAAAATGCTTTTTTGCATGTTACTACACTAACAAAAACGTACACACGAAAACAACCTTGTTCGATAAGTTCGTGTGTTCTGACTAAAAGAAGGAAATTACCATCACCAACAAATTGTTCACCACCTAAAGTGAATTCTCCACTATCAATGTCACTCAGCCCTAATGAAACTGTTCATTTTTTAACTCCTACTACATCTCATAAATCACAGTCTTCATTTTCAATTTGTAACAACCCTGATAGTACACCAAGAACTAAAACTCTAATACAAAAATTAATTGATTTTCCATCTACAATAAAGCCAAAGACATTGTTTTCTGATACTTCTGAAAGTTTCAATAAGCTTAAAACAGTTAACGCTCGTCAAAAAAAGCTTTTAGCATCCAAAAGAGCTTTAATAAACCGTTTAAAAAAAAATAAAGTAAAGATGCCAAAAAATAATAATAAACCTTTGAACTTTATGAATTTGTTGAAATTTCCTTCTGAAAATTCGAAAACGCTGGTTGGAATGCAAATATTGCATAACAAATTGTCGACAAAACCGTGGTCGCAAAAGGAGAAACAATTTGCATTGAGTTTATTTTATAAATCTCCATCAGCATACAAGTTTCTAAGAAACTCGAAGAAAATTATATTGCCTGGACTTACAAGTATTAAAAGCTGGATAGGTAGCTCAAAGTTTCTTCCTGGGTTCAATACAGTATTGTTTAAGCAATTGAAAACCAAAGCTGAAGGCATGGCGGAGAAAGAAAAGTTTTGTACCCTAGTATTCGATGAGTTAAAAATTAAAAACTTCTTAGAATATTCAAAGTACTTGGATTTAGTTGAAGGGTATGAAGATCTAGGGTCAAAAGGTCGAACAAAAAAATTAGCGGGACAAGCTATGGTTTTTTTGATTAGAGGACTGTACTCTTCATGGAAGATGCCCATTTCTTATTTCTTACCCGCTACATCAGTCAAACATAATATTTTGAGTGAATTAATTATAGAAGCTGTTACACGAATATCAAAATGTGGTTTCATAGTGAAGGCTGTAGTTTGTGACCAAGGCGCTAATAACGTAGCTGCCTTCAAAGATTTACAGATTACAAAACATAAACCATACTTTCTATTTGATGGTAAAAAAGTATTTGGGTTATTTGATGTGCCGCATTTATTTAAGAACATACGAAATCATTTTATCAAAAAAGATTTTATATTTGAAGATAAAGAAGCATCATTTGTAGATTTAAAAACAACTTATGAATTAGATAAAAATTCCTCTACAAGTCGGGCGTTACTACATATAACCGATGCTCACATTAGTCCTGGTCCATTTCAATTAATGTCTTGCAAATTAGCAATGCAGTTATTTAGTAATAGAGTGGCCACAGCAATTGAAACTTGCATTATGACAGGTCAGTTAAAATCCGAAACAGCGCCTGGAACTGTAACAATGTTAAAAAAACTCAACAATCTTATGGACTGTCTCAACAGCAGTTCATTATTTCATTCTAATCCACACAAATGTGCCTTATCAGAACAATGTCCACAACAATTGGCGTTATTAGAAATGGCTAAAGGATGGTTCGAGAATTTAAAAACGGTATCACCAATTACACAAAAAAACTCGAGATCATTTTGTTTCGATGGTATGGAACAGACAATAAATGGTGTGCTAATGTTATTTAACGAGCAAACATATATTGGATATCATTACTTACTAACCAGAAGATTAAACTCAGATGTTATTGAAAATATGTTTTCAGTTTTTCGTCAAAGGGGCGGATGTAATAGGTAAATATAAAACTTTACGTGTAATGTACTAAATATTAACATTTACCTGTACTAATTGTTTAAATCATCTACACTGTATTAATCATGAATTGTTAATTTTATAGGAATCCAACAGCAAGAACATTCAGAACAACATTTCGAATGAATGTCAAGTCGAGTTTGATGGAACCATCTAATTTATCTAATTGCGAGCCTGATGACGATTTTCATTTGTTCAGTGGAGATAACTATGATTTAACTAATAAAGACATTATGAATGAAGAATCAAATTCGTCTAGTTATTCAAACTCATCTTTATTAAGTGCCGACCAAGAACCAGAATTGCAGAAGAATTTCAGTGACAACTACCAAGTGACTCTAGAACACTGTTCAAATAGCTATTTTGCTGGGTATTTAACTAAAAAGTGTTATGATAAGTTTAAGTGTGATAATTGTGCTAGTATTATAATGGAACTTGACGATAATGATGATAGTAGTTTTAAACAAGAAGAGTTCTTAATTTTTTGCCGAAATTATGATTCATTGACAAACAATTTGTTTTTAAAAAGACCAACAAGTTGTTTTACAAAATTTGTTTCCACGGCTCAAAGAATTATTAAAAATAATGTAGAAAAAACACCAGAAAAAAAATACATTAGGAAATTTCTTTATGACAAAATTAAAAATCATAATTTTGTAAATAAATTTAGTGAACAGTGTAAAGAGCATTGCAGCTTTATAATAGAACATTTAATAAATTGTAAACTTTTAAGAGATTTTAATTGGAAGTCGAAAAACTTGAGAACAAAGAGAACACAAGAAAGTAAGCACAAATTAAATATATTAAGGAATAATTAATTTCTGATTTGATCGGTACGCGGTTCTTAGTCTTGAGGGTTTTATATGTTTTTCTTTTTATCTTCACCACTTAATTTAGAAAAAAATTAAGACAAATAATAAAGTAAAGAAATAAGGGTTCTTTAATAAATTAATATATAGAATATATTATATGTATTAATATTGAAATAAAACGAATGATACGTTTGACTTGAAATCTTCAAGGACAGCTATTTTCGACCCTAAATATTTTATTGCATAAAGAGTACAATAGACAAATAATAAAACATTTTATGTATTTGAAAATGAAAATAACTCTACCGCACTTTTGTCTGTCTCTCTTTCCATCGTCACCATGCAATGGTTAAAAAGACAAGAATAAGACGAATAACACGAAGTTTAAAGAATTTTACAAAAATAAATATCATAATCTGATGTCTTATATCTTCACTTAAGAGCATTGAAAAGTTTAAACTTATTTGAATATTTAGGCATTTCAATAAACTACTTGTTACTATTTAGCAATCGAAGATATAAGGAATTTAATTAATTATACAATGTTTTTTTTAATATCTATGCTTTTTACGAATTTTTATTTTTCAGCATCTACGTATGTAAAACACGAATTAAATATATTTGTGTTTTTTATATAATAATATATTATAGAATATGTTGTATGTAGCTTTTGTTGAAAAAACACTCCTTTATTTTTTTTAAACTCTATTATAAATGATTATAATAAATTAATGTAACTGTAAGCATGAATGTACAAGAAATCAAAAATATTTCAAACATAAAATTGGCGCGAAATTTTGGCTAAAAATGGGGCACCAATTACAACTGACTATATCATGCTGAAACTCCTCCTACCGTATATTCGACGGATTGTGTATTGTCATGCCATCTATTTGCCTTCAAAATATTACAATTTTCAAGTTTTTGAGCGAACGGCCGTTTTACATTGGCTTCGACTATCTATGTGTACTTAATCAATGGTTATACCATTGTTAAGCATAACAATGTATAACTTAATATCCATGTTGTAATATACTAAGGGCAAAATAATCGTAAATACACATCAATAGTCGCCAAAAAGCTTAATAAAATCAATTAAACATCATAAGTTTCATAAGTCTTACATGCAGTCCTTTATGAATTCAAATTATTGTTTTTGAGCTTACATTAACAAAGCTTTTTAAATAACTAGCTGCTACCGGCCCTGAACGAAAAATGAAATAAGATCTATTTACATGATTCATACAGTTAACACCTCATCTGAAACAAATCGATATGAGATCTAGCTAGATCATTATTGCGGCCTCTAATTGGTCAGGTAATAATGGTATAGATCAGTGGTCGGCAACCTTTTGTAGACGGCGGACCATTTTTAAAAATAAAAATTATAAGTGGGCCGCATCATATGTTTTGTCGGTACGTAACGTTTTGGTGCCGGACGTTTTGACATAGGATGCTTTCCCGCGGAAGGTTTCACCATATAATTAAATAATAAAACGAAAAAAAAAATATGGAAAACATCAGCGACCCACAACCAACGGAGCTCATTTCCACGCCACCGTCCGGAACAGGGAACTACATCCCTCGTGGTTCAGCGTTAAAAAGAACGCCTCCGCGTGAGCGAACTCCGACAAAAGATTCGGAGAAAAACAGCGCCACATCGGCCGAGGAATCCAACGAAACCGAAAAAATCCACATTCCTCTTGGCAAAGGACGCCTTACAAAGAAAACCCTGCAAAAGATTGCCAACATCCCAAGCTGCGTTGAGGAAAAATTAATTGCCACGGACACGGAGTTCAAGTTGCAGCAAAACAAGATAGACGCGCTTCAACAGTCTATGAATGTTTTGGAAAAATTAATTCAACATACACTTGAGAAATTGGTCGATCTCACCCCCTCCATATCGACCTCCATAAAGGATTGGGCCATGGAGGAAATGGCCAAAACAACACGGGAGACAAACAAACGGCTTGAAAAAATCGAAGCGGAACTTCTTCTCGAAAAAGGAAGTAGAAAATCTCCCCCGTCCAGCAGTTCCCCAATCCCAACCACCGTTCCTAAAGAACATATTGCAACCCTCCCAATAATGCCTAGAAATATTCCCAAAATCGTCAGATCATGGGATATTACTTATCCGGGGAGATTTAATGCTGACGAATTCATTGAAGAGATCGAAAATCGACTCCAGGCGTCCAACATCGATCCCAATGAAGGCCTTAAAATCTTACCAGAGGTTTTACTAGGGGCGGCGTACTCGTGGTATAAAGTTTTCAATAAAAATTGGAGCTGTTGGAGTCAATTCTCCAGCCAATTTCAATTGACGTTCGGCGAACTTAACAGCGACCAACAGATAATGGATAAAATAACGACAAGCGTCCAATCTACCAACGAAAAAGCGGTCGATTTTATCATTCGCTTAAGTTCACTGTACAATAAATTGAAACAGCAGGTCCCAATCGAGAGGCAGCTCGACAAAATATATGCTGGCCTTTTGCCTCGCTTGTTATTATATTTTGATCGGGACTCAGTTGCCACATACGACCAGCTAATCAAGAAAGTTCGCAGCTTCGAAGAAAAAGATAAAACCATAAGATTAGCCAACAAGCAGCGAGCTGAGGACGAAAAAGACCAGAGGCGGATCAAACGCGAAAGGCACCATCTCAACGCATTTGCTCGCGTCGGTAGCGATAGCGACGACTCAAGTGCTCGGGATGGATCAGAACGCCGCCATAACCGTAGGACGAAACCTGAAATATACGCCAAACAACTTGAGGAGCTTCAGAAAAAACTCCTCAAAGTTGCGACACCAAAAAACTCCGGGAGAGGACGTATATTGACCACCAAAACTCGGCGGCGCTCGCGATCGGACTCCTCTGAAGCTGTTTCTGATTATTCAGGGGAATCCTCAGCACAGAGGGGGGAAGAGAGCAGTCCATCATCATTGCCAAAAATACGCCGAGTAAGGTTCAAAGGGAAAGGTACCGGAAACTCTCCTCAACCGAGTCCAGATGGTAAAACCAAGGTACCACCCACATTCGAGAGACGAGATGTGTTTTGTCGCGGTTGTGGTCGTGTGGGGCATATCTTGAGCGAATGTTACAGGAGAAGTGGCAGTCATTCTCCGAAAAACGATAAAATTGAGTCAAAAAACGAAAAAAGTGTCAGGGGAAACTAGTCCCTTCCCCTGACTTACACTCTGATTCAATGAACATAGCTACATCCAAAAAAAAGGTTTTCAAGGGTATTGCATCACGGTATCCAAAATCGGAGAGCTACATCATCGCCGTTAAAATAAAAATCGGCGAACATCACTACAAAGGCATTCTCGACACAGGCAGTGACCGAAGTTTCATAAGCGGGCACGTTTACGACATGGAATGGATGGCACAACGCAGCGAGCCCACAGCGGATGCTGTATCAAGGGACGGAATCCAGCTCGCGCAAAGCGATCACCGGGCCACTCCACGGTACTCCGTTAAATTTCACGTCGCTGTGAACTACTGCCACGGGGAGCAATGGTTTGCTGTTCTGGATGGACTCACCGCTCCGGTTATCCTCGGCATGGACTTCATATTGGCCTGGGGAGTAATAATGGACGCCAGCCGCGGGTACTGGACGATTCAAAAATCCCAAGTTAAGATGCCACTGAAATACCGAACCGAGTACAATTCAGCCTTAAACTCCGTTAAGTTACGAGAGCTGACAGCCGAAGAACAAAAACGTCTCGAAAATGTCTTGGACGTTAAATTCAAGGAGCAAGATGAGATGACTTCCGGTTATGCAGCGGTTACACCCCACGTGATAGAGCTTACAAACGACTCGCCCATTAAACAAAAGCCATACAGGCGCAGTTTAGCAATAAATAAGCTACTAAACGAGGAGGTGGACCGACTGCTCACGAAAGGGTTCATCGTTCCAAGCAATAGTTCCTGGTCCAGCCCTCCAGTTCTCGCGTTGAAAAAGAACGGAAAATACCGATTCTGCGTTGATTACCGTAAACTTAATCGAGTCACAAAAAAATCGGCGTATCCGCTTCCACGTATGGACGGCATCTTAGATGCTTTGCACGGAGCTACAATCATTAGCACCTTAGATCTAAGCGAGGCATTTCACCAAATCCCCATGGATCCCGCCTCCCAAGAATACACCGCTTTTGTTGTGGAGGGTCGTGGGTTATTTGAATACACGCGGATGCCCTACGGACTGACAAACGCTCCAGCGACGTTTCAAAGATTGATGGACGAACTAAAGACGAAATTTAACCAGCGCCTAAGAGCCAAAAAGTTGCCCGAGAAGTTCACTAACCAGGTATTCGCTTATTTGGATGACTGGATAGTGATTTCAGAAACGGTTGCGGAACATCTCACGCTGCTAGAAATTCTCTTCACTGTCCTCAGGGAAGCTGGTCTCAAGATAAACCGAGAAAAATCCCATTTTGCTCGTCAACGAGTAGAATTTTTAGGATTCTTGCTAGACAAAGATGGATTGAGGCCAAATCCCGACCGAATCGAACCTATCGTACAATATCCACGCCCCCGGAACCGAAAAGAGCTCCGGAGGTTCAACGGATCGGTGAATTGGTACCATAGGCATCTTCAAAATATCGCCAGGGTACAGGGTCCTCTTAATAAGCTCTCCAGTCCAAAGGTGCCGTGGAAATGGACCGATGAGTGTGAATCGGCATTTCAAAATGTAAAGGAGGCATTGAAGAGAGCGCTAGTGTTAACTGCTCCCAAACCAGATCTACCTTTCATCCTCTACACAGACGCAAGTGATACCGGACTTGGAGCAATCCTGACACAGAAAGACACCCATCAGGAGCACTTGATTACTTGCATGAGCCGGCCACTGCGGGGGGCGGAATTAAATTACACCACCACGGAAAAGGAATGTCTAGCGGTGATATTCGCCGTGAGAAAAGCGCGATGCTACCTCGAGGGTACCAGCTTCACCGTCGTCACCGATCACTCCAGCCTAAAATGGCTCTATTCCTTGAGGAATCCGTTAGGGCGGCTGGCTAGATGGGCGATGGAACTTCTATCCTACGACATCACCGTAGAGCATCGTAGAGGCACGCAAAACGAAGCCCCAGACGCGATATCCCGCCTTTACGACGAGGATGTTGATGTTACTGGCCTGTTTGCCACCAACACCTCGTGGTACGATAAAGTCGTCAACTCTCTCCGGACCCAACGGAAAACGAAGAACCGTTATAGACTGGATAAGGACGGAGAGTTGTATTATCGGAAAAAGGATAGGCTGAAGGAGGTCCTAGACGACGACCACGCCTGGAAGAAAGTGCTGAAGGAGGAGGAAATCCTATCAAAAATCGCCTTCTACCATGACACTCCTCAATCTGCCCACCCAGGCGCACGTAAGACCTTGTACAACGTCGCCCAAAAATATTATTGGCCGGGGATGCGTCGGGACATTAAGAAGTACGTGGGTGCTTGTGAGAGGTGCATGCAGTGTAAGGCCTCCAATACTCCCCCGCACGGATTGCTGTTCCCTAGGAGGATGGTCAGGCCATGGGAAAGAATTTCTATCGACATAGTGGGTCCGTTCCCACGCTCTAAACTAGGCAAACAATATCTACTAGTTTGCCTAGATACTTACACCCGGTTTATAGAGTGCTACCCACTAGCTAGAGCAAACGGACCCGCTATTGTACGTTCTTTGGAAGATTTAATCAACCGCTGGGGAGCTCCAAAGGTCATACTCTCGGACAATGGCACCGAATTTGTGAACCGGCCAATGGCAGGGTTTTGTAGGGATTCTGGGATCTCTCAGGTCACCACCCCGGTGTATCATCCACAGGCCAACCCTGTTGAGAGGGTAAATCGAAACCTTAAGGCCATGATCTCATCGTTACTCTCGGATGATCACCGGGAATGGGACCGAAAGATAAAAGAGATCCAATTTGCTTATAACACCAGCTTTCACTCGTCATTGGGCGTTTCTCCGGCCTTCCTAAATTATGGCTTCGAGCCCAGAAGAGCTGGAGAGGAGCAAGTGGATAGAGTGGCCACCGACGAGGCCCTCGAAAGCGAGGACATCAGCCTTTGGAGGGAGCGTATGATGCGTATGAGGGAGCTGCGGAGGAAGGTCGAGGAGCAGATGACCAAGGCGGGTGACCGACAGCGGGATGTCTACAACAAATCCCGCAAGTCCAGTCTCGGTTACGTGGAGGTGGGTGACACTGTCTACTTCCCGAATAAAACCCTCTCCAACGCTGGTAAAAGCTATAGTGCAAAACTGGCACCTAGGTACAAGGGTCCCGCCATTGTCACGAAAAAATTATCTCCGTTGGTTGTGGTGATCAGCGACTCAGCTGGAAAAGAGCTGGGCAAGTACCACGTAGACGCCTTGAAAGTGGTCAGGCGTAGTAGGCGCCTAGCAGATAAAAATATAAGTTGAATATATAGAATATAGTATATAAGTATAAAAAATATAAGTATAGAGTAATGTTGTATAGTTTGTTTTATTTATATTTTTGTTTTTGATTTTTTTTTGTGTTTCCCGTGCTTCGACACATTGTGGTCGTATCGGGGGAGGGTAGGACCAGTAATTGCAATTAAGAAGGGGGGAATGTAACGCCCTCATTACGTTAATATGTTAATTAGTAATTACTGGGCCTACCTTCTGACAAATTAGGTTTGGGCCCTCGGTGCGGTCGTGTAGGAGCAGGAAATTTTGAGATTGCTGGAGATCGAAAAATCCAGCTGAATTAATCAATTAGAAAATAACTGTCCTCGTGAAATGTTCGTGTCCTGTGCGAATTAGTTGGTGACGGTTTAATTGTGTGGTTTTGGGTAACGTATTAAATTAAGAATTATATTTTGTTTTTTATTATATTTTTTCCATTTAATTTTATAAGAGAATATATTTTGTTATTGTTTTTTTTACGGAGTTGTTATTTTATTTAAAATCCCTCGTTTCTTTTTAAAGAAAAAAGAAACTCAGCTCACCGGCTGTGTTTTAAGTTCAACAGAAAGTATATAAAAACATAACATTGAATACTATTTAGTAATATCAAATGAACAAAACATCGAAGCAGGATGTTTTGGCGCCACCGTTTTGTATCTTGAAAAAAATACAATAATAAAGGCGGGCGTTGAATTATAATTTGATTATTACAACGGTTATAACCATTGTAACTAGTAACGTATTCTAAATTTTTACTTAACAGTAATATAATATAATAAAGCAAAATTTAAATTAATAATAAATTTTTAAAAACTGCTAAATGAAAGTTAACGAAAGCTACTAAAAATATTTTTAAAAATTAAAAAAAAATTGAATTAAAAAATATTATTTTATTATAATATTTCGCTAATAATTGCGCAGAAGTATAAAGGAATATTTTCTTGCTTGGCGGGCCGCATGCAATTTTCGAACGGGCCGCATGTTGCCGACCCCTGGCATAGATTATAATGGTAATTCAACTAAAAAGTCAGCGCGCGTTTTAATTTTATAACGAATTTAAAAGGAAGAGCTAAGATATTTTTATTATTCGTCTAAAATTAGTATTTGATCAAATTCGAATCCAGCCGGAGTTTGCATGGCGACCAAGAAGTTCAAAAAATAACCGTTGGCTTAAAAAACAGTCGAAGATCAGTATCGTTAATTAATTTTGACATTTGTGAAAGTTATCCTGGTTTATCCCGAATTTCTCTGAAGTTATTTTGAGTGAATATAAGAGTTGATAAGTGTTTTACTGTGTAATAGACACCTGGCTAATTGTTTTGAATAAAGAAGGTACCTACACTCGGGATATTTGGACGATTTGGACGTTTAATTAAATAGTGTAATAGCATTTAATATAGTGTATGGTGTCGGCTAGGTTTGGAGATGTTGAGATCCGTACAGGAGAAGGTTGGTTTTATCGCGGAATTTCGGGCTGTAAAAACAGGTATGACTTGAATTTAATATGTTAATTCTATTATTTAAACAAGAATAAATGAATATATTTATTCTGAAAATACAAGTACAAAAATTATACTTTTGTCTAGTTTGGGATAAAAACAGCTTTGCGACTTAAATTCAAAGACTACTTAAGTGTTTAATTGAATCAAAATTTTCAGTGTATGGTTTTGGCATTTGGGTCGTAAATAAGAAAAAAACAGTAGCCAACTCGGTCTTTTTTAGGGTTTTGATTGAAGTAAAATTTATTTCCCTGCTATAATTTGTGTCTGTAACCAGGAGTGTGTTTTAAGTAGTTTTTGTATGCATGTAGGCCGTAGGGGTTGTTTTACAAAAGTGTTATAGGAAATTTTCATCATCTTAATTGTCTTAAGTTTATTTCTTTTATAACAACTATGGTCTCTTTAGATATAGTTATACTAGTGATTACCCGTGACATTCAACAAAATAAGTGTAAACACAACTACTAAAGATACAACGAATAGTAATTTAACCGAATACCGAATATTTGGCCACACTCTCGGCCGAATAGCCGAATATTCGGCCGTTTCATTTCTGAGTAAATCGTATCACAAGACGATTATTTTTTATTAAAAAAAAAAGAAAAATTTAACGGCACCCGAAATTGATTTTCATTCGAATTTAAGTATTCGCCTAGATCGGACACTAGATCTAGATAAGTAGGGGTTTCTAAACTCAAAACAAGTTCCTACTCGAAACTTTACTCAAATGCAGAAAAATTTGTTTTGTTTCATCGTAATTAATTCTCTCTTATTGATTTTCAATTTTAATTTATAACTTAAATAAATATAATTTCGAATTAAATATTTATTTTGTTATGATTTAGTATTTAATATTAAAAAATGCAGCCGAATACCGAATAGTAGCCGAATATTCGTTGAATCTCTAACAATTACCTAAGTATACTACATTTGATAGATACTACAAAAACAACGACGACCTAATCTGAAAACAGCATTAATTTTTTGTTGTTGTGAAAATCATTTTGATGGACGTATTTTAAAATAATATAGTAATTAAGTAATAAATATTTTTAGCTGAAAAAATCATCGTTGAAACATAGACTGATATTAAAATCGTACTGTTGCTCTGGAAATAAATTGTTGTTTTAACATTATGACGTCTCAAATATGACGACAAATCATGGCAAGATTATAGTCAGGTGGTTGTTTTTAAAATTTACTCTCTACCCTCTACCCCTTTAAGCTCTACCCTGTCCGTACCTCGTTAAACCCTTGGGTAGGTACAGTTCCCGAATATTGCGAAACTTATTTACTTTATTAGATACGGTAACTACTTAGATTGAGAAAGTTCCGAAGGGTCCGTAACCATTTTAGTTGTTCGAGCAAGTAGTAGATTTTTAGAATGCTTAGAATCCCGGAAAATTTAAATAAAAAAGGTTGCACTGCAAAAGCACAAATAATAACAATTTTTTTTGAAAGGATTTTTATTTTGAACTTATTTAAAGTAGTGACAGGATTAAGGATTTCCTAGATGATTTAATTTTCAAGCTACTTGTTTTAAATTTAACTTGATTTTAAAAATACTTGACTTTATTTTCAAACTATTTGACCTATTTAAAAGAAATCAAATCAAACTATAAATTGTAGTTATAATATCAAGTTACGCATTCACTTCTCGAGTTTTCCTTTTTCAAATAAAAATATTAAGCGTACCTATTACATTTTATAAAATATGCAGATACTTGATGAATCTCATTCTTGACTTGATGAAAATAATTATTTAGTAATTACTAAAAAACCTAAGGGATATTATTTTTAAATATATATTCCCACTTAATAATCAATAAATTTGCTAAAACGATTTAAAAACGTAAATAATATCTTGGAGCAAAAAATTCACCATTTCATAGTGCTTATAGACAGTCATTTTCCATTTCACTTTATAACAATAGGTCTTATTGTTAGTCGCATTAAGAAATCTGTTCTAGGGAAGAAAATGGATAATCACCACGTTTATATGGTTGTAAATTATTTCGCTTCTAGGGCACATTATTTTTCTTTATAGGTCAGCGAGAGAGACGAATCTTGTCGCTATAGCAACGGTCAAGGACCAACATCTGCACGAGCTTTTAGGCAAAAGCCCTTGAAGTTTTCACATTAACTTGCTCAATATTTACGCGACATTTGACAATAAAAGGATGAAATTTATCGCGCGTTTAGAACAATTCATAGGAATATTCCAACTGAAAACGTTTTCAATATATTATAGTCTAAATAAAAAAGCTCTTTTTAATATTATAGGTATTATCCCTACATATAAGATATTTATTCTATACTAATATTTTTACATTTACATATAATATATCAACAGTTATTTTCGTATGAAATTCAACACAATTACAAATATAAATATACAGATTCAAAATTATTTAAAAATATTTCATTAACAACAAAAAACGTACAAATTTTTTATTATTATATTTCATTGTCAGTAAAGATTCGTAAATTATTATTGGTCCTCTCAATTATATTTTTAAATAAAATAATTTTTTTATTAAATTCTTGGATAATTCAAGCTTTTTTTCAAATTAAAATTACATCATTGAAGATGCATTTTAAACTGAGAAAAGTCCTGAACCTAAATATATATAGTATACAAATATACGAATATTAGATATCACACACATTTATTTTGGAGCAATGTTAAAGGGTTGGCATTTCTAACATGGGGTTATATTTCGTTGCAATTAATTTTTTATTAATTCAATAGCTCTTATTTGAAACTTCTCATGAGGATAGGAGACCTTAAACACAGGATTTCCCGATGTGTCTTTATAATCTGAATACTTTAACTCTACCAGAGTTTTGAAATCAAATTTATCCCCAATTTTTTGTGAGAACAATGAAGAAGCATCAATTTTCATGACCTGAGGAAATATGAATAAAATTACAAGATCTGAACAAATAATTAACTATTAGTTTACCTTAAAATTATTCTGGATGGCTAAATCCATGCTTCTTTCAATTAACTTGACTCCCAGATTTAAGCCACGATATTTGGAATCAACCGATAAAATACGACCCTCAAAGATTGTCTCAACATTGAACATTTTGAAAATATCAACTTTCAAGTTTTGCTCGTATAAAAAAGTAAAGATCTTCTTATATTTGGCATCATTAACGGTTTTGAGCTTTTCAATACATTTTTTCAAATCTTCTGAATGAAGAAGTCCATTCAGTACAACACCAGCGATCTAAAAGTGCTCTTTTAAATATAAAATTTATTTGAATAGTTGGTTTTTTGGCACCTCATTTTTTTCGGAGTTCCATGCCATTAATGAAAACCCATCTTTTAGGGTTGAAAGACTATGTTCTTCAAGTAGTTGATGAGGCTCGCCGTGTTTTCCTAACTGAACCGATAAATTCAATGGTTCATCATAAAAGAAATTATTTCGCAAATGAAATATAACATCGTCAAATTTTTCAGGTAAAATTCTTAAAATTTCCATTTTCATTCAATTTCTAAAAAAAAAATGTAATTTACATGAAAACTACAAATCAATAAAATATTAAACGATTTCAATGAAGCAATTAAAGTATAATAAAATGATGGACTGGCTAAAGCCGGCTTAATTTTTCATCAAAGAATTTTTAGTATTAGAAGCATAAGTACAAGATTCTTATATCTATTTGATATTGCGAACCGCGCAAATGTTAAAATCAATATTAATTCAGAATAAGTTGAACCAAAAGTTTTTTTTTATTGAATTAACTTAAAAATTGTTATATACAGAATATTTTTGTTCAAAATTTTTGTGGCAAATGAAATTTTTGTATGGAAAAAAATTGATTATTACTGTTACATACCAAAGGACTAGTCCTGTGGGAAAGAACTGTATTGTCCTGTCGCTCGTAGTCAACTACTGAGATATAACAAGAGAAACTTTGTCATACTCCGTACCAAAATCGTCACACCCTGGGAATAAATCACGCACGTCTACAACGCGATTGAGATTTTTTTTCACAAATTTGCTAATGCCATACATTAAACCATATATCACAATATATAGGTATATAATAAAACAATTGGTACATAAACATTTAATTACATATTTAGAAAATGACTAATAAAACACTGTTCAGGGCCGGTTTTAGATTTATGAACGCTTGTGCTTATAGTTATTATTTGGCAAATCCGTAATAATTAAAATGAAAGCTATGAATGAAATACAAAAATAATTTTATTTTCCATTATTATTTTATTCATAAAAGTACCTAAATTATATCATTAGGCATTAAGAATAGTCATAGTAGAAAATGTGTTGATATAATATCACGAACGATATCACTAACGATAAGACCACTTTAATTACTGCAACAATGGTTAAATTTTAAAACCATTAAACAGTTATTATTAGAATTTTGGAGATTCAATTTAAAATTACTAATTTATCGAGATATCATTTTATTTTTTAAACTTTAAAACTATACAGTCACAGAATCGGTATTTTATTAGGTACACTTCTACTTAAATAATTTTTTTACAAAGGGATACTAAGTAGAAATAAGACTGAATAATTAGCTCTTATCCAAATAGAACCATTGCAATTAAACTTTTTATAACTAATAATAAACCATTTTTTCAAACAAATTTTTGTAATTGAAAAACTAATAACTACTGGTTACTTCGTACTCGTAAATTATTAAGTTATTATTATGTATTACAATCAATGGTATTGCTATATAAAATTTAATTATTATTAACATATTTAGTAGGTACATACACAATACAATAAATTATTCAATAGCTTAACTTTTTAAGTTTACACATTTGTTTGAAAATAATAAACTTTCAATTAAGAATTAAAAAAAAAAACGTTTTAAGAACTTTGAGTATTATAATATTCAAATTTGCTATTTATCATCATTTCCGTATGCAAGAAAAACTATAATTTAAAAAATTTATTTTTCGAAAACGTTGAAGTGAATTAATTTGAGATTTTGTCAATGAATGTTCCGCTATTCCATCTAGTAGCAGATCCGAACCTACATCGACCTTCACCGAGTTGATAATAGAATGAAACCTATTTTATCATCTATTTATCATGAATTTAGTATATTAGAAAATATATTAAAAGTGGGTTGTTTAAAAATTTAAAAAAAATTATATTTAATAAAATATTGTAACATATAGAAAAAAAATTACACAGCACAGGTGACTGCGATGTTGGGTCCTTTATTATTACACAGTATTAGTATACTTACCTCGGATCTCTCTGTCACACATTTCCACGCGCATTAATATTTAAATCTTTAAAATTCGCTAGCCCCTAACAGAACCGAACTGTTTACAAACCTATATAAACGTGTTCGCAATAAAACAGCACTTATGATGATATAACATGTATTCTATTATTTTGATGTTGCAATATTTTATTATTTTTTTTAAAAATAATTAAAAATAGTCTGTCTAGGATTTTTTTAGCAGCCCATTTTTAATATATTTTGTAATATACTAAATTCATGATAAAATAGGTTTCATTCTATTATCAACTCTGTGAAGGTCGATGTAGGTTCGGATCTTAGACTAATCTTTCAGTGATAAAAATAAAAGCACATAATTATTTACTTATTTAGTTTCACTTTCAAATTAATAATAGCCTAGGAGCCCACTGCATGATTGTTACATCAATGTAGTTTAATCATTTACATATCAAGTTAAAGCTTTTTTCTGTACATGATCATATAAGGGTGCCAATATAAAAGTGGCCGCAAATAAATGAAAATAGCGGTTAAAGATAAGATAAAGTGAGAGTTAACGCGCTGCGACATTTGTCAGACGAGAACAATGAGTGTTTGCGTTACATATTTTATCTCGATCTAATGAGGCACGCAAAGAGTTTAAAAACTCACCAGACTAGTTTCACTTTCATTGTCTAAAAAATATAGTCGTACGTTCTCTCACTTTATATTTATTTTACAGCATCTTTAACAGCTATTTTCGGTTATTTGCGACCACTTTTTGATTGGCACCCTTACATCATCATGTTCAGAAAAAAAAAGCTTTAATATTATTTATAAATGATTAAACTACATTATGGGTGTAGCAATCATGCAGCGGGCTCCTAGGCTATAAGTAACACCCTTCTGAAATAATTGTTATTCATAGTTTATTGTTAGGACATCGAATTAAAATTCCCATGTTCAATTTCCTATTTGATACGTTATATTACATATTTAACTCCATTTAATAGTACGGGATCACAGTGATTTCACGAAAATTTTCTTCCTTCAATATATTGAAAACGGGACTACTGATACTATCTCTGTGAAATATTTATAGAATTGAAGTTCTTAGCTTTGAAGAAATCAAATAATTTGTTGATAAATTTTAGTCATCTTATATATTTTATGGAACCGGCCCTGTTATTGATGTTAAAAAGAGCTAAGAAATTTTGTTTTCCGTTTCTTCCCGAGCTTCATACTAAATATAGTTTATTGCTGAAATATTAATAAAGATATTGTCTTAGACACGTTCTATTAGATTAAAAGGTTTAAGCAATAACGAAATTTCTGTGGTAATAGTTTATCAAGTTTCCTAGTTTGCTTTTCACGTTAACATGTCAGTGTAACCGCAACGGATACCACTAATTTACTCCATAGTTTGTAAATGATTAATGAAACTCAAATAGGGGGTTATTAAAATAAACCAAGTTTAATTGGTAACGTTTATTTAAATAATAAATTTTAACAAGAAACCATAGCCCAATAATTACAACGCTGAAAAAGACATCTAAAAGTATAGCAATAATGAACTATTGCAAAGCATAATACTTTTTACAAATCACATTTTAAATGTGAGATTACCTAAGTTATACGATAATATGATCTAAGATTAAATCAAAAATAAGAATTATTATACATTTCATATTTATTATACTATCGATGAAAACAATTATATAATAGATTGGATAAATGGTAAACTTTTTACACAGTTGTATAGTTTAGATAGAATTTTATGAGAAATGCCAAACATTTAAAACAATAAGTCGTCATCGCCTTGTTCAAGAATGTTTGACGCTTCGGGAACTTCTTGTAATTTCAATGCCTCTTCTTTCTTTTTGCGGGCTATTCGTTTCTTATCTTGGATTTTCTTCAATCGATAAAACTCCTCTCGTTCTAGTTCGTCCAATTCCGAGATAATGTAGGCTAAGGTACGTTCAATACGTGGAATGATAACTGCAAATAGAAATCATTAGATGATGACTATGGACAATTATAATTTGACGATAGATGTTAATAGATCTCGATAAAATAAAAATGATACAATTTTACGAATATTCACTTAGTTTTCGTGTTTTAAAAATGCATCAAATATGGGTAAATGTTTACATAGTTATGACATAAATTTATAGTTGTAAATGCTATAACATTAAATTTCTGATTATTTTTTCTTTAATAATAATTTGGAGTATATTTCTGTTCGTATTCGCTCTACCTCCAATTTACTGTTGGAGCGTTTTTAGGATAGTATGATCGGAGTGACTGCCCAAAACGCAATAGTTCAAAAGGCTCTGTGAATAATTATCAATTTGTCTCATCCCTTAATAACTGATGCAGGGAAAAAAAAATGTACTGAATAAGGGTAAAATGAAAACTCATATTAGGTCCTTCGTAATTTACCGTCAAAAAAGAAATATTTAGAAAATTTACCTAAGTTTTACGAGAGTTTTGATGGGTTTTATAATTCACTAAAACACTACAAGTGCGAGTGAAATTCGTAATAGAAAGTTTTCTATTATGATTGGACTTAAAGATTCACTACTTGCCTTGATTTCAAAGCTACTTGACCCAAATTTGACTGGAAATCAAGACAAAATCAAGTTGAAAATTGATATTTAAACATCAAATCACGTCAAAATATCAATCACAATCCATTTGAAGAATGTTCTCGTCTGCTTGACTTGATAATCCTTAATAAGGGGCCATCCATAAATTACGTCAGACGTTAACGGGGAGGGAGGGGTCGACGTAGTGTGACAAGGGGGTGGGAGGGGTCCTAAATTTCGTGACGTCACATTTCAAAATCTATTTTAATCTAAGTGTCAAGTAAAACTTAAACTTTGAACTATTCACAAAAAACTCAAAAACATTTGTAACACTATCTGTAGAAACATAAGGTTCAAATTCTTTTGTCGGCCACTCGCTCTACTACACTGAGAAAAAAATTATCTTCTAACAACTGAATTTCGTTTACGCCAACAAAATGATTTGATAGCCCATTGCCAATCAAATATCTAATATTTAGATTTAATTGTCCGAAGAGAATTTTTTTCTCGGTGTAGTGTTACGCGTCGATACTATTGCTCTTTGATAAATGCTGCACCGTGCCTAGGAGTGATATTGTTTTTATTTCATTTGACAATTGACTTTCAAGATGATTAAGTTTCATCATTAATTTATATAATTTGTCGTTTTTTTTTTATTTCTTAAAATGTTTGATTTGATGTTCATTTTTTTATTAAAAAATAATTTTAATTGAAATAAAACAAATTTTGGAACTGCTGTTTTAATTCAATAATTATTTGTAGATGTAAAATTGTAAAATATGTGCCGTTACACGGGGTGGGGTGGATCTCATAAGTGTGACCAGGTGTGACAAGGACGGGGGAGGGGGTCAAAAATCATGAAATTTGTGTGACGTAAATTGTGGATGGCCCCTTACACTATTTGTAATACTGAACACTGTTGCTTGACTGAAAAATTAGATTTATGATAAAACTCAAAATGTAAATTCGAGGTATTACAAATGAATTGGATTATAGTCGAATAACCCACGACTAACAAGCAATAGCTGAGAAATCACCCATTCGGGTAAAAACCTGAAATATACTTTAAAGTAGCGAATTGTAGCCTGCAGCTTGAATTGTAATGAATACTTAACACATACTTATTAGTGGCGCAGCGGTTAGATCAGTTGATCTCCGCTCTAGGCGTTTGTGGTACTGGATTCGATTCCCGTTGAATTCTAGATATTTCAAAGAGTTTTGCCCATAGATGTTAGAGCGACTTAAACCACCAAAAAAAAGATGTAATACAATAAGATAAGATAAGTTGAAATTGTTGTTTTAAATATTTTCCAAATGTAAGAACTTAAATGTTAGTAGGTACGCATTTTAAATGTGTAAGAAAGTATATTTCACATCCTGATTATAAATTCCGAGTTTAAACGTATTGAACAAGCTACCAGCAACTGGCAACACCTTTGTCTTTCTGAAAGTGACCATATTTTTAAAATGTGACCCCCTAAGAAGTAGCATGAGAATAGTCCGAGTAACATTAGAATATATTTCTCGAAAATTACTATATATATATAAAAAATCGAAAAAGTGTATTCCTAATTTTAGTTTTATTTTACTGAGATCTATACGTGGGGCGCCACGAAAATAACAAAACTCCTTGATTAAGAAATATTTATAAAATTTTATACCGTGCTCAATAGCGTTGACTCGTCTGTTGGTGATTTTGATAACTTCATCCAATGTAACGAATGACGTTTGTAACGAAGCGAGTTCTACCAATAACTTGACGGCGCTTTGATAATTTTTCTTCAATTTCGCCAACTGTTGACCACCTCGAGCTAGACCAGCCAATTCGTATGTATCAGTACCGTCTTGATAACTCTCAAACACCGGTAAAGTCACACCAGCTACATTATCTTTCTTGGTGCGAATTTTTATTTGAGCCTTCGTGACATTTTGTAAGACAATGTGATTGAAATCACCCGTGGCAAATTTCGCTTCAGCTAGAGAAAATGCTGCCTCTTTCATCACCTCTCCCATCAACGTTTTGGTCTGTAAATGACATTAACATTGATCAAATAATTGATTTCCTTTAATGATTTTATAGCAGTCTGACCTCAATAATTTTACCAAGAATTAAACGGAAACGCATCTGTAAAGCATCTGCTTTCTTCTTGAGTAGACTGTGCCCTTTTTGAGCTCCCTTTAGACGACCCTTCATCAACATTTGGGCACTAAAAATATATTATATGCGTTTAATTTTTAAGAGATATTCTAGGCAACTCCCTATAGCCAAAACTTTTTAAGATATTTCGTATTTAATATCTTTATTACAAAATATTAAGTTGAATTAGATTGTGAAAAGTAATGTTTTAATAAAAATTATAATTACCCTCGAGAAGGGAAAATTGGTAGTCGCTCTTTTCCTGACATTTTTTAATGAATAAATTGAAACAGCAAGAAGTATCCCAAGAACCACTCAAAAGTCAGCTGACAACTTTTCCCATAATGCAGTTCTTGTCATGTGCATGACGTACTAAAGGAATAAAATGTTTTTACTATTGATTTTATTTGATTAAAAAAATTGATTTTTTCTAGCAAATTGTTCCAATAATTACAAATATTTAGCTACAATCAATTTAATTAATAAAAAATACTATCTATAAAGACAATTTTAGAAAAAAAACCAAAGAAATAATTTTCTTAAAATTTAAACGCTCAATATTTTATTTTATTATATTGTTTTTGACATGCGTAGTTCCACGTGATTTCATAAATATAAGTTAGGTTATGTTTTATAATATTTATTTTTAATAATTTTGTTATTTTATTGTATTAATTACATTCTATAATTACATTCTAGTCTTTGATAAATAAAAGTAATTATATTTTACACCTAACAACGTATTATATGTTAGGTTTTCTTTGTCAAATTTTATATTAATTATAGCGTAATAGACTAATGCAGTCAATTAAGACCTTCAAGGATATTTTTAAATATTTTAAATCTAAAACAATTTCACCGAATTTTTCAACAGTTTATAGCTTCGAAAATGATTTCGACTCAAATAAAGTATGTTAGAAAGTTTTGATGAGCTAGTAAATTAATTAATTTAATTTTTAGATACAGAAAGTTTATACTCAGATAGGGTCAAATGAAAATTACCATGATCCGATTTTATTTGGATTCAAAAAGTTTTCTGATTGGAAAATCTATGAAGTAAAAGAAAAGCCGGGTAATTAAATATGATATAGCTACTGTAAGATGGAGTATTAATTTGAAATTTTTAGGATTGATTCTAATACGAAATCCTTTTACAAATTTGGGACAACGCTATTGGATAGCTAGATGTCTCAAAGACTTTTCATGTAAACCTAATAAATTGAATATTGATGCTCATAATTACTTGACTAATTCAGAAAATTGGTGGGATGTATGTTGCAATGATTTAATTCGTGGGCCATCACTGAAAGAGAAACTGCGATGGGCAACCTTAGGATATCATCACAATTGGGATACAAAAGTAGCTAAAATTCTATAAATATTGTAGAAGAAATCGGCGAGTGCCGATGGGTTTTTTAAGAATATCCTTAATATATGAGAAATATTATAATAAAAGGCAAACAAATAGTAAAAATCGTTACAAGATGGTGGAATTGTAAGGGTTTCCACTTTGGGGGAATTAGTCAGCCAACTTTTTTTTTATTTAGTAATCTAGTCTTAAGGAAAATTAGAAATGAAACAATTTTTTTCAATTTTCCTGAGAGAGTGGGGTCTGATTTTTCACCAGGTTCTTAAAAATGATCAACTTGATGTTGTTTAAAAAATCAACCTTATTACATTTCCATTTCAAAGCAAATTTGACTAGACTAATGGGGAATTTTGGTCTGATATATTTAAAACGAATTTTTTGAAGCCATCTTAGTATAATGTTGTTTTATACCGGACATTTTTTTTTCTCCTGGTTGAATATCATCCTTAAAGTCAGACATGTATAGTAATTAACGTAATGAACTATATTTCTATCATATATTGAAGACATTTAAAAAATTGTCATTGGAATAGTTATCGGTTGGGATTCACCAAGTCAAGTAGCTTGCACATTTTTTAAAATGTATTAAGCTTGGCAACTGGCTCGAAAATGAAATACCTCGTGAAGCCAATGCTTAACTAATCTGAATATTTTATTACTAAATACTTGACCTGAGTTTGATTTGATCTCTTTTACATTTTAAACCAAGTAAGCTTAAAAATTAAGATAAATATTGTACAAATCAAATCAAACAGTGAATCCTAGTTTTTGGTATCTGTGCACCGATTTCTTCTATTTAGTCTAACAAGGGGACCTTAGAACGTGCGGGTCACCGATTTCGACCAAATTTATATCACATGTAGGGTGCACCCAGGGAAGTAATAGGACCCACTATTCAGCAGTTTTCGAGAAAATTTAATTGGAAAATTATTTTCAAGCGTTCATATAATGTGTGTGTTAATCCAAAACTCAAGTAGCGTAGTTGGCAACGTATCCGTTTAGTAACCTAATTATCGCCGGTTCGAATCCCGTTGGTCGTTTTTTTTTTCAATTTTATCATTTTTACGGCGACTGCTACGCTATTTCGTTAATATTTCTGTAAATGAATAAATATTTTTCATGCGGACTATCTTGGTGTTATAAGGAAAAGGGTGCAATTTATTTATTCTGATGGAAAATAGTTACACCATTTAAAAAAAAAAACAATATTTTTATTAGCTTTTCGTTGGCTATCGCTACTACAAAAACTATGGAGGTACTGGTCATGAAAACAAAGGAAACAATAACGTCCAAAAAAAATTAAAAATATTTAATTATTGTTTCCCTTGTTTTTATGACCAGTAACACCCTGGTTCTTGTAATAGGGATAGCCAACGAAAAGCTAATAAAAATATTGTTTCTTTTTTAAATGGTGTAATCATTTTCCATCAAAATAAATAAATTACTCTCTTTTCCTTATAACACCAAGATAGTCCGCATGAAAAATTTATTCATTTGCAGAAATATTAACGTAATCGAGTAGCAGTCGCCGTAAAAATGTTAAAATTGAAAAAAAAAACAATCACCGGGATTCGAACCGGTGATACTTAGGTTACTAAACGGAGACGTTGCCAACTACGCTACTCGCTATTTGAATTTGGGATTAACACACACATTATATGAACGCTTGAAAATTATCGACAATTTTTGAATTGAATTTTCTCGAAAACGGCTGAATAGTGGGTCCTATTACTTCCCTGGGTGCACCCTACATGTGGTATAAATTTGGCCGAAATCGGTGACCCGAACTTTCAAATATCCCCTTATAAGAAGTTGAAATATTAAATTAGTTCAAACTTAGGTTTATAGTGAGACTTCCAAGGATCCTTTCCCCAATGATTTATTTGAAATGACTCGCGTAGTTGCAGCAGCTCTTGGATATGATAATTACTCTGCACAAGCAGCTATTGTCAATTTCTATCATATGAATTCAAATCTATCTCCTCATACCGATCACTCTGAGGAAAATCTGGATGCTCCCCTTTTCTCTTTTAGGTAAAATTAAAATATTTATAAAGAAAACATAGTTTCTTTAACTTTATGTTATAGTTTTGGCCAGTCGGCGGTTTTTCTTATTGGAGGTAAAACCAAAGAAGAAACTCCGATAGCGTTATTTGTTCATAGTGGTGATATCTTAATTATGTCTCAAGAGAGTCGACAATGTTATCATGCGATACCTTGCATTATAAAATCACCAACAACACCATGGACACCGATTGAAAACGACAATTTTTATACTCATGATAGTATGAACCAAGATACATTAAAATTATGCTACAATAACGATCTTTGGAAACATTTTGAAGATTATGTTGAAACATCTAGAATCAATTTGAATGTACGGCAAGTTTTATTGCCAAATAAACATAGTTTAAACAATTAATGAGAAAATATTTATATTTTATAAATTGTTATTAAATATAATAATACAAAATATTGTTTGAAAATTTTAACTAAAAATAAAAAAAAAATTCTTAAAATCATCAATAATATATGTATGGTTTAATAATATGTAAAGGTCCAGTCGGTGCTAAATACAATAAACCCATTGCATCAAATAAGTTAACAGCCGTTATTAGCATCCATAAAGAAATTTTGTATTTCTTTGATAATTTTTTATTTTGCTTCATTATTAATAGATGTTTTTCTTTTAAATGTGAAAGAAAAGAAACCTTCAAGGCTTGTTGGGTCTGTAAACTTTTCTGCCGCTCCTCTAATTTTTTCACAATCAAATAACGAGATTTCAAATAATCTGTTTTGAGCAATTGAATATTTGGCTTTTGGGCTATCGATTGAACGTTAGAAAGGAATGATGTTGACATTTCTAAACAAATAAACTTATTTTAGTATACCTAACACCTTTTAACTTAGTTATAAAGTCACAAAAATCAATGACATTAAAATAATTAGGAAAATGTATCTTATTAATTATTGAGATAGAAAATTACTTACAAAATAAAGCTCAGATTTTCAGCGATAGAACTTCATAAATCAGTAGATTTTAAAACAAATTCGGTTATTTAAATTTTAGAAGCTCTAGATCTTTTTTAATCTAATTATACTGCTATAAGTAGTTAAGGAAACGAGTGGTAAAAATTTTAGGCCCGCCGCAAATTGAAGTAATTAAACCCCGCTCATACATGCCACAGATCGTAAGATAAAATCTTTAATGAATTATGTATCCTAAAAATTGTATGGTTTCTGTGGGATGATTAATTATCTTCTACTAAAATGGTAGAACGGATTTTGATCATATTTGGTATAAAAGGTTTTCATGTCTTAAAGTACCTACGTACATTTATCCTTAGTTAATATCTCTTCCTAGAAAATTAATATATTTTTAAGAATTTTGAATAACTATCGATGAAATCTAATTATCGTTATGGTTTTAAGGTCCGAAAAAGATATCAATATTATCCCGGAAAACCTATGGTTCCTGAGGGATAACTGATATCTTTTTATTTCAAAACAGCTTAGATGTTTTTTTTAATGTTTTGCTATTAAGGTTTTTATTAATCAATTAGCATTGATTTAAATAATGTACACCAACTCAAGGAAACAAAGATGCTGCAAAGAAAAAAGCGTTAATAGCTTTTTCGATTGACTAGATTGAAACACTTAAAGATCAGAGAAAATTTTATATCTATCCAAAGCAATGATTTTGTTTCAATGTTTTGTAGGCGATGAGAAAAATATCGATAAAATGCAAAATTTGCAAAAAACTTAATCCCTTAATCGGATTAAAAACGACATTGCAACTTGGTCAAATGCATCGAAGCATATTTTATAAATTTTATAAGACTACATGTTTTATAAAAGAATAAATATTTAGAATATTTTATAAAACCTATTCTTAAAAGCCAAAATATAAGCAATGTAAATTTTAATGGGCTTCACACAATATTTTTATTTCAATTTGTCTTGCTCTTTTAGGGGGATATCATTATAATATAGTTTCTTTCGTTTCTTCATAGACGGAAATTTATTTTCTTAAGCCTACTATCACCAACTGTGTTTACTTATTTTGCTAAATTTTACGTGAGCAAAGTCACGAGTAGCCATTAATAATATATAAATTTAAAAAAGCTTCATAGGGGTACTGCTTTCATATCGTGGCTAGGCTATTTTTAATAAGAAGGTCTTTAACTTAAATATTTTCCAATTACCGTATTTTATTTCGAAAAATAAGTACTAACTAAGCGATCAAACATATACAAGTTGTATAGCATAAGTACAAGTCTGGTTGCCTACCTATTTACAGGTAAAATACTGTGTTGTCAATTGTAAACAGTAAATGGATTGTAAACAACATATTTATAATTAACTCTTATTTAGGTTTATAACGTCCAAAAGTAGTGTTTTTTAAATGTTTTTTTTTTTACATTAAATAAAAAACAATGCTGAATAACTTGTAGTGTTTCAAAAGCCGAATCGAATACCATTAACGTTTCCGGGGTAAATGATTTAAACACTTATTGTCGAAATAAAAAATAATAAGCAGTAAAGAAAAAAAAACACTTTGTGTAAAGAAAATGCTGAAAAAACCCATTAAATTCCATTTAATTTGAACATTATTTTGCTGGCAATTGTAACTATGGACATAGGGCTGGACTGGACATACATTTAGACCCGGGAAATATCGGTGACGTAGACCCACAGTATTAAATTTAAGAAAAAAAATTGATGCTTGATAAGTATACAGCATCAAAATCTCTTTATATTTTAAAAAGATTTTCAGTCGTTTTTTACCATACTAAATACTAAATGCAATTGCAATCCAATATTCCAATGTATCAATGTATATCCTTACCTGATGTTTGTACCTTAGTATAATGAAAGTGTTGTTTCTTCAAATATTCGTAAAAATATTTGAGTTGTTAAAATAATTTCAAATCTTAGAAACGCGGTCAAAATAGTGCTTCCTCAGTGTTTTATCTCTTTATTACATTTTTCCGATATTGAAATTTCGTGGAACGTTTGCAGAACATCAACGAAAAATATAATTCCAGATTTACTATTAAATGTACCAAACATTTTTCTCAATGTCTTATCTTTAGCCCACTAACGCGTTTCTCCGATAGTAGAAATAAATTTAAATCTACTAAATTCTCGCTATACGTTGAGTCGTTTATAAGTTTTTTTTTTTTTTTTTTAAACCGCACACGTTTTTAAGATCAATGATTTGAGATACCAAATAGTAAGATGGCTTCTTTTGTGTTATATCCGTAATAACTAAATTTAATAAATGTGAATAACACCAAGTTTAAACTTGATTTTGTATCAATTTTCATAAAAATTTTGACCATATTTGTGCCGTAGGCCCATGGGAATATTGGGCCGGTAGGTTCAACCCAAGCACTGAATGGAAAATATTATATAAAAGTAGTTTTACCTAGTTTTATTAGGGACATACTGATAAATATAAATATGTTGTTTTTTATGTTCACTTAGAAACTTTTGAATTATTTTAGATATTCACTACTTGTTTTAATTTTGTAGGTATATTTGTCTTGATTTTAAAGCTCTTGACCTAAATTTGACTTGAAATTAAGTCAATCTCGAGTCAAAGATTAATATTTAAATAACAAATCAAGTCAGCAAGTTTTTTTTATTATATTTTATTCATAACATTGCTTACAAGTTAAAATATTAAACGCAATTTATTTTAAAAATGTCTGACTACTTGACTTGATGAATTTCTAATTAAACAACTATTTTTTCCTTGAGCCGTTCATATAATTATTAGAGTTAACAACCCGGTTAATATTGGGCGTCTTATAATAGATTTTAATCGGATACTTTTATAAGAATAAATATTTGTTTATGTATATAAGCTTGATTGAATTTTCTGTTCCACGTATATTTAAGCACTGAGTAACTATTACAATGTTGATGGATAGGCAATTGCTTTCTCATCAATGCAAAATATTCACCCTTAATATAAAAAAACCAATGAGAGCAACCTAGATTAATTTTTCAATCACGGATATCTTGTTGTTAATTTCATCACAATCGTTAGAGATATTGAAAATTTCCGGGAGTGAAGAATTAATCTGACTGGATCTCATTTCTAGGAAAATTCGATTTCTCCATATTTTCAGGTTTCTTATTGTGGGGGAATATTTTGCATTGATGAATAAGTGGCTACCTACTCATCAACATAATATTAGTTTTAAATGTACGTCAAACTGAAAATTAAATCGAGCAAAGTTTGGTCACCCAAGAACTAGTATTTTATTATAAATGCGAATGATGTTTTCCAAAGAAATACGAGTATTTTATGAACCTGAAGGTGCAATAATAGATTACTTTTTACTTAAGAAAAATTTATGATTCCTGTACGATACCTAATAACCTATCCAGTAAAAATAATGGAGCAAAATCAAATTATATATATTATAATAAGTATATGAGCCACTACGGGATTTAGGTTCCTCAAATGTTAAGTTCTGACTAGTATGAGTAGTAAAAGTATATATCTGGTAACTTAACTATGATAACTTTTTATCCTGGAGAAATTTACGGTTTTAGTAGAAGAGCTACTATTTTATTCCTTTAAATAGCTGAACGAATATTAATAATTAATAACAAAGGGTCTCAGCCTTTAGATAACACACAAAATACTTTTCATGCTAAACAATTATACTGAATCTGTAGTATAGCTAATGCCTCTCTTCTTGGAAAAATAGTTTAACGGATTTTGATTATAATTTACTATGAAATTCAATCATTATGAATATCATTAATATCTTAATTAGCATTAAATAAATAGGACGCTCTTGTCTAAATATCAAAGAGGTGTTATTCTGATGGGATTTTTATGTATCCAGCCTATATTAAAAGAAAGCTGAAGTTTAACTTCCTTTAGCTTAAATAAGTAACTAATTTTAATATTTTCTAGTAATATACTTTTATTCAATTTAAAAATTAAAATAACTTCAAACGAGAAAATGTTTTATCATAAAAAAATGATTAATACTTTTTCTTACATTTCTTGCACTTGTAATTATTCTTTGTCTATCAGATTTACATACCTTAAAACTTTTTTATGTTATACCTACATAGTTTTGCTAAAGATTTCTAACGATTTTTTTCTCAAATAAAACTAAAAACTTTTCTCATTACATCAATGAATCCGCCGATCGTATATCACGTTGCATATAAATCATTCAATCACTAGTGTTTAATACGAAACTTCTAAATTTACTTTTTCATTTAGTTTAACTAGAAAATATGCTAAACAGCAATATATCGATCAAACTGAATCAATTATCTAAATGCAATCAACTCAACTTCTGCGTTATGCAAATCACTAACTTTCCTTAATCCACCAAGTCAACAACATTAACATTCACGTCAGTAATTGTTTAGATAATAAAATGAGCATCCCATTGTATCTTAAACATCGACAATGAGTATCGGTCCGATTAAAATTAATGTTTTTCCCATTAACGATGACGACCACAGTATCTTCGGTACATGTTTTTACGTTCAAAACTCGTCCATGTCTCTGCCTTTACAAACATTCGGTTTGTTTTAATTTCACTTAAATTGCGATTTGCAACTCTCGTCGAAAAAGAAAATAGATAAAGTTTCGTGATCGGAGTTAATAATGATATGCAAATTTCACTATCGGACATTTAAATGTAAATACAGCTCCTTGTCTATGATGTAATTTTTGGTTTTGCTTTTCACTTTAAACAATCACTGGAAGTTTTAAGTGGACATTTTTGCGTTTAATGATGAACTTACATCATTCTATAGTTAGATGGAAAACAATCACTTTATACCGTGCGAGTTTCGAATTAATTTGAGTGACGAGATTGAAATAACGCTGATGTTGTTGAGGGCGTTAAAGACAATGTTGTTGAGATCAAAGCTACCAAGTAAATAAAATAGCTGCAAAGGTACAAAGTATCTCTTATGGATTAGACAAACTTGTATGGAATTATTTATTTATATATAAATTTTCATAATGCTCTTGGGAAATCATGAGAAAATGGTTCTTGACAAGCTACATAATATTCTTTTTTTAAAAACGTTACGAACAGCTATGAAAATAAAACTTAAAATTTAAATTGAACGCTCTTAATTTGTTCAGGATTTCGCGATAAAACGTGGATAATAAACGGAAGTTATATGGGTTTAATAGAATTTGAGGAATACGGCCGTAAACATTTTATCATTAGAAGATGTTGACCCAAACTTTTCCTAGGCAAAGCTTCTATTAACTGACGCATCATTTACATATTATAGAAACCACATCACTGGGATGAAGATTGGATAATGTTGATAAGACGAAAACATAAGGACATAGTTCTTGTTTAAGTTTTGATAACCTCTTGACATTGTTTAGGTATTCTATTTTTGGTTTAATTTAAATTTTTGAAATTACAACACTACCTCCAAAAGGTGTTGTAATAAATATATTAAATATGTAATACAAAGGCACTGCAAATTTTACAAATAAAAATTCATTGTTTTTTATACATGTGTTAAATGGGACTACAGTATTATTTCGTCTAAACCGAATATTGTCTTAAGTGTTTTCGTATTGACCGGTTTCACTGTTTCCGGTTGACATGGAGACTCTCTATAATCATACCAATGATGACAATAATAACAAGAAGAATGTCAAGTGATTGAAGCTCCCATATAGTTTGCTGATTTTGAAGGGAATGAACTTGATGGTGGTAGTTTCTGTATTTCAAACATGTTCTCGGTTCGTCTAACGTTACTTTGTAATTCTGAGCCTGAGGGACCAAAAGCTTTGTGATGCTTGTATTTTCAGTCACCCTCCCTTAAAACTAATCTTTATTTCAAGTCGATCGAGTAGAAAACATCCTTTTAATATTCTTTCTAAAAGAAATTTTTTGTTTCAACTTTGAGAAAATTGAAAATTAAGCTCTAATACTCACATTCATATAACAAAAAAAAAAAAAAAATAGAATGAAATACAGTATTTAATATTGTTTTAAGCCATATTGTAACATTTGTACATTTCTTATTTGTATTTGTAGAATTTTAGAAAAATCACGAATGAAATAAAGGACCACCACTAAAGATTATTCCTACATTGTTAGCGTCTCCATTCTCAACCTTTTTGATGTTTCTACCTCTTTTTCGGGGTTTCTTTTGGCCGTTCATTTCTTGTTCTGTGTGATGTTTGTGATTTGAAGAAAACATTTTTTCTCTTTTTTTTTTGGTGATGACGAGGAAAGCTGTCACTGCATTACATTGTTAGAAGAAATGATGGGGGTGTGATAATCTTTTCTATTTTTCCTCTGGCTTTTTGTGTAATCGTTTTTATATATATCCGATTGGAACGAAAAAATGCACACACATATGATATAACTAAAAATATAGTGACAGCCTTGTATTAAAAGAGCAAATAAGAAAGGTCCACTGAATTCAGAGTTGTTTTTTTTTTACGTTTTAGTTCGTAAAATCGATAGAATGAATTTCGATGCGGCTAATTTTTTGTTTCAATGCGGATCGGATATCAAAGTATTGTATTGGATATTAGATTCTATATGTATTTTGCATTTTATAAAAAGATTAAAGATGTTAAGCTATAAGCTGCTCATTAGTTACTCTGCCATTACGTACAGCTTTGTTTTAGCCAAAAATTATTTAAATAGGTATACCTACTTAAATAATTGGGGAGGTTAAATTAGGTTTAGACTTTAGAGTGAAGCATGGATGAACTCTGCTTTTGATCTAGACCACGGGTTCCCAACCGGTGGTCTATGGACCCCATAGGGGTACGTGGAGCCTTTCTCGGGGGTACGAGAATTTTTAATTAATTACTTTTAAATATAAGGTGATTAAATTTTCTTATAATATTTTTTTTGCTGTATTTAAATAAAAATAAAAGTAAGGGGTACCTACGTAAGATTCAAAATTGTTACTAACTGTTGGATCTAAGAAATTCTTGTTTTTTATTTTATCGTTTATATCTCAAAAATGGTTAGTTTTAAGAAAAAAATTATTCAAAGTAAAATTAAAGCTTATAAGATTTACAACAAGTTTGCTTCAATTAATTTTTTCTTTATCTTTTATCATTTCTGAGATATGTTTCCTCAAAAGCTGCAAACTTCGGGAAAAAAAATTTCACTCCTTATTTTGATTAATTTCTTGTTTTCTGTAGTTCCCCAGCTCTTCATTTTTCAGTAAAGTCCTTCAGTAATAATTTATATTTAACTTATCAAAAGCTACAACAGTTATTAGATGTTGGAATTAATTCGTAGCGTTTGATGAAAAATGGTGTGGTTATTACAGTAGTCTGCTTTTACGTTCAGAAACAAATTTATCGTAAAACAACTGTTATTAGGTGTTATTTTTACGACACATCTAATTTTTAATTGTTAATAACAACAAGTTGCAGCTATTTAAATAAGTCAAAATTTATTCCAATAAAGTTTTTTTGCGGGGAATTTTACCACATTATTTTAAAACGAATAAAAGTGCTGCGGAAAGTCATCGGATTTCAGTGGAAGGTTATGGTGAACACGCTTAAGCTGATCAAACGTGTCGGAAGTGGTTTGCGCGTTTTAAAAGTGGTGATTTTGACTTGGAAGATAAGGAACGACCTAAAGAGCAAAAAATATTTGAAGACAAAGAATTGGAGGATTTACTGAAGCAAATTGTCAAATTGTCAGCATGTCAAAAACTTCAAGAGTTGTCCACATCGTTGGGGGTTGGAAAACGAAGTTATTTTACTGCACGACAATTCTCGACCTCACGTGGCAAAAACAGTGAAAACATATCTGCAAACATTCAAATGGAAAGTCTTAACCCACCCGTTGTATTTTCCAGATATTGCCCTTCGGACTAGCACCTGTTCCGATCAATGGCTCATAGTTTGTCAAGAAAAAATTTAAAACTTATGAAGATTGTAAAAATTGGATCGATTCATGGATTGCCTCCAAAGGCGAAGCGTTTTTTCGACGGAGTATCCGACTCCTGCCTGAAATATGGGAGAAAGTAGCGGCAAGCGATGGACACTATTTTCAATAATGTAATTTTTTTTTATTTTTATTTAAAATTAGTCGTTATTTTTCTTTCAAAAAACGCTACGAATTAATTCCAATACCTAATAACATTGTTGTAAATTTATTATATGTACCTAATACCTATCTACTTAATTATAACTGCAACTGTTGGTTTGTTTTTCTAAATCAGAACTGCATCAACGAATTGTAGTAATTTTTTGCTTAAGGCTACTTTATGGGCCTGTGGGTAACAAGGATTACTTTTTATCCTAAAAAATGCACGGTTCCTGCGGAATTGTTGTTTCTTAATTCTAATAAAGTAACTCAACCAATTCTGTTGAAAATTGGAATAAAGGTGTCGTGAAGTTATAATAGAAGAAAAGAAAATTCTTATCCCGGAAAAATGGCTTTTGGCGATTGTTTCATCTTGATGTATTATAATATTATAGTCATTTTACTGATAAAAATAACTATCAATTATAACAATTTTTTTATTAGTATATACACCAACCCATAGAATACGAAGCTAGCAGAACAGGAACGACGCTAGAGGCTGACAAGGCCAGCAAATATAAATTTCAACTAGGATATTGAAATTAGCAATGTCTACGATAAAAGCCACCTGATAGATCTATTCAGTTGGCATATCTGGTTTGATGCTTGCCATAGACACCACAAACGAAACGAATATGTAACTAAGGATTCACTTGACTTGATTTTCAAATTACTTGACTTAAATCTGACTTGTTATAACTTTATTTCAAAATTACAATTTAAGGTTTAATTAATTGCACAACATTTTCAGTTACTTGATTGATGAACCTCTAAGCCAACAGTATTTGGGGATAAAAAAATAATTATTTAGTTAAATAAATTCGTGATATAATATAACTACACCTACTTGTCTTCCTTCGGTAGACCCATTACGTGAAAGGTTACATATAAACCAACAGTAACATACAACCAAATATGACTTAAGTTAAAAAATATGACATTTGTAACGATTTACCATTTACAATTATGACTCACAACAAATCACTATAACAACTTTTAACTTGACAATTTGGGTGCGCTGTATCAAAGTTATTAGTTCGGCCATTAAATTTTTGCCCTCTGAATCCTACGTGCTCTGTCTGTTTACTTTTGAAAAAAAAATTCAATTTTTCTTATAAATAAACACAACGTCTGTTGTGCTTAATTACGTTCTTGATTTCAAATCTAAAAACAACAAAGGGAATAAAAAATTACGCCGACCAGGTAATAAAATCAATCCACACATCGTCAGACTCCTGGCTCCCATTTATTACGTGTCTGGTTTTTGTCTATAACGAGCTAATGGCCTTAATAAACATGTCAGCTCATTTAAAAAGGATTACAATATTTAATAATAAAATAATAAATATGAATACTTTTTAAAAAAATAATATAAATATGGGCTTCATTTGGAATGAATTTTTTTATTATTATTTTTTTGTTAGTTTAAATTCTCCATTTAAAAAATTCTGTTGCAGCAATAAAACAAACCCTATTTTATTTAAATTAAAAATTCCTTTTTACTATTTACATAAATTATAGTAGTTAAATCGATGTTATTAAAACAGATTGAGTTTCTTGCCTAATATTTTCATATTTTTTAATATTTTAAGAAATAAACTGTCAAAACTAAAAGTTATTTATATCTTTTGATTTTTTTCTATTCGTCATTAGAGAAATAATTTATTTCAAAAGTTAGTTTTTAAACTTATTCAATCTTTTTTTAAAACTCGCAGGGAGTTATATCTAGTTGAAAATGTTTGAAATAATATAATAATATCCATGTCTGTTCTACTTGTAAAATTTTCTGGAGTCGCCTACACACTTTGCTAGGTATTAGATTCGTACAAATTTTGAACGTAAAATTTCAAGATATATGTACACTGTTGTCGGTATCTACGTATCATACTGAAACGTGAAAGTTTTACGAGCGAATTTTTAAACTAAGTTTTTAAAAAGTAAAATAAACTTGATGAGCGTAACACTATCAGCAACTTTATTCCGGAAAACTTTATACTAAAAACATACGATTCAATTGGGGAACGACGTGTGCGTTGGCGAGGACCATCATAATAAAGGAAACGAAAATTTTGTTCAAGTTATATGCACGAAAAGACTCCCAGGGCTTATATCCTCAAATAAAATATTTTTTGATGAGTTCTCAGACGAATATCTCTCGAACAAATAACGATCCTTATATTCACATTTTTACGTACCAATACAAAAATGTATACAAAATGTTTTTTATACAACTTTCGAGGTAATTTGCATGAATGATAAACCACATTCCTTTTGTTCTTCAATCGTTTTATTTACATACTTGTAATTATAATAGAGGGTTAATTGATTTCATCTTTTTCTGTAAGACCCCCATGGAAGTTAATAACATTTCTACTTGCCTTATACAATAATATTAATAATTTATATTCGTTAGCCTGTAAATAAAGCAAAAAACATTCACATTAAATTTTTCGTTTACGTAGAAAATTCTGAGAATAACTTCGTTAACTATATAGAGGATGTATGTTCAATTGTACTCGATACATTCCCAATTTTTAACATTTCAAAACATTTGGGTGTTTATATTACTGCAAGGCGGTTACGGTTAATATGAAAATGAAGGTATTTATTCGTATTAAACGAATTTTATGTTAAAAGAAACACTATGTACCTTTATACGTAAAATCTTATTTTTTGTTGTTCTATTATCATATAGACTATGGATTTACTACCTGTCTTGATTTTAAAGCTATACTTGACCTGAATTCCGAAAAAAAAAACTTAAAAAGGTTTAAAATTTAGTAGAATTCAAGTCCAATATAAAATGTATACTTATGTAAGTAGTTAAGTATCAAATCAAATCAATCAATTAATTTAATATTTATTTCATTCATAGCGTAATTAATATTAAACTCATTTCATTGCACAATATGTCCTTATACTTGACTTAAGAATCCCTAATATAGATAGTGTTTACTACTTGTCTTGACAGTGTTTGCTGTCGTAGGTACTTTGTTATACTGTTAACTGGCCATTAATACATACACATATTATGTACTAGCTGTACCCGTGACGTCGTTCACGTGAGCTTTAGAACATTTTTAAAACCTAAAATTTAACGCAATTCATGTTTATAGTAAAAAATAAAACAATGAACACTTGTAAATTTGAATGTAAATTTGAAAAGCCAACTATCTTTATTGTTTATATTTCTTAAAACTTTAATAGCTTTGAATTACGTTATGAAGATATCGTGATAATTCTTTTTTTAAATAAGGGCCAAGTATCTAGGAATTAAAACAAAAAATAATTTAAGTGAAATGGATCCAGTGGTCTAGCATAGTTCTTGTACACTTAGTAGATGAGTCAAAGTGCTCGAAAGAACCTCGCGGAAACCTCCACCACTATGAGTCAAACTCCTAATCGGGATCACCATTATAAGTCGAGCTCACAACCAGTATAACTTATTTAAGTCAAACTGTTTGTTATGGTTATTTATTTTGTCTAATTACATCTAAAACTTAACGAATGAAATCAAATTCACTGCCGATGATTTCCTGATAAATTAAAATTTTTCCATCCATCAATCGAACAATGTATAAGTAGAACTTCCTTGACAAATCAAACGTTTAGTGAATTAAACTATAGATAAATTAAAAGGTATTTTTATGGTCCCTGTTGGGTCGACTTATTGAGAGTTTACTGAATTTGAATTTAATGATGAAAACTGACATTTTACGCTTTTAAATGTGTATTTAAAAATATCCTTTAATACGCTGCAATTAATGGAAAACTTAGTAAATCAGAAAAAAATAAACTATGAAGGTATTTATGCGTAATTTTTAACACTGTAACTAGCTTGTCCTTTAGTTAGAAGGACTGCTTTTGTTAGGCAAAATGCTGTATCTGGAATAAGCAAAAATCCTTGTACAAAAGGGATACTTGAGCAGAACAGCAGTACAATAAATCTAAGACTGCAGTACGGGGGGAACGAGCCCTAATCTAGTTTTCTGCTAACGGGAAAAAAAGGTCGGCGTTTACTTAGAAATGTTTGTAATTTTTGATTGTCGTTTAATTGGATATTTCTTCCTTTGTTTAGGTTTATAACAGAATTACAGAATGAACAGAATTACAAAAACTTACTTTTATCATAAGTATGCTATGATATGATTGGGGTTGTTATTTATCGATACGAAATATACGAAGTATAAAAAGAATCCAGAAGGATTTTTTATTTTATTTCTTAAAGTTACATACTTATATATCTAGATTTCCCTTTTATCTTCGTATATTATACTTGTATGTTTTTTTTTCTCAGAATGTTGGAGCATTGCGAATAGTCAATATTCTAGAATATAGATTGCGGGATTTCGGGATAACCTTTTGTCAGTGTCATTTAAATAGGCTTCTCACAAGATTAATTTGATTGAGATGAAGTTGAAATTTACATTTGAAGAACCACAAATGCTTAAACTTTTATCAAAACCGTATAACTTACCAACATATTAGATAGGTTCAATTTATGCTATTATTAGAGATCAAAGAAAAGTAAACTCAGAACTAATTGATTTGATAAATATCATATACCTATACTTTTTTCCAAACCACATCATGTGTGTTCACTTTTTTCCAATCGTTTCCAATTTAGGATTTTACATTAACCTAATCAGATTACTTATTCACATAAACGGAGACGTTCGTTTTATAATGAATTTCTAAATGTGAATTATGTGAACCTAATGCACGTTTTTTTCTGTTGAATATCAATGCTGGTGGCCAATTGTAAAACATGAAACTGTTTCGATAACTTAAATTTTGTCATTTTTAATTGAATTTCTTCAAAGCACATAACTTTGAACATTTAAAATGTTGAATTGCGTGACTTCAATTTTATGTTTTTGAAAAAAAATTTTAGTCTCACCACACTATATAATATAATTATAGCTTTTATATTTAGGTGAAATCAACTACAAGTATTTTGTGTTTAAGATGTGGCTTTTTTGATCTTTTTATGCGTCCATGGATTTTGTTTATGGGCAGATGTCAAGAAATCAGGATCACGAGCAATGGTCGAATTAAATTGCTACATTTTGGATTATTTGTTGCACGTCTTCGTTCATAATTTCGTTTATTCCATCCAATAAATTTCATCGGGTTGCTCCATTATTAATAATTTTTCGTTTGTAAATGGTCATGCTGTTTGGTTTTTTGAATATTAATTAATTCGTTATTAACATGCGTGCCCCCTCGTTCGGCTCATTTAATTCTTTTTAAAATATTTTTACAATGTTCAACATATTCATTTATGAATTCCTTCATAAATTAAAAAATAAATGTAGTTAACCAAAAATGTTTAACTTCTGTTCTGGGTAATTTGTCTAAGAAATTTAACCACCGGTCTTATTAATGGAATGTCAAGAAATTTCTATCATTGCATTTAACTACATAGGTACAGTCAGGTACAGTTTAAAATTATCGTTTTTTTTCTTCTAAATATATAAACATCTATATTTCTTTGGTCAATTCATAGCAATGACAACGGGTGGTATTAACCATAAATTAAGTTACAAATACCCAAGATCTCGAGATTTATTCGATTTATTCGTCCCGCTCCAGCCCCGGTTAATATGATCAAGATACGTCACGATTAATATATATGCATAAAGGCATTACTAATAAGCCTGAAATTTACCTTTAACGGCATTTAAAATATCATGTCATTCCACATCGAAACGGTGAAATCATTTTATATCTTTTTTCTTCGAACTTAACTCGTGTTTCTTTTGTATGATTGCATGTTTCATCCTCATGTCACAATTATTATTACAGAACTTTCGGTTCACTTAAAACAAGGATCAAACGTGATGAATTCATTTGTATCTACATTTATAAACTTTCCTTTGAAAATTCAAAAAAAAGACTCAGTTCGAAAGCAATAAAATAATAAAATCAAAACCTACGCAAATCGAATATAAATAAATCAATGAATGCCTCAGAAACCGTATCCGATTACAAAGAGTTTGGCTAAACTTATTTGTAGCCGAAAGCATAGCATTTCTGTTCCGTACGGACCAGTTTTTCACTATACAAGAATATACACATTAAAATCACTTAGTAACATATGAGGTTTTATCACGAATGTTCATATCCAGAGATGGATTAACACCTAGTTCTGTTCTAGAGCGGCATAATTTTAGGGGCGGCAAAAACTTAGATATAACCTAAATCAAAAATTGATTTTGATTCGTTTTGTTGATAATGTAAGAATTGTTTTAAGTAAAATTTAAATAATTATCTTATATTTGAAATAATTTTTGAAATAACAATCTTCTATTTAACGACAAATTCCTTTAAACGTAAAACTTCTAAAGTTTATACAGTTTACATTGTTGCCTACGTATAGAACCACTCTACATAACGTAATAAACACTCTCAGTAGCGAAACAATACGTTATTATTTAGATCCCCATAAACGTTAGTTTCAATGGCTTTCAAACACAATACTGATGTAGAATCGTAAATATTTCATACACCATATTGTCGTAGCGTAGTTGTAGATCTGGTCTGTAAAAATATGAGGACAGCAAGAATCAGTTGAGTTTATTAATCCTGTCTGTAAAATCAAGTGACGGAAATTAGAAAAAATTAGAAAAATCCATAGATGAAGCTTTATGTACACTCAAAACTTTCGTAAAGAACTTGGTCTATCTTTTGAGCCTTCAAGACAAATTAAGTGGAGACCACAAGACATGTCCCTTCAATTCCCCTTCACAAAATACCCTTCAATTGCGAGTTTATACTGTATATGGAAACCAATAAAGAGTTATATTTAAAATATTGTAACGTTTTTAGGGGTTCGAGGATTTGTGTTTAATGACAACAAATTTATTTTTAACAATTGTTTATTGATTTATCTTACACTATTGTCACTTAAAAACTACACCTTAACAATGAATTAGTTCATTGTTTAACTAGTTAGTTTTCACAGTCACTCATTCACTAATTATTATCACTCACTATTGGACTGTTTTATTTTATTTCACAATGGTCACAATTTATTTAACACGGTTCACTTTCACTATATATTTCAACACTGATCACTTTCACGATTTATTTAGACTGTTCACGTTGACGATTTATTTTCAGACTGACTCGGCTATGTTTGTCCGGGGCTTATATAGGATTTCGGAATCCTTTTCGAATATTCTTCGGTTCTATTATTCTTTGGTAGAAATTTCCATTGTTTTGTTTAGTCCTTTGTCCTAGGTGGTCTCGAAGATGAAGCTCTTAGAGAGAGAATATTCTGGATTTCCTGAAATTTCATAAGATTCCTCCTCAACCTCTGATAACGGTGCTCCTCCTTTGGCTGGTGATTGGTTCGGCCCACCTTCGGCTGAGAGCAGGTTACACCACCCCAGAGTCATAAAATGACGGCACTCCCTTAGACACATGGCGGCACAGTCTTAGACTTGTGACAATATTATTACCATTGTGGAATCGATAGTAATGAAGAGGCAGACCAGAGTACCAAAAATCCTAGGATAACTAATAAGATTTCAATTAAATTACCATCAAACGACATGCTAGCGGTGGCCCAAAAAGCTACAAAGCAGAGATGTCTAAGGGAATGGCAGGAGGAAAAACATCAAGCTTCGACCGATCAAAATCACAACTATCTGGGCTATCTCGCTAAGGAATAAATAGAGCTGAAGAAGTAAAACTGTGCCGACTGAGAATAGGGCAATGCAAGTTCTCACACGAACGCATATTAAAAAAGGAAGAACCACTAATATGTAAAACATATAATTCCTGAAAAATAGTCGCACACAACCTAATGCAATGTACTCAATATGATAAACAACGAAGAGAGATCATAGACAGGAACAGATGACACTAAATAAAATGCTGTCAGATAACAAGAATGGAATATTAAAACTAGTGGTGGTTTTGAAACAAGCGGGATTGTGGAAAGTGGTGTGAACAACAGTACTTAACCAAGTTAACTAGTAATAATCAATAATGACAATTAATCAAATAATCACGTGCTCACTGAAAAGTGAACTAATCGTAAGTTAAAAACAAGCATAACTGCAGTATTAAGAGGACAACAGGCGCAAATAATAGTGTAGTTGAACGTCTTTAAATAAAATTTTACTAAAATTATTAGATTTAATATTTTATAATTAGGTACATAATCTTAACAATCACTTTCAAGTAAAAGAGCGGCACGTCAGTTTAAGCCTTGGGCAACATCAAATCTAAATACGCCACTGCCCATATCATAAAGGTGTCTACTGGGAAAATAAACGGAAATTGTTGTTTTATCATACTCCTTCAGCTCGATTTACAGCGAAAAATGAATAAGTCTGGATTAATTAGTTTTTCCGCTCGTTTTTCATGAGGCCAATTAAAACAACTATTTATTAATAGTTGATATTTTGTAACCACTAAATGGGGAGCTTTTTTTTTTAATCAAAAACTACACGTGTAACAGGATATGATTGGTGTTTGTGGTTAATTTTAGAACAAAAAATTCAAAGAAAAACAAACGATTTCAAGTATTTAAACGAATGTGGAAAATTTAAAACAGCTGAGATGCTTAAAGTGATATAAGATTACAAAAACTCTACTTAGTTAAAAAAAAAATAAATGTAGCTATTTCAGTTTTGATTAGACATTAAGTTATATAGTATTACATTTGGCATGTCTCGAATGATTATTTGAAATTGTTCATTCGTTTTGTTACTTGGAAAACCACATGGTCTCAATTTGACTCAGTCAAATTTATTTCAGTGGAAAAAAACTACAAATCGTGAATAATTACCGAGTTGATTTAGTTGCTCAGATATTGAGTAGTTAGAGAGAAATAATCCCAGTCGTTTTTTAATGACTTGTCTCAAGTTTCTTCCGTTTCTCTTGCCATTTTTCTTTCAATATTTTATATATTTTTCAATTGCTTGATTTTTGTTTGTTTATTTGTCTTGTTGGTTCTTCTTATGATTAATTTATATTTTCATCCATTTCCTTGATTTTTAAAGTTGACGTAAAAAGCTTTTTATATGAAAGCAAAGTTTTTTCACCGAGATTATGATATAAAGTTACAACTGCGTCTACTACACTTAGTTGTCAGCTACTGCTGGTAATTTGTAAGTCAAGAAGACGGTCAAGACGTTCAAGACGACGGCTTTTTGTGCGCTAATAAATATAATAATTTTGAACTCAACAAGAAAAATCGTCTTGGCAATTACGAAGATGCAGAATTGCATCTGGTACCCGTGTGTATGCCGTATAAGTCTACATTTCTTGCATGCATATGTATCCGTGTGCTGAAAGAGAATTTTGTACTTTGCTCGTTCCTTTTTTGTCGCAATAATAATAAAAATAAATAATAATAAATTTATTTAAACATTTACCAACGTTGACATTGAACTATTAAGGTGCAAAGATTTTACATTTAAATGTTTATGTGTGGTGCATTGTGATATTTATAAAGGCACACAAGTTGTAAATAATAAGTTTATGTCGCCAGCAATTACGCAATGATTAATTGTAATGTCATAATTGCACGAGAGAAATGTGTGCACCCAACTCCCGCTGATTTCGCTGCAGTTTGTTGCGCTTCCATCGGCCATCATAATAATATTAATAATAATCATAATTATTTGAGTATATAAATGTATAAGAAAATTTTTTGCCATAGCCATACCGTTTTTATTCATAAATAATTTCAACGATTTCTCTTTGAGTTTCCCAATAAAAACGAGTATATAGTATACCAACTTCTGTTTAAACATTTTTTCTTGTTTAATTAAAAAAATCCATTTCAACAAATTAATCACCATTGAAAACATTAAAACGATTCCTTTGAAATACTTGAGAAATTTTTGCAGCAATAACGATTTTTAAATAATCAAATGTTTACAGCATTCATACGATATATAAATATTATAAGGACGATTAAAGCTAGCGAAACCGGCTTTGATGTTCGAATGTATTAGTGTAGGCATCCCATTTTACTTTCATCTTCTGATTTCATTACATAAGAAATTTGTCAAATTTATATTTTCCGGTCGAACGATCTTTGTGTAATTTATGTCTTCTTTTATATGGAAAAAAATCATCATTTTTCGAGTCACATTTATGCGTCATATTTTGATTTTCGAACTTATATTGATATTAATGTGGCCAAGGATGAGAGAACGCGAGGACACATTTCAAATATCTGTCACTGACATCTGTTTCAAACTTTTGTCTTATAAATTTCATGTGTCTGGAAATGAATGAATGAATACGAACAATATTCTCTGTCGTCCTCACTAAAAGGGAAGTTTTAGCGATGGCATATAACTTTGTTGGGTGCGTTGAAAATAAAATTGTTTAACTGATTTTCATTTCACCATTGCTATTTTGAACTCTCTTTATTTTCTTGATAATTTGTACTGTTTTTAGTTGTTTTGTAAATTTGTTCTAGATGAAATTAACACTGCATATTTACGGTACAATTGATACGCAATATATGTATAAGATACCTTGCTGCGACGCGACGCCTCACAAAAACTCTCTGTTAGTAAAACGAATATAAATAAGAACCCCAGTTTTAAAAATTAGCCTCTAAGTATATACTAAATTCTACCCTCTACCTCAGAACTTCCCTTATTCGTATTACCGTATTCTTAAAAATTTGAGTAATCATAACAAGTTATAATAGATAGTAGAGATTGTAGAGATAAACCAAGTCAAGTATCTGAACATTTAGTGTAATGAATTGAGTTGTATATTTAAATGTTGAAATGAAATATAGGTTACAAATTTAATACTTGTTTAGATATGATCATTAGATAAATATTAACAATTGATTTATTTTGTTCATATCCATTATTAATTTATAATTTAAATGTTTATGAAATTGTGGATGAATAAAGTATAGGTATATGTTAATGTTTAATGATTTTTTATTAAATCTTCATACGACGTTTCGTCTCTTTCAGGACTTTTTTCAAGTACTGTAACATCTAAATTATATAACGACTCCAGTTTGTCCGATTTGTGGAGAGCTTATTGACGTTCTCCACTTGGTAAGGTCAGACCCTGGTTGTCCTTCTACTTCCGCTCAACAAGATCTTGGGAATATGCTGGACCCGGAGGTCTCTGGCTAAAGTTTTTTGGGTTACTGACAAAGTTGTAGTCTAACTATACCTAAATAATAAGACGTCTTCCTAACATTTTTCTCACATTTACCTACAAGTGACAATCTTAAGAATAACTTTGCTTAACGAGGTATTCACAGAAGTTCAATTTTTAAGAGCTTTAAACTGAAATATCTTGACGTAAACATACGAAATCTTTCGAAACTTTTGAATCAACTCATCAAATAAATATTTTACAAGCTTATTTTTTAGGTTTATTTGAGCCCTTTTTGTCGTTTATTTGCTGGGGTATTATTTACGAACAATTCACCAATTCTTTACTTGAGACTTTTTTATGGTCCAAAGGTAACTGGGCTATTAAGATTAGATAGTTCCCTTTTTTTAAATCGATTATTTAATAACACTAAATTATTTTGGCTAAATACTTTTTTTTTAGTATTTGTTTAACGTCGCATCAATATGTCTGCCCTTAGCGGTGACAGTAGGTTTTATATAGATATCCTCGAGGATTTAGTGGTACTCCAAAAGCTTTCTGATACTCTCAAGGCTCTCATGGTTTTTGTGGGTCATTTTATACTGACTAATGTTAAACGGTAATTTAAAGCACGGATCACCGTAAGCTGAGCGCCACACGTCGGAATAAAAACTTCTGACAACAATTTTACAGCCAATAGGAACTCATAGGCTTTAAAATATAATTTATTAATAACATTTTATAAGTAAAGATTTCAATGTAGAACATATTTTGAAAATTTTAAACTTTATTAATAAAGCAATCTTGTTTCCTTTCTTTTGTATATTCATATCCTATGTTAATTGTTATTATGTTAATATGAATATTAAGTATAAAACCCGAAAAAAATTTCAAGATGCTTTCTCTCATATTTGACAAATCCAAATGTTTTACTTGAAAATTATTAGTATAACATAGTAATCAATGTGGAAGATTTTTGGACATTTAATCAATGTTTTTATACATTTGATGAATTATTTCTATAGTTCTGTTTTTAGATGCTGCCAATTAATGGAATTATATAGTTAAAATATTTGACACGTTAACGACGTAATAGGGATTCATCAAGTCAGGTTTCTGGACATTTTTTGTAATAAATTAAACTTAATATTCAAACTTTGAAATGAAATTAAATTATAAATGCAATGCTTGGCTTGACTGATAGTTAAATATTAGTATTTGACCTGAGTTTAACTTGATTTTAAACCAAATTAAAGTCAGGTAGCTTGAAAAATAAATCAAGTAATGGATCTAGGGTTGCTGCTCAAAAGTTTCATGAAATCGGGAGCAGTCAGGGGATGCAATCATCCTCGTTGTGTAAGTAATTTATCAGATCGTGTTCTTAAAAATAGAAAGATCTTCAAAAAATTAACTCAATTTACCTATGCAGGTACTATGGACGACTAGAAGATTCTTTACAAAATTAAAGAATTCATGATCGGAAAAATAAAATTAATTTCCATACCAAAAATATTGTTTTTACAAAATTCAGGAACTTGAAATTTAAATCAGGAATCTTTAGAGAGAAACTTTATGATTTTGGGAGTTCCTGATCAAATCAGGAAGGTGGCAACCCTAAATGGAACTCTAAGGTTGAACAAAGTATTTTCTATAAACTCAAGTCCTTACTTTATTATTTTTTACTATTTTAAAATTAACATTGATAGTTATCACAAAACAATTTTTGTTATTCTACAGCTGCTGCTGCATTTACAACTCGGTGAAGAATGTGCACAAAATAATAATGAAGCTAAACAAACAAAAAATGTTTGATACAAACAGTACCTAAATGTTGAAAAATATTAAAACCCATTTCATATTTACATAGATTGAATTTAAAACGAAATATAATTTGTAGATGTCCACTATCCATTACTCAAGAACCGTTATCTGATCCCAAACCTCAAGAAATTTTAATTCTTAAACACAGAAGATATTGTAAGCTAGAAGAAGTCATTTTATTACAAAGTCTTTAATTAAAATGTCATTATAATAGTTTAAGGTCATTATTTTCTATATATAAATTGATTGCATTTTGAGAAATTAAAATAGATTATTATAGTTTTTCATTACAAAAAATTTCAACGTCAATTTTATATGAATGCTTTCTTTAGTTTTTAAATATTGATGATGCTAGTAGAAAAACCGTTTAGAGTTTTATAGAAAATATATGTTAAGTAGCGTCTTTGTTTAATAGTTATTAATGTTTTCACGACCTTATAGTGAGATCGTGACGTACTTGAAGAAATCTCAACTTACCTACTATATTGGCGTGATGGCTACATTGTGATAAGCTTAAGTGATTTAACGTCGATAGATTGATTTAAGATGTAATTGATCTAATAAATCGTCAAGACGTAAAAATAATTTCATGTTTTTCCTTTCTAATACACTCATAGTATTTTTCGAGCGTTTAATGAGGTTGAAGTTGCTAGAAATAAATAATCAGCAAACTGGTGCAACAACATCGCTTAAATAATACGCGCATTCATACATATATATGGTAGATATACATAAGTATTGTACAATGTGTGCATTTTTCGTGTAATGCAAATCGTGCACATATCTTTGCCTGCATTTTCGATTTATTTCTTTCGACGATCTTGTTCAATATTATTAAGATCGTAAACCGGTGTTGTGCCTATGTCGATGCATATTATTCCGTTTGCTATGTACGACTTGTATATCTTTTATATATGCAATCGTTTATTGTTATAAAATTTGTTACTTTATTATCTGCTGTAGTGAACGTTGTTGAAGACATTGCAACAGTTATGCACTTATTACGAACGTACTTGACTGCATATACGGTGCTACGAGTACCAAAGCAAGACAACGAGAGGGCTTTTGGTACAAAAATGAATAATGCATTTGACAACTTTTAGCATTCAAGTGTATTTATCACAATAAAACTGTCATCTTCTTTCGGGCAGTAAAATTTTGAATGATTTTTATTTAGATATATTTTTTCTTGTAAATAAATTATGTGATTGTCATTATTTTCATACGATGTCCCCGTTTTTTTTTTATAGTAATTCGGAAAAGAAAAATTGGAGCTATTATTTCTAAAACTCATTTCCGGTATAAAATAATGATGAGCTGGATGAAATTAAAAATGAGCTAATGGCTTCTCACAGGTTTTTTTGTAGTTTCTTCTTTTTTTTTTTCAATTTGGAAGACTCGAACAAGAGGTTCAGTAGTTCATGGAACTGTCGCGTCATGGCTTGACGTTTAATACCTGCATTTTTGATTTTTTATTTTCTTGAGAATTCCGTGACTGGAATATTTTTCTGGAAATGATGGATTTTGACTCGTTGTATATAGGACGAAGTTGCGTGTTGATTTCTCGAGGGAAATCAAAGTGTCACTTACTATGTAGTTGATTTAATTTTTTTTTTTTTGAAAATTACTAGGCGGAGTTGATTTTCTTTGGTAAAACAAAGAAAAATTTATTGTTTGTATTATGATTTTTTGCTTTCGGAATATGAATTAACTAAAAATGAGTGATGGTGTTTGAATACATGAGTACATGGGGGAGGAGTTTTGCTCGTTCATTCTCCCATATGATGCATGAAGTAAAAAGTTAGTGCATTCAATCATGATGAGTGATGCACCCGGTGGATTGGTAAATGAAATTATTGCATCTGACATAGACACACACCGGGGGAGAGCAGAAATTAATTTTTATCATTTAATTCTAGTCTTGCCTCTAGAAACATTTACTTATTGTATTAGGACTTGAAATCAATATGTACTAATAATAATTGAAAACTTCCTCCTTGACATGGATAGTCGACTACGATGATTGATAATATACTTATAATGGCATTAATGATGAGAGCATTCCAATTTAGACGATCCAAAATATTCTATGCTTGAAATCTTCACGTATGAAGACATTTGTGGCCTTAGTCTGTCTGCTTGTGTGCAATGTGCGTGGTCATAATTATCTTGACCAAAAGACAAATGACTTTGTAGATTATCTTAGCTGTCAAAAATGAATAACGTCGTCCCCGTTTGCACGCGGTGAAATCATCAGCACCATCGTCAACTCACCTTAACTTAAATGAAAATTATCGTAACTCCAAACGTCGTTGTAAGCGGTTTTTATTGAGTTATAAAACGTCATTGATACAAGAAAGTATAATAATTTTTATAAGAAACAATAACAAACTTTTCCATCCCGACACAAAAAAAAAATATATAAAACGTTTGTTTTTCGAAAGAAAAATCAGCAATAAAATAAACTTAATTTCTTCTCGAGACACCACCTAATATTCAAGGAGTGAAAGTTTCTTCTTTTTCGCACGTGTCTTTGATTAGTTTTTGCGAACTTTATTGATTCACCTCGTTTATGTTGCGGAGGGGTGAGAAAAAAGACTTGTGTCGAGATTTTTTCCCAAGCAAAACTTACAACTTCTTTCACAACTTGACAACAAATTCAAACTTTTAAAATTTTTCCCCTTTCCCATATATACCCTTTCGAAAATTGTTTCATTATTTCTTTTATTTTGAAATTCACTTACGTCTACACATACCTACTTATATGTTTTTTCTTCGAGCATTGCTTATAAAAAATACTTGATGCGTGATTGATAAGGCCTTTTTTCCATCTGACAGGTTTGTTTATTATGAATGGAATACACGGGGATTGGGCGCTACTTTACTAACCAGCGTGCCCCCGTCGACTGAAGCCGTCATGATTAATCGTCAGACTCATCCAAACTTCATTTTAATTTTAAATATTCAATTTATTTAATAATAAAAAATAAAATATTTTTATTGTTTATTTATTTATTTTAATCATTTTGGTTCGTTTCAATTGTACTGGTAACCAAAGTCTTAAATTTTATACGCTATACGTTTTCGAGTTATACGCCAACGTTAATAAATTAATAATCTTAAAAACGTTGGTAATAACATAGAAATGTTAGCTTCTAAAAATAAGGTTTTTACCGACACGTCGAAGCAGTGCGAGCGGAATATCAAGCATTATTAACACTGTATGCACGTTTAAAGGGTAGTTTACTTGGGACTACTTGCTACGTTGTATCAGAGGGAGCCTTAATAAACCGTTGAGGAGCTTCTGTTTAAAAGTCTGATCATGTCAGCAAACGAGGGGCTTTTTGTGTGTATGTATGTGTGTGTATGTGCGTGAATTGGCGTCGTCGGGAGTCTTATACCTCCATCGTTGTCAGCATTACAAAATACATTCAATTCTTTCCATTTCTTCTATGAAATCATCCCTCCGAGGTCCCTAGATCTTATAAAACGTCAACTTGATTCATTTCATTAAGGCAATCTATAACGTAGAAGTGAACCCAAACATTTGTCGTTTAAGAAAATCAGTCAAGTGCGAGTGAAACTTGCCGTGGAAGGGTTTCGTAATACAACTGCACTATTTGTAATACTTTTTTACACAGAGCGTTGATTTTGACAACCGGCGAGAAGGATACATTTTACCCTTTATTTAGCCACTTATTTTAACAACTAAACTTAATTTACCAAAAACCTAGAATACTTTTACTAAAAATTTTGAATATGTAAACATGCATTCATTTTCACTTGTTTTATAGCTTAAATAACTTTGTGACTGTTAAAGTTATTTTTAAAATTCTTACAGTTATTATATTAAAAAAATTGTTTTAGTGTTATTTATCGGTGTTTTGTATTTCCGTTGTCAAGCATTTGTCTCCCACTTATTTGTCTTGGAGGCTAAAAAGTTATACTAAGTACTTTATGCAAGTTTTGAAAGAACTTTGATTACGTTCCACAACACATTAACAACGTTTATACTCATTGTCGCGTTTTGTTTTTCGTTTAACTACTTGTGAATGTTCTAATCATAAACGCAAAGGGAATAAATTGTGAAACGTTAGAGCATTAAATGTCTACACAGAACAAGGAGTTGTAGGAGTTCCGTAACCATAACCGAAACTAATGGATATCCGAAATAAAAATCTATCCATTACCGCGCCAACGAATCCGATATAAAAGTTTTTGGTTATTTCGGATAAGGGGGAGTCATAAATAATTTTGTTATTATTGCTTTTTAAGTAAGACTTATGATTGAATAGCTATAGCAATTATTTATATAACTGATTGTAGTTCCAAATGATAACTTAGAAATAAAGTCAAATTATTACTAATTTCTGATTAACTTTTACTAAACTATCCAAAACTAACGGATAATCCGAAATAATTTCATATCCATTATCGTATTCGAACCCGGTATAATATAATTACTATAGCCGTATCCGCGTTCTGATCCGAAATTTCATATCTATAATATCCCTGACGGAGACTCATCTCTTAACAGGGTCTTCATGGGCAGCATACGCGAAAATAATGACGTCATTTATACCTAACGTTTTCGACACAATACAACGATTGCAGTTTCATAATAAATGGTTGAAAGGTTTTTTTTTTGATGTTTTAAGTCGCTTTAACATCTAAGGTCATATCACGACTGTCTAAACACAGAGAATTTCTGTTGGTCAATTATCTTAGGTCTAGGATTCAACGGGGATCGAACCCAGAACCACTTGACGCATAAAGCGGAGAGAGCAATTGCTCTAACCACAGTGCCAAGGTTGTTCTCTGAAAGGTTTCCAAACTGCAGTTTACCATTTTTATCGCCGTTACCATGTAGTGAAACGCAGTTTATAAATCTTTGTTTACGGATTTTTTTTTAATTTTTAACTAACTGTCGTCGTCTAATTTTATGAACAAAATTAAAAAAGTCAACTGCTTCTTACCGTTCGCATAATTGTGCTCCCAGGAGTTAAGACTCCTTTTGCCCCTCACCCGTTATGCCACTGCGTTTTACCCATTTTAAAACACTTTTAGCTTTATTTCCTGCATATATTTGGAATTTTTATTTTTCCATTTAACACCTATATGTAACCTATCTTCAAGATCGGTGTTTACTTTTTTTAGATGCATACCTCTCATTACTTTACTAAACTTTAAAAAACCACTAAATTTAATTTCTTTTTTATTGTAATCAAAGAAATTGCCTATAACATGGGGGCACTCAGCCAGACGCGTGAGTATGATCTTTAAAAGTTTTTTTTTTTTAATATTATTGTACAAAGCCCTAAAAAGGGCGTTATATTCAACTATATTTTAATTGCAGTTCGAAAATTTGGTAGCTATATTTTACGACCTAAGTTGAGCAAAAACTTTAGCCATAAAATGATGTGATCTTCACGTAAACTTACCGGAATGGAATGTGAGAAATAATAATGTAAGGGTTTGAATATGAAATGTGCAATTGTAATTTTGTTGATAAGTTCTTATCTTTGAAGAAGTGGAAGAAGAACATAAGTTTTAATAACAGGGAAGATTAATTAATCAAGAGAACGAGAGGCCCTCGGGAAAATGAATGTACAAGAAATAGATTTAAACATTTGTCATTGTTAAAGATGATAATATATATCTTGAGAGAAAGTTTGGCTGCGTATTTATTTTTCTTGAGACTTGGATTTACTTCGTTTATATAACGACGGGAATAATAACAGATAATTATTCTTTGTCTTAAACAGTTTGGTTTTGTAATGGCATTTATCATTTGCTCTGAGCAAAGTTTGAAAAATCAAAGAGTTTAATTTTCATGGATCATTCTTTTCCGTTTCAAATATTTGGCGTTTTATTTGAAATAATCAATTTGTCATGCGACGTGCAATGTGTTCCAAGTTCATGTTAATAGAAATTTTTTTTATTTACATTTTTATTGATTGTAAGTAATAAATCAATGTCTATTTTTCTTATATTTACATTTATGGATTTATTATTTTTGTTGGGTCTTATAAGTAGGTACGCGTACCATGTGTGTGTGTAAAACGAATTTTTTATTGATAAATTTGTAAGGTTCTTAAGTGAAACAGGTACTTGAACCAATGTGTGGGTCCAAGGCGAGAAAAAAAAATCATCCCTGTCAGATAAAAATGGTAAGCGCTTATGAAAAATATCATCAATTATTCAAAACAATTTTATGGTTGAGTTTAATATTTGTCATTAAATATATGGACAAGACCAATTAATAATTGAGTATTATTAAATGTATCCATTTTGAAATGGCGCATCGCTTTTATCAATTTTAATGAGTTTTACGTGAGGCTCTCATTAATTTCAATGATAAATCAAACAACACAAGAAACAAACAAAAAAAAAATAAAAAAATGTAACATTTTTTTGACATGAAAAAGACAAGTCATTGATCAAAAAAGTGTCTTGCAAAAATCGCATCTATACAAATATTGGTCAAATCGTCGAGGAAATTGATGGTTTGACATCGAATTTGCATCTTGTAGCTCCCACATTTTGTGTGTGGAACAAGGGGGTCATAAATACGGAGGCTTTTATGTTGGAAAAAAGGCGAGGCCTGGCGTGAACATAATTAAAATCACGAACTTGTCCCATTAGCGCAATCAGCCCGGACCCATCTGAATCTGTGCGACCCTTCCAGGAAATCAGTGTCTCGTCTTTCATCTAAATGACAATCAATTATGCGATTCGATCGTATAAAGCTTTTCAGCACAACGACGTAATCAAACAATATTACACTCGAAAAAATATTTTATTCTTCTCTTGAAATTCCAAGCAAATGTAAAAAATTGCTCGTTAGAGCCCAAGATGGAACGATAAAAAATACGTAAATTATTATTATTATTATTACACGGACGGCGCTAACTTGCATGGTAAAGGATTGGGATTAAAACGCTATAAAGCGAATTTTATTCATAATTGCCGAATGGCAATAAAATTGTTTTAACCAGCAATTTATACAGACTGAGCCAAGAAGAAATTATGTCTTCATCATCATCACCAAATGGCTATATTGCTTTTTAATTTCGTACAACGCTTTGTTTCACCCTTTTACTTTTATGGTTCGCGTTCTTCGCCGAATTCTCATCATTACGCCTAGACATTTTTGCCGTCTCGGCTGCTCTATGACAAATTGATTTTTTTGTATAGATCTAATGTTGCACCTTTGTTTCGACTAGATAATAAATTATTGTACCATCATCACGGTTTTCTCGTTCCTACGAAAATAAATTACAATACTGCAAATATTTGAAAAAAGTCATTAAAGGCCAACCACCTGTTGTAAAAACAGGACAAAACGAACGTTTTTTTTTTTTACTTTTCGTATTTCCTTTTGCTCAGGTTTCAGAAAATATTAAAAAAAAAAACAAATAAAATTGATGTAAAATGTGTGAAAGAAACTTTTTTTTTCGTAACTATTCGCAAATTTGTATTAATCTATACCTATTTTTACGAACCTCTACAAACTAAATCTACGTCACAGTTTTATTTTTTAAAAATATACAAAAGCCGCGGTTTGTATGTTTGAACAATTATGAAGCATTAGCATTCAAAATGAGTTGATATGAATGAAATTAGTTTTAGATGTAAATTTTAAGAATTTCAATAAAACGTGTAAGAAAAATATGAAAATGATTCGTGGTATAATAGGAAGAACTTTCGTGTTTTCTTCCTATTTTTTTACTTTACACACGAATAATTTTTTTAATAGTTAAGACAAAGATTTATCTGCTTATGTATTTATGTATGTATATAAGAGCTAGTGGAAAAAAATAAGACTATGAGGATAAGATTTAATTTTTTCTAAAGCTGAATGTTATAAACAATTAGATATGGAAATTTTGATCATTTCTATCGTAGTTAGGGATTCATCAAGCCAAGTAGCTGAATATTTTTTGAAGAAATAAATTTCCATTTTGATTTAAAATTTAAATCTATGCTTGACTTGTTTGGTATTAAAATATTAATATTTTACTCGATTATGATATGTTTTCAAACCAAAATTACTACAAGTAGCTTGAAAATGAAGTTTGGTAGTGAATCTCTAATCATAGTTATTGTCATTAACTATTGTTTGCTATATTAAGAAGATCTCTTTTTGGGCATTGGAGAAATATATGCATCTAAACTATGGAATTTAAATTAGCATATAAAATAAGGTAACAACAACGCACGTAGTCCACTTATTGTTAGTGGGGCAGAGATTAGGTGTGTTCGATCTCCGCTCCATGCGTCAGAGGCACTGGGTTCGATTTCCGTTGAATCCTAGAGATTTCAAGACTAATTATCGAAAGAAATTTTTTGTGAATAAGCAGTCGTGATAAAACCTTCGATTTAAAGCGACATAAAACACTAAAAATAATAATAAAAGAAAACCATGTTAATTGTGGTTTTGCAAAAAAAAAGTCTTTTTTGTACTGGAGTTTACTTGTTACTCATTATACCATATTACTATTAAATCTATTTAATTTGGGGTACATGATTAAATTCAATCAATATTTCTTTATTTCTCGGATTTAAATATTTTGTTTACTTGCTCTTATTCTGATTATTCTTATGGATTCCACTCACATTTACTAGTATATTACCTACCATTTTTTTTTTTTTTGTAAAATTAAAATAAATATAATGTGAATAATTACCTATGTATTATTGGTAGGGAGGAAGAAAAATATTGTTACTATTCATTATCTAGTTAGGTCTGACAAAACATAAAATTAGATAAGACTAAAGATTATTTCACTAATATTTGATTACAACTTCGAAAACGAAATATGAACAACGTAAAAGATTGAACTATTACAGATTCTCGAAAAAGCTATCATTGATGAAAGATAAAAACATCATCAAATTTATGACTTGTAGAAGTTGTAGCTTAATATCCACAATTGAGCGTTTTTTAATGATGTATCGCTGATGTTTGTATTTATGAAATATATACAAACTATATAGAATAGATATTAGAATATATAAAACTGAATATATTGCTTACATAATTATCATAGGAAAAGCAATTTTCAGTTTTTGTGACATAAAAATGTCAAAAATGTCTTAGTGTAAATATCTTTAAAAAATTATTGGCAGCCAACAAATATTCCTTACATACACAATACATAATTACATAAATACATAATAATACAAAAATGGTATATAACCGAAAAAAGTCCTTCAAGTTTCTACATGTATAGTTATCCTAATTAATTTCTCATTAAATTAGCTATTATTACAGCTAGAAACATAGACTCTGTTAGAAAAAATATTTTCACTTATATTTAAAAGGGTAGGAGGTAATGTATAAGGTCCAATGCTATAATCAAAATATTAATACAAATTGCTGTTGAGTCGGATTAGTTCTTTAAAATAATACTCGTATAATATTCCCCTTTTTACTTTTTTTTCCTGTAAACTTTAGCCTCCGAAATTGTTCTCCTTTTTCATATAAACATATTAACATTTTCATGGTTATTTTCTTTACAAGATGAAATAAAAACGGACAAATAAATATTTCGTAAGTATTGAAAACGTACCTACCTTAATAAATAAGTTTTGTAGATATAATTAAATTTTCGAAAAGAAAAAAGTGCGTTTAATTTGTACATAAATTAATTGTGCATGGTTGACAGTTTAATATTTAAAAACTTTACATTATGAATCGGTCTATGTATAGTATATGTAGTAAATATTAGCAATCAAAACTTGGTCCGGTGTGGACGTCTTTTCGAGTGAATACGAATACTGGCAATAACAAGAATTGATTTGATTCAACATAGCTGGCTGGCTTGTTTATCAAAAAAAAAAAAAAAAAATATATATATAAAGTGCAATTAATTGGGGTGATTTAATCAAGAAGTGTGATTCTGTGCACACCGGGGAAGAAGGAGGACCGTCACACTCCAGCCTCCGGTGTGTCTGGGGCACGGAGGCGGACGAGAGATCCCAGGAGCATGGAGTCCAATAGCGGTCATGGGCAGGAGCAAACAAAGGCAACGAACGAACCCAATAAATACAATGAAAACGAGCCTGTCACAGCAGGTAAGCTGAATTTCAAAGTATTTATTGAAAAAAAACAATCAAATATAGGAATAGCACCAAGCATAAGTGCGCTAAAGATAGCCAAAATATTACATAAAATTGATAACGGCAAGGGCATATGCGAGATAAAGAAAGTAGGTAGAAATAGAGTAATTGTTGAGACAAGCAACCCAAAATCAGCAAATGATATTATATCAGTCAGCGAACTTTATGAAAACGGCTTTAGGGCCTATATCCCGGCATTTTTAACATCCCGTGCAGCAATCATTAGGGACATCGACATGGAATATTCAATAGATGAACTCAAAGAAGGACTAGACTCAGGTGATTTCAAAGTTAAACACCTATACAGAATAACAAAAAGAGAGAGAATGGGAGATGAAACACGATTCACCCCCACAAAAACATTAAAAATAATATTCCATGGGCAACATATACCCCAATACATATATTTATGGAGGCTCAAAGTAGAATGCAACCCATTCGTGCCTAGGGTGAAACAATGTTTCAAATGCCTTAGATTTGGTCATAATACAATGCAATGCAAAAGTAAAAACGAAAAATGTATAAACTGCGGAGATATAAATCACAAAATAGAAAACTGCGATAAAGCCCAACCAAATTGTGCAAACTGTGGCGGCATACATAAAGCCACCGAAGCAACATGTCATGAAAAAGCGCGACAGATCAAAATAAATGAAACGATGGCATATCACAACATAAGTTTTCATGAGGCAGCATTGGAAATTCCCTCAAACTCAAGCACGAAAACCCAAAACCTGTACGCTGTCAGAACACGGAATAGATTTGACCTTTTGGGAGAAGAGTTTCCGCCTGTAGGTGAGAAACTAAATTCTATACCGAAATACACCCCACCACCCATATCAAGATTCGGAAGAGGAAACGGAAAAAACATGAAAAGCAAAGGAAACACAGAAAAAAGGAATCGAAGTGACACTAACTCCAGTATGGAACCAGAAGTAAGGAGAACACAAAGAAAAATTAAAAAAAAAATAATAATAAATAATAATGACTCGGACTCAGAGGGACCAGCCGTAAAAACAATAACACTGGCCAGAAATGAGATAATCGTACACTCCAACCAGCAACAACAAGAGCTAAATTCAAACAATCACATAACACAAAAAGTAAACAGAGAAGATGAAGAATTGACAGAGAAAGAAGCAGGTAAATTTTCGAGAATGGAACAAGAAGAAACTGAGTTGGAACAACAAACACCTTGGAACAAAATAACAAGAAATAGAAATAATCTAAATAAAATTGAAATACAAAAAGATAAAGAAGACAAAGAAGACAAAGAAAGAAGCGATCCTGAGATGACCAGTGCCAAGCGTACACAACGCCCGAAAAAAGGAAGACCTAGAGGAAGATCTAGGTAAAGTCTTTAAAAGTAAAAATGTAATAAAACTTAACAAAAAAAAATAAATAAATAAAAATAATAATAAACAAATTAAATCAAAATAAATAAATTTAAAAAAAAAAATAATAATAATAAATCCGAAACAAACGTTAGAGTTATAAATAAGGAAAACAATTTAAAACCACTACATTTAAAAATAATAACAAGCACTTAACACTTCTCTACTCAAAAACATCCAATAAATTAATAAAACTAAATTAAGAAACAAATAAATATCATACAAACCAAAATAATAAAAATTGAAATTAAAAAAAATAAAATAAAAATTATTAAAAAAAAAAATGCCAAACAACTTGAAAATATTACATTGGAATATACGTAGCATTTACGCTAACAAAGAGGACCTGGAAATAATAATAGCCAAAGAAAATTACGATATCATATCACTTAATGAAACTTTTCTAAGCCCAAAAAAAAATTTTTACATGAAAAACTACAATATAGAAAGACAGGACCGTATACAAGAAAATGACGGAAACAGACACGGCGGATCAGCAATCCTTATCAAAAAGCACATAACATACACCAGAATAAACTTAAACTTCCCCGCAAACATAGAGCCGACAGGAATAAAAACTTCTGCCGCAGGAAAAGAATTAAACATAATCTCTATATACGCCCCTCCAAAACACGGGGTTAGCAAAAAGGAATGGATGGATCTTTTACGGCAAATGAAAGAGCCCGTAATTTTAATGGGGGACCTCAACTGTCACCACTTAGAGTGGGACCCAAACTGCCAAAAACCTGACAGAGAGGGAGAAGCTCTCCTTGGGGCTATTGAGGACTCTCAATTATTTATAGTAAATGACGCCTCACCTACGAGAGTTAACCGGCCGGGATGGACCCCAAGCATTATAGACCTTGTATTAGTCTCTACGAGCATAGCAACTAAAACAGATCATTGGAAAGTACACGAGGAAAGTTATGGAAGCGACCACTACCCCCTAGAATTCTCATATATATGCAACTACTACCCCCAAAAACCCAAAGAAATAACATTCACGTACAAAAAAGCTTACCGAAAAACAGATTGGGTAGAATACAAAAATATAATAAGAAATAAAATACTTAAAAAAGAAGCTCCGCCAAATAACGAGGCCTATAACGAACTTAAAAAAATCATTGACTCGGCCGGGGCAAAAACAATTCCAATCGTAAAGTCTAACGTGCACGCAACGAAAAAACCTCCTTGGTGGGATGACGAAATCAAAAAAGCATGGCTTTTACGAAAATCATGCCTAAAGGAATTTAACAGAAAACCAAACATTGAAAATTACCTGATTTATAAAAAACAACAGGCACAAACCAAAAGACTAATCAAGGAAAAAAAAAAGGAAACCTGGATCCAATTCTGCGATAGCATAAATCCTAATACAACAACCACTGACGTATGGGAAAAAATCAAGAAAATCAAACATGCGACCAACCCAGAAAACAAAAACAGGATCAGGGACACCTCCTGGATTAATGACTTTGCTCACAAGCTAGGGCTAGAAAAATGCGAAGCACCAATAACAATCCCACAGGAAAAATTTAAAAATAAAAATCTCAAAGGAGCGGACCATCTAGAGGGCCCAGTCACCGAAGAGGAAATGAGGTTGGCATTGGATCATAGGAAGAAAACGAGTACAGGATATGACGAAATAAATTACCAAATGATCCAACAGCTCCCCAAGGTAGGAATGAAGGTACTCTTGAATATCTTTAACTGGACCCTGAACACATCCCTTATTCCGGCCGACTGGCGAAAACACATAATTGTCCCGATCCCAAAACCCAACAGACCATTAGAAAGGGCCGATTCCTATCGCCCTATCACACTTCTCTCCTGCATTGCCAAAACGCTAGAAAGCATTATTAAAAACAGAATGGACTGGGTCATAGAAAGAAATAACATTTTGCCGACAAACCAATATGGATTTAGAAGAGCAAGAAGCACACAGGACAACCTAAGCATTCTTAACACGGAGATCCAAACAGCATACAATTTGAACCTGTACTTGTACTGTGCCTTCATTGACTTAAAAGGAGCCTTCGACAATGTCAATCTTGAAATTATGGCTGAAATCCTTGGCAATATTGGCCTCCCTAAAAGCATCACAAGGTGGATTTATCTATATTTCAAAAATAGAGCCATATACATCAGAACCAATAACGACCTGCACGGGCCTTTCTGGGGAACAAAAGGTCTCCCCCAAGGGTCATTACTAAGCCCATTATTATTCTCACTCTACATTAAATCACTTAACATAAGAGAACATCAAACTTTCACGTTGTTCTACGCTGACGATATTGTTTTAGTCCACAAAAGTAAAAATCACGAAGACGGTTGTAAAAGACTACAAAACTACATTTTGACCATAGAGCAAAAACTTAAAAAAATACAACTCGAACCATCCATGGACAAAAGCCGAGTAATGATATTCACCAGACACCGGCTCAAATCAAGCCCCAGAATAATTCTTAATAATCAAACCATCCCAGTCGCCAAACAATACAAATACCTTGGTGTTATCTTTGATGATAAAAGTACCTGGGAACCGGAAATCAACGCCATAGCTGCCAAATGCGCCAAACCCTTAAACATCTTAAGAGCCATTAGCGCAACAACATGGGGTGCACATCCTGCAACAATGCTTAAACTCTATAAAGCATTAATACAGCCACACTTCGACTACTCCGCAATCTTGATTGATACAGCATCTCCTAAAAGACTCAATAAATTGGACATAATACAAAACAAGGCTTGCAGAACAATAGTTGGAGCACTTAGATCAACACCTATACAAATCTTACTGAAAGAATGCGCGCTACCACCTCTGAAAATCAGAAGAAAATTCACAGCCGATAAATTTCTAATTAAAAAAATACAACAACAAAAACATGAATTAGTTTCGAGACTAGAAAATTTACGCCAATCACTTAATACCAACTACTGGAAAAATAAATCGGAACCAGTACTTCTAACGGCATACAAAGAGCTCAAAGATAGTCGAGTATCAAAGTTTCGATTGCAACCCTACTATCAACTGGAATGGAGTTCCCTTATGGTGCGACCAGTGGTTATAACCGATCTCTTTAGCAAGGATGAACTTCCGTACAACACCAAAAATAAATTCTATAACCTGCTAGGCAAAGGCTTCGATACCATAATCTTTACAGACGGATCGATTCAAGGAGACAAAAGCGGAGTGGCAATTTACAATACTACCAGTGAAGAAAAATTCATGTATAAAATCGATAGAAGGGTTAGCAGTTGGATGGCTGAACTTATAGCCATACAAAAAAGCTTGGAAAAAGTCACCACCAAAAGAAATCAGAAAATTCTAATCGCCTCCGACTCGCTAAGCGCGCTGAAATCTATACAGAGTGGAAAATTTAAAGATCTTAATCAGGAAAATATATCTAGAATAAAAAAAAACTATCATAAGATTACCCAAAGAGGTAACACACTCTACTTGGTGTGGATCCCAGGTCACAAAGGGATAAGCGGAAACGAAATGGCCGATCAGCTGGCCAAAAAAGCTTGCCAGAGTGGGAAGGCGTTGAAGGTCCCCTGCACTAGGGAAGAGATGATCAACAAAAGAAAAAAGCTACTATGGGGGTCATTCGACCAATGGTACAGGAAAAAATCGGAAGTAACCGGAAAAAGATACTTCCAAGATAATGAAAAGGTTGCACAGGAACCATGGTTTGATGGAAGGACGTCAAGAGAATACATCAGGATCATCATCAGGATCCAGTCCGGCCACGCTCGAACGCCGCAGTGGCTGTACCGAATGAACCTGGTGAACTCGCCGACTTGGGAATGTGGTGGCGACGGATGCTTGGACCACCTACTGGGCTGTACCCACCTTAAAAAGGAAATCGAGACGTTAAGGAACAGACTTAGGAAGGAATCAATTTATGGCCCATTCTGCTTTACATACCTGACCAGTGACCCACTAAGCGAAGCGGCAAAAGCTGCCATTGACTTTTTAAAGAAGTCAAACACAAATATATAGGGGGAGAACGATAGAATCAAATATTGATGTTCAATGGAAAAAGGAGGAAAAAAAAAATCATTCTTTATATGTACACTATATCTCTAGATATAATAATTTTAGAAGCTAAGGGATGAATTATAATAGATTTAAAACTGCATTATTAAGTTTTATATATTAAGTTTATGTAGATAATCTTTAACAAATTAGCTTTATTATTGATAAGTTAAGTCTAAACATAAACTTAAGTAAATAAGTAAGTTAAGCATAAGTATAAGAGTATGTAAATTTAATTTAAGAAGTATTGTCTTCATTTTGTTTTAGCTTATGTAGTATTTTGTTATCAATTTATATGTATATATATATATATGTATTTATACGTATGTGTGTGTATGTAAATATGTATGTATGTATGTATGTATGTGTGTGTATATGGTATAGATGTGTATGAGTGCGTATATATATACCTACTAAGTCTGTAGAGAATAATTGGCCACAAAGTCTTTATAAAAGACAGGGCCAGATAAATAAATTTAAAAAAAAAAAAAAAAAAATACAGCTAGAAACATAGACTCTGTTAGAAAAAATATTTTCACTTATATTTAAAAGGGTAGGAGGTAATGTATAAGGTCCAATGCTATAATCAAAATATTAATACAAATTGCTGTTGAGTCGGATTAGTTCTTTAAAATAATACTCGTATAATATTCCCCTTTTTACTTTTTTTTCCTGTAAACTTTAGCCTCCGAAATTGTTCTCCTTTTTCATATAAACATATTAACATTTTCATGGTTATTTTCTTTACAAGATGAAATAAAAACGGACAAATAAATATTTCGTAAGTATTGAAAACGTACCTACCTTAATAAATAAGTTTTGTAGATATAATTAAATTTTCGAAAAGAAAAAAGTGCGTTTAATTTGTACATAAATTAATTGTGCATGGTTGACAGTTTAATATTTAAAAACTTTACATTATGAATCGGTCTATGTATAGTGAACAATTATATGAATATATGAAAATATCAAGAAAACAAATCTTAAGTCATTTTTTAGAAAATTAAAGCTACTTTCATAGTCCTGTTCATAAAATCTTTCAGAAAACTCGAGACAGCAAAACTACTGCATGACTGCTCATTAGTAATTATAACTTTAGATGGCTTTTATCGAGGTTTATATTCTTCAGTATAACATTTAAGACTAACAAACAGTACTTGCCAGTAAAAACAGGCTTTAAATTGCATCCTATTCAACATAATATCATAACGTTTTATCTTAATATTACTAAATATTAGGTTTAATTTAATTATAATACGATACAAACAACAATAACTTAATTTGATTTAAAAACTAAAATACCCTTACTCTTATAAAAAAATTTTTTTTTTTGGTTAGAAAAAGATATTATTTAAATAATAGTAGTCTCTATACCCGACACATCGCCAGTCCGACAAGTCCAGTAGTTTGACACTCCTTTTAACATATACCATTTAAGCAGTGCGGAGTATTTTTGTTTTGTTTTTTAAGTCAATTAAATGGTTCAATATAAGCAACTTTACATTTTTCATTAAAACTCTAATAATCTGACAACTTCTTTAATCCGATATATCCCAGTTCCAATGTTCCATACGTGCTGGACTACAGAGGTTCTACTGTATTTCAAACTCTTCTTATAGTTAAAGAAACCCATGATCGTTGCCTTTTCCTAAACATAAGTTTAACTTCTCTTGTTCAGATTGACTTGTCATATGGTTAAGACCAGCCCCATATCACTTAAATACGAGAAAGGCTAAAAAAAGTGACCGATTGTCCCGCAAATCTTAGTACCTTAGGGTGGCGCTGGCAGGCTAGTTGAAAAACAGCTGTTAACTATTTGTGTTGTTAAAAGGGTCATACGCCTCAAACAGCCCCCTACCCCCTGTCACTTAAACTTATCATCCCTTATCAGAGTTATTATACTTATTATATAAAAATTCTTATCATAATTATTCTCATAAAATAACAATAATAATGAAAACAATAAAAATAATTTGCCTGAAGTTTAAAAAAATTATTTCTAACCTCCAACCTTTATAAAAGTCTTCGGTCTTCGTGGTCTTCGTTCAACTCGTTTTCAACTAATATTACTGGCGATATCTGCAAATGCGTTCAAAATAGGTACCTAGTACCTACATTTTTGTAACATGGAGTTGTAGGGGGCTGGTTAAGACCGCCATCCTGTGATGGTTTTTAAAAAGCATTTTTTTTATTTTACAGATTAATCTACTGTAAGGTCTATGTGCCTCTTTCGATTGAGTCTTCTCTGGTTTCTGGGCGAAGACATATTTACTAAGTTTTCCCGTATTGTAGGAACGTTGTTTATAACTTCCTTTTCATGTGGAAGTTTATGCATTTGTTGTTTCCCTGCGTGCAGTGATTCTTTTCGAGTAAAGTTTTCTCATTTTTTGAGTAAAATTTTGGAAAAAGATTAAGTCAAAATCATACGTTTTTCATTAGGTATATAAAAATAACACCCAATTTATACAAAGTGCATTTAAGCATCAAATAATATTATATTAAAAATATAATACCTATCTATACAAAAATTAATCTTATAAGATTATGCAGGTTTGCTGGTCCATTGACAAATTGCAATTATCTATCGACTTTTTGACGAAATGTTGTAAGATGTATTGTAAGCCATCAACATGTCAGTTGTAATAATTTAACAACTATTACAACTGTTAGAATTGTGAATAAACTTCTTTAACGTTATAGAAAACAATAAAATAGTGACTTAAGAGTCGATTATCATCATCAGTAAAATTATTTTAATTATTAAAAGAAAACATTTTGCCTCTTGTCTTTTCAAATTAAATACATATTGATACATCAATTTAGACAGATGGACAAAAGATTGAACTGATGCCCACAAGATAATTTGTTGAAAATTTGAATGGCGTTTCCTTTCCATTTCCTTCATGTAATCCCATGTTGAATTCGTTATTTTCTCGCTAGAACAATTAAAACGTTTTTTTTCCTTCTAATTACATCAGGGTTAATAAACTTATAAAATATTACAAATAAATGTGAGTGTTGATAACCTGTATCTCATTTGAGTAGTTCTGGGGCGGGAGATATTAAAATGTAAATAATAATCACACATTAAAACAAAGGATAATTATTGTTGTTATTAACATTTTGAAAAATGGATTTATTTTATTGGTGTAAAAATCTTTGGTCAACAGCCAATCACACAATCCGAGCGCATTCATGAGGGCCCATTTTTTCTTCTTTCAACTATAACGACTTCATTGTTTCCCATTGTTCATTAAATAAGGCCGGAAATATAAAATGTTTTTGATAAAGCGATTAGTTAGGAGGATTACATTTACTTTTTATTTTTCATAAATGTAATTTGAATATATTTAATTTGCTTCTGTGTCATTTATTTGAACTTTTCAAGCGCAGACGTTAGTAAAGGGTATTATAAATATGAAACATTCCTCATATGAAACCAATTAAATTAAATACAGGTTAATTGCGTTTTATTATAATGACACACATATTTGCTAACATACTATGCAGATAATTGCTACCTGAATTCCTAGTTTATCTCAAAAATTTTTTGCAGATTATTTTTTTCCTAAGCATGGTTATTATAAATATTTATACCATTAACGTAAACATTTAGATATAGTTTAAAAAATTAAGAAATGAAATATCACGTTGTAATTTTGTTAATTTTTTTTCTTCGAGTCTCAAATTCGTTTTTTGTTGATAATGTGGACGAGAATTTTTATACTTTACACTCATACAACAATGTTAGCCAAGCTTGTGCGTGGCAAAGTCAAGTCTATTACAAACAACTAAAAACAGGTGAAGATAATTGGGCAATTCGAAGTAAGTTGAAAACTTTTTACAAAATGTAATTAAACTGCACATTATTCTTGTTTTTGCATTTTTTTTAAAGTGATGGATGCATCTTTTAAATTCGAGTCGGGAATGTTAGCACGAAATTATTTAAGTATTGGCTCGTTCGATCAATGTGTGGAGATAGACGAAGATTTGGAGCTCGGTAAACTTTATGGAAAATACTGTACATTTACTTTATTTGTTCCGAAAATGGAAGAAACGGAAATTATTAAGACTTATGAAAAGCATACGAATTATTTAGGGGTTAGTATTAATTTAGTCTTACAACAATAAAATATTTACTTTAAACAACCCAAAAAAAATCTTGAATTCTCAACTAAGCAAACGTTATTTATTATGAGTTGAAATATAGACTTTAAATTATTTAAATTCGGAAAATATTAATACATTTGAAACTAAATAAATATTTATTTATCAGAGAAAATATCAATACCAAAAATTGCAGCTGTTGTATTTTTAATTTAATTAATTTTTATATTACAAAATTGTAACAAAAATCACTGTATAATTTCTACTGATTAATGAACACCGATAATTTTGAAATTTAATTCCTATTTTGAATAAATTAAATATCTATAACTACCTACTTAATTAAAATATATATGCATTGAAAATCAAATATAAAAATATCAGTTTTATGAACTCGAAAAATGATCGGTTTTTGGTATTGGTTTTTAATATGCTAATTGACTTAATTGGTAATGGTATTAATATTGATTCGATAATTATTTTAAAACATGTCCTTCAGTCCATACTCTGTGAAAAAAATCAAGAAAACGAGGTACTATTAATTTCATACAACTTTTTAGAGTTGAATTTAACATTTACAAATTGTTTGAAAATTTTTTTCTCTAATAAGTTATAACCAGAAGTATTGAAAGTCAATATTAAATATTTCTAAGATTTTAGTCAAGGATTTACAATTATGGAATCGACATTTTAGAACAGCTATCGTTTGTAGGAGAGATTTTTGATACATCGGTACCAGGGATGTTACAAATATTTTACATTCGCATTCACATTCATATATGTACCTATATGTAGGTACATAGTTTGAAACATTTTAAATGTTCGCAAACACATGAAATTATGCGAATGTTTTGCAGATCATGATAAGTAGAAAAGGCCTTAAATATGAGCCACTGCCTATTAGACCAGGGTCGATAATTTTTGAACCCAAAAAAAATTTTAGTAGGATGAAACCCATGAGAAAAGGAAGAGAATATTAAATATAACAAAAATGAAAGGCAAATAAATTACGGTCGATCTGATGTCAGGAAGTGGAAAGGGGAGGAAGGGTTAAGAATAGAAACGGTTTATCTCGATTTTCGACAAAACTACAAGTCCTATGGAAAAAAATTAAATGCCAAAGTTGTAGATAATAAGAAGATCTACAACTGCTAACATTTTTTTCACATAACCTCAACATTTATGTGAAAAATTCCACTAACTAAGTTTTTGGTTTTTAAATTTTATCTTTTACAAAAAATTTATTTTTCATGGAATTTGGTAAAAACTCACCTTTAAATGTCCCAAACACACCAAATTAAATTCTCACGTCAAGGTATCTACCTTTTTAAACAAGTCTGTTGGCTTTTTTGTTGAAATCTCTACTTTCTGATCGTGCAAAAAATATACATTACAATGTTAAATGTTCCTAGAAAATGCAATAATTAAAGTGTTTATTTTAATAAATTTCTCAAAGTTTTATTTGCACAATTGTATTATGTTGGTGAAAATTATTGGAAAGAAGTTACCGTCCATTAAAACTAAGGACCACTCTTTGACTTGATTTTCAAGCTACTTGACTTAAATTTTGCTTATAATCAAGTCAAACTCAAATCAAATGTTAATATTTAAATATCAAGTCAGGGTATGGATTGAATTTGCAAGTAATTTCCTTTCAAAGTTTAAATGTAAAGCTCAATTCATTGTACAAAATGTCTAAATACATGACTTGATGAATGCCTAATTACAACAGTTAGTAATTGAAACCAAACAACGAACATTAACAAACATTTTGAGTACTGCAAGAATTTTTATGACTATAAAAGTATAGTATCCAGAAGCGTCGGAATGTTTTGAGTGCGTATATTGAGTAAGTCTAGTTATAGCTGACCGAAGGGGTGGGATAAAACTGTTAAGTGAAGAAAATATACTAATAAAAACTTACCAGTTATTATAAATATAAAACTGTGACAAAGTAAGAAACGGGCTTTTTAAATAATGCCCGAATTTTATAAAAGCTTATCTCGTATATGATAAAACAAAGGATTATTTTATATATCTAATTTGTATCCAGATTGGTGGATGGCTGATATAAGTAATACCCGAAAAAGCTCGTAAAAATTCCATGTGTTACCAGGTCTTTCGGTGAACTTGAATATATTTATCAACACGAAATAACTTTACACAGTGTTAAAGTAAACCATTAATTTTTCATATAATTTTAGGTAGTGGATTCCATCCCATATGAAAAAAATGGAAATTCTGTCAAGGTTGGAGTCAAATGGGCTATTTGTGTTCCAAATGAATGTACAGTGGAAGACTTAAACCTGCACCTCAATAATTATTTTCAAAGATTGAACCCGGGTTATTCGGTTCAAATACTTGAAAATGAGTGCCAATTGCGAAGTAACTTAGAGTACCCTATAACTTTTTTGGATTGTACCATCATGTAAATAATTTTCAAATAGATTAAATATTATAAATCTAATTACTTTTTATTTGTAGTCTAGTTTTTGTGCTTGCAATTGGAACGGTATTAGTTGTAGGATGGCTTGATTATTTCTACAATTTCTTCAAAATTGGTTAGCCTGGCTAAGTATCCCTTGAAATTGAAAAATATTTAGGAAAATTATTATTTTATAGAAAAACCAGCATCGGCATGGTGGGATTTTTCTTGGTATGCTAATGGAAAGGAGCTCTTTTCTTCTCAAGCGGCTCCGGAGTTTATATCATGCTTAAGTGGAATACGAGTGCTTAGCACGTTAATGGTGATTTCAACGCACGAATATGTATGGTTTCTGACTAAAACGTATATTTACAATGTTAAAGACTTAGTTCAAGTAATTAAAGCAATTAATTTTAAATTAATTAAAATAAATATAATCAATTAATTTTTTAGTGGCCAACAAGCAGCATACAACTATTCTTTTATGGAAACCCAAATGTGGTGGATACCTTCTTTGTATTAAGTTCCACTTGCATGACTTACAATTTTCTTAAAAGTTATTTACTTAAAAAATCGTACAGTATTTACAAGCTCTATATGAATCGAATATTACGGTATAAAGTATCCAATGTTCTCTTTTAATATGTTATATAGTCCATTAATTTTTTGTAGAATTCTTCCAAGTTTGGTAGCGATTGTTTTATTTGTTATAGGAGTTGCAATACATTTAGATTCTGGCCCATTGTGGAAAGCAAAAATCAAACTAGAAACAGATGTATGTAAGGAATATTGGTGGGCTACAATTTTTGATTTTTATGGAGCTCTTCATTTATTGGTAAATTTCAAAATTGAAATCTCGGTGCAGTTTTTATGTAGTTAATACTTTTAGTGTGTCGTCCAAGTATGGTCTCTAAATGTAGATTTACAACTCTTCTTCATATCACCGTTATTGCTCATTCCATTTGTTAAATTTTCAAAATTTATTGTCAAATGTATCATTGGTATTCTAATTTTTATTGGTATACTACTTCAAGTATATTTAATATTCACCTATAATGTTAGTATGGGACAAACCAGAATGTAAGTATTGGTTATGTCGAGTACAGATAAAATTTTAATATCTGATTTCTCTTGCAGTTTCACCCAAAATTTAGAGGTTTTTCGATATTATTTTACAAGTCCTTATAACCGTTTTGCTTCCTGGATCATTGGAATGGCTTTGGGCTATTGTTTATTTCATACGAGAAAAATGAAACTTTATCTCACGTCCGTATGTATATGAGTAGTAATTAAGTAATTAACAACATATTAAATCGTTTCTTTTTTCAATATTTATAAGTATATAGGTAATGTAGAAAGCCAATTAAAAATACTTATTGACTAACTAATACAGCTAATAGGTTTATTATTTATACATTCGATTTTGCTTAATTGGGACGTATTAATTCAAATGATATATACGATTGATAAATTTTACATAAAATTTAACAATAACTGATTTTCCCTTCACATTTAAATCAAGTATCAATTGCAAATTCGATGTTTACCAAAGCAATATAAACGCTCAATAAATATATAATGTTCCTCCAACTAATTTGCTTATAATAATTTAATTAAGCTTGAATACTTTTTCGCAATGAAGAACATTTTCTAGTTTTTGACATTTTTAAAATTTATAATAGAAACAGAATCTAGGTTTTAAAAATTAAAAAAAAAAATGTAATCGCATGACTTTTGTTTTGTCGAAGCTAACATTTATACTCGTATCAGTTTATTATGTTGTATACTCAAGCAAAATTGCAAATACATTTTTTATGCAAAGGAAGCTTGGAAAAATTATTTATAAAATACAAATGAAATATCGCATTGACAAACTGCAGTATGATGAATTATCTTTGTTCAATGAATATGATAAATTCATAATTATATGCTTTACTGAAAAGTTGTAACTATATATTCCGTAAGACTTAATATAGACATCTATAATTGAACGTGCCAACGTATTTTTACGTTTTGAATTTTTCACATAAATTTTGAGATTATGTGAAAGAGTGTTAGCACAGAAGTTCTAGATCTACTTATTATCTACAACTTTGCTGTTTAACTTTTTTCCATAGGACTTGTAGTTTTGTCGGAAATCGAGATAAACGGTTTCTACCCTTACCCTCCCTTGCACTTCTCCCCTCAGATCGACCGTTATTTATTTTTCCTTTCATTTCTGTTATATTCTCTTCCTTTTTTAATGGGTTTCATCCTAATACAATTTTTTTTTTTGTTCAAAAATTATCTACCCTGGTCTATACCGGCGGTTACGAAGTTAGCAATTGCCACGATTGGATCAAGTTCCTACTGAAATTGATCACATAATAAGCAATACAAGAGTATACATTGCAGAACGATATTACTGTTTGTACTGTGACATTACACATGCACAACTAGATCTTTAATACATTTAGTGAGGGACCCCTGTACACAGAGACATTGAAAACAGCCTTACCGAAATGCGGAGGTAGGACTGCTTTGTACAGGGATTATAAAAATAAACTTACAATTAATTAATTTTAAACTGTTTTCTCGTGTGCAGTAAGTTAAAATAACACTTATATTAAGTGTTTATTTTAATAACTCTTTTTTAGTAATAATCAGAAAAAATGTTCCCGCCTGGGTGAATGAATTAGATTTCAGGGTACAATACTGAATGTTAATTCTTCTTTCTTTATGCTCCATGAAATTACGGAATTCTAATAATTTATGAATATCTACTATTTGTAGCTTTTCATGAAGTAACTAACTTTACTTGATTTTCAAGCTTTAAATTTACTTGAAAATAAAGTCAAACTCAATTTAGATGTTTATATTTAAGTTTCAAGTCGAATCAAGCATTTAATTTACAAGTCATTTCTTCTTCTCTAATCCTTCTAAAAAAAATAAAGAAAATTCACTAATCATACAATTAGTTTAACTAAGAAAAAATGCATAATATGAAAAAATCAACATTGACAGTGAAGATACCTCAATTTACACTATATATGTATTAAGCAGTAAAATCAGGTTTTAGATTTGTTTTTAATTTTTTTCTCAACAATCGTTTAGTGAAACATATTCAAATTTTGCAAAATTATTTTCTATAATTCAAATGATATAATTTGAAAATTTGAAAGATTAATCATCTTGTTTACACAAGTTAAAATAAAAATCTATTGAGTAAGCAAATCTTCAGAAGAACGTATTGCAAATGTATTTTAATTTACAGATTTTATAAACTGTTATAATTTGAAGGGCTTATAGTCAACCATTTACAATTTTTAAAAGCAGATTTAGGTTTTACTAAGAACCATCCTAGTGAATTTGTGTTCGTTATCATTTTGATTTATACCTCCCAAACACCTTAAATATTATTTTTTATTTTTGAATTACCAAATTGAAAAAATGAAGCTTCGTCATACTATAGTCAATACATTTTTCCAATATGATATTATTTTTCCAAGTTTAGCATAAAATAAGATTTCGTCAACCCGTATAAAAATCTAATTTGAAACTGTCTGACTCTTAAATTATACGTCTGTGATGCTTGAATTGGATTTCAATTTCCTCAAAACCTTACAGTAGCAATTGCAGAGCACAATTACGTTTATCTCTTCTATTCTTTTGTTAGCTTGGAAATGACAAATACTATTTTTTGATCTATTTCTAATTGATTAAGTTTAAAGAAAGAGAATTTTTATAAGTAACATTTTATTTTCTTAGATTTTAGAATTAATTTATAACAAATTTTTAGCGTTCATTGATAATTCTATGGATAATAGGCGCTATTTGTCTATCCTTTTCTTTAATTACGTTCCCACTCGCAGCACATCCAAGTTTTGTTAGCAGTGAACTGTTTTCGATTTCAATCCTAGCGACACATCGCGTTATATGGTGTTTAGGATTATCCTGGATTATTTTCGCTTGTGTCAATGGTTATGCACGTGCGTTTCTTTCAACTTCTTCTTCGAATCATGAATATGCGATCTTAATCTTTTATTTTATTTTTAGATGGCCTTAATAAATTTTTGTCACATCCCGTTTTTCAATTTACAAGCAAACTATGTTATGCGATATTTCTGACTCATTACAACGTGTTAAAAATGAAATACGCAGCAAGTAAAACGCCCATTTATTACTCCCAAATGAATATGGTAAGGAAGTGTTTAATGTAAAAAAATTTTTTATAGATTTTTTTTTCTTTTTTAGTTCTTTAATTTATTTGGAACATTAAATTTAGTACTGATAATTAGCATTTTTTGGTATTTATGTTTTGAAGTACCTTATGCTAAATTAAGTAAACGTTGGCTTAAATAAAATATTTGAAATTTGTATACAGACTTAAGGTGTACCTATTTGAGTTGACGGATTTGGCGAGAGTTAAATAATAATTTCTTCTTCTGCAGCAAGAACAACAATTAACTCGACGATTTTCAATTTTAACAGAAGATGAAAATCCTTAAATCCCCTTGTGAGCTTATCCCAACACATATAAATTACATTTCCAAGATGAATGATGACGATAATCGTAACAACAATTCTACGACGAAATGTAATAACAAAGTTAATGGTGCAGCTCCCGTTTCGTCGTCTTTGAGAAGCATAAGAAGAATCCAAGATAGTTTTATAATACTTATATACCTACCTATACTATTCTATAAGCATGATGACAAAAAAGTGTAACGAAGACAGACTTTTTATACTCTAATAATTGTGTTTGTCATTAATCTGATCGACATTCAACGTAGGCGTATCGTAAAAGAAAAATTATACTAATCATTTTTAGATGTAAAAAAAATCTGTAAGTAATTTTTTATATGATAAAAGTTCGTTTAAGTTATTAATGAAGTAACGGCAGTTGCAAACATTACAATCTAAGTCTTTGTATTTTTCGGGTTTTTAAATTGATTTATTTCGTTAAAATGATTCTCTAATGGATTGCGTCATTCTTATTTACATATTTTACAAACAGGATTCCTAATAATTAATTAACAGCCTGTGTGACATTTCCATTACAAATGCGACCACAGAAAAGAAAAATGTTAATCGAAAATACAGGTATGGAGTGATAGAGAGCGAATTCGTGAAATATTTTCTTCTTTCTCCATAAAATTTATTATTCCAAACAAATATTTTATCTGGCGACATTAGGGCCAGAAAAAAAAACCTCTTCCTTTCCATCGTCTTATACAGTAGTTTAATATTTTCAAGTATCCCCATTTATTAAGATTCTCTTTATTATATCTTCATATGCATCCATTCTTAAGGCTTATGCAATATTTCATCTGTAAACATTTTCATAAATACAAATCGTTTGAGTTGGTAATTCATGAAATTCTTTCTCCTTGGAGGAAAAAAATGGACAAATGGTTTTCTAAAGGAGAAAGAGGAAGTCAGTCGGGTTGGATGATCTAATTCTCTTTCCTGGAAGAAACGGGAAGATAGAGACGAGAGAATGGTTTCCGGTCGCTGCACTTTAATTACTTTTAATGAATAAATTCCAAAGACGTGTGGGGTTTAAGATGGAATTCCAACATCATGTCTCTTGCCTTGATCTTCAGGACAATCTCACACAATACAAAGATAGAAATCGCGGTTGGTCAACATCGTCAAACAAATTATTATTGCTCAAACGTCTCCATTTGTTCCATTCTTTTTGAAATTATGACACTAGAAGTTCTATTTTCCATCTTGTGTTAAAATTTTTATTCTTTCAAACAAACCGTATCTAGGCTATCTGACGATTGCATCTATTTGAATAGCTTTTAATTTTGTCCGTTCATCGTAGCATAAATGAAAATTGTTGCAAACTTCTTCTAATTTAATAAATACATACACAAGTTAGTTGAAAAGCCACCGCTATACTTTAATTAAATAAGAATGTAAGCCACAAAGAAAATTCCCATTAGGGAATATTTAAGATAAAACTCACCGCAATTTCATCGTTATTTAAAAGTCCAAACTTGGCTTTTGCTGAAACTTAAACCTTAAATTTGTTAAGAAAATGTATATATTTTTGAAATTTAATTTATTTCAACTTTATAATTATTAATTTTACTGTTTCAGATGTTTTGTGACGTTCTAAGTATATAATTTTTGCTTGAGATCCTTCTAATTAAATCACCTAGTCGTTGAATTCGACCTCTTTTAATTTGATTGAAATTTTAGCTTACGTTTTTGGTTTTGTTGAATCATATTCATAAGATGTTCTTCTATCTCAGATCTGTCGAGATGGCATTATTTGATATCTATTCTAATATACTAATGACTAAATATGACTTCGTTTACGTAAAATTAAACAAAATACGATAACCCAGTTAAAAAAATAAGTAAACTTATATTTGAAACATTTTCGAGAATTTCATTACAAAAATTAAACATAAAATACGAGTAGATATATTAGCTGTTATAAAGGTTGATTCAATTAAAGATAGTAGTTTATATTAAATAGTAAATTAAGAAACTATAACCCAAAAACAAAAGTTCTAATTAATAGTAGCAGATAGACCAATAAGTGCAAAATTTGAAATTGAAAAATTGTAATTTAAGGGTAGGACTCAATAAAACTTTAAATCTTTTCTCTGAGTCTCTTAGTTACAAGATGAATTTAAAATGAATCTTTCTTCAGTGGACCTCAAAGTTCTCTCAAAAAAATACCAATTTAATTTCATATTTTTATCGTCAGTAATTTAGCCTTCAGTATGTTTGTCAGATGTACCTACCTATACAATGAAAAAAGCAGTAGCTATTTTTTGAGGAAAAACGCGTTTTATTGGAGGGTTAGGAAGTCTTTTTTAAACGAATGAACAAATTTCAATGACACTTGGTGAAAAGGTAGCTTATATCTTACAAAACAAAGTCGTTGTTATCCAGGGAAAATGCAGGGTTCCTGGTGGATAGATATAAAAAAATAGGAATGTTTATTGCTGTATGTACTGAAAAGAAACAATGAATTGGCGTAGTTTTTCATAAAGGATTAGTTTATAGATTAAAAGTTACATTTGTAGCAGTTTATATCGAAAAAAATGTTGGTTTCTGCACGAAAGCTACAAATAAAAAATATAGGGGAAGTGAGTCCAAAACGGGTAGCCCGCCCAAAACAGGTAGCCCACTCAAAACGGGTAAGCAGTCTTACGCTCCTGTATAAAGCATTAGAATTTTGTGCACGTGGGCGGATATTTGTCTAACCCTGACGAGCTTTGATCAGCTAAGCTTGAGTGCCGGAATTGTTTACAAACATAGAAATTTTATATAAAAGTTTTTTGCTAATTATACTAAAAAATTTCAAGGTTAGTATGTCCTGTTTAGTCGAAAATCGTTAATCGTTATAATGTTCGTATTATCGTTTTATTTTAGTTTTATATGAGTTTGAAATTTCATGAACACTTTGCCTGCTTTATCTACCATTTTGAGTTTCTTTCTACTTTAAAAAGAAAATAGTGTCTCGGGCAAAACGGGTAGATAGATATAAACAATTTAACATGAAAAATACACAGAAATACTGAAAATGTATTTATGCCTCGTTTGTGGTGATCCGTCTGAAGATCCACCTAAAGAAGACTGGATCAAATGTGGAGATTGTAGAGAATGAGCTCATGAAACCTGTACTTCTTATTCTGGCATAGGACATAGTATTGTGATTTGTGCCCAGAATGAAGTTCTGAAGCATTTAAGCTTCAATTTACTATCAGTTTGTATTTTCTATTTAATATCTAATTGTAATAATTGTTGTTCTATATTACAATATTAACATATTTGATCTCTATAATATCGAATAGGTAACTCTAAAAGTGTGATTAAATGAATATAAAATTAGTGTTATAAATTAGTGTTAATCTCTAGCGACTAAATAGCCAATAAATTTTGAGACTCATTAATTAAATACTACGTAAATGAGTAACACTAATACTTTATTTTTAAATAAAACGAAAAAAAATTGATTCATGACTCGTTACAGTAAATAATAAGACGTTAACCAGTTTTGCCCAAAGAAGCTACCCGTTTTAGGCTTATGTATTATGTAGGCAAAACGAGTTTTTTGATAACTCTGTAATTTTTGAAATAAACAAAAACTGGACATATAATGTGGTCAAATCGTGTTTTATTTCAAATCTTAATTATTATACTATAATATATTATAAAAGTAAATCAACCTACCATATAATACGAATTGTACAATGTTTTTTACCTTCGCACTTCGCTTGCCCGTTTTGGGCTCACTTCCCCTACTTATTGTTTATCACACGGAAACATGCAAGAAATTAACGTAAATTTTTGTTCAAAAACACTATATCAATCGAAAGCTCTATGTGCTTATAGATATTAATTATGAATTTAATTAAATTAAAAGTAGGTGTACCTACGTATGTATGTTAGATACGAACTGAGGAAAACGTATGGTTCATCCGAGAAAGTAATTAACAAAAATGTTTCTTTATTCTGACACTTGGAACGGAACGTCTGGGTAATTACCTGTTTTTGGGTAGATACTAATTCGACATCGAACGGGTCAGTTCAATTCAGTAAAGTAACAATTCAGTTGGTAATTGGACATAGCTGGGTAAAATCGAGTAACCACTATTTTTTAGAAACACTTTTCAAAAATCGAATACTTACCTAAAGTAATTTTAATAGGTATAGTCAAATCCAAACTTCACCGTTTTTACAGTTGCACCGTTGCGTTGCACAGTCTTAAAGCATATAAAATTACGCTATTTAAAAAATCAATATTCATGAGAGCCAATCAGAACAAACTACAATAATTTTAAATACTCAAGAGACTCAAATCATTTTATTAAATTTTGAACTTTTCGCCTAAAATAGGATTAGTAACTCTAATTAATGCCAGGTAATAACGCTTAATTAGAGTTTAAATGGGTTATTAAATGGGTATAGTTACACGTTGACTAATCGGCATCGGTAACACTTACAGTCGTAGTTTATGGACGAAGGATTGCAAAATATATTTTTGACTCCAGAGAAATTCAGTTGTAGAAGAGTTGTTACTTTTTTTAAACTTGTCGATGTTAATTTTTGTGACGCTGGCTTTGATTTTGACAACAGAAACTATAAATCATACTTTCAATTGTTTATATATTTTAAATTGGGTAAAAAAAAATAAGGAAAACAAAAAATTTTAGGACAGACTTTCTCAATACTCAGTTATTTAAGTGTGTTCAATTACTTTTTTTTTGTTCTTAAGTGAAATTCATAAAAAATTTTTAGGTAGAATTTAATCAATCTCAGGCAAAACAGAGGTGGATTTACTATTTTTTTAAAAAATAATTTTGAAATTTAATCAATTTTAGCAGGTAATTTTTGCACGATAAAGTTACACTTTTAACAAAATATTATTCAATTTGAAAGGAGGTGAATTCGTTTCACTGTTTTAATCCAATTAATACAACAACATACAGATGATTATACTCGGAATAATATGGTTTTCATGTCCAGCCGCCTGTTTCGATACTGTATCACACAATGAATGCCCATAAGCTTAGCATGGCTAAGAATCAATGACTAGACCGAATTACAACATGTCATCATTACAATAACGTACTATAAATGGGCTATTAACAATTGTAATTATTACACATTTGATTTATGAGCCAAGTTATATTGCCCATGTGGCAAGGATAAAGCGAATAGGCTTTTAGCCAGAAGTGCATTATATCCTCATATTACAACTATGAAAAGGTTTTCAATGTGAAACAGCACGTTTTTATTTTCTCTATAATTTTACAACCCCTAATAAAATTTAAGGTTCCGGAACAATAAAAAAAGTTAACTACTATTTATTATTTGATCGAGTTTCAACGATACTCCAACCGACTCGTATTCACAGCATGAAAAATACTTTTTGGAAATTTGATAAATCCAATTGGATAGGTATATATATTTTGTTTGTACAACTGATTAAAACAGAACAAAGTTTTATTTAGAATTAAATGTGAATAGGGATGAGCACTGGGGTTGGGTTTGTATTTTCCGTTATTTAGTGTAGTTTGGAACAATTTAGCTCGTTTCGGCCAGTGAATATATAAAACGCATTATTACAATTTGTATGAAAGAGTAATGGTATTGTTAGTAGGTAGATGGAATGTGTGTGTGATAAATTGCTAATGGTTCTCTTTAGTAAATGGTGCGGGCTTACTCCAATTATTTAAACTTGTGTTCAATAAACACTAACGAACTGTTCTCGTATGTACATCCCAAATGCATCTATGCAGATAAATTGAAATACAATTTCAATGCATGATAGCCATTCGAGCTACAATTTATATTGCTGATTTGTGTATATTTTTACAGCATGTAAATAAGGGTGCCTTACTATTACATTTGTTAGGATTTAAAACAAATCTTTTATCTTATATGAAAATATAAATTATCACTTACACATAGTATAATCGTTTATTTATACATTTTTATGTGTTAAGGTTTTCAATTTGATTAGAAATTATTTGACATAAATTCTTTTAAATCTTACTTTATGGATTGATTAAATAATTTAAAAGCCCAAAAATTTAAGAGAAAAGATTTAAATAAAGACTTAAATTTATTTGATTATTCTCGTGGAAAAAATTCAGCAATCTTATCGTTGTAATATAAATTCAATTTTATTTTCGTCGAGGTTTTTTAAGAAAAAGGTATTTGTAAATATCTTGGCGTTCCATAAATCTATACTTAAGATCTACCTGACCGAAATATCTTTTTTATGCTTCCGAATTGAATGAATGAATAACATTTCTCTCAGTATGTTATATAATTTCGATCAATAGACAGGAAATGTTAGTTGAGAGGAATACATATGGGCCTTAGTCGAAGGATGATAAACGCCCCAAAAACATGTCGTCACGCATATTTCCTGTTTTCCTACAATTGTTGGATGTTTAGTGTTACAAATATTTTTCTATCAGGGTTTGAGGGACGTATTTTGTGTGAGGGAGGTTTGTGAGAAATGTATCGGGAATGGATGACCACAACCACGAGATGTTGTCGTGGCTGTTTGATGCAAGCGGAGACTCGGTTCAATTGTGTTGTTTGGCCGCATTAAAACGTGATGTTTTGTTCCATTCGTTCGAGTTAAAGGTTTATTAGTTTGTTGATGGTGCTGATGATGTTGACGGCGATCATCCGTCTACACGTTCACCTGATTTACGGTTGACTTTTAGTCTTTGAATTGCGAACAATGCGATTAGTTCTCCTTCTTTTTCGATTTTATTCAAGCCGGTGGGTCTTTATTAATTAATTATCAACAACTTCCAGAAGTTGGAAAAGTAAATTGAAATATAGAGTTGCTTTTTTGTTGATTATTATCGGTAACATTTTCTATTGGCTTTGATAGCTAAAGATGTATCAATGCTTATAAGTTATAACATTCATTTACGAAAATCTTATTATTTATATATTTTTATCTTTAAAGGCCCAGCGATTAATAATTAGGTATTTAATAAAATATTGTACAGTTACTTCTCAGCTAACTGATTTGGAACTACTTATTTTTAACAAATTATAAATCGTTATTAAAATGTACTCAGATGTTTAAATACTAAGATTCTTAAACACATTAATGAAGAGGTAATAATAAATTTTAATGGGGTAATAAGGTTAATACATCTAATTAAAGAGAATAAATTTAAAAATTCTTCCTTGTTCATAAAAATATATTATTAATAAGGTATAGTACTTACTACTACTATATAACAAGATGCCATATTATTAAATACGTTTTTTGCAATTTAGTAGTAAATAGCAATTATTCAGTTCTAGTCAGCTAACTAATCAATTTACTTTACATAAAGAGGTTGAACAATTAATTTCTTCAAAGTATGTTATGTTGTCTCCAATTTAAGCTTCTTTTGAATATGACTTGTGACCAGTGGTTATAGATTTATACATTTTCCGTCAGCAGGCTTTTCAAATTTTGCCACCTCAACTGACCTATACAATTTGATACCCCAGTTCAAAATTCCTAATTACAATTTTTTTGCCAATGATATTAGAATATTATAATTTGTATTTGAAATTTTAGTTCTAAATCTTCCATTTCTACAATCTACTACCATAGGCTGCAGTCTATACAGCTTGCTGGTAAATCCGTCGTTGTTGGTGACTATGCTTGCCACATTCTTTAGTATTGAATCTGGTACGTTTCTTGATTCAAACGAAAACCACTGAAGTCGCTAAACATACAGTCATAGTATGATACTAGGGCACTCGATACAAAAAAAAAAACACACAATTTTTTGTATTTATCGTACAGTGCCTTTATCGATATCATTATGCTTCTAGTATCGGGGCATCACCCGCGCCACCCACGATACGGCTCTGGCTAAATAATCTTTTAAAGTTCAGTTTTCTACATGAAACATATGTCATTGGCATAAGAAGTGTTCCAACGTTTAGTATTTTCAACAATATCAATGTCAATATTACAATGTAATATTTTAAGCAATTATCAGGTGAAATGATCATTTTTTTTTATATTAACAATTTATTTTTTTTACGCTACGTTTCGTTGGTGTTATTCCGACTTCATCAGGTATCTTCAAAATTGTTATACCAAACATTATATTTTATCATAAAAAATGTTCAATATACCTGATGAGGTCGGAATAACACCGAGGAAACGTAGTGTAAAAAAAAAATAAATAAATTGTTAAAATAAAAAAAATGATAATTTCACCTGATAATTGCTTAAAATATTAAGACCTGAAAATTAGTATTATGGATTACAATCTAATATTATTTTTTAAGCATAAACATTTCAAAGTATTATATAAAGTGGAAAGCCCTCTTATTAAACCGATTTCAAGTAAAGAATGTCCATTCAAAATAAATAATAACTAAATGCAATTGAATGATAGTTCGGTTATCGAATATTAATCAAAAGTATCGAAAATGTATATGAATTTGTCATCATAGGCTATATTTACCGTATATATACAATTTCCTACGTAATATAGACCACGTAATTAGAATTTAGGTTACTTAGTTCCAAACTTACATAAAATTACGTTTCATATAAACTTCTATGCTGTTTAACAGTCAGTTGCAATAGGAACAGATATACTTATTAGAATTTATTAAATATATAAAGCAGTTCCAGAGTTAATAAAATAAAAATTGTAAATTTAAAAATGTTTTGATTCTTAATATTTCTTCCAATTTTCAATCAGTTCTTAACATTTTGAAAAAAATATAATATCAAAAGTGCAATTTTTGTGCACAGGTATACAAGTACAATTTATTAAGGTCTTTGTGCAGTTTGCTTAAAAGTTTATTTCTGTTATTAGAGTTTGTTATACGAGTTATCAAGATATAAGTAGTAATAAGTTATTATATATGATTATATCAATATATAATATGGAGAATATTTAGGTAGTTTTGTAAACTGCAATAAAATTCAATAAAGCATAAGTAGAACATTTCAAAATTATTACGTATATTTCTTCTAGAAACTGGCGAAAAGTTTGCCATTTAAACTGTAAATGTACAAATAACTAAGTATCGCTATTTATTATAAGGGGAATTTTATTGATATTGAAAGAAAACTGAATAAAAATTGGAATTTGAACGATATACCATATAAAATTATTACAATTGGTATATGTTGCCATCGTCAAAATAAATACTAAACGTAAATGGCAAAGTCGGCTATTATTTTCGAAACTTCTACATACACGAACAACAAAGATTTTTATTGCGATCCTAAAATGTTCCACCATTCGCACATTTTTATTGTGGAGAGAATATTCACGACTGCGCCACTTTAAACGTAACATTGGGGATGTTTTTTCCGTGCGATCAAGACAATATGGGCGAGTGGCCAAAGATTGTGCGACACCGTCAACGCTGAAATGGTTATTGCTTGACATTCTAAATTTTTAGTTGTTGTTTGCCACGGTTAGTGTCGGTTACGAGTTTTTAAAGTTTTCCTAGTATTTTCTTTGTTTTTTGTCAGCCATAAATTTTATTTTCGAAATTGGAAAATTTTTATACGTACGTTGCTGATTCCAATACTGTAAATTTTCCATGGTGGATAATTTATCTTTGCAAATTACGAAGATAACAGATTTTTATATATTGCAATCTATTTTTTTATTTTAAAATCTACAGTAAATTTATCGATTTTAATTTGTAGCACCGATCTTACTTCTATTTACTTTACTTTTAATATCTTAATGGCGATGAAAATGTTTTACCTATATACTTTTTATTAAAATATTGGATAGTCATTTTTGGGCTAAAAGCAAAACGCTATTTTATAAGACCAGCGATTCAGCCCTCCGTCGCGTTTAAAGTTCGAAACAGACCTTTAGATTATTTTTAAGATATTAAAGTGTAAAAGAAAATTTAATTTTACATCATTTCTTAAGCAGGTGAGATCTTGGAGATTTTTCTTACGTGAACTAAGGGAAGAGTCTATTATAATATTGCTACTTTTACGTATACGATACATATAGTTACTTGTAAGTGAATATGATATAAAATTTAGTACCTATAGCTGTAGCCTGTAGTTACTGGTATGATTAAATGTTAATTGTATTATAAAATCAAATGATAACTTAGAGATAAAGTCCAATTATTACATATTTAGGTTTTACTTTTACAATTTAAAAAAATCTAATATATGCGTAACCGAAACTATTCGAAACTAACAAATTTTCCGAAATTATTTCATATCCATAACCCTTTCCGAAACCCATGCATATTTGTACTTCTGTACAATGAAATGGTGCTAACAAAGATAAATATTATTGCGTCTTGTAATAAATTCAAGGGATATTCTTATAACATGAATATTACAGGTACTATAAAGATGCAAAAAAAAACCAAGGAACTTCCTAACAAAAAATATAAAAACTACAATCTAAAACTCCTCATCATTAGTCGCTAATAACCTAGAAGTTAATGTGACGTTAAACAAACGAAATAATAATAATAGTAATAAAGATGCTAACGTATACCATAAGTTAATATACTGTCTAAGTTCAGTACATCTATCTTTTAATACTTATTTCAAGAAAATTGAGGGTTCTATTATAGTATCCATAAAAGAACCATAGAATACTCTTCTTGAGATGGTATGCAATATACAATTTATATAGAATTATCTATATCTATAATGTATCTAAATTATATCTTTATGTAACTATGTAAAAAACGCTAAAAAAAATTTAACAAATAAGAAAATTAAAGCTATATATACTATAGTCTATACTCCATACCTATTTCATAATAATCCAATTGTGCTAATGACACAATTGGATACACATTTTTAACAAACCACCTTTCAAATAAAAGTAATTTTGTAATTTTATGTCATTGCTTTACATACGTATGCTTAGCAAAGCGGGCGGGTATGTTCTAGTAATATTATAATAGAATACGGAGGATATTTTTTACCTCAACCTAAGCAAGGGCCGGTTCAGCTATGGTTTGATATGGAGAGACTTTCTTGTAGTTTGGACAGGTCAACTATATGTACCACAATGGTGCAGTCTATTTTCATTTCTTTCAATCACTTTGTGTAAAATACTGTCACAACCACAAGAAAGATATAAAACGTTTGTAATCGTTAAAATATGGATAAAATGAAATTCGTTTTGGATGAGAAGGAGCTTGAAGAGTCTTAATAGGGTCATTTATGATTTGATTACACCATTTAATTGATATCTGATACTTATTGAAGAAAAAGTTTATATTTTTACTGTCATATAAATGTCTTTGAATTCGGCGATCTCGAAATTTTGTATTCTTGGGACCCCCTAGGGGGTCGTGACTCACTGCTTACGTACCACTGATCTACTAGGTATACGAAATATTTACATAAAAATCAATAATGGGTACCTAACTTATGTTGATTCCAGTCTTCTTTAAGTATATTATAAGATCTTATAAATATATGTTGTTAGTCATATTCAGATGGGATCACAATCAATTTGACCTATGATATAGTGTATATGGCTTTGTTTTTGTAGGGAAGGTTTGTGATTTAATTAACAATTTCAGCATTATTACTAATTAGGGGGGACTAAAAATAACGAGAAGAGGCGCGATTTCTAGCTACTGGGAGGCGATAATAAAGCCGACACATGAGAGAATCAGTTCGGGCGTAAGCCCCACCGAAAGGAGGCAGAACCGCCAGCCCTCGGAAATTTTCCGTATCTGCGTAATCTATTCTTATCCATACTATAGTCTTAGAAATTTGTGTCCCCACCATAAAATTTGTGTGCATGCTTCGATGGTTGTGTCGTACAGTGGTTAAAACGTGGCTGACAGACAGACGTCGAGGTTTTGATCTGCTGCTGTCGCTGCCAGAACTTTGTCTGCCGTTGAGTCCATCGTCTTTTTTCTCCGATCGCGAACTTCAACGCTGTTGTCTACGGCAAACGGAGGCGACGACAAAATACACCGAGACACACGGACAGAGAGAGCGCATACGGCGCACTCTGAGATACACCGACAACAAAATCGGTCTTTGGCTGATGTGATTTCAGTCTATTTTCAGACGGAGGCTGTAACAGTCATCTTAAATAAACCAACAATAATCATCTTCAAGTGTTTATCAATCAAATCACAAGTGTTTAAAATGTTTAGTTTTCAATAGTGCTAAGTTAAAACAAATTTTTTACGTCGACGAAAAAAATTGTTACCAAAATGGTGTATATAGTTTTATTCAGTTACTTTATTACAATTGTTAGTTTTTGTGTTTCTGCATCAATTGTGGATCCAGAAAACATCAGTTCACCGTTACGGGTAGCTCAATGTCGTGCGACTTGTCTGGAAAAAGTAAGTTAAAAACAAGCCGCATGTCCCAGTAGGGCAAACGGTATTTCCAACGTGCAAAAGGACAATTATTATTTATTAAAAATTAATTTATGCCTATCAAAATCAAAAACGATGTCTATTATTAATATTTAACTGAAGATTTCAATAATCTTGAAGATACAATTTTTATTTAGGTAGTTACTTTGTAGTAGTTTTGGGAATTGCTTTTTTTCAAAGTAAATAAACTTTATACTTCCATTTTTATGGTTTTAACAGTTATGCATGCATTATAACTATCATAAACTATTTATAAATACGATTTTTTAATTATCTTGAAAAAATCAGACCCGAATACATAGTTGAACTATTAATTAAAGTCTAATATATTCTGATTTATTTATATTACTATTAAATTAAAAATGAAAATTTCAATACTTCAATTATCAGATGTACCTATTAAGAACGTTTTTCATTGACAACAAAAAATATTTTCTTGTCATTGAATAAATTAAAATTATTTTTTAAAGAATAATATAAAAGATTTTATTTTTTAATTTAAGTTTTTTTTTAGAAAAAAATAGTCAAGATCCTTGAAAATTATTTAAATATTTTTTCGCGCTACAAGTCCCACAAGTCCATTGTGCGCATGTTTACTTTGCAGCAATAATTAAAATTTAAATATTATTAATTTAAACAATACGTTGTTGGTTTAAAATATTCATATAATATGTTGGTTCATTTTTTGGGGCCATGAAAAAGCCGGCGCCGATTATTATAAACTGTCTTAAAAATTGATTGATTATCGAAACATTTGTACGAACAGATGGTTGAACGATTGATTTTTTATTGTTCGTGATTGTTGAGAGCAGTGATTTGATTTTTGGCCTCACATTCTTTCAAAGAAATATTCTAATTATTTATGATGCATTTCGGTAATTATTTATACAATTTTAAACTGACCGCTCAAGATATATCCAATTAAATTTTTTTATTCCTCGAAAATATCTTCCCAAATAATTAACTTATTTTTGATGAACCGAAATTTTGATAGTTCATTATTTTTTTTTTTCTAGTTCTCTAACGATGGACCTAACGGCGAGTCTATGTGTCTTCAAGGACCTGATTGCTTTATGGTAAGTTCTTGTCGATGTTATAAACTTTTATGATTATTATTGTTGTTGGCTTATTATATACAATTATTGTTTATGGGATTTTTATGATGACTATAAATCAGATCTGATGCCATCATAATAGTTTTTAATATTCTTCGGGAAATATATAGGCATATAATAGTCTTAATAATAATAAAAAAAAATCAAATCAAATATCTTGAAAGATGATCGAACGGTACAATGAGAAACGGTTTAGATTTGCGTTTAATTAGTTACGAAACTGCAGATGAAAGTAGGCGTAATTTTTAATTGCTGTTGCACGTTTTTCTGGCGGCAGTTTCGATTGCATCGCTATTGCGACAAGAATTAATTTATGTTTTCCTAAAACAACTTTTTGTCTTATATACAGGTATCAAATTTTCTCTCTTGTAAGGAAGTTTCAAGGGAAATTATTGTCGCTTTCCTTTAACAAAACGGCTTGTCAAGAAAATATTAGTCGTAGGCCGACCCTTTCGCTTCAATAAATTTCTATTAAAATGATTAGTGATTGTGTAATTGAATTGAAAACTATTTCTAAATAATAGTCATTTCCTTTTTCCTTGAAATATTTTTTTGTCACGGGATAAATGAATGCGTTACATTTTAGGCTTAAAATTAAAATTGTCACGCTTTGTTGGCTCAGTAGATAAAGAATGGTCAAGAAAAAAAATTAGTCACTTGGACAAATTTCTCCTATTGTACTGAAGGGATGAGCCTTTTTTTTGTGTTTTTCAACATAGGTGGTAGCATTCGTTTGAAACGAAAGTCATAAATCACAGATATAAATAGGGGTGGCATCATGAATTTCGTAGAAAAGTTAAGACAAATAATGCGTATGTTTCTAAAGAAACGCTTGTGGAATAGTAAAAATGGTTTTGTCTCCACTCACACCCCCAAAAGTACCGAGAAAAAGATAAAATACTTGAGGCCTGACTTTTAAATTTTCGCTTGTGTAAAATTTCATGACCGGCTTGAAATAATTTATCAAATCTAGTTGGGATACCATTGTGGTTTTTACGAGTGATGATGGATTGTTCTTGTCAAAGTTAATGTTTGAGGGATTAAGTAATATAATTAAAATTTCTAATTTCCCCAAGGATTGAGAAAATGTTCACGAATTTTTCCATATGTCCATTTAAAGATTCGTATTTTATACAAATTTTTTAATTTTTTTTTCTCGTTCTTTCAATGTTGTGAATTCTCATGCTGTATTTCAAAGAGATGTTATCACGTCAAGATTTTAAAGAAGAAATTAAAATAAATATTACCGTCACGGATATATTGAAAAATTGATTGGATATGGATGGAATTAACGCCTCCGGCATAATAGAAATGTTCTTACTACTGTGTAAATAAATCGTACTAACTTAAGCATTCCCAATAACTTCTCTTTTACCACGATCATTGATTTCACCATTATTTCCTTTTTTATCTTGATCAAAATGAAGTTTAATCATTCAAGTTCTCGATTATCTGTTGATTAAAAAAAAACTTATGCGAAATATCGGCATAGTCCGTATTTCATTAATTCCAAAAATGATCACGCGTCCGCGGTTTTTCTTTTGTGAGTTTACAAGCGATAAAAAATGCGATATAATTCATTTGAAATGATTGCCTATTGGCTTTTATTGCCCGAATTAAATTGAGATTTTTTATTTCATTGGCTTTTTGAAATTTTTATATATTATATTATATATGTATACAATACATACGGGGAAAGATGTAAATGGATTTGTGAATAGAATTCGCATGACGAAGTCTTCCCTTGTACTTGCTCGATCCTTGGTAAATAGGGGCGGTAAACTTTGTGTGGATGTTGGTAACCTTTAGAGGCCCCCTGGGACTTGTTACGTTTGAATTTTGTTTCGTTACGCTAATAAAAATAATTCTATACCACCCTCTCTGTATATATATTATTGTAGAATGTATATGGAAAATAGTTGAGACGACAAGAAAAGAAACAGTTTTACGATCCCTTATTTCAACAATATATTTTTATTATTGTATTAACGTAAAAGACATAAAACTTTTTAAATCGTCAAAAAAAAATTGGATTTTACGCTGAAAGAAAGACTTTTAAAAATTTTTCAGGGAGAAAGATTTCTTGACTTAATTTAACGTAAACAGAATGAGAATGTGAGTCGTAAATAAACATTAAAACGTCTCATAGTATTTTTCCTTAACAAGAGTCACAAATTAAAATTTTCTAAACGTGATTTAGTGGACGTTCAAAACATTGTGTGCATGTAGAAATAAATTATTTTATAACCTTTCAGACGCACATATTTTTTGTCGAGGTGTAGAGATTTGATAATTATAAATATTTTGTGGATTTTTCAATGAAGCCTCCATGTACGGCAAAGGAGCATGAAATTTTATATAAAAATCAGGTTTAGATTTATGAGTTTCTCTTTAGTTGTAAAAGATTTGTTTTATAATTTGTCGCATTTCTCTTATAAATTTTCTTATTGATAAGCGTTAAGCTTACTTGTAAATAGTTTCTGGTTCTTAAAAGAACTTCAATAAAGAAGTGATTATGGTTATTATATTTATGATTATTTAACAATAGACGCGATTGTTATTGTCAGTTATGTTTAGATGCAAATTTATTTTCTTGACAAGCTTCAGAGTTTTACGATTGATAATATTAGTATTTGTTCTATTACGTTCATTATCAGTATCTTTTACTGTAGAAGACAATATGTAAAAAATTCATCTTTTAAATTTTAAAGATGATATTTTATTACGACTGTAAAAAAAACAAAAATAAACACTGATATTAAGCAGAGGTATCGTAGAAAATATATTAAGCTTGATTAAAACATAAAATGTTTTATGGTGACAACAATAAAATTATATTAAAATCCGCGTACTTTGAAAAATACGACCATTTTCAACTTACTATGCTGTAGGGAGAAAAAGTTTTCAATTATATTAAGAGATAATAATAATTAAGAGTTAGTTACTATTTTATTCGTCAGTATAGTCCAATTCCTTGTCTCTATTTTTCCACGTTTTAATTTTCTCTATGCTGTAAGCATTTGAAAATATACAAGAGTTGGTTCATTGTTTTAATTGTTTCGTGTATAAGAAAAAAAATTAATGTAGTTTTATGATGTACCTGTGCATAGTATAATATAAAAAAATTCCTGGAAAATTTCGGTAATTGAAAGAGAACTGGTTTATAGTTCAAAGCGGTGATCATTTCTTGACAATCTGACAACAAAAATTGTATATTAGTCTAGCCAATAAATATTTGTAAATTTTCTGGTCGCATAGTAGTGAGATAAATGATCGATTGATTTAAGTATTAATTATTGAATAGCTCTTAAATATTTTCTCTAATTTATTGATTTAAAGCAAATTTATTTAACATTTCGCTTATTATATTACATATTATTATTATTATAGTCCTATATAGCGAAAGTTTGTTGGTGTTAAGTTAAACTTAATTTTTAAGTAGGTACGTATAGCAAAAATATTTTACACGAACACGCCTACTAAGAAATTCGGTTAACATGAAATATCATTGTGGTTCCACTAAATTCTACAGCAGGTCTATAAGACATTGTTTTTCTTTTATCACAAAACAAAAAATCGCTTAGCAAAAGATATAAATCTGATTCTCTTTCAAAAAAATATTAATATTGTTTATTTTTGTTTTTTTTTTTAAGGTTTTGTAATCCAAATTGGTCATTTTACAAATCAAATTGGACACTTGACTCATTAGGTATTTATTATAGGTACATAGTAATTAAAGACTATTGATGAAAGACATAGTGGAACAAAGATGTATACTTGTAAATTTAATTTATAATTATTCTTTTGCGGCTATTCCTGGTAATTTAGTGGATATATTCATAACACTTGTTAGAACTGACGGTGGCAATAGAATAATTAAGGTATAATATGTTCCAAATTTGATAAGTTTGTGGAATCGCCAACAAATTTCTAGAAAATTTGTTTTTGTCGAAAATTCATCGTTGATAGGATTATTTATGGGCATAGTGGTAAAAATTTACATGTAAATATCTTTGTACCACTATGTCTTCCATCAATACTCTCAAATTACTAAGTACTACTACCAAATGAGTAAATTGTCCAATTGTAGTTAAAACTGTCTAGTTTGATTTGAAAAATGTCTAATTTGGAGTGCAAACCTATAATAATAAATATTGTCAGTATACAAAAAAAAAAAAAATTAAAAAGATTTACGTCTTTGAAAATGCCGTTCCTTTATCCTGAAGTTCATTTAAAACGAAGAAATACTACAGTCCCTTCAGTTGTGTGTTGAACGCTTTTCGCTGTACTTTTTCTTTTGACTACCCTTAAATCGTTTTTCCAAACTTTTAAATCTATGAGAAAAAAATACTAACTACTAGGTAATTAGTGATTTTCAATATGTAATATAATATCACTCCTTAGATAATTTATGCGAATAATCACCTAATAATTGTTGTTAGTTTGAATATTAGATGTCAATAAGAATATTTTTAATTTACAGGCTGTTTACACGCGATAAGATCTTGTAAAACTAGCCATATCTTAAAATGAGTATATCATTAAATTTATTAATTTTACCTTTTCAGTCACATTATGTAACCAATCAAATTCAATTGAGTTATTTTCTATCATAATTTAAATTTGAATCCATTTCATTTAATCTTTGGAAAAATATTTCATTTTCATTCAGTTGATGGATATGTATTTGTATTTGCATTTGAAAAATTTGGTTCATTTAATAGATCTATAAACCAAAATTATATGGAAAATAGGTTTCTTAAAAAATTAAAGTGTAAATTGAAAATGAACTAATTGTAAGTGTAATTCAGTAATTTCTTTATAGTGTTTTGGTTTATGCATTGTTTTTAGTGCACACACATTAATACTTTTCCGTCTTAAATTTTGGTAAAAGATATAAATTTCTCAAAAAAATATTCGAAACCGAATTTTAAAAGATATTTTATTATAATGGCTCATCTAATTTTTTAAAGCCATATAACATGATAACATGGGATGTTAGAAAACGTAGCTGCAAATAACATTTATCATTTACCCGGCAGGACCAATAATTTCATTAAGTGAACAGAATTTAAAAAAAAAGATTACAAAATCAATTTTTGGAACCATATTATTTTTAAAACATGTAACAAAGTACGATTCTTCGGCTTTAATATAATAAGTTCCATAATATATGTATAGAGAAGTATATAAAATGTGTACAATTGATAGCCTAAAATCGAATTGGTCCATTGAAACAATTTTGCACGCATAACTAATTGTTTTTGAAACGATTTGACAACAATGAAATGGATCAAAAGTGAAACGTACGTGATGGAGTGAATGATATGGATTTATAGTTAACGTCTATTACCACATATTTTCAACATTTAACAAAGACCAGTAGATCTGAGATCAGGATTATAATAAAGTAAAACTATTCAAGCCGAGACAATTTTATTTGAATAAAAGCCGTCGAGAAAATGCTTCGTATTTAGCACAATATATCATGTGTCACATTGGGCTATTGCCTCGAAACCAATTTGTTCTATTTAAGCCCTCAAATCACATGCCCATTTGGCTTTGTCACATTCGAATTTTATGTATATTTGGTATGTTGAAGCGAACGAAATCCATGAATGGAAAATGGGATCGATTTACGCTATTTAGAGTTGATAATATGACGGGAATGTTTTTATGTTTGGTTACTGATTTCTTTTACATCCAGGTGTTGAAAATTATGATTTTAGCAACTACCTGAAATCACATGAATAGAGATAAGAAAAAGATTTTTAATGCTTCAAAATTAGGTTGGATATTTTACAGTGATTTTATTTAAGAGAATTGAACCTTGGACTTTTTTGTTGCAGTGCTGGGAGAATTGTGAATTGTTACAGTCGAACTTCCAAGTATGGGGTGAAATGTGCGAAGAGAAAGAAATTTGTGTATGTATTTTAAATTTTTTCTTTGAGTAAATAGTTTTTAACCTAGCTAACTACAGTGAACTCTCGATAAGTCTTAATTAATTTTTCCAGTCCCGATTCATCCCTAAATAACTCTATGTATTTTTATCCAAATGAATCTCCTAACTATGGATTCATTACTTGTCTTTCTTTTCAAACTACTTGTCTTATTTGCTTAACTGCTAAATTAAGTATAGTATTGATATTTCATAAGGGAGTTTTACTCATCGAGATTTCACTGTATATATTTCTTTTTGGCGGTATGTGAAAAATTTGATTTATCTATTGTTTTTCTTTAGTTTCCAGGATGTCAACAAGCCTGCCATTTTCACAAGGAAACGTCGAGAAATGTTCAACAAACTCAGCCTGTTATTCGTACAAAAGGTGAAACCGTGATACAAGTGGATGGAGCTTTGGCCAGGTGGCCGCGTCCTACGATTGTCGCGCCGACAACCCCCTTGGTCTATGTTGTAATGCGCCGTTCACCCCAATCAGGCCCATGGCGACAAATTATCCAAACGATTGATCTCACAACACGTGTGCCGATCAATTCTAATAAAGCCAATGCCACATTGAAAATTTTAGTTGTCAGTGCTAATGGTCTGGTGACAATTTACAGTCCCGACGAAGAGAATTCAAATTCATTATCAAAAATGATCGATTTGCAATTGACCAAAAAGCGCAAGAAAACTGTGAACACGGAGATTAAATCGACGAATCGAATTTTAAACTCGAAAGACAAATGGGTGCTGGAAGAGAAGTCTTTGATACATCAAAAGATTCTTGTCATTGGAGAGTTATCTTGGGAGCCAAGAACGTTGCAGGATGGTGGTCAGTATTTGGTTACTTGGGAGTTGGATGGTGGCGGCTTAAAAGGAAATCTCTTCACCGACTCGACATGTGTAACTTTATCTCTTTGGCCTGATACCTTATACCATATTCAAGTTGAGCTTGTATCTCGTACACCCGGCATTGACAATCTCAAATCTGAAATGCTAGACTTGGACACAAGTCGCGCTCAAATTGTCTCGACAGAGAGTCAAGAGATTTCTATGACCGTTTTGCCATCAAACGAAATATTTGATTTCGATAATAATGATATGGCTAACTCACTGTCGTCGGCAGCGTCGTCAATTTTAGAAGAATTCTCCAGAGACCCGAACAAAGAAATTGTAACAGCAGCAGCTTCGGCGCTTTTGTTATTCGTCGTAGTCCTGATTTTTATTATATGGAGATACCATCGAATTACCAAAAATTCGATAGATAATTTCACGTTAGGATCATCTTTTAGTCGAGAAAAATTAATCGACGACAAACAAAGTAAGTTTAAATAAATATTCATGATTTTTTTTTACTAATCAACATTTAAATTTTACAGATTTTCATCCAATCGTTACCGTAGTTTCTAATTTTAACGAATCCTGTAGAACTTCAAAAGCTTCCACTTCGTCTCGAAGTAGAGATCCAATTCAAGTCTGACATAACGTTAATGACGCGCCTACAGTGTCGAAAATATTAAAAAAATATTAAACAGTTTATAAAATTTCTCACTTGAGAATGTTGTAAAAAGTTCCTAAACCAAAATGTGTGCAAAATGGAAATTAAAAAAAAAACGTAGTGAGAGTGCAAAATGTGAGAGAATGAACTCATCAAATTATTTAAATACTTGACTACTAGAATTACTACTGGAATTTTTTTCCGTCATGTACAAAAGTTTATATATAAAAAAAATCGTTATTTAATTTATGAAAATTAGTGTAAATATTGTAAAAAATGATTTATTCTACTAGTCTTATTCCATAATAATTAAAAATTGTGATTTTTAATATATTTTTGTTGTTTTATTTAAGGTAAGTCATTTATGGTCCTAATTTCCTGTGCGTTTTGCTTTTCCTATCTATATAAAATCAAATGGGAAATAGTCACATATAAAGAAAGGGAAAACTTCATATTTTCTTGTAATGTTTTTCATGAGTCCCCTCCGATATCATTTTACGAAAATGGTTATGTTTAGCTTTTTTCACCGGAAATGTTTACTATTTCCTATTCAAACTTTTTCCTTTTTTTTTTTGAGATATCAAGATTTGCTTTTATTGTCCGCGAATTTAATGACTGGAAAAAAAGATAAAACTTGTTCAAAATAATGAGACAACACATTGTACAAAATTTATCATGGAAAATATTTTCGCTAATTCCCCGTTAGGTATACGGTTGTAGTTTTTTTTTAAACTATTATAATGGATGCATTTATTAAATTTGCAACACGGTTATTATTACCATAATAATATTAAAATAAATAGTTTTTAATAATGATCGTACTCGTCCAAATATCTTTATATAGTATGCGAGAAAATGATGGAGGGAATTTCTACGAGAGCCCCAAGGCTCAAATTCTAAAAGTAATTGCACTATAGCTCCAACAGCAGGAGCAGAATAAACTCTCGAAAGTTTTATGAGACTTGGTTATAATAAATCCATGTATCGCTCATCTGCATTAATTAAAAGATCCTACTGCTTCATATACTTTTTTGAAATTGATTTTATTTTTAAACGATGTATGATGTAAGCATTTTCTCGTAGCTTATTTTCTATCCACACTACATTCTTTACTCAGAACAAAAAAAAACTGCACAAATAATTAAAAGAAAATGTTAATCGATTATTGCCTTGATTGATTTCGAGGAATTGTTTTTAATTATCTTCGAGTCTTTGTCTTGAATAACGATCTTAGAGGTTTTATAGACGATCCATCCAAATCAGGCAAATCAAAAATGATAAATTTAATTAAAATCCTCGAGGTATTTTTCTGATGAATTATTCATGTAAGTTTTTTTTTCGTTAAAAATATTAAATTATTAATAAAATGATGAATTTCTAAATCCATCGATCAATGATCCATAGTTTTATTGATCTCAGATAAACGATGTAATTAATCAATAATTTATTTTCCTTGTCAATTATCAGCTTATTTCTTTTCTCTATGTATAATATAAAATTAATTTCGATAGATTGGATCGAGTTTTAAAAGCCAGAAGTCGACATTTTATTTACGTATTAATATCGGATAACAAGTGGTTGAATACAAGATAATTTTTTTAAATATGTTGGGGTTATCGTTATCATATATAACTCGTTATATTCTTTAATAAAATTAATTTTATTTCTTACATGTTCTTATGTTAGAAAAATTTATTATTGATTTATTGGACCAAAACATTTTCTTAAATATTTTATCTTAAACAATTAAATTATAAATCAAAAATTACTTTCGATTTTTAATTTTTCAAATTAATATGGGTTAGAAGTTCATTGAAAAAAAAATTGACCATTAAACAAATTTGATTTTTATCTTTGTGATTTATTTCTTCGTTCCAGTTTATTTAGAATTTGGAACGAGTTTTGCAAATTTTAGTTTTGAGAGATGATAATTTTTAAATATTTGTCTTTTGATTATGTTATCTATATCAGTGCGGTTCAAGTTATTATACAAAAAAAAAGGTTTGTGATCAGTTTTATATGATGATATTTTATTGTAGTAATCCAATTTTTAACGCTCAAATAAGGCCTTGTTCGGTCCAAATTTGAGCCTTGTTCTCATTTTTTTTTTAATGCAAACATATTGAAATGTATGATATAAACCCTTTTTATCCAACCGTCTTCAAATGCCATTCAAAAACTAATATTCCATTGAGGGGGTCAGACAAATGGCCGCTGCGGGACGCTCGGCCTCTCCTATAGAGCGCACGTTCTCGCAGCATCATATTATAAGCCCCGATCATTGTCCTCAAATAAAAAAATCTGCATAAAAATGTTGCATCAAATTAGAGTTATAAATATATATTCAATTCATAAAAAAACCTTTTTATTTTTGCATATAATGACATGCTTTTTCCGGTTTCGGAAAAATATCTATATGCACACACTATTCTATTGAATTTTTTTAAATAAAAGCCAGCCATATAACGACGGTATTTATTGTACATTTTTTTTTCTTTCTTTCTACGTGTGTATATCAAGATCTTTACAAAATCATTTTCGGGATCCGACACAAGCCGAAAAGCTTTATTTGCAGGATAGATATTTTTCTTAAAAGCCGCACTCTTGAGATTCTTTCATTTTTAAGAAGTGGATCTCCACTTAAACATAATTAGTGGCCCTTCAAAGTTTAAATATTTAAATTGAATTAATGAATCAAATTAATATTGTGTACCATGAAATGAATATGTAAATATTGTATTAAAGAGAAATTCTTTGGGGTTTTTCGAATTGAATCTGTGAATGATTAATGAAAATTGAGAAGCATGTTCTATCGGTTTGGTCGTGAAATAACAAGGACCGTTTATATTGAATCCTCTGACCGAGGTTCAGTCCCCAAAATCTATAAATATGATAATTAGCCGTGCTGGCCATTGATTGCATTTTATGGGCTTCGAATAAATATATACTTGGCCTCATTAATTTTGTCTTTGTTTTTCAATTGGATGCAATATATTAAATGAAGGCCCTCGCTTTATAGTTCTGTGTGTTTTGTTCGTGTTTATTTATTTGGGTTTCGGTTTAATAGGCCAATCCCTTGCGTCCTCCAGCTCTTGTCGCTGGGGTCATCCATGAATATTCCTTTTACGAGATGCATATTTATTATAATTATAACAATTATTTATTTCAAAAATGATATAATAAAAATTTTCAGCACTTTTTCAAATTTAATTTCAGCCAATTTGAAATCTTTTTCGCTTTAGTGTGGCGGAACGCGTGGGAATTTTAGATGGAAATTGTTTAAATTCGTATACTCGGAAAAGTTTTAAAATAAACAGAAATTTTTCTTGTTTAAATTTAATTTGATCAAAGCGCGATTTTCTTAACGTTTTATATTCCATTTATGTTTTATTAAAAATAAAAAAAGAAGCTGGGAATAACTTGGGAGTGAAATGTTGTAAAATTAAGGTGTGGGCAAGAGGAATTTCGTCAAATATTTACAGAAATCTAGAAAACGATGCTGCACATCCGAACACTTTAAGAGGAAAGTAAATTTGTATAGTGCCGAAGTTTTCATTCAGAGTGAATGAGTGCTTTTAGACGGTAGAGACGTGGAAAACTTTTCCTTTGGCAACGAATAAAAGATGCTAAGTTGTATGTGTAGATATTTTATATTTTCTTCTGGACATTACCTTAAAATTCCTTCAACTTGGTCATAGTGTCCTGTATGAGTGAGCACAATTAGTATTGTTCTGCTACAATAGCATAGAACAATGTTAATTACTTTTGTTTCCACTTTTTTCGGCGTTTCGTCTGATTCGTATGAATGATTTTTGACGCCTCACGGATGATACTATGGGACGTGACTTGGTAACGTTTTGTGCTTCACTAAACAATGTCCATTTTCTACGTGAAATCCTTCGACACCTGAAAATAAAACTTAACATTATATTTAATGGGTTAGTGTTTTCTAAAAAAAAAACTTCAAAAGAATTTCAATTATAAACACTGAAATGCAACACAAAACTTGATGAGTCAAAAACGGGTCAATACAGCAGGTACTTCCATTTGATTTGAATAAACGTTGTTAAACGTTTTAAATAATTATAATATAGTGTAACCGGATTTGTCCAGTGAAATTTTTTTTGGACAATCTTATTCAAAAAGTCATTGTTATCGATTCCACGCCAATTTCACCATTTTTACAATTTTTGTCTGTCTGTTACTGTATCCCGCGAAAGTTACTGGACAAATTTTAAAGAAATTTGGTGTGGTTACAAATGATTATCCGGGTCAATAACTAGGATACTTCTTACTGCGGGAAAATTTTTCATTTCTACGAGAAAATAGAAAAATTGATTTGAGCAAAAATCACGCAGAAAATATTCATTTTTAGTTGATAACGGATTTTGATGTACATTGTTTTTTTTTTATTTACCAAAGCATATTTTATAATGGAACATTTTCAGCTTTTTTGAATTTGATTAAGAAAAGTGACAATGTAATCGATCGTGAGCATAAAATTGAAAATGTAATTTAAATGATTTACATTAAAAGTTTGTTTTTTGGGATGAGCTGCGAATGTAATTAGTAAATCTCAGTGGAGTGGCGGTAATTTTGAAATATGACTTTGTTGAATTCAATTACGTTGATCGTCACTTACATTAAAAGTAAATTTAGTATACGTTTAATTATTGAATAAATTAATGGGGAATTGAGAGATTTCGAGTACATGGAAATTGAAGTATGGGCGATGTAATTTTCAGTTTTAAGTGTTTAGATAAATTAATTAATAATTTCAATCTGTCTCAAACACCTGGCTGAGATAATTAGATGAAAAATTTTCTGCCGTATATAGCTTACGTTTCAGATGATTCCGCAGTCGGGTTGTTTTACCTGCCATGAAAGAATGGTCTGTATGACAATTATCATTAGTGGAAGTTATGATTCTTTCGTGTAAACCGGCTTAAATCTCGCATGGATGATTGCAGATTTTTTTTTCTTGGTCATTTTTGGGACAAAAGGCGCCGTGGCTGCGTCAGGTGCGACGAAAACCTCAGAAAAATATTGTGCCTTCGGCAGCATCCACTGAACGCACACTCAAACAGCAGCTGTCGTTGGTTGGCTTGCGTGAAATTATATTTCGATATATTTTTAATATAATAACAATAATAGACGTTCGAAAAAAATCAATAGGATAATTATATTTAAAAATCATTTCGTGTTTATAAAACCGAAATTTTATACAGGGAGTTAAATGTAATGAAGCCCAGACCGTTTAGCAGGTTTTTTTTTTTCATTTTCTGAGGATCGATTTAAATTATATGGTACAACGGTAGTGATTCAAGTCAATTTTGCCGTTAAACTATAATTTCTTATCGACATATTTTACACGGCAAATTCCGAAAAATTGCTCATCATAAAGTTTCATAAACAAGTAAATATCGAAATTTGAATACTTTGCACGTAGCTAGACGGTCGATATCGTTGTATTTTTGTTATGGAGATGAATTTAAATTCATAAATTTAATAGTTTTGTCAAAATTATTCAAATTAGACTTAAAATATAATAATTTAGGTCTAAGTCTTTATAATTTGCTTGAAACACAGGTTCATGATGGAAAAGAAATACTTAAAACTTAAAATAAAAAAAATCTATATTGAAAACGAATGAGAAGAAAAATTAATAAAATTCATCAAAATAATGACGTGCTATCTGAATTTTCTTTAATAAAAGAAATGGAGCTGCGAAATTAAATTATGGAACACACCATTAATAATAATTTAGTTTCAATAATGAAATCTTATACATTTCAAGATTAAAACAGATTTATCATTGTCTCAATTTTCTCGTATTCGCGAAAAAAAGTGAGAAATTTTTCTACAAATGAAATTAAATGACTAAACCAGTTTTAAACTTTGCTTGAAAATTTGGAAAAATTATATCGAAAAGATGCTGTAAATGACATTTGGGTGAAACCTTTGCTACTGATGAAGCCTATACCATTCGTATAATGTCACGCCATATTATCAATTATGACAAGTCAGTTTCGAAAACAAAGAGAATTTTTTAGTCGAAGAAAATCAGTTCAGGTTTTTTCCTCAACTTTTTTGTAACCCGAAATTCTCAAGGCACGAAACGAAGACCCCACACGGAGATGTCGTGACTTTCTCATTAACGCCAGCGATCGTTCCTTAACATATAATTAATTAATTTAAGTAAACATGTAATCAATTTAATCGGAAGTAACTAAAATTAACGTGATTTTGAGGAAGTGCTCTTAAAAATATTCCCTAGATTAATAAATTTCAAAGTTCTTTAATATAAACGAGAGGATATAATATTTTATAGTTCTTGTCATTTTTAATATTGATAAATATTTTTATTTAATTCGATCAAAACATATTGTCAGCATATGTTGACTAAGCTTGGGAAGTTAATTTATCGTGGCGGCCATCATTAGTTGAAAAAAAAATGTTCATCTTTATCTCATAGAAAAATTCAACTAACTTTTATCGTTCCATCTTGAAAATATTGTAACATTTTCTTCGTCTTCAATTAAAAAACGAACTTTGTATTTTATTTAGAAACGTTAGGTGTACCAACGTATAGTATATTTGATGATGGTTGCTTGTGTTGGATATGTAACTATACGTTACTTGAAGCCGGATGGATTTTATATTGACTCTAAAAACAAAGTCAATTACACTTTTAAAGAGTTTTTCCTCTCGGTTTTCTGGCTTGACTTACAAGTTTTTAGTGTGCCGAGAAGCAACAGTATAAATATTTCATTCTGCAACGTTATTTTTCTTGCTGCCTTTTTCTGTTTCTTTTTTTACCAAAGTTGACCCGCAGCACCAGCATATATACTTTTACAATGTAAGTTATTGACGTAGTAAACCGTCTGAAAAAAGTAAATTAAATATTTTTTTTACAAGTAAATGAAGAAATTACCTTAACTCTAAAATGTTTTTTCGAATTTCAACAGTTTCGAGAATTCTAGCGTCAAAATATTATTATTAAAATGAATTTCTTCCATCGAAAAAAAAACCTCGAATAAAGTCATTAAAACTCGCTTTACTTATAAAAAATAAAATAAATCAACTCGCCCCTTTTTCACTAATTATATTTCATATAATTTCAAGGGGGGTTTCTTTAACCATTTTCTGTTTTTGTTTCATGTATAAACCCAGTCTCCTCCTCAGCTTATTTTAATTATGATATGACAATTTCAAAGATTAATTTCCTTTGAGGAAATGTAAAAATTTAATTGAACAATTCATGCGCACATCTATATGATTATTATATTATTAATTTTTTTCTTCTGATTATTTCACTCGGCCATAATGACTATAATGATGATCGTTTGTGAAATGATGACTTCTGGGTTTTTTATTCGTCCCATCAAAGAAAAATAGTGTACAAGTTCTGGTTGACCAAACACAAATATATATTTCATTCGTCTCATCTTTGTTTCCGATTATTTTGTCTCATGCACAACAACTTTTATGTGTAGCAACATAAAAGGTAGCGAATACTTAGTGTGGATGTTGCGGGTTTGTTTCGTCTCATAAAAATCGACTTCTTCAGTACACCAAGCTTAAGAAGATGATGGGAGTAGGTAATGTGAAGAGAAAATGACAAAAAAAAAATACTCTCTAATTGCTTAGTCTTTCCGTCTGTTATCTGAATTCTACAACATCCTTCTCTATACGTATCACACACACATACAGGTTTATCATTGGAACGATAAAGACCAAAGTTGTTCTATTGTCTTCTGTACGACATATTATTCACCCTTTGCCTATAAACATATCAAAATGAAACTTTTTCGATTGAAATTCTCTCTCGGTTTTCGAAAGATTTACGACAAATTATTACGTCTACGAGTGAATTTTTTTCATCCAAATCCATTTCTTATAAAATTAACCTACTATTTCCATTAATCATTATCAAGCTCAGCTGGATCAGGTGAGGTCTACCACATTTACGAAATCAGCTTAGATATTGTCACATTTTATCTCTTAAATATTTCTACTGTTGTATTTTTTTTATTTCTTCCTCCACCTTTTGTCTGATCCTTTTGTCCTTTTGATCGTACGATAGTAAAAACATACGACCTGAAAAATGCATTTTAGTCTTTCTACTGTATGTGTTTATAATACCAGGATAAGCTAGTTAAAAAAAGCATTAAAATATTTGGAATGCAATGCTTGATTCTTATCGGCTATCTATCGCTTATCCCTCATTATTTTCCTTCTATTTTCGAATAGAACTTATGGCACGTTTAGTTTAAGTTAATTGTTTCGTTTCTTAATTATCGAGCCGTTAAATAAAAGGACCAAGATAACAATGATAACGATAGAAAAAAAACTCAATGATACATAACAGTAGCTCCAATTTATCTCTAATGTTATAAATTATATTACAAGCTTTTGGTTTTAAAATGATAAACAATAGATGGTTTCAATTTAAAAAGTAATAAATTTTCGTAGAAAAAAAAACTCAGACGATATTATCCGATCGGAATATGCGGCCAAATAGTTTCGTATTGGGGTTTTATGTATTCATATAAAACGCTCTGAAAGGATTTTATATATTTTCATAATCTTTAAGGACAAGACCAAATATAAGAAATGAATGGCTTACAGCCTCCGTATTGGAGCACCTCTCACCTAAAAAAACATGTCATGTACATTTTAGTGGTTTAAAAAAACAAGCTATAGGGACATAAGAGAGTGAAGAAAAGAACATGTAATTTTTGCATAATGCATTACCTTTAGGGAATAGCTGACGATGGTGTGTATATTGGAGCGTATTAAATCTTAAGGTATTTTCCACGAAGGATAATGAGATGTGTTTTATGCATGAATTTTACTGTTACCCCTCCGACACCGCAGTCTTAGGCGTTTTCAACATGCAATCCACCGCACATATATAACAGGCACAGTGAACAGATTGTACGTGCACATTTATATAAACCGTTATTTGGGACGACGACAACGGGAGTTCTCATATATATGCGAATACAGTTTAGCCCCTGAAATTTCATCTTAATATTTTTTGTTATATGAAACGCTTTCAACTAAAGCCCTCATAGAATATTGTTCATATTTATTATTCATATAAAACTTAAGATGAGAGTCTTAATTCCCAACTTGATGAAAAGTTGTTTTATAATGGGACTTAAAAGCTAGATTTATTTTTATTATTTTTGATAATATATACGAAATCTTTATTTGTTATACCATGCAAAGAACCTACTTTATGTCAAATTGTTTAACCTTTTCAATTATGCATATTCTCATACAGCTAAAGAAAAACAGAGAATGGGAATTGCAAATGTGTAGCTTTCAGTATGATGAAATATTGCCGAATTAAAAGTGCGCTCTGTTATTTACTTTTTGCGTTGATATTACATTTTCAGCACATTGTAAATAATGACTGAATTAATAGTATACATTTGAATTGTACACTACAATGCAACCACCTTATGGATTTCATAAAAGCTTTTAAGCTTTAAAAATAATAAAAATGAAATTTACTGATAAAAATGGTTGCGTCTATTACTATATTAGTATCTAAACCTTTACTTATATATCAACAGGAAATAGATCTTATGGTGAGATAGGTTGTACGTCAGCTTATAGGCTCTATTACCCTATGGTTTTGTAATTCAGTTTTTCGATGACACTTTAATATAACGACAGAAGACTTGTTATTGCCAGCACTCAGACGTAAACTTAAAAGTCAAATACTCGAGCATTTTTCCTTGAAAACTAAAAATCGTTTTTTATTTCTACTATCATATGTAGTCTTTATTAAACTGAAAACTGAAACTCTGAACGCGATAACCTCAGATACTAAAATTTGTAACCTTATAAGAACTATTTTAACATAATTGTTATTGATGATCCTGAGAGGGCTTTTAGTTACAACTTCAGCCCCGTAACAATGTTGTGACCTATTTATTTAAAGCAACGTCTATCCGTTTACTTAAGTCTTAAATCATTCATTTAATATATAGGTACTCCAACAAACTGCTTATGCATATTAGGGTGCAAATTTTTTTTTCTTTTAGTGTCCAAACATTAAAAGTACATATCTATTAAAACAAAATTTTTTTTCCGACCAAACAAGCTCTTTATATAAATCAAAGGTGCTGCCTCAATCCATTTTCCATTTAAACAACACGGGAATTTTTTTTTATTTTTGAATTTTCATAACTTTAGAAAAGTTCATTGGAACAACAAACTAAAAGAAAAAATTTAAAGTAAATCTTACGCTCTACAAAAAGGGTCCTAAGAACAAAGTTTCTCAGATTAATCTTTTCAAAGATGTCAGAGTTCAAAAATAACACTAATTAAAATTTTTTTATACCGTCCAACTTTCATCATTTCATCAGGATCTTTTTTGTGAAGCGTGAAATTTTCTTTAAAAACCGCTTCTTCTGATTGTTGTTATGATGAACTCTCCCAAAAATATTATAAAATTCAAAAATGAAAAAATAAGTTCCTGTGTTATTCAAATGGAAAATTAAAAAATGGATTGAGACAAACCTTAATATTGATATTAAGAGCTCATTTTGTCGTCAAAATTTTTATTTTAATATATACTATCAATTTTGGGCACCATAAGAATTTTTTTTAAACACCCTATTGTAGGATATACTTAGTTAAATACAAAAATTCTTTAATAGGCATAACATAATTTAAACGTTATCACGCTTTCTATTGCTTATATTCTTAAAACTTTTTGAACTCATCAATTTGTCCATGCAAGTGGTGATTGAATTTGATTAAATAAAAATGTTCAAATAAAATATTCTTTAACAATCAATTTTATTGCATAACACGTCAACATAAATGAAAAGTTTTGCATTTTACCTTGATGTATTTATTTTATAAATAAGCGGAGTTTACCGCAAATGGAGTTATTTTAACGATTTTTTTTTCTGGAGTTACAAAGAAATTTTTACCTTACAGTAAATAGAAAAATCTCTCCTCCAAATGACACACTTTCTAAATGAGATATCAATAATAAATTAAGTTATTACGATAAATGCAACTGCTCTCAATTATTTAGTATTCAATATATGCATCGCTTTTATCTCTACAAACGAGTAAATAAAACCCGTTATTCTCATTTTTATAATTATATTGATCTGATTTATGAAAAATGTAGATATCGTTAATTGAATTAAGACTCTGAACTAATAATTAGTTCTGAGATTTACTTGAAACCAATGAACGATTTGCTGTACATAAGTTAATAGATCGAAGAGTAGATAAATAAAAATTGTTCTGTTATTGGTATTGATATAAGATATAAATATTTTAAAGTAATTTAAAAGATAAGAAGTTTATGTATATCAATAATTATTGTAGATCAAATAGAAACTTACAAGACAAAAAATACTTTCTTAGTGTAGTCAGAAAGGTTAATCAAATAAATTGAAAGTATAACATAAAAAAATTAAAATTTACCACCTTTTATGTATAATATTATAATCGAAGGATATATGGCGACGGGCATCTGACCCCCTTGTACATCGTACCTACCTATTTTTAATTTATTAAACTAGTTAGTTAACTGACTATCCCTTAATAGGGTTCTAAATTATCTTTTTGAATTTTTATAGCTAGACACATAAAATCGAAAGTTTTCTATATCTTTGGATAGCTTGATTTGGATGTTTGATGATCAAAATAGTATCTTTACATAGTATAAAATCAAGTCGCTCCCGCTGTCTATTCCCTTAGATCTTTTAAACTACAAAACGGATTTTAATGCAGTTTTCAGCAATTGATAGAGTGATTCAAGAGAAAGGTTTGTAGGTATAGGTACTAGATGCATATAATAGTAGAAAAAAATCGGAAAATTTGCACTTACATTGCAAACGCTTGCTACACCTTACGAGATAGATCAAACTATTATGCAGCGAAATTGTGTATCTTTATACGATTGATAAAAAAGTCCGCGACGGTGTATGTCTATCTCCTAAGGATAACCCACAGGAACCATTTTTATCTTTTACATATTACAAAAATTAAATATATTAGATACGTTGTGCAACTAATGTAGATCAAAATTACCCTTTACAGCATATCGTAAAAATGAATATCTTAGAAGAAATCACAGATTTAAAAAGCGTTGGCAGAGCAACTGGATATTGTACGTCGTACGTAGTGGCTGTTTTATTAAAACCTTTTCCTTATATATTTAAAACTATTATGTTGTTCTTTTTCTAGGACAAAACTCGAAAAATTCTACACTAATTGAGCTCAAATTTTTATACAATATAAAATCGATGTGGTAGTTAATTAGGCAGAGAATGATCTTGATTGCTTCTTATGTCAGAATAATCGACGGTTCCCATAGGATAGCATAGCAATTGAATCTTACAGGAACCGTGTATTTAAAAGAAGCTTTCTTCATTTTCTTCAAGAAGGCCTTACCAATTTTACACAGTAACGGAAGAAATATCTACCAAGTTTAAATTTAAAAATTGATAATTTTTACTAGAAAATATTATAAATGTGAATTTAAATTTAACACCCGATAAAATTAATGATGGAATTTTTAAAAATATTTTAATATCTTTATTGTTCATTGTCGAAGATATTAATAAGAAATAAACGTATTAAAATAGTATACTAAGTAAATTATTTTTAAATAATTAATAATTACTTAACAGAATTTTAATGAAGTTTTGTTAAAGATACTTCAGTTCTTAAAATATTGAATAGGTACCATTTATCCTAAAAAAGGTACGGTTCCTGTAGGATAGGCCCTAACCTTTTTTATTAAAATAGTTGGACGGTTTTAAATGAAATTTTCAAGTCTTAAAGAAACACAAGTACCTACCTACTTTTTATAGTTGCTTAAAATCGTATATATAGAACTATAGAACCTGTGAGATAGTTAATATCTCTTCCTAGAGAGGTAGTTTTAAGAACTTTGATGAACGTACTTTGGATCTAAAGTCTGGAAGTATCTGTCATCTTCTTCTGTCAAAATAGATTAATTTTTATATTTCGCTATGAAGGTAGGGAATCTATTAATCAATTAACTAAATTTCGATACTCTCAGCAAAGCGAGCGGGTATCAGCTAGTTTCTTATAACCCTTTAATTATATTTATTTAGATTTAGTACTTCATGTGTAGAAATCGGTTGAGTGGAGGACTTGAAATGGTTTCTTTTATTTTATGCCTTTGGAACTAAATGTATGTTGTGTATTGATAAGTTTTTATAAACGTTGACTATAAAACAAAGATCTTAATTAAAATTTTTGTACTCATAGAATACTTCTTCAATAGTTTGCTCTTCCCGAGACAAAAAGCTGGATACGCCCATGATACTAACATGAAATAATAGACGAATTAGTCAGAGAAAATCTATGAATATAAAATATCAAGTCGAGTCGACAATTCCGCTTGGTTTCTTTTCTATTCGTTTACGTTTAAAATTAAATTACATTGGCATTGAAAATTCGTTCAACAAACTTGCCGTATAGAGCGAGTGATGTAGGAGGAAAGAGGCATAAGACGATTGTGATTAGGTTTTGTATGACTTATCGTTGATAATAATTCAGCTCGTGCCTCATGAGGGTAGACAAGTGACACGGCACGTTCTATCTGAAGCCGGCATCGCAGTTTCTTATCTCTCCACAATTCTGTCTAATTAACTAGCAGCGTCTTCCTATACTGAACCACGTCGACTTATTCTTCTACATTTCGCAAACTCTCTCGCAATGAATTCGATCGACTTGCCTCGTTTATTTTGATTCCTCGTAAATACACTTACATTCTAAAATCGTCAAGGTGTCAACCGCACATTCAATCTAATAAAAATTCATTGAAAACTCTTTGATATTTCAATGATTTCCTGTTCGACCACTTTTAAAGCACTTAAAAGAAGGAAATCAGGAAATGTATGAAAATGTACAACTCTTTAAAAAAATTAAAGATTTCATTTAATTAAATTCACAAATCATACTAAAAATCACTTCTTTTATATTAAATTCAAATCCCGTATTTCTAGAACGTTCAAGACTTTGATTGATTGTCGTCTATTTGAATTTTTGTTGTTAAACAGATAAAATAAGGCAACTTTCCAGAGAGAACGTTTCTCGTAGTTTAGTCTCCTTGTTTCTGTATTTGTAAAATCAAACAGTTAAACATTTAAGCTAAAGTAGATTCAGGTTACGATCTGAAATCGTTAAACTGCCTAAACTAATAAAAATTCATTGAAAACTCTTTAATATTTCAATGATTTCCCATTCGATACTTTAAAAGCACTTAAAAGAAGGAAATCATATTAATTAACTTCAAACATTTTTTTTTGTTTCAAATAAGGGCAAAATCAACCAATTAAGCATTCAGGCAAACGTAGATCCGGGACGAGAAAAACGTGTAGATTTATAAGAAAAAACTACAAATGCATTTCCGGCATGTGAGTGGAGGCATAAGAGAGATGCATTTTAAAAGGGAGCGCAGCCATTATAAAAATTTTATTAAAACAAAAAGCCGATGAGGTGCAATATAAGGTGACATTGTGCACTCATGTGTAATGATCCACAAATAATGAGATCACAAACTGTCTTTTTGTTGTGTGATTGGTGGAAATATCGAGGGATATTCAACCAATCGCACTCGATCAAGGGGGGTATAATATCATTTTTTATTTGCTTTATTGGATGATGTATTAAATCCTGAGCGTTCTAAGTTCTCCGTTGCTCGCACGATTGTTTGTATTAAATTGGCTTTATCGTACATCGTCATATTGTGAGAGATAATATATCGTCTCAATTACACGAGTTGTTTTCGTCCCTGCTGTGCTCAAGTGGCGTTCGTTGCATTTTCGATGCATTTTGAATCGTACTTATTTGAACCTGTTTTGCCCGAAAAGGGGATACCAATGAGTGTGCGTGTGCAATGCGATTTTTCGCTGGCTTTAATGTCGTGTCGTTGAATTCACGATTTACGGCCCAAATTCTGCCACTGTGTTTGTACTGTTATTATCGCAACCTCTCTTATGGTGTCGTCTCTCATGCTTATAATATTCTGTATACAACGAGTGACTACCCGTGAATTCGTTCACGTAAAAAAATCAAAATAAATAAATGCAGTTGAGGTTAATTAAGATAATTAACCTCTGTCTATATAGACGGAAAAACTATGACATCATTTCACTGAAAGCGGTAGTACAATTTCCGAAAATGTCATCAAACAAAAATTATATGGGGTGTCCCAAAAAGAGCGCCGGATTTAATTTTGCCGCCATTTTGTTACAAGTTGTAGAGTTATTTATTTTTGATAGTTGTCATGTCCAGACCACCCGATTTAAGCATATGAAGAAGTATTCAAACCGGTTAATTATTGTAAAAACACATTTTATACAAAAATGGTGAAAGTTTTCAAAAACAGTTTGCCAATTTTGTCAAGTTTTCAGTCGCCATAATGCGCTAAATGAATCGACAGCTTGAGGCGTTTATTACAAAATTTGAAACCAAATTTACGCTGATTGATTTTGATATTGATTTTATCGGTCACTCGAAAATATAGCTACAGTAAAGGAATCTGTGGCTGAGAATCCAGGGACTTCCATTCGGCATCGTGGTCAAGAAATAAACATTTCCAGAAGCACTGGAAATGTTTACATCCGAATTAGGTGTAATTGATGTGGAGGACATGTTTTTCCAACAAGATGGTGTGGCCTGCCACACAGTACGTGAAATAATGGTGTTACTGCAGACTAAGTTTCCAGGCCGTGTCAATTCTCGATTTGGCGATCAACATTGGCCACCAAGATCGTGCGATCTGACACCGATGGAATATTTTCTTTGGGGCTATGTGAAGGAAAAGCTGTATGCGAATAAGCTTGAAACAGTTGAACATCTTAAAGAGAAAATACGGTGCGTTATTGGTGAAATACAGCCACCTTTATGTGAAAATGTTATTCAAAATTTCAACTCAAGAATAACTCTGTGCCAGAGGTTTCGTGGTGGCCATTTGCCTGATGTTGTGTTTCACGTTTAAACGAAACTGTTTTTCTTTATGTTGAAATATAAATGTTTGCTTAGTTGAAAAATTAAGGGGGTTTTTCTTTAAAATTTAATCCGGCGCTCTTGTTGGGACATCTTTTATATACCGTAACTGGATTTCTTAAACCTGTATTGCGCTTCTCGTTAAAGGTTCTATTATTTGATGGTCATTATTTACAAAACGTTTAATAAACCAAACTGATTTATTCATTTTAATTCGTTGATAAACAATTTATCACAAAAATTGTTTTGTTTCAATATTTTTCTAATCGCTCGTATCACTATTACTTGAATCACTTGAATTCACAGGATCAATTTCTTAGAATGAATGTGCGTCCTTATTATAGGCACACCATGTGTTCTCGAACAACCCAGAAACTTCGATTGCCGAATCTTCTAAAAACTTCCAAAATCGTTGGCTGTCAATAATATGGGAGGTTAAAATGTCCATTATTAGAATTTCCATAGAACAATTTAGAATGTTTCATTCTTTTCCATCGCTGTTCGTTATCTCTTTCTGCTCGTTACCATATAAAATCCATTATGTATAAAGTTAAGCTCAAGTAAAGAATAGAATAACGAATTAAGAAACTGCAAAGCGATTCTTTATATTTTCAGTTGGTTTGCAAAAATTAGAATTTGAGAAAGTTATTTTAAGAGTAAGTAAAAAAAAGTAAGACTTTCAACCCGCTCTTTGAACTACTTAAGGGTGAAATTATTTCATGGAAATCATAGTCCTCTCAGGTATAACTCTTTTCATGTTATTATCTTCTGTGGCTAAGCTTTCAGCGTCTGTCAGTCAATCTTGGTATTGTTTAATATAACACCGAGATTGACGTTTTTCATTGCGACATTCTTTAACACTTTTCGACCATTTTATTTTCCAAGCGATTAGATATAATTAACCCATTTAACTTTTATTAAAAATTATGACATTTTTATCTCTTCCTTTTCTTGTTAATTAGTTTTGGTGTAAAAATATAAAAATGCGAAGGACGTTGAAAATGAGGCTGAGGCCTCGCGTTTTATTTTACAGAGAAATTTTTATCTTTTATTTGTTTGTCCCATTCGAGATTGGACTCGTTGACATTTTTCGGAGGCTCACGTGATTTTTTATAATGCGTTTGAGACAAATGGTCGACAGTAATGACGTATGTAGCGAGACACATTATACCTACTATTGGGGGGCATCGCAGCATCGTGTGTGGGCCGTATGTCCCCGGATTGACGGATTTGTTTTGAATTGAAAAGCTCCTGTCTGCACTTTCCACACACATACACATTTGAATAATAAAAGAATCCTTTTTTAACGTTTATGAAATACTACGGAAGTTTATTTTTTATGAGCTTATAAAAATTTTATGATCCAAATGATCTCGAAAATGTATATTTTTGTTCAGAAATAGTCTGAATTTTAAATAAACATGATTTATTTAAAATATCACACACTTTTACCAAATCTTAAGAGTTACACATATCTAGTGAAGTAAAATATATTTGTGCTATAAATGAAGTATCAAATCATTTAACTGAATCTTATATTGTTTATGTTATCAAATAGCAAATAATAATTTATAAATCTTGTGAATTATTAATGCATATATGATTAATGCACGTGTACAAAATTGAAGACAACTAAGTAGCTTATAATATATATATATATAGGTATATGTAGTTTCACATTCATCAAGTACTTTATAAAGTACTTTACAATTACAAAATAAATTATTTTCATATAAGAAAATTCAATGTTTATTATATTGCATTGTAAATAGGAGGTGTCCTTTCTTGTTTAAAGACTATTCACTTAATAATTATCAAACTAAAATTTTAATTACCCAAAAACTTATGAACACTGTACAATTTCACAGTTTTATTTAACAATTATGAAATCTTTAGTTTTTATTAGAAACTGTTGATATTGCTTGTAAAAACATAATCATTGAATCCGAAATCAAATATAGGCGTAAAAAAATTTACCTATAGTAGATTGATAGATAAGTCTACCTATATAATATTTAGCTAATACTAATTTACAATATGCTTTAACTAAAGCAATAAAGTAGCTGTTATCGTATGTTATTCCAAAGCTAAATACTAACATAATTTTGTCTAGTTAGATCAAAATTCATTTACAACCATTTTAGCATAAAAAATTGTTTATAAAAAGTTCCTCATGTGCTATTTTAAAACCTAATTTACTTGTATACCAAATTTTTAATTGAAATTCATTTAATAGTTTCAGCAAATATCATGCTGAATGAATTTTTCCGAATGAAAAAATACTAATTATAATCTTAAAGTATGCATTATATCTCTGCCGATTTATAAATTTGTTCCTGTATAAAGATGAGGAAACAAGACCAAGGGCAAGATTGTTGGAATTGGTGGTAATCTTGCTTATTCGGACTTGGTCCTGCTATTATAAAGACAGTCGTGGTCTTACAAAATGCAAAAATGTAAGACCAAGACCAATTCTCTTCGGCGGAACACATTTTGTGCCATGTGAGGCAGCTTTCAAAAGAAGACTGCAGCATCTCGGAAAGACGGACATGACGCCTGGCGAGATAGCAACGGCAGCCCCTAGGCAGGTGCTGGCTTTCTTTAAAAGCCTGGAGCTCCCCTAGTAAACACAGAGGGTCACATCACAATAGACCTCCTTGGTCACAGTGATAAAAGGAAAGAATATCCTGTGACCTGCAAAGGGAAAACAATTTCTCTTTATCACTAGTGCTAAAATCTAGTAAACTAAATTGAAAATTTCAAACATAAAAAATGTTTGGTTTCAAGAAAAGAATAGACAAATTAAAGTTCCTTCAAATAGTTTTCTCATAAATCAATCGACCGGAAGTATATTCATAAAGTATATTCATTTAGTCTTGCGTATTTGGTCTTGGTCTTGCATAGTCTGTCATGGTTTTAGTCTTAGCCTTGTTCTTGCAAGAACCAGACCATGGTCTCGGTAGCATAGAGACATGTCTTGGTCTTGCTTTTTCGTAAGACTGCACGACCAAGACCAATTTTTCTCATTTTTGCTTAAGATTAGAACCACAAAACAAGTTTTTTTTTCTATTATTGCTAGCTCACAGGAATCATGAATTTTTAATTATACATTGTGTAGGATAAAAAGTATTCTATGAACCATTCGATCTATAAGCAATCCGGATAAAATCAACAGCCGCGGTAATTTGTTACCCAATTGTTGGCTAAGGACCAACAAGCACCCTTTTTGGTATACCTATTGCCTAATCTAAATTAACTCTTTGCAATATTGTACCTGGTCTCCTAATGTATTAAGGGGATAATGCACATTTTAAATAGTAAAAGAATATTTTAAATAATTGCAATGGTTTTGTAGATTATCCTCTGTTTATCCATAAACTAATAACATTCGCACTCCGTCGTTATATAATTTAATAAAAAGAAATTAATAAACATATATATATAACATTGGTATAATTTTCTTTTGTATTTTAACTTAATATGAAAACAAAACTTCCAAATTAATGACTCTAAAAAGGGCGCGGATATTTACTAATATCGTACGTGCTTGGGGAAAATTGTTAAGGCGTTAAAAGTTTAGCTATATTAATAATTTATTAAAACCAACTTAGTTATAAACACTTTAAATATTTAACTTTAAAGTTATATGAACGTAATCAGTATTAATATGAAAGCTTTTTTTTTCATTTCTACGGCTTGTAAACGCGTAATTTTAAATTAGTTGAAAACTCAACGTTTTTCTTATAGAAAAAAAGTTTAATACTATTTGTAAACAAATAACTTTATAATACTTATAGAGTATACCTAATATTATATTTTTTCATGTTTCTAACTTAAAACGTTAGGATGATTATAATTTCTTACAATCGGGGAATCTTTTAAAAATATTTATTCTTCGAGTTAGTTAATAATTTCGTAGGTGTTAAAGCGTAAACTAAAGCACTTTAAGTGATGGATATTCCTAAAGAAAATTAAAACGGCATTCGAATCTAATGTTAAAGGTAGACAAATTCGTCTCGTAGGCTAAGTGGTTTCTTGTTACTTGTCTCAACTTTTATTGTTTACTTCTTATAGCAGCAGCGTATTGTCAACTCTATTAATTACAAGCCTAAATATTTGAAAAGAAAAATTCTTCACACTTGAAGAACAAAATATCTCGTTTCGAAGACAATAAAAAAAATCATACAGTAGAAAGAACACACACATTGTATATAGGTTTGAGGTAAATGATTCGAATTTAAACTTGAGTTTCGAAAACTCCAAACGTGGTGTCTATGTCACACCTACGACGAAAATTAACAACCCAGCATCCATCTACTTATCCAGTTATTTCCTTGTCCCAGGCTAAGGCAACGAAAGTTGAACATGAGAATAACAACTCGAACGACGCACCACTATTTAAAAATACAATGTTTGTTCACTCCCAGTTAATTTATGTTGGCAATCAAAATCTGTCTTCGCCGTCATTTGTTATCGTGTGCCTCGGACCTCGTCTTCACCCTCGTCCATCTTGTTCATTGAGTTTCCTTGCGTAATGGCCGCCCACAATCTTCAAACAAAATCCGCCCCTGTCAGCAACCTTCCATCTGTTAAGAAGTGTACACAGATAAATATTTTATATAATTATTATAATATTAAAGAGCATCGTATGGAGAACAGAACGAACCTAACTTATATTTAAGTAACCACATTGTAGAGTCGGTCATAAAACGAGCTTTCATATCTCGTATTCTAATTGTTTGTTTTTAAATTAAGCGAGAAATCATGGATTTATGTCCATGTTTATTTTGTCGTAACTGCAACAGCTTCTGCAGCTCCAGCAGTCGCCACACTAGAAGTGCAGCAGGGAGTTTATTTCGGTCGTGCGATGAGCACTAAAAGACATTAGAGAAATGGTGAGAGGTGTGGGTTCTATATTCATATTATAATACGATGAAAAATATGTAGAGACGTATGCGGTGGTAGAGCAGGTGTTGAAATCTGGAACGATTTATTGCCAAAAAGTGAATCGTAATACGAACTCGAGAAACTATAAATGTCAGTGAAATGTATTGCTGTATTAATTGTATTTTATTATTTATTACAACATTATATATCATATTAAGTCTAATAACCTGTTCAAAATATACAACAGACAAGCGGGGGCGAGAGTTTTTCTCTGTCTTTGAGACGCTTTTCAAGACTACCGAAGAAGAAACACGCTTTCATGAAATAGCGACGTGAAATTGAAGAAATCATCCAAAAAATCTAGGTTTAATCAAACCATCTCACGTTCAAGTCTCGTTAATTACAGACGTGTATCTTTTATCAGTTGCTAATTAATAGAATGATTTTTCTGGCTGTCTGATAAATGAGAAAAAAATTAGTTGTAAATTTGTCATTGCGAGACATTAGGAACGTCCGTCCTATAATGAATGCAAAAAATAAAATGAATGCAGATGTAGGAAAAAATATCATGCGATCCAAGCTGAGAGTAAACACGGCTCATAACAATGACGACTGTGTGTTTTTGGTATTGAAAAAAATCTTTATTTTAGCATTTCGCTGTGCTGAAAAAACGGGAGCGAAATACCATTGCAGTCGGCGGGGACAGCAGCAAGTCAACAACAATGCAATTTAAGAAATACGAAAGGCGGCGTCGTCAATGTCGCACAAACAACAAACACAACAACAACCGGGGCCGACAACATACGCCGTACAACATTCACCGCGGCGCTACGATTAAAATACAAACACGAAACAAAGAGGGTTTGGGTTAAATTCTATAATATTTTGTATGTTCAAATAAAAGACAAGGGTAATATGCACTTACGTGCATAAACGGCTTAAGTAAAACAAGACGAATAGCCGCTTCCTCGAGTCGTCATACACAAGCTTTTTGTTGGTAGGCAGATGCCAAAATAAATCTTTCCAAAAAACACAATGTGTGGTCTTCACGTTTTCCTTCTCTTCGTTTCTATGTAAATAATTCAAACACAAAAGCGTTTTCCAGACGATCGAAAAAACGACGGGCGTCTCTTCACTCACTTTCATTCCCATTTTCAACAATTAAATTTCAACTCTTTTCATTTTAAACTTTCAAGATCATCTAATATTTATATTCCTACTACACACCTATATATACATACTTTTTTTTTCTTATTAAATAACAAACAGAGGATAATTTCCATTGGGATTAAAACGTAGTTATTTTTCATTTAAGCTCTGGAACGCTATTGCGGATTTGTAAAATTAAAAACGTTAAAAACTCGTAGTATATTTTTTACAGTAGAAGTAATAAAATATTTATTGACGATTCATAAGCTCCAGTTCTCCTGGCATATCTTTTCTATGAAGAAAATAAATGAAATATTTTGTATTGCTATATTGAAATCGGAAACTAATTGATTCTATTTATAATATCAATCAAAAAAGGATTTTATGACAATTAATTTATTTCTTTCATTTAAATAATAACAAAACAATGGTTCTATTAAGCTGGAAAATATATGCAAGTCTGTTTAGTATTGATTAATTTATATTACAAGGAATGTATTTTCAATTTCGATTAAAATAGATATGTTTAAAATTATTTTTTACTTATAGTCTACTTTCAAATGAAAGAAATATGGTTTACATTGAAAAAAAAACTTTTCTTAAGACCCACGTTTACATTTAAATATAAGAAGGTATTAAAAAATAATTTTAGTAGGTACACCTAAACATTTTTTACTCATTTGAAAAATAAATCGTTGGTGTTTTTTCTTCATCATAAACAGATTTCTGTAATCTGCATTGATACGATTGGTAGGTACTCACGTTTTTGACAAAAAATTTACGACCGAAAATTATTTTTTTCATATTAAGTAAGTATCTGTATGTAAATATTACTATGAGTTTTAAGAATTTTTTTAACCTGTGAAGTATACGATTTCATGTAAAAATACATCTTATGTAATCAGAGATTTCGTAAAAATTATAAAACAAATATACAGACTTAACCTATACAGGCCTTCTTATAAGTTATAGGAAAGATGGAAGCTGGAGGTAAAGAACGCAATTCGAAGATGAAAACATCTTTTGCGTTTTCACCCCCGATGAAAAATTTCAAACCAAAGACCTCTTCTTGATGTATCTGCTTAGTCGCTTTCTCAAACGAATAACTTATAAAAACTTCTTTGGGGATGGAAATGTAGAACTTTTCGTTTTAAAGTTGCGTCATCTTCCTCCAGTTTCAGACTTTTTCATGACATATTGGATTCTTGTGGTTGAAAAAGTACGCACCAATGCACACTTTAGGTTTGTTTCTCTTGTCCATTTGATGATGTTCAAACACGTCCACCGAATGACAAAGAGCAAGACACATTGACCAAGAGACAAGAGTGAGTAAAAATCATAAAGCAAGGACTTCCCCCTAATTTTAAACCAGTTTTTCGGTGTTTAAACACCTCCAAACCAGTGTCGATAGGTTTGTTCCAGACGTTGAAGCCAAACACGTCCACGTAAGACAAAGAGCAAGGCACACTGATCAAGAGACAAGAGTGAGTGAAGAAATGTTTCAGCCCTCAGCTGCTTGGCCGCATTAGGCCGAGAGTCGAGCTATGAACGTACGTTTTCATGACAATAGCTTGTTTCGACACGGATTTGGAGGTGTTTAAACACCGCAAACTGGTTTAAAATTAGAGTAAGTTATTGCTTTATGATTTTTTAATAAACTTTCCACAAAAACTCTACAATCAGATAGTGCTAAAAAGTGGGCTAAACGGCTCTTTACTAGATTAGTTCATCGGACATTTGCCCGACTTGCTCTATGCTGTATGGCTAGTGACTAGGAATATGTTTTCTACTATCCTCCACATTCGATATGAAACCAGCGCCATATTTTATTGAACTCATCAAGTAATTTCCATATCAAACTTATTTACTGACTATTACTAACTTTATTTAAGTGTGATCAACTTAATCAGTTATTTACTCTGATAATTTTACATGCAGGTATTATCATCAGAAACTTATTACAAAGATTCGCAAACTATTAAAAAAAAATGTTGTTTCTGGGACTATTGGGAGGGAGGAGTCAGAACCAGCATTCATATCTAGGACTTTCCACGTTATTGGAGATGTCAGATAAAGTTGATATAAACGTAGTGAAATTAAAACAAAGATCTATTACCTAAGTAAACTTTCGTCATACCTTACACATAATAAAGCTGCATACTTATTTCATTTTCAGATTTTGCACTTTTCCCGGATATCAATACTTAAATACATACAATGAAAATAAAAGATGATTAATTATCAAAGCTTAAGAAGTTGATTTGTGCAATGCAAATCTGTATTTATATTGTGTGGGAAAATTATTTCATATTTCTTTCCATCACTATCATTTTCCATAGCACTTAGGTATATTTTTTGACTCTTTTAGATTTTAGTAGCAATAAATGGATAACTAGCTGGATACTTTTAAACATAATAAGCATGCCAGCAGGAATTTTTATATTTGCATCAAAACCAATTTAAAGAAAAGCAAAATTATTTTTATAATTATGAAGCTTTATTAACTTAAAGGATTGCAAGTTTTGGAGGGAATGAAACAAAATTTTTTTAGTATTGTTAATTTATGAAATCTTTTATTTGTAAGTTTAAATATTATAATCGTGACATTCAATGAACCGTTATTAGTTTTCTCTGGGAGTTCAAATTGTTTTTCTCTCCCTCTATAAGACGATATGTGCTATTCATAAATAAATACATCATCGGTTGTACTGATTTAATTTTATGAAAATTATAAAAAGTTTCTAAAAAAATGTATGCACAAGAAAAAGTGAATTATAAATATTAATTTTACGAGAGACGGTTACGGCAAATTTTTTTTCGCACTATTTTAAATTTACGAGCAATCAAGAATGTCAGCTCCGTGAGACCTCCTAGTTGTGGCCTGTTGCTCGTCTTTTTATTTTTCCGTAAATTTAGAACGAGCGAAGAGGCGTTAAATACGTTTCATTCTTTTTGTTGATATGTGGTTTTCCACGTCGTGGCCATTCGGTGGAAAGTTGCATTAGACACTTTTAGATTATTACAACTTGAAAATTATTCTGCTTTTATTATAATAATAATTTCTCAACTAATGTAATTTACATTACAGAAGGAACCAGAAGACGGCACAGAGCACTTGAAATATTGTTACAAACCACTCTGAGCAGAGCCAAATTACATTGAGAATTGCAGGGGAACGTGGTAGATATAGTGGCGTAAATTATGAGTTCTTAGTTTCATAAAAAGAAATTGCTTTCGCGTTTTACTTTACTTTTCTTATTTTACCATTTTTGACATTATTGTTTGTTATTGCAGACACAAATTCCGCAAGTTGATCAAACGAGCATTCCGCATACAAATTTGTTAACAAGAACAATCGTTCTTTTCGCTTAGTATAATAAGTTTGACGTAAGTCGATCGGGTATCTCGAATCATTCGTGATTGACTTTGATTTGAACGTCTCGACAAAATCACGAGAATCTGTCGGACGATGTTTTAATATTTATGGGACAACGATATCACATCTCGCAACAACAGAACCTTTTTAACCCTCATTCAAAATTCTCCACTGACAACAATGAAAAATGCACTCATAAAACGTAGCTTTTTCACGACGGGGAAAATTTAAAAGAGCATTTTCTCGTTCTGACATAAATTTTGTGGTGTTTTACGTGTGTACGTAAAACGCTCGCTCTTCCCATAAGTTATTTTTGCACATTTAAACAAATAGAAATAAAATAAATAGAGACGGATTTAGTTGTCAGACACAGCTGGATCGGCCGTGTAAACCTTATTTACGTTGGCAGATTCTCTCAATCCTCCCGCCTGCCGGGCGTTAAAACAAATAATATTATTCCTGCTTTCCACCCGGAGGTTTTAAGATACACGAAATAATTCCAAGGAGCCATCAGAGACACCACTCAAAAACAGCGTAGGTATAAAAAAATAAAATTAAAAACAGGGCGCTTAGAAAACAAAATTGTCACCAATTAATTACGGATCGTTTCATGAAATGGAATTTAAGTAAAGCTTGTCGAACTACATTAAGTTAAGCCAACTCGATGTCAAAATGATCTCCGGGAGATTTAGAAACTCTGACGGATTTAACATTCTCCCATTATTCATGGAACAAGCACTAATGATTTCTACTTATAGTTTTTATTTTTATTTTTATTTTTAAATTTATTTTTAAGATTTATTTCCATGTACTTTTAGATCTTTCACCAACACTAGCTATATCTTCAAATAAGATGTTAACTCAAAATGACAATTTTAATCTTTTTCTCTTCATTATTTTCTAGATAAAGTTCAAGGGAAACACATTGTTAATATTTTAAGTTATAAAAAAAAAAACACTGGAAATATATTAAAGCTTTCTATCGGTACACACTTAATAAATATTTCATCCAACGTTAATTGAACCGGACGTAACTTAAAAATATCATCAAATTAAAATCTCAATTGCGTCTAATTAAAAAAAAAAGCGAAAAAAAATCAATCCAACTACGTTTGAATTTTGTGAATCTTCGTTTAAGATTAAATACTTCAATTCTATTTAAATGACACCAATTATTCGTTCGAGCACATCCTCATTTTCCCCAGCACCAGTTTTTCCTTTCCTTCATCCTCGTTCTTGTGTTCCCTCTATTCCCAATATTTATAAATGTAATTACGAAAGTAATTGCTCCGAATAATAATTGAATTACACTTTAACGACCATCCATTTTTCATCAAATAAATTTCAGACTTGAAATTAAAATCCATACGAACCTCATATATAAATCTGACACAAAAACTGACGGACAATGCAGAAAATATAATTGACACGATAATGCAATTTTCTCAATCAAACCAGAATATTACAGCATTATTTGCATAGTGATTACATCAAGTGTTTGCAGCAAAGAAGAAATGATAGCGATGGATGGAGGGATGCAATTGCGTCACAGTCGAACATGATTTGTATTTGAGATTACTTCCTCATTCTCTATGATGTGACATGACGCACTGTTCTCATTTACCCCGGAATTATGTTGTCTCAATCAATAGATCGATAACCGTTCAACATCAATAATATAGTCATCGTAATAATCGTAAAAGACGCCTCGTCTTGTCTCCGAAGTCTAACAATCCTAATGCGTTTGTAACTATTACTGTATTACTGCTAGCAAGCCATCAAAGCTATTGTCAAACAGAATTAATCATTCAATTTACATTTATAATTATTTCAATTTGAAATTAGTGAAATCAGCAACAATTATTTTGCTCAATCAAACTTAACGCAACGTAATTGACCGTTTAACGAAAAACTTAAACACAAACTAATAAGCAAAAGAAATTGTTGTTTTTCCAACTGAATAGTTATCTGTTTTATTTGTCTTTTTATCATACTGTTCATATATTTCATTGTCTTTACTCAAACTAAACAAAACTTTCCAAGTAAATATACAGTACAAAAAATCTCTCCCACAATAGACACAATGTTTCAATACTGTGTTTTTTAAATACATCATATGTTCTGTACTTCTATGGAACAAAATAAACAGAAACGTTGATGGAAAAATGTGTTTTGAATTAGTTTATTAACAGCATGATTTAAAGTTAATGTTTAATATTATGAAAAAAGGCACCAACTTTCCCTTGTTGAGAAGTTTTTTTCTTAGAATAAATTTAATTTAAACTATTATTTCGAAATAAATATCCGAAGACTTAATACGAGTAAGTATGAAATTATTCAAAAAGCTTTTTTATTTTTCGTTTGGAAAGTACATAAATGTTCAATTTCGAAGAAGAAAAAGTAAAGTCTCTATTTTAACTGCATAAAATAAACTGCGTTAAAAGGGAAAAAACCCTGAGCGTACATATCAAGGACTATATATTATGTACATGATCAACTTGATTATCAATATTGGATTCTCTAATCAAGCATCACATTGATTTGGTTTCATCTAAATATTGTGTTCAATATAAACCATATTTTTGAAAATTTGTAATGTAGGTACGTGTAGGTATATAATTAGTTATTTTATTTTTATTTGAAAATACTGATCCCGTAAAAACAAAATCCGAATGCTAAAAGGTGTTCATAAATATTTTACTTATAAAGCTTTTATAGTAATCGTTGGTATTAAACTTGATTAAAACCCCGAATTGCATTTAGGAAAAGAACTACAGATAAATTGCAAAGTTGCAAAGTGGAGTGGATTGGCTTAAACACAAATTGAGGTCTGGCAAAGTTTGCTTTTTTCCATCAAAGTATTGTATTTCTATTTGATGATTTCTGGAAAGTTTGGAAGTGAGTTTTTACCCAAATGGAGACGAAATATTTGATATGCAGGTATGGAAAAAGTTGAATGTGATAGTATGAGGTCATTAAGGGTTAGGTCATTTATTTAATTTTCAATTCTTGAAAGACCGTAGGGGTAGAAGTATAGTGAATTTGCACCCGAAAGATATTTAGACGATACTTGGATGATTTGTATTTATTAATGAAATAATAAGATCCTGAAAGTTTAAGGTCCCTAACGGAAATAGTTTTTGAGGAAAATCAAATTTTTTAAAAATTAGAAAAACATTATTTTCTCAGGAACGCGTGAATCGATTAATCTAATTTTTGGATATGTTTTAGAAGATAATAATAGCTTTTGAGAAAAAAATTAAGAGCTTATTCGGTACATAAGACCTTTGAAAAAATGACGTTTTTTATTTAATTTAAATGTTTAATGTTTTTTAAACTTAAAAAATGGTACGCCTTAATCCAAAAAAAATACATAAAAACCACTTTGTACCCAAATATGGACTTCATTTCATCATCTATATTTGTATAAAACTATAATATTTTTATTTTTTATTGCATAATTCATAAATTTTGATGTTATGGGTAGGAATAAGTGAAAAAAATCCTAAGATCTTTTCCCATCGTTTCTGGAAAACATTTTAAGGCCTCTGGTGAAATTGTTTTAAAATGGCAATTTTTTGCATTGCTAGCCATTTCATTGCACTTTATCATTTTACGTATTTTGTACACTATTTTGTGATTTCATTGTTTCTACTACTTCATCCAAGAAAATAATTGTCTGTAAAAATAACTATGGAATAATTGAACTTGGACTGGTTACACTATTAAAAATTATGTGTAATATAAAATTAAAATTTATATTTTCAAATAGAAAGACAAAACGACGCCAACGTCAGCAGTTGCTTAACATCGGAGGTGGCTGTGGCATCAGTCAGGTTAAGCAACTATTGGCTCGAATCCTAACCAGCGTGGGGGCCGTTTAGGTTCGAAGCTGGACGTTGGCACAGTGAAGTGAAAAAAAAAGTGAAGTGATCAAGTGTCAAGGAATAAAGACAAGCAGTCAGTAAGGCAGAGCAGGTCTAAGTATATCATAGAAGATCATATATATGAGTACATCATCATCCAGGTCTAAGTATAATACAATATGAAATACGTGACAATATGTAATTTGGAAAAAAATAAAAATATAGGTACCTACTTCAAATTTGTTTTCTTATTAGTTCCTAAAAGTATTCTCATATTTGTCATATTTGTTGTCAGTTCTCGAATTGAGAATATTTTTCTTTTTCTTGAAGTCGTTATATTACAAAATCAAATCGTTTTAGTATAGTTTTACTATAGCAGTTTTTTTAAATTTGAGATTTTTGAATTTAATTATCAAGTTTTTCTTATAAAAAATGATAGTTAACAATTAAAAGTGTTACATACTGTGATTATTTAAAGATTGGTGAAATCAAAAGTAATGATTTAAAAATGACCTAATACTTTAGAATTTCTAAATCTTTGTATGGCTTTTCTTATTATTAAAGATTCAGAAATAAGTGACAATATATTTATTGACTTCTGAAGTATTTTTCTAACGTTATAAAAGGCGTTAAAAACCTGGCTGACAGCCACACAAAGAGGCAGAGTGTGGATTTTATTTAAGTAAATAGCTAAAGATTATGACATTAAAAAATGAAAGAAAAATTTCGTTTTTACACACCTGGATTCCCGTTTTCCCGCGATTTGTTTTTATTTCTGTTGTCCAAATGACGAACTTCTATCCAATATCACCTCTAAAAGTCAAACTGTTTGCTTTGGTTATTTATTTTAATGAACGAATGAAATCAAATTCAATACTGATGATTTCCTGACAACTCGAACAAGGTTTCTTAATAATTAGTCAAAAAATGGAAAAAGTCAAACTTCACCCTCGATATCTCGAAGGTTTAGTGAACTGAACTATAGCTAACAATAAGTCGAAAAGTTTTTTTGGTTCCTGGGTCTTCAACTTATCGAAAGTTTACTGTTTTTGAATTTCGAATATTTGTTGGAAATTTTGTATAAGATGATGCTATTGATGGAAAATTTACCGTAACAAAGAAAGACAAACTGCGTTTTTAATTAATTTTGAATACTGGTTAGAAGTTTATACAAATATATTCAATTTTCGTCCATACTTAACGTTCAATTTTATACTTTTTTCTTTGTTTTTTTTTTAAATTCCCTTAAAATATTATTTAAGCAAAGAAAAAAAAATCAATTCAATTCAAAAATGTTTATTGCCAATTTAAAATAACACGAAAATGTTTAATTAACACATTTTAAAACGAATATTTAGCTAATATATTTTGTAGTTACATTTTGAGGTTAGTAGGGATCAAAAAAATTAACTTACATAAAGTAACTCACCTTACAAAATAATTGATATAAGCTCATATTCAATTTGAAAATGTTCTGAAACGTGAAAAAATTTGCAGACTTGATAATGTCTGGTGGGATCTTTAATAACAAACATAAAGCACCCTAGAATCCTATAGCACCACCTATTGGATCCAGTTGTGAATCTAAACCGAGGAACCACTCGAACGTACATAGAAAATTTCATCAAATTCTACCCAGTCGTTTAAGAGGACAAAGTGACAAACCTTTGTACAGGATAATTATTTATAGATAAAGATACGTTTCAATCCAGTTATGTCGAGTAGTTCAGCTAGTATTAAAAAAAAAAATTACAATTGGACACACCTATGTCAACCTACCTATAACCGAGCTTTGTCACTATCCACTGTTTTTCACTTTGCATAAATGTCATTTGCTTCCCCTTTCGTCGACTACACTTATTTTGATTTTTTTCAAATTGATTTTGTAAAAGAAATCTCTTTATCAAACGGATTGGGGGTTGTAAATTCGATCCAATGTAAATGATTCTTCCAAGTATGTGCATGTATTTTGTTTAAGAGGATAATAGGGCGGTGAACAAAATGCACGACGCTTTGATTTACAAAGCCCCCAAAGATATCACAGATCCGAGGATAAGCTTTCAATGATGTAACGTTTCCAGTTACTGCCAGTTTAATATTACACTTACACAAACACGTTTGTGTGCGATTTTAATACTGTTGAATTCACTTGATAAGGTAAAACTCGACATGAGAAAATGGAGGATTGGAGAGTGTGAGGCTTCGTACTATGTGTATGAGTCTGCTACGCGGATACAATTTGTTTCAAGCTTAAGGGTACGAGTAACAAAGGAATAATTCATCTGTTGATAATTTGATTACTTTTTAAAATGTTTTCTATGTACTTTGAAAATTGGAAAATTAATTTTTTAATAAGTATCCATTTTTTTTTTTTGGTCAAACAAATTAAAATAGTGACCATTTAAGAACAAATGATATAAACTTTACCGTGCTTGAACGATGATTTGTTTCTTTAGAATCGACCGAGGAAACGTTGCTTTGTCGTGACTTCATCTTTGTGACAGGTTAAGTGTTGGGTGTTAAGGTAAAGTGGGTGGTTGAATGTTGAATTTTCTATTAGAGCAGTTGCGCCTTTAGTTCAAAATAGTTTTTAAACCGATCTACGTCGAGCTCACCGTGTTTGCTGTAATTATTATATTAAACGCTGTGCGAGATTAATTAAAAATTCTTTATTGTTCGAAATAATTTCGTTAACGAGATTTTTGTAATTAAATCTAAAAATGTGCAATGCACGCGGTTTCATTATAATAGAACGACGTGTACAGAGGAATTGGAAACTATTGAGTTTCGTCAAAATATTTGCTTTTAACTCACAATTTTTTTCTCATACAAACAAGCAGACGTTTATTGCTTTTTAAAACGAGAAATGCATAATTGCACATCGAATGTGTATATACGTATGAAGCTTTTTCGTTTAGAATTGTTTGTAATTTATATACATATATATCTACATATTATATCCTTTGATTATCAAGGAATATTGGCAATGATTTTCATAGATTTTAATTGCCATGTGTAAATTTCAATTGAACAGCTCTTGTGTTGTCTCAATTTTGTTGGTCTGAAATAAAGGTAAAAACACACACACACACAGGCGAGGAGGTTGCATTCATTCGCCTTGTATTGATTGCAATTTAAAATTCAGTGCATGTGCATATTTAGATATAATGAAAGGCGAGAAAATTCGCCGTTGTAATATGTACAAAAGAATGTGTTCGGGAAGCAATTGGAGGAATTGACATGATAGGGGCGCGTAGCCTTTACAAAGAAGAAAGCCAAGTCGTAAGTAAGTCGAGTTGTTAAAAGATTCCATTCTCGGATTCGAGTCAATGCAGTTGTGCCACTTTACACAGACACATTTGTAGCAGAAGATGGAGGAAGAAAGATTTTCGCATTAAATGCTTTTGTGACGAGTTTCATTTTATTTGGTGAATAGTGATATTAGTTCACTTTCACTTATTGGTTTGTTGTAGTTTATAATAACAACGAATAGTAGATGATCTTGTCACTGCAACGAAGAAATGATGCGTCTTCTTGAATGAAAGATACATTTTCATTCTTCTCACCGTTTTATTTCCGACATAAATCACTTGTGAATTCTTCAATGTTGATCGTTCATGACGAATATATCCATCTAAAAAAAATTAAAAATGCAACAAAAACGTTACCATTGATACACACGTGGATATTTTAGTTGCATTTATAATTAAACTGAATAACTGGCAATGGTTTCCATCCCGTTCACATTCCTCTGGGAAATAATGCTTAGTTGATTCTGTGACAGGAATTTATTAGACCTAAGAATAGGAAGGATTTTTTTCCTGAAATTCCCGCCTTTCCTTCTCCCATTGATGAGGCAATGAATGAATTCAACTGTATGTGTTCGATTTAAAACATATCCAAGACTTTACTTTTAGTCTTTTTATCATCTGGTTTTCATTTTGAGAGACCAAAAAAACAAACGTCACATTTCTGAAATGATAGAATATTTCGTAAACTTAATTAAAATTAGAAAATGCATACGATGCATTTGTGATACGACGTTAAACTAATCGTTCTTAATTAGAATACGAATGGTTCCAATAAATTTACAGAACCTTTTTGTTTGAACGAGGAATAATTCAAAATACAATTATTGTATGCAGTTTATTTTTATTTTAATGGCTCATTTATAAAATAAATGTGCGACACTTACGAATCGTTAGGCGACCGTTTTTGTGCGATTTATTTTTTTTAATGGGGAAAATAAAAATATTTTACGGCTCTTACAGAAATATGTATGGAAAATTAAAAAAAAAATCGCATCATTAAAAGAAAATCTTTGATGTGCATAAAATATATATGGGTGCATATACGAGGAGTAATTTTTTTGAGATTTGAAAATTGTAATAATAGAACTGCAACGGTGAATTTTTTTCCTTCTTGTGAAATAATTAAACTGGCAGCCGAGTCCTTTACATCATTGCATATATATATATATACTAAAAAGTTTTTTATTTATCAAATATCTCAACTCTTCAATGTGTGTTTTTATCATCGTCGTGATCATCAACAGGAGAGTGGAGCAACATATTATACGTTTATTTTTCCCACTTTCCAGTTCTAATTCTTTGTTGAATAAAACTAAAAACTCATTGCAGTTATGAGTGAAATGAATGTGGAACTCTCAACACATATTTTACTATAGAACAAAATATATATTTCAATTTGCTGAGTGCTTGCAAAACGTTTTTGTTAGACAGAAATTTTTAAAAACTAAAACAAGTTTTTGTAAAAAAATTTCTACATTTATAAAAATGCATCTTCTCGAAATTATCAACGAAAAAAAAAACTGAAGCTTTCCGACGAGTTCTTTTGAAAAGTGATATCCTAAAAAAATTAATGAAAATTTGTTTGTATGTCGCACGACATAATATCGGTATTAGAATTTTAAGCAATGGAAGAAAATGAAAGCAAAACGTTGTGAATCTTATCAGAAAAATCTTCATTATAAGCAAAACTTTTCCATTATGCACATATAAACACATACACACACAGCTTTTTCTCATCTTTTTTACTCGCCTTCATACGTCTAACGTAGTATAGTAACTCCATATTACAAAAGATGCAGAAACGATGCAGTCAAGAAAACGATGGCGAGGTAAAATGAAAAGTTATTTCAACCGAGCCAACTGAAAGCTTTTAAGTAAACTCCCATTACAAAAAAAAATCTATCTATATATGTATTTTATATGTCTTACCCGCGACTTAGATTTTTTTCATTCCCATAGATTAGAACTGACTGAAATTTCAAATGTATGTATTGAAATGTAAAACAATATATCTTTCTGCACAAGAAAATGAAGTTGAAAGTCATCTATATGCAAATCGTCACACTGTTGCCTGACGTATTTTCTCGAAAAGATCGAACGAAAATAGAAAAGACATTTTCTCATTTACGACTATGTCGTCTCAATATTCCAAAATCAAGTGTATTTCCACACGATTAACATTCGCATTTTATTTAATTTTTTTTTATTTTCTTCAAGATGTCATTTAGATGAAATAATGAAATGGGAACTAAAAATATCATAAATGTATTTAATTATGGTGGAGCTTGAAGAAGTTTCTGTCACGCAAAGTTAAACAGTTAAACTGCGTTGTCACATCAACGGAGGAATGCGTTTTGACATAGCCACCAGAACTCGCACGTAAATGCCACACAGTTCGTCGTTGACATAAATTTAGAGAAAGAGATCATTAATTTTGTTAATAAGCGTAATAATTACGTGAACAACTTTTAGCGGCATATTTAAAAATTAGCGATTCTTTTGCGTTTTTTCTTCCCTATCGTAAACAGACGACAATTTGAGTAATGAGATTGAATAACTCCATAATTATAATAAGAATTTAAAAGTTAAAGATGGTTAAATTCTTATAAAAAATAAATATAAAAATGTTCAGGTGCGAATGAAACTTGCAATAGAAATGTTTCTTGCTATCAGTATACTATTTAATAAATTTTTTTTTTACTGAAATCAAATTTGTTTAAGGGTCTAATTAGAATGATCAAAAAGGGATGCAAAAAAAATCAGAACTATTTTAATGATTAAATTAAAAATATAAACAAAGAATTTTGAAAATTGTTGTATATGCACCTTAAAGAGTTAATTGAACGCCTGTTGACTGACCCATGAGTGACGAACGACAATTCAGAAATCGCCCATTCCCATTAAAACTTGCAATATTATAATTCAAGAATGAAAGAGTTACAATTGGGAGATAAAGTACTGATTACTAATTATTCAAGAATATTTACTATTTGTAGCCTTATACAAAGTAAATAATTAGTTTCAAATTACTAAATGAAATTCTAAAAACTCATTAGTCTTGATTTAAATAAAAAAAAAAAACATAAAACGAAAAAAGTCAAATTATTTTTGACAGTGAATATACCTTAAATTACACTGTGTGTTAACTAGTAAAATATGTTTGTTTTTTTTTTAAGTCGCTTTAACATCTAAGGTCATATCACGACTGTCTAAACACAGAGAATTTCTGTTGGTCGATTATATCTTAGGTCTAGAATCTTAAGTCTAGGATTCAACGGGGATCGAACCCAGGACCAATTGACGCATGAAGCGGATAGGGCAATAGCTCTAACCACAGCGCCAATAGGTGGCCTAGTAAAATATGGTTTTTTCTTGATTTTTAGTTTTTTTTTTTTCTTAACAGTGCCGTACTTGATACTTGCTTACTTCAAATGATATAACTTTAAAATGTGTTTAAATAAAAAGCTTTTTTAACTGTTATAACTTTTGTGATTACTTTTTAACGATTAAGTCAATCATTTTTTTTAAATTTTAACAGAAGCTTAAGGATTAACTAAGGAACATTCTAGTGAATTTTCGTTAATTATCATTTAGATTTACGGCTCAGACATATACTTAAAAAAGCTCATGTTACTCTTAGTAAGAATTGTAATGTGTTTTGAAGTTTGGACCAATATTTTGCTTGTTTGAATACAAAGTTTTCTTAATTCATTTAATACATGCTTAATGCATACTTAATACATTTTCTAAATTTTAGAACTAGGGATTTTATTTTTTTTCCTGTAAACCTTAAATAACAAAGAAAAACAATATTGGGCATTTATTAGATAATATGCGGTGACAATAATTTTCATACTTTATTATCAATCATGAGAGTCGTCAAATTCGTTTTTAAAATAGAAAAAATATATATATAATTGGTATATGCAAGGTTACAGAAAGAGAACAATGCTGAGCGTGCATCAGAGACCCTGATGAAGCTATAATATATAGCGAAACGTCGCAACCTAATCTATCATACATATACACCTATATCTATATCTACATCTATCAATTCATAATAACAAAGATCTGAATGAATATTAATTTTGAAATAGTGTACTCAGTAATCTTGAAGATATGGGGGGGGGACTTTAATACCTGTATTTAATATTTTGTAATGCGTTTTAAGTTATAGGGATTCATCAAGTCAAGCAGTGAGATTGTAAATGAAATAACTTGCGTAGCCAAAGCTTGACTTGATTTGATATTAAAATATTAATATTTGACTCGAGTTTGACTTGATTTCAAGTTTTTATCCCAAGTTGCTTGAAAATTAAGTTAAGCTATATATCTGTAGTTAAAAATGTATTTAGATCTTGTTAGTAGGCCATTTCATTTTATTTGTCATATGATGCAATAAGTAGGAAGACTTTTTTCATATTTTCCACATTAATCCCCGAAAGTAACCCTTACAATCAGTGTTTGTCGTTTCATCATGTTATTTATTATTATACCAAGCTCTTTAAATGTACTAAATATTAGCTTTTTTTAAAATATATATGGAGGAAATTGTCTGTGACAGACAGATATCCAGCCAGACACGCGAGTGATCTTATAAGGGTTTCGTTTTTTGTTTTGACGCTTGAAACCCTTAAATATTTTTTAAAGAGCATACTATACGATATTCGTAGACATAGAATATTATCCTTGTGGTATTAACAGGTTGCATTTTATAACTAACATTTTCAAACGCCAAGTGGTACTTTTTGTTAGAAGATGTTGGCTTTCTTTTCTCATGGTATTTAAGGAAGTGTTTCAATTGGAAAATATGGAATGATATTTTTGAGGGTTTCGCATATGTTTTTTTGATAAAAAAATCATATGAGATAGACGCCCAAAGATTTAGAAAGATTAACGATGGACGTCGCCAGAAAGACGCTGTCGCGTGCCGCCTCCACTCTTTCAATTCGATACCCAACAATTTAGTGAGGCGATGTATCTCAGTCTCCCATAAAGTGCGTCCCCTTTCATATTCCTGGGGGCCACACACATACATCATCACCGCGATCCGTACACATTTGTTGCCGTCAGCGCTCGTATTATTAACACAGTGGCGATGATTTATCACTTTATAAATATTTTCAGCCATAGACCTAAATGAACTATATCCACGAAAAAAAAAAATAAATATCACAGACGTTTCAAGCGTAATTTGTAATAAGAAAATTATAAACAATTAATCAAATTTGTGTCAATTTTTTTTTCGAAAGTGAAAGTGGCTTTACTTCAAGACAAATTTTTGTCTCGTTAAAACAAATTACCCGCATCGTTCAATGTTGAAACACTCGAAACACGCATTGTAAATTATTTTCTGTTTGTTTATTTTCAAATTTATGCATATCTAAACAATCAGCGATGTATTTGAAGTTTGAAATTTCGCGTTGTAAACTTTTTGCTACAATTTTACACTTGGCATAATCGTCAGCAATAAAGATTTTACTGTCGAAGATTTACATGAGTGGGATACGAAGAAAGTGACGCTTCTTCAACAAACACAATCTATGCTAATAACACTGCATTTATTGCTCTAACGAGAGTTAGAACGGCTCAAACTTTTTGAATTAAAAATAACCAGTGTTTATCAGTGGTGTGGTAAGATTGGAACACCCAGAATATCGCTTCAGAACTTTTTGCTGATTGAGACACGTTTTATTTTTACTTTCAATGGGAATATTCTAAGAACGTCTATTTAAATTAGTTTGTAAGTTTTAACGCTTTTTGAATAGGTTAGTCACCTCTAAAAGGTTAATTGAGAAAAATTATCTTGGCAGACAAATGGATGACAAAATGATCCTTTAAGAGTTCCCTTTTTTTGGTCCTAAGAAACGAGAACATACGATGTGACTAAGGATTGCATGCCAGCAAAGTGGTATCCCGAAATCCAGCGGGATCCAGCATAATTTTAGGCCCTGCGGGATCCCGCAACAGGTTGCGTATCCGCAATGCAAATCCGCAAGTATCGAATGATAAAAATTCATTCAAAGTCACCTTTAACTCGCTTAATTTTAAAGTTCTTAGAAATAAAACAGTATTTATTGTTTTGAATGAACATAGTAAAAAATAAAAATGGAGGTGTCTCGCGGGGGTTAGAAAATGTGAGCTGATTCAAGGTAGATACATAAAAAGGGCTTTAAAAATAAATTAACTATGGTTTGATATACGAGAACGCAACGTCGAAAGCAAGATATGTAAGAGCAAACAACTTTAACTTAGAATAAACTCAATTTGGTTTAATTCATCAGTAACGTAAAAGTTACACAAAATAATATTTATATAAATCCTTATTTGAAGCATAAAATTTGAGCTTTTTTGAACTTATTGTACACCCAGGAGTACTGCCAATTTAATAGAAATAATCATACTCAATTTGCAGTAGATCAAATGAATATTGATTGAAAAAACGCATAAATAGCGGATTCTTTTTACTAAATTTTAAAAAAATTTAAAACCTTAAATTTTCAGGATGTCAAATTAAAATAGTTTTCCGGAATAATAGAGAAAATTTTAATAATGATCAACACTTAATGTTGGGTCGAGTCAGGGACTTGTTCAAATTTGGGCAATTATTTCACGGTCGGAAATTACGGCGAATTGTTTACGAAGAAACCTCGGAAAATTGACGCGTTTTCGACGAAACACTTAAGAAAAAAAGAGAAATTAAAAATTCCAAAATGAAAATTTCAAATTTTATATAAATATTTTTTTTTTTTGGTGTTTTAAGTCTCTTTAACATCTAAGGTCATATCACGACTGTCTAAACACAGAAAGTTTCTGTTGGTGAATTTTAATCTTAGGTCTAGGATTCAACGGGGATCGAAACCGTACCACTTGATGCATGAAGTGGAGAGAACCACTGCTCTAACCACTGCGACAATAGGTGGGCTATAAATAATTACTTCACTAAAAACAATGGCGGTAGTTTTGTTTTGAATTCCATAAAACAGCTATAACCAATGCGGAATCCCGCTGGATTGAAGACAACGTAACAAAAATCCCGCGGGATTGTAATCCAGCATTGTTTTCAATCCCGCGGGATTTTTGTTACGTTGTCTTGGATTGAAAACAATGCTGGATTGCAATCCCTAGAACACTTGAACACGCACAATTGCCTATATCAAGTTTTCACAAAGACGCTAAATACCTACCTACATATAGATTTTCGAGTATTTCTGAAAATTTTTCACTTTTTATAAATTTTGGTAATAGAGTCGGTATCAGCGATTCCATAACGTTGTGGTGATCAGTTATTTTAATATTAATATAAGATCTCTTGTAACTGCCCAACAAGTTATAATTTTTAATGGGCAACTTTTCTTGGAATCTCAATTGCAGTTTGTTTGTTACTGGCGCGATAAATGACCAAAACGGAGTTTTTCAAGTAACGGAAGTTAGAATTAATTGAATTCCAAAAAGGAAATACTCAGAAAAAGAGACCCAAACATCTTAGAAAATCTACAAAAAGTTCAAGTTTGTGTGTTTTCAAATTCAATCTGCACAAACCACCGTAATGATAAAGAAACGTTTTGTAGATATTTCCAAATTACACACAATTTAATTTTCTCGTATTTTCTTACGGTGTTTTTTTTTTGGTCCTATAACCCCTTTTTGTTCCCCTATATCCTCAATTATATTAATAAATAAATATTAAAATCAATGTCGTGTGCTCAATTGACATATTATGTTTACTTGTCGCAGTGAAAATGTGTCGTTATACTAAATTGTCGGATGAGCAAGTGTATCCACGCTCAAGTGTCGCATGTTCATCTTTCTTATGTTCTCATGTCGGAACACTGTTTCTTTTTAAGACGTATGAAGCCTAAAAAATACTGTTAGGCCGCGTTCAGACGGATCGACTAAACTCGCCCGACTATTTTCAATCTTGTAGACTGTAGCAGGGTAAGCGACGCGAAAAGTGAAGTACAAGCGAGTTGAAAGGGAAGCAAATTGAAAGAAAACTGGTCAACTAAACTCGTTCAACAAAAGATTGACTGAATCAAACTTTTGTTGAACGAGTTTTGTTGATCAGTTTTTTTTTCAATTCTGCTCAATTTGCTTCCCTTTCAACTCGCTTGTACTTCACTTCTTGCGTCGCTTACCCTGCTACAGTCTACAAGATTGAAAATAGTCGGGCGAGTTTAGTTGATCCGTCTGAACGCGCCCTTACTTACACTTAAATCGTACACTCAACGTATCTTGTGAAGGAAGGCGTTTTTAACATAGCTACAAAAATAATTTGAAAAGTTAACAATTTGGAGATATTATATCTACATTTGAAACTTATTAATCTCTTGATTTTTTAAAAAGGTTGCACATATAAGTATATCTACTTTAACCGGAACGTTTTTTTTTACATTTTATTTCATCCTAAAAGTCTTTTTAGAAAATTATTTTGAAACCTAGTTTCAATATAAAAAAAAAAGTCTACATATAAATCAGTTTTTTGTCACATGTCGTTTTTTATCTGAGAACGTTATTTTTCAAATTTAACTTTCAGTCAGAAACGAATTTATTTGGTTGAAAATCGAAAGTTACTTCTTGAAAAAATAAAATTTACATTTAAATTAACTTGCATAGATTTGAACACATAAATGTCTATAAGCGAGCATTAATACATTGGCTTGGCGTGTTTGGTATCTAAAAGAGACGATTGAATAAAAGTATGTCGTTTTAAATTTTCTGGCGTTGGAGGAAAAAAAAGAGACTTAAAATGATTTTAGTTTAGTGAGCTATATAAGCCATTATTGACGTTTTATTTATTGCTTCACGTATGGCAATTTGCAAAATACAACCTTTCAAAGAGTGACATTTTCGTAGCAGTATGTTTTCGAGATTACTATACGTAAATTACATCGGAGCAGACGTGACGTAGTTTACGCCAGTAAGGGCAAAATATCACTAAAGGTTGTGCCAGAGAAGTTGAACACATACAAGCGATATTTTATTTTTCCTTTTTTTTTACTTTTTTCTTGCTAAATTCCACGAAATTTCATTTTGGGTTTCTCAAGACTTTCAACTAAGAATAATCATTAGTTTAATTTACCAAGAAATATGAAAAGATTATTTTCAAGTTGAGCGTTTCTGGCGCCTAAATTATCCTATACTTTTTTTATTTTAAATGTGAAATATATTCTGTGTATACATTATATATCTATATATTTAAGAATTTTATTCTGTGCTGAAAGTGCGGGAGCTGAGAAGGCAATTAACAGATGACACCGAAGTGATGAGTTATTTTAAAACGACTGGAACGTCAAACAAAAGTAAATAATTTGAATTTAAATGAAAATATAAGCACATGAAGAAAATAAACATAGAATATCTTTTTTGAGAAATAAATAGGCGTAGAGGATTGCGTTTTCGTCAAGACTTGAAGATTTAAAAAAAATAATTAGAATCTTATGATAAGAAAGGGAAACGCCAATTGAGAGAAACAAAATGAAAAATGAGAAGAAGATGTTATAATGAATGTTGTTTATTTTTATTTTGTATTCTAGTTTTTTTTCCTCTCAAGAAAAATAAAACATGGATGTAGGAAAAATAAAGAAAACAGAAAAAAATTTATGGCGTTCGTGAATTATGGCATCAATTTATCAATGTTTTCTAAATATATTATAAGCTTAAGAGAGTTATTATAACAAAAAAAAAATGATACTTGAAATAATATCGCCGTCATTGAGAACTTGAAAATAATTTCATTTCACTAAAATAGCTAATCAAATTAAAGTGATAATTACGAAAAAATCTCTTTCCTACATCCACCACCACTTTTCGTGATTGAAATCGTGAAGAACTTTTATATAGGTTTTATACAATTGATTGACGTTGATTTGGATCTGAAAGATGCTGGACGATGATTAAGATGAGAATTAACACGTTTATCTGCACCGCTATATTTATATTTATATTACAAATGAGAATGACGTGCCAAGTGGCTGCGTGATAATAATATTTCGATTTACGTTTTCGTCTGTATGTCAATCAGAATATGAAATTATGATCGATCCTTTTTTATTTAAATAAACATTATCAGCTTGATGTGCATTCGTAAATGATTACAATAAATAAAGAGTGGAAAATAAACTTGATATCATTTGGGGTCGCGATAAAACGATATTGAAATATAATTGTGATCATTCATATTTTTTTTAAATGTAATAACAAATATGAAAGAAATGAATGAAGTGTATTGTTTGGGGCCAGGTTTTGTGAGAGATCAGCATGAAAGAGTAGATGGGAAAAAACAAGACGGAGGTTAAACGGCTTCTTGGTGATTTCAATCGTTGATTACGTGTGTACACAATGGACGTAACAGGAACGATTTATTATTTATTGATAAATCGACGTATGTGATTTTTATGATGGTTCGGAAGCCTAAAAATATGTGAAATTCATTTTCCTTTATGATATTTAAAAGTTGAATATTTGATTCGGCGATTTTTTTTTCTCTCGTTATACATAGTCTTCATTCAATAAATCATGGCCATTGAAATAAAGGATTCAACATCATGTAATAGTTTTTCGAGCGTTTATCTTTTGATAAAACTAACAAAGCTTTAATTCAAATAGTATATATTAGGTACCTATTTGAAGAAGCAAATAAAAATAATTCTGACTTTTACGGCCTGGACTGAGATATATAAATGCAGTATGAGCTTTTTAGAGACGTTGGTTTCCAAAACAAGTTCCACAAACCTTATAATCGAGGTTAAACGGCCCTTTACTAGGCATTTGCCCAATCTGCCCCATGACCAGCCCGGGCCTGTTACTTATACCTAAATGTACTTATTAGGTGTAGTTGCTCTTTATATGGTTCCTTTTTAGAATGTAGTAGCACCACTACAGACTTTAGAGAATTCGATGTATTTCTGTATTATTTTATTTTATAATCGAATACCAGCTATTTTTCAAAAAATTAGCAAATCAGAAAATATTGAAATTATCCTATAACGGTTATAATTTTTTTTTTTTTAAATGAATTATTCCTTCAAATTATAGTAAATATTATACCATACACCTTAATACGAGCTCTTTAGCGAATCTTAGCTCGATTTTCACAAGGCTGAAAATTAACAGCCGGTATCTTATTTTTTTTGCTATAGATCATTTGTAAAGTATACCTAATAAGGCATTCAAATATTCTAATCTATACAATTTTATTATACGTTTTTTTCTATCATTATTTAAACCTTTAAACATTATTTATCTAAATATGTACAATAACTCTACCTTGCTAAAAACTTTAAGAAGTTTTCCAAACCCTACTTTTGTTATCCATACGATAGTTATTTTCCAAGTAATTGGTTATTGAATAATACCAAACTGCTTTTAGGTTTCCATAACCAATTAAATTGACAAAGATTCAAATATTTTAAAGAATATATTGCAATGTTTTTACGGGTTCGAGGATTTGTGTTTAATGACTACGAATTTATTTTTAACCAATTGTCTATTTATTTATCTTACACTATTGTTGCTTATACACTACACATTAACAATTAGTTAGTTTTCACAGTCACTTATTCACTATTACAATGTTCACTTTATTTAATAATGCACTGATCACTTTTCACAATGTTCACAATTTATTTACACTCGCGATTCACTGTTCACTTTAACACTGGTCGAAGATTTATTTGAATACTGCCACGCCTTATGCTTGTCCGGGCTTATATAGGGTTTCAGAATATTTCTTGAATGTTTGGCCCATTGTCCCTGGACTTTTATTTTTCTCAGAATCTATTTTGTCGCCATCACTTTCTAGTTTCCCTGGAACTATCGATCATTCGAGATTCTTTACCTTCTTAATTCACCCAGTTATCCTTTTCGGTACGCTCTCTCGGTAGGGGTCCCTCACCACCCCTAATCTGAAAACAAGACCGCCTTCTCATTGGCCGGCTGATGGTTAAGCCCACTCACGCTGGGACCGGGTGAGAGTAGGCGTTAAAAATGGCGACGTCTCTCCATCTGAAGATTGTGACAATATTAAGGAAAATTACAAAATTATTTTTTTTAAGTTTTCTTTTATTTTTAATTTCTCTTTTAACTTTACTGTTGTATGTATGTATGTGCCACGCAAATCTCGCGAAGGCAAAGTAACCTATTTTCCGTGATCAGATTGAGTTGAAATTTAGCAGCTTTATTAGCAGAAACGTTGTCCATAACAATACATTCTATTAAAATTTAGCTCCGGGGTATGAACTATAATTAACTTAAAAAAAAATCATTCGGTCTTCTATCCGTATAGAAGAAATCCTGCTTAACCTTTGAAATTTACACTTTTAACTTATAGTTTTAAAAACTTCGTTTTAATGAGTTAATTTTTTCTTGATTTTTCTTAAGCCTTCTTAAAGCTCTCACCAAGAGAGGACAGCAAAAATCATCTACCCATATATCTGTATGGGATGTGCAAACAGGCACAAATCGTGCTAGAAGCTTAATACAAGGACTGTTTCTGCTAGGCAGAATGCTGAACCTGGAATAAGTAAGAATTGTCTAACAAGAATACGTGAACAGAACAGGTGTACAAAAAGTCTAAGGCTGCAATGCGGAGGGAACGAGCCCCTAACCTGGTTTTCTACTAACAGGGAAAAAAACGTCTTTTTTAAGATGATCAAAAATTTGGAAAATAATATATTAGTTGGTGTTCTTACAATTATTCAAAAACTGCTAATTTTTAAGAACTTTTAGCTCTATACTTGACTTCAAAAAGCAAAAAAAGCTAAAAACTTTCAATTTTTCTTTCTTTTCATAAAATTTCCCTTTATGCTATATAAAGCTCTCCAGCTCTTTGTGAGTCACGCAAAAATTTTGAGTTTTTTCAGCATCCTTTAATTTACGTGTCTTCATATTGAGAATTCTCAGTTTTGGCCTTTTTTAAGGGGTTTCCAGAAACTTTCAGTAATTACTCAACAGAACAACGTAAAAGTTAAATTATTTGTAATCCATTTATTTATGCTTCACAATATTTGGTGTACTTCAAAAGATACTCATTAAAAACAATCATATTTAAAAGATAATATGCTCTTAATAATGCAAGAGCATTCAACGACTTGTGTTATAAATTATTCCTTCTTTTCGTCGCAATATTTTTATATAACAGTAAAAATGTCTCTTAATAAACAGTGTAAAAATTATAATAACCAGCAACTAATTCAATTTAAAAAAGAGCATTTATTCATGTAGATAAAAATGAACAATTTACTTCTTAAAACTTAAACGGTCATCTCAAAAGCTTATAGATATTTATTGGCAGATTTATTTTGATTCACATAAATTCCACAGGTCGATGAAAGCATCTTTTAGAAACTCGATTCTTATTAATTTTTTCTAAGTATAAGTAAATATTTTTAATTTAAAAATTCCAAAGTTTTTCTTCAAAATTACCTCTTTTTGAATGGAGTATTTTATGTAATTAATAACTAATTAAGGGCAAGGCAGGGGTAAAAAACTGAAAGAACTTTTCATCCAAGAGCTTAATCCCTTATTTCCAACTTCCGGCTTTTCTTGTTTCCTTTTGGCATAATCTGGAAAATAAAGTTTATTCAATATATAATTCAAAAAATTATCTTTTTTCAATCAATATTTATCCTAGATACTGATCCTAACAAGAAAAATATTTATCTTCTGACAGCTGTAAAAATAAGTCACACATTTTATGCAAAATATGTATTTTCGTGTGATTATTTTTGTAACATTTTTCTATTTGACCGCTGGAGAGATGATTAACGAAAAAACTAACGAGAAAAAACCTGAAGTTGTCTTGGATAGAGTTGGTAAAAACGGCAATAAAAACAAAATTAATTTTTCATTTATTTATTGGATACCCATTTTTTTTCGTAGAAAATTGGAATGCTCCATGTGAACCTGGCGTTAAATTTTACAACAGCAACACAGGTGAATATTGTGTGTGTCGAAATAGTAAATTGTGGGCTTGTCGCGACATGCGTGATTTGTAATTGAATTTAAGATATTTACCATCTCACTTGAGATAACGACTGGAAATTGCTCAAGGAAATGTTAATATTACAAATATAAAATTTGTTTGATTAATAAAATAAATAATTTGATCTAACATGAACAACAGCAGATTCTTCAAAAATTCAACTATCATAACATAAAATTTTATTAAACGTGTAATAATTATTACAAAACACTTCAATTGAAAAACGCCGAAATTGAAAAAGCGTGGGTTTACATATTTAATTTATTAATAGAGTATTATATTTTAGGCAACTTTTTTTTACTATCTTCACATAAAAATGAAAAATTAATTAAGAGAAAATTCTCGTCATTCATTTAGCTTGATAATTTTGATTTTTGATAGCGTTCGGCTTTTGGAGTTCTTTATCGCACATTACATTCAAGGTACTAAGTGAATAAGAGTCAAGGGAAAATAAATATAAAATTTAAATTGTCTAATAGAAATCACAATATGAATGAAAGAGGTGTACGACTGCCTCTATGCTGACACACACACATATTTATATTCTTATATTAATATTAATTTACATTCTAATATTAAATAAGACAGCATTATTTATGTATATGGTTATACTATCAGGAAAAACATTTAAAAGTGTACCAAGTAGTACGTCAAAAGGTTTGTTCCAATCTTCCTTCTGGTAGTGTTGAAATATTGACCAACAGAAAAAGGGCAAGACAACATTGACCAAGAGACAAGAGTGAGTGAAGAACTGTTTCAGCTTAGACTGCATTAAGCCGAGATTCGACAAGGCAGTGCATGACCACCGCCAAAACAGTGTCGATTTAAGCGCTCCTCGCGCCGTTGCCCGAAAATGTACAGTTTTTCATTCACTCTTGTCTCTTGGTCAATGTTGTCTTGCTCTTTGTTGGTCGTGTTTATGCATCGTCATATCTGGATGGTTGGAACAAACCTAAAATTTTTGTCAAGGATGAGGGGGAAGAAAACTCCTTTCGTTTCATGTCTCAACTAGACACAGTAAGACAGAAAGAGTTTGACGTGAACTTGAAGTGAACTCTTTACTGCTAAGTAATTAAGTAATTTCATCGTCATCAAAACATAAATAAAAGAGCAAAAAATATTGAAATATTATTATCATTGTCATTATATTGTCCACTTTTGTGTGACCAAGACTTGACATGGATCATGCTATTTAAACTTCTAAAATAAATCATATTAGTTTAGTTCTCAATAAATCCCATTTTAAGGTTCTAATTTGATATTCAGTCTATCGCATGAATAATTTTTCTTTCTGATTTTAAACTAAAAAAACTATTATCATGAATATATTTCAATATATTTCTACCCCTTTTAAGGATAGAAATTTTTTCTTGTCTTATGATTTAATAATATTTTATATACCACAAGGAGCAAAGAGAACGTGCATACATTTTGTTGAATGTAATAAATTGCGATAGACGTAAGTACACCTACAACTTTAAACAGATAAATTTACCTAAGAGATTTCGTGCGAGGCAAAGTGTAAACATCGTGATGAAATATGTTGATTAAATATGAAATAGCAAATAGAAATTAAGAGGTTAAAGGCTACGTTTTTAAGTTTTTAACATGAACCATTTAACGGTGCTTTGTGAAAAAAAAACTGTTTGCCTATAAAACCCTTTTAAATTTAATAATATCAATTAAACATTAAGCATTCCCATTAAATCGCTATTAAATCGTTCTGGGCGAAACGTAACCCACGTCTACGTAAAGCTCCCCAAAAACATAAGAGAAAGTGAGAGAGTTTTCCTAAATTGAAAATTTCAACCTATTACACACCCAACCAACAACATTTAAAACAAGTAATTGACTAAGCAAATATTCACATTTGTGAATCGAATCCGAACGTCGAAGGAAGACGAGAGCTGACACCAACCCGTTTGGAGTAAGCGAGACCGAGCCAAAAAACATCACCACCCACCCACCTTGATTTGTAACTGTAATTATGCAGTAAAGTGCCTACTTGTGGCTGGTTTGTTCTTGTGTGATTAAAATTTACCTTTGGATAACCTCATTTAACCCTCTGAGATATACACTGTACGCTCTCTGCAAATATACAAAACCTACCCTAGCATCACCAAGACACCTGGACGCGCAACCCTCATTTTCCAACCCGTTCAAATATATAGACATTTGTTTTCTCTTGCTGTTTCAGGGTTTATTAAGCATTTCACATTAAACGTAGACGTTACAATTTTTTTATATAACTTTAAAATAAATCAATTTCTGGATTTGATTTGTATAACGTACAATGTACATGTTCAGTGATAAAGGAAATATTGAGATTATTACATAATAAACACGTTGAGACGGATATATTCTAAACTGATCAGCAAGAAAATGATGAAAAGAATATAAATGAAGAGAAGGCATTTCCTCGTAAATTTACTCGAGTTCTTTGAGGATAATTCAATAGCTCAACATACGTTTCCTTATTTCATTACTTCTAGTTTATCGAAGATATCTCTTATAAATAACCCGCATAACATCAATAAACCATTTTTCAATGTACAGGTTGTTTTAAAAAGGTAGGGATGTCAACAGTTAATTTTTGAGTAGTTAGTCGCTTAAAAGTAACAAAAACTGTATTTAGTTGTTTCTATAATCCTATTGAATTTGATATAATTTAGATGCAGAATGAAAAATTCTTTGTAAAAATGCAATGAGCATATTTTCGATTCATGCAATGCTAAGACACTCTGTACCGACATACAAATAATAAAGCTATTTTTCAATATCTCTTATTTAAATTGATGTGCTTCGTTAAAATTGAATATCATTTCCATGGGCGAACCCAGTTTTTGATCTATAGAACAGAGTAAACTTGGAAAGAAACAGTCTGAAAATAAACTTTTAATTGGAATCTTTTTTTGTCTATACTATCAAAAAAACATTTCAATTATACGAATATATTTTCTTGTAAGCAATAAAATTGTTATCATCTCTTTAAGCCCTTTCTTGGGAAAATGGGCCTTTGCCAAAAAGCAAGCTTATGTTGGTTTGAGCTAAAATATCTCAAGATGTTTGTGTTGGTTTTATAATTTTCGTACTTTTGAGGGTAGAAAAAGGGAAATCCAAGATTTTCATTGTTGTTCATCGATATTTTAGTAACTTAAGCAAAGTTGAGAAATAGGAGAATTTGTCGTTATAAACGATATTTTTCGAATAAATCTCAAAAACTGAGTTTTTAAGAAAAATGTTGTTAATTAAAATTTAGGATTGACAAATTTTCCAATATAAACAGTTGAAAATGGACAATTTTTCATGCAGTGTTTTCAGTGTTTTCTTTTAGTGACTTCAGGCTATTTCATGAAATTTCTTGATGATTTCATATTTTGAAAACTTTGAGAATTATGGAAATAGGCAGAAAATTTTTCTCTTCAAGTTTCAAGATAATGACTACAAATGCCTTATGGGTGAATTTTGAAATATTCTTTTTTTATTATTACTGGTCTTATTTAACTCACTTCGTCAGTATGTCCAAAGTACATTTTCCCATTTTTGAACATCTTCCCGCTATCCAATCATCACCAAATTTTCCATGCAGGTTGAATTTCGATGACATGGCCAACGATATAATTTTAATGATTTAATTTGAGCACCCTGGTCTTATAGTAATGATGATCAATTGATCATCTGCTCAATTTAACATACGATTATGGATTCTTGTATAACTTTTTATTTTAATGATTGTATCAATTTGGAATAAAAGTAAATTCTAATATAAAATTTATTTTCTAATTTTTAGTGCATTTTGGAAATATGACTAGTTTTTAAAAATGGTTTTTAAATATATATATTTTTTAGTAGAGTAAGGTAGGGTAAAAATGAGACGCCCAAAATTTCGGGTAAAAATAAGACAGCATTATATTTTTTTAAAATCAACTTCAAATAAAACCGTATTTTAATAAAAAGCAAGTTTGTTTGAAACAGAATTAGTTGGTGAAAGTTAATCTTGTGCTTAAACCTTGTGTCTTCAGTCTCTGGTTAGCTTACACTGGAGGAGAGGGTAGTGTTTTTGGGGGAAAATATGAGACAGGCTGTTTTTAAAATATAAGACAGTGTTTAGATTAAAAATAAGACAGTAAAATTAAACATGCCTTGAAATTATGTACCTAAACCAAAAACTAACGACGAATTCAAGTTACAAGAAGTTTTTACTGGAAAATTTAAAAAGCGGAAAGTTATCACTAAGAGAGGCCGAATAGAAGTATAGTATAGCAAACAAGGACGAAAAACAATTTTAAGCAGAGAACAAGAAATTAATCTGTCTGAAAATATAAAAATAATGGCTAAATGGGGATGAGCGTTAACCAGGCAGGAGATAAAGTCGGTTGTTCATACCTACGTTGTCAAAAATAACCTTAAAAATATTTTTAAAAATAACTACCCTGGCAAGGATTGGATGATTCCTTTCTTTAAAAGAATTGATTAACTTTATTTAGTTTATCTTTATTGTATTAGTTTTCTTTAAAAATTGATATTTTTATATAATTTTAATATTTGTTCTTCATTATAGCATTTAAAACAATGTTAAATTTCTCAATCAAAAATATTGTTCAGCAATATCATAACGATGTTTTTGATTACTTTTTTGCACTTCAATGAAAGAATATTTGAATTAGCCAATGACATTTTTGCATATTTTTTAACCTTCTTGTCTTATACTCAGCCCTCGATGTGAAATATATTGAAAAATAAAGATAATAAAAGCAGTCTTATATTTTCCCGCCCATATCTCATAATTACCCTTTTTGGAGGAAAATAATGTGACACTTATTTTAAACTAAAACATGTCTTTATTCTTTAACTACTTACAAACCAATCAAATTACTTAATAGCTAAGAAGAAGTAGTATAAATTAACCGATAAAATGATGTAAAAAACAATTCTAAGGTTATAAAAAATCAAAAGATTGGGATTTTGTCTCTTATATACCCCACTTGACCCTACCTATTCAAACGGAAAACCTGGAAAATTTGTCATAAACGAAGGTTTTCGAAAATTTTCTATTATATCTCAGAAACCATGCGCTTTCGCTTCGCACCAGTTTATCCAATATTTACAGTTGAAAGTCAACCAATTTTATAGTAGTTTTTGTATATTTTATGAATTTTCAATGTTTTTTTTGCTTTTTGTCGATTACTTATTTAGTCACTATTAAGCCGATTTTTAAAAATAAAAAATTAAAAATAAATTAATTGAAAAGAAGTAATTATGAGTTCATCGAAAATGCATTTTCGATTATCATTTTTTTTAAACGCACGTATAACGAATATTTACGACTTACGAATCGAACAAAATAAAAAAAGAGAATAAAATAAAATTTTATGTTAGTTTGCGTACATTATTTAAGTTTTAACTGAGGTTAGGACAATAATGAATCGTTACGAAACAGAAATTGCTTTGATTAGGAAACTCGACGAGGATAGTTCAATCTAAGTTAGGAACTTACTTAAGTTAGGCCAGATGTCCTTCTCTGCCCCCTATTAGATACGCTCATGGATACAAATAAGCTATTTTTCAATAGATTGTATTTGAAATGATTTGTCTTGTTAAAAATAAATATCATTCCATTGAGTTAAGAGTATTTTTAGATATACGACTATGTAAAACACACATAGACGTGGTGATAGAGAAAAGGGGAGAACGTGTCTTTTACGTCTGTTTAATAAAAGGATGTCACTTTGGTTTGTGAAAACAGTGTAACCGGAGATAGGTTGGCGCTGCTCGTTAGAGATGAAAACAGAACTAATTGAAACTGCGGGAGGTCACCTCTAATTTTCATCCACCGAGAGTTTCCGCACATTCGTTTTGACTCGGAATAGGGGGATGGTGGTTGAGAACCATCTCGTCCTCGGTCCGTTCGCCAGCTCAATTCGGTCTTTGCACACCAAGCTTTCAAATTAGATTAAAATTCCACTAATTTCTATCAGGTTCAAAACTGCAAAAAAATGTAACACTTGCTTAATATTCTATGAGTTTCGATGTGATTTTTGGCGTGGGAAAAGTTTGAAAAATGTTTTTTTCTTGGGAAAACTTTTCTCTCGTCGTTAAATTGAAATATTGCTGATAATTTATATTCGAAATTGGGTTACATTGGAATTGTCAACATATTTTTTGCCCGTTCATCATCGAAACGAGCCCACCCCTGCTGAATGAATGACTCGGTAGAGTTCATCCTGACGGAATAAAAACAAGATAAATATGTTGTTGTGGAAAAATCCCAATATGACAAACATAACCTTCGTATTATGTTCTCTGTTTTTGCCACATCTATATTCTTCATCATGCCAATTTCCTCGGAGAATTGTAAAAATCATCCCGACACATGTTTCCTTGTACAATTTCATAAACAATCCTGTCACCGGTGGATAATTAGATTGTAAATATTTCATACGAAAATATCATTGCATTTAACTGTATGCAATGAAAAATTGTTTTTCGTATTTATTTCAACGCTCTATTAGCATTTTTCTCGTACATACTGGACAATGGCCAAAAAATGCATCAGCACTATTACAAGTTTATAACCATAAATGACCATTCCATTCCCTTTTTTTCTTTCTTTCTTTGTATTTTTATGGCATTCTGAAAAATTTTATGTACGGATTATTGTTTGAAATCATTGCGAATTAAGTCCATTGCAATGCAGCATCAATATATAATCTATATATGCCTTCGAAATTGATTAAAATTTTACAATAGTTTAGGTGGTTCATGACAAGAGATCATAAGACATGGAAGACATGCATCAATGCCCCATCAAAACGAAATCAAACAGATTATCATTTAAATTGGAAAATTTCATCCATCAATTTCATTTTGACTTTGAAATTTCCACGTTCTTTTATATATTATGTATTTGTATGGGTGTGTGTGTGTGTGTATGAAAAACGAGGGTCACATAATCGGCCCTCTTGCAAACCTACATATAGAAGATATCGAAATTTGAATGACGCGTTCACCAAGCGCATTTGTCCTGCTGAATATTCAACGGTATAGATTAAATATACCTTTATATATGTATATATTTGTATGTGTTGGTGATTTTGGCACAAGTCGCGCCCATCAATTTGCATTCAACATCAAATACCCAACTCATAATTTGCATTGTCGTACATTGCTCTCAGCGAACACTGTTTTCTGTTTCCCTTGATTTTATGGCCACGCAAATATAGTCTTCTTGCTTGAAATAAACGTGCAATCGTTCATTAATGTCTCATTGTCTCCTACACGACTCGAATGCAATTATTATGCTGCACATAGTAAATTATAACATTTATTTAACAACAAAAATAATGCAAATGCCTGTGTGTATCCTTTGAATTGGATAGAAATAATTTCAATTTTTTTTTCGAGTTTTTTTATTATTCAATGATTATAACAAAGCGAGGCTCTCGAAAACGATGTACTCGTATGTATGCAATCCGGACACCATCGCTCCAGGGATTTGGTGGAAATGAGTCAGGGGATGAACTTGATGAATAATTTAGTTGCTTTTTGTCGACGAATTCCGGTAGCGTTGACGTCACAGGATAACTAAACTTCCTCGTTCACGTTTAGTGATATATGAGAGATGTTAACTCATAGCTGGGGCTCGTTCAGGATGTTATTAAATTTTTGATAATGACATTACCTGGTGTGTATGAGAAAGTATCTACCTTCGTCGTACGTACGTGCAACCTCTCATACTTTCCATTATCTCTTCATCATAGTGACGACGATGGTGATAAATAAATTATTTATTACAATATCTATTTATTAAAGGAATAAAGCGAGTGAAAATTACACCAAATTGGCAAGAAATTTCATCGAAATTTCAGTCAGATTCCTCAACGATTACACTGCGTAGTTTTTTCTTTAGTGATGGATGGATTGGAACGTAGACACCTGGTATATACATACAAAGTTACGTGAAAATAAAATTCATCATGTGTCAATATCTACGTGTGCACCAAAGTCCCTTATACCGTATTCTTGCCAGAATTTTTTACATTATCATTCTGGAGAAAATCGAGTATTTCAACTTGTCATTACATTGGAAAATAAAAAATAAAAACAAAAAAAATTAACTCTTTTATTCTTTATTTAAGGGTTGCAAAGTTAATTTTGAAAAGAGTAAACGTTTTAAAAATTTTAAAAATAAATGTCTGATAAAAAAAACATAAAATATCTGCTGCGAGGCGTCACAGTACATTCTTTTACTCTCATTTATGAAACCCGCTGTTGGTACAAAATATATAAAATATAAGCACTTTATAGTTTATAACTATATAAATATAAACGGAACTTTATGCATAGAACCTATATGTAACATACAATGGTGCCCTAACAAAATATCCAAAGACAAAATCGCCGCGACAAAATAATCGCGGACAAAATAACCAAACGACAAAATAACCGCGGACAAAAAAACGGTCGACAAAATAAGTGGACGACAAAATAACCGAGCACAAAATAACCATGGACAAAATAATTGCACAACAGAATAAATATAATATCAATTCACTTTGAAGACAAGATAAATTTATTAATTTTTAAACTATATACGGGTATTTAATTAATATTAACATTTTATATCCTTTATCCTTAAAAAACTGCGCGGCTGTTTTGTGTGTGAAAATAGTGTTGTCAAAAATATTCTCGGTGCATATTTTTCAGGGTGTTATGTATGTGTATATACTATATAGCATAATAGCAAAATATTCGGTTATTTTGTCCGGTATATTTTGTCCGCGGTTATTTCGTCGCCCGGTTATTTTGTCGCGGTTATTTTGTTATTTTGTCTTCGGATATTTAGTCGCGACACCACATACAATGTACCTACATATAACATATAAGAATTCTCAACCTTCACCCCAGAACCGTCCTTAATCGAATTTTTCCAGGAAAAAGTTTCAAATAAAAGTTGTAGGCGTTAATGAGTCTAAAAACTATAGAAAGTTTATAGAAAATCGTTGGAGCCGTTTTCGAAAAAAATTGAAAAAGCTCAACAACTCCTCAAATAAAGTGGAGCTTTCGGTTCACCGATTTCAACCAAAAGCTTCGCGGCACATTTAGGTACAAAATTGAGGCTAAACTCCAAGTTTGGTGAGATTCGAATAATGTTTTCGATACGATATGACTGTCACGCACAGACATGTTTTTTCTAAAAACCACTTTTTTGGACTCAGGGGACCTCAAAACATGTATTTCCGGCGAAAGCTCGAATTCGAAAATTTGACCTGATTACAACACTTCCTTTACTTTATAGCAGTAAAAGAAAGTAAAAAGCAAATTTAAACAGCATGAGATACAACACTAAAATAGTACCCAATCTTCAATTGATTTTGATTGCAGATACTGAACATACCTATATACTTACTAGCTATTCATTACAAGCTATTCATTAATTTATATTCTATTCAATCAAAGGAAAACTCCTAACCCTTTAATTTTTTTTTTTTTTCAGAGTTAGATGATAGAACAAAGCATAAAGAAAGTTACAAGTAGAGATGTAATTTTTTTAACCCTTTAAAGAACTGAAAAAATGCAAGAAATAATAGTTCTTAATCCTTAAGTAACAATTTTCGGAATGTGTTATAGCTAAGTAGTTTTTTCACTCCCCTTTTACACCTACTTCGAGTTGAAATTTCGTTAAAAATTCTCTTCTTGGTAAATTATATTTATTTTATTTATTCGTATTACCCAGTGCTAAAAAATCAAATCGTAGCTTAAGCTGTTTTTTTCGTTCTGATATGTTGCGTCAGTCTTAAATGTTCTTACACTCAGATAAATTTAAGTAAAGTGGAAAACGGTTAACACGAAAACTTGTAAGATGAAAAGTTAACACGAAATAACATTGTGATTTCAACGAAACATTACGTTATTAGTTAATATTTCTCCAGATTCTTGTTACTTAGAACTAATAGATATTGATAGAGGAGCAATAGATCGGGATTTCAGGGCGACCTGATACTCTCGTAGCATTAATTTTGAATCTCGCTCCATTGCTCCTCTAATTATATCTATTACGTAGGTATTATGATTTTATTTTTTAAACAGGAAACGAAAATCGCGTACGACGTTAAAATCTATACCTTTTAGCTATTATATATTATCTTCAATAATAAAAAATTATTATTCAAACATTTTTATTCATTATTTTTATAGTAATGAATCATTAAATCAGTTAGGAGGATATCATTTTAATCCCACTTCTTCTTAAAAATAGAAAAAAAAAATTAGTCTATAATTCAATGTTTATTTTAAGATGAAATTCGTTTAAAACAAAAAAGTACTTCGATTTTTTTAATTTTGTGTTAACCGCTTTTCACTGGATTTACTTAAGAACGTATCTGTAGATTTGCCATTTTCAAAAGTTTAATCTACGTTTTTACAAAATATACATTTTTACAAAACAAAACAGGAATAAAACAAGGAATGTACCTTATATTGTTCTGAAATCTTTACAAATCTCTAAGGATAATTTCGAATACGGATATGATCAATTTTTCTGATAGTCAACTCATGAAGTTTCTATATTATTGTTCCACAAAAAGACGTAAACATGCAACTTTTAAGAATCACTTTAATGCTATGAAATTTTTCAAAGAACGTTGCATTCAATAAACTAAAGAGCACTCAGACTTTTTTACTTAAAATATTTTCTATGAGTTTAAAATCACTTAACTTAAAAATATTTTAATTGTATACCTATAAAAGTAAAAAATTATTAAAACCGTATTTTGTTGTCTTCTATTATACTAAGGCAAATTGTAACTAGTAATTTCTTGGTATTTGAAACTGAATTTAAAATAACTCACTATAAACATTCGTGAAATATTTAACTAAATAATAATAATTAAAGCAAGTATAAAGTAAATAGCACTGTTGATTTGTGCATATAATTTATTCTGTAATACGTCATAAAATGAAAGAGCAACTGCATAAGTTATAGTCAACAGACGTTGCTTAAACAAATATTAAAAGATATGAAATAAAACTTGAAAAAAATGACATTTTAACATAGCAAAGAAATATACTCTTACAATTTAAAATAATAATAATTATAATTTATTTTGTGTCAAAAAAAATAAGATAATAGCCAATTAATTTATTTCTTATGGTACAAAATTTCTTCATTAGTGCTAATAATGTTGGTTGAAAGTTGAAGCAGATTTATTTCGGATAAAGGCGATTATTTTTTTAGCTTATCTAAAAAGATGTGTTAATTCTTGAGCAATCGTAATATTTAACACACATATAATGATAGTAATTGTGATAATAAATCACTTGATCAAGAGTTATTGGATCTTTAGCGAACGCGCGGGGCTCCGACAACCCGACTAAATGTTTTTAAAAATAAAATACACACAAGCATACAATAATTTATTCACATAATATGAATAATATATGAGGTCAATTGGCTTAAAACCGTTTTAAACTGATTCATATCAGAGTTTATAACAAAGATTTATTTTCGTTTTAGTAATACAATAATATATTAGTGCGTTGGTGTGAATATTTTATTTATCTTTTACCTCGTTTTATTTCTCATTCTGCTATGTGTACGAGTCTATCTACATACATGTATATAAAGAGTATGTGTAATGTGTGTATATAAGGTTTAGTTTGAATGCATATAATAATAACACATTACACAGGCCGGATGTGTACAAGGAAAAAGGGACTCGTCGTGAATTGTGTTGGAGACGAGATACATTTTCCGCTTTTATTCCACAAACAACCCACATAAACGTGCAATAAAAATCTCCGCACACGAAATAACCAAAACTCGCGTAAATATTTTAAATATACATACGAAAAAAGGAACGCCCTCAAAACCCCACTGGGCACTTTTACTTTCTCTCAACTATTTATATTTTCAATTAAATAGTGTTTTCAAGCTTGTAATATTTGCACGGTGGAATAAAATTTCATATTTATGTAACAGATTTAGATGAGACTCGACCTACTCGCATCTCCCCCGGTACGCTTATGAATTTCCATCCTCAACTCATGGAAAATTCTATTTGTGTTTTGATATCTTTTAAGGCAAATTGGAATGATCGCTACAACGAACGCTCGACCGTATTGCGATTTACTTGACCATGAACAAATCGGGATGTACGGTTACGAGCCATCAGGATTAAATCGCTATTGTCGAAAAGAATCATTTTGAAATGAAAAATAACGAAATCATTTTCTTCCAACAAACTTTTCTAGGTGGAAGAATGTTTTCTTAGCAAAAAATAAGTTTGGTTTTCATAGATAAAATTTATTCTTAAAGTTACAGTAAAATTTTCAAAATATTTTTAATTTTCAAGAAAACATTTCTAATCGACAAGATATTTAAATAATTTAATTACTGATTTTACAGTCCAAATTGGATTTTTCAAATCAAATTGAACTATTTACTCTTTAGGTGTTTATAACACATTGCAATTAAAGATTATTGATGAAAGTCAATTTGATATTTTTCAAATCAAACCATTCAAAGTAAGATATAATAACCCAATCTACTCTCACCGTCACTTCTACCGCATAATTATTATGAATATGAACATTAAATTAAAAACAGCAAAAATTTTTACAAATTAAATTTTTATGTGTATATTTTTGTTCTACTATACCTAAATTCCAGTATAGGTAATTCATAGACGTTCATTAATCATTTTTAAATACTATGCATTATAAACAATTAATGAGTGAAGTGTCCAATTTGATTTATAAAATGTCCCGTTTGATTTGTAAAGTATTCAATTTGGTTTGAAAAGTTCCGAATTTGATTTGGAAGAAATTACAGAAAAATGAATAACAACTAGAAGCTGTACTACTTGTAGTTCTAAGGATAAAATTAAATTAAACACCGAGAAAATTATGTTAAAAAATAAACTTTTAAAAAAATAGAAAAAAAAATCTCTTTAGTTCTTATCAAGAGTTTAATATAAACGACTTTCACAGAGTTTCTTCTCTTTGGAAATGAATTGTCTAAATGAACAGGTTTACTAATTTAATACCATTTATCAAGCAAGCGAATAGTAACTGGACCAGAACTGTAAAAGAGAAAGTCATACTATTCATAATTTGTTTAATTATAAGTTCAAACCCTTTGAGCCTCATAATAAAATACCCGAATAACTTCTTGAAACCAATTACAAATAAATAAAAAAAATATTTTTTAAAGCTTTACTTATAAACTTATATCTTCTTCTTATATAAAATTGATATAAAGAAAAAAAATAATTTTTAAATTTTTTTTTCTCTTACTCGGAAAAAAAGATGGTCATTTTTATCCGATCAACAACAAAATTCTGTAATCTATGGAGTGTTAAGAATTCCCATTCGCGAATCCAACATTGCAGTTAAGTGTAAGTGGTAATCAAATAAAATATCTAATAAGCAGTTGTGTTTTAAAAATGGTAATCTATATTTTAAAAATAATAATCATACAGCTTGCTTTATTGCCCAGAAGTCGATTTCTCAGTGGTCTTCTACTTTGTAACTAAAATTTCTTTTTGACCTTTCTTCTTTCTGATTATAATTTTATCAAGATATAATAAGGTTTACCTCAATATGGTAAATCTGAAAAGGTTCATAAAAGGCATTAGGGTTTTGTGCCGAGAATAATATTTAACATAGTATTCTCCTTTACATTTTAAATGAAACTAGCGTCGTATTTTGGTGGTCTTGCTAAGTGATTTCTCAAATAAGACTTTTATTAATAACAAAAGGTTATTGAATCTAGTAATGAATCTGATAACTATACATGTATTATCATCGAAAACAACTAAGCACATATGTGTAAGTAAAATTTCAGTTTAATTGGATTCGGAAGTGGGTAATAAAGGTATGATAAAGATAAATTTGAAAACTACCTCTAAAAGATTTCCGACATACGATAGAATAACTGAAAAATATGGAATAGGGTTGCGATTTATCATAGTTCTTATCAAAGTAGTACTATTTTAGTGAAACTTTTAATAAGTGCTAATTTAAGAGTTTTGAACATCTTTTTGTCAATTGAGAAGAAAGTTACTCACCAACTTTTAAGTTATGGCTACATTTCAAAGAACTAAATTAAATACTGTATGACAAAATAAAATTATTACTAAGAAGACATTTTTTATGTTCTACCACAAAAAATGCAATTTAGTTAATTATAAATAGAATCAATTGGATGTGTTTCAATATTTGTTCAGTAATTAATGAACAAAGTTAAAAATTTTATACCCATTAATTACTTCTCACGTGACAAAAAAAAAATAATCAAACTTCGTTTTCATTTTTCAAGCTGAACTAATTTTTAAAGATTATAGCTAAGCACTGCTTTAGCACATTTTTAATAACGATAAAATGTATTGTTTCTGTTCAGAGAAACTTTTCCAATTCATCTTCTTTACCTACTTTATATACCTAGTTATATTTTCATTTCATTTTACAGTCTGTGTTAAGCAATGTTATTATAAGACATAACAGTGTTGATTTTCAACTACTAGTTAATATATGTAAATTTCAAATAGGTAGGTACTTTTAATTTTCATGAGCTGGTCAATTTAATTAAATATATCATTAAAATAACTGGGGGCTGTAGGATTCATTATATTTGCATTTTCAACAAAACGAGACACTTCAACAAAAATCCATTCAATTATTTGAAAAGCTTTGTACTGTAAGTTTCGTCACTAATTTTGCGGAATGAAATATTTTAAAACGGATTTTCTGTTATTAGCTTATGATAACCATTCGCAAATGTTTTACTAATTTTGGTTGTATCAGCTTAATTAGTATTAAATTTGAATACGTGCAGACAACTAGAAAATATAACGTTCTATATTCTTCAACTCCATTGAAATTCATTAATTAATTCTAGTAGATTCTATTAATTTCATTTAGTTAAAAATTAGGTTTAATTGTAGGGTTTTAATTTTTTTTTCTCGACTCATTCTGAGTCGACTCCTTTTTTTCGTTAAAAGCCTTGTACAATTATTTAAATACTCCATTTATTTCAAGTGGAGCCTCTAATGATGATACCAATCTCTTGATATTGTGAAGAGATTAAGGATCCTTTGATGTTAATTCAAGTTTTTTTTTTTAATTTTATTTTAAAACCAGGTGTGTGTGATGAATTTTTTAATGTAAAAAACAAACATCATGTCAGTGTCTAATAAAAAATATGTTAATTTTTAATTAGGATTTGACGAATATTTGACTTAAAAACATATCCGTTGTTTTTTAACATTCAATTAACTTCAACCCCTCGACGAGGTTGCTTGAATTTTCTCATTAAAACGTTTTTCATGGGAGATGTCGAAGACGTCGCGGCCTATTTGCTGATGATAAAATTCTGACAATGACTGTGTATGTACATGGACGTACCCAGATTTTAATCTAGGGGAGGACAAATAAAGTGCATACATAGTTATTATCATTATTGAAATTTCACCCTAGACACCAATGATTAACTATGACACTGCTCATTGTCCGTAAAAATATCTTTCAGTTTCATAAACGTAACAGTATTTACGAACAGAAAAACAATTATATAGTTAAATAAATTGAAGATATGCACGATTCAAAGAGGGGGGCAGCTGTGTTTCTCCCTGCCTTCTTCGGTACGTCCATGATTATGTGTCGGTTAGTTAACTCTTCTGTAATATTAACTTGGCCTGTCAGTGCAGTTTTATTTGAACATGACAGGTGGGCCGAATGCGCTGAAAGACACGTTAACAATTCTTCTCTTCTCGCAGGCTCAATATGGTCTTCCGCCTGCCCGATTCCATTGCCCACCCAAATGATTTTTACACGGCCTGACACACTGTATTCCGATATTGAGACGACTTATTGGGTCCATAACTACGTTAAACCAAAATATTTTAATGCCCAATAACGTTCACGTTATCTTAATTTTACCTAATTAAATTAAAACCAGTCGAAAGGCTTTATAGATTCGATACCGTTGATATACCAATTCTTCTGTCGGCTTGAGCTCTGCAGTTATCTATACTAATGTATAAACCTGAAAGGTTGATTCTTTGAACGTGCTAATCTCAAATACTAAAATTTGCGACCGTATAAATAGCATTTTTTTTCATCATGACTGTGCCTGGCTAAGCTTTAGGCTATTTAAAAGTTAAATTTTCCTTTTAGAAGTAAAAAAAAATCCAATTTCGTTAATTTTAACTATGTTTACTTCCAACTCAATTTTTATTAATTTAACACATTTATTTTCAGTCTTTTTATATTGTTTCGGCTCTTCAATTGTTCATTTGAGACAAAAAAATTTTTTTTTTATTCATTATCCTTAGTTGTAATTTAATCTTATATAAGTTTTATTTAAAATTGGTTGGGTTTAAAAGGTATTTCAATATAAGTGGCATATCAATGTCTTTTTTTTGGTTGGCTGAAATATTAGTGAGAAATGTTTTGATTATCCTAATCTAAAATATCGTGGTCATCTAGCATAATGCTGACAGAACTCTAATTTTAAAAACTTAACTTTAATCTTTTATTTTATCTACTTGCAAGATGGTGTAAACTTGAACATTATTTCTTATTTTAAAGCAATGTAGTCGTCTAAGTGAAAGTGTCTACTATTAAATTATTTTTTGAAATTTAGATATTTAACTATTAGCCTTAATCATTACTAGGGCGATTCTAATTTATTTTTTACTTTCAACGTAAAAAGTCGGGTGTTATAAGTTTGACGTGTGTATCTGTATCTCTGTCTATGGCATTGTAGTTCTTAAACGAATGCATCAATTTGATGAGAATTTTTATTAGTTGAAGTTTGCGGTATAAATGGTTATATAATTTAATTCATTTCAGCTGTAGCGGAAAAAGTATTTCGCTTTCATGAGAATGTTGACAATATTTGTTGTGTCGATAACTGTAAATAGTTATCGGTACATAGTTAAACTGAAACTAAATACAACTGATTGGCTAATATCCAAAACAAAACATAATGAAATTCCTTTACCTATTTTGACAAAAAGAGATGGTAGTCATCCTTCAAGAACCGTACATTTTTCAGAGTAACAAATATCTTTGTAAAACTTTCAGACCTAAGATTTATAGGAAGGGTTAAATTTCATAATTAGTTCTTTAAAATTCGTTAAACTACTTTTCCAGGAAGAGATATAAACTATCTCATAGGCTCTACATATTTTTTTTAGGATAAATTATATTTGTCATTAAAATCTGTTCAACCATTCCACATTTATTAAAGGATTAATAGCTATCCTACACAAGGACAGATCCAGGATTTCTTTCTGGGAGGGGCACAAGGGACGGACGGGCAAAAAATCAACTATAACTGTTAGAAATAAACTTGAAGTATCATATTTCAAGTTTATCTCTATACAAGTTCAAGTATGTATAGGAAGATATAGGAAGATTTATGAAAGTGTCAAAACAATAGAAAAATTAAAAATTTAATAAAAACAGTTTTCTTTTATGTTTCTTGCTAAAGATGTCCAGCACTAAATAAGCGTTCATTTTTATCGCAAGGTCTTGATGGATATGCATTAAAGCCAATCCATTCAAACGCTCTTCTGTCATCCTGTTGCGAAGATATGACTTTGATCGGTGTAAGTAGGAGAAAAATCGCTCAGCAGTGCTAGTAGTCACTGGAAACGTGCACAGCGATTGACAAAGAGTTCTAATATTTGGCAGCACCTCTTTTGTAGGCATCTGCTGGAGATACTGGGATATTTTATCTCATCTGTATTGCCAAATTTTTAGCTCTTTCTTCAAAGCTAACAAACAAGGAACTACATCTTCGTCGCTGAAGTTATGGGACAGCGACTTTTGCAACTGTCTGATTCTTTGCATGGGAGTGCTAGGGAACCTGGATGACATTTTACTTAACATATAATCTAGAAAAGAAATATATAGTGAAAGTCGGTAATATTCTTCAACTGACTGAGTCTGAATGTTCGGCCGAATTGTTTGACGGCCGGTGATGCTGCGAACCGTGATTTCTGCACCAATTTCAATTTTAACAACTCTGATAATTTGATTTACTTTTAAATATGTACTGTAATGGAATCTCCACAGTACCTACACAAAACACTGGCGATTTAATTCTTAAATTTACCCTTGATCCTACAGGAACCGTACATTTTTTCAGAATAAATAACAATCAAAAATTTATTCTTAGATCTGAAGTGTCTTTGACTAAATGTCAGTCAAAAGCATCGACCCAATTTGAATTGTTTATGATTCGTTATTCTGTGGTAAAATTAGCCTAGGATGCGTTCCACTAAGAGCTTACAACGTTTGAAATGTGCTTTCGATAATTGTATTGTTATAATAAAATTCATTCTAGATAAAAAGTTTTACGCCAAAATATGTAAAAAAAATATAATAACAGGTGGAATGTGAAAATATGTATTTAAATAAGTACCTATAGTGAAATATGAAAAAATATGTAGGTATTAAAATGTATAAGGTTATTCAAAATTTTCTAAAATCTAAGCATACATTTGTATTTAAATTTAGAAAAACTATGTAAATAAATATGAATCAGGGCTTTAATCATTTACTAACCAAACGTATAAACACCAAAATTACTATTAAACGCGGATGAAACTTCGGAGTGCTAAGTAGTCACAAATATTTCTAATCGATTTAAAAAGGCAATCTTTTTTTTAAATGTATAATATAGCGAAAATGTTTAACGTTCTTCCGATCGCTCTGACAAGCGACGGGCATTGATGACGATAAAGACACGTTCGACTGATTGTTATTTATTAATTCGCTTTTGATTTCGATTTGTGATCGGTCTAAACAAGAACGCGGGGAACAGATGGTCGACTTCATCTCCTTATTTCTAGATCCCAATCAAGACAAACTTTTATTATTGAATTTATGAAAGGCAATCAGATTAAAATTACTTCATTTAAAGGCATATTGCATTCCTTATCTTGACTCTGATGGCTCGTTTATTTTCTTCATTATTTATTTATTCGTATTTTTTCGCTTTGGCTGTAATAAATATTTGAACCACGTTCTGTAAAAAATTCACATTCCATACAATTTCCCACTACCCTTGCATAATTTTCCTTTATTTTTTTTTATAAAAGAATCAAGTAATCAAGTTGTTGGCTATAAGAATATATTTTTTCTTAAAAGTGCCGCCTTCGTAGCATGTGTCATGTTCAAGTACAATCAAAAGACATATCCGATCAGGATGTGTAAAAAGTGTAAGTTTTAAGACCGTGTAATAAATTATATTCGACATATATACGACTTCATTGGATTTTTTTCTCATTAACTGGGCAAGAGGGAAAAAGAATGATTAATAATATTTTTCTATCTATAGCTCAAAAATACAAAAAGAATCTGTTAAAACTAGGTTAGTACAAAATTATTACTCCATCGCATCAGCATCGGTTCGGCTCGAGATTAAAAACGAGGAAAAAACTCCTTCTACATCAGCCTTTCCTCCGTGCTCGCAAAGCTTTTCAATATCTCGTCCCGAGCATTCATCTCTAGTCGCTAAGGCAATCTACAAAAAAAATCATATTAATATTCTCAGAATGCATCTCTGTTCCACCGATATGATATACTGTTTGGCAATCATCCGTTTAATTTAAATTTGGAACATATTTACGTGCGAGCCATTCCGATTTCCAAATGAAATCTCCACCGACTTACAGGGAAAATTCAATTTTCAAAATTCATACACTCGAACATCTTGCCAATTTTTTTCCACACTTTAATTAAAATCCATGTCTCGTAAAAAGTCTCACAATACGAGCACGTGTCAAATGTGAGCTTCTACTTTAGCATAATGTAATTTTTCCAAGTGGAGTCAGGCAGAAATACAAATATTAATATCATTTTTAAAATAGAAAAGAAATGATGACAACGTTTGAAATTATTATACAAATGTACAATACGAGAAAACGGGAAAGTTTTAATCAAAACGGGATATTTGAATTTTATTGAAAGTCTATTGACATTTTAAAGAAGCCATGGTTTTTATTTGGTTTTTCTGCGGTCTATCCGCCTTATCTTATCCTCGTATATTTTTAATTGATTTTCCCGTAGATGGCTGGAAGCTTTTAGTAAATCTTATCGATCGATATAATCAGAGTGGAATAAGCCGTTGAGACGAAAGGACGTGGAGAACTTTTCCAGCAACTAAATGGTCTGCATTGGTGAGCACTTTTAATGCAGTATAAATTGGTGGAGGCGCACGTTCTCTAAGTGCTGATATAAATATAAAGGAATTATTGCTTTCCACCTTCAACATCGCCAACAATTCAGTTTGTTTCATCCAACTTCTTTCCGGAGAGATAGAGCAAAAAATATATATCCGCATGAGTCTGAGGCGCATAGATACATGTAGATACATTTTTCAACCTTCCTCTGTGTCTTCCCATCTTCCCGGCAACTCAAACTTTATTTCGTTCATTCGTCTCCTGTTAGGATTCGACTGGGTGGGTAATTCACTCGAAGATTGTATATTTATTTGTTGACTGAAGAATAAATATTTGACTAAAAGCAAAGTTTCTTTTATGAGCAATGTTTTTATATCTGGATTAATATAAAAATATTTTCCACAAGAGTTTTTTTTTACAATATTTACAACACTAGCGTTCAAATTATTTCCATAATATTTTTTCCCCTGTAAAATTGCAATCAATTCATTTCTATTGTATTTAATTGCAATGAAAACAAAAATCTATGAATGTATCTCTGTGTACAAGTTCGGTGGTTGTTTTGCGTTTTAAAATTAATTGAAACCGCAACAGGAAGAGTATACGTTGCTCTCTGTGGCTTTTCGTTGCTTTTGAATTTTCCTCGTCGTATATGAAAGCTTTTGTCTATATACTTGCATACACACACATATACATACACGTAGCTTTTGTAACGTTTATAAATTAGATTCATATTCCAAGCTGTACAATTACATATAACTACACACGTAGCATTTAGTTTGAATTTCTACATCCAGCTCGATTTAAAACAACCGTCGTCGGTTTTTGGTTATGTTTTGGTCAGCTTCTACGTCGTCATCTGGTCAAGTTGAGCACCCTTGACTCATTCCTTTGGGGATTTCATGTTTTTCTAACTTCAATGGAGTGTCCATCTAAAAGTACGTGAAGCGGAAGAAATAATGAAACTCTAATTTATGCGAATAACGAAATTCGGGTAATAGGAAATGGAAAAGACAATTTAATAAGAAAGGCTTTTTCATATTTATTCTTGCGGATTACTTGAATGCTATATGACAAACGTCATATATATTCGTTTTTGACGTCTATAAAAGTCTATCCATTACACTCTTATGGAGACTTACCACAGGGAAAATTTCTCATGTTTTTTATGAACTATTTTTTTTATATTTATCAACTGCTTAAAATTTTACTTTTTTTTTGATTATTTTATTTGACTTAATGACACTAAAATGAGTATCAGTATGTCAAAAATTACCAAAGATATTTGAATGTAAAATAATGGTTAGCATTTTTGAAAATAACGAAAACTTCAGTGAATAATTTTTGATTACTTCTTACTTTGAAATCATTTTTATGCCATTTACGATAAAAACATTTTTTTAAATAAATTATGGCTTTCTAAGTACCGAAAGTCATCAATCGACATCTAAACAAGATGAAAAATTGCAAAAACTTTTCATTAATTCGATTTCATATTTGTCTGAAAATGTATACAATTAGGGAAATGTTAATATACATATCTATATATTCAATGCCAGTGCATTGAAAATTCCGTTTCTCCACGCATTCAGTTGCTTTTATTTAAAAGGGGAAAGGGCCGTGTGAGATGAAAAAAATATTTTTGTATTTTTTTTTCTTATTTATTAATATTAATTTTTTTTCTTTACCTTAATAAGCATTATTTTAAGACCATTCTGCTAAATTAAAAAGAAAAGGTTATTGAAAATTAAGCCAATGGTAGTGGTGAGAGCTGAGTCATCTAAAAAAAAAGTTTCCATGAGGTATAGTCAGAATAACTTTTGATTTGCTTCCAGTGGGGGAACTACTATATCGCTAGACCCCGCGACGCGATGGGGGCTTAAGCTTTGGGGGACCCTAAAATTTTTATAAAATTAGTACTAGTGATGCTGCAGAGAGGGTGCAGTAAAAAAGAGAAATTAAAAAAGGAACAGGAACGTTTAGCAAAAATACCAAAAATTATCCCGTTGTCTTAAATCGTTTGCTACGATCACAGAAAATCAAAGTACTTTTAAAGATGAACAGGTGTTTGAACTAATTCATAGCAAAAAATTAATCCAACTGACTTAAAACTAAAAATCAAGGTACTATACCTCGATTTGAACAATTTGATACAATTGATTGATTGATACAATTTGAACATGTTAATAGCAGAAGCAATACGGCTATTAATTTGGATAACGATGAAAATACCATGGATTTCAACCAAGATGTTACGAATAAGGATATTAAGAAACTCTCGTTATTCTTAACGGACAATGCTAATTTAAAAAAAAAAAAAAAAACATTACACCTGATATGAAAAAAATGATAATATATGCTAACTCTTCTAGACCTCAAGGGCTTTTTAAGAAGCACCTTTCGCAAGAAAATCAGTGCTAAATTAAAATATGGGACACTAGATACAAAAATCATAAATTCATATAAGGGTGGGAGTCGTCTAATTTTTTGCGGAGGCCCTAAATTTGTAGTTCCGCCACTGTTTGCTTCATCTGAAATTAAAAAAAACTTAAAAGATTTCTTTAGTACATAAGTTTATCTTCGATTTAAACGAAGGAATTAACAAAATATTCTTTTTAAATTTTAGGAAAAACGTGCAATTAAGAAACTCTGATTTTTGCCGAAAATTGCTCTTTTTTGAATTGAAAAACAAGTTTTAATTGGAAAATAAAAAAATTCCTTCATTTAAAACCGAGTATTTACTAGGTAAGTAAAAAAAGTGTGCAACGTTTAGGCGAAATCGTTCCAACGATTTTCGAGAACTTAGGAAAATATGACTATCGACTTAAAAAAAAATTGAGAAAAACGCAATTAAAGTTTGATACAAAGGACTTTATTCATGTCTAATTACAGCAAAGAGCAGCGGTCGCCAAACTTTTTGACCTCACGGGCCACTAATAGAATTTTTTAAGTATAAAATATATTTATAAAAAAATGTTGATCAAACAATATATTTAAAATCTAGTATGTTAATGAGTAGATATTTAATAAAAGTATAATTCATAAATCTTTGCGGACCAGCGAAATTTTCTCGCGGATGACCACTTTGGTGACCGCTCGCGCTGGTAAAGAGAGACTGAGTGCCCGAAGACTTAATTATCTATAACTCGAAAAGTTTTGCTCCTAATGACTTCAAATTTTCTGACAATATTTCTTATCAGTTGTAGTATCAAAAAAAAAACAACACTATTTTTTGACCCTTTTCCCCCATTATTTGATTAATAATAATAAATGCAAATAAACTGCAATATATCTCTTTGTGATTTAAAAATGTTTTAATGTAGGTACAAACATCTTTCATTGAATCGTCTTAAATGTAGGTATTGTGCAAGCTTTATCAAAATCTTTACAAATAAAGTTTTCATCGATTTTCGAAAAAGCTATGAACTTCAGGGTTTCATGTATTTTTGCGTAAAATTGATAAATTTCAAATATTCTATTTTTCGATGTAAATTCCCAAGGATTGTAAATTAATGCCAGTGCAATGAATATACCGCCTTTAAATTCCTTCAGAGCGACTTAGCAGGCTATAAAATACATGTAAAAATGCACAATTTGCCATATATCTATGGGATTTAAAAATAATTTAACGAGCAAACATCTTTCATAAAGTTACCTTGTATTTTGTAAATTTCAACAAAATCCAAACATATAAAACTATAGTCAATTTTAGAAAAAAAAAAATAAACTTGTTTGCAAAAATAGATGTACATATACGTAGTTCATATATTTTTGCAAAAAACCGACCAATACTAAATGAGCTCTTTTTTGATGACAAATATACAAGGGATGTGTCTATTGATACTTTAAAATACATATACAATTCTAGTATATGGAACTACTAGTCAATCACAATTAAGCGGTTTTTCATCAAAAAAAGAGGAAAGAAAATAATGTTTTCATAGGAAGTTTTTGATTAGAAATTTCATGTAAACTTTCTCTGTGTATAACACCCTGTATATAAAGATTTACTTTCCACTTTAACGAAAGAAAATATTTGGGGTTAATTAGAAATAGATTATATGAAAGAAATGCGATGTGCAAAGACAGACGTGCTAATTACCTTGGAATTTTTGACGATTGATTCGGAAGAGTCGAGCACATTTGATAATATTGTTATGAGATCTTGTGCTGTTATTGTTGGAGTGGTCCCAAGACAAACACCCAGTAATGAGTAAACATGAGCGTGCACCGCGCCTTACTCCCTCAGGCTGTTGATTTAAGACGCGTCTGAATGACAGGTCACTTATCTTCATCTTAACGTTTTGTGTGCGTGTCTTTCTATCTGTAAAAACATATTGATTTTTATAGTTAAAAATTAAATTAATGCTTCTTTGTAAAAAGTATTTTCTTAGACCTATAATCAAACTTTTTTCTTAATTAAATAAACCATACTATGAACGATACATTAATGTAGTTATAGCTATTCAAGATCGACACTTTAATTTTTATTTAAATTAAATATTTGCTATTTATAAAATTAATCAAGAGGTAGATAACATTTTTTTTTATTAGAAAAGACAATAGAGAAAGATATACCACTCAGACAAATTAAATTATCGCTGGTTTTGGCTTCGTACTTTGATTTTCCACAATAATAATAAACGAAAAGTCATTTGCTATTTAATAGTTCGGGGTTGCAATTGGAAATACAATAAATTTTCAAGTATCTTTTAGTAGAAAATAATCGAAGATGAGGGAAACGTAGAACGTAGAAGAAAGGAGGGCAAATTGATTCAATCTGGTGTTAAATTGAAAACAATTTCGTACGACAGTTGCTTCAACATCAATTTGATGGTATTGCGAGACCAAAACTCGTCGTCTCGTCTCACAGTTTATTAGATGTATTACATAAGATTTGAAAATTTTTTAAAGGCAATAAACTCGTTACATTCGGAATTTGATTAAGGCAAAATATTAAATAAGAAACAATATAACTGACGTTTATTAAAATAAAATAAAAAAATTCTTGATCGAATACTTGAAGATACTTGCGCGTTTGAAACAACAATTTACCATAATATACGATAGCTGTCGTGTCATTCATTTCGCTTTATTTATGTACATATATGAAAAAATGATTATTTTTTTATTATTATTTTCTAAACATTATTTAAATTTATTTTTAATTAATTTTCTTCGTCGAGGCAACACGCGTTGTACACGATAAAATTTGTCATCGATTAAATCGATTCGCATAAATATCATTATTTTATTATTTATCCATAAATTACTTTCGCGTTTAGCGTGTTTGGGAATGTATATTATATAAGTTTTGTGTTAACTGGCCCTCAAATTTCAAACGAGTCACATATAAAATTTGTCTATAAAATTTGATGAGCAAGGATAATAAAACGTTCTCTTCAAGTAATAATTACATTTAAACATTAAAGATAAAAGCGATCATAACATATCGTATGAACTGATTTTCATTAAATTTGAAATAATATTTAAGAGTTCATTAAAATTTTAATATAAATAAAAAATTATTATTTGAAGGTGAATCGGAAACCCTAATCCAAAAGTAGATTGTAAACTAGGACTTTAAAAGTAAAATTTTTGATGCATTGGCATTAAATCCTTAGTTCCTTTCGTAGAACCAAATTCACAAGAAACAAATCCAAAAAATAAATATAATAAAAACATTATGAGCTCGGTTATTGATAAAATTTACACAGTACATTAGTGGAATTCCAGTAAGTTGACCGTTAAAAGGTTTATAATTCGTATGAAATCAAAAAAAAAAAAAAAAAAAAAAAATTGTCCATTTCAAACGCATTTGAATCATAAATTAAACAAGATTTTTACAGATGTTTTCAATGGATATTTACTAATTCAGTTTTACAAAATAACTGAAAACTGCATAAATCGTTTTAAGATCCCTTGATAATTACATTTCCGTTCAAAAAACTAACTTCTGTGCTATTTTGCCATTATAATCGAGCTTCAGGGAAATTTTTGTCAAAATATTTTACACTTACAGTAATTGATTTAAAAAACGAATTGCCTTAAAGATATTATCCAGGTGTCATCGTACTATCAACGTTATAATATTTTTCCCATTTCTTTTAACGTGTAATATTCCGGTATACAGTAATTTCAATAATTTTTGGTTTAATTTTATTTAAGTATAATTAATTCGGGGAAAATAACAATTTGCTACGGATCAATTCGTTCTTAACACGAGAATCTGCCCAACGGGGCCATCCAATTTCTTAAACATTATTATCAATGATAATTACGGAGAATTATGAGATCGTCGAACTCACCTCTTACGGGCACAATTCTCTGCTACCGAATTTTATAAAAAAATGTCCTCTAATTTCCGTTCTAAAATATTCAAGAACTCGTTCTTTACTTAAGCTGTCATTCAGATATAATCATCAATATTTTCATGTTTATTATCGATAATAAATAAAAAGAAGATATTTTAAAATCTGTCAGTGTTAAATCTATCACCTGTACTTGACGGGTATAAGACGACAAGAAGAAAGATAAAAGATTTTTATATTCACCTCAACTTTCTTCGTACTAAAAAGATGCTACTGTCCCGATATGTCCAAACATTATACAGAGATAAGTTAATTTGGACTCCTTTGAGGCCCGCCTTCCGTTTTGACTTGACCAGATCCAAACGTGTCTTACACTTGCATCAAACATGTCCATTCATTTCTTTTTAGTTTTATGGTTTTAAGCTGCTCGCTTTATTCCATTGCCTTGTCTATCTTCAGATTACTTAGGACTCTTAAGTGGCTGCTTAAATTGTTATTAGTTTTACAAAGATAAACCAACAACGAACTACTCAAAGTCCGCCTCTTCATTTTATACCCTTCTACTTAAACCATTTTTAAAACTCTGTCAAATGAATACATTAAACAGCTAGTCCACAAGTGCTATTTTTAGGAGCGGCGAAATTGGACTTTATCAAATTTCTCCCCATCATTGCCATTTCTCGGATACTTTTATGTCTATATAGAAATGTTTTATGTCAGGGACATAACACAAAAAGACAAAAAATTCGATAATGTTAATGGTCAATTAAAAATGGTAACACGTGAAAGAATTGAAGTATAATTAAAAACATTTTCGACTGCATTGATAAGTGCATTGGAATTTGTTGCAATTATGAAGTTCTTCATTCGGCGTAAATACCACAAAAAATAAATTGAACCGAAACGATTGCGATGTTTTTATCAATTTCTCGCTGAATTTTATTTCAAACATGCTTTTTGGTGAATTAATTTGCCATTGAGTGGAACGAAGGATGCAAACGATATATCGACATTTGCAAAAAATCGATGCATCGGTCCTGAATATAGATATTAAAATCTATAAAATTTCGATTTTCATAACGTTATTTTAATACTTGATCATACTTGAAATTATAATATTAAAAATTGTATATATAATAATTCACTCAGTTACACACATGCATGCACTGTATCTACTTGACATTTAGCTTTAAAATCTTATATATATATATATATATATACAAATAGCGCTTAAAATTGTTAGAAGATACGTTTATTTTATTTAAAGTTAGCTTTTGTAAGCTGTGCCTTTTTAAAATCTGTTACAATTATTAAGTTATGATTGATAAAACAATTTATATTATTAAGTCATTATATTTAAGTTAATAGTAGATACCCGAAGTAGATGAAACCTTTGCATAAGTTTTCGGATTCGACGGTCGCTAATGAACAAAAAGATTATCATATTTTGATGATTTTTTTTTTAAAGTTCAGCTTATTAAGTTTTCTTAGGTTGTCTCCGTAGATATGTTTATAGACGAATGCCCATCTAGAGCCTGTTGCGAGAACAAAAATCGCAGGTCTAACGTCTTCCGATCGGAATGGGAGACTTTAGGAGAAAGCGTAGAAAGTATACAACCAATGGGTTGCCACTCAATGTTAAAAGTTAGGGAGCTTATTTGACGGATCAATTCTGAAATAGTACCAACTCAAATGACTTTAGTACCAGAATTTTTACACATGTATAGATAGTTTTTGTTTTTCAATATATTTAATCAGTTTTCAGTAGTTCAGTTTTTTGGGGTTTTTTAAGGTTTAATAAAATTCACTAGTGTTTTGGATGATTATTATCAGCCCCCTGTCACTTAAATACGAGAAAGGCTAAAAAACGTGATCGATTTTTACGGAAATCTTACTATCTTTTGGTGGCGTTGGTATCTAGTTGAAAAACTGCTGTTCACTATTTGTGTTGTTATAACTTATAAGAGGCATACGTCTCAAACAGCCCCCTGTCAATTAAACTTATAATCACTTATCAGAGTTATAATACTTATTACACAAAAAATATCATAAATATTCTCATATAATAACAATAATAATGAAAACAATAAAAATAATTTGCCTGACGTTTATTTAAAAAAAACATATTTCAAACCTGCAACTTTCGTAAAAGTCTTCGGTCTTCGTCAGACTTTGTGGTCTTCATTCAACTCGTTTTCAACTAACTTACTGCAAATCCAGTAAAAATGGTCACATTTTTGTAACATGGAGTTGTAGATTATTGTGGATTATTATTATAAGCATGTATACCACTCTTACCGCTGAACTCAAATTTCAGAAATATTTTTTGTTGTTGCGGTATTGCCAAAGAATTGATGGTCAAATAAGAAAAAGGAAGTGGGAGAAAGTGGCAAGCCGTTGTATACAACGTTAGACGTGTTCCGCAACATTTTGGCAGTGTTGACGTCACTATTATCTAGAGACGAACCATGGCCAGCTCCGTTTATTTTGTTTTGTTTTCCATGGTGGAGTACGAAAATAAGACTGGGAAACTTACATCGTAGGGTGAACGCTAGACGAGACAAAGAACAGTGTCTTTAGACGGTCTCTAGACAAATCGCCCAACTTGTCTATTAGTGAATACTTATCTACTAACGTTAAGAATTCACTCAGAAACGAATCCCAGGAAAATCAAGATTCCTTTGCATTACACAGCGCTTATTTGCAAAATAGCATTTTCAGGTTTATGAAGTATTGAATCTAAGCTGTTTTGTATAATTTTATATTTCATATTTTTTTTTTTTTGGGTAAGGTTTCGCTATAAATAAAGGGTTTGCTGAAAAACACTTGTAAATCACGATACAGTATAGCAATGAAATATATACTATTGGCACGTATATCAACAAAAAATAGCTGGACTTAAATGGACTTAAGTCCATTTTTTTTTTTTTGAAAAAGGAGATTATCGCGAATTTTGAATCCCTATGCAACCCTCCATCAACTGTACAAGGAGAATTCCTGTTTCAGCCTTATTTGTAAGAAAATAGAATATACAAATGTGTCTGTAGAACCTAAAATCGTGATATCTCGAAAAAAGTTGACTTACTTTATTTTACTAAGGAAGCACAGATTATAGTTAGTATTAAATGCCATAAAAGAATTAAATTTTTGTAAAATTTTGAAAAGACAATCTTCAATTGACTTTTCAAAAGTCTTGATATCTGAATAATTTGAGCAATATTGCATTCTTTAGTGAAACACACTGTGTTTATGTTTGAAATATTTTTGGAAAATTCTCCACTTGCCCTATATGCACCACCGATTAAAAGATCTGGGTTTTATATATAGTTTTGTGTTGTTGTTGGGCCCACACACGCGGTGGTTGGTAAAACGCGGGCCCGTTCCGTTCGCGTCCGCAAGGCCATGTCAGTCACATTATGAATGACTAATTAAGCAGCTCAAACAAACATCGTGATGGGCGCTCTTTGCGCTTAATTAGCCCGTCGGCCCTACTTTAAATATTGAAACACAAATCATCATCAAAAGAATCAACATGTAAATGAGATGGGCGCACTCGTTGTTTTTTCCTCATACGAATGTATGTTTCATTGCCTCGTCGAGCCAAGACTTTTGTGTTGCAGGTACTCATTCTTTTTTAACTTGTAACCTTCCTCTTTATATGCCGGACATTATGAAACCCAAAAACAAGCCTTTGAAATGTATATATTTCTTAATTGAAACAAGACAAGCATAACTCCGGGGGAAACCAAGTAAATTAATTTTTTCAAAGATCAAAACAAGAAATTTACTAATATGTGTATTGTGTAACCTTTTTCTAAATATTATCTGGTTATTTCAATATTGAAATTACATTTTGACTCACTTAAAAAAATAACATTAGATAACATTACAATAAAAACTGGATATAGAATCAATTCAGCAAACAACCCATTTTTTATACAGCTCTTATAAAACTAAGATAAAATTATGTATTTGTGATTAAAAATAAAATAAGATTTCGTGTTAGAATTTTCAAATCTTAAAATGAAAATCTTAATTTTTTGCTTAAGATAAAATTGGGTCTGTTCCTTTTACTTTGGTTAGAATTGATAGTGATAAATATGTTTCAATAATTAATAGACGGATAAGTAGGGGAAAATCGAAAAGTTTTTCATTTTTCCGACTTAAAGCTATGTAATGTATAAGATATAGGTACCACTTTAAAGTAATAGATACATTTTTATGCCTTGTTAAAACCAAAAATAGAAGAAGAATTAGAAAAAATCACATTAGGTAGGTACTTCTCATAAGTATGAAATTCGAATTTTTTAAATTACAAAAAAGGGTGCTAGAATCAATGAGGATTGAAGGGAATACATATTGAAAGTGCTCAGTATTTTCAAACTAATAGTTCCACAGTGACTATTCTAGAATTCTTTTCATTATTAATTTTTGAGATCAGCTTTTGAATTATTTTTTTATAAGCGAGATACTTAGACATCTTGACTAGACTAGACTAGACTAGACTTCTATAAGCGACATACATCTTTAATCTAAAGATAACCTAATATCTATCTGCCCAGAAGATCAAGAGGAAAGTGTACACCAAATTGTGATGAAGTTAAAGCGTTGTTATCATCGGTATGTTGCATATAGAGATTGAAAGAAAGAAGCTTATCCTAGGAAAGATATGTAAAAAATCTAAACATTTTAACTTAGATACATAAAGTCACCTTTTTTATCAAGGGTAGCGGAGTAAAATACTGGAAACATGAATTTTGCAGTTACAAAATTGTAAATTGATGTCTCTCTATTTTGTTTCTAAAGTTATAAGACTCATAAACACTATTGGGCTCTAGTCCCTTATGCATAGGTCATTGTTTATAATATTGTTCTTTATTATTTCTTCGGGCAAATTCGGACAATGATCTTAACCAAATTTGACCAATTTTGACCCATAAATGATCAAAACAGTCTTGCTAGGTTTAATATCGATTTATTGAGATGAGTTGATATAAGAAATTAAAGTCAAATTTTGTACAATAAGAAGACGATTTTATGTAGAAGAATAAGACACAACATTTTGAAGTTTTGAAAAAGGAATTGAATTTCGTAATTAGTTATGAATAAGACAGGAAAGTAGAATCCATAAGTCAGTAGTGCTCGGTTCAACTACCAATAAACTCTTGATTTTCCTAGAAATAGTAGATTAAAGACATGTTATGAATTTTCTATGTGTTGACAATTTTTATATGACCGTTAAAGCGACTTCAAATAACATAAAACATGTCGAAATAGGATTGCATGCGATATCCAAACTGAAAATTCATATTGACCTGTGAATTGAAGTTAAAAATTACAATCCAATTATGTCAATATTGCTTTAAATACTCAAGATGTTAATTTGTTTAAGGCTATTGGCGATACGTGCTGCAAGGGAGCGAGGTTTTGTTGTATTTGTAAATATGACCGTATGTTAAATTACGTAGGCAAAGTGTGCAAACGGAGCACCCGATCGCAATCCTTCTAAATGTAAATTATTTTAAATGACTTTCTTCCGCGAGTCGCAAAACAAACATTCAAGTGAAAAGTATGCAAATATTTAATGGAACCAGTTGACGACAACGGGTTTAGGCAACGACAGATACAACTTCCAATTGCACGTCGGGACGATTTTCGCCACGGTTACGGCAATCCACAGTTGCACTTATGTGCTGATGCTAAGAAAATTTAAATTTAAAAGATTCTTATTTATTTTTAAGCTGTATTAGTGTTTGCATTGCCCACCCTAACTTTTTCCACGGTGGCCCCAACCAAATACCGCTCCTCGCTTTTCTTTTCCATCGTTTGTGATAACGAAGATCCAGAAGAACTTTTCTCAACGAAAAACTTTTGTAATCAGATTGAAGAAAATGATGAAACGAAATGCAAAGTAAGTTACTTTATGTTTTCATTTTCCTTCTTTGTACACTTTACTCTTTGTACAATTATTATTTATTGTTTATATTATTTAAATCTTTAATTTGCTATCAAAGAACTTTTCACGTTTTGTAAAATTTATTAAAATTACAACTTCATCTATGATATTTTTAAATTTATAATTTTTATCTCTTCTGTAATATTTAAGGATGTGGTAGTTTCTATTGTCTCAGTCAATAATTACATTATATAAATGTAAAATTTAAATGTCCGCGTCCAACAAAGCCTTGTCACATTAAAGCATTTCTGTAATAAAACCGCAATTACCATACTTGAATGCTCTCTTTCTCACCCTTGATTTTCTCAGCCCCCATCGGCAAGTCTCTATCTTTGATTACATAATCTATAATTAACCACATAAGTGCACAGGATGGGACACGATACGAGGCTGCTTTCTGAGGATGATGGCGGTAGTTTTAGATAAGCGTGACGAGAATCTGGAACGAAAACGTACGCGAAGAGTTGCCAGGAGAGATTGGCAAATGGGTTGTTGTATAAAGCGAGAACGGGGAGACGAAGACAAACAGGAGAGACCGGAGATTTCACATTTGCATCCCTTGGATTATAATCGGATCAAAGTAGGCCGCCGTTTTGGTTGTTGTTAACGTAAATATAGAAGTGCATTGTAATTAGGAATTAAATTGCCTTGTCTTTTCCATATTTCAAACATTGGATTTGAAATGCATGTGAATTTATGTACATATATTGGACTTTGAAGGTATGTTTGGAAACATTAAACAGTTTTTTATACGTTATACGCTCTGACTCGGAGAGATTCAAGGAAAAAAAATGTTTGAATTTATGGTTCTCCCTTCCTATTATATTTACGTTTAAGTGAGTTTACAAAAGGTTCGATTGAATCATACAATGAAAATGGGGTGCTTGTGGTTCTGAATTCTGCCGGCTTTTTCATAAAAGATATTTTTTACTTTTATACAGCGATCCTATTACATTTCAAAGAGTTTAGGACATATCAATAAAGCCATAAGTTATTTTATTTTTAATAAGAAAAAAAAAATTAAATAAAAAATGACTAATAGCCTTGGAGCTTTTATCGAGGCATAATCGCCATGATGCACACATAAAATATTGGTTTCATGAAATATCCATCTTCTTAAAATTATTGGTATGATAGCGATATGAAATTCTGGAAACGGAGGTTCGTAAAGGTAGAAAACGATGGTTAGACTTTAAACATTTTTCTACTTCAAATGAAACTGAAGCTGGAATTCACAGATCAGTGAGCTGAAAAAACGGTCGACTATAAAAAAAAAATCCCTCTGTGTGTACAATATGGGCGGAGTTATTTGGGTTGAAAGCTTATGTTATATTATGCGTTTTTCGTCAAATGATAGATGGATACTTACGCAGATCATTTTCGTATCATAAAGTAACCCGTCTTTATTTTCTTAAAAAAAGAAGAACTTTGTTGAACTCGAGTCGACTTTTAAGAGCAAACTAAAATAATTTTCAAGAGGCCCACTTGAAATTGAAAGAGTCAATAAAGATAATTTCATACGATAAACACAAATTATTTATATTTCAATACCAAAAAAAAAAACTTACATAATTTGGAGGACATAGACAATTTGAAGTGAGATTTTGATTTACAATTTTAACTTTAAAAAAACAATAATTGGTACTTAGTATCTGTTGAGATGTTAATACTTCTCCTCTATTTATTTTATTTTAAACTTTTAAATTTAAAATATCCTCGTTCATAAATATTAATTGACTTCATGCTAGAGTTGAGACATCAATTCAAATGAAACCATCTACAAACTCTGTGTTGTTATATATATATAATATAGAAAAATAAGAAGTAGAATATTGCAAATCAAACGTCGATCATTTGAGCTTCGTTGCATCGTCTCGTCAATTCTTTCATGCTTTCCCTCATTTCCCATATATATTTATAGAGATCGGGAAGATTGATCAAAATCTCGAATATATAAAATAAATGTTGAGATAAAAAAAGATATTAGAAAAAATGTTTTTCTTTATTGGTTTGTGATTGAATCAAGTCATAATGAAAACTTTTTTTTAAATACTTTTTAGACAAAAGTCAAGAAGAAAATATGAGAAAATAATCAGCCTATAACAAATATTTGAACAAATATCATAGCGAGAATGGTTGAAAGAGGACTGAAGAAGTCTTTGTGAAAATCTCCTTACCCATTCTATTTATGATTTTAATCTGCCCATTTTCCTTTATATGCTTCAATTTTTCGCTTTTTTCGAACAATTTTTTCCTCTTGACAAAACCTCATCCCCTATATAATATGACTGCCAATATAAAAGAAATGCAGAAGAGGGCTGGAACAATAATCATCCCTTATTAGAACAAGTGCGTCGTATATGTAATGGCCGACACACGAAACAATAGGCAAAAGTAGTCTCACGTCTCTTACAACTTCAATATCATCATCAACAACAGGAGCAACAGCCTCCATATTATAAGCCGTCTGGAGCTACATATAAAAGTACTTAGACATACATAATACACACTTATTTTAAAGCTGCCTAATTAACGACATACTATAATACAAGGGGGAACTGGAAAAAGAACGGGACTAACCAAGTATCAAAATAAACCCTTTGTTGTATTTTTAAACCATTCCTCTCTTTTTTCGCCATTTTGTTTTTAACTTCTTTATTTTGTGGTTTGAAATAAAAATTCTCTTTTTTTGTTACAGTCGCTGGGATACAATGAATTACAATACTTTCAAATCGTTGATTGCACTGTCAAAAAGTAAGGGAAGCGTGAATTATAACAAATGGCGTCAATTGTGCCACATCACTGATTTGAGACCACTGAAATTGTCATTTAGCAATCAGGCAAATACCAAATATCAAATGTATGCACTTCTCCTCGAACCTATCCGTCATCATTATGGTCAAACTGAACCATCGAAATTGGAATTCTTCATCATCGAAATAAGTATGGTCTCTCGCTTTAGATACAGTTTGCTGTTATTGTTTGGTCTCTTTCGTCGGGATTAGCGTGTAACAATATGCAATTGCTTTCAATCCAATCAACAATATTATCGGCAATGCACATTTCCCAGGCGACAGTTGTTCAGAATTCACTCGACTATGACAAGGTACGTATAATATTGTTTTTGGAATAATCGTTGCAGTTTATTGCACATTTGGGGCGTTCTATCTGAAATATCAAAGTATATAAATTTGCTTGGTTTCTCGATTATTAAAAATTGTTTAAATATTAACACTTGAATGGTCGCAAAAGGTGGAAACTATATTGACATATGCTAATAAATTTCAAAACTCGATTAGCGTTCCTATTTGAAATTTTCTTGTAACGGTTTTTAAAATCATTTTCAATCAATAAATCACCAGCTAAACTTTAACTAGGTTGGACTTAGGAAGAATTTTATTATCTTTTAGATTATAAGTTCATCGCAAACATTTTGTTAGTCGTTAACATAAATAATACTTTAAAAGAACGATTAACTGTATCAAAAACTTGCTGCATTATTATTGTAAAGAACTAGTTGAATTTTTCCCTGTTTCAAATGGGGAACTTGCGTTCAGTATCGTTTTCAGTTGAATTCTACTTGATGACATGAAATAACAAAGAGTATTTATCGATTAAAGGTATGAATCATGTAACCTCGAGTTAATCAAAAATCTATAAAAAATATCAATACTATTATATTAATAATATTTTGTCCAATAATACCAGTAGGTTACTCAAAAGTTTGCACTATAAAACAAATATGAACAACAATCATTTTAGCATGAGGAAACAGTACAGTTTAACAGCCCTTCCATAGGAACCATGGATTTGCGAATTAAAAAATACTCTATATACCATAAATTATGAATAAACCAATAACAGAATGTTGACTAGATCCATGTGGAAGATCCGATCAACATAGTTCTTATTTATTACTGTCCATCTTTTGAGATAGTAACATTAACATTTTTTAATCAATTAACATTTTTTTGGATATTAAAGAAAATTGAAAAAAATTCTTATTGATTCTTATACTTTCATTGTTGTGTATGAAACAATAAACACGTTTTTCATGTCCTGCGGAAAACATTCATTTTTCCAGGATCAAAAATAGCACGTCTAATTTTAATCTAGAAATTAACCTAGATATACCGAAAAAGAAAACATGTTAACTTATTGACTAGTTTCTGTTAAAGAATCAATCGATATCTTATTTATTTAGCTATCTTGGAAGAACCATAAATTCTAAAATAAATATTATTATATAAAAATATATTATTATATATATATATATAAAAATCACAACTTTCGTTTGATTTTGATTCGTTTTTTCGGTTCTGTATTATAATCAATTACAACTTAAATATTATATAGCTATTCAACACGAATCACGACTTTTAACTCTCTTTTACTACTATATATAGTAAATGAAGTATTGTAATCGGGTCGAATTTTCGAATTCGAGCTTTCACCGGAAATACATGTTTTGAGGTCCCCTGAGTCCAAAAAATGGTTTTTAGAAATATGTCTGTGTGTGACAGCCATATTGTATTGAAAGCTTCTTTATCCGAATTTCACCAAACTTGGAATTTTGCCTCCATATTATACCTAGTTGTGCCGCGAAGCTTTTGTTTGAAATCGGTTAACTGAATTTATTCCAAGATTTTTTGAGCTTTTTCAATTTTTTTTCGGAAGCAGCTCCAACGATTCTATTTAGACATACTATAGTTCTTAGACTCATTAATGGCTACAACTTTTATTTGAGACTTTTTTCTGAGAAAATTCGAATAAGGACGGTTCTGGGGTGAAGATTGGGAATTTGTATAACTATAGTTTTGTTCCAGACGTTGAAGCCAAACACGTCCACGTAAGACAAAGAGCAAGGCACACTGACCAAGAGACAAGAGTGAGTGAAGAAATGTTTCAGCCCTCAGCCGCTTGGCCGCATTAGGCCGATAGTCGAGCTATGACCGTACGTTTTTGTGACAATAACTTGTTTTTTTTGTTATTTATTTTGTGACGCCTCGCAGTAGATATTTTAGAATGTAAAGGATAAATACTTAAAATATCTTTGAAACGTCATTGAGGTCTTTATTATTCATATCCATTTTGATGTAAGAATTTTTAAAATAGAAAGAGCAGTTTTAGAAATAATCTTCAACACACAAACTTAATTTCTTTATAATATTAACGTAGATGATTTAATTTACGAGTTTTTCATTAATTTTATAAGCATTTAACCAGTGTTTATAAAACTTCGAGTTTAGCCATCATTTATACAACTGTTCACAGCACAAATTTGTGCAGTTTTCAAAATGTTTAACCAAAATAAAAGTAAATCTAACATTTTCTTTCATTAAATTTAAAACATGTGATTATTGAAAATTAAAGATATTTTATTACTGAAATATTGTTAAAAACAAGTATTTTATTTTTATGTACATGGATTCTTGAGCTGTTTGAGAATCGGTTTATTTTTTCGCTGTTAGGAAGTTGAACGATTCGGATGCTGTAGAGAGAAGCAAAAGAAAATCGTTGGAGATCGTTTCGAAAGGCTTTTAGCATGTCTGAAGTAGGATGATGGTGAAAATATAAAGGAAAACGCCTAATAAGTCTGAGAAGTCATCGCCGCCGTGACCTTTTGATGGGATATGACGCGACTATGTCTATGTTGTTGAAGCCGTCTGCATAGCTTCAATATGACAAAGCCGCCTCTAACGTGCAAATACAATGCAATTTTCCAAAATGAAATCCTTTTGTGAAATTTTTAAAACTATCCACGTATCAAATGTTGACTGGCTCGTTTATTTTTTTTTTTACCAAGGCAATGGCTGCGTCTGATGACTTTTTGTTTTATTCACCCTCAGTGCATTTTGATTGGTGCACACACAATGCACTTTACGTATGTGACGCGTTAAGTTTATTGGGGAGAGGAAATAAAAAGACACGAAACCCTAGCAGAGAGTAAAACCGTATGTGGAAACATTGGCAGGGCCCCACACATACGCGAGGGATAAAAAAGTGAGAGCTGGAAAACGTTCCACACACACAAAACTTTTTTATGATGCGACATAATACGCACAAAGAAGCCCCACGATTACGCATATGCACACAGATGTTGGAAACTTTTGTCCTACCCCCATCGAGGCCCTATCATAATCGAGGTGATCCAATCAGAAAAGTACATCGACATTTTAATAACTTGCTTATGAAGACAAAATGGCTTACGTGTTAATTAAAATCCAACGATCAAATTTCGGAGACAAGTTCTCATCCTATTTACCGAATTAAATTTAAAAACTTTTGTGTTCAAATTTTGCTGAAACGACAAAGAAGAAAATCCTAGACAGACAAAAAAGTTGTTTTTTGTCAACTTCATATAACACAAAAATGAAGTGGTTAAAATAAAAATAAGATTTAGAGGAAAAAAACTGCAAAATGCAACCGACGACAAAATCCTTTACAGCCCCCAACTAACAATCTATTTCTTATGAAGACACAAAGGACATAATATACGAGTACATAGACAGACGTATGAGTAAAATTGTATATAGGTATATTAAATGGAAGAGCTAGAGAATTTGAAGACAACTACTTTGTCATCATAGGTCGCTTAAAATAATAAAGTCACGTTTCACGTTCGTGGACTATGTGGACGTGCAGGACGTAAAGGACATGGAAGAGTTCTGCTCCTGAAGCCGTTTTACTAACCACTATATTAAAACCTGGAGTAGCTCTCATCCTGTTCCACTCATTCTCTCAATTCCCTCAAACTCCCAACAAAACTTATAGTGAGAAAAAAATGCATATATACTCTTCAACACCCTCATCATCACTTACATGTATAGTTACATAGTCAGTGTATATACCTACCTGGTAAGTGCATTATCATGGCAATGCACTCATATTTTTTTCTCATTCATGCAGTGTGTATATTTTTTCAATAAATGTACATCTATGCATATACTCCATACATAAATCACAAGGAAACTGACAAGAATTTTTATCAAGTGCAATGGTTAATTTTACAAACAATTGTGCGTTTTATAAAACGAATGGCAGGCGACACATGCAAATATGTGCACATGCATTTCATTACATTTTATTAAATAAATGAAAAAGTTCAAGTTATGATATAAAGCTGACCTTTCGCTTTGTTTATTTTTACGCTATTCTTTTTTAAGTTTCATGCATTTTTGTTCGTTGGTTGCAGTCGGAGTCTTCGTGCTAGGAATAATTTCTAGCTGTCTCTAATAACGCAAAAAGATCGAGCGACATTTAATTTAATATTCAAGTTCTCTGTTACTTTGTTCATAACAACCAGTCAGAGGCAATATAATAATAACGGCCAAGCTTTTTCTTGCGCTTCTCTTAAGCTTGCGAGACATCAAAAACAATTTTATGCGGAAAAGAAAAAGAAAACGCTGCAATTCATAATAATTTAATCGAGGCGACGAAGAATATAAGAGGAAAAATTAACATGATTTATTTTCATCGTTTCAAAAAAACACTGTTATAATGAAATGCAATATTTCGAGAAATTTTCTATAAATTTACACAAAATGGCAATCATAAAATAACGGATATGAATAGTGCTTAATTTCTTGTAAAAATTTTGACGGATTTTCGAATTACGGAAATGAATATTTCAAGTCATTGAATCCATACATTCAATGGGAATGGCTTTTAATATCTATTCAAAACTATATAAATGAGATAAAAGACCATAATAAAGAGAAATATATTTTTTTAAAAAAATTATATCTACGGTTTCAGCTGTTGAAAACGTAACTTAAAAAATATAATATAACTAAAATATCTTATAGTAATAAAAAAATAATTGACGATTTTATTTTTTATTTAAATGTAGATCATTTTGATTAAAAAAAATTAATAAGAAGATAGATGAACCGGATGACCAGCATTAATTAAGAAAAAAATGCTACCAAGGTAACAGTTATTGTTTTATTCTAATTGCTCTTTAGTTTAATTATTTAGTTTTTTTTTTTAAATTTTATACCGAAGATGTTAAAACTAAAAGTCACAATTATTTTTCTATAATAAAATTACTATACAAGAAAAGTTAAATGATAATTATTCAACGGCAGAATAAAGAACTTCTATTGAGTAAAATGTTGAACTGTCAAGAAAAGTTTAGAAAAGTTAGTTTAGATTTTTTTAAATACCTTTTTGATGACTTTATAAAATAGAAAACATAGTCTCTAATCAAAAAGACAATTTAAAAAGGTACAAAATCTTGTTATAGAAATCTATATTTTATAACTAAATTTTTTTTTCTAAATCATGTTATACCATCGTATAAAAGTATTCATTTGAGTTCTGTCGAATAGATTTGGTTTAATTTAGACTCAAAATGTACGAAAAAGGGAAATCTAGATTATAAACCGTGATCATCAAACAATGCCGTTAGTTTTCTTGGAGAAAGTAATATTTTAAGAACAAATGACAAAACTAGCGTCAAAATTTATTATTGTAATTTATAGCAATATTTTCATTCTCTTAGAAACGAAACACAAGATCATTCTGAAATTCAGTCTAATGATTCAATGACTTTTATCAATAAATTATTAGCTTTTGGTCATATTGTTTTTATTTTTTATGAGATATAGATGTCTAAAGTGGCAAAGAAATAAAACATCATATTTGAATTTTTTGTAGAAACATAAAAATTTTATCAAAATGTTTTTTACCAGAAGTTTTTAATTTATTTATCTCAAAAACCAGACTGATTTCTCCATGAAGTTCAGAGGGGCAAAATTCAGCTCATCAGTTAAACATAATATTATTAATGTTTTGTAAATTTAGGAAAAACGTTAATTTAAGGTACATTTCTATTTCAGAACTGGTCAAAAACATTTTGAGTCTACTTTTCGAACACATAAAATTTATAAAACTGCAAACGCCATCAAAATCTTCATTAATAGATTTATTTAGGGATTCATCAAGTCAAGTATACTTGAGTTGTAAGACAATTTTGCTTTAGTATATCGTTTAACTTAATCGTTCAAAATTTCAGGTAAATTTTTGAAATGTGTTATACTTTGTTATGACAGAATTGGATTTTTTTAAACATTTTTTAAATGTAATGTACTTGATATTTTGAACTGCAAATGAATTAACTGGCAAATTGCTTGATTTGATTTGCAATTTAAATATTAATACATAATTAGAGTTTAACTTGATTTCAAATCAAACTTAGGCCAAATAGTGTTTGAAAATAAGGTCAATAAGCTTTAAATTGGCTGTATAAAAACCGTAGAAGAAGTCTAAATGAAAAATATTGCCTTGCAACTATACTTAAAAGAGTATAGTTATTATTGGTTCTTATAAGACTTTTACTAATATATTATTTTACGGTTAACGCTATTGTTGATACCGCTTTCTGGCTTTTTGGAAAGATTTTTCAAAATGAAATATAGTTTGTAGACCCTTAATTTAAATAATATCATGTAAAATTTTCAAAAAGTTTCCATCGAGTTGATTTTTTAACCAGCAAAAACATTGTTGATTGAAATTTTTAATTTTCCAGTTTCGGCATTAATTTAAAATAATAACCCGTATATTCGGCATTGATAACACTATCATACAAAAAAGGATTTGCTCCAGAGATGCTAGATATACCATTTATGGTTTTCGGTGTATTTTTCACGTTGAGCACAAAACCCTGATCAGTTTTTCTCCAGCACTCGTATAGTTTTTAGCTGAAAAACTTTCAGAAAATTGAAGAAAACTACATATTGCTTGGAATTCACATATGATATAAAGTTTTCGGTGTATTTTTCAACGCTGAGCACAAATCAGATATATTTTTCTGTAGCAGTGAAGTTTTCTAAAAATCGAAAAATGTTGGAGGAAAACTGTCCAAGGATTTGTGCTCATTGTTAAAAAATTGACCGGAAATCGTATATCGAATTTCTGAATCAGATACTTTTTTTGTGATAGTTTAATTAATATAGGTGTTACTTACTACCTGGAAATATTAATTAAATATAATATTAATATAGGGAATGAAGATATTTCGACTAGTTATATAATAACAATTTATGTAGGACTGTTATAACATCTTTAAAGTAATAAATTATTTTATTTTTAATTTAAACAATGAGATTAGTGGACAAATGATAATAATTACAGCAATTAAAATAAAATGTACTAACTATTTTAAGACATTTGCCAATTAGTTGCATTTATTTTTGTTGTTAAGAAGATTTGTTTTACAACAGATGCTGTAACATTTTCCAAACTTTCCTATTCTCGTTTGTTAGAGCTTTTTTGCTTCAGCGCTTTTTTGCTTTCGTTATGAAGTTAATATAACTGGAAATGGTGAATTTAAGAAAATGAAGCTGGAGATGATTTTTTTCTTACTAGCTGTACAAGCTTAAGCAAATGTTATAATGCAATAATAAAATGCTTAGGTTTTTTACGTATGAATAACGTTATAAGTGTTGATTAAAAGATGATGGGGCTGATGTGATAAAATGATTTGTAACAGGTGGCTATTGTCGATGGTGGCGCTTTTCAAAGGCAATCCAGCTGTTGGCACAATTGAAATTTTAAATTAGTTTATATTTTATTTCCATTAGGATGTGCTGAATTTAATTGAGGGGAGGATCATGCACCATTTATGATGCAATCTTATCTTAATAAAATTTTGAAACTTTTTTTTTCTCTCAAATACATGCAATTTCGGGTTTGAGAGTGAACTTTTGTAAAAACTCAAATGAAAAAAAAATATTGAAAGACGTGTCCATTAATCGTTGCTCAGGTGGGCTTTAGGCTATAAAATCCTAACACCGTCACAAATAAATTTAAGCCTAGGCACAGTAACTTGATACTTATTGGTCTTCGTCGTAATTTATGGACAAGCCTGACATGTATATTTTACAGATTGTGAAAGTCGATATTGCTGCGTTTTGTTCGAGACTTTATGAATTTGATTTTAGTAAGTTTGTACTTTTTTTTTGTACAGATCTTTGTTTCCAATCAATGACAGTATAATTAGAAGCGCAAACGCTAAATGTGGCTAGATGTACAACTTTTATTTTAGCTAACTTTTTTCCAAATCATCTCTCTGGGGAATCAGAAAACAATGTAATAAATCAAGGCCTGCGATAACGAAATAGAACGCGGAATAAAACCAATGTTTTGTGACACTCATCCAAAATTTACAGCTAAACTTTCCTATTTATCTATTATCTATCGTATGGGATTGGAACAGGGCGAGTTAAACAGGAGTTATATAGATACGTATACGAAGGAAAAAATATACAAAAGTTTTTTTTTTCGTTTTGTCTTTCTTTGGATTTATGACCAATCTTATATTCATATAAAAATATGCTTTATTTTTTTAACCTAGATATTTTTTAAAAAAAATTTACTCAAAAATAAAAAGCGTCGATATACTTTCTTTATATACGATATAAATCAACTTTAGTTTTTATGGATGCGGCATAATTTTATCTCAACGATAATCGTAAACTTTGTAAATGGTGTGAAATTCGTTCCGCAGCTTCTATTATATTTGGCCTATTAACATTTATCACTTTTCCAAAAAACGGTTTATCCGTAATTTACTTAAAACATAAAAGTCGGAATGCTACAAATGTAAATGATAACTTAACATTTTTTAAGGTCGCAATTACAAATCTTACAATTTTTTTAATAATTAAAACAAAATATCTTAGCACTTAAAGGAGTTCATATCAAAATTTAGTTATGAATACCTAAATTATGATCTTTCATTGAGCATGTAATACAATCTTTCAGCCTCAGTTTCATCGAATTGCAAATTCACCATAACTTCACAGTTGAGAACTGTGAACTTAACTTTGAGAATAAACTTTAATACCAATATCAGCAACAAAGAATATGCGTCTTTCATGTTAAACATTTGCTTTAGTCAATCAACAAATCAAACTACTGGGCATAATTAGTTCAAAACTAATCATACAAATACGCGAATATCTCATACGAATTATTGATCGAAACTAATATTCGAGCAAAAGTATTAAGTAGCCAAATATTGAAAATTCAAAATGTAACTTATAAAGTCAACCCACGCAAAAGTTCTCTACCTCTGACCTACGCCTCGGAGCACTTTTTTAAAATTTAAATAACTGAATTGTCTTTTGGCCAAAATTAAATGTAATTTTGATTTATTATTTTTTAAAAAGACTGAAATAAATTCCCAAGACAACAATTTATGTTAATTTAAGTAAGTAATAAATCTTAAAAAAAAATAAAACATTCACTAAATCTTACTTTCGGACGAATATTGTTTAGTAATACACAATACCGGGGTGTGGTATAAATATGACGAATGACACGAACAATAGCGACCTACATTTTGATGAAAATTTTAGAAGCTGTTTCCGAAAAGAAACGAGTTTTGATAACCGAAATTTGATTTCAAGTAAATATGAGAGATGGAAGTTAATGAGTGAGGTGGCACTGAGATAGTTGTGTATGCCATTAACCCTTTGCGGTGCCAACCCTTTTCTAACACCCTCAAACACCGTTTGTATAGACGAGAACCGGGAGACGGAGGCATATGTGGGTTTGCTTTCTATGTTCTGTGTATTTCTCTCTAGCTCACATTTACGTTGATAATGTATTCACTATCAGTTTATTCATAGAATTTAAATTCAATGTGGCATGCATGGGCGACATGGATGGCATGAGAGGGTGGTAGAAGACTTGAAGGGATGGGTTTATGAGTTTGTATGTTTACGATGGGACATAAGGACTTTGTAATGAGTTGCACATTATAATACACTTGGTTGTCACCATGTGTCACATACATACGTACACAGATATATTATATACATATATACAATTCCAGGGGCGCACTCTGCCACAAGACAGCGGCTAAAATATATCCTGCTGTGTTCCAATATAGATTATATTATTCGTATGTATATAGACCCTGTCATCATTATCATTATTATTATTGTAAGGTAATAGACAACTTGAACTATTTCTTCACGTGCTCATTCCTTTAATGCTCTTAACATCTCTCGTATGTGAAGCAAATGCTTTTCCCTTAAAGATATCTTGGGTGCAACTCCTTGTACTTTGAAGCATTTGAAAACGTTCAATCCTATAAGCATCATCAAAGAGAGAAAGGCTTTCACAACGATCGCAATATAAAGTTGAATAACTAGCGACAATTTAGTGTTGTCTTCCTTTCGATGTAGCACTTGACAAACTATATTTCCTTACTTATATATTATATTTAGTTTTGCTTTGATAATAGCTGTAATAAAAACCCAATTCCGACACTGATATGATAATATTCCTTCGTCTGTCATTATAAATGTATAATATACACGTTTTTAAATGCACAATTGTTAAATGTCATATGCATTTAAGTGGATGGAATACAAAGCTTACAAATCCATGATGAGAAGAGTTGGGCGATGAGAATGAGCCACAAATAAAAACTTGGTCTCTCTGATGGTGGCGGTACATTCAACTGTCAAATGCATATCATTCGAAAAGTTTTCAAGTTTTCAATGTATGTTTTGAAAATGTGTACGCACGCCATGGCCTTAGTTCATGCACAACAACCACGCACGGGCGTAGCTGTAGTCTAAAATTTATAAGGCATAGCGACAAAATGTCATGACGATTTTTTCGTCTTCAGGTGTGTTCATATTGTTTATTGTGTTCATATTGTTCCGAAGAATTTTACAATACGATTGTATTCGATATAATATGTTATTTTTCCGTTGGTGTAATTAATTGTAATTTCTCTCCCCTTCGACCATCCAACCATCTGATACAAATCAAATCAATCAAACGCACGCTCGTTCTAATGCACACGTGTCGCATTTCATCATCCAAATCTCATCTTAAATTAATATAATTTCATCTGGTTTCAGCCTCAATCATCCTTACATAAATATCACATCACATTTTCAACTCGCAACATTTGCCCAAAACAATTCAGGATAAATAACATATTATGAAAAAATCGTAAGGTTTCATTTTTGAATTTGATAATTTTTTAACGTGACTCGGTGTCTCATGTTACAAAATATCCGAAATCAATGAAGCGATAACAATGCTTAGTCTTTACCGTCTCTGATATCGAGACAGAGAAAAAAGGAACAGAATAAAACACACGCAGGTATATCCTTTACAATCACGTCACATATTTCACATGAAAATGTCCAATCAATCAGGAAATCAAGAAGACCTCCACATCCAACCGACTTTAAGATTTAGTGACACTTGATTTCACTCGGAGCGATTTCAATGGAATTTATTGTGTACGTAAATTGTTCTTTACGTTTTATCTCTGTCTCCGATAAATATGCCGTGCGTGAAACAATGAAAGACAGACAATTCTTTATTTTAAAAGGTTTAAGTCAACTTTGATTTGAGAAATAAAATTGATGAAAAGATTTCATATTAATCACAATTAACTAGATGTAACTTAAATCAAATAAATTGGAGAGATTAATCTTAAATATTTTAAATGATAAACTCTTAAAATTTTAAGAGAAATATGGATATAGATTTTTTATGATAAAATGCATTTTTTAATATTTTAAAAAATGGATGTGTTACAGTTTATTTGAAATGCAATTACTTTTATTGAATTTCATCATTTGGTCTTTAAATATTATTTCAAGTTATTTATTTAAAATGTTAATACCTATTGTATAAATAAAAAATCGTTTTTAAAGATTAAAGATATGGAAAAAAAGGAGGAAAAGTTGGTTGATACGATAGAAAAGAAATTATGACATCAGAAATATTTTATCAACCTCCATTCGATATCTTTTATGTAAAATTTTTCGATTTGATACAAAACTTTCAAGATTTAAATGAAGAATATATAAAATGAAGCAATCGACGCTATAAATTCTTGTTTGTATGACAAGTATTATACAAGCAAAGTGGTTTTTAAAAGTTTTAACTTTTCAACGATAGACAAATACAGTTTTTCAAATCAAATTCAATCTTTTGCAATTCAGCTCAAACTTCTGGAAAATTTATTTCAACTACTAGATGTAGTATTCGTAATGATTTTTATTAAATTTAAAATTTATTCTTTCATTGTTTTAAATAATATAATAATATACCTATGTCAGTGCCACTACAAAGGTTTAAATAGGTCTAGATACATAATTTAATGGTTAATGAAAAATATCTCTATTTTTTCCATGATTTTCAAACAGATATAAGTTGGAGGTAAATGATCGTAGAGAGAAAAACAAAGAAAGGAAACTGTGGTTCTGTAATTCTAAATTTTTGAATTGAAAGATTTATATGTAAATTCCAAATATCTACTTGAAGGTTAAAGGGGTTAAAGGGTGATCTATTATTTGGAAAATTGTACGAAAATATTCTATGCAATTTTCATTCTGTTAATCAACTCATATTTTAATTTCAAGAAAATTTATTTCGTCCACTTATTGACGCAGCAGTTATTATAAACAAGTTGATCTCCATTCTATGGGTAAAATGGTACCGGTGTTTCGATCCCCGTTGAATCATATAGATATAAAATGTTTGATTGAAATGTTTTGGGCTTAGAAAGTCATGATTTGACCTTGGATGTTAAAGCGACTTAAAATATCAAAAAAAGTTTTTTTTATTTTTTATTTTTATTTTGAGTCGCATCAACATTAGCTGCCCTTATAGCGACTGTCCAACTAGAGAAGTCTTTAGCTTTATACTCAAGATTTTTTACAATAGGTATTTATACAATAGGTATACTCATGGGTGTTAATAAGGGGTAATTCTTCTTGTATAAGTGAGGGGAGTTTAATTACTTTTATTTACTAATTGTAGACAATATGTTAGAGTTTTAAAAACTCTACTTATATTTTTTGTATCGCCAAAATCTTCTGAGTTTTGTTTGCCAAGATCAAAAATGACTCTTTTACTTTGATTGACGATAACTCTGCGACAGCAAACTAGACAGATCTCTATAATACTAATCGGTCAAACTGAAAACAATAAAATTTTCTAAAAGAATATCAAAGTGAAACTGTGAAAAAATGTAGTGGAGAACAGATCTTTAATGTTTTTTTTAGTTTTCTTACGATTTATCGGAACCCACTAAAGTCATAGTATCTTTGCCTATAGATCCAAAAACTTAAACTTTAAAGCTGTAGTTATTTTTTTAAATTACTTTTTACATCAAATGTCGTATCACGACTATCGCTAAACACAGAAAATTTTTGTCTAGTTTGTTATTTTTCACAACAACAATTTTTCTGCAATTTATAGCTCGTTTAAAATCATGCACAATTTTGAAATTTTTTTTCAATATCTTTTAATGCTTTTGTTTGTATAATATAGATTTTCAAATGTAATATAAAATATCAAATGTATGAGTACTTGTATATGTATTAAAAGATTCACTTAAGGTTATAATATCTAAGGATTCATCAAGTCAAGAAATTGACTATGTTGTGAAATTAATTGCGGCCAATATTAGATATGACTTTAAAATAAAATTACTTACAAAGCTTATGCTTGACTTACTTCATATTTAAATTCTGATATTGAACGTAAGTTTGATATTATTATATTTCAAGTCAAGTAGCATGAAAGTCACGTAAAATAGCTTAAAAATCAAGGCAGCAATGAGTCCCGAGGCTGACTTTAGAACTTAAGACCTTCTAATGCCCAAACGTGTTACAAGAAATTATAATTCATTTTGCATTATCCGATCACTTTGGAAATTGATAGGGAAGAGCTTTGTAAACCTTTTAGGAATTGCTATACCAACTTTAGAAAAAAAAATTAATGAATATTGACTGAAAAAACGCGTAAATCAGATTGATTTTTGTCCAAATTGGATTCTACATCTCTTGAAACGTAAAATACAACTTTTCAGGGTGAATTTTTTTCCCCAACCGATATATACTCATACACGTTTTATTATAATAATGAACCAAAATAATCCAACCACGAATTGAAAAAGAATTTTTAGTTTCAATTATAAATTCTTTTGTATAATATTTTATTAGAAATTTTAGTAGCAATGCATTTTATGAACATGACAATGAAAAGAAAATTACGTCGAGTAAAAAAAAGTTGTGGTTCAGGATATCGTTGACGTTATAGAAGTTCTGGAATGTGTTGTCTACTTATTGTTCTTATTTTAGTTTGAAAGTCCTCTAGGTTCAACTTCAAATAGTTCTTGCAAATTGAATAGAATTTGGTATGCGCTAGTCACACAACTTCAACATGTGTTCTAACACAAAACTCCCAAGAGTCCTGTGCACAACTTCCGGGGAATACTCGAGTGTGGTGTCGGTTATAGGTACGTATATGCATGTAGGTGTAGTCTGCATTCTATCCATATGTAAGCCTTGCGATCTTCATAATCCCTCAACCCCGTGCTCATCGTTTTGGCTCTCATCATCATATCCTGTGTAACTAAATATTTTAATAGATGAAATTTTCCTCGCCATTAACTCAAGCAGGAAGCGGCAGCGATCGTTTTAAATATTGATCATATTCAAATCCGACGAACGAAACGAACTGTGCGATGTTTGACCATTATCCAGAGATAGATTGCATCGGGATCCAAGGAAACATGACGGAGACAGGAGCATTGTCTGTACTGAGATGGAATACAGAAACAGAACGTTCCCTCGAGGTACACACAAGAATAATCCGGCGTCCAACTGCATAAAACAAACCATCATCCAAAAAAAAAACAGTATGACGAAAGGAAGGTTGGGGAGCCGAGGAAAAAAATATAACACTCATCATCATTTCATATTCAATTTTCATTCACGTATATTCGCCTATTCCCATATTTCCCGTATTTACGTTTCGACTTGACTGCGGCTGTCGTCTCCAGAGGTTTTCAATATCTACGTCATATCTTTTCCTTATGTACCTTAAAAGTTTTCCATTTCCACATTGAAAGATTTAGAGTTAATGTTAAAAAAATGGTTATATCTCACATAATCGAGCAATTTGTATTTACGCATTTTTTTAATGGTATGACCACTTTTAAAGATCAATATTTTCAATACTAATTGAGACAAAACGTCCATTGAGGCTTTGTCTGTAAAATATAATAATACTTGACTACTCCATCGTTTTTGTCGTCTTTTGGTCGAATGAACACAATTCTTTTTCTCATAAACTTTTTAACTAAATGTCCATTCGTTTTTTTTCCAATATGTACACAATACATACAATATTTACTTGTAAAAACGAACTTTACGCACGTATTTATGTCCAATGACAAAGAAAAACACGTTTTGATCACGAATTCCAAACTGAAGAGGGTAAAGTTGAAAAAAAAAAACCGGAGAGTTTTGTAGAAATTAATTTGTGTTATGATAGTTTGAATTTTTTGTGTTAATTTTTTATGTTGATTTTCCCAAAAGGATAGATGCGAGGTTAAGGTTTTTGTTTGTTTTTTGGACTCTACTCGGCCAATATCTATAATATTATGTTGGTATATTTATGTGAACAAATATTAAATAATTTACCTTTCACGTGAATAGATTAACTACCTACTACATTTGACATTTATGCATCGTCATGTCTTGTTTTATGCATACAAACTTCGCTAAGAGAACTTTATAAACGGAACAAATTTTAATATTGTTAGTAAAATCGATAAAAATTCTTTAGTTTAGGAGGGTCGAAAATTGATCCGATGATTTTTTTTTCACGTTTTCTTCAATATTATAGAAACATAGTTTTCTGTAAAGCATCTTGGTTTTATATTGTTTAAAACGATATTGTCTACTTAAACGATCTTAAAATAAAGTTCTTTTACTTCACCTAGTGACGTAGTAACTATTCGCCCTATACGCCAGTGGTTCTAGGGTGGAAACTAAATGGAAGTCTAACATTTTTCCGGATTCTTCGGGTGTTATAATTGCAATAGCAGTTCATGTGGTATTTTTAGACCAAAAAATTTGTTTTCATATCCTTCACTTTATATAAATATAATATAATTATTATATGTATTATATAAATATAATTATAATAAATATAAAAGGTCCTGTAATTTTTTTTGATAAAACTTATTTTATATTTTCAAAGCCATACATTTCAAAAGTTAATTATTAGTATTATCAAAAAATTAGCATTTTATTCACACCATTTTTTATTCAATCATATATTTTACAAATTTAATAATAAAGAATTTTAAACTTTTCTTTACTTACGACTCTTTTTAATTGTTTACAACGCGAATAAAAGTATTATACATGTCTGACTTTAAGCGTTTATAACTTCAAAAATTTTCGATATAAAGAAAAAAATCAGATGGTAAATTGTGAATGGTTTATTTTTTTATAATATTTGTATTTACAATTTTTTTAGAAAATTAAAAGTTTTACAGGTATTTTAAATTCTTTATTAAGCTCTTTCGTGAGTAGCGTAAGATGCTTTATATATTGCGTTCAAGTATATATATTGATGTATCTCTTTTTCTTTATTGTAAATAATTTGTTTATCAACTATCTGCTAAATTATTAAGTTTCTGGAACAAAATTTAGACCCAAACATTACTAAGAAATAAATTATACAAAATTTAATGTTTATTTATTTTTTTAATGGTGTTGTTAGTCGCTTTAACATCTAAGGTCATATCACGACTGTAAAAGCACAGAGAATTACTGTTGGTCAATTTTTACTTAGGTCTAGGATTCAACGGGGATCAAAGCCAGAACCACTTGACGCATGAAGCGGAGAAAGCAATTGCTCTAACCACAGCGCCAATAGGTAGTTTTATTTAATTAATAGGCCAGTCAAAATCAACATAAAAATAGCTAAATTCGCAAAACATAATGTATCTCTGATTTTTCAGTATGTTGTTTGGACCCATTAGGGCTATGTATTTCCTAGTTTGCAACTCTCAAAGTTGTGGAAAAATGTTTATAGAGGAAAAACCGTGAAATTTTTGAGCTTGTTTCAGATTCTGCTAGGTATTTCCTAATCCATGCATTTTTATTCGAAAGCTATTCTGTACGTTTTTAAGAGTATTAAATTTGTTACAAATTAAGTCCCAACCAGAGTTCTGCAGGTCAATGAGTTATCGAGTTACGGCACTTTGAAAATAGGCCATTTTTGTGAAAAATTAAAAATTTTAGTTTTCGGCGTTTTTTGGATCGAAGTTGCATCGAAACCATTGATTTTGCAAGCAAAACTTACTGAAATAATTTGTAAACAATTTAATTAGCTTTAAATTAAGAGCAAAGCGGGGTCTGTGAGCCTTGCAGTTCTCTCACAATCTTAGAGAACCCATATAAGGTAAAATCGCTTTTTGGTGGGTACTCCATTATTGGTGGATCGTCAGGGTTTTCTTGAGGTTCGTCATCGTCGTCCTCTTTATTGCAGTTTTACACATTTCCCCAGAGCAGGTATCACACATCGCAGAACATCTAACCCCTACTCACAACATCTCAACATCTCAGACCAGTGCAGTCACCTCTCAGCACCCCTTCTTGAATTTGCAAAAGAGGAGTCTTAGAAGCTCTGCGGGGGCAGGAGCTGGCCTACTGGCAATATGGAGGAGTCCAGCCGAGGCCATACTTGTTTAAAAATCACTTCATGCAACAAAAAAGTGTTGAGTACATTTTTGGGAAAATGCAATTTTATCTTTTATGGTTTTCTTAAGAGATTTTAAGAGAACTACGAAGCTAACAGATCCCGCTCTGCATTTAATTTTAAGCTTATTAAATTGTAAAATAATAGAAATTTAAAAAAATCTACAATCTGCTATCTTTGATTTAGTAATAATCAATGAATTTGAAAAGTTTGAGTCATAATCTAACTCCTGAAAATTTTATTTTGTGATAAAAAAGAATTAACTAAAGTAAGTATTTCTGGATGCTGGTTACTCATTTCCAAAAATAAGCATGTAACTTTAGATTTTATAGTTAACATGACATGACTTTAGAACCTCTTTCTACATCATAATCCTATTGCCCTACTAGAGAACTTTAGCGTTCACTTATCTTTCAAATAAACAGTAGGTAAAAAGGAAAACCTGTACATTTTCATAAATGGATTGCAAAATAGCGTTCCAGATAATATGTGATTGTTTCTTGACGGGTTATTTTTTGTGCTAGATAAACTTGTGATTTTATATTGTACGGCTCTGAATCAGTTATACCAGTACGTGGTCACGCGCAAGTATCGTTTAAAAACGTCCGAAACTAATGCGTCACGAAGTATAAGAACAAGCTGTTTATTAGCTGCAAACATGTTCAAATCTGTTAAACTAAACTGAGTAACTTGGTAGCGTACACATCTCGGTATGCATCCAACCAAGTAATTCTCAGTACTCGGTTAAATCTGTATTCGACACATTACTTAAATAAAAATTGCTTATTAAAATAGCGTTTAATTTCATGGTAAGAAATCGTGATTTTTAAACTTTTAAAATAAAATTTTTTTTATAGAAATGTATATTTATTAAAGTGAAGAATATGTTAAAAATTTGCTCGGTCTCAAAACAACTTTGCTCTAATATTTAATTTTAAACAATATCAGACTCAGATGAAAAAATAAAAAAATTCCATTAGAATAGTTTTCGACAACTATTAAAATGTTTACGTAGCTCCCAACTCCTTTTTATTTAGGAGATAAAATAAATTGCTTGATCTTGAACAAGGGATGGAATTTTCGTGTAAGCTTGGAAACTTGGAAAGCAAAGTTTCTTGAGTTAATATTTATTTTAGTCACATGTTGAACATCTATGTATATCACTTTCACATCAGCAACTTTTCAAATAAATAGGGAAACGCGTCATGACGATGCCATGTTCACCTTTCTACGAGGAAATCACTCTCACCCATCGTGCTTCAAGTTTCATGCGTCTTCGACACAAGCCTGTCAAGTTATGCTGATTAGATTTGAATTAGTATCCAAGGTGTTTATATTATGCAAATGTCTTTTGTCTCAAAATAATCATCACACAACATGAGCATGTTATCTAAATATAAGTGGGTGTTACAGGTGACTGATTATAATAAAACAAAATATAAAGTAAAGCAAGACATTGCATTTTAAAGTCCCATAGAAGATCTTAGCGTTAAGTATCATCATCGTACCTTATCATTTATAACCCAATATGGCGCGCTTGTCAAGACTCACAAACAATTGTTTTAAAAGAAAAAAAAACGGCTAAGAATGTCGACGAATAAGTTCAGCTAAAAAATATTAAATAAAATTTAAAAAAAATATATATTTTTATTAAAATTCGAGACGAAGATGAAACATCAACTATTCATATGGCATAGAATGAAACAATAACATTAAATGATCGTTATGAATAATGCACAAGAACGTAGGGTGCCGTCGACCGGGCGACCGGTTCGAAAATGTAACAGACTTACATGTATAAATGATACAAAGTATTTCAAATTGTTATAATAAAATGTACATTTTTATTTGTTTCACTTATATCATTTGAATTTTACAATTTATTACTGATGAAAAAAATTTCAGTTTGAACGCTTAAAAAATGGACACAATACGGTCATTAATATCTGAGAACAGCATGCGTGTGTTTAACTCAAAAATTGAGCCGCAACTTGTATCATTTTAATTAACAAATAAAAAAATGAATTAAATTATAGATCAAACTCTTGAAGTTTTGTTTTTAATGCATTAACATTCTGCCAATCACTTAACCATCTGAAGTTTATTTTGATTGAGAGTAAAACTAACTTTGCTTGTGACATAAGACGCATAAGACTAATAAAAATAGCTAGATACCTACCTATACCAAAATTTGTTTGTATGAGAAGGCACATGAAATGATCAAATTGTTTCTTAAAATGAGCAAAAAGATTTTTGAATTGAATATTGAGATGACTTTCAATAGAAATTCGAGCAACAAATTAACTCCTACGAATGTCAAAAATCATGTTCAACTGTGTATAACCTTTAACGTAGATATCTTTTGAATGTATCAATTTTTTTAAAAATTTATTATAACCAATTTCAAGTCATTCTTTTATCATGCTAACCAATCTATATTTATTAGAACTTATTTTTTTTTATTTAAAATTTTATTGTTTGTCTGTATTCATACAATAAGCAATATGCGAAAAAATTAGAACGTAGGTATCTATACCTAACATAAATATGAAATTTTAATATTTTTCGCAGGGAGTAAATGATTTAATCAGATTGCTACATATGAACATTTTGTAAACTTGAAGATGTTTGGGAGGTACATCGAAATGATAGCAAACAAATCAAAATTCCCCAGAAGATTTCTTAAATACCTACTTCTTAATTTACTATTTACATTTTAAAATTCGTTCGATCCCAGTTGAACCCCTAGATATAAGACTTATGGTCTAAGATTTATGAAGTACAGGCATTTTCTGTGATTAAGACAATCGTGATATGATCTTACATGTTAAAGCAATTTACAACACTAAAAAAAATTGATTGTTAAAGTTCTAAGAGTAGACCGGGTTTCAGTAATTCAAGTATAGCCTAAAGTTTATTTGAGAAAAAATTAATTACGCTTATTTGAAAAATTCCAATATTATAGAAACTGAATTCTTCAAAGTTAACAAAATACTCTTAAGGGTCATTAAAAATTAACTTTTCATCTTCATTCACTTGTTAAAGTCTATCATAAATGTAATTTTCATACATAATGTATTAGGTATATTGCTGTCATGTTTTTGCATTATTATTTTACATTTTTTTAAAATTGAAACTACTAACATTTTAGGGTTATTAGTAGTTGAAGCAGTCGACTAGCAAATCTAAAAACCCATGAAAAAAATCTTCGGTTTTCATTGGGTTTTGACCCTAAGACCTATGGTGGATAAGGCGAAAATCTATCCACCACCACAATTAAGTGATTTCATTTCTTTTTAGTTTATTTTTCTACTATAAGTATAGTAAAGAAAGAATTGTAACAATCGGGTCGAATTTTCGATTTCGATTTTTCACTGAAAATTCACTCTTGGAAGTTCCAATGCGTCTAAAAAGTTGATATTAGAAAATAGTCTTTCTGCGTCAGCGATATCGTATCGAAAACTTGAGCCAAAATTCACAAAATTTGGATTTTCATCTTCATATTTCATCTAGTTGTACCACGAAGCTTTTGGTTGAAATCGGCTCAGATGAAGCTCTACTTTATCCCATAATTTTTTGCGTTATTTTCAAAAACAGAACCAACGGTTTTCTTTAAAATATTAACATTATTAAACTAACCAAAGCCTGCAACTTTTTTTTGTAACTGTTCCCTGGGAAAAATACAATGAAGTATACTCTGTGGAAAGGGCGGGAGTTAGTATAAAAGAAAATCATAACTCAATTTATATACTTACTAAGAAAACCTGTAAGTGAAAATTATGGAACATTTTAATATATATTTAATCTATCGTTGGTTTTATCTATGTTCTTTTATAACGAATAGTCAATAGAAGGTTTTACGTAAAAGAATACGTAAAATAAACAACACCAACATTTCCTTTAAGCCATAAATCCTTAAGTTTCATTTGATAAAATGTACCTACTATATATTCACCCTTAATCATTTGTGAGACATCGATTATAATAAAAGTGAATTTTTTATTTTCAGAACAGGTAGATTTAAAACAAAATTATCTTGTATTCTTAAAATCTTTAATTACGAAACATTTTTTGCATTAAGTTTTTATACCTTTGAAGAAAACTACACCCACATTAACATTAACAGAATAATTAGTACAGCTCAGGTGGGTTTTATTCCATACACCTATAGTAAAATACTCAAATCTTTAAAAAAATTTATTTTTATCTCTATCTTTATTTACTTCGTTTTTATAAGATTAATTACTAATAAATAATTACTCAATTTTAAATATTTATTTTCAAGCTCTAATTTATACTTATTCAATCTTTTTTTAAGACTAATTTAATGTTTTTATTTTTCGATCAATGGTTAAATTTTATATCGATATTATACTACATATTAGAACCAAATGATTGGTTCAATGTTTTTGTAAAACATAATTTATTTATTAGTTGAGGAACACATGTAAAAGTAGTTATAAATTGAAAACGATTTGATTTTTTGAAGTTTTTATGTTGGCTAATCCAGATAATTTAATTTGCATATTATATTATAATATGAGATATTAAAACTATTATATCATCTTTATGATGGCTTAAAGATTTTATTTGCATGTAAATAATAACTCAATTAATCGATTTCGTAAGAAATGAAAGGTTTTGTGTTACGATAAAATGAAAAAAAAGGTCTGATATTTCTAAATCTCATTACATGCAAGTTTCGCATTATCTTCATTGAATGTAAAGAAAATTATATTTCGTGTGTAGGTATGGGTGGACTGAAGATTTGTGCATTTAAGTATATATAAAATGTATAATGTGATGTGAGCATTTTGCATGTATTTGAGTAGAACCCAGTATATGTACGGTTTGTGACGTCAAAATAATCACTATGTCAGAGCACGAGACTAATGATGAGATAATGGGGTATTTGAGCCATACACGAAAATGTAAAATTGAGTCAATGTTGAGAGTTGATACGCGAACATTTCCCATAAATCGAGGCAGCCACCCACAAACGTGTGCACACACACTCATACACATACATTCTCATTGCCCTCTTAAATGTTACTATCCCGTCTTGGGTATTGTTATATTAAGGCGGCCCCGTTATGGATTATTATTATTATATCGTGGTCTCTACTTTAATTAAACTATGTATTGTGTTGTTTAAGATCCTTCATAGATCTTTTGTCGTGATTAACTTTTCATAAATCGTTTTTTTCTCTGTCACTTTTTACCTACATATATAGCGTATGTACACGTGTCTCAAAATTTTCAACATTTTAAAATTAAATTTGCAAGAATCCAGAGAGTAATAAAATTTTATAGTTATCATAATAATACCAAACATTTAATGGTCCTTATTTCAAGTAAGGCCGTGTGAATAGTTTAATAAATTATATAAACAACCGACCCCCCGCTGAAACGAATCAAAGCCAAAACCAAAACAAAAAAAAAATAAACGAAATTAAACGATCGAATCTGAACACCATTTTCCAAAATTCAATTTTATGAACTAATTTTATTTGTATTCCGTGGATTTTTCTCTGATCAAATGAAAGCAATATTTGTCTGCCAATCTTTACCTTTGCCCATATAATGCATATATTTTCTATCTGATGCATTTTGATTGGTTTTGCAGAGATGTTCGTAAACAAGTCGAGCAAATTTTATTCGTATGTGACATGTCTCATGCTCTATAACGACATAATCGCATGCCATCAATCTCACAAGAGACGTAGAGATGCATTTATGCATCCGTGCACTTTGACTAAATCACAACAACCCAAAAAAAAGAAGACAATAATGAGATGTCCAGTTGTGATCTTGGCATTCTTCAACCCGAAACGTAGTAACTAAGTATACAATACATAGTTGCAGCATTTATTCGATACTTTCTTACGTAAAATTTTAATTTAACAAATAATTAATAGTCGTATTTAAAATGCAAATCACAAATACAACGAGTTGTTTTTTTAATTTCAACAGCGTGCGAGAATATTTCGTGTAAAAAGATAACGTCAACTTCTTATTATTGTGTTATATTGTTGTTGATGCCGTTGTTATCCACTAGTAGTATTTCAGTAGAGTGCAATTTATTTAATTTACAATGCAAAAAGAGATGGAAATTCTGCAAAACATTGTATGGAAACGAAGAAACGTAGTAGTAAAATCAAGTTTTTCATTTCTTCAATATATTTCCATTTTGCGCTATCTTTGAACAGAACAGCTATTATATTGTAAGTAGAATGTTTGTTTTTCTTTGCGTTGTATTCATCAAGTTGAAATTGCATTAATTAATAAATATCATATAAGAAGTGAATATTAAATGCTTTACTTATCATCATTATACGTCCTATTTGTGAGATATAAAACAAACAAAAAAACCGTTCTATAAACACTTTGTATGGAAATACTTTTTTTGTCAAAAGGAGAAATTGAAAAATAAATGCCTCGTTTACCATCTCGATTTACCATATAACGGACATTAATTACATATCGGATTTATATTTTAAAGAAGAGAGAAAAAATGAATAAAAAAAGTGTATAAAAATATATACGAGGGCGTTTTTATTTATTATCAATTATTTTATATTTTAACAAACACGCCTCTCCTTTCAGTCGCCACACTTGAAGTCTTTTTAAGACTTGAGGACTTGATGTGTGCTGTGTGCTGTTTGCTGGATCGTATTTTTCCTCGAATGTAAAAGGTGCTCAGTGAATGTTATGTATATGAGGAAAGAAATGTCGGGGGTGTACACAGACATGCCATTCAAACAAGATAGACGAAGAAGAGCCCCACACGTACACTTTGTATGTGTATAGCTGTCCACAATATCCAATCAAGTGTAGATACATACAAAACATTGTACACGATCTCCTAATAATTTTAAATGCTGAACAAGTAAGCAGCCAGGCATCCACGCAGGCATTTCTTAACTCAAGATGCCCAGAAAGTCAGCCTCGCGAATAGACATTGAGATTCGTTGTAAAACAAAGTAAATAATATGTAATAGAATCATGGACTTACCGAATAAATTATGTTAAAGAATTTTTTTCTTTCATAATACATTCTTTGCTTTCAATTACACTGGTCGACAACGAAATTCTCCTTTAAATAAAAATGGTATGATCATGAAGAGTTTTGTGCTCTGAATAAGAATCTGCGTTCCTCGTTTTCCATCATTTCTAGTTTTTTATTGTAATTGTTTATGCATTATCGCATATTTAATCAAAGAAACTTGCATCTAGATATAAACAAAAATAAATCTACTTGAATAAATACCTACCTAATTTAACATATTTATGAAAATAAAATGATAGCCATTTAATGTGCCCGTATGTTAAAATAGAAATTTGAATGTCAGGGTGTAAGAGAGAATGTAAGGGAGTGAATCACAGAGATACATATATAATTTTTTACATCTTTTGAATGAGCCAGCGTCTCTGAAATTCATAATGTGAATTCCAAGAAAAGAGGGTTTTCGATGATACTTGCAAAAAAAATCTTTTTAAGTATTAACTAAAATAAATAAGATAGAAAGAGAGAGGATATACTTTATTAATGAATATTTTTATCATTTTTTTTTGCCTTTTTTTGGTATTTAAAGTCGCTTCAACATCTAAGGTAATATCACGACTGTCTAAACAAAGAGAATTTCTGTTGGCCAATTATATCTTAGGTCGAGGATCTTACGTCTGGGATTCAACGGGGATCGAAACCCAGTACCACTTGACGCATGAAGCGGAGAGAGCAATTACTCTAGCCACTACACCAATAGGTGGTCATTTATATCACATTACTGCTTATTATTCCTGCTTTATTGTAAAGAGATGTAAATGATATTTATATTGATATTTCAATATTGATGGTGAAATCTATATGATATCGATATATTAATTGTTTTTATTATATTATTTTATTTGATTGTTAGAATCCCAAAATTTGAAATCTCTTATCTAATTATAAATTCAATTAACTAATAGATATGTATTTGAAAATATCGATACCTGTTTAACCAATAGTTTAAAAGCTAAGCAAAACTAGCAGAAAACAGCTAACTAGGTATATGTAAAATATTTTCTTCTTCCCAGCCAGTAATTTGGCGTCTTAAAGAGATCATAAAGAGCTCTTATTTAAGATTTGGACGTTTTAATTTTTAAAAAAATGAAGTGATTAAGACGTCTTCAGGGTGTCGGATTCGTCATTTCATTAGTCATAGACTTTTTAAAGAATTCTGGAAGAGCCCTTTTCTGAGCTTTAAAAAAGAAAGCTCTTTTAGAAATCAGAATTAAGAGCGCTTTGTAAATTTAGAAACATGAGCTTTTTTAATCCAACCACACTTCAAAAAGACTTCCTAAAAAACTCATATTTTAGACGTCTTGCAAAGTCAAATGAAAAAATACTTGAAAACTTCTTAAGATCTCTGAAAAATGAGGTCATTTAGACGTCATATTGGGACTTCTTAAAGACTTCTTTCAAACGATTTTATGAAGAAGTCTTTCTGACAGTTATGCTAGTTGGGTTTTAAAGATGTTCATTAATATGAGTTTGCTGAATTTTCCAAAAACTTCATGGTCATGGTTTTTTTTTTTTTGAAAAACGATTAACATTTAATGTGTTTGAAATTCAATGAAATGTATTCAACACATTGATAAGGACTTGACGAAAATTGTTTCCACATTAAAACATTTTAAAATCACAAAAAAATCTAATAATAGCACCTGAATGAGCTGAAAAACAAAATTTCTAATCCATAGAGGTCGATAGATATTTTTTTTTTGCCTTTAACATTTATCGTTGAAAAATAGAATAGTTAGAATCGATTTTTCACAAAAATCATGAATTAAAGTTTATGGTTATATTTCGAAAATAGCAATAAATTTGCATCAATTATTTATAAAAAAAGCGATCATATTTTCATTCCAGAAAAGGAAAATCTGATTTAGAATATTAAAAAGAGCAAGCTTAAAAATTTAAGCAAAGTAAGCGGCGTTAGTTTTTTTCAGATTATTGTAAATAATAAAAAAAATCATTTACAAAATTTGAATTAAAAAAACTCGTTAAATTTTTTATAGTAATATTTAAACTTAGCGTTTAACTAGATGTATAGAAGAAACAGTAAGACCAGATTGTTATTCTATTTTCAGTACCGGAAGTATAGAAGTTGTAAGACCAAGAATTAATTCAATTTAAAAAATTAACGATTGAAAATTAAGCTGTAATCAGTTTGAATCGAAATTGTAATGAATTGTTTGCATTTTTATTTCCTGAGTCGTTTATAAACCAATAAGTTAATGATTAATGATGGTAGATTGAGTCACACTAACAAAAAACTATTAAAGTTAAAAGTTATAAAAGTTGATTATTGAGTGCATGTTTGTTATGAATGGAACTAATTACACTATAACTTGAGCTATGAGTTCACGAATATAATCAATCGTTGAACTATTAATAGAATTGGCGTGAAAATTCGTAAAACTTAATTTTAATTGGTAGAAGACTTCTACCATGTCCCTTGAATATTACTATTTATTCTAATAAAATTAAATATTAAGAATGTAAAATTTCAAGGTAATTTTTTTCGCATTAATCGTATATTTTTAAATTTATTCTTTTCACACATCATAAAATGTAACTTTATATAATTGATTTTTAAAATATGTGGGTGTGATAGAAGTGACATAGAAACTTAAAACCTTAAGGCTTATTTCAAGGCTAAGAGTATATTTAATTAATTTTTTTAAGGTTGATGTATAATTTTGTGCTTTAAGTAAGAAACATTTTTAAAATAAACATTTCCAATATGTTATTAATATTACATCGATTTTTCAAAAGCTGAAAAATATTGCCCGTAAGCAAATCAAAGATTCCTTTCCTGAACATCGACGAATTGAATCTTATCTTTCAATTCATTGGTCTGGAAAATTAGCATTACAGACATAATGGACAAAAAGGGGTATACACTATACAGCTCGTGTATTTCATAGCTTAATTTTAAAACTCTATTTACATTATATGCACCGACTTGAAGAACATTTCGAAGGAAAAAAATTTTTAAGAAAATCGTTTTACAACGTGTTTATTATAGTTATTTGATCAAGTAATTAACGTTTGGTGTGTAAAAAGTAAATTACAAAGTCTCTTATGGTCGGCTTTTAGTCCAAGTTTAGTGGTGTGTAACTCTCGGGCAGCCTCCAAAAAGGTCATTAATGTGAATATAATTACAAGGAGGTAGGAAATAGTATGTCATTTGGCCATTCTATACATATGGTATATAACTGAAGAAACAGATAAAATGACGATGATCTTTTAGACATTTTTTTAGACTTAATATTTTTCTATAAAATACCCATCACGTGACATCCTGTTCTGTATAGTTGTACGGTCTTGTAGCCGCTATCAGCGTCTCTGTATTTTAATGCCATTTATTACGACATTCGTGTGAGTGATGACCACAAAAGACGGTCATTATTTTGTCATTGTGATATAGGGAGTTTCTAGTGCGTTTCACCAGTTTAAATGCCTTTTTTACTTTGCAACAAAAAGCTAAAAATCACAAGCGAAGAGACTCATACAAGGTTTCTGCGCTGCATTTACCTGATATTAACTTCAATTAAATATTAATTTTTTCTTGGTGTAATTAAGAAAATTAGCCGTGAATTTCATTTTAATTGCTTAATAAGAGAATGTTTCAGCCTTTTCAATCGTATTTGTTTCGTTCCATACATAATGTAATAAATATGATGACAGTGCAAAAGAAATTGTAATTTGATTTTCACAAAGACAATTATTCCAATCAGAAATATATGGATGATATAATGTATATATCTATATATACTTATAAAGACGGGTTGGGAGATATCATCTCAATTTTATTATTGGAACGTTGAACGCGATTGAGTATCTTTTTCATCTTGGTACGACACAAGAGGTCCCCAATCATAACTGTTGAGGGACATGGAAGGTCTTGTCGGCCAATTGTATGCAACACAGCGGTCTTTCTTTTTCAAGCAATTACAATCATGTAAACTTATTGTTAAACAATGTTTCAAACTTGTCATACGCTTAATTGGGATCCGATCGGAAAGTCAAGATCGTCAGATTATCGCGGCTACGTTAACGTTCCATTATCCTGAAGAGATGAAAATAAAAAAAAATCATATTCAATCTAGGTGTGCAGTTAATATGCAGTAAAAGAAATCATGCGGAAAGGATTTTTTTTAAATCATAAATTTTTTTGTAGATTGTCAAGAAAGAAAAGCAACTTTATAAGATTTTTTTAATGTTACAGTATATGATTTGAAAAATAAAGACAATTTTGATGTTTGGAGACAGTTTAGGATTTATATAATTATCAAAGTGTACACTTTATCTTTTTATTTTGTAATGCATTTTTATGTTGATATAAATTAGGCATTTTAAAATAATAACAAATTTATTATTAAAAAGTTTACAAAAATCAAACTGACTCTTATAAAAGGAACCAAAGAGAATAAAGCATTTAAGATCTTTACTTAATTATCTATTAGTAGAATGTAACCATTTTTGAGTCGGTGCCAAACAAAAAAACAAGAAAGCGATATTTTGCTAAGGTTTCTACATATTATGTTCCAGATTTTAAGGTATAAAAGTAAAAAGCCTTAAGCCTTTCTGAATTTCATATCATCTAGGTAAGAATTCAAACGGACACACGTGAGGATACAAATCATTCTGTTATTGTTACCATTTTACAACGTGCGGGAAATATTCTTCTTGTCTTACAATTAGTGCGAAAAGGATTAACAATGCATTTTTCTAATATTGATTCCTATAGTGAAGTAAAAACTGGATAACTTTAACCTCGTTAGCTCCTTAGTAAGATAAAGCATGTAGCTAAAGGTTTTCTTTTTATGACCCTTTTAAATCCATAAAATTAAGATTTATTCAATCTTTAAAGGGTATCTTAAAATATTTTTCAAAAATGTAATGTTGTCATTTCCCAGCTGAACTTGTAACTATTTCACCAGTTGTGATTATTGTAGTGTTTTACTTTGAACTTTGTGTTAATCAGTTTTTCCACTGTATAGGTATGTATTATTTTTGGTATTCTTTTTTGTTTGGTGCCGAATCTTAAGTGGATAAATTCAAGTGGTAATTTCCATTTATTTCGGCGTATAGTACGCACCTGTATAAGAACAATAATGAATTTTTGATTTTCGGGTGCGTATTATACATCCAGTATAAACATCTACCTAGACATTTTTTAAAAATATGTATAAATAATAAACAATAATTCATCTGAATCTTTATTTTTTAAATGAATATCTTTGTAAAGAATTTAATTAGAACACGTATTATAAATAAGAATTTTCAAAAAGTAATGTGAAAAAGTTTTCGTATTACATACTCGATCCTGTAAATAGGTAAATATTTGTCTAAAATGTTACTGCGTACTATACGCCAGGGCATACTATATGCCGAGATATGTGATAAGGGAAGATCTAAAACGTTTTTTTTACTCTTTTTAGTACCTTTTTTAAGTGTCGATTTAATTTTTTTGTAAAAAGATTTTATTTTTCAATTTTTACTCTAAAGAAATACGATTAGTGAAATAATTTTTTAAAAGATTTTCGTAAGAATGTTTTTTTTTAAATTTATGCACATAAGTAATATGTTGCAGCATTTAATGTTTCTTTTGTTTTTCCTCATGACCTTTTAAGTTTTTTTTTTAAGTTTTAAATTACTTTTAAAAATGTTTTATTTAGAATGCAATCATAATTTACCAGATGTACCCCGTCTAATAGAAATAAAATCATCAAATTCTAATAATATAGTTCAAAGTTACCATTTCAGCCCCTATTTTACTCCAAGGGTGGATTTTTTCTCCAAAGTGTAATAAGGACAACTTAAATGTACCTACTCTCTCTAATAAAAAAAAAAAATATCAAAATATGATAAGGCTGTTAAAAGTTACTATATGTATTTCATCCCAAATTGGTACCCCTTAGGGATAATTTTTTTTTTCAAATTGTAATATGATAAAGGTACCTATGCTATACTTGTTATACATATGTTAGTTTAGTTTCTAAGAAAATTAAAATAATGCACATATACCATACCTATATAAAATAGAACATAATTATTTATGTTTAAAAATTCATGAATGACTATAAATCTATCATAAATTCTTGAAAATATCGGGATAATATGCACATTGTTAAACATTTTTAGAACTTTTCGGGCTTCAAATATCTATTTTGAACAAACAATTGTAGTTTTTTTCAATTTCAACAACAATATTACAATATTCAACAATAATATTACAATTTATTGGAGTCTGGCTTTTGATACATTAATTTTATTTTAACTTAAGTAATTGGCATGAAAAAAGTATCTGCATTTCCCCTCATCATCTTCTTTACTACCTTAATTGTTATGTAGGAGTATTTGTTTCTGAGTTTTTTTTTCATATAGTTAAATAGAAAGGCGTGGATTTTATGAATACATTAATTTTTATAACAAGTCAATTTTATATGATAGGACAGAAGGAAATTTCTTGTCAAAGTAACGAGGAAGTCTTTCTCAACAGATATTTTATATCTTCACGCTTATATTTTTCAAAGAAAACAACTTAATCAGCGCTAAATCATAATGGTATATACGAAATTTAGTTGAAAACAATCAAACCAAAAATTTGTTTGACTCAAGAATTTGATGGACAGATGATGAATCGTAGGATTTCAAAACAGCCAAAGGTTAGAGACCTCGTACATATAGTTTATAGTTTATAGTTTATATTATTATATTCTATACACTTGTGCGGCTTTCATTCATTTATCACGAAAAATTTGGAATTCAAGGATTCAAACATTCAAAATATGACAAAGATAAATTTAATAAATCGAAATATTCACGTCTTTGATTTTCTAATTGATGTTTTATCTATTCATCAATCTCAAACGACAACTTTATCACGTAACCTTTATTTATGTCACCGATCAATTTTATCTTCAAATCCATACACGGCGAAAATTTCTCTACCACGGAACCAGTGACATTAAGAACGTGATTAAAAGATAAGTCCTCCGTTCAAATAACTCGAGTGACAAAAATATTTTTATATAAAAAATAAAATAAAAATAAATCTCGATCTAGAAATTGATACAGCTTTCGGTCTTCGACCATGACAAACTTTCTTTTTTTTACAAAAAAAAAAACGATCCAAAAACTAATCGTGTGTAAGCATAATATGAAAAAAACATTCTTTCATCTCTCATTGATCAAAAAAATTAACGTTGTGTGTAGCAAACTGACATTTTTTTTATTCTCTTTTGATCAATATCAACAACGTCATATTTATTATAATGGCTGGTAACCAATCCAAGACAGGTCATCTCGACGAAACGATGTTAATTCCTTACGAGTACACTTGAAATTTTCGACCCGTGGTCTCATCTTCAATGTGTATAGATTTAAAACATTCAAAGGCTATCTCGTTCTGTTCATTAGAAGAGACAATATTATAGACATCTGGTAGATTGGGATAAGATATATCGTTCCTTCACTTAATGAGTGGTGATATTTAAAAAAATATAGAGACTCAAGTAGATTGAGAGATTTTTTTCTTCTCGTATCCATATGAAGTAACATCATGCTAATTAACCTTTGAGACACAACGTTTTCTCTTACATAGATTTATTGATGACTAATTTTGCCAGATAATTTTTTATTTTTGGTAAAATTGAATAATGAAGAGGCAAATGTTGAAAACATATAAACGTTTAAGTTGACCTACATACATCATTTCACTAGGATTAGCACAGGACGAGGATTAGCATCTGCACGAAGATGAAGCGGTTGTGCTGGTTATTAGCATTTCCTTCCCTTGTCAAGCCCACATGGTACGACCCCTTGAATCATTGAAATTTTCGACGCCCATTTCCGTATCTCAATTAACTTCAATATTACAACTCATAATAATGTAAACAAAAATAACTTTGATTTTAAGTCTTCATCTAGTGGCATTGTTGACATAATTAAATATAATGTTTAGAAAATAAATTTTTGTCTATGAAGCGAGAAACTACAAAATCATTTCCAGGACAATTATCGAGAAATCATTACAACATTTAAACGTAAAATACGTGAGGTATAAACATAAACTCGATTAAATAAAGTGGAAATAGAATAATTTTTAATATTTTTTCAACCCTTAAATGAACGTATCAGAAACTACAAAACCATAGTTCATAGTCTTCAATTATTACCCATCTTTATTTCCTTCCTTATTAAATGAACATCTTTTGATTAAAAATACATTTTTACAAAATTATTTCCTTAAAAAAATTTCATAGCAGCATTCTTGATAATACCTATATAATCTTTAATGAATTTAATTGAAATATCTTTATGTTTTTTTAACATGCATATAGTCGCCTTTTAATCTTCTTTTTTTTTTAATTTGAAATTTATTAAAGGTGCTATTGCTAATAGAATACTATGCAGGACAATCATAAGCAAAACAGATCTAATTATTGTTTTATACGAATATATAAGTACTTTATTTCTTACACTAAGTATAGTTTTTCCATGTATTAAAGGACATAAGGTTAATAACAGTTCAGTGTATATATCTCTTTTATTATTAATATGTTTTGAAAACGTTAATCGATAATCTAACGTCAATTTAAGACAAAGGTAACACTTTTTGATAATCTATAGATGCATAGTTTATAATAGTGTTGCAATTTATTTTCTGTCTACGTTTAATAAAAACGCTACTTAGTTATTTCTTTAATAAAAGGCAGTTTTCATTTTTGAAAACATGTTAATAGTATATTTTTAATACCTGAGAATTTGCGAGACTTACAATTAGAACCTATAGGTACATCAGTATCATATAGAAAATAATTTTAACATCTTAGCTTTTGCGTAAATCATTTATGTATACAGTAAGTAAAGGTAAGACCCCAGAACAGAGCATTACGTGCATTTTGATTCATGTTTGCAAAATTAGTGGAAATTCATAATTACAGAGTAAGACTTAAAAATTGCCACACTTTCAATGGTTTTTAAGCCACTTATAAGGTTGTAATTTGAAAAAAATTCTTTCTCAGTGATAGCCATTAAAAATACTTTCAAATTTCATATTTACATCTTCAGTGATTTAAAATCCAGTGTGTCTGTAGTCAACTACGGTACTGTATTATATATAAGTTACTAATACCGGCCCGCGTTGCTGAGTGTACCTTAATTTAATAAATTGAAACCTTTTTTCGAAAAGAAAACTTAACTCTCAAGAACTGTACATTTTCAAAATGGTTTTGGTGTAGCTTTCAGACTTTAGATCCATAATTAGGGTTTGTTTTCATATAGTTCGTCAAAATCAATTTACTTTCTTTTTATTTCACATGGGCTCTGCACGTTTTCTGTACGTATAAACTATATTTGTAATACTTTGAGACCTAAGAACAGTTCATTTTACTAAAAGCCGTTCAACCATTTTAGTAGAATGGACTTGTAATTATCTTACAGGAAGAAATCGTAGCTTTTTTAGGGTAAATGTGTTACCTTAAAATCTGAGGTACTATTTTCCACAAAATTTCATAAAAATTCTTTCAGTGGTTTATGCAAAAAATATTAATCACGCAGTACCGTACACAATTCTAAGATATACGAGTAATATTATTTTGAGACCATTGTTTTATAACCAATAGGTACCTACTTAAATATGTTAAAATTGCGTTTGTTTATCGCTCTGATTTTGCGTGAGAAAGGCGCAAACCAACGAATAAAAGTATGTATTCAGTTAAAAGTAATCCACAGAAATGGAATATCCTTTCAGGCAAACAAAATGTTTCTAGTATTCTTTTTGAAAACCTACCACCTCCTTATATTTAATTTATTTCTTTTAGTCATTTTAATGGGACAGGTTAGAGGTATTCTAGAAAAACCATGAATTTTTTTTTGGAGTAAATGATATTTCAGCTCATAAAAAAAGAAGAAACAAACAAAAATTGATTTGTATATATTTGATGATAAAAGTAATAACAATTAATGATAATACTTGTTTGTATTGTAGGTATGTAAGTAATTGTCATTTAATGTAATTTTCAAGTAATTTAATGATAATTACTTTAAAAATGCATGAAACGAATAACATTTATGGTAATTTTTGAATATGCTGACTTTTGGGTCAGTAATCAAAAAATGTCCAAAGTTGGCAATTTCGAAATTTTCGATTTTGTGACTATTTCTTTAAGTTTTTCCCAAACATTTGTTTACTTAACCACCTTTAAATTGACAGAAACAAAAGAAAAGTAAAATTGTTTAAATCCAACAATTGCTTTCGGGATTTGCGTCAACAGACATACAGAAACTTATGTATGAAATACATAGCAGATTCAACAATTTTAAAATATTTAGATTTTGAAAAAGTAAAACTGATTGAAAAAAATCGATGTTTAAAATTGGAATGAAAGTTTTTGTAAGAAAAGATTTTGTACTAAAAAAAATTGTTTCTGCCTGTGTAATATTTTCCTGCCCTTTTCCGTGTTTTGTGGTTAGTTTTATGACTTTGCCAATGGTTTCGGTTCATTTCTTCTTCAACACGTTCATCCGTGTTGCTCTTCTATTTTAACTTTACCGCCACACATTCAATTGCTATTTACTTGATTTCAGAGCCATCGACACGATTGCATTGCACTATTTTATAAATGCAGTACAGTTATTTCTCTATAGATATACAAAATGCAATTTATTGAATGTCTTAGAATATAAGAAAACATGAAAAAAACACCACAACGGACGGTATACCTTTCGTATATAAATTGTTCCAGAGAATGATTCCGTTCTCTAATCTAACTGTAAGGAAATTTTTCTGGTTTGTTTCAAACTATTTGTGGTGTTTTATTTTATTTAAGTTTTTTTTTTTTAAATATTTACATCTGCTACGAGCTCCTTTCCAATAGAACGTGTAATAAAAATAATGTGAAATATTTATTTTCGTATCAATGGCCCCATTTGTTTGTGTGGCACCGTACTGAATTACGCCTCCTGGAGCGGAATGTACAAAACCCTAGCAGCAGGGAATGGATCCGGCACCCACAATCAGTGGCGTTAGATGGCACAGCATAGGGTAAACATTACATTATATTGAAGATGTGGTCCATAAGTTTCAAGATTGATTTGCTTTTTTTGAAAATAAAAATATGATAAGAGGAAAAATATTTTAAGGATCACACGCCGAAAATTTAATAATTTCTTCGAGAAAATTAAAAAAAAAAATATTCAATGTAAACTGCAATATCAGAACCTCAATTTAAATAAGATATTAATATCTTTTCCCAAAGAAAAATAATTTATGGCCCTATGGCCGTAAGCTATACATACACGACTTATTTAAATCTCTCGTACAACTTTTTATATGTATTTTTATTGTAATTTGATGGTAATTTAAACTAATTTGCATTTAATTACTTTTATCATCCCCATGTATAGATTCCATTTAAATTCAAGCTTATTCTATGGGTAGTTAAAATTGAAATTAATTTACTTTATTTATTATAGATTCTTTATATTAAAATTACTCTGTTTAAAATGATATCCACGTTTATATTAAATAAAAAATATAGTTATTACTTTTACTAAGAAAGCTCTACTTATACCTGGATTAATTTAAACTATGATCCTACCTATTGTAATGCTTAAATCAGTAATTTCTATTGATCCTTTACTATTTACTTGCGTAAACGACATCTTATTAGATGTATTTTAATTGAAACTTGAGAGTCTAAATCTGTTCTTAGACGTATTTGTATGAACATTGTTTTGTGTTCACGTATTATGTTGAAGTGGTTTTAATTATAATTATAGTGATATTGTGAACCTAAATTAAATTCGTTTCAGTTACTCGGTTACATTAAAAATTGTTTGAGACAAGTTCGAAGACAATTTAAGGCAAATATAGTTCAAATAGAAAAGATTAGCGCATCGTTACTATATGTATATAAAAATCTAGAAAATTAATTTAAAGATTTGATATTGTAATGCATAAAAGAGAAGCGTAGAAAATTTATTTCGTACTGTAACGTTTTTCGGGTTCGAGGATTTGTGTTTATAATGACAACAAATTTATTTTTGACAATTGTTTATTGATTTATCTTACAGTTTATGCACTTACATATAAACTACACGTTAACAATGGTTTATATACACTTAAAAAGTTATTTAGTTAACTGTTTAACTGTTGAGTTTTCACAGTCACTTATTCACTAATTATTGTCACTCACTGTTGCACTGTTTCACTTTATTTCACAATGTTTACAATTTATTTAATACGGTTCAATTTCACTATTTATTTTAATACAGGTCGAAGATTTATTTCAAGACTGCCTCGCTTATGTGTGTCCGGGTTTATAGAGGAATTCGGAATATTCGGTTCTATTATTCCATGGTAGAAATCTTCATTCTTTTGTTTAATCATTCCGTTCGGCCCACCCACGGGTAAGAGCAGGTGACACCACCCCAGAGTCATAAAATGGTGACACTCCCTTTGAGATTCTTGGGCTGTGATAGTATTGTTCTGTATCTTTCAAATGTGTAATATTTTGTAAAAGTTGAAACAAAAAAGATATTCATGAAATTGTCAACTATGTATTGTATTAAGAAAATAATCTTGTTGTGAACTTCTTAGACATTAATTGTACTTCATTATGAATTTATATTTCTAATGCGTAGCTAAATTAACTAAATTAAGTTAAGAGTTTATAATTTGGACATATATACATCTACCCCATGTAAGTAGAAGACTTCAGTATAGAAAGTCTGAAAAACAACTTTGTAAGGATCTCATTCGGATTTACTCAAAGATTAAAAATGGCCAAATGCATATCTCTGAAAACTTTACCTAAAAATGAAAAGGATATTAATATAAAACTTCTGTTAAATACCAAATAAAACGCAAAGTATTTTCAACAATATACAAAAAGTAAATACAAGTTCAAGAAAACTTTATAATTGCGTTACAAATGGTTTTTAAATTTTTACAAAAGATTTTATCCTTAAAAGAAATAAATATCTATATATCAATGTAGCATTTTAAAGAAACGTTCTTAAGGGTTGAAATAAAAGAAAAAAAAAGCAGATCAAAGAAGTTTCTTCCTTCCCACACACGCAGAGAGAAAGCGAAAAAGATCTGCTGCAATAATTGTTATTTAATATCCTTCTATTATCAGTTGAAGGAAAAGGAAACGAGCGCAAGAGAATGAAAAATAATTATATTTATTCGTGGTTAGTTATTTAATACCCATTTTACCTCCCTTCTTTTCCAACTATTCTTATTCAGTGGCTTCTTATAAATGCGCCCATACCTTTTTACTACTGTCCTGTAGGTAAATTACGATAGAGACCTCACACAGATGCATTTATACGATTTATAATTACGTGGACTTAATCTGTTTATTTTCTTCCTCTTTCATTCTCTCTACACGTATTATTATTTATTGTGGTTGCAATGATGAAAATTTCTTCATTTAATTTCTATTTATTGCAAAATGTAAATGCACTAACTTGAATGGCATTTACCCACGTAAAAAATGACTGAGGTAGTTAAAGTTAAATGAAATCAAAACGAAAAAGTTAATAGCGTAAACGTTTAATTTAAACGGGAAAAATTATTTCAGATATAAAACAAATAAAAACTGTATTATTTTACGTTTTGTTTCCTTGAAAGGTCGAGTTTATATTCACACATGGGTGGTCAATTTTCAATGTAATAATCAAGTTACAATAACGTTAACAAATTTATAAATTGTGAAAATTTATAAATTAAAAAAAAAATATCTGTGAAAATATTCCAATCAAATTATAACATAAAATTTACGTATAAATGGCTTCATTCTCGCTCACGTATAACGTGTAAGTAGCGTTTTAATTTTCTAAATGATACTTTGAATAAAAATGCAATAACTCATAATTTTTTTTAGATGTTGGTATGGCGTTTCTCAAATTAAATCAATCTAAAATAATTCCAACAGGTCTCCGAAGCAATCGTAAATTTGTCGAGCGTAATTCATAAATCATAAAACCTCTTATTATTCTGAGACGTTTTCATTGTAATCAAATTCTAAGAGGGAAAAAAATTGGCTTCAAGCATTCTGCTTGTATTTTATAAATTGTAATTATAATGATTTTAATAATTTTTTTATATTATGTATATTTTATAACGAGAATTTCGTTGGTCGATTTGACAAAATTCTGCTTTACACGTGCAACGTGGTTTTATAAAAACGTTCCCAATTTAATATTTTTTGTCATCTTTTTAATAATTTAATATTTAAAACTTGAGACGGAATTTCACTTTGGAGCACAAAAACATTTTCCTATTTTTCTATATAATAAAATATTTTCATCTTTGAAAGATATCGTTGAAATTTTTTTCGGAAAATTGAACTAGTGGTTTGAATGAGTTTAAATTATTCACATAGTAACAGTAACAAAATATTTAATTATTTTTGTAGTACTAGTGGTAAATGGTATGTGCTTATGTCTTTCATTAAAAATTTAACCTTAAAATTCGAAAACTATGGAGGGTGGTCAGCCATCTGGTCAACCTCGCAAGTAAAAATTTCTTATAAATTAATTGCTTAAAAACTATTTGTTTCATTTTGTCGTAGAGAAGAAGAAGAGTTTGACTTTGCAGCACTTCATCCCGAAATTGAAAATCCTCTTTCGTAACTTAAAAAAAAATAGACCAAAACAGCACATTTTTATATCCTTTATACTTTTTATAGCAATTTCAAAACATTTATTACATTAGTAAAAGCGGCTTTGGGTACAGGATTTCTAGCTTTGCCTAGTGCTTTCGCAAATGCCGGTGTTATCACTGGAACATTCATCGGCGTTTTCATCGCATTGCTCAATGGTTATTTGATTACTTATATGGTATGTAACCTAATTTTCATTGCTTTTGCCTTTGCCTTGACCTAAATGATTCAATTTCTATATTTTTGCAATTCAAGATTAAATTAAAACATAAAGCATGTGTGAGAGAAAATATCCCATGTTCCACTTTACCAGTTGCAATGGGGTTAGGGTATCAACAAGGACCTCCTTGTATTAAAAAAGTACACTGGCTAGGCAGGTGAAGTCAAATATAATGGTAACCAAATTAAAAGTTTTGTTAATTAAAACTTACGATAAAATTTGATTATCTTTAAAAAGAATTAAAACTATCAATATTTAAGTGCTAAACATGAGCTAATTAATTTTCCTTTTTTTAGTAAGGGCGTCACGTTCACTTTGGGGGCTTATCAAATAGGGATCCTTTGTGTCTATTATGTGTTTATTATAGAGAATATGGGACAAATTTGTGATTATTATTATACAAAACATCCCATATATGTCTACTATTTGGCAGGATTTCCAATTTTTTGTCTTTTAATGCTAGTACGACAAATGAAGTATTTAGCGATTTGCGCTAATGTCGCTGTGTTTGCGACTATTGGTTGTATTATAATTATATTCTGCTACGTGTTTCGAGGTCCATTGGATTTTTCTGGCACACAATTAACGAGACCAGCATCAACACTGTTATTATTTCTTGGAACAACAATGTTTGCAACAAATAATCTTGGAGTGGTACGTCTACGCTAGTCGTGGTCAAATGTAGTTTTAACGCTCTCGAGTTAATTTTCATTTCAGGCGTTATCGTTAGAAGGAAAAATGAAGAGCCCCAAGTCTTTTAAGAAAGTCTACTTTTCTGCAGTGTTTGTTGTTATCATAACGTGTATGGGCTTTGGAAATATTTGTTACATGAAATATACGAAAGATACACGAGGTTCCATCACCCTAAATTTGCCTTCAAATGAACAGTAATAATAACCATATACAGCAGTGTTTAATTTTCGTAAGGCTAATTACAATTTACTGTTGCATTTTTAGCTTGGCACAATCGGTAAAAATAATTTATTCGTTAACTGTTTTTATTTCCTATGGTTTATATTCATATGCTACTGTCGAATTGATAATAAACGCATGGTGGCCAGATGGCCCGCCTCCAGAAAAAGAGTTTGTGATTGACTTTTCAATTCGCTGTGCAATCTGTGTATTTTGCTGTAAAGAAATCAAAATATTACTACTTATCTCAAATATCATAGAGTACCAAATTTTTGTTTTAGGTTTCATGGGAATATTAATTCCAAAGGTTGGAAAATTAATCTCATTGGTAGGATGTTTGTGCTTGCCGATGTTATATTATTTTTTCCCAACAATACTTGATATAAGCTTGCACTGGCAAGATCCTTTACGCCAAAAAGAACTACACTGTATGAAAGATACATTTTTGATATTGTTTGGAATATTTGCTACAACCGTAGGAACAGCATCGGCTATTATAAAAATTGTTAAAAAATAATTTAGTGTGTTGTTAGAGAAATTATCTAAATTTTGATTTTGGAAAATGTTTTTACAACAAGAAAGTCTGTGCAACAATGTGTATTATTCCTGAAATTCAGCAACAATTTTATGAAAATAATTCTTATTTTACATTTTTTGTGAGTACTTTTTAAAGCTCAATAAATATTTTATATGTGGCTATTATATTTTATTTTTACATGGACAGTAAATGAGTTTCAAGTAATATTGTAAGTAGTCCAAAATAGAATTCTTGGACAAATAATAATAGGAATACCCCCGTAGGTCAAAGGTTTAAAGCTACATAATGACCTGTCAATCGAGATAATGTCAGAGTGCATTTGACAGTATTATAGTAGGATACAATTAACAATTATTACTTATAAAAAATCAAGTGCTAGTGGCCAAAGATCTACATGATTGAAGTAGAAAGGATGTTGATTTTCTAAAATAGGTTAAATGGACAAAGCAGAGTTGGGTAAATCGGTGTATTGTATCTAGTACAAGTGTGGTGATAAGTGCCCGCCATTTTAATTTTCATGATAAAACTTTCATTAGAAAATAAAGTATACACTTACGTAAACGCTAAATTAAAATATTTTGATAGTTTTTGTAGATCAAATTCATCGGTATCGATTGTATTCATGGATATACTCAACTTATAACCATAAAAGCTTCAATGAAAAATGCTTATTGAATATTATACTAAAAATATCCAATAAGCATTTACTTAAGAGAGCTCCAGCCTTTTCCTAAGTTTTCACAATTGCAAGTTGAGCATATATGGTTATGTTATGATTAGAAGTTAATTGTTTCTTCAAATTAGAGTGACGAATATGAAAACCACCCTTATATTCAACTATAACAGTGATATAAATTTATAAAAAAAAAAGAGAAAAATATTGTGTGAAAACATTTGTAGTTACTGGAAGAATATTTTTTCTTCAAAAGTCCTAGAAAAATTAAGAACCCAGTCAAACTAGTTCTTCACTAATGGTAAGTGTAAGTTGTCATTACGCTTTAATTAAGTGTTAAAATACCAGTATCTCAATAGGGAAAATTTTAATTCAGACAATATTTGAGAAAACTTTTGGTCACTTTTAATAAAACATTTTTGGTGTTAAAAGTTTTCTTTTTTTTCTAATAACTTTATTTAAACCTTTTTAAGCAAGGTGGCTTTTTGTAAATAAATAGGTATGTAGTTTAGTGATCTATAGAGATTGCTTTTCTGTGGAATTAGTATTACTTACGCTTTCATTATTATTTGTGGCGACTAGAAATGGAATTCGAACATGCAGTGATACCTTTCGCAACTGCCCTGACAAAACGACGTTATATACCATAAGCAATTCAATTTGTTCGGGGCCAGTGCTGGTCACTGTAATTGTAAATATTATGGTAAAATAAATGTGGGTAACCCTTCCCACCTTACATTCTGGTGACCCCGAAGTGCAGCACACAAGTAGTAACGAGGAACGGCCATGCTGCCTGAACCTGAAAGTTTCGTCTCATATTTTAGACGCCATACAGTCGTCACATACAACGGACCCCCTCACGAAGGACTCAACTATGGAGTAGTGCCATCCTAGACTTCGGTTGTACTACTCCATACCCTTTGAGTTTGAAATTCAAATCAGTTTGAATTCGAGTTGGAATTTGAACACATTTGAATTTCAAACTAGGAAGTCTGCTGTGCCCACACTCAACAGTGCATATCCGACTCCAGTTCGCTGTGCGAACGAACCTATTATTCCGTTTTTAAGGTTGTTCTCAATATAACTAAACCTACTTACAAATTTTAACAAACATTATAAGAAAAATCAATAATATCAGTAAAAACAATCCTGAATTTCGGAGGGTTATGGGTTCTTCTAAACCAAGATATTATTAAAAGAAATTATTTCTCAGAAGTTTAATTTTAGCATGCGTTTTATGGAAAATCTGACAGAAAAAATTTATTGTAAAAATAAGATTTACAGAAATCTACATTTCTTCGTACGTAAGAGGAGCGTGTAGTAGTGTAATGTTCGGGTCGTAGCTCAACAGCTGATGTGAGAACAACTTTCATTGATAATATTATTAGGATCTTCTTTGTTTATGAATATTTAGGGTTCATACTGATAACCACCGATCGATGATTCAAAAACACTGCTCAACATTGAAATCACCTAAATTTCCTTGACTGAAGTAATAAATATATTATTGAGTTCATTAGAAAAGACAGCGACAAGCCATAACAACATGAGATAAACCAGAAACTAAAGCGAATGCACTAACTTGAAGCGAAATTGGCGACAAACACACAGTCATGCAAATTATTATTTAATACCTTATTCATTCTCATCATTATTCCAAAATAATTGTTGCAAGCAAAGCAGAAAATGCATAACTTGTTTTAAGACTCATTGATTTTTTACACGTTATATATTGTCTGGGTATATTTTTCGCATTTATAAAATGAACGTTGCTGATTAGAGAAAAGAAACGAGTCATTAAAGAACGGCTTGTGTGTGTGTGGATGTGTTTTTTTGTTTTGCTTTCAAGTTCCTCAAGTTTCGTTGCGTGTGTAATCAGTGAGCACTTATGTATATTTATTATTGGACATTAAATACGAGATCGATCTCTTCTTGCGTTCCTTCGCTAATTATAATTCATAGATAATAGAAATTGATGAAAAATGAAATTGATATCCCTGAGCTGTTTTTTCTTTAGTGAGCTGTGTTTAGTTAATTTCATTTCAGAAATTGTAATTAATGTTTAAGTTTACCTGTATCCAGGTGTATAAAGGCACGATTTCTTATCAGCACTCCAAGAAAAAGGTAGATGGTTGAGGAAATGGAAAAAGTATACTATGAAAATTTAAATTACCTTCTTTTCATATTACTCAATGGAATAATAATAGTAGTAAAGATTAATGTGCTGATATTATTTTATCCCAGAGTGTTTCTTTCCTTCAACCCTCGTCTTTAACGTTGAAAATAAGATGAAAATATCTAGATATATAAGAGAAATACTAAAGCCCATACATTTCCCTCGTTTCTGGCTAAGAAAAACCTGCACATCAGCCAATGAGATAATGTAACGAATTTTTATTATCCATCCATAAAATACGTTTTATAAATTTGCCTCTTCATTTTTACAGCATAATCTCATTTTCAAGAATTTTTTTCCTTTTTCTTCTCGTCTATTTCATATATCTACGTAAAGTATATAATATGTACATATAACGTGTACGTATTTTACAGCTCGATAACATTGAAAATTATTCTGCTATTAAATTCACCCTCGACTCCATAATAATTTGGAACTAGAAAGCCTTAAATGGCCTTTTCCTTTCATTCGTTGTGTTTTATGAGGCTTTGTAATAACGGTTAAAATTTTTCTTACATTATATTACGAGGTTCGTATTCTTGTTCGTATAAAACATATGTCATCATTGAAAAAATTGCTTAATTTGACTCGGATTTTTATTATCTTTTTTCTTGATATTAATTACGATTCTGGAACGCTGCAGGTTAAGGAAACTTGGCGTATGAATTTATTATGGTCGTTCGAAAGCCAAAACCAAGTGCAGGTTATGAATTTATATTACCTACGTTTGGATCTGCAGTCAAAAGAACGTTCAATGGGATGATAGTGAAGATGACTGGAATGGACAAATATTAATTTTACATAGATCCAGAATCCTTGTGCGAGACGCTGTATTAAATATTATTATGATGGATATAAAATGTAAATGAGATGCTTTATAAAAACCAATAATTAATAACTCTGCCTCCTCTCTCGGAGGACTGGTTTTGTTTCGAGTGGCTGGCTCCGTTCTTTCGTGTTCGACTGCATCAATTCTTGATATTCTTGATTGCCAATTATTAAGCTTTATTTTCAAATAAAACAGCGACTTTTAAATGTTACAAATTGCACATTTTTTTATACGCTTTTTTCTTTTTGACGCCATCCATTTAACCTTCTTACAATTTCTTTTGAAATTGTTTAGTCATGCAAAGGAAAGTAATACTCGTATTATTTATATGAGCACTTAATGGCTCACCCTGTACTCTTCATGCAGTTCTATCCCGTGAAGCCTTTCCCCTATATGGCGACGAAAACTGAATACATACTATATATATACGTTTTCCCTTTGCTTTCTTTTATCGAAAAGCCAAGGCAAAAAATAGTGAGCGGCGTTGTTACATCGTAATGCTAAGTTAAAACCAACTTCTCATCCCTCTGATGGAATGTAATGTACAAAGCTGGGACAGAGGGGAACTACGCGACCCCCAAAACGAAATTCAATAAAATGTTTTTATTTCGAGTGACTGAATAAAATACCACACCGCACACTTAATGTATTTTTTGATTACTTTGAATGACTCGAGTGAATATTTCGTATCAAGTGACAAAGGATTTGATGGGGTGAGATTGTAAAACTTTTCTTTTTGAAGTTGTAATTCATTTGTTTAAAGCTTTGCGTTGCTGTTAAAAGTATTTTTTTTTCCTCGGTTCGCTTTTATCGTTTTGGCCAAAATTGTTTTAAACAATATTAAAATTTCATTCATTTCTCAGATAAAATTCAAAAGATTTCTTTATGAGTGGAAATTTTTATCTACTGCGCAAATTCAATTTCATTAAATATTTTTCAATTTCTTTGACATTAAGCTTATTTATTCTGCCCGCGTTCTTAGAATTTTTTCTCATAAAAAGGAGTTCATAAATATCGAAAATATTCGACCGTAACTGAATTGCTACGTTCGTTTTTAACTTCATGTATATTTTTATATTTTCACTATTAAGTTTGATGAATTGCACGTCAAAAAACATTTTCAATCTCTATTAAAATTAAATTACTTTAACGTGCTACAAATTATATGAAAACTGATCGATGATTTTTTTGTCAGATTTTTTATAAAAAAACTTGGTAGTATAAATTAAAAATGAAGATTTTTTCCACGCTCTTTTTTATGAAAAGTAAAGTTATCTGTGTGATAGTGATTTTCAAAACTGCCAACTTCCAGTTTGCAACGCAATACTGAATAATTTCACTATCATCCAATACATTTTGAAGAATTTTTAAAGATTAGATTATATACCGAAAAAGTTACACAACATTGTTAGTATTATTTTTATAGTAGGGGAAGCCCGGGATAGATGCATCGTTTGGGTAAGACGAATACTCAATTTTATTAAAAACCTGCAATAGATGGTACTACTAGACGAGCTCAGTTTGGTAAAACAGCGACTCAGCAGCGCTATAACAGTTCAATCAAAACAATAATTGCTACCATTTTTTGTAAAAATAAAAATAAACTTTTTTACTGTATTGTTAAGATTTTTGGAAAGGTTTGTATTTTGACTTTATGTATTATATATTAAGTGTAAACGAATAGACTATGTTTAACCGATTGCGTGTTTTTTAAAGTTTAATCTGTGTTTGTAACTTTTCATTTGTCGGTATAAATTTTACAGTTGACAACAACTTTTAAATGCCAGTGCTTTGGGCAAGACGGATATGGGCAAAACGAATAGCTATAAAAATATAAAAATAGCTGAGTTAGCAGGCCTCAGTAAAACTGCTCATACAAAAAAGACTAATATATCCAATTCAGCTGGTTCTAGTAAACATAAAATAATAAAGAAATCAAGTAATAAAAATTGGTAGGTTAAGACAAGTTGTTTATGTTTAGTGTGCTCAGAATTATATATTGAACCGCCTATCGAAGATTGGATTGAGTGCAACCAATGCAAGAGGTGGGCACACAAGAACTGTACTCCTTGTTTAGGGGTAGGAAGCTATTATTGTGATGATTGCGAATATTAAAACATCAACTGCCTTATTTATCCGTTTTACCTGGGGGGGGGGGTCGGGCAAAACGAATAATAGGCGTTTATTTTTGTTATCAAAAATTTATTTAGAAATTGTTTAAGTTTCAAAGTTTTTCCTAATATTTTCCAATGATGATTAATTGTTTATTTTTTACCATTTCCTTTAACATATTCGTATTGCCCGGGCTTCCCCTACATGGAAATATGTAGGTATTAGTTATAACAAATATTAGTTTTTTTACGCGTGAACACTAACAAATTTCTGCAATAGTTATTGAAATATAAAAAAAATTACTGAAAAATATTTTTCTAAGAACTGCTCCTTTAGATTTAGATTATCAGGGTCGTATCTTTCATCTGCCCTATTCCATAAAACGTGTCACTTGTGAAGTGAGATGGTATTTGAAATTTGTACTCACTAAGTTCTCGCTGCACGACAAGTGTCGTAGTATGCGGCGATCTTTTTAGTATAATGTAAAACTATATGAATGGGTAATTGTCGTTTGAAATGAGGAATTCATTAAATTTACCGTAAAGTGACAATGGTTGTCTCACTTGACAAGTGAGACATCTTAAAGGATAGGCTCGAATATTTACGTTAAATAAAAATTAAGAACAGCTTATATGTGAGCTTATTAACCATGGGAGGGACACTCTTACGAGACGTGAGGTGCCCCTGAATTTTAGTAAGGCGGGTCAAACACAGATGGCGAATCAATATTCAGTCGGTTAGGTAGAGAAAATTTCTTCAAATGAATTGTTCCGAACTTCCCGATTGATACCGAGGATTGGCGATGATCAAAAAAAATTCGTTTCTATTTTACACTTCTGTCAAGTCCTTCCATAAAGTGCACGCGTTGGTATTTCATTTTAAGAAAAAAATGTTGATTGTGTGAAGTAAAGTCATCGGAAACAAACTATGTATTTGTTTAAATTTATTTCAAGGAGCATAATCACGAAAAAAGGGATGATTGACAAACTTCTCATAAGTTAAGTAAAAAATATTTTATCTTACTAAATTATTTTTCTAAGTTGGTTAAGTAATTTCATATTCCCAGATTTCGTGATAACCAAGAATATGAATGGAATACAGACGTCATTTTCATTACCAAACTCAATACCTCGATAACAACGAATAACAACTGCTGCGAAACTGGAGAAAAGAAGTAATAATTTTTTTATAAAATTTACATTCATGCATTCATTGTAAAATCCATTGCTCCTCTAACCATATTTATCAGTTTATAATAATAACTTTGTTGTAACAATTTAATTGTTATTATTTCTTATGTATTAGGTGTATTTATTTTTTTTTAAATAAAATATTTAACATGTAATAAACGAATTAATTATTTTAAATATAAGTAATAAAAATGAATAAATAAAATAAAATTCAAATTACGTGCGTCTGGTTAAAAATTGCCGACACTAGCGCCCCTATGAATGAACCGCCTTACTAATACCAAAAAAAAGCACCGCAGTTTAACACTGAGTGTCCCTCCCGTGTTATTAACTATGGAATAAGTTTGTAACGCACAAAATTAATATATAAACACAACTTAGCTATTTATTAAAATAAGAAAAGAAATTGAACGGCTTGGTGCAAGAACCCGGTAAGGCCAAATTTTTCAATTTTGTTTTTATAGTATTTTTGCGTTGGTATTACTCTTGCGATTGGTCCAAGAACCGGAGCAAAAGGGACATCAGTACTGTCCGGTGTGGTAAATAATGTTGGAAAGGTAAGGACTTACTTTATGCCATCTATATTTTCATTCAACGATTTCCAAAACTTTATCAGTCAGGACTTACCGGGTTTTTGCACCAAGCTCTTCAATTAACTGAAATGATTTTTTTTTTTTTTTTGAGAAGCCATTTTAGACTGCTCATCAATCTGAATCTTGTGAAAATGCCATTATTATGTCTGCCTTGTTACGGCGCTATATAGTTTTCGTATCTAATAAGAAAAAAATACACATTTTAAACTATAGAAAATTGGTTTTATTGCAAAAAAATTTTTCATTCAAAACTCTCACTTAGAAAATAAATCGTGAGCACTTTTCTTCATCAACAACACAATTCTGTAATCTATATCAATATCGTTATCAATCCTTTTTTCAACGAAATTCTAAAAAGAATAATAATTGAAATCACCAGTTCTTAACACACAACAAGTAAAAGGAATTATGAATATCCCTCATTAAAAATTTGTTTTTATATGACGCAAATAGCAGTGATCGTTTTAAAATTATTAAATATAGTTTCGTGTTTCATATGGGGAAAGCTAGTTTCCATACAACAGCACTATTAAGAAACTCTAGGAAACTAGTTGAGTGCTTTCATTACTTGCCTAGTTCGTCAAAATCGTGTCAAGTATTCAAATGAGTGCTTAAATATGCTACATTTTGCACTCAGGCTCTTGTCTCTGCTTCTCTTTTTACATTTTTCTATGCAATATAGCGGATGGAAAACATGAAATAGGACAAGCTTTCATTAGAAAAAAAAATAAATAAAAAAATAGTTTCTCCGGTATTGATTTTAATTATTACCTAACCTGTTGAAAATATTTCTAAAATGAGATATCTTTTTGTGAGCTGCTGAAAGGCGTCAATTGCCTTTTTATCGCCATCATCACTTTTTCTCTTTATGAAATGGTCCATATAGGAAGAAATAATTTTACCAAGTGTCACATTCATCTGTTGTGGTTCACACTGGCTGAACCTTTCTGTTGAAAGAAGAAAAAAAGGCACATGAAATTATTTTCATCTTCTTACCTTGTTATTTATTAGGAAGAGATGTGAAAACGAAAACTCAAACTCAATTGATTTGTACTACATGAGTAGCTCAGCCGATCTTTACTGACGCGTTCTTAATATTTTTCTGTGGTACAAAATTGATTGAATTTTGTATTTATTATTATTATGATTATTATTACTGTTATTATTACTATGAAGGTATAGACACTGAACACCGATCCTGTCTATCTTTTCTAACTTCGGTTTTCTTTACCCATTTATCCCATTTTATGTGAAGTTATTGAGAGCGAACATTTTCCTTTTATATTTTTTTTCCTTCGAGCAACGTCATTTTATTGAGTGAGTCTGTTGGGAAATGTCTAATAATATAAGCAACTACAGATATAGAAAAAACGTAATTGGAAAAGGAGGTTTCAATTTTTTTTAAACTCTATTTTTGAAATAAATCTCACTTTTCAGTCTTAATGATTTATTATTGCGAGTTGAAAGAAATCATACCCTCAATTTGTTAAATTTCGTTTATTCATAAATTTTTTTTTTCGTTTCCTATATCCAATTACATATGGACAGTTTCGAATGTGAGAGGATATTGGATTCAAGTGTGTATTCATCTGTGTCCATTTCACTAAATGACAAATGTTTATTGGAAATTCAACAAGGGTGGATACAGATTTGATCAAAAGTTATAGATGAACACTGCATCCGATACTGATCCTGTTATTTCAACACATTGATTCGCTCTCGAGGCGGCTAGAATTTCGAACTCATTGATTTCTGTTTGTTTTAAATGTCGTTTTGGATTTAGCTATTAATTCGAATTAACCGGTTTTTATGAGCACTAAAAACAATTATTTATTTATTTTCGGTAAGGTATTTCGAGCCTGACATTGCTTGACACATTAACGTAGGCCTCACTCGCCAGCAGCTGCCTTGAAAATCTCCAGAAAACTATACGAAGAGACACTCGGCAGGGTCTTTGGCCAGAATTTATGATACCCGAACAATTACCCGTTTGTCTCGAAACTCGTACACGCTTATATGCAAGCCAACAAATCTTCCGAAAAGAGAATACGAAATTAATTTTTTTAAATAAAAATCTCGATTTTTTACGACGCACATGGGTTGGTGTTTGTTTCAATCACGGAATGCCTTAAATCTCTGTCTTGTTTAAATATAATTGATTGTCTTATTTAATGTTTGGTGTAAAGGGTCAGAATCATTTATTTAAAATAAAAATAATGCAAGTTGGACTTACTGTCTTTTTTATATATACACTACTGTGAAAGATAAATGAGATGAGGACAAATAAATGAAAAATGCATTGTCATAAATATACCCTCATGTCTTTCTAATTGAATCAATGGAAATTAAAGATTTTATTTTCATTAATTTTAACAAGCATTGATAGACTGGCTCCTGTCAAAAACCATCAAAAATATTAAGAAAAGTAAGTTTTGGTTGTATCAACAAAGACCAATAGATTTCATGAAACTCACTTACATACATTGGTGCTTCGAAAAAAAAAACGAATTTATTATTTTTCTTATGGTGTCAAAAAATTGATAGTATGTATTAAAACAAAAACCTTAACGCCAAAACGATCTCTTAATATCAATATTAAGGTTTGCTTCAATCCATTTTTTCATTTTCTATAACTAAGCAGCTATTAAATAAAGCAGGAAAATTTTCATTTTTAAATCTTAATAACTTTGGAACAGTTCATTGGAACAACAATCAGCAAAAAGAGATTTAAAGAAAATTTTTCGCTTTACAAAACAGGTTCTTAAAACAAAGTCCCTCAGATCAACCGTTTCAAAGATATTAGAGTTCAAAATAACAATAATTATTTTTTTAAAATATTTTCCAACAAAAGTGCAGAAAAAATATCTTTCATGTAGAGACCATAAAATATACTTTAAATCTCTTGTTTCAGATTGTTGTTACGATAAACTGTTCCAAAGTTATGAAAATTCAGAAATTAAAAGAAAAAATCTTGTGTTATTTAAATGGAAAATAAAAACTTGGCTGGGGCATAAACTTTAATGTTAATGTTAAGACCTCGTTTTGGTGCCAAAATTTTTGTTATGATATATACAATATACATACTTTCAATTTTAGGACGCTATATGAAAAAACTTATAAATTCGTTTTTTTAACACTCCTGATATACCTCTACATAGGTAAGTACATGAAAAATTTTTATTTTTATAAACCAAAAAAAAATTAGAAAAATTTCAAATTTTTAATGACTATCACTACAAAAAGTTGATTTTATACTATTTTACCGATCCAATATATCCGATAGAAAGTTACATATCAACTTTGAGGTTTGACTAATTAAAACATATTCATCGAAACTATTGCAATGGCTTGTGTGTCGCATAAGCTTTAAGTTTTCAACCATTTACCAAGTGTAGGAAGTTATGCAATTAAATGTTCGATTTCCAAAACTCATTAACTTTGTATTTTGACATTTATTTAATTGTGAGGTATAGAAATATTTACTTTTATTCTAAAATTACAATAAATGCATAAAATGCTAACATAAATAAATTGTAATTTGAAATTTGCAATTGCAAACTTTGCCTTTGAAATATTGCTTTATTTATATGAAATCCAAAAGCCTAAACGTCTTAAAATTGGTAAATTCCAATATTTTTTTAGGCACGAGAAAATGATTTCGTCTTGGTATTAACGATGATGATCCGGAAACCTCCTAAATTTATCTTACAAGTTGTTAGTAGAAAAAGAGTATTAGAGAAATAACTTAATTAACTTATTAACTGCTCTGTATTTTACATAATGTAGTCTGTACGTATAGTTTAAAACATAAGGCTAAATTGAAAACCTAATATTCTGTTTCTAAGTTACATGTTTAACTAGTTTGTTACAAAGCATCCAATTTTAAAAACCCTAAAAAATGTTTTGATTTTAAGATGTATAAGAGATACAATCGGGAGAAAAAGAAGTGAACACTAATAATATATGATATCTACTGTTTGTAGTCTGTCACGGTGTAAATAAATAGTTTCAATACTAAGAGTAATATGTATAGGTAGGTAGTAGGTACATAAAATTCATTATTCTCAAGTTAAAAATAAAAATATGCGTAAAACGAGACTTTGGTCAATATAATGCAAAATTGTTTTATATGTTAAAAATGACATCACTTGAAATTATGAAGTATCATTTTTTCCATTAGCTTAAACAATCCATTGAGTGGACAAATATCATCATAAGAACATACATGCTAAAATAAAAGTTTTTAAAATTGTTATTACTTTTGAATGGTGTTGTCAACCAGTTAAAAATTTTACTAGTACATTTCAGATGGACTAAGAAATAATCTAGTAAATTTTTCTTGCCTTTCAAATATCCTTAGAAGGAATATAAACATAAAGATAGATTTATCTATCACGTTTTGGTATAACACGTTTGACACAAATAATACATCTTTATATTTGTAAATCGATCAGTGCCTATATTCCATTTCTCAAGAACTTTAAAGAAATTAATTGATTTATTTTTCTTAGATAAGTGAAAAAATTGTACTAACTAAAAACACTTACAAAAACACTTAAAACTATTTTTATTTGCCGTCTGTTAAGAGAGGTTTTATAACAAAGCTTGAAAATACCAAGCCTTATTAAGTTTTGACGTTTTCATGATTTAAACATGAATGCATAAAACGCATATTACTATTATAGTTTGTTCATTTCACGGTTTTTGACAAATACATGTTTGATATTTGGTTTTTTATAGAAATAAATGGAAAAAAGACTTTGACCAATCGTACTTCACATTAGAACATCAGTACCATTTTTGGTAATGACATAATTCATAACTGATAACTATGAAATTTATAAAAACATTTTCTTAAATGAGATAAAAACAAAAATGTATTACTCTAATTTTAATTTAGAACTTTAAAATAATTGCGGTGTTTTTCGATAAATAACGAACACCTATTATTATAACGCGTACGTCTGCTTTTTTTCAGATTTTTTTAACGTAAGCTATATTTACATAACTAGCTGATCCCCGCCCGCTTCGCTGGACATAGCTAAATTGAATTGATTAATTAATAGAAACCGTCATAGCAAAATATAAAAAAGTCATTACAGTTATGTTGACATAAAAAGATAATAAATTTTGTAAAGATGGGTAGATGAAAATTTTATTTTGGATAGGATTTGAGTAAAATCCGTTCTTAGTACGCGTCTACATGGTAAGAGGAGTAACTATGTTGAATTTCAAGTCGATCGGACTTATAGTTTCAGAGATCTCGTGATAAGTCAGTGATCGTTTTTCGCTTATATATATATATATATATATATATATATATATAAATATAAATATATATATATATATATATATATATATATATATATGTATACCTATAGCTTATATATAGCTTCCTAATGTAGGTTCATATTTTATCATTTAACTTTTTTGTATAGATAATGCGCGCGTTAATTATCAAAAAATACGGTAACTTAGTAACTGAAAACTATTGAGTTGTGCCAGTGGACACAGGCAATCCGCAGGAGCAGACAAGACGATAAATGGCAATAATTGTCAAGAGGTAGACTGTGCAAACCAAAAAGGAGAAAAAAAATATTTATTAATTATTAATTTTTTTTCTGCTTTATGAATTCGCAATCTGTCCCTGGACATTAAGCAAATATGATGAATGTACAAGTGAGAAAGAGCGTACTTCCTAAAAGAGGTACCTTAAGGTGTTAGTGGTTCTCTGAAAGGTAATTCCAGAAATGAGACGCGATTCAGCCTTCGATGGTGACCGGAATTATCCAGGAGGTTGACAGCTAGATAGTTGGGATGTTCGTTCAGTCTCTGCAAATATTTTTGATCTAGCTATCTCACTCCTCAATGTAGCCACTTAGAGGTCCCGATGGATGGCGTGATTGGTGATGCATGTCGTTACGGACGTACGTAGGGTCGTTAGTTATTGTTTTGAGTTTTTGACCGGAAGTGCTGAATCTTGTCCACATAGCTCTCCACAGCTGTATTCCATATGAAAACAGAAATAAATGAAATTATTTTTTAAAATCTAGTTATAACCTAATTAGCTAAAAATATAGCGTTTTGTCTATAAATGTTGTGTTTAATACTTAATAAATAGGATGCAGGAAAACTTTAGCTATAGGTAAGAGGAAGCTTTAGTTTATACCATACCTTTTCCTTATTCTCTCCCAATTTTATTAAAGAGGTTACTAAAACTAAAAAGCTGTTAAATGTCTTCTCACTCCTCTGATTTGAACCACAACTATTTCTTATAATCATGATTTAAAGCAAATTTTTACGAAGAAATCGCGGAAATCCCTTTATTGATGAGAGATGCAAGAAACTTTTTAAAAAACTGCTTATAAAGATCGATACTTCAATGACTTATACTTAACGTAAGATATATTTATAAAGGTAGGTAGATGCGTAAGATATCAGAAAAATAGATGTTATAGAAAACAGGACCTAAATACCTTGGAAGACTTCAGAAAGGATAAATATAAGGATTAAACATTCAACCTCTTACCTCATTTCGAGGAAATGTTTCTAAAGGTAGGATTGAAGGATCAGGAAATATAATTGCGAGTCTATAAGCGTTTTAAGTTTGAATAACAATCCTAGATGCTACCCTCGGTCAAATGCCTAAACCATATCCATGTTTCTGAAGATAATTTTGTATTTTTCTGAAACCGAAATATTGTTAAGTTGTTGGCTATATGGTACATGAAAATATAATTGATAATATGGTATAAAATTATAAGTAAAATTATGTAGGTATATAATAGTATTCATTTATATGAAATTATTTACATGGGAAGTATCTGTATGCATTTTTAATGACTAGTTCAGTATTTGTACGTAAGAATTGAAAATTAAACAATAGGAAGTAGAATTATTTCGTAATTATTTCTATTATGATCAAGAACTTTCATCTTTGAATAGCGTGGAACACACGTTGCATTGCGATTTTTCCCATTAAACTATGCTGAAACTTAGAAATAGTTTTCCGCTTCGTCCGCAAACGACCAGTAGTATGTGATTCATACATAAAAGTTTAATCAATACGGAACATAAATAGCGATATTTTGCGTGCCATGCAATACTTAAAAACGAATGCATTTCTAGTTGAAAAAAGAAATATTGCATTCTTTTATTAAAAAAAAAAAGAATAATAATAGTAGAAAAATAATCTACTACCTATATGTGTTACTTGTATTGTATGCAATATGAGAGAAAAAAAATCATGACATAATCATGCTGAAACTGGAAAAATAACGTCAAGAAACAATGCACATTTCAAATAACGGACAAGTTCAAGAAGAGATTGGAGAGGATTTGATGACTGGGAATAGAAAAAAAAAATTACCATACATCTACTTTTTCATCGTTACAATTCTTTTTCCATTCAAAACTACTTTAATATTTGAGCATATTTATATCGTATAATATGGAAATTTTATTTCTGATCGAAATTATGACACGTTTGAAACTTAACGAGGATCAAATGGGATTACAGTCTGTATGCTTCGAATGCCAACTTGCTAGGCGGATAATTACTTACTCGCTAATGTGTCATTACTAACTTAATTTGGATTAGAGTTTTTTATAAATGAGATTTGAAAAAAATGCGATTTCTTTGAATCGATTTATCTTAAAAAGTAGAGATAGAGAAAAAATAATTTATGCTGATTGTCCTCTACAAAAATTATTCAAAAGATACTTTCCAAAAAAAAGTATCTTATCTCTTAGAAGAAATCATCGAAACCGTGTAAATAATTTATAAAAAAGAAAAAATAATTCAAGGTGACAAAGAATGATTTTTATGTCTTTTCGAAAAAGCCAGATATAAAATGTTTAGAGATAATGATTGATGTATTAGGAACATTAATTAATAAGAATGTAATAAAAATCTTTTGGGTCGGTTATATTTCGATTGGAAGCACATATGATTTTATGATAAACCAGTTCTTCGTTAAAATCAAATGAATCGTAAAAGTTTTTCGTCGGACTCGTTGATTAAACCAATTATGATTGAATAATTATCACAGTGTTTCATTTCGTTGAGAATAATTTTTTTAATTGACGTACATGTACTAGTTGTACGAGGAACAGGAGAATGGAAATAATTATTTTTATTGTGCAACAATTGTCACTTTTAATGACACTAAATTGCCGGTAAACATTCTCTCAATATGGACGGATGAACGCGGTGCATTCCTTTGCTTTCATTGCAATCGTCTGCGACCATCTTTCTGTGTCACCTTCAACGATAATCGACTCGGGAATTTTTTCTGTCTTTTGGTATGTGAAAATTGGAGTTTCAAGTCGTCGGGATGATTTGTTAAGTGCAAACGATTTTTTATAGACGGCAACGTGAAAAGCTTGATCGAGACAGAATATGTCTTTTTCAATTATTTGAAAATTATATTAGAGGGGTTGTTTTCGGGGTCTAACGCCCGGATTGCACATGAAAAAAAGGATTTGTCAGGACAGCTGTCACTGACAGTCAAGTTAAAATCACTTGTATTATGCGGGAGAAATAAGCTTGATTGTCTTTCTTACACATCAATGCATTCAACCAAAAATCAAAAGTTAATCTATATTATTATAAATTTTTTTAAGTATGAAAGAGATGAAAAACTTTTTGTATGCGTTTTAAATCGTTCCTGTACTTAAAGTCTATATAAAAGGAAACCGTGCCAAGTGTTCCATTAAATATCAATGTACAGTTATAAATCTTGCATTGAAAACTTCTTACACAGTTCATTCTTCGTATTCAATGCAAATTAGATGCGAAAAAGAAGTACTAACTATGTAGTGTATAAAATATATGGAGCGTATGACAAAATATTGTTTTTTCATATAATATAAGAAGCAAGAAAAAATAAACGTTTTTAAAAGATTATGATGATGGCGGAGAAAATTAAATTGTAAGATTAAATCATTTTGGCATGAATAACGGGAAATAGTTTCTTTGCCTTCACCCTTCCTTTTTGTGTTTCTGATAAATTCGAGCCACGTGCAACTTATCTCTTTGGCAAGAAGGGGTACGTTTGAAATAGACTATTAAATACGTAGTTAATTTTCGAGGATAAGACTTGCGATAATCGGATATTCTATCACAAAAACCCCAACTCCCCTTTATGACCGTCTTTGACGCTTATCTTTGAAATTTTCACAACTTTGTCTCATTGCGTTTTAGAAAAATACGCGTTGATACTTTATATTGTATGGGTTGATAAATCATCGCATGAGAGGATTTTTTTAGGTTTATATAGCTTTGACTGGGCTGGGTTTTATATAAACATTGCGGAAATGTTTCTGCCAACCGAGATCATTTTGAAACAATACGTGAGAGTTGACACTTCGAAATTATCACTGTAGTAAATTTCTCTATTTTCTGTCTACCCTCATGTTTCTTTTTGTGGATGCTGCACACAAAAGACTTGCATCTTACGCTTTGATTTCTTATACAAATATTTTTTAAGATAAAGATAACGAAAACCTTATAACCCACGAAGCAATTCAAACAGATTTATGTAATTTAAGATGACTTTTTTATAGTATTGCTAATACTAACACTCCAAAAGTTCATTATCTATTATTTAAAATATATCTACTATTTTACAAAAAAATTTCATTATGCATTTCAGCAAATCATTCATAGAAAAATTGATATACTGAGAAAATAGAGTTAACATTAGAAAAAAAAAAGAGAAAATTTCTTTCGTTACGGCGTACATACAAATTGTATCATTAAAACTTTTCATATTAAAAGTAAAAGCCTTCTTTTTATGCAATCAGTTTTTGGTCCATATGCTTGAGGAGAAAATTCTTTGAAATATTTATTAATCTCACATTTTGCATTTATAAAACCAGTGATTATAGTATGATTATAATGACCACATTATAATATGAAGACAAAAGAAAAATAATAATTTATAAAAAAAGTTTAATCTTGGTATCGTTTTTTTTTATCTAAAGAACTAAATTCATGCATTTTTATGGAAAACTAACACATTTTAAATGTGTTCCTTTTCTAAATTCACAAAGATCAAGTCTATCAATCGCAATATGTTTATCAAAAAATTTGCTTTTAAACTCACCCAATTGCTGATTTTTTTAGTGATTTAACTATACCAATAAAATGTAGGTATATAAAACATATTTTAACAATATTTTTAATGACTTTAGAATATTCATAAATGATAAGATAAAATTATTCTAAGACAGAATAGCAAACGATGGAGCACTAAAGATAAAAACATACCGTTTGAAAGTATACTATATATCCTTCAAGGGATACTTAAGTATAAGAAAGATTTTTTTAAAGCAAATCCTTAAAAAGTTTTTTTTAAATGATCGATTCTAGCTCAGTTTATTGATTTAAAATGTGACATATATAAATCGAGTTTGTTTCCTAAAAGCAAGTGATTTAAAATGCATTTTATATTATTCATATTTAATTCATTGATAAATTTGTAATTAATTAATTGTGTATGTTCTAAATTTCAAATATTTCAACAATCGACACTTATTCTATTTCATACTCTATTATTTATTTACAATAAATTTCTATTTAACTAATATGGTGAGTTCATTCTCATCCATTTTTCAAAACTTACATAAAACTAATTGACATTCACTTAACTCTTCAGTTTTAATAGTAACTAATGAATTTATTGAGTATTTAATTTTTAATAGACAGACAATATACCTATATAATGAATTTTTTAAAACAGCAAAAAAAAAGTCTAAACCAATAATTAACAAACATTTTTAGTTACTGTACTAAGTAGAATAAAATAAAAAAAATAATGCTTTGCTCTAAAAATAAAGCTTACATACTAATATTATTGCATGTATTGTAGAATTATCTTATCGTTAAAAAAACCTGCAATTTTTTCTTATTGAAGTAAACAATTTTTTTGTTGAAAATTAATATTTTCTTGTTATTACTAACATTTATATTTAGACATTGGTTAAAATAAGAGTGTTCACGTAATCATTTTTTTTTTTAATTTTTGGATGAGTCACCAGATCAGCGATTCTTGCAATCGCTAGACATGCGTGGATAAGTGTCATGTAATAATAATTTTTAACTTAATATGTTTTATTAAGCCAGATAATTTTTAGTTGTATTTTTATTGATTTTTAGTAGCTTAAATAAAGCTTAATATTGTACTTAAAACTTTTATTATAGCCTATTAAAGCTCCACTAATGTTTTTTGTTAGCTTGAAATTTTATTTTATTTTAGCCTAAAGAAAACTAAAAAAAAACTTCATACAAAATCAAAGAAGTATAATGTTGATAACTGACTAAAGAAACCACAATAAAATTTTTGAAAAAAAAAAGGTTTTATGACTGGAATAAAAGTACTTTGGTATAAAATTTATACTATTCGAAAAATCGATTTTAAGGATGTGTAGGAGATACAATCGGAAGCACAATTACCGAACACTTAAAAGTGTATAGTTTTTATACTGTTTGTAGTTTGTCACGATATTAATTAATTGTTTCAATACCAAAAGAAGCACATAAATATCATTAATTTTGATTTACATAAGAAAAAAAAATGCATAAAACAAACAATGTCGACTTACTTTTGATAGTAAATATATCTCAGTGTATATAATTTACCAGTAAAACAATATTTTGGATTAGTTTTAAATTTTGTCTTAACGACCGTTTTATGAATTTTAATAAAATTTTGCAAAATTGTTTTATGTAGTTCAAATAATATTACTTAAAAAGTTGAAAATTTTATTATTTTTCATATTATTTTAAAAAATATAATCAATTGAGTTAACTAATATTCTTAACGTAAGTTAAAACAAAGTTTTTTTTAATTATTATGACTTTTGCACAATTTAGGCAGTCATTTTAAAATTAAAAATATATTTCAAAAAGTCATTAGTTACAACGAAACAGTAGATTTAGGATTATCTAAGGACACTTCTAATTAATTTTTGTTTGTTTGTCCTCATTTTGTTTAACCTCCCAAATATCCTTTTGAACTTCAGTTATTGTTATGAATCCAAACATAAAAAGTGGTATCTATATAGTAGTTATTTAAAATACGGATTTCTATTGTTATGAAATGATAAAGATATGCATATTTATATTTTATAGTAACAATAAGATTATTTCCGATCGATGCTCGACACTGAATTTCGGGAATCAATTTGGTTGAATGACTCACCCGCGATCATCTTAAATTTTCAAATCGAGCGTTAAGAAATTTACTGTAAAACCTTTCTTGATTACACCATATATCCTGGTAATTGAAACAGAGCTTTAACTTATTAGTGACAAGCATCATTATATGACCTTTTTACTATTTGAAATGATTTATCGTGCAGTTCTGAAAAACCGAAATAAAACGTAAAATTATTTTTAGGTTTTTTAAGCCGATGCGATGTTGAAATCAAAAGAGAATGCATAAAATTGTTAAATTATACCAATTTCATTAATTTTTGAGTTTATATTTAAACGGAATATCAAATTACGTGGAAATAGCGGACGAATGAATTGTGTAAAATCATAAAAATTTTATTGAAGCAATTTTAATTCATTTAAATTTTATTATTTTTATTTTTCTCATTTATTTATTGATGAAATTTTCTCACACGTATCAATTGCGGTAATGAATTTTGTTCAAATCGAACAAAATGTCTTCGTGTAAATGTCACTTTAATTTTTAAATTTAGCTTTTACTTCCACCGTTACAATTCATTTCTTTCTGCATGACACGAACTTTTTCTTTCAAGGAATGCCACAAATGTACTCGTTTTACCAGACCCGTACTAAATAATAAGCACATGTTACATTATAATTCGTATATAATTGTAGGTAAATACAGGCTTTCATTACGATGATGAGAGACGAAAAAGAAAAATCCCTCACTTCCTCGTCCCACCAACTGTTTTCATATCTAAGTAGAAAAAAGAAAAATAAAATATTAAATAAATGCACACGGGACAATTACATGTCTCATAAAGAGTCGTCCACTTCAACCAAATAACCCATTTGCTGTAATAATTATGTCTACAGAGCCTAAATTATTATACGGGTAATATTTAATATTACAAAACCTGTCTTTTCGATCTTTTTTCAAAGTTTTAATTAAAAGATTTTCTATGTTTTAAAGATATTTATGTAAAAAATTACCTATTTATTTATGTTCGAGTATAAGGGCCTTAAATGAGGATAAAAAGTGAGTGTTTCCTTCTTATACTTTTTTTCTTTTGAGTGAATGTTGAGTGATAAATGAGACTCGTCTAGTTTTAAACACTTAGATAAAATCCAGATTGTTTGAGAATTTATGTCTCTCATTTGAGTAACACAAACTCTTCATCGTCTTCAAGATTAATATACACGTTCATGCCAATGATACTATGTAAAAACGAAAATCTGGGGGTTGTAATTTTGGGGTGAGGACATACATGCATACTATTCTATTGCCATTATCCAACGTATTCTGACAGGAGAAATGATCTGTTTTAGTTGTCCACACTCCATAACAATGTCATTCCGTTGTATATTGTCACATAATTATTTTTGTACTTAACAAAGCGTGCAAAAGACAAAAATACCACGCTATGGATGAATTGAAACATTTGGTTTTTAAAAACATTTTATGTGTGTTTTTTTTTTCATAATGTGAAACGATATGAAATCAACCATCATCATACAGTCTTTGAAAATAAAAAAGTAAAATTTATATTATTTGAGAAAAAATAAATAGTAATTTATTAATGATAATTATGGTCGCTAATTGTGAGGTCTGTGAATATATACGAGTGTATCTATGCTTAAATAAAAATATCTATATAAAATTTTTACGTTTTCCTTCAAAAAAATTCTTATAATTACCACAGTTTTATGTTTTAATAATGCTGATTTAGCCACAAAACAGGTCTTTGTAGCTTATAAATATCAGTTTAATTAGAAAACTATAAAATTTTTTTAGAAATTTTTATTTAATGGGCATACCTATTTGGTTTTTTGCCTTTAACGAATAATTTTGACATGATATTTAAACAAAATCGATAAATTAATTGTAAATGCTGATTCAAAACTATCAATATTTATTTATGTATGTATTTTTTTCTTTCTTGAATCTCATTAAAAACGTGTCTTTCTTTTTCTACGTCCTTAGACTTAGTCGCATTTATTGATGTGTGTACTTCAACTTATTTTAATTTTAATTTAATGTCTATAAACAGCGAATTTCATAACCTTATTTTTCAATGTAATTTATTTACAAAATAAACCTTCTTCAACACAAATATGACAATATAATGCGAGAAATTGATAAAAAAAATTTTAATACAAACATTTTAAAGACAAAATTAAACGATTTTCTTGGATCGGACTAGATTTATGTAAGTGTTAAACTTTGTTTTCTTTATCAAAATTAATGTAGATAGTTATTAAATACAAAGGAAAACGTTTACAGTGAAACGTTTAATACGAAATTCTATACTACGAAATATTATTTACTGTGATTCTAATTTTTTTCTTTTAAACAAAATATCAGTGCTAATGACCTATAGCTGTTAAAGCACTATAATAGGAAGGAAAAAGAAACGAAATATGACTTCTTGAAGGAACACAATATTTATCAACTTTCATTTTTTTACCATGAGCTAGAATACTACTTACTTTTGAGTCCTTAACTACAGACACTAGTTATTGAAATGTATACAAATAAAATTATGGCAGTCTTCCGTTGTGCGCTAATAACTCAAAAACCACTGGACGGATTTCAATCAAAATTTTGTTGTTCTTCTCCTTAGATGTTTCGTCCTTATCTAAAAAAAGAATTACCAAGAAGCTGACGAGGAAGCCAAAAATGCAACCAAAATTCCTGCTGTGGCCCAAACACCTGGATCACTCGAGGACTTCAAGAAGTACCTCAGCGAAAGGATCCGGATGGTATGGGACACAGAATGGAAGAGCCAAACCTCCAAACTTCACTCTATTAGGGAATCAGTATTGAGCAAACCACCCATGGAAAATATTCCCCGAACAAACCAAGTCATTGTAACCCGACTGAGGATAGGGCATATAAAATTAACCCACTCATACCTTCTGCAATAGACTCCACCTACAAAATGGGCAAAATGCTCATCCCCACTCGCCGCTAAGCATCTATTCGAGTGTGATCTTCTGAAAGGATTGAGGAAGGAGACGGGTACGCCACACTCCATCCAGGAAGCGATTGGAGACTCAGGGCAGTGGGACAACGCTTGCTCTTTCCTCCAGAGGCTGACAATTCGGAGTGACATTTAGTGAGCTAACGTGACCAAAGAACCGACCTATTCCCAACTTACATTGTTCTAATGACCGTGCAGTTAAAGCACATTAAAATGGAAATAAAATGACCACGATATCTTTATTTAATACAATGTTATTGAATTTTCAAGAAATTACGAATTTTGTATAAAGAATTTTGAATTTTATTTGTCGATTTTCAAATTTTTGTTAGCAGTGGTCAGTGTTGTAATGGTTGTAATCATTGTTATATTTTCTTACCATTCGTATGAATTTTATTTAAATTTTGAGTTCTAAAAATGTTCTAAAACTCACGTAAAGAAAGTCGCGGGTACAGCTAGTTTAATAAATAAAGACAAAAATACACTCAGTGCTATATTATGGTATTATTTTTAGATTTGCGACTTCTTAAACCGAACTATACCTATGATACCTAAATTACGATTAGCTTCTATTTAATAGCTGTGAAATCAAGAAAACTTTCAGTTAGCAATTTTTGTTGCCTTAAAATAAGTTAGCACCACTATCTTTCGGGAACGGATCCCAATTTTGCCCTTCCGAATTCTATATCTATCTATAGCCTTTTTGAAGAAAACAGAAAAGAAAAATTGTCATAAAGAAATTTCTTTCTATTCCATTGCCAAAGACAATTATTGTACAAATTATTATTATTATTGTAATTAGTATTTTTTTTGTTTTTTGTTTTTTATTTTTAGATGTAATTAGTATTATTCTGATTAAAAAAAAACTTTTTGTTTCATATTTGATTTATATTTTTTATTAATTAATAGAAAGTAAAGTATAGAAATATTCTTGTATATTCTATTTTTAAGCAAATTAATTATTTTGTGTATCTGAACATCTTGGTCATAACAAATCGCCTTAGGACCACATCTAATCCCACGGTTCAAATAAAATTATATGATTAACGTCTTGATATTGCGATAAGATAATGATATAATAAAATTTTTAATTATTTTCGTAAGACATCGTTTGACTTTCGGATAATTTGCTTGTTTTATTATACAATTATCATTCATTTAATTGCAATTTTCAAATAATTAAGTGTAGAAAAAGTTGAACGTTATCTGAACCGGACAATCTCTTCGGTGATTGACTACGGAAATTATTTGAAACTCGTGAAATTATACAAAACGGTTCAAATGTGCACAGTAAATAAGCGGAATTTGAAACGTGTGGACACAAACGACAGCCATTTGTGAGAACAATTGACGAATAATCCAATTACCGATGATCATTCAGCCGATAATATATTACGGTCTCTAAAAAAGCGGAGTTAAAGCCGCTGGTTGATGGCCGCTGACATCGCGTCTCGTCTAACCACAGATTAACCATTCACCATAATAAATAACACAGCGAACGCGTTAATCGCAGCTCAAAACGTGCGATTTCCACGACAAATATTTACCAAGTTTTATGGCCGGCCCTCCATATTAAGTAATACTAGTGAGTCGGAAGAATTTGATATTTCGCTACCGAGTTATCTTGATGATTTTCGGTCAATCTGTTTGAGTTGATGTTTATTATTTTTTGCAATCAAATCATACTGGATGTGAGTCAATAAATAAAAGAACAGATCCGAGATTGGACGTTATTAAAGGATAAAAGACAAGGATGATAACGACGGGTGTAAAATATTACCTTTTAACGTTAGCGTTGTTGTCGTAAAGATTCTGCGTTTGTTGTAATGTATCGCTTCGATACGCGAGTTTCAATAATATAACATTTTTCTCGTTCATTCTTTCTGCTTCTGTGTGTATTTATTTATATTGTCTTGTCCGATTTTATTTATTTATTATATTAATTGTGTTTGGTGGAGGCTTTTTTGTAAGCATTCCCGTCAGATTTTTCTACGATCTACGATCGAATAGGTTTTGATGCTATGTCATTTCTTTTTATTTGTTTTCTCTGGCTTCATGATGATAATTGACAGGTAATTCTAGAATTAAACTTTAATATATCATTGTTTTTTATAGAATTTTTTTTCTCAGATATAAATTGTCAGAAAAACTCTTCAACTTTCATCCATTTTTAGAGTCTCGTACGCCAAAAATGAAAAACTAAAGATCATTTGCGTGTCTGGCTGGATGTCCGTCTGCCACGGGCAATTTTCTGAATATATTTATAGAATTTGGTAACAGATCTCTATCGAAAAAAAACTTACGCTGATTTTGAAAATATTCTGCCAAATGCATCATGTATCAAATTAAAAAAATTATTATGAGAATCTAAAAACATTTTATAATATTTTTAAAATACGTACTAAAAATATTTAAAGAAATTAAACGAAAAATAACCACCCTCTTCTGTATTTGTGAAATAAAAGGTTGTACATTTTTCAAAATAATACTTGATTTAGGTATTATTTTCAAGCTCAAAGTTCACAGACAAAAAGAAATGCAATTTCTAAGTCCTTAAATATAGAACAGAATAACAAAAAAACAGTTTCAAATCACATTGTCTTATTATTACTTTTGTGTTCAAACAAGTAAAATATTATTCCAAACCACTTCCAATTCTAATTAATAGCCCATTAGGTTACTCAACGTTATATTTCAAGTGTTTAGGGGAATGATCGATTTCTGTGATTGTTGCTACTCACTCATGATGCAGTCGATAGATGTACAATCGACCGTACAATTGAATGTTCCAGATGATCTGTGACTGTTCTGTCCGGGTTAGTTTTTGTACAACATTAGCTTGAGATTTTATACTGTACGAGTCCATACAGTAATATCAGTACTTTGTCGTGAGCAAATTTCATTGCGACTGAATTACGCATTGTGGTTGTTTTTTTAACATTTTATTTATTTTATTGCACGTATTGAGATGCGTCTGTCGAATGGGATTTGTCGAACTAGTTGAATTTTGGCTGTATACTATACAGTCTTATGAATTTTACATTTTGTCACTCAATCACCAATGCGTTCCAAGCGTTCCAAAATTGCCCAAAAATATGTTATTATAAATATGCTCAAAAATATGCAAAGTTAAGTTTTCTAATTATCGCATTAACAAACAAAAAAGTCATCTGGAATAAATCTAAGATCCTTATAGTGTAGTTGAACGGTTTGAAAATTCTTTATTTCTTTTCTAAATTTTACTACTGAAATGGATTTAACTATGTTTTTTTAATCGTTGTATTCCTTATGTTTTAAATTTTTTTTACATTATAAGTGGACTAATATTAAGTGACAACTAAGACCCCAGTAAAACAAGGATAACAGACGTAAAAAACCGTGCAGTTGAGCGTCTTTAAATAAAATTAACTATTTTTTTTTGTTCTTTTTAACTAGTACAGGGTTTTGTGAGTAATTTAAAGGAAGTAGTAGAAGTAGTAAAAAGGTAGTTGAATAGTTTAAAGGAAAATCAAAACAAAAATCTCAAGTACATGAGGAAAAAATTTCATTTCTTTTTACCATACCTTGCGTTTAAGACTAGAAATCTCTATAATTAATTTGTTCAGACCAATTGCCCATAATTATATTTTGTAATCAACGCTTATTTTGTTCATTCTATATATGCTTAGTTACATTCTGTTTTCTTTTTTTTTCTTTTTTTTTTAAATATCTAAATTTTTAATTTTACGTTTGAAATATTAATGGTTACAAAAATAACATTAATAGACTGCATTTTTAACACCTCGATTTTAAATGTTGACTTGATTTTAAAGTTTTTTGATTTGATTTAATTTCAATATCTGTGTGTGTGGCTATGTGTGATAGCGCAATCGTTTTAAAAGCTTTAACCGAAATTTACCAAACTTGGAATTTTGCCTTCATATTTGATATGTTGTGAAGCTTTTGGTTGAAATCAGCTAGCAGGAAGCCTCACTTCATCCATGGGTTTTTGAGTTTTTCAATTTTTTTCAAAAATTAGTTCTTTTTATACTCATCAAAACCTGCGAATTTTATTGGAAACTTTTTCCTGGAAAAATTTAATAATTCTGCATTGAGCTTTGGTAAAAATAATTTTTATTGATTTATATATTATTATCCTTATTACATTATCGTTTACATGATTTTACATTTTGGGTTTATTTATTTTCCTTTAAACAACAGCGGGTTTCATGTAAAAGAAATTTCAAAGACGCATCGCAGCAAATTTTTTTTACTGAAACTACATTTGTTAAGAGATCTGGAGAATTCAAATGATCATAAAGAATCATCAAATATTTGCCAAATATTTTTACGCGTTTCGCCATGAATTGAGCTTAATAATCAAAATTTGAAATATAATTTTAAATTTTATTCTTGACTTGAAACTTGATGTGATATTGAAACAAAATCATTTGATTTTAGATTATTTAACTTTAAGCCAAATTCAAGTTAATTTAAAATTTAAAACCACTCTTTCGAAAACTCGTAATCGATAGTTTGACCTGATTACAATACTTTCTTTACTTTGTAATGGTAAAAAAGAGTAAAAAAGGTATGGCAAATAATACAATCGTATTATAAAACTAATCTTTTGTGTGGTCATCTAATCACAGATGACCGATTTTTACAACCCGTATTTACTTTTTCCTGAGAAAATTTTTTTTGTCATTTCTCAATAAATCTTTTATTTCAAAATATTATTTAGAAACTATTTAATATTACAGTAGCTACATATTATGATAACTTTATGGACAGTAGGAGTGTGTTAACTGTATATAGGGCAAACCGCATCATAGAAATACATATGTAGCAAATATAATATGATAAAGTGTTTTGTTTTTGATTTACATTTATGGTTTTAGGGCTAAGGATGGTAAATAAATTTAACAATGTACAACACAAAGCTTGCAGTGCTTGAAAACTAATAAAAGCATATATTGGCCCAGTGAATGATGTAATTTAAGAGCTCGGCCCGTTTGGCTGATAGAGCAACTTTCAGGTACATGAAACGTTATAAAATTTACATGGAAAACATTCGGTTTGGTGGCTGTTGTTGTTGCTGTTGATGTTGATGGCCTCGTATAACAAATTGTGTCTCGCTGTTAACACAAAGATAACTCTCCGTTTGCCATTTTATTGTTAAAGAATTAAGTAGCTGTTATAAAAGTGGAATGATTTCCAGACTATCAAAACACACAAATTGCGCGATTGCAAACGGTAAGAATTTTAATTGGGCCAATAGATATAAAAGATTCACGAAATTAATTTCAATATTTTAATTTTTAAACTTCCATCGAAATCAAATTAATCAATGCAGCAAAGCGTCAGTAACTATTTAAAATAATTTAAATGGAAGGTAATGCAGATATAATTAAATATTCAGGTTTCCAAACAAATAATCATGTTTTCCTATATGGTTCATTTTAAATGCATCACATTTATTAATGTTTTATACTCAAATATTCCAATTTATTTTTACAAAAACTAAATGCATTTATTATTTGTAATTATATGATATTATAAATACATTATTTTTATTAATAGCAGTGCTTTTTTCAATATTCAATAGTTCATTACTTATTTATAATTTAATACTCATTGAGACATTTTTTTACTTTCTTTTACTACTATATAGATAGTAAAGGAAGTATTGCAATCGGGTCGAATTTTCGAATTCGAGCTTTCACCGGAAATATATGTTTTGAGGTCCCCTGAGTCCAAAAAAGTGGTTTTTAGAAACATGTCTGTGTGTGTGTCTGTGTGTGACAGCCATATTGTATCGAAAGCTTTATCTAAATTTTACCAAACTAGGAATTTGACCTCCATATTATACCTAGTTGTGCCGCGAAGCTTTTGGTTGAAATCGGTTAACCGAAAGCTCTACTTTACTCTTGACGTTTTTGAGCTTTTTCAATTTTTTTCGAAAACGGCTCCAACGATTTTCTTTAAACTTTCTATAGTTCTTAGACTCATTAGTGGCTACAACTTTTATTTGAAACTTTTTCCTGGGAAAATTCGAATAAGGGCGGTTCTGGAGTGAAGGTCGGAATTCGTATACCTATATGTACATATATATAAGCTGTATAGTGTATACATATTACTTTCTTTTACTACTTGATAGTAAAGGGAGCATTGTAATTGGATCGAATTTTCGAATTCAAGCTTTTGCCGGAAATACATGTTTTAAGGTCCCCTGAGTCCAGGATATTGGTTTTTAGAAACATGTCTGTGTGTGACAGTCATATCTTATCGAAAGCTTTATCCGAATTTCACCAAACTTGGTATTTGACCTCCCTATTATACCTAGTAGTGCCGCGAAGCTTTTGGTTGAAATCGGTTAACCGAAAGCTCTACTTTACTCTTGGCGTTTTTTAGCTTTTTCAATTTTTTTCGAAAACGGCTCCAACGATTTTCTTTAAACTTTCTATAGTTCTTAGACTCATTAGTGGCTACAACTTTTATTTGAAACTTTTTCCTGGGAAAATTCGAATAAGGGCGGTTCTGGGATGAAGGTTGGGAATTCGTATATATATGTACATATAGCCCTATAGGTTGTATTCATATAGTACTGTTACATGTATTGTTACAAAGTGCTTATATTTCTTTTAACTAACAGCGAGTATTTTCATAAATGAAAGTAAAAGAAAGTAGTGTGACGCCTCGCACCAGATATTTTTGTAAGTGAAACTTTTTTAGACAGATTAGGAAAAAATTTAGGATAGTATACGAAAAAAAAACTGTGATAGGTTACTAGTTTATGAAACCATAAAATTGATAAATACGACATTTAGTGTCGTGACATATTTTTGAACAGGTAAAAATTTCTTAAAAGGCGAGCCAAAAACATAAAAATTTGTCTGCTCATGAAAATAGGTGGAAAAGTAGTAAGAGCAGTACTTTTGCAAAATTTAAGGAATCTTAAGTGATTGGGAGGGTGATATACCATTTTAAGGCCAAAAGAGGAGTTAATGGGAGAAATTTGCACATATATAATATAAGTTGTATTTTAAATTTATATTTTTTTCATAAAATAATAGTAGGTAAATGTAAGGTCACTTAGTGGCGTGTTGGACTAGATAGTTGCCTTATACGCCAGTGGTCCTAGGTTCGAATCCCAATGAAAGCGTAGTATGCTTTTCATGGGTTTTTGAATTCGACGATCGTTAATGACCATAGTAGTTGGTGCAACCTTCAAAAACCAAAGAAAAAAAATAAATATATTATATTAAATTATAAACTAGCTGCTGATAACCGCGACGCCGTCTGCGTAGGTTATTATGTTAAGAACATATTTAATTGAAAGCAAAAATAAATTATAAATAACCAGAAAGAACTTAGCGTAGAACATTTTAACTATATACCAAAAAATTGCTCCTTCAGAATCCGCTATTGCTCCAAGTGTAGTTATTAGTTAATCAATAATTAATTTTTCAAAAATTTGTAAATTCAAAAATAAAAATTTCTATATAATCGAAAATAATAACTGTTTTTTTTTTCAAAAAATTGTCCCTTAAATACTCTTTTCGGATCGGCAATTGCTCCAGGTATATAGTTAATTTAAATCAATATTTCAATTTTTAAACTATCAATGCTTATAAGATCCAACGGCAGTTGATGACGTCATAATATGAATACATGAACAAATAGTTAAAAATAATTAATTTTAAAAAATATTGGAAAAATTTGATCAATTATTTGCGTAATAAAAACAGCAGATAGAGAGCTTTAAAACAAAACAAAAATTTAAACTAAAAATTATTTTTGATTTACTTAGTAGCAATTTTAATTTTTGAGTTTGAAAATTTTGAAAAATTTAATTATTAATTAAATATTTACTATTTACCTGGAGCAATTGCGGATCCGGAAAGAGGATTTAAGAGCAATTAAAAAAAAAACTAAAAACATGACGTTTGTATTCCATAGTAATTTTAATTTTTAGTTTGCAACTTTTGAAAAATTAATCATTAATAACTATACACTTGGAGAAATGGCGGATTCTGAAGAAGCAATTTTTTGGCATATAGTTCCAGTTCCTCGCCAACTTAACTCCTTTTGGTTAAAAAATATATGCAATAGTAAAAGGGAGTGTTGAAATGTTATATAATTATTGTAACGGTTGTAACTTAAAAATGTATTTTGAATCTGTATTTACAGTAAAATAAAAAAAATAAAAATGCTAAAAGAGAGTTTAAAAAAAAGCTACAAATAATATTTTAAAAACTGCTAAGCAAATAGAAAATAGAATTCAAAAATCTTTATTAATCTAATATCTCGCTGAGCTGCATTAAGTCTACGCTCAAATAAAAAGTAATCAGTAGGCAGTGGAAGGAGAAACATCCTCTCTTCAGCTCATGCGCATTACACCATTTGCGCCACTCACTCTATCTGTTTTGCTTCTAAAAATCGCATTTTTTAAAACTTTCATTACTTTGTTTTTAATGAAAATATCGTGATAATTCTTTCTTTAGATAAGAATCAAGTATATAAGAAGTAAAACTTAGAAAAATAGATCGAAATCTATCCAGTAGTTTTTGAGTTAAAAGCGAACATTAAAAAACAGCTATCATTTTATTTATATAGATTCATAGATAGGAAGAACTGAAATTGTCTCTACTAGAATAAAAATTGTAATTCTTTCATTTTTTAAGTTTTTAATTAAAATTTTCTTCTTGCCAAACCGTTGATTTATCTTCATATAAGTCATAAGTCAATGCAGCAAACATTATTTATTAATGCAACTTTTTTTTTGTTGTTTGTCCAATATATTTATTGATTACAAACACACTTTATTAGCGTTTATTTTACCATAAACAAATTTGGCTCGTTTATGATTGATTTAACTTTGACAAAAATCACAAACGAGAAAATCTATAATAAAAAAAACTGGAGGAAATAAAAACCTCTTGAATTTCTATGTCATTTGTAGATATAGATATACGTCCCGAGTCAACCCCGATATTTAGGTAATTGAATTTCGTAAAATGTCCCCAATTAAGGGATGAATGACTGAACCTTTTACACGCTTTACTAATTTTGAATGAATGTTTGTCGTGGGTTTGCAAATATAAAAAACAGCATATAGGTATATATAAGCACGGCTGTGTCTGTATCTGTGAAATGGAAGACTATGTGTGAACATAAAATTAATAAAAAATATAAAAAATACAGGAAAATCCCTGATTTAAATATTGGGTGTAGAATACACGAATAGTATAATGAAAAGTTCATTTTTTATTATTCTCACTTTTGCGTTTTTAATTGAAATTAGGTTTATTTGAATATTTAAAGCTCCTATTTAGTGTTTATTAGGTTCTGATTGTATTTGTTATTTTATTGTTAGTTGTTTTTTCTATAACCGTTAAGTTAAATTAAATTAGGTACTTGCATTTAAAATGTTTATCGCTGGCTCAAGTTTCCCAGATAATAGTCAACCGTAGAAAAATCTCAAATCAAGCATATTAAAAATTAATGATGTAATTAAATTAACGCGTTCTCGTCAGTGGTATTTTTAATTAGAAGCAATTTGCTCTATTACTTTACTTAAATTATTTTGTATGTGTTTCATCATTTATTTAATTGCTGCAGTTTATGACTGTGAAACAATTGTCGTTATCGATAGACTTAACAAAACTGCTGATTCCAGTTACACTGTGGAATCAATTTTCTCGGTTGTGATTGAAGAATTTATTTTAGGTGTTAAATCGATTGCTACAAATGCCACTTATATTAAATAAAGTGTGGTTTTAGATGGTCGACAACACGTTGTATAACTTATATGGGAGTCTTAAAGCCCATGCATTTTACACGACAGTGGCCGCATGACAGTGTAAATGTAGAGGCCTCCTCCACAGTCGGATCCGACACCATCTTAAACAACGCCAACGTTATTTTTAAACGCAAATCGAAGAGAAATATGTACATGCAATACTCGAAACTCCTCCATCGATTCATTCGCGATTTGATCTGGTTTTACTTTTCAAAAAAAAAAATAGTTTTTAGTTTTTATGTCGGGTCCACATATTCCATGTAAATAGGACAAATACAACGACCGTCGTGCTTTTTTGTTTGATTACATCCATTCCATATTGGATACAATCCCCAGTGTCACGTTTTAGTCACGCTCGTATTCCATAACGTATGCATCATTTTTTCATCCATTTCATGATACATTAAAAATCGAAACAAAACCATATAGGATTATAAAAACCGTATGACAAGCATTGTAAAAATTTATCATACTAACGATATATGATTTAGGCTCATAAAAATGATTAAAACTATAGCTTCAACTAAATATGAGTGGGTATATTATTAAACGTATTAAAGACAAGGCTACTTGTGTTACAAACAGTAGGAGAAACAATAATAAAAGTATGTATGTATTAACTGTTTTTCTGTCATAGTAGATCAGATCCGGATTCAAAGAAAAGTAGCATTAATATACCGACGCATAGATGCAACATATTCATATGCAGAGCTCCTGTAGAGTTGAGTAGACCTCCTGAAATAAAACACGTAGTAATGCGGATTTTATTACCATAAGACAAACTGAGTTTAGATTTTAATTGCTCTTATCAGCTACACTTTACTTGAAAAAGTTAATTAAAATTTTTTTTGATACCCTGTAGTAAAAGTTTGTTTTCTTTTTTAAAGTCATTAGATTGAGTTATAAATACTTTGTTGACATGTATGTAAAAATAGGTTACTAAGTTTCTTAAGTACTGATTATACATATTGAGTTCTGAAATGTTAACTGTAGCTGTTTTAAATGCTTTAGAATGTATTTCTTTATTGATAAAAATTCAATCAATTTTGGAACCGTTGTTCGAGAATGCCTTACTGATTTCTGCATCTCTTAGAACTCTAAAAGACAAAAATTTAGTTTTTTTTTTTTTAATTGTTAAGGCCTGGTATGTTGATTCTGTAATGCATGTGACTTATTAATTTACTAAACTCATATCTAAAGGCAAGGAGGACTGACATATCATCAGAACTGGATAACTACAATCTAGATATTTGGACACTGAGTGGAAGAAAAAAAGTTTTACTATCTCAAGTTAAGATTTTTTGAAATTCAACACCAAGCGGATGCGGGGAGGGTACAAAGCGTGATTGCTAAACTATATATTTCAGGAAATTCTCACTTGGCAGTTTTAAAACTACAAAAAGTAATAACAATCTTATTACTTTTTAAGTTTCTTAATTGCTTCATTTTATGATTAATAAGAGTTATTTACAGTGGCGTCACTAGGGCTACAGTCACCTGATGCAGATAATCTTTTGCCACCCCCTTCTTTCATGTAACATCTAAAGTTACACAACCAGCACACCCTATGGACCATGACCTGGACTTAATAGTATATAAAGGTCAATTCGTTGACTTCTAAATGGTATATCTGAAGCAATTATTTATTGTATAAACCAAATAGAAATAATGAAAATAAAGCGCCCTTGACGGCGACACTTGGGTTATTATTTAGCTGGACATTTTTAATGACCATAGTTAAGTGATTGAATTAAAAATCCTTATATTAACGTTTTTCTTTAAATGTTTACTCTATAAATAGTTCTATAATCTACCAAATGGGATGATGGGTAGCTCAAGTGACCATATGAAATGATGTTTATCTATAAGTAAAATAATAACTGGATAATTGTATATGGTATGTTTATATAATATTATAATATATTGTCACAAGTCTAAGAATGTGCCGTCATGTGTTTACGGGAGTGTCGCCATTTTATGACTTCGAGGGTGGTGTCATCTGCTCTCAGCCGTGGGTCGACCGAACCAATCCCCAGCCAAAAGAGGAGCACCGTTATCACAGGATGGGTAGAAACCTTGTGAAATTCCAGGAATTCCAGAATATGCTTGCTGTAAGAGTTTCGTCTTTTAGACCACCAGACACGAATTATTAAACAAAAGAATGAAAATTTCTACCAAGGAATAATAGAACCAAATATTCGAGAAGGATTCCGAAATCCTATATAAGCCCCGGAATCTTCGACCATTGTTAAAATAAATAGTGAAAGTAAACCGTTTTAAATAAATTGTGAACATTGTGAAATAAAGTGAAACAAAAAGCAATAATTATAGTGAGCGACAATAATTAGTGAATAAGTGACTGTGAAAACTGAATAGTTAAACAGCGAACTAAATAACTGTTTAAGTGTATATAAGTCATTGTTAACGCGTAGTGTAATAAGTGACCCTGGTGTAAGTTAAATCAATAACATTTGTTAAAAATAAATTTGTTGTTGTTAAACACAAATCCTCGAACCCGTAAAAACGTTAAAATATTATGTAAAGAAGGTTTAAAATAATTAAGTATGTAATTCAAATTTTAGAAAACACCAAGGTAAAACAAACGACATTATACTTAGAGGTGTTTTACACTTGTCATGTCAATATATACTCAATGAATGCCTTATTAATTTGTCCCACAATAATTTCTCAAATAAGTTTATAACTTACTTCCTTTTTACTATACATTTATCTATACACTTAAAAACTAGATTCAAAACTAACTTCTTATATACCCATTTAAACATGTTGTACACATACTATAATGTATATCCGTATGACAACTGTTTATATAATGAAAAGTTTGTCAAAGCCGAATCCAAAAATCCGAAGAATTTATATTTTGATAAACTTTATATCTAGATTCTAATCAAACGTATAAAACGCACACTTTAATAGTTTGTGCATATACCATATGTACATCCGTATGCCAACTTAATTTTATGGAAAGTTTGTTAAAGTTGAGATCTAAAGATCTGAGGCATTTCGGATTTTGATAAAAAAAAATTTCATTGTCTAGCTTGAACATTGTTTATCTGCCGAGGAAAACGTTGATAAATATTTATAATTTTTCAGTTTGATTGCTTTTCCCTTAAACTATCTTCTACGGTTAATACAAATTAAAAATCTCACGCAGATCTCTATATGACTCATACACATAGCTCGTAGAAATAGTGACGGTGACCAGAACGTTAACTAATCAGGACAAAAGAAAAAGGATCTCGGTGAAACAATTAGAATTCCAATTAGCAAATTTCAAAAAAAAGCTTTAAATTTTTTGATTTTAAAGTTAACTAAGACATAATTAAACATTTATTATTAGCACAGAAATGTTTATTAAATAACTATTACATTATAGCTGATTTTCACAAACTTATTTTTTTTTTATTGAATAAGAATAGACACTATTTTTATTCAATTTTATTTTAATAACAAACATTTCTTTTTATTCTTATTTGGAAAATATACAAATACGTACTAAATAACAGAAATACATTATGCTATTGTTAGTAAAGCATTAAAAAAGATAAAAATCAAAGCACACGATTCAAATAAAAAAAAAAAAATAAAGCAATTTGTTAACATTTGCTTTATATTATTATAGAAGTACCCTTAACGTAACATATATTGAAGTAAAACCTTTAAATGTATTGTAGGACAAATCTTTTGGTACAGTTTTTTAATTTAAAAATGTTATGTTACGTAACGCGTTACGAACGTGTATCTGATCATATAGTAGTACATTTATTATGTAAGTAAGCATTGTATGCCAACACAAGTATGACAAGCATTAGAAAACTATGAGTGTTACAAATTTTAATATCTAGTAGTTCATATGTAAATATCTCAAAAAATTAATGAGACCAATTAAAATCATTTCGTTATCTGTCAAATATTCTATTTTAAATGTCTTAAATTTAAACATGGTACATGGCCAAAAGAAGTTTCCCTTATGTGCCCATTAATCTTTGTTTTTCCTTAAATTTCACCAATCAAACATTCAGACACAAAATTATAAGCCCGTTCCTGATATTGTTTACTGTGTATAGCAACAAACAAACCACACTGCATAAGGAAAAATGCTTAACATGGTTTATAGTTTTCTTTCGTATTCCGTACATATTTTTTTGAAATACGAGACATCTTTGCCATTCGTTACAAAACTCCGCGGTAGTTTGATTATCTTCTCGTGCATTTATGTATACACTTCTTATTAGTATCATCATTAACGTGTATTACTCCTTCACCATCAAGAAAAAAAAGCACAGTAGTTTTCATGTGGACGGTTCGGCTATTTGCAACGCTCAAAATAAATACTCAGCTTGTTTTACGCGTCAGGTGGTAAATGATATTAATGCCGTTCATATAAATATTGTTATTAAATATTTATAATATACTTGCAGGTTGGCAGCGAATGACTAGGACAAATTTTATGTTTGAATTTCGATTTCATAAGCCGCTCAAGTTCGTTTGTTCTTCCACATGCTATTACATTTATTTTAACCTTATAAACCATCCATTTTCACGACGTGAAATATATTTTCAAAGACAATTTTAATATGATTAATTAAGAAAAGATGTTAGAGAATATAAAAAGATTTGAACTTTTTTTTCTTACAAGAAGTATTTACATTATCTTATTAAAACTAGGTAGATATGCATATATTTGCCAAGAATGTGTTTATTTTTCGTTTGTCTTTTCCATTTATTTGACCCTTTTGGAAAAATGCCACCCGAGTTGTGAGCGGTTGAAGTGATCTTAGTCGTTTCAGCGCCCATTATTAATAAATATAAATTATCATTTATAATTAGATGCATGATTATAATTTCCGAAGTAACATCGACTAAACGACCAACTACTTGCATTTAGCATGCATTTATTTAACATATACATTTGCCTGTTAGTGCATATATACATTGAGTGCACTTACATATACATTCATAACGACTAACATACATGCAATGTTATTTCTAGCTTATAGAAGTCAAGCAAACACACAAAATGCATATCGTACATTAATTTAGTGCCTCTGTATAAGAGATATATGGCTTACGATATCGAATAAGTTTCAAATTTCATACTGTCTCCGCCATTATTATTACGATCGTTTGATGTAATAAAATTGAAAACGATTTATGGACGTGTTTACAATATTATTGCTTACACTCTCGGAGAAATACCAGGTTTTTGTTGGTCGTAATTAATTTAAGTTATAAAAGTTTCCAGTAAAAACATACTTAATTGTATTAACTCTTATACATAAACTGAATATATCACGATGTTTTTTAAAAACTAATATTTCTTCTTTGAATTCAACCGCAATAATAAACGTTATTTTTAAATGTAATAAAATTTAAGGTCTGCTATAATTGTATTTCTACTTTCCATCCCTACGAGGCTTGAAAACTAGAAAATATTACAAGTTGTATCAATTACGTTTTCTAAATTTACACAGCAGCGACAATAAATCGTAGAAATCTTGCTTGTTCTTTTCTATATGTATACTTCTTCAAGTTTTCTTTAAGTCTTTAAGTGTGAGCACCCATTATTCATATTTTGATGCAGTAAAATAATTACCTATGTTTAGATCTTTGTTGCACGCGGATGAAAAGAAAGAGGCGAGAGAGCGCAAATGTAACGTAAATGAAAAAGATTTATGTAGCGTTTTATTGTTTCAAGGATTGACGTATTTTGTGCCGCTGATGCTCCATTGATTTATATTGTGGCTTAAAAACAGGACTTTAGACTTTATATAAAACGCGACAGAGTGGGATAAAAGAAAATATTGAGAGTTCCTTACTTCCTTATATTGAAGCTATTATAGAATACTCCATTTTTTTTCTAAAAAAAAAAAAAATACATACTAGAAGAAGCTTTTCTTTGACACTCGTGCGTTTCTTAACACATTCTATAAAGTGTATAGATATTATTGTTTTCTGGATATTTTTTTTTCTTATTTTCACAATAGCAAGACATATTTTATACTTATGTCGGTATTTAAGGAGCAGAAAATATTACAAAAGGATTGTTCGATTTATTTTCATCGTTAATTTTGAATCGAGATTCTTGCAATCGATTAGGGATGACGATGAATTATTGACGTGTTTTTATTAAAATAAAAATATTATTCATATTAATGGGAGTAATCAAATATTTGTCTGGAATGGATAATTAAAATTGATGCACATCTTGAACTATATAGAAAATTGGAGGCTGTGACGAAGCAACAATTTATCTTCGGTTTGTCCTAATTTAGACGAACTGGTTCACTTTATCTTCTCGGTATTATAAGTTATGCAAATGATGTGACAACGATGACTTGAACAATTAATTTATATAAATGGAATAGTAAATATTCCTTGTGTTATGCTCTAACAGAAGAGGGATCAGGCAGGTTCTTTGGAGAGGAAGGAGTGGATATATTGTGTTATGCCACACGTTTAGTTCTTGTGTTTGTTACTCGGTACAAGTCAGATATTATACAATCAATCCACAAATAACACGATCTTTCAAAATACCATTTTCATACAATATTCTTCAAATGTCTGATTATTGAACTATTCATTTAAATAATAGTAAATGAAAGTATTAAATATTATAGAAAAAAAATTTTTTCAAGACAATTATCTATATATGTATCTACTAAAAAGTTTATTTTATTTGACAAGAGATTCTAAATAATCTTTATCAAAGCTAATAACCGATAACCTACGCTATTTTTTCCGAGTGAACCCAATTTTTTGGTTGATTTTTTCCGTTCTTTAGGGGTCATCCATAAATTACGTCACACGAATTTCATGATGTTCGACCCCCCCCTCGTCTTTGTCACAGCTGGTCACATTTGTGAGACCCACTTAGTGTGACGACACATATTTTACATATTTATATCTACAAATATAACCAAATAAAATTAACATCAAACATTTCAAATCCTGTGTATAGCCATGGGCTGATCTGGGAATAAACTTAAAAAAACATTTCAAGAAATTTATAAAAAAAAAGATTTATTATATTAATTAAAGATCAAACTTAATCATCTTGAGTCCATGGACTTTGAACCCACTCCTTTAAACACTTAGATTGAAATAGATTTTGAAATGTGACGTCACGAAATCTAGGACCCCTCCCGCCCCTTGTCACTCAATGTCACACTTCGTCGACCCCTCCCTCTCCCTTAACGTGTGACGTAATTTATAGATGGCCCCTTAGTAAATTAGAATATCGTTTTACTAAAACTAAATAAAATATTTAAATTTGACTATTTCTTTTAAATTAACGAAAAATAACTACTGCTGCAGTCTCTAGGAAGAAGAAATTTTGAACACATTTGATAGGTATGATTTTAACCTTACCGCACCAAGTGACATCCAAGCATATTGGTAATATATCCATTAATGTCTACTTTATTTGATGGAAAACCTGTATCGTCTTTTGGTGAGCTCATTTAGTAATATAACGTACAAAATATTAATTAATTATGATGAATTGTCTGTATACAAAATTTCAGCTCGACTGGTTATCGGGAAGTAGGTGAAAATTGTAAATGTAATTCAAATTGTAAAATTCCACCGAAAACACAAATTAAGTCGGAACAGGCGTAGTAAAAACGTTTATATAAATCATATTTTTGATTTACTTTTATCAGACAATTTTACTTGGTTTTAACTTCTGTTATGATTTTAAAGCTTAATTTTACTGCTATAAAACTTTAAAACTTATTAAATATATATACTGGTTAAAAAATACTTATGTCATTTTTTTTAAACAATTTAATCTTATTTTTATAAAATGCATTAATGCAAAAAAACGCATGATACTTTTTTAACAATAAATCTTTAAATTCGAACAAAATTTCATCGCTTCTTTTCTGAATTTAATTCATATCATACATTTTTTGTAAAGAAAAAATAAATAAAAAAAATCAAACCAAGAACTTTTGATGGCAATAAATTGTCATATGCAAATGCAAAAGTTTTCATAAAGTTATTTCAGGATGATTGAACAATTTAATTGAGGTCAATAAAAAAGATAATGTTTATTGCACATGAAAGATGAGATGAACGTGTAATAAATGCTTCGACTGTATTTTCTCCCTTGAGTTCTGTCACGGCGTCTAGAACGTCGAGGTATATTAATTATAGGGGGATGAAGACGACTAAATTTCAAAGCCACACTGAACTCATTTCGATCCTTGATGTAAATATGCACATCAATTTCGAGAATCCTCGAATGGCGACATTGTCTTCGTTGGCGTCACCTTAAAACCATTCAACCAAGCAAAACGTGTGAAAAAGCCAAAATCGATCATACGTACAACATTCTATTCCATTTTCCCAGTTAAATTTCCGTCAATAAATAAATAAATAATTTTCCTTACACTTTAAAACTTTTTCAACGAACCAATTAAAATATGAAGGCTGTAATAAAATTTTGATTTGTTTCATCGTGATTATTATACGAAAGAGGTTTGAGAAAACTTCATTTTCTGACTTTACGATTTTCTTTGAATGTATGTGAAATGTTAGATTAACATTTTTACAACTTTTACCCAATAAATATTACATTTGTATACAAATTTCTGATTTTTTTTTTCAATTTAAAGGTTTCACGGCACTTTAATGAATGAAATTGACTTGGTAAATATTCATTAAATCTATTTTCTGAGAGTTTAACTGAAAGACACTTGAAGCGACATCTTTATTAAATAAAGAGCTATTTGCTGTTTTTCCTTCGAGTCAAATACGTTTGCTCTCCCCTTTATATTCGGAACAAATTTGTTCAGCCAACAAATGAATGAGAGGCATACGTGGAGAGACTTTCGACACATCGGTCCCCATAATATTTATAAGAAATTCTCTTTGAATTTTCCACAACCATAAATATATCACCTATTTCATTACAATTGTTATAAGATCGAAACGTGGAGCGAGAATACGTCTGGATGCCTGCTGGTGTGATAAAGCACGGAATTAAGTTTTACCCCTCGTCATATTTCCCAGTCTAAATTGTTTTCATAAAATCCTATTATGAAAAGTATACAAAACAAAAAAGCTAATAAGAGATAATAATGAAAAAAAATGAGTTTCCTACCAAATTTTAAGTGGTTACAACAAGAAATAAGATGATTTTTTCGTTGTATTTCACTCTTTTTTTCTTAACCAGATGTGGCTATATTCGACGACATGCCTTAATGGGATTTTCTTCTTGACCAATATCAAAGTCGATTTGATATGAAACGACTTTTTCAATATGAGATTTCCAAAGTTTTATTTGAAAAAAAAACCATAGCAAAACTTTTTATTCATATCAAACATATAATAAAAAAATTGTATGAAAATTCTTCAATATATTAGAGGAAAAGGGGTGTAATAATTAAAAGATGAATTGCCGTGTTGTTGATGAACATTTGTGAGATTTTAATTAGGATTTAATTAGGGATGTGAGCATGTTTTGTATGGTAAGGATCGATTCGCGTGCACTTAATAAATGGCAATAGAAAACTCAGTATGATATACAAAGGAAAGAGGATGTAAAGTTTTAATGAAAATTGATTGACTTTTAATTTTATTACGTACCAAACCAGATGCGACTCACAATTCCCGACACTAAAATATTTTCGAGATACCAGCTTTTTTACTAAGGATTACTTAATTTTGACAATCGCTCGGATTTAATATACTTCAATGAAATTATCACGTCTTGAGTCCTTTTCAAGCTGAATAACGAAGAGCTGATTTAGTGCTTACTACATCTGTATATAGGTACTCGCTAGTGTATAATAATAAATCATTAAAGGAGGCGATTAGCCACAGTTTGTGTGCAATCTACTGTGATATTAGTATTTGAGATTATAAATCCCGTCTTATAACGGCTTTGGCGACGTCCAATTCAACCCTCGAAACGTTCACCCTACGATTGGTACAGTAGTAACATTTGTATTAGAATAGTGAAAGAGGCTTGTTATCAACATAACATATAATCATTTAAAATTTAAATTAAATGTAAGTTTCAAAGTTTTTTTTTTTTCAATTAGCCCAAATATACTTATAATAACCATACGATGATGGAATCTTTACGATACTATCATAAATATTTTAATAACATTGAATGAGAACATGCACACTTTATTATGATTTCCATAAAATTGACTATTTTAAAACCGTTCGTCAGTTCTCTCGTTTTAAAAATTGTAATAATAATGATAATGATGTACAACTACGTACTCGTCTATATTTTTATGAATCAATTTCGTACATAAAGATAATTAAAAAGTTTATGAGCTGAAGGAACGGATATAATAATATCTATAATTCCAACGGGAGTTATAGAATACTGACGTAAAGTAATAGAAAGATTATTTATTGTAAACAATAATAGTTTTTCTTCGCCGTCTTTGTGCACACAATATCCAATATAAGATGTAATAAAATTTAAAAATGTTTACTTCATGAGATAGATTTTGCTGGTTTAATATGGAGTAAAACTTCTTAAACGGCGGATGGATATATTGCAATATAGATCGTATATTATTTACTAAGCACCGCATTTAATCATAAATTTTATATCTAGTAATTTTTCATTTAAAATTTCTAAATTAATAAACCACACCAGTGCTTCATGAAAATGGAAAAAATATGTTATGGCAGGCAAAATATGTTTGACTGAACAATTTTGCATCATACTTATTTTAATTATTTTTTTTTTCACTCTCAAATGCTTTTTGGTAATAGATTCTTTATTTTAGATAAGGACTGATATTAAGAGAAATCCATCGTCGGCGAAAATCTAAGGAGTCAATTTTAAGCTATGGACAATTCGTAGGTTACTTTCGTTAAAATCATATAATTTTGTGTAATTTTTATTAAGTATATAAGTATATTAAAAATTCAAATTTCAATTTACTTTCAAAATCTAATTTTAACAATTAAGAGTTGTTTATTCACCTTTGCATACATTATTTGGTGTTAATTTGTTGATAATAGTTGATATATTTTAATAATAGAAATAATCTAGGTATATGGACATTGCAATACTAAGTTTTATAGTAAATTTTTTTTTTGTAAATTTAATTGCAGCATTTTTCCAAAAGAATTCAAAATTACTAACAAATTTATCTTTCCTACGCTCATGCATACACAATGAGTGTATATGTGTGAATTACGCGCTCTCTTACACCACTGATATTCCTATTTTAATTTCAATTTTCAGTTATTGATCGTATCAAGATATTATTAATTATGACAACTTTAATGATGACTTATAATAAATAAATATAATAAACTAAGTCTCTAAGTTTTTAATTTTTCTACTAGCGGCTCCCAGTGATTTTGTTCACCTACTATTTAACAAAATAAGTAAACAGAGTAGGCTTAAGAAAATAAAACTCTGAGGATGAATAGAAAAACATCAGAATTAGGTATTTTAGTCTAGGATTTTGAAAAAACCGAAAATTTTTTTTTTCAAAATCCGATAGTTTATATCTTCAAAAATATCTCCCTTAAAGGATTTTTTAAAATTCAAAAAATTTCCGAAGTTATAGCCGTTTTAGTGTTGTGGCAACTAGACCGGTTGAGACTTAACGAAAACTTTAAACGCGTTTTTCTCGAAACTACTTTTTTCGATGCGGTCGCCATAATATCTCAAGTTCTAATCAGCCGGTTTACTTGAAATTTGGCATTAATATTTTTTAAATATCTCTCTATCGCATGAAGCAACAAAAAATTAAAATTTTAAATTTGTTATATTTTTAAAAAATTCGATCAAGTTAAAAAATGAGTGAAATAATCGATCTTTATTTTTGGGTAGCCGCCATTTCATGGAAAAAATTTTTTGTCAGTTTTGGAGGTTCATGCGAAAGCGACATTTGTACTTATCAAGAATCCATCATTGTTTAATTTTTCAAATGACCACAAGGGTAGAAATCATGGCGACGAGGACACGGTCTTTTTTTCCCCCTCTACTTCAAAGACGCATAACTCAATGAAAAAATTTTTTAAAATTAATTTTGTGTACTATCTGAATTTGAATAGGCAAATGATAAAAAAATGTATAGTAAAAATTTCAAATGCTTTTTTTTTATCAATTGCCAAAAAAAGCTCGAAATTCGAGAAGAGACAGACTTACAAAATGCAAAATATTCAATCTTATTTAACTACTTCAAAAAATTTTCTCTTTATGGCGAATCACGGTTCACTCAGGAACATTTCTTTAAAATTGCATATATTAATTATTTAAGCCACTGTACCTGTCAGCAAATTAGTTAACGCTTTCATATATAGAGAAAACACTACCATATCCTATTTTTTTTTTGTTTCATAAAGAGAAAGAGTTTGCAAGATAAGGACTTGTCAGGTTAGGCAATAAAGTATGATCTTCTTTTTAACAAAAAAGTTACAAGTTTCAATAACCAATTTGAATTCAAATGTTCTTGAACCAAATTGTTTTACTTAAATATAAATTATGCAGGGATGACACCTTGTAGATCGCTTAGTATAAAGGATAAACCAAATCTAATACAAAATCATTTACAATTTCAATATTTTGGTTGTCGTATTTAAAAAAAAAAAATAAAAGCTAATTTAATTCTAGCACTTATAAATAATTACCTTAACGCATAAGTGATTAGAGTAACATTAAAATGTATTTAAATAAATTTGAAATTTCTAGTTACATACAGTATTCTAAATGACATAATTTATATTAATTATCGAATATTGTATACATAAGAATAAGAGCATAGAATGGATTTGTCGCTATTGCCAGTACAATATTATATTTCATATAAAACGAACCATTGAAAATAAAAAATGAAGGGTGTCAAAAAATTTGCACTTGCATTATCAAAAGTTAAACTCGTAATAAAAAACTGGTATCAACAAACATTAAAAGAGCCACCAATCAATTTTGTAATGTCGTTTTATTTGCTTTATGGTGTTATCAAATACTTGGGATTATTACCTATTGGTTTTGATAAGAAAACAGAAAAATTTTGTGTGTCTGTTAAAACAATTATTCCCAGCTTGTGCATGTTAATCATAATTAATTTCATTTTTATTTATGATGATAATTTTCTCGTGTTAGAATTTGAATATTACAACAATCCTGTGGAAAATATTGCAGATTGGTTTTCAATTCAATTCCCATATTTTTACTTAAATATTTTCATAGTAACTAGCATGGTAAACGGTAAAACCATCGCTGATATTTTCAATGAAATTATCAATTTCGATATTGAAATTCAATGCTTTAATATTCGTGTTGATTTTGATGTGCTGAAAAAACGTTTTTCTTTATGGACAATATTATTGTTGGTCGTATTTACTTCAGATCTAGTTTTTGGCATTTTTATATTATTATATTTTGACGACTTACTATATGTTTTTATGGTATACTTTTTTTACTTTTTAACAATATTGACGATTATATTTCTTTTAATTTTATTTCTATCTATTATTCATCGTTTTGAGATGATTAGTGGTTATTTGGAGAAACAATCTCAAGAAAGTTTATTCTTAAAAGGTATGTCAAACTCAGACAAAACCGTTTCAATATATATTTATTTGAAAATTATACAACAAATCGAGGTGTTGTATATTAAGTTATATTTGATTCTTAAAAAAGTTGAGTATGTTTTTAATTTTACTGTTCTTTTGATTGTGTTTTATTACACATTGGGAACTGCTTGTTCAATTTTTTTGGCATTAGTAACATCAAAAGTGAAACCTTTAAATAAACTGTTATATTGTGAAAACGTTACATCTGAATTCATCCAAATTCTTTGTTTTATCTATGTGGGTCAAAAATTACATTCATCGGTAAGTTACTAGTAGTTGTTATAGCGACTATAGAAAAAGAGGAAGACTTGCTGGGTGTAAAATAAGTAAATCAGTTTTAGTCCTACCTAAAAGCGAATACACCAATTAACCACTGTATTTGTAATGTAAGCTGTAAGCTCTCTCTTTTTCCATGTATGTATTATTATAATGTATAATTAAATATTTTTTTGTATCGTTAAGTAATTTAGAAACAAGAAACTACTAAGTATATTTGGCTACGTAGGGTAAGGTATGGTAAGGTACAGAAGTACTCCTTAAGGAAATAATGCTGTAATATTAAGTGTAACTAAAAAAAAATTTTATCGGTATAATTGACTTTATTTATATAACTTTTACAAGGGAAATTTTCTAAAAAAGCTACTTCGGTATACTATTAAGGCACCTACTCGTCTAACTATAGCCTAAATCATACTAAGAATAAACTTTACAGAATATTTAAGGCATTTATTCTTAAGAAGATTATAAAAACTAGTGGGACTGTACACAGATATCAAATATATGCTCAAAAACAATTCTGCTGGTTTAGGCAATATGAAGTAAAACTTCTTAAACGGTGGGTGGATATTTTGCAATATAAATCGTATCTTATTTACTAAGCACCACATTTAATCATAAATTTTACATCTAATAATAATTTTTCATTTAAAATTTCTAAATTAATTAACCACAACAGTTCTTCATGAAAATTTATAAAAAATAGGTTAGGGCAGATTTGACTGATCAGTTTTTTGCATCTTATTTTAATAATTATTTTTCAGTTTTTCTTTCACTATCGAATGATTTTCGGTAATAGATTCTTTATTTTAGATAAAGACTGATGTTAAGAGATATCCAGCGTCAGTGAAAAATATTAGGAGTCAATTTAATGCTATGGACAATTCATAGGTTACCTTCGTCAAAATCTTATCATATTGTGTAATTTTTATTAAATATCTGTATCGATTGTGTATATTGAGCTAAATCCAAAGTTGTTGAAATTGAATTGGGTGCACTAATTAGCACTAGTTATTATGCACTAGTAAATTGATAAATCATATTTCTTACCATTAAGTTTAATAAACAGATGGATATAATGTATATTATAATTTATAAACATATGTATATAAATTTCTGTAATCAATTTCTGATGTTCAACAAAACTTTAAATATCTCCTTTTAAACTTTAAAAATGACAAATTTGGACTTAGCTCACTATACACAATCGATACAGATTATAAAAACTTCCATTAACTTTCAAAATCTAATTTTAACAATTAAGAGTTGTTTATTCAACTTTGTATACATTATTTGCTGTGTCTTTGCATTACCGAGTTGGGAATTTTTTTGTTGTTGTAAATTTAAAGACATTTTCCCAAGAAATTTAAAAATTACCAACAAATTTCTTTTTTTTTACGCTCATGATGCATACAAAATAAGTTTATATGTACGAATTACGCGCTCTCATACACCACTGAAATTCCTATTTTCGTTTGAATTATCAGTTATTGATCGTTTCGGGATAATATTAATAATGATAACTTATATGATGATTAATAATAAGAAATTAAGTTATGAATTTAAGCAAAATTAAATGTAAAAATTCACAAACCGAAAAATCCAAATTGTTAATTTTGTATCTCCATGGAGATACAAAATTAACAATTTGGATTTTTCGGTTTGTGAATTTTTACATTTAATTTTGCTTAAATTCATAACTTGTTTTGTGAATTTTTGTGAATTGTATTTGTGAAATATAATAATTAAGTCCAAAGTCAGCGAAATTTAAATTTTTTTAAGAAATTAAGTTTCAAACTTTTGATTTTTATTCAAGCGGCTATCCGTGACTTTATCCACATACTATTTAACAATTATTTAAACTGAGTAGCCTTAAGAAAATAAGTCTTAATAATAATAATAAGATATAACAATAATAAGACTTAAAAAAGCTCTGGTTATGAATAGAGAAATATCAAAATCACCTAAATGTCATAAGAAAAATCACTTTTCGAGAATTTTATCATAAAAATTCAACAAGAAAGCACACACAGTATGAAGATATTAAAATATCTATATATTAATACGTGAAGAACAAAATTTTTAACCCCTTTTACCGAATATTATACGAACGGAGGAGTATAAGGTATAAGGTAGTATAAAGGATAAACCAAATCTTGTACAAAATCATTTACAATTTCAATATTTTGGTTGTCTTATTTAAAAAAAAAATAAAAGCTAATTTAATTCTAGCACTTATAAATAATTACTTTAACGCATAAGTGATTAGAGTAACATTAAAATGTATTTAAATAAATTTGAAATTCCTAGTTGCATACAGTATTCTAAATGACATAATTTATATTAATTATCGAATATTGTACACATAAAAATAAGAGCATAGAATAGATTTGTCGCTATTGCCAGTACAATATTATGTGTCGTATAAAACGAACCATTGAAAATAAAAATGAAGGGTTTCAAAAAATTTGCGCTTGCATTATCAAAAATTAAACTCGTAATAAAAAACTGGTATCAACAAACATTAAAAGAGCCACCAGTTAATTTTGTCAAGTCATTTTATTTGCTTTATGGTGTTATCAAATACTTGGGATTACTACCTATTGGTTTTGATAAGAAAACAGAAAAATTTTGCGTGTCTGTTAAAACAATTATTCCCAGCCTGTGCATGTTAATCATTATTAATTTCATTTTTATTTATGATGATAATTTTCTCGTGTTAGAATTTGATTATTACAACAATCCTGTGGAAAATATTGCAGATTGGTTCTCAATTCAATTCCCATATTTTTACTTAAATATTTTCATAGTAACTAGCATGGCAAACGGTAAAACCATCGCTGATATTTTCAATGAAATTATCAATTTCGATATTCAAATTCAATACTTTAATATTCGTGTTGATTTTGATGTGCTGAAAAAACGTTTTTCTTTATGGACAATATCATTATTCGCATTATTTACTTCAGATGTAGTTTTTGGAATTTCTATAACATTATATTTTGACGACTTACTGTATGTTTTTATGGTATACTTTTTTTACTTTTTAACAATGTTGACGATAATATTTCTTTTAATTTTATTTTTATCTATTATTCATCGTTTTGAAATGATTAGTGGTTATTTGGAGAAACAATCTCAAGAAAATTTATTTTTAAAAAATATGTCAAACTCAGACAAAACCGTTTCAATATATATTTATTTGAAAATTATACAACAAATCGAGGTGTTGTATATTAAGTTGTATTTGATTTTTAAAAAAATTGAGCGTGTTTTTAATTTCGCTGTTCTTTTGATTGTGTTTTATTACACAATGGGAATTGCTTGTTCAATTTTTTTGGCAATAGTAACATCAAAAGTGAAACCTTTATATACACTGTTATATTGTGAATTCGGTACATCTTATGTTATCCAAACACTTTGTTTAATTTATGTGGGTCAAAAATTACAAACATCGGTAAGTCATTAGTAGTTGTTATAGCGACAAAAGTGATATTTGCTGGGTGTAAAATAAGTAAATGAGTTTTAGTCCTACCTAAAAGTGAAAACACCAATTAACCACTGTATTTGTAATGTAAGCTGTAAGCTCTCTCTTTTTCCATTGATGTATAGTTATTATTTTGTTGTATCGTTAAGTAATTTTGAAACAAGAAACTATATTAAATATATTTATAAGGAGTAATGTTTTTAGTAATGTTTTTTAGTAAAATTTTTATCGATAATTGAATTTATTTATTTAACTTTTACATACATAAGGAAAATTTTCCAAAAAAGCTACTTCGGCGCTATTAAGGCGGTTACTCGTCTAACTATAGCCTAAGTCATACTAAGAATAAACGTTACAGAATATGTAAGGCATTAATAAGAAATTTTTTCAATTTATAAAGATTAGTGAGACTGGACAGTGGACACAGATATCATGTAAATGCTCATGCCATCTTCACGAACTTCCTTACAAAGGCAGCATAATCATGATCCCGGTGCAACAAAGGAATTTCAAATTACAATTCAGGGATAATCTCAACGTTTCCTATGAATTGAGTGTATTTAAATAATCGCCAAAGAAACATAGAAATAGAGAATAACAAGTAAAGTTAATTAACGGTCATATTCTTCCTTATAGAATAGCTTATGCGCATATTTTTAAATTATATTTTCCTGTCAAAGACGATTGGGTACCCGCGTGGGTTTGTTGACAGATGAGACAGGTTAGATCGTTTGCTCGTTAGTCGTGTGATAGGTTAGAATAACATTATTGTATGTCATTGGTTATGCTTGACAACTGAAAAATTACGAAAGTACCATTTAGGCTCCGATACGGCTTAAGCAACCTGACCCTATGCCTCCACTACACCAATTCCAAGATACCTTTAATGTGCCTTACTTGTGTGATAAACTGTATTGTACTATGTACTTTCCTTAAAATACCCCCCACCCCAATCTCATTATCATCTGTCTAATATATTGGAAAATTATAGAACTATACAAAATTTAATGCGTTATTAAATAATTTTTCAAACGGCATCTCTATAGGCGCCTGGTGCCGGGGTACCACTCACACCATCCACGCTATAGCCCTGCTCTTAAAACTTAGAATTTTTATTTTTACCTAGATTTTTATCTTACAAAGCAAGAAATTATTAAATTCGAATTGCTCACTCGGAATTTTATTTCTTAATCAACAGCAATAAGAAGTGAAACTATTATCCAATTTGAAGTAGACAAACACTAAGTTATATATTCAAAAACGTAATACAAAAGAGTAGGTACTGATTTAATCTCCTATTTTTTTCCCGAAAGGTAGAAGAATCTATCCATATCGTTCTATTCAGGCAATAATTTTATTTCATCCGTTATTTTCTATTTTTGTGGTGGAAGTTTTGTTCCCAACTCTCCCAAAATTGATCTTATAACTTTAAGATAAAGTTACTTCCTTATTTATTCCTTATTTTCCTTACCACGGTACAAAAATATAAAAACGTTTTAAGTGAATATACATATATAGTGTAAGCAATGTGAAAAAAAATTCATTTGCATTTCTGACCTCATACTGAGTTTATATTTTCAATTTTTTGGTAGTTTTATTGACGAAAATTAAAAAGCGATTTACTTTAAACAATCAGTACTTATAAGTAATTGCTTAACAATTTACGTTATTAAAAAAACATTACAATGTTTTTAAATTTTAAAAATCTGAATGATCTATTATGTATTTTAAATGACTTAATTAACGATTGCTAATCGAATGTTGAAAATACAATGAATATTGTAGGCTATAGATAGCCTTATTCAGTATTATAAGTAGAGTAGTGCAGTAGGTATTACAAACATATTTCAAACAAAAAGAATAATATAATAAAATATGGGAGTTTAAAAAAATGTGATAATTTCAAAAATAAAATTAACGAGAAAAAAATTTCGTTAAAATAAGAGCCTCAAACCAAATTTGTCAAATCGTTTTATTTCTTTTATGTTGTTGTGAAATACTTAGGATTGTTGCCTATTGGTTTTGATAAGAAAAAAGAAAATCATTTATAATTTCAATATTTTGGTTGTCTTATTTAAAAAAAAATAAAAGCTAATTTAATTCTAGCATTTATAAATAATTACCTAACGCATAAGTGATTAGAGTAACATTAAAATGTATTTAAATAAATTTGAAATTTCTAGTTACATTCAGTATTCTAAACGACATAATTTATATTAATTATCGAATATTGTACACATAAAAATAAGAGCATAGAATAGATTTGTCGCTATTGCCAGTACAATATTATGTGTCGTATAAAACGAACCATTGAAAATAAAAAATGAAGGGTTTCAAAAAATTTGCACTTGCATTATCAAAAGTTAAACTCGTAATAAAAAACTGGTATCAGCAAACATTAAAAGAGCCACCAGTCAATTTTGTCAAGTCGTTTTATTTGCTTTATGGTGTTATGAAATCCTTGGGATTATTACCTATTGGTTTCGATAAGAAAACAGAAAAATTTTGCGTGTCTGTTAAAACAATTATTCCCAGCCTGTGCATGTTAATCATAATTAATTTCATTTTTATTTATGATGATAATTTTCTCGTGTTCGATTTTGAATATTACAACAATCCTGTGGAAAATGTGGCTGAATGGTTCTCAATTCAATTACCATATTTTTACTTAAATATTTTCATAGTAACTAGCATGGTAAACGGTAAAACCATCGCTGATATTTTCAATGAAATTATCAATTTCGATATTCAAATTCAATGCTTTAATATTCGTGTTGATTTTGATGTGCTGAAAAAGCGTTTTTCTTTATGGACAATATCATTGTTGGCCGTATTTACTTCCGATTTAATTTTTGGAATTTCTATAACATTATATTTTGACGACTTACTGTATGTTTTTATGATATACTTTTTTTACTTTTTAACAATAATGGCGACTACATTTCTATTAATTTTACTTCTCTCTGTCATTTATCGTTTTGAAATGGTTAGCGATTACTTGGAGAAACAATCGTATGGAAGTTTGCTCGTAAAAAGTATGTCAAAATCAGAGAGAATCATTTCAATTAATATTTATTTGAAAATCATAAAACAAATTGAAGTGTTATATCATAAGTTATATTTGATTCTTAAAAAAATTGAGCGTGTTTTTAATTTTTGTGTTCTTCTCGTGATATTTGTTTACACTTTAGGAACCGCTTGTATGATTTTCCTGGGAATAATAGCATCAAAAAATAAACCTTTAAACGTACTTTTGTATTGTGAATCCGTTTTATCTTATTTTAATCAACTATTTTGTTTTATATATGTGGGACAGAAATTACAAAATGCGGTAAGATATTCGTAGTTTCCATTTAGACTGGGAAAAAGGAGATATTTGATGAGTGCAACATTAATGCATGAACTTTAGTCGGATCTAAATGCGAATGCACTTATTTACTGTACATATAGACGTCTCCCTTTTTCCGCAGGTGCAAAGTATTATATTATTTTTTAATTATTTTATTTAATGTAATAATATTTTTTGATTCTAATTATAGAGATATTTATAGCACTGTAGTTTACCTCGACCTCACACATATTCATCAGATATCTCTTTAATTTGCTTAGTTCATTTTATTAATTTATTCATTTAAAAAAAATTCTGAAATCAGCAAACATCTTATTAAAAATTTGTTTCTAATCTAGTTTGTAGTTAAAATCAAGTTATTTGAGAAAATATTTTCTAGTTTAACTATATCTTAAAAAATTCAACAGTTTTAGTGCAATAGATAGTGTCAATAACGAGAATTAGAGTTTGTAAAGAATAGAAAATAATTCATATTTCCATTTCAGAATGACATGGTAAAATCACTTAATCTTTACTGATACAATAATTTTCACAGGTTCAAGTTAATATCCCATCAAGTTAACCTTCTGAAACTTTCTCGTAACATATGGTTGATTGCGAATAAGTCTATCACTAAAATTTTGGATATTAGCAGATCTGTTCATGCATCACCTTTTTTTTATATGTTTTATTGGCCTTGAGAACAATGGTCCTTTTATCCAATTTGCTGTTTGAATCGGGCTTGATTGAGAATACTCCCAATGGAGTACTTATCTCTTTATACCACCTAAGTAGGGCAACTTCCTCTTTAATGGTCTACTATTTTGAGTCTCCAGGGCTGGTAACATAGGTGGATTTGGGTGTTGGTGGCGCCTTTCGTAGAATTTGGTGGCACGAGTCTCAATCTTACTGGCTACTAATGTTATTGTTAAGTCCGTATGTAGGGCTTCATTGGTCATCTACCATAGGGCGTCTGTCAGCTCTCTGAGCATTTTTGTTTGAGCTCTTGCTAATATCATAATGCAGAACTTGCTATCAGAGCCCCATTTCTCAATCCCGTACGTCCAGATTAGGACTATTATTGTTTTGTACAAAAATATTTTGTTCTCAAGGGAAAGTTTGGGGCGTTTTCCCAAAATCCAGTGTAGATTCTTAAACCTGTTGCACATCGTTTTCCTTTTTTGGATAATGGGGTGTTTCCAAGTAAACCTTCGGTCTAGATAGATCCTAAGGTACTTAACACTGTCTGATGAGGGGATCTCGACAGGATTTAGGGTGACCGGAGAGCATACTCCCTTTTTGAGTACAAAGGTGAACTGCACTGATTTGGCTTCATTTATAATGATTTTCCATCTGTTGACCCACGTACTCAGCAGATCCAGGTGCTGTTGAATATGCTGAGAGGCAATGGAAGCATCAGTATGAGTTGCCATGATCACCGTATCGTCCGCGAAAGTCCCAGTCAGTATAAGCCAGGCATTTGACAAAGTATGGCACGATGGCTTATTATATAAATAAAAATAAATCTACCACATCTATGGAAACTTTTACAATTGTACCTGGAAGTCTGAAAATTTAAAGCACTAGTCAATACATCACACTCTGATATTTATGATATAAAATCTGGAGTACCTCAAGGGAGTGTTTTGGGGCTCCTCTTGTACCTGTTGTATATGAGAACTTATTAAGCACTGACCAGAAATATTAAAAATAGTGGAAATCATCATGGTCCCTAAGCCGGGTAAAAATCCCACCAAGGTGTCATCGTACATACCTATCAGCCTACTACCCATAATTTCTAAAGTTTTCGAAAGGTTACTATTGACAAGAATGAACCAATTGTACGAAACTGTGCCTGACCATCAATTTGGGTTCAGGGCTGAACATTCATCTATCCAACAATGTCACCGTGTGGTAGAACAAATCAATACAGCTTTCGAACAAAAATAGTACTACCATTCTGTGTTCATCGATATTATTCAGGACAATTGCATAAAATGCATTATTGTATGGTTCCTATTTAAGGACCAACAAATAGATATTTCTATTTATAACCATCCTAAAGGAACCATATATTTTTCCGGGCAAAATATCAACATACATTACCTTCGACCTATAGACTAACTTAATAAACCAACTTACAAATATTTCCTCTTGCCAATATTGGTATAGAAAAATAAACAGATGAAATACCCATATATTAATGAATAAAATTATAACAATTAAAATGATTTATTCTGAAAAAAATCTATAATACATTTATTTTTTTTTGCAGGCTGAAAAAATCGCATTAGCTCTACACAAATTTTGTAATAACATCGACGACTCGGATTATATTATATGTGCAGTAAGATTAAAGGTTTTAATGACATTTTTTAAGCTTTTATTGTTAATTACTTATTATAATTTCAGGCAAAAAAGTTGTCACTTTTCATTCTCCATCGTCCTGCTAACTTCTCTTTATGTGGGTTTTTTAATTTGCAGAATGATTTGGTTATGACAGTAAGCTTTTATTATAAATCTACGAATACATTTTGCATAAGTAGCTTTGAATTGTAATCAAAAAAAAATTTTCAGCTCTTAGATATAATCTGCACAAATGTTGTTACACTGATTCAGTTTTATCGATTTTACTAATATGTGTAAACTCTTCGGATCTTCGCACTGTGGTAAATGACATCTTTACACTGCTGTTTTAATAACGACTAATATTCAAAATTATCTATGTACACCTATCAGCATACAAAACTAATGAAAACAAATCAAATCACTTGCATCGATAAAGGCAAAGAAAATAATTTATTCTACAATTAATTAGTGTGCACTTTCAATTATTCTCTTAATACATTTAAGAGCATTCGTGCAATGTTTGAACGTTTGTATTAAATAAAGCTCACCATTCAAGTTAAAAATTTTTGAATTGATGAATTTCTTTCCTCGATTCCATATATTAATTAAAAATTCTCTAAGTGATTTCTCTCCTTCATCGTCTTGTCACATGGAAAAAAAGGCATTTTAATTTTATAAAAGCGTCTTGTCCGGAGTTGAGAAAAGGGAAAAACTGACGACGACTTTTGCTTTAATTACAGAAACTTTGAATTAACTCTCTTTTGCGTATTGACATTTCTTCGTCGCTTCTTGCGTCCTTCCGTTGCTTTCTGCGAACTCGTAACATTCGATTCGACACATTTAATAAATTGGGTTCATGAAAGATTTATAAGGTGTGGAATGTCGTTTATTCCGGGTGTATATTTTTATATAGGTGTAGTAAGAAGTACATTTTTGGTGTGCTTTTTAATATCAATTTAGTTATCAATTAATCTAATTAAATATTTATTCATATTGTAATTTTAGCAATTTATAGAGAAATAACTATGAGACATTGTAAATTGTTAAATCTCGAAACGTTGAATGTAAATGTATACGTCGTTTATTATTTGACGATTGTAAAATGCATTTCAAAGTAGTTTTCCTGTTCATGTCGTTAAGAATTGAATTATGAACTGAACGAAGACTGTTTGTCAACGCCAAAAGAATTCTCGTTTCTGAACCCAAGGGAAATGCAAGAACTTTTTTACTCACTTCATTTGCCTCGGTGTGGGTATGTGTGTGAAAAATAAACATAATCGTATTCAAAAAGAATAGAAAAAGGCGGTAGTAAACTACTTGACTGGTAAAACGGCATAAAATCGCAGAAAATCAGTGAAACCGCCAAATAGCACAAACGGTTCGTTCTGTTAACTTCACCACACTTCGCGTGTAGGAATCGATCAAAAACACATTTTTCAACTTGGTACATTTCAAAGTTGTATAAAACTTTAATGTACGGGACTTAGGGAACGAGACGTCTTTTCATACCATATAAAAGACACACACATAAATCATGAAACACGTGTCAATACTTTAAGATCGCTTTAAAACTCCATCATCAAATCTCCAGGAAAATTACTATATACCCAACCCTACACCCGATAAGTAGTAGTTAAAAAAACTATTTGATTTGTTAAACGAAACTGTTTTTAAGGGAATTTTTTCATCAACAGATGTTTATCGGGAGACGAGCGAAAGCAAAACGACGATTTTCGTATAATGCACGCGTGCAAAACTTGTCGAAACTTTTGATCTTCGAAACATATTACGCGATGCGAGAGATATGTAACGTTAAGGGCGATTTGGAATGAGAAGTGATGGCAGTGCTGAATACACGAGCTTTTCGCACATATATAACTTTTCTGACTCAACTACATGGAAAATTACTACATTTAATGCATGGGTATGGTATATATGTATACATTCTATGGAGTAGGGAAATGAAGAAAGTTTCCCAAAAGCAGCAAAGACGGTAGCAAGTTGTTGATCTCATCTTTTTCTATTTGCTGATGGAAATATACTATCGCTATTTATCATTCACTGTCTTCAATTTTACAGAAAGTAAAATTAATTCACCTCAGCAGTACGTGAATGGTACATAAGATATTTAAAAATAATAACTATTTTCTCAACAAATTATCAGATGGCTATATAGAATTTAAATAATAAATAATAAGCGTAAAATTATTTTTTCTAATTTTTCTTATTTTTTTCTGTTCCTATATGCTGTCATATTTATGAAATTGAATGATAATGAACATTTTAACATAGCAGTTTAATTTAGATACGCTCAGTGAAGCGAGTGGGTATCAGCTAATTTAACAATGAAAAATGTTTCAATTTATAATTTTCCATGCACAGATGCTTTAGAGCCTAGACAAAAGTTGGGTCCGGTGATTTTGTTCAATATGGCTACGAAAATTTTTTTCTCTTTTACCTAACTGTTTATATAGTAATGATGTATCATAATAATTAGATTGTGAGGGAAGAGCAGTAGCCACTAATAAATGAGCTTTTCAGTACACAAATCGATTAAGTCCACTTCTTCAACTTTTCATGTCAAAACATTTCGTTACCTCTTAACTATATATATAACCGAAGCAAATTTTTCTTATAATACGCAGTAACAGCTCTAAATGATTTATTTTGACTTTTGAAAAACAAACTGTACTTCAAAATCCATTTTATCAATTCAATCAACTTTTTACTTTACGAAGTTAATCGATTTGTACACTGAACGGCTCAAATGCTTTCTTCTCGCTATCTTTATCTTTTCTTCCATTCGTTTCATTTAGTGTGTTCTCGCGATGTTAGCAACGTTTATGTGCAATGGCGGTTACAACACCAGAAACGTCACTTCTTTCTAATAAATACAAATCAACCAATACAGGAATTAAATAAAAATATAATTGTATCCAATAATATATTTTTTTTAAATTTTATTCATTATAGAATGTTCGAATCTTTTAGGTTACCTACTATATTAACAATAAGTTTTTATGTCGATAACTTCTTTTTTTTTCGTGATTCCTATGTATGTTAGATACACGAGAATGAGAATGTTATTTTCAAATATTTTGGGTATTTCAAATTCTATTATCTTATTCACATCCTTATCTACAGGTTTTTGCAAGGCTGCAAGGTGGGAGTGGTTACCCACATTTATTTACATATTTACAATTACAGTGGCCAGCACTAGCCCCGAACAAATTGAATTGCTTAAGGTATATTACGTCGTTTCGTCAGGGCAGTTGCGAGAGGCATCACTGCATGTTCGAATTCCATTTCTAATCCCCACAAGACTACTCATAAACTTCTTTTTGTTTCAACGTACTTAAACTATATTTAATTAAAATTTTTGAAATGTTCTTGATTTAAATTAAGTATACCTAGATATTATAACTAAAATACTAAATCTATTAATATTTAACAACATACAAAGAATATGAATATCAATTTTGCACCTCCTTTTCAAACAATGTAAAGTAGAATATATTAACTGAAAGAGTAATTTTCTCTCGTTTGCACAACTAATTTTCATTTTTATCATAATGTATTTTACGTGGCTGGGGCCTTAATGTCTACGGATATCATAAAATTTTATGAGGTCAAGTTTGGATATTCAATAAACGTGGCTTCATCTCTTGATCGCATTAAAAATAAAATAAAAACTAAAAGTACATTGCATCATAGATATTCAAAAAAAAAGAAGAAGAAAAAAGGAAAAGATGAATCTGGAGCGATCTACTTAAAAACGGTTGAAAATAAAATTCAAGTTTTAATAAAGCTACTTGGATAAGAACAAAAAAAAAACTACAAGTTATAGTAATTCCATCAGAAGCCAAGAGGAAATATTCTATTACGAGGCTAACGTCTTGAGTCGCTGCTTGAATGTTGCAGGTGCATTAATGAACTTCTATTAGAACGTATTATTATGTCCATGGTACGCTCGTGTTACAAATTATGGTTTTATCCGAGATATTTTCATTAATTTAAGCCAAACTCTATACGTTGTCGTTGGAAATATTATAATATAACTGAAAAAGTTTGTTTCTTTATAAATTCGGTTAAAGATAAGATTTATTAGTAATACTAATGTAATTAATCGCTAAACAAGTGTTACATTGTATTACAAACAAAATTAATTTGCAGAAGTACAATTCTAGTGATTGAATTGAGATATTTCTTGTTGTTTCCTCGGCCTTTGCATTTACTCGTTGATATATGGTATTTGGACGTTTCGATATTCCCGTTCATTCTCGTCTCGAGGATTGCACGCCAGCCACACATCCTTCAATCTCTACACATTTCTCTGTTAATTGAACGTTATCAAAGCCCCTTTGTTCATAAATAATAATCTGTTTGAAAACGAAGAGAATATTTGCTGAAATGGAACGATTATTATTTACTCAACATCAATAGATATTATTTATTAAATTTCAATTAATTCATAGAAAGTTTTCAACTGTAATTGTGAATATTGAATAAATCGCTCACACAAAAATGAGATTCTTTTATTTTAGCGTATATCATACGATATAGGTTTAATGTGATTTCGATTGACCTGTTTCAAATATATTGAATGGATTGTAAAATTTTCAAATTATACTTGAATTGTCTATTATACTCGTTCAGTTTTTCAGATTTATTTAATAACTGTACCTATATATAGAGTTACTGTTTTCATATTTCTATATGACGTCATATTGAAACACACACAATTTTATTTTCATTTGGAATTACGGATTTAATTGATGAAATATTATATTTTATGTAGAGCCACACTCAACGTATAATTGCAACATAGCTATTTTGTGAAGAGAAAAATGAAATATTAATTTTTTAAAAATTAATATCATATGAAATATTAATATCAAATAATCGATTAAATAAACTATAAAAATTTTCATTGCATAATTTCAAAAATATAGTAAAAAACTAAGAATTTAAATCTCAAGAATAAAGGCGTTCAAAATACGTGAACTCAATAATTATTATTTGCACAAAAGGGCTTAGTCTTAAGATCGCTTTCTGAGCATTTGGCACGTTAAAAATTTATTTAAAATAATTAGCATACAATATTTACACCCAAATTAAAATTATATACCTACTTACACGAAGAAAAATCAATGTTAGATACTTACACACTAATAATAATTATGTAACCTAACAGGTGTTTTGAACCAATTGTTATCGTAATCAACTCCAGTAATTTACGATCTATAAATTATAAAATTCTGAAAATATAATTGTAATAATGTTATTGTGAAAATGATTTAATTTCAAGCTCCCTCTTTTATGACTTATTGTATACATTTACTTATCATGGTAATTATGAATTCGTTTATATTCTTTGCTATGAACAACAACACGTATAGAACAGCTAAAAATTGTTTATAAGTGATGTTACGATATTTCTTTCAAGGAAAGTGTCTGCAGGTATGGAACGATAAATTTTTAGCCGTAGATATGCACAAAGAAAATTGATATTTAAGCACAAAAATTAAGGTGAAAAATATTTTTTATCTCATGGTATGTTAAAATATCTGCTGCGACTCGTCAACGTAATTTCTTTTACATAAAACTCGCAGTTTCCGTTTGGGCCTGTGCGTGCAAGCGAGAACGCAATATAAGTGATAGAGACACAATGTAGTTCTGCTACTGGAACGCCACCACGCGAGTTTCTTCGAGAACTTCTACAATAAGCTATGCCTTGTATTCAATAATTGTTGAATCCTATACAACGTGTTCTGTGTTTTTTCTACAATTTACTTAATGAGATTTACCTATGTACCTTATTGGTTCCTGTCAAAATTTTCAGTCTGATTTCATTTTGAAAAAATTGTTAATTTTCAATTAACTCCTTCTTTGCATTATACAAACTAATGATAATTCAGTGTTAATAATTCAATTCAATTCATAAAAGTATGCAATTTTTTATCAATGTTTCTTTATGACGTTATCACGTAAAACTTTCGTCCGTACACCGAATTTACAGACAACAAATTGTTTTTTTTTATTTTTTATTATTGAAGATTGCATCAACTGCTACGGCTATTAGTAACCAGTAAATCTGAAAATCCATGAAAGAAATCTTCAGCTTTCATTGAAATTTGAAAAGAAAATCCCTATACTTCAATTGCCTATTTCTAATTATTATTCAAATCATGTGTTCACTATATGTGAATAAACTTATATAACAAATGGTATTACTTTGAAAATATATCATGTCCTTATAATGATTTTACAAATAACTGAAACAAAGGATTGTACATTTTTGAAAAAAGCTACATGAAAAGTGAAAGAAATATTGATATACGTGTGGAGAAACATGTCGAAAATTCTTCTTAATCCCCATGAGTTCTGTGCCTGGTTTAAAATTCTACCTTTGCCAGCAATGACTTTTGTAACAACAAGAACAACACTAACACAACAACGTAACAAAACTTTTATTTCCATAAAAAGTTTTATGTTCATGTTGTTTAACAAGGATTACGAACAATAGACGAGGTGAACATTTTGTTAAATGAACCTTATGCAACAAAAAGGCTTAGATTAACGGGAGACACAGAACGAACTTATTAATTAAAAAAGAAAAGCGATCAACAACCTCATGAGCATATGAAAGGCAAGAAAAAAACTTTATATTTATTATTTTATGTACATAGTATAGAGAGCATTGTTTATATAAGATTTATTATGATATTTTTTTGTATAAAAATTATGCGAAAAATAAACGTCGGAACGTGGATATTTACAACAAAATATTCCAACGTTTTATTAAATGGCAAGTTAAGAAAATTATGCAAATGAAAAACGCGTGAATACCGCGTGGATAATTGGCACAAAAATAACGTTTTCAAATAAATTCTCCGTTGTACAACCACGGCTAATTTCATATTCATTTTAAATGTTTTGCTAATTTCGTTTTTATTTCTTTTACATTATTCTATTTTTGAATTAAGGCTCTATGGCCATTATATCATTTCAGATACGGAACAATAAGCATTAGCTTTTTTATAAATGAAAAAAAAACTGTCTCAAACTGAGACACATAAAATATAAATGAAAAAGGTTACCAGTTTTCAACATTATACACTTACAAGGAAGGTATCACAGGTGTCTTCTTTGGAATTCGTTCATTTCAAAAACTAAGTAGGTTTGTTCCAATCATCCTTCTTTGGTGATACACAAACATTGACGAACATTGAGAAGAGCAAATAAGAGTGAGTGAAAGAACTGTTTGCAATTACTTTGTGCGCAAGTCTACCAGTAGCTTAAGCTCAAGTTCGACCTAAACGATATCGCATCAAAAACTAGAATCGATTATCATGTGTTTAGATCCAACCACCATAAAGTGACAAGTTTGCTTGTATTACAAACTCACTCGCTCAAGACAGTGCATAAGCATCGCCAAAAAAGTCAGGAACGGATTTTGAGCTCTCGAGTACGAAAATGTTCGGTTATGATCGTGTTGGATGGTCGCTTGGAAAGAACTAAGTATCTCATTTCTTTTATTGGCTAAAAAATAGTTTTTGGGGTTGAAATGCACTCTCAAAATTACCCCCTTAACTTAATTTCTTCTATTTTTGAATTTTTTTTTGGAATTGGAGTTTTAAGGATTGATAAAAATCAAAATTGGTGAATCATTGAAACATACGGCCAAATGTGAACTTTATGTACACTATATGGAAAGTTAAAACTTATAAGTTAATGCCCTGTAAGCACTGAATGATTTTTAAAGCAAAATTTTCAATGTTTTTGCATCGTTAGCCATCCATTAAGAATTTTTAATCGGAAATAAAAATAATTTGAGATAGATCAAAACAATGATACTTCGACAGCTTTTTAACTAGTTAATCCTAAGTTATGTTTTTTTTTATTTTTTGATTGACCGCCTTGTTTCATCTTAGGTTACTAGAATACGTAGAAATACATACATTCATATATTGGATAACCGCACGGGTGGGCCTAAAAGATTTATGATTGAATACTTACCTTTATAAAAAAAAATCCGTGATAACTATGACGTCATTTAGTTAAAAAAATCGTCAAAAAATGGCCAATTTTGATTCGAAATCAAATAAAAAGGGATCAGTACGAAAAGCCATTGAATTATCTGTTATGTTTTTTTTATTCTGACCCAATGAATGTATCATAGCAGGATATCCTACAGCAGCCAAATCTTATTTTTTATTTACTTACGATTTTAATCTTTCTGTTAACTATGAAAAACTAAACATTTTTAAATTATCTTGACTGCAACATACACGAACTATGTTTTTGTAATGAAGTAACTAGGTATATGAATGTGACCTAAACCCCACCCCAAGTGTGGGGTGCTATTTTGTGTGCATATTTTTATGCACGGACGTGTTAAATATACGACGTACGACGACTGTCCAAAAACACACCGTGCACATAAACATGCGACATGAATGCATGAATGTGTTGTGTACATATAAAAGAGCATGCATACAAAATGCATGTAGTTGCATTTTTGTCAATGTATGCATGTTATGTTTATATAAAAGGTACAATATACATAAATATATCATTGTTTCACTAACAAGGCTTGGTTCGGTTTATTCCTTTCATTCTTAGTCTTTTTATTATTTTCTCACTTTAACCGAGGTAGAATCAGAGATTTTAAACACCTGATGAAAAAAAGAAACATTTACCAGAAACAATTCTAAATAAAATGACCTCGAAAAAGCTAGATGAAAAGAATGAAATAAATTTCTCATCTCATCAAACCCTTTTCAGCTCTCTGAATATTAAAGATATAAATGTTGGTATGTAAGTAGTTGTGTGTGTATATGTGCTTTACATTGTTCAATTTCGCTATGTTTAATATTAAAAAAGTCTTGACAATGTTTTTCTTATTTTCGAAATGTGGAAGACTAGAGAAGAAAACGTTTATGTTGTTTGAGAGATGATGCTGCTGGCTGATGACGGTATTCAAAAGATGTTTAAAACGTTTATAATAAAATCACGTATGACGAAGAGATCAAAGAATGAGACGCTGTACGCGAACGAAACCGGGAATCCCTGGAACGCCTCGGGCTATCTCCGTTACAGATCAACGTGAAATATTCTAACAACGTTTCCCTAAATGCTCGTTGAAGAAGGCAAAAGATAACGAAACCAAAAAATATATATACAAAATAACTTCTTAAATTTTCAAATTATAAATGTTTTAGATGAAAATATCGGGTTTGTAACATTTTTCTACTTCACTTATCAATTGAGTGGTTATTGTTTGGTTTTGGAAAGCATATTGAAAATTTTTGTGCTTCTAGTTGTAGGAGGATGGAGATGTCGTCGACGTATATTGGAAAATACGTACTATAATACATACATACAGTACATACGATTTTGTTTCAAGTTGTATCTTATTTTCTCGTCAGCACCAATAACAAAGGCCAATAGGTCTTTCAATTTTAATGCTATTTTCTTCGATAGTATATTCCTCCACCTCACATATAGCAAATGGATTACTTACTTAAGCTCTTTTGGTCCTTGTACACGAGCGATTTTCGTTTTAGTTTTTTTCACTTCTATTTTGTTTTGAACTAAAACTTTAAGTAGGTAATACTTCGTTTTCTCCTTACCACTTCCCACCCAATAAATCCTTTTTATTGGTTAATATTTGTTTGTTTTTCATTCAAACATTTGGTTGGAGAGCAACTTCTATTCGTTTTTCTCAATTCTTCTATTGTAACAATGTGCCATGATTTGTTTTTATTTTACACTCGCGTTTGTTGCGTGATTTTTTTATTTTATTTTCACTGTATCTCCTCTGTTACAACTTCTCATTCACTGTGAAATGATAAAGAGATACGATCATTTTCTTTTGGCGTCGATCAGATTGTGAGGTTGCATTGTGTCAATAAGAAATGAACTAATTTTTTTGTTCGCTTTATTCTCTGTTGTTTCAAGGCACGTTTACACCTAAGTTTCCTAAGAGGTTTAGTTTCAGACGAATTTATTTATTGCATCCTCGGATATTTTAGTTCATATTTAATTTTCTTGAACTTTTAGACATTGCAGTAAGTTTATACGGGATATCTTACAGAAATAACATCAAATCCATTTCAACATCATTTCCAACCATAAAGCTCCTACAAAAACATAGTCAATTTCATTCGGCTTGTATTTGTTAAGGATTTTTATTGGTAATTTTTTATTGGTAATTTTTTGATTCGTGGTTTTTTTTTTTTGTAAAAAATTTTGTGATGTCTAACCAAAAGAAATTAAAAATATTTTTATCGCTCATTCCAGAATGATTTCTCCAGAATTTTTCTGTATTCTCTAGAATTTTTTTTAGTTTCTTAAAAGCCTAAAATAACTAATACCGTATGACACTAAATACAACTTTTTGACAAACCCAATAGGTAGATTTAATAGAAGTTTTAGGATTCTTCTTTTTTAGACAGTGGAAACAATTTTTCTTTTAAACACAATAAAAGCGCCTCATCAGACCTCATAGAACCTAAACCATTTTGTGTAATCACAAAGAGCAAAATCAAAAACGCTTTTCTAACTTGGGAGACCAAAACCAAGGCCTCGCACCAGAGGAATACTACGGGGCAGACAAGTTAGGTATAGACAAGTTAAAATATTCATAAAATACTCCAAGAAGAGAACTCGTGACATATTGTCACTCGGCAAAAAGAACGTAATGTTCCTAGCAAGCCTCTCTATACAGACCACTGTACCCTAAATTACCATCTTCACAAGATCGGTAAAGCCAACACCAGCATTTGTCGTCTCTACTAGAAAGCGAGAAAATACGACGGAGCATATTTAGTGCTCATGTGAGGCAGCTTTCTGAAGACTGCATTTCGAAAAACGACGGACATGACGCCTAGCGAGATAGCTACGGCAGTGAAGCCAGATCGTGGGATTTCTTTACCCCCACTTAGCAGCACATACGTCATAAATTGAGGAGAAAAATGTCCCTTCCATATGACACGGATATGCACGGATAGGTAACACACACTTACAAAGCGTTGTATGGGTGTTGTTTTACCTATCCGTGTCATATCCATGTCATATGGAAGGGACATTTTTCTCCTCAATTTATGACGTATGTGCTGCTAAGTGGGGGTAAAGAAATCCCACGATCTGGCTTCACTGAGCTACGGCAATCCTTATTCCCCTAGACAGGTGCTGGCTTTCTTTAAAAGCCTGATGCTCCCCTAGTTAATACAAAGAGTCACATCAAAATAGGCTTTATTGGTCGCGGTGATAAAGAGAAAAAATATCTTAAGAAACAAAATAAAAAGAAACAAAATAAGACGCTTAAGAAATAACAATTAGGTAATAAAAAAAAAGTCACACACAAAAATTACTATTAAACGAAACTAGAATGAGCCATGGTTTGGCAAACTTTTTTGACTGCGGGTCAAAATCAACTAATATTTGAGTATTAAATACACCCCCAATTATTTTTTGAATTATTGTTAAATTGACCTCCATGTGTTCGTGTTAAATCCGCAAAAACTGTGTTAATTAATGCCAAGGGGGTCATTGTTCGTTTACCAGATTTTCATTCATTGACGGAATGTGAACTTTTTGACATCGCAAAGTTTTACACAAAACTAAATGTTTTTACATCAAAATTATGCTACAAATACGATTTGCATTTATTCTATGAGCACTTTTTGTCGTGGCAATATTTTTTTATGGGGATAATTTGTCGTGGATATTTTGTCCGGGGATCAAAACGTATATGAAACCAATAAAAGATGCATTATACATTACATCAAGAAAATAATTACAATACGCTCAAAATTTTTTATTTATTTATTTATTTATTTTATACCTATATTATTATACTTTAGTGGAACTAAAGTGGGTCGCTTTAGTGACGGTGACCCGTGGGTCATAGGTTGCCGACCATTGAGATAAACTAAAGGTTCTTTTATAGACACTTTTGAGTTGAAAATAATATCCATTACTTGATATGATTTTAAAGCTTTTTGGTAATTTTTCAAGCTACTTGGCTTCAATTTGACTTAAAATTAATTTAAACTCGAGCCAAATATTAAAACTTAAGTGCCAAATCGAGCAAAACATTGATATCACAAGTTATTTCATTATACAAGCTAAAATGTCACCCGGAGTTAATTTCTAAATATGTCCAACTACTCGATTTGATGAATCCATAATTGAAAATATAATATTGAATTTCTTGATTTTCTGTGTTTGCGTATAAATCTTGAATATTCTATTGGAAGAAAAAATTTTTTTAAAATTCTTTGTTAAATTTTTGGTTTAAAATCAGTCATTCTTATGGAACAAAAAACGTTTTGATTCTTTACTTAGGTAACTAATAAAATTAAATTAAGATATTTCAAAAATGTGTAAAGGAACAAGAGGCACGTGGAGCGACGATTATTTGTCTTTGTAGATTTCCTTACCTTTAAACATCCATTTTATCTGTCCTGTTGCGTCTAAGGATGAAATGTTAAACTAATATTTACCCTCATACCAACAATGTTCAGGTATGAATGCTCACGTATTTTATTTATTTTTCGAATTCTTTTAAAAAATTATTAGTAAGGAAATAATATATGGCTTCAGGTATCCAACTAATTTTTTAAACTCATTTACAATTTCATGTACCTACACATACAAACTGATACATAAAAAACTATTTCTTAAAATAAAATTTTTAGATACTACTTATAGAGGAAGTTACATTTTCAACAAATACTATATCTAATGTGCTATAATCAACTTATTTTTTAAAGTGAATACTTTAATTATATTCACTCTATCATATATAAATATAAATCTTTTATAATAAAAGATAAGTAATTTATAAATAGATTAGCAATGAAAACTCAAAAAAGTTGCTCTAGTTTCTTATAGAGAACTTGTTTAAGTTTTTTTTTTTTTGCAAAGCGTTTTAAAGTGATTTATAAAGTTAGAAAGTCTTTAACGATAAACACAACTGCAGATGTCATATTTTCTCTCAAGAGAAGTTGAAAAAATTTAATCTCATCTATTAAATAGAAGAAAAAAAATTATCCATGTTGAATTGTTTTTGATTAAATATTTTCGTTGTTTATATTGTACAAATTGCCGAAAGATGATAAAAGAACCAATAAATAAACGTAGTCGTATTCGTTGAGTTCGTATGGAAATATAAATAAATTGTCGTTATCGTATTTTAATCGGACGGCAAAAGTTTGAGCAAACCTTTTAAAACAAACAGATGAAATTGTTGCGAGTAAATTTCTCGTGTTTTAATGATAATAATAATAATTTTCCTAGCACATTATGAATATAATTCATTCCGAGTCTGTCGCAATTAATTTAACATAATATATCACATTAATTTATATTCCATACAGTCTTGTTTTAAGTGGAACCTTGGCAATAAAGAAACGGACGAGCGATCTTGCTGTTTTGATCTTGTAACAAAACACGAGAAACTTGAAACACCTTCCTGGCTCGCGTCGCTGTCGTCCCCCTTTTTACTCTATTCTTTTAAATAATTTCGTGTTTGGGGTACGAAATTTCGTTTAATCGCTATTATAATATATTTTTAGAGTTATCGTCACTTGATTTGGTTCGTCCAAACTGAGAGGATGTGTTACGGCAGTGGTTTTAAATCTATGGTCCGTGGACCCCTGGGAGTCTGCAACGCTATGTATTAAGGTGAATCTCAGTTTTTATACTTGTATACTTGTGCATTATAAATTAACTCAATCTACACATACACAATTTTATCGTTTTATCTTTAGGAGGTTCGCACTATACTTAAAGAGTTTTTGAGGATTCATTATGGTAAAAAAGTTGGGAACCACTGTTAGGGAAATAAAAAAAAGGTAGATATTCCTCATTTATGACGATCCCAGTTGGAGCAAACTGTGCCTTGGCTTATCGGAGCGCATCTCATTTCGTCATCGTAATCAGAAATGTGTATGTGTTGTTCGTGTTTTGTTGTTCTTGCCTCGTTTTTATGTCGTTTTGATTGTTACAAGATAAAAAAGCAAAAGTTCGTACACACAAAAATGAATATGTTCACTGAATAACAAATAGATTTATTTGTGTGGACGTTTTTTGCTCTTTTCTCCGATTTGTACTTCCAATTCAGGTCTCGTACTAATAGATGAATCCACCAGTTTTTGGATTCATTTTTGAATACGTGAAATGTACCTATTTAGCCTTTGAGCAATTCAATATGAAACACACGTAAATATATTATCAAAATTTATTTATATATCGTGGGAGAAATCTAAAAAAAAAGTTTAGGTTGTCTTCTCTCCATATAAAAGGTATTCATAAAATATTATTTAAAAACTTATAAATTTATAGCTGGTTCGTTTACGAGTATTTACATCATTCTCATCACAACATCAATGATTATAATTATTATTACGATTATCGACGGTCATAAAGTGAATTTTCAAACTGAAATTAGTGTAATGAATTTGAATCGATTCTCATTATGCTGATGCAGTAAAATCTAAATGAAGGTAGTGAAGTTCATAGCGAGCATATAGCGATTTGCCTCTCTTTATGTATAACAAATAAATTGAAAATAAAAAGCAAACGGCGGGACAGGACGTGAAAAAAGCGCGTTCTGTTCGTGCACTTTTACAACAAATTTCTCCCTCACTCGTATTGTAACTACATATATAAAACTGCAGCAAACACGAATTGAAATAAAACTTCATCATAATAATGCAAATTTAATACATAAATCATTCGGCTGTACCGTCCCTCTCCAATGCATTCACCGGTAATAAAATCGTTCACGTTATCTCTAGCTTGAATTAATTTCATTGTTGTAAAAATAAATGTACATAGAATAGAAGTCATTTCGCATAAGTCTAATCGATATTTAATAAATGCAGAGTCGGAAGAAATAGTTTACAACTCTGCAAGTCCATCCGTCAGAGACGTAAATATAATTTTATTCCTGGTTTATGTAAATCACAAGGATACAAACAGGCTATGCAGATCATTAAATTTCTTTTCATGAATCATCGAATCGATATAGTAAAGTTTTCAGAACTTTCGCATGTGAAGGTATAGATTTTTCAAATGCATCGTTGCAATAACAGTTTTGCATCAATGTGCACTTTTATTTCTGTCTGATTTTCTTTGCTTCATTGTAAATTCATATGACAACAAATATAAAAACGATAAACTTTTAAAAATTGTTATCCAAACTTATTTACCATCCACCTGCAAAAAAATCCTTAAATTTTCATGACATTTTCTATACTTTTTCTCATATTGACAACCTTTATTGTTTCCTTCCCCATTCTATAAATGTAATAATATTCAACACAAATACATATTTTACTGTATAATGATTAAAGTTTAAGCTCCTAAACGTGATCTTTAAAACATACGAAACAAAACAAATATGAGATAATTTGTTAAAATTGAGTAAGCACTTCGTACGCTTTCTCGACATGATTTTTCGACCAAATAAATGAGGTTTTAACATATTCTGTGAGTCGGCCTAAATTCCCTTATCTGCGGAAAAATTCAAAGCGTCAAACTATAGAAGCATTTTTATGATACATAAAAGTCATACACACATAAAGATAGTTATGTTTATCCATATTATACATATATGCAGAAAAAGGTCATAAACGGTCGCAAATAAATTTAAATCCCGAAAAAAAATATATGAAAAAAGGAAGACTACTCACATAAAATTGTTCTTGTGAATCTCACGCTGCTGTGTTATGTATTTAAAAAATTTAATAAAGCTGGTGAATTTAATAACATTTTCACAAATCACTAGAATGATATGCATATATAATATTATTATACTTAAACATATTATACAGAAGAACCGAGAAAATGTGATAATAAAAATTTAAATTTAAATGAACGAGTTCAAATTTTAACGGAAAATGTTGAGTATGTATAATAGTATGAGAAAATTGTCTAATATTATGAGAAGCGAAACTGTTATGAAGGTAATAAAGATATATAAATTTATATTTAAATGAAAAGGTAATGCTAGAAATAGAATAATAGAATCGTGAACAATGAATATGGGATAATGCGATATATAGTTGCACTTCAAATATGATATTCAATTACATATTTTGTTATTTTATAAAGTTGGTAAACAATAGTTTAATTGAAAATTTGTTTATTTACATGGCTATATCATTACTGTGACCCATAAAAATATTTTAATATAATTTTATGATGTAGATTTTTTTATTGTTGAGTTTAAGCGTTTTTTGGTAAGTCCATTGCCAACGCTTAGGCATATATGCAAAGTCTCAACGCTCCAAAGTACTGACATAAAATTGATTCAGAAAATATTTTAAAAAGCAAAGGTTTGTTTCACCACCTATTGATAAAGCGATAGAAAACCTATACAATATACATATATTCGATTATTTCGATACCTTATAAGTTTTTTGTTTCAAAATTGTAATTTGGTTTTTGGAAAAAAGATTATCTTTTTGTTATTTATTTTAAAACGTTATCATAAATTATATTAATTATCGATGCGAAAAGCTCTTAAAATGTTTTTAAAATGTATTATTAAAAATTAAAAATTGATAAAATTTTAAAAAGAACCACCTGACTAAAAACTAGCCACGATAGATATCTTCATGTTTTTGACGTCATAATGTTGCAACGACAATTTATTTCCATAGTAACAGTACGAGTTTAATATCAGTTTGTGTTTCAACGCTGCCTTTTCAGCTAAAAAAACTTTTTATTTATTTGTTTATTTAAGGTTGCATCAACTACTATGGTCATTAGCGACCGTCGAATCCGAAAAATCAAAAATAAATCTTGGACAAAAAAAACTTATTAATTACTAGTAGTAGAAGATCCAAACCTACATCGACCATCACCGAGTTGATAATAGAATGAAACATATTTTATCATGAATTTAGTATATAAGAAAATATATTAAAAATGGGTTGCCTAAAAAATCCTTGACAGACTATTTTTAATTAGTTTTTAAAAAAATGAATTTTTATAAAATATTGCAACAAATAGAAACATTTTTACACATCACAGGCGACTGCGATGTTGGATCCTTTATTATTACACAGTATACTTACCTCGGAACTCTCTGTCACACATTTCCACGCGCATTAAAATTTAAATCTTTAAAATTCGCTCACCCCTAATAGGACCAAACTGTTTGCAGACAAACCTATATCAATGTGTTCGCAATAAAACAGAGCTTATGGTGATATAAATTTTTTTCTGCTATCTTGATGTTGCAATATTTTATTAAAAATAATTAGAAATAATCTGTGTCTGTCCAGGATTTTTTTAGGTAACCCATTTTTAATATATTTTCTAGTATACTAAATTCATGATAAAATATGTTTTATTCTATTATCAACTCGATGAAGGTTGATGAAGGTTCGGATCTTAGACTATAGCGATATACTTTTATAAAATACTTTCATCAAAATGATCTTCACAACAAAATAAAAAATTGTCGCTGTCTTAGGATTAGGTCGTCGCACTGCTGGGAACCATTTACTTCAAAATATAACAGCTTTTGGAACATTTAAATACATTTTTTTGGGGAGTTGGTTTTTTAGTATTCGTATCTTTTGGTACGAAGCAAGCACGATAATTTTTAAGGTTTTGTAATTTTGATATATGTATCAATATATTGACGATAATAAGATGTAATCGATTAAAAGTTAAAACATTGAATCACCTTAACATTTAACATTAATTAACATTTAATGAATTAACATTTTGCCGTCACATTCGTTCTAGTTTATTTGACAATTATCGGCGTGTTTTCGGTACTAGATTTAAAATTTTATTTTTAATTTAATATAGGAGTAACTTTTTAGTCAGAACGAAAAACAAACTAAAAATAGATTTACTATTAAACGTGTATACGATCTTTCCATTTATTACTATACTACATTTATTATCATTATTACTACCTGTTTTTTTCAAAACTCCAATTGCTTGTAAGTTATTCGCCACATTAAATAACAGTTAAATTCTTTGTAAGTCAAAACAGCTTAAATTACCATGCTAATAATAAAACAACCCTCTTATGAAAAGGTTCCAAATAAAGATATTTCAATTTGTAACTATAAACATCAACTCAAATATTACAATATAAGTAGGTAACCTAAGTAAGTTAACGAAAATATAGTAATGAATAAAAAAATTATGCTTATTGAATTTGTATCTCTTTTTATTAAAAAATGTTCTGTATATCATTATAGTATCTTTGTTAATTACTAGAACTGCCATTATTTTACAAAATCAAAGACATGCAATGACGGAAGGTTAGTTAATACTACGGAAACAAAGAATAGATTGCTTCAGTAGCCTTTCAAAAACTATTTTTTATCATTCTTAATTGATTTTGGCTAAACTTTAGGCTACTTAAAAATTTTACTTCTGTAATTTCAAAAAATCTCACTTTTTTATTTTTATTTCTCACCACTCCAGTTTTCTGGAACCTTTCACTGACTTCAATAATTTAATTTTGTTTTCTAAATCTGTGTAAATAAAATGATGTTGTTTTATTGGTTTTTAAAATTACTGCATACATTTAATCGGTCTATTTATTTCCTGAATGTATATGTATAGGTAGTTACTAGAATATTGATGTTAAATATTACAATAATTATTTTATTTTCATTCTGCCTTATTAGTTTAAACTTTAGTTAAATAAACGTAAACAGTTATTAACTATAACCAAAATATAAAAGAAATTCTAATTTCATTGATCTAATAAAAATAAGTGACACATATATAATATATATACATCTTTTGCACCTATTGAATAAGATGATGTTCCTAAAACAAGTAGTGTATCTAGAGGTAGGTGCTAGGAGAATCCATTTGATGATGTGTGCAGATAAATACTAATGTTCCTCTCAGTTTCAACGAGAGAGAAAAGATAGAGAGACTATACCTTTCCAATGACTGTCTATAGACAATATAAAGTAAAATAGCAATAAAAAGTTATATGAATTTTAATGTCATCCACAATGACGACTACAACCAATGCGATGGTTATGTAACAAGCCGCAGGAACTGATTCTTACAATGGTGCTGAAAACGCTAGCTTTTTTGCAGTAATCACCCTAATGGTATTTCTGTCTTTTTCTCAATTACTTAATTACATCTTGAATAATGATTTGTTTTGGTGTACACTTCAACTGATACCAGAGCCACTGCCACGGTCCATTGGCATAGTACCTGCACCAAAACAGTCAAACAGCATTGTGCTATGGGACTTTTGACAGAAACATCTAAGCCACTGCTTTAAAATTTGCCAAGACTGAAGGTGCTAACGGAACGAATTCGTTGGTTATTACAGGAACTTCGGCTATTGGCTAATCTGTCAATATTACCTGTACATTTTTGGAACACTTTAGGCTCATATTTAATCAAAGCTAAAGGTTTTTTGGTAATCAGTAACAATTTTTACTACCCTTATGCTCTATAATAAATAAACAGTATTTTTTTACGACACAACTTCAAAGTTTTTTATTGAAGAAGTTTTTGTGGTTAAAAGATTAAATACACTAAAGTGACGAAACTGTAGACCAATGATTCTACTATGGTTTACTACAAGTTAACCCCATTCTCCTTTCAGCATCTTTCAGCGCTCTCTAAACTAAATAGTTACTTTCACTTTATATATCTACAATTTATAAAACTATTAAAACAAACAAATGTAGTGAAAAATAAATTAATACAGCTTTGTGCAAAATTCGATAACCCTTTTTTAAAGCTCGATTTAGCTATTTTAGTTATACAAAAAAGTTATACAACATTTAAAAAAAAATGTAGGAAAATGATTTTCTTTTTATCTTTAATTTGAAATGGAAAATTTTATCTTTTACAATTTGTATGCTAAGATCTTGTCGTTTAATCATGGAAACATCATGTAGCGTTTGTCATTACTTTTAGAGTTTTGGATTGCAGTCTCTCCAAAATTTCGACCTACTATTTACAAAAACCTACTATTTACATCCTGTTTACAAAAACATCGTCATTGAGGAAAAACTGAGATCTATGGCCAAGAAACCATAGTAAAGATTACTATGTTGAAGACTCGAGACTCTAACTTCTAAGCTGTTTTATTTTTCTAAAAATTGGTTTCCTCGAATTCAACTTATTATGGAGATGTAGTCGAAAGTTTTTTACACTATTCGATTGGTCCTTAAGAGACAATCCAATACAATATTTTCTTCTTGAGAAGCTGATGAAAACAAAATTTGTGTCGTAGATCTGAAAATGGCATTGTTTCAGTCAAGAGCATATAAGATCAAGATTAGCCTTGATCAATTGATTTTGGCAATTTTTGAGATGCAACAACTTTACCCCCTGCACTTACAGCACCAGCTTCAGCACGCTGAATTATGAAAACTTAGATTTTTTTGAGATTAGTGACGCATATTGGTCTTGATATTGGACATTTAAATAATAGCCCTTACATGGCACTATTAGCTTTATCTTTTCATAACGTTTTCTATACCGCTTTGTGATACTTTCTCATTCGAGCAAATGTACATTGTTTATTCTAGAATTATTAAAAATATCTTATGTTGTTAAATGTATAATGGGCTATTAACAATAAAATATTTTGGATATAATTTTAAAATTATAAAGTAAATTTTTAAAATTGTTTTCCTCTAAGCTCGACTTATTAATATAAAGTTTAAAATTCATTCAAGCAATATGTAGATAGAAAATTTATTCCTCCGATTTAAAAACGTATCTTCTAAACTGACGTGAAATCTTATATTCTATTTTGTCCTCCATAACAAATGTCTGTTCCTTGGTAAAAATCGTAACTTTATTTTTGCTCGCGGATAAACGTGTCGACTGGATAAACTCGTACACTTATCAAATATTAAGATATCTCGTGTCACGGGCTCTCTAATCTCGTGTCGAATTTATATTAATGACGCCTGTCAGTTTCAGAAGAAAATATATAACTCTACAGGGAATATTATAATTTTATTGGCTCTTAAAAATTTCTATTCGCATTGTCAGACGTATACGTACATATATAAATCAGTAAAAATAAATCACGCTATAATTTTAATTTGAAAAAACTCACGTGTGGATTTCAAACGGCTAAACTTTAAGTTTTCCTTGACATTCTGTCCGAGAATGGTTGTGTCGTTGAAATAAAGGAAATTGTTTCGAGTTTAATGTAAGTGTGGAACGGGGGAACAAAAAAGTGCAAATAACATATAACAAAAGAAACATTTTCTAAATTGCTAATATAAAGTGAAACGCAATGTAATGGCAAACGGTTGACGGCAATAACGGTTGGTGGTGATGACGACAGCGATGGCATGGCGTCAACTATAACAGTCTGTCGCGATTCTTTCTACATTCTACGTCGAAAATGGACGCAAGTCTAAATGAAAAAAAAAAACTTTTTCTCTACGGATAAAACGTTTACCGAAGAAACACCGAAATTCAATACTACTCTCTCTCAAAAATCTCATACACCCAATGTGATTCCTATTTATTACCGATTCTGTGACCCGTTCGAGTTCACTCTTGATTATCTTTGCCCCCTCATATAAACACGAGAAACTAAAAGTTATGGCGCTGAAAATTGCCAGTGTCTTGTCGCCATCACTTTTTATTAACCTCCCAACACAGAACTGGGAATGTCTGCATACTACATATGTTTGCTACGTACATACTACATATATTCTTTCTGCAATAAGATTATATATAATGTGACTTGTTTTTTATAGAAAAAACGCAATACGGCGACAAGAACGAGCGAAAAGGGATGAGCAATGTCATTGTATTCACTGTAAAAACGAAACGAAACGTACACGAGGCAGAAATGAAAAGTGTAGCCAAAACCGTTACCTAACAGTGAAATGGCTGAAAGAATAAGAGAGCTTTGGTTAAAGGCTACATGGGGGCTTTAAAAATGGAAGCGGTACAGAAGGGTGAGGAATGAGTGTTGCGGACTTTTTCTCATATACACCCATAAAAATACACGTTCATATATCTAAAGAAAAAAAGAAGCAAATATATGTTTGAATTAAGGGTGCATGATGGGAATACATTTTTTTTCTTTAAAAGAGATGAATTCTTTCGGTTTCAACCCTCCTTATGGTAAATATGGTAAATATCACGAATTATGATTTTCATATCCCTTTTGTTGACGAGTCCTTATTAAAACTTACCCCCTTAAAAAATAAAAGGAAAACCTCGTAACTTCTTATACACATATACATTAAATTATTTTGTTCCAATATAAATATTTATTCATACCACCCCTTCATTTATTATACGTGAAATGAAATAAATTGCAAGTCGTTCTTTTCCAATTTTTAATAAATAAATTGAAGCACCACTGTGGTTACGATTTTTATTTTTTTATTTTAAATTAACAGGTGTACCGATGAAAGTTTTGTTTAAATTTTAATTCAGTCTCTCGTCTTAATTAAAGCATAACACGAGTTTTTTTTTGCTCCGTGAATAAATGAAGAAGAAGATGAACGCTTTCTCCCTTAGAACTTGAAAAAATAAACGAAATAAAAATGACGAATGAGACAGGGTTACATGATATACACGGATGAGAAAAGTTTAACAGATATTTTACGGGGCTTGTGCTGTAGCAATATAGTTGTGCTTTGTTAGCGTGCGATGTCCACCATTTACATTGAAGAGTGACTCCGGTGAAAATGAACTATTTATTATTTAATTTACACCATAAAGTAAACCCACGCATTGCCGCTCATTACAAAACACACAGATATAGGTATGTATCGTAGCATGCGAACAACTTAAGTGTGCACCGTAAACATTATCGTTACGTCCTTTGCACAAATGCATTCAGTTGGAGGTCTCTTTCTTTCGCGCTGGTTTGTGTTAGATGAATCAATGTCGAGAATATGTATGTACGTTCATTTTGAAAAATATTGCTAATTACTTTTAAAGTGGTTATAAATATCTTTTTCTCTCGATGGGAAATAATGAAGACACACCATCATCGACATGCATTCATACCGATATCGATATCGTTGTACGAAATGTGTATAAGGAATGGGGTTAATGAACATTCTCAAAACCAATTTCTGAAACGGTATGAATATTTTATGTCGATTACAGCCATACTAAAAACTGACAAATTAAGGTTTAATGAAACAACTAGGATCTAGACTCTAGAGGGTTATTTCCGGGAATTCCCGAGAAAGTTCATCAATTTTTATTTCCCGTTTCCCGGGAAAAAACAAAACATTTCACGGAAAAAAAAACAAATTATTATTCATACCGATTGCGATACCGATACCAAAATCTTTGTTTAGTTAACTGTAATAGTCGTAAAAAATATAAAAATTTATAAAAAAATATAAAATGTATTTTCTAGGTTTGTTCCAATTGTCCTTCTGGTGATGTTCAAACATACGGAAATATACGGACATGGGTCGACTCTGGCCTAATGCAGTCGACCAATTTTAAACTGAAACAGTTCTTCAATAACTCTTGTCTCTTGGTCAATGTTGCCTTACTTTTTGTCTGTTGGTGGTGTAAGTGATCGTCATGGCTGGATGATTGGAACAAACCCTCTTTGCATCCAACTTTTGTTTCAAGAAAAAATCATCTCTAAGCGACTTTTTTCTTAATTACCTCTCGTTTCTAAAATGTTCTTTTCTAAACAAGTAAATGAAAATAATTATGTTTATGTTATACTTTATTGATTATATATTATGTCTTATATATAAATATATATAATAAATATATACTATATTTACTAGAGGTCGCCCAGTGGTCGAAATTCGACCATTATTCGTTACAATTTTTACATACCTAAGGGTACATTTCACTTGTAACTACCTCAAAAACTTTAGTTACTAAGCTAACTACAGCAGATAGTGAATTGCATTTGCGAATGTTTGGAAAATAATTTCTTGACTATTTTTTTCTTCAAGCTTCATTTAAAGAAAGTGCATCATATAATGATTGAAAATATTTATTTTAAGTTAAGGAAGGAAATAGGTGTAGAGGTTTAAAAATATTTATTTTTTTTTCTTCCATAAATCTTTTACAAAATTATTTCATAATATTCTCTAAAAATTTCAAAACTAAATATCAATTCGTTCATATCAAACATGTCTTGAGATCCCCTGAGTCCAAAAAAGTAGTTTTTAGAAACATGTCTGTGTGTGCCTGTGTGTGACAGCCATATGGTATCGAACGCTTTTCCGAATTTCACCAAAACTTTGAAATTTTCTTTCATATTATAACTTGTTTTGCCGTGAAGCTTTTGATTGAAATCAGTTAACTGAAAACTCCACTTTATTCTCAGAGTTTTTGAGCTTTTTAAAATTTTTTCGAAAACGGCTGCAAAAATGTTCTTTTAACTTACGATAGTTCTTAGAATTATTAATGGCTACAACTTTTATTTGAAACTTTTTCCTCGGAAAATTCGATTAAGGACGGTTCTGGGGTGAAGGTTGGGAATTCATAAATACATATATGTTGTATACTTGTATGCATATAGTTCTGCTATGTATAGTTATAAGGTGCTTATATATTTCTTTTAACCAACAGCGAGTTTCATAAATGAAAGTAAAAGAAAGTACTGCGACGCCACGCAGCAGATATTTTTCTTTTTATAATGTTGTATGTCAATTCAAATTACAGTATTCTGAAATATTAATAAACAAACCAAAAAAAAAATATGACTATGAAACATCAGAAGTAATTTCAAGTGAGTTTCCTACGTTCAAAAGTAAAACAAAAGTACCTTTATGTTTAGATTTTTTCATTCAAAAGCCCAAGATAAAAAAATGGAAATAGGCTGCATAAGTCCTGTTTAAAACTTTGAATTAAGCTAAGCTTTTTTTTTCAAATACTACCTACCTACCTACCTAAATTAGTTCTTTGTGTAATTTATTTGAATGATTTTGCCAAAAGAATATAGTAAGTAGTCCGGGAAAAATTATCCTCTACTAGCAGCTACCCGTAATTTTCGTTCACGTAAAATTTAACAAAATAAACATAGTTCAAAAAAAAGGCTTAGAACCCAGAATAATCCGATTGCGAAGAGAGAAATCGCAAAATCCTTTAATTGAAAGCTGCAAGCTGCTTTGAAAAATTAAAATCAGAGCTTTTTTACATTTATACGTTAGATTCATAATTTTGATACAAGAATTTCATAAAGTTAATACTTAAAGAGTAGAACTCCAAAAGTTCAAAACTATTAACCTCCTCTTTTTCAGCTACTATGGGATGTAATTTCGAAAAATTCTTCCTTAGCAGACATCACAATCATATCTCAGGAATAACACTTTCAAATTATCTGTTTCTCTAGTTTGATCTCCAGCGTGTCTGTCAGTCAATTATAGTATGTGATATACTCAGAAATAACAAATAAACATATTTTTTCCTAATAACATAAATCAGTACTTGTATCAATACTTTAATGCTATATTTAATGAATTAAATGTAATTGTCCGATTATTAGCAAACTTTATTCGAAAAATCACGTAGAATCGTTGTTTTGTGAGAAGTTATAAAACATTTTTCATAAAACATAAATTATTAACTATATACAAAATATCATTGAAATCTATTCATCTATTTAAAAACGGATAGAATATAGCACATGGGTTATTCTGATGTAAAAAGTTTATTACTTCAAAGTTTCATTAAAATTCGTGCAATATGTAGTTTTTCTGTGAAAGTCTTACAAACATCTACATAAAGTTTTACTTTTATAATATGTTATAAAATGCCATAGGAATTAGGAATTTTTCTGGGATAAAAAATAACATATGTGCTAGTGCAGGCTATGATCTTTATCGATGCCAAATTATACCCAAATCTGTTCAACCATGCTAGTGTGAAAGAATTACAAACAAAATTACATTCGCATTTTTAATATTTGCTAGGTTAGAGAAAATTTCAAAAATATTTTGTTTATCCATATTTGATAAATCATTCTTTTACCTATATAAGAACCAAATTTAATTAATTTTAATATTAATAATATATAGTATATCGTATAGGTACCTATATGCGTACATTTATCCTTTTTTACTTATGTATTTAGCATGAAAAACATCTACTCTAACATCCCCTCGACATTTTTATTACCTTAACTATAAATAAACCTTATCTAACTTCTAAACTTATTTTCCGTTTTTTAAAGACTTTTTAATTAATGCATTGATGTTAATGTCTTTAAAATTGCAATATCCATCTCAAATAAGTAATTTAGTATGCACTCACATGTAACTATAAGCTTATAATTACCGAGCTCCACACGCGTAATTTATCTAACAACGCTAAAATAAAAATTCACTGAAATGTTTCAGTTAAATAAAATCATCGCATTGACTATCGTCATTTAATAACTGTATCTACAAAATATTTAGAAAGACCTTACTTTTAACAAACATTTTCAAAGTAATCTGTCTTTCTATTACCATGGGTTTAATATTTAAAAGTAAATCATCTAGAAGTACAGTTTCTTCGTCTTAATACCTCTTATCAAAGTTGGAAAACTACCTTTTGAAAATCCATTACTTATCTACAAGTTGTCTTTAACTTTTCCTCTAAGCTTTTACAGGTAGGTCAAATGTTATCTTATTGAAACTATCGATCCATTAATATTAGAGCTAATTTTGCAAGTTTTGATCTTAAGTCTCTTTTCATATAACGAAAGATGTTCAACAACACTTGAATTAGATTTAATTGAACGCACTGAAAAATCTGGAATCTACAAACTGTAACAACGCAACTGGTTATTTAATATTTCTCAAGTAGTTTCGTTAAATTGAATATACATATTTGAAATGGGTGGTTTATAAATATTATCTGTACCTATAACTAGTACTTGACTAAAGAGTTTAATTTTTAGCATTTAGTGTTTCTGTGGTAATGATTTTTTTAACTTTTTCATTTCGCAAGATTGCAGTTTATTTCAACAATGAAATTTTGAGTCGGAAAATTTGAGTGCCATCTTGTTTTTAACTCTCATAGACCTAGATTTTCTAATACCACTCATAAAAAATCTCCTTTGAAGTTCTTCGCTCGCTTCAAGTAGACAGTATTTATATTAAGTAATTCAGGAAATATGACCTATGATCCACGATAGATCGAGTATTATTATGTCCATGTATCTAGTGATACTACAGTATTATGATAAGATTATTACATTATAGACAAAATCTTGATGGGACAGAGAAAAACTAAGCATAACTATCTAGTATTAAAGAATATTTCAACAAGAATTTGTTCAAAATATTATGTCTAATTTGATGCAATAGATTTTATGCTTTTAACAAAACAAAAAAAAAATGTTATAAATTGTAATGTTCATTTTTCCTTATTTATTTCTCCATTTTTACAAAAAAGAAACTCTTAAATTGAATTTAATTTTACGAAATGAATCGTTTTTTGGGTGGTTCACATATGGTGGTTTAATAAAACTACCGTACACTTGATGAATGTTCGCAATATTTTAGTAAGCCCGACATTTTCTCATTTTACATTTCGATAAGTTTTAGGTTCGTATCTATAAAGGTAAATGGGAGAGAACGTGGATGTGTTCCGGGGATGCACGTTATCCTTTTAAGAGACGATAACATGTGCGCTTTCCATGACGAGCACAAAAAAGCCGAAGACGGAAGGAATGGAAAAAAAACTTTTAAAAGAAAGCACACCGTGTGCTAAAGTCCAATATTTAAGCTCCCGTTAGACTTGTGCATGGCTGTATGTGAGCGAGTTCAATTTCATCAAATAACTTTTAATAAAAAAATTTAACTTAAACTTTTATCCTTCTTTATTTAACGTACACAGGAGGGAAAGTGATCGGAGATTTTGTTATTAAATTCTTTATCACAAAACTGCTTAGATCAGTTTTTGTAATTATAAAGATTAAAATAAATTGTATATAAACTTTTTCGAGGTGTGTTAATCTATAGTAAGCTCATTTCCTTTATTCAGGTTGCTCAAAATAAATTAATTATAATTTGAGCTGCACCAGCACTTTGTTAAAACTCTAATTAACTTAATCGAATTATCATGACACTTGATATAAACTAGACCATCTTGACAAACAAATTTTGTAAAACCTACATTTGCTTAAAAATGTTACACGTAGTTATATGTGTTTCCAAGTCCAATGATTCCACTTTGTGTGAAAGGAATTTCAGATGAGCGAAGCTTAAAATATTAAACCACATTAAACAAAAAATGTTTATAAAAAACGCCTTATGAATACGTAGAAGTTTTCGCACAGTTATAAGTTTTCCAGGAGCACAAACATAAATAAGTGGGATGAGCTAGATTGAATTTTCCATCTTCAAGAAGCCAACAAACTTAGTTCATTTTTTCAAAGCTCGATTTCCCTGCATTGACGTTACATTAAATTAAACGAAATGAAAAATGTGTTGAAAACGGGAGGATATCACGACTGTCGACTCGGCTGTGGTGTAAGTTAATGACTTCTCTTGTTTACTTTTACTTCTTTCTTTTTACTTTTTTTATATTAAAACTATGCTATCGATTTCTTGTTCCTGTTGTAATACGTTAACTTTATGTATTGTATGGTCTTATGGATTAATCGTAATTTTTATTAACAATACCACGTCTAAAAGCTAATATATTAAGATTATAAAAAAAAGTTTTCAATGAAAAAGAAGCTAATTTTAAAAAGCACGAATTGCCTTATACTTTTTATATAAAATTTAAACGTTTTAAGGAATGAATTTCATGTACTATGGTTTCTCATAAATGTATTGTATCAAATTCATCAGAACTTTAGCTCATAATTTTCTCATCAATTTTTGAAAAACCTATAAACTATAGGTTCATATATTTACATAAAAATGCCAAACATGAATTATTTTTCTTTTCAACAGCAAATGCATTAGGTATGTTGTCTATGTCGATGTATTGATAATTTCACCTTTAAACCCATTCAGTTACTTCTAACTAAGCAAATATGATGCCTATATAAAATACATTTAAAACACATTTGCCCAAATGATTTTTCTTCTATATGATTTACTAGCTGTACTTGTGACTTCATTCACGTGAACTTCGCAGGGCATATTGTTCATAAAACTTTTTGATATACGATGTTTAAAGGCCAATCAACAAATATATATTATGTTAAAATGAAGCTAATAGGCAATCTTTTACTTCATAAATGTTTACATTATATATACAACAAAATAAAAAACTTCAAAGATATCAAACTCGATACCTATACTTACTGTTCTATAAATATAAATTAAATTTAAGTACCTACTACCTACAATTTATCTGTGATTTTTTCACATTTATACCTACAATATGTATTTGAAAAATTTACAAGCAGTGATATTACATGCATATTACTGACAAACGAATTTAACAAAGAAAATAACACTGATAATGAAAATTCAAGATTGTTTGCTTTTGTCTATATTAGTTATAACCCAGCGAAATACAAACGATACATTTTAAAATAATCCATTCACTGCTAGTTGGCTTGATGTAGTTAAGGAAACTTACCTTGAGGACCTTATAAGTTTTACTATTAATATTAAGTACTATCAACAAAAATGATTGATCATTTGATCAATTATTTGTGTATAAGAGAGCAGATAGAGAACTTAAAAAAAAAAAAAAACTAAATTAAAAATTTTCGGTTTTATAGCGATTTTAATTCTTGAGTTTGAAAATTTTTAAAAAAATTTCATTATTAATAAACCTTTAACTATACACCTGGAGCAATTGCAAATCCGTAAAGAGCAATTAAGGAGCAATTTAAAATTAAAAAAACTTAAAAAAGTGACTTTTTTGTATTTTACAGCAATTTTAATTTTTAATTCGCCAATTTTTGAAAAATTAATTACTTATCAATTAATAACTATACACTTGGAGAAATTGCGAATTCTGAAGGAGAAATTTTTGGGCATATAGTTTTAAAAAAAAAGTTTCTCGCCAACTTAACTCTTTCTGGTTAAAAAATATATACAATAATAAAAGGGAGTGTTGAAATTAATTTGATTATTGGTACGGTTGTAACTTAAAAATGTATTTTGAATTTGTATTTACATTTTTTGTATTTGTATTTATTTGTACTAGAGGTAGTCGTAATTCGACCATAATTCGTTACAATTTTTACATACCTAATGGTACTTTCAAGTGAGTTTCCTACGTTGAAAAGTAAAACAAAAGTATTTTTATGTTTAGATTTTTTAATTTAAAAGCCAAAGATAAAAAATTGGAAATAGGCTGCATAAATACTGTTTAAAATTTTGAATTAAGCTCAATCAACGGAGGATAGATTCCTTTCTGCAAAATATTGTAATAAATAAACATAATATTTAAAAATATGTTATAGTATATTATGTAAAAATATATATTTTATTAATAATACTCAATAATCAAATAATCGGTTAAATTTGTTTCCTTCAATTTCAATAATTACAATTTTAAAATTTAAATTCCTCTGACAATATTTTGTTTAAATAATGACATTTGGAATATGGTTGACGTCCGTGGTCAAGCTGAACAACAGATTTAAAAATCTACATATTTGTGTGTATTGTGTGTTTTTGTGTGTCAAACGCATGGTAGTATGTGTGGCGTCTTTTTTCATTAATTTAAGGTATTTTGAAGCATTATTATAAAAAATCATTATCTCAATACACAACTTCCCCATATAAACTTCAATTGTGCCAAATTTCATACTCCTCCGTTCGTGTAATATTCGGTAAAAAGGTACCACAACATTTTGCTTCACGTATTAATATAAAAATTTCAATAATATTTTAAAAACTGAAAAAAAATATAATTCAAAAAAAATTTTATTTATTTTAATATCGCTTAGATGCATGAAGTCGTACCGCGTACGCTCAAATATGAAATAACCATTAGGCAGTAGACGGAAAAACATTCTCTCTCTAGTCCACTCTAGTCACTGCGCATAGCACCGTTTGGCCCACTCTATCAAAGCAACGAAAGCATACGCGGTCTGCTTGGAAAAATCGCAATTTTAAAACTTCAATTACTTTGTTTTTAATGAAGATATCGTGATAATTCTTTTTTTTTAGATAAGAACCAAGTATATAAGAGGTAAAACAAAATGATCGAAATATATCCAGTAGTTTTTGAGTTAAAAGCGAACATTGGAAAACAGCTATCATTTTATATATATAGATTAATGTTAAGCCATTAATAATCTTTGTACTGGATCCCCATCAATGTATTGGGTAAATTTCATTAAAATTGTAGCTCTAAACATTTTCATCGATTTTTAAGAAATCTATAATGTTTATGTATTTTCGTGAATAACGCTTTAAATTCAAGTTCACTTAATGGTGTGATTTACTACATTGCTACCCTATAAGTCAGTAATCCTATGGACAAATCCCAAAAGAAGGATAAAATTTTTCTTGTGATTCTGGATTCTCCTATCACTAATAACAATAAGAGTTAAGACAACCTAAATTAAAAAAAAAAAAAAAAGAACACATTGAATTTTTTTTAAACGATAATCAATAATCGAACCGCTTCACAATCGACGCTATTTATTTCAGCCAATCACCTTTTTTGAACTTCATTAACCTTTAAATATACCTAGTTCTTCATGATTTTAATTAAAAAAATAAAACAACAACAACAACGAACGATTTTTACTGTCCAATTTTCAGTATTAAATTGAATACGTGAGACCTACAACATCGCACTTGTAAACAACTGGAAACTTTTTTTTTGGATTCAATCAAATTCAAATAACACAAGTTCAATATTCACCGTATCCCTGAAGCATCACGTATGCAATCAAAGGCGTGACATCGAAATTTTGTTGTGTCTTTATTCATATTATGAGATATAAAAAATATACTTACCGTATTCAATACATATTTTAAACATGAAATGTTTCATAAGTTGTATTAAATGTCAATTTATTACCAGTCTTTTCTTGCAATTGAACGACGTAGATAATATTTGAAATTTTCTTCATGGAAACGTTCTCGAGTGCTGGGAAATAATCTCTATACTGTTTTTGTTTTGTAAATGTAATGTTTTAAGAATTGATGGAAATATTGTTATGGGAAATACTTGAAATGCTCGTAGTACTCGTAGCGTTTGTTCTATTTTGCATATTTTAAAAGTAGCGAAACATCGAACCGTTCGTATTTCCTTACAATCCGATAAATAAAATGTTCCTTTAAGTTTATTTTGATCAACGTTAAACGAAGAATATAAAATTTTCAAAAACCTCTGGTTTTCGTTGGATTTGATTTTCAACGGCGACATTAATTAAAGTTGTATAATGTATCACATCAGGAATTAAGGGATGTAGTTCGTCTGATTGTTGTAAATCTTTGTCTGTGTTTCATGAGCGCTCTCTGAAGAAGCTCTAAAATTAAAGATTACATAATTCAAGTACCTGTGAGTTATTTACGGCCGAAAAGGTAACCATAACGTTTTACAACCACAAACGTGTTCTAGTGAAATTGTATTTGTAGTTGAACCGAACCGGAGACGAGAACGACGTGTTAATAATTACAGAACGTAAATTATAAAACGTCCCAGTTAAATTGAAGATATCATCCAGATCGAAACGAGAAAAGTAGACATAAAATTAATTGTTACATGTGGGAAAATTGAGAACAATGCTCCGATTTTAATAATATGCATGTTGAAAAATAATTTCAATATGACGAATGATTGTCGCGTCATATTTTCAATATATAGGTACATTTAAGTAAGTGAAAACCCCCCTCTGGCTGACCTAAATCTTTTGTTGTTTATGGATCGTTGTTCTGTTCAGAAAATATGTTCGTAAACGGCTTCGGGCATTTCAAATACTCGGCTTGTTTGTTTGTAACTATCTTTCGCTTTAGTCTACGACGTGTGTTTTTTTTACTCGGTTCACATCGAAATCATCGTAACCATAATAAAGCTCTAGCTTCAGCGATGTCATCATCGTCACAACCTTCATCTTAGTGATGTATGTTTTAGATGTTATCTTATTTGTTTTGTGTTATGATAATTTTGCTACAACACAAAGATTTGGAGTGTGACGTTGAGTCTTGGTATTGAAAGAAACTGGGTTGGCACAAACTTGGAAAGAGTAGGAAAATAAATAAATGGAGGTTGGAGGGTTTTGTCGTTCAAATAATGATGTGGTGGATGGATACAATATTGAAAACGGAGGGATGAAGATTGACACATATTATTTTCAAGTGTGGTTTTCTAGGACAAGACAAGTGTCGTGTCTAAAAATGTATAACATTTTTCAAATATTTACTCTTTTTACAACAATCTCATCCAATTTCAATATGACAAACGCGACTAAATAAATCGAAAAACTACTTATATTAGTAGTGTGCAGTGGGTTTTTACTTTGAAGAAGTTGTTAGAAGAAATATATTTAAGATGGTATATAAATATTAAAAGAAATTCTAATTTTTGGATGATTTTCAAAAAGGTATAACTTGGAGAAAATTTATCGCAGAAAAAAAATAAGACTTAAGATTCTACATTTTAGATCTAGAGATTAAACTACTTTACTGTCAGTTGATTTGGAATAATCGTAGAAGGACCAATGAAAAGTTTTTTTTAAATATTTTCTTATTTAAAAAAAATATATCGATATTAAATTGTAGTTATATGATTACTCTTTTATTTTGAAATCTGACTTATTCTTAGTTAAGAAACTTTGAGGATCATTTGTCGTAAACTTATCGTCAATCAAGACAGACAAGTCAATATAGTCCTCCAAAAAATATGAGCATGGCTCTAAAAGCCCCAAAACCTTTTCTACAATTTAATGTATTGAATCCTAATAACAACTTTCTAAGTCAAAATATAGGTTGAAAACAATTAAAAATTGTACCTTAATAACGGATATTAGGGCACCACGAAAAATCTGTATCTTAAGTTAAATAAAAGAATAAACATTATAATTATACCAAGAATATTTACAGTTGATATGAATAACTATTTGAATTTCTACCTCGTCGTAAAGTTAACGAAAGGAATTTGTTTGAAATCACATTGTTGCCAAACAGCTATAAAAATATAGGTATTCTTGAGGCGAGCTTTTCAGACTGGCGGAAGATAGGGTTGCACTTTCCACAGTGATCGCCAAAATCCCGAGGACCAGACAAGCCACATAAATAAGAAATAGTTTTTGCGACTTATGCGTTGAATGGTAGATGAGGTAATCATTTCATTAATACACATAAAGCATAATTCAATTACTGAGGTCCATTAAAGAAGATTGGAGTGGCAAAAATTAAAAATGCATAATCTGCATTTTATTCTTGACCAAAGCACTATACATTGGAATGGACTATAATAAGATTTTTTGTGTGTTTATTTAACGTCGCATCAACACTGTTCTAACTCCTAAGCGACGACAGAAGGTTGTATCTAGATATCCTCGAGGGTTCACAGAAACTCTAATAGCTTTCTGGTACTCTCGAAGCTTTCATGTTGAGGATCGCAATAAGATTTTTTATTTTTAAGGTTTATTATAAAGTTAGTTCTTAAAGCTTTATCCAAACTTCTTCATAAGGTTTCATCCATAATATAATAAAACAGTTTTGATTGTTACAAAAACAAAATATTTATGTTCCTAAAAATCATAAGGTAGGAATGCTTTCCCTGTTCTCTAACATCTAGATTTATACAATTATTACCAAATATTGAGGCTTAGTTTCTTGTACAATATACAATAGCACAGTTTTTTAGTTCAAATACAATCTTTTATATTTCAAAAAAAAAATTTTTTCATTTCAAAAGCAACCTTTTTCATTTGAAATAACATTTTTTCAAAATTTTCATTGGATAGTAGATGAAATGTTTTATTTAAAATGTATACTTATTGAAAATGAAATTCAAGAATTTTGCGTGAAGGATTCTGAAGATGATTGTACTTCTGATACTTTGCACAAGCGCAGTTTGTATGTATTGTTACGTATTTTGACTTCAATAAGTGAACATGGAAACACGGTTTTAAATACACAATTAATTAAACATTTCATCCAATATTCAATAGAATTTAAAAAAAATTGTTTTTTGAAACGAGCGCTTGCTAATTACTATTATTGTTTTAATTTTCGTTTTTTTTTACCTATTTAAGTTCAATAATGCAGAAGTATGTTTCATAGTTTTTTCTTAGATTAAATTTATTGTGTTACATAAAATTTATCTTGTCGCAAAACCGTAATACATCTCTCTACCTACGTACCTACTTCAAAAATCTCAACTATTTCTGAATGTACAATCTGAAGTAATAAAATGAGATAATTCAATTCTGCAAATCAAACACTCATGAGAACAGAGGAAATATTACATTTTTATTTACAGCGTGAACCCAAACCATTACAAATCATTTTCGTTTGGCATTATATTAACTCAACAATCTTATCACATAATACTTATGCCATGCAAAAAGAAATTGAAAAGCAAACAGTAAACATAACGAAATGTTAACAATTATAATTGAAATTCTAAAAAGTCAAGTCTAGCTTTGATAAAGTATGCTATTTGCATAGTGAAGAGATGAGAATATTGAGGTATTTATTTAAATAAATAAAAATTCATAGGTATTGAAAATAAATACGATTTTACGATGAAGACGCAATTAAATATTTACCGATCAGACAACATGAAAAAAATACGAGCTTAAAACATAAGTTTCAGTTGAACTTTTGTAAGATCAACAATTTTAAAGTAATAGAACTACGTTCGGTTTCTTCTATTATTAATAACACATTAAAAATTCAAACACGTTTCGTTTGATATTAAACGTGTAATGTATACGTTGGTTTGATGATCGACACGAACCCATAAACGACATTAGTTTTCGATAAACTTTAAAATTGCATTATCCATATCAAAGGTCGTATCGCACTGAGAAAGTAGAGTAATGCGGCAAATATTTGCCCTTGACAACAACGTGGAATTAGATAAATGGAAGGGTTTAACATACAGACAAACCATCACAATCGATGTTTCATATTTACATAATACCGAAGGGTATGTACAGAAGGGTTGCTGTAGTTGGGCGATTTGTCCTGGTTGGGGAAAAGAAGGTTTGGGGGCGTGTTGGACCATCTGTGTCCTACGAGGCTGCGACAGCTTGGCTAACATACCATTCACATAAAATGGGAATTCGATTTTTTCCCCCTTTCTCTTCATAAAATATACAACAATCCGCATAAAATTTAAAAATATTGACAAAACATATAGTTATTGATCTCAAAATATATGATAAGACTGATAATTCACAAATTTTACAAAAGAAAACAAATCCGACTTAGATTTTTTTTTTCTCTTATCGCATTTTTTATATCTTTTTACAATTTGAGATTTATTCAACACGTTTCTATTTACATTTTTTTCTTTGTCTTTTATGTTTTTTGCATTGCATTATCAAAAGATGTAAAAAATACTATCGAAACGTATTTAGACTTTAAATTCATAAGTTAATCCAATACACTAAAAAATTAATATCAATTTTTTATTTTATATTTTTGTATATTTGTGGAACTACTTTTAAACTTAAGAAATAAATTCAAAGGATGTCTTGAGTAGAAACTGTTATGGCCTTTAAAACGAACGAATATTTCAGTTATTTTTAGGATCATATTAAAATGAACAGTCATTGTAATAGCTCTTTAAGAGCACACGAAAAATAAAGAGATATTTTATTTTTACAAGATTTTATATAGTTAAAAATGTGATAATTTTTGTTGTAATCTTTCTCCTTATAAATGGCTCATTAGCAGCTCTAAAACTAGGATCAGTAAATATTTTTTTCAAGGAACGAAGCTATCTACAGTTCTACACAATATACTGAAAACTAGGAAGTTTTTTTCAGTTGCGATATTTGTAATCTGTCCCTGTAGTATAAGCTTTGGTACTCATATAGACAAGTCGCTAGGTTTCATCCCCTAGGGTTGAATTTCTCGATAATAAGCTTCAACTCAGGTGGTTTTACCATGGAAGGTTAACTCCAACACTTACAGCAGGTTCACTCTGAGTTTTGGTGATCATTTTAATCATTTTTCTCGCTCCTGTGGTGCGCTAATCTAGTTTTTTGAAAATGTGATTTCAGTTGGTATATATAATATTTGAATTGTAGCAATTTTAGTGTTGATATATTTCAGTTGTAAGAAGAAACATTGCACTTCCATGAGTTTCACCACTTGTTGGAAACAGCAGCGTAGGTATGGTATGCCAAATCATGCATTATGCACAAGTAAATCGTGATCAAAGGTGCCGACACGAAGTGATCCTTCTGGTAGTAACTATACTCTGTGATTTTAGGTCGTGAGGAATAGTTCTGGAAATTATTATTAAAAATATGACGAATTGTAGTCTGTTTACCTTATAGCCTTGAACGATTCATTCTAGAATTGCAGTTACTGCCAGTTTGCGATGACGTTTGCAGTTGAGTGGGGGAAACCAGGATTTTTGGGACGAATCGATAGAAATGGAAAAAAGGCCGGCTCTCGATTTGAATCTCTTGGAGAAAAAAACCGTGACATTTATTCTGTTGTTTTCTTTGTTTTTTTTTTTATGTTGTAAATTTTTCAAAAAGTGAACAGTTTCGCTCCAATTGAGTTTGATTTTTTTTTTGGATTATTATCGTATTTTTTAAACTGAATTTAATTTTTATTTTATTGTTTAAAATTTCTACAACTCCACGTGCACACGCTGAGTGAGTCAAAACCCGTGCGTCGTGGTGGTTCGTTATAAGCCAGATGATACATTGAACGGTCTTGAACAAGAGCTAGGTATCTCCAGATCCTTATGAATGTCGTGATTTGGGAACAAACATCCTCCTGAATGGAGGATCCTGAAATATCTAACCTCTGTCATCTGTGAAATCTGTTGACTGTTTCTAAACACAGTTAGGCAAGTATCTCGTTTGGTTGTTTATGTCACGTGGTTAGATTAAGCTTCGTTTATTCGCTAACTATTATTCAGAGTTGTATAATACTAGTTCCAGAACACTCCCTTGAGGTACTTCTGATTTTACCCGATTAAGATTAAATCTCATTCGGTGAAATTTAGAATTCTCTGTTTGGCAGCTATGTTTGGTAAAATCTTATCCAATGGCAGTCTTTTAAGCTCCATCAGAAGCCTTTTATACCATATTTTCAAAGACTTGAGTTACGTCGAGGAAACCTGAAATGCAATACTTCTCATTCATAGTTTTTGTAATAGCTGAAGTTACACTGTGGGCTAGTTCGATAGTGACATCTTTCTATCGAATCCGAACTGGATTAGCGCTTTTGATTATAGGCTACTGTCTTTTAAATATGAGATTCTCAAATAGTTTGGATAAAATGGGTAGAAGACGGGTGGATTTGTATGTTTTGATATCATTTTCTGGTTTTCGTATCTTGTGAATCGTGATTAATATTAATAGAAACATATGAAGTACGTCTATTTTAAGAAGCGATGACTTAAATTGACCAGTTATTCTTTAGTTTATATAGATATATAATCATTTGACTGACTATAAAATTTAAAGTATAGAAAATTTAAAAAAAAAATTAAGATATTTTCTTTCAGAAAATGTAACTTTGAAATTAAAATATTAATTTCTTTAAACACAGCCAATGCCTGAGCTATTATCGCATAACAGTTGCAGGTTTTGATAAAAACATTTTTATTAGTTAAATGAAATGCCTAATATAATAAAAATGTAAAAGCTAATAATAATATTAATAACGAACGATTGCCAGGAAAATATTCGATAAATTTAATCAAACACGCGATGTCTGCTGTATTTAAAGTGTGGCATATGAAAGCCGTCATAATAATTATTATGGATACAAATTCTTAAATTTTATATTTCATGAAACGGTAAAAATAATAAAATTCTATCTACAGCTAGAAAGAGGTTCATTGCAACAATCTCAAAAAAAAATGTATTTGGGTGAATTCATTATAATATGAATTAGAAAAATTATTTAATGTGCCAATTAGTTAATACTTAATTGTGAGGTAGCTTTTATATTTTTAAATTGAATTTATAATATTTAATTTAATACAAATATCTCTTTTACTAGTGTCATTTAATTTAGTAATTACTGGAATAGGTGCACTGTATGTACTTGCTTGTTTCAACAAAATATTGCCAAAATGCAAATAATGTTGAAGCAGCTCGTCTCCCTTTACTCATCCTTCTAAAACGGACGAGTGGAAGGATATGCAAAAGCAATTTATATGTAAAATAGATTGTGTTACTCTTTATTTAAACACATAGAACTACCCCTTACGCGAGAATTCTCTCACTCTCTACCCTGTTCAATATGCCTAGTCAAAGGGTGCAACTCTCTTACTGTCTTCCAACTTTCACACGAGTGCAATGCAAAAACTAGCAGCGACTGAAAAAAAAATTAAGAAAAATAGAACAAAACGAGGCCGTGAGATATAAAGTTCACACACCTGTTATACCATTTGTATCTATATGTTTGTGCTTTGTTTGTGAATCGAGATAAGATAAATAATTGTATTCAATTGTCAAAACGAAATCAATTTGAACGGTTGTTACGATTGGTAGAATGGATCGGATCTCAACTACGAGGGCGATGTAGTATGTAGAGAAATGTAAATACAAATAAATAATACTACGTGAGTGTGGCGTGGTGTAGTGTGTGCGAGCAATGATTTTCAATAAGCGAAGATAACGATGAAACAAAAAAGAATGATTATTTGTGTATGTAGCAATCTTATTATAAGTATAGAAGAAAGACGCAATCTTATAGCGTAGACGTATTTGTCGTTTGAAATAAGTAAATAATTCAAAAGACGATGATAAAAAATAATAAATACAACTGTTAGGCCCATGGGCTTGTTGTCTGTATCTCATTTCATCATGTATATTAAGTTGCGCAATTCAACTTTTCAAGTCTATGTTTGAATCGTTATTTAAATGAATATTTAGTTATATCTGAAAGCATCGTTATATACCCATATTTTATTTGCTACTCATAATAAATGAGATAAGTATGAGATGTACAGTAGTACATAGAGGAGAGCTATAAACTTTGGATTGGTCATTTGAATTGAGTAAAACCTACTTGTGAGATAATAAACGCAGAATTCATAGTTCACACTCAAATGTAAGTTAGTCCTCACTCACAGTGACTCAATATTTCATATTCTAAATTGATGAAATGTGCTCATTAATATATCTTTAAACGTAAGGACAAAAATTTTGAAACACATACTCTTTATTTTTTCTATTTATGTTTAAATACTTGTAAATAATATTTTCTAGATAAAAAAATAACAGGACAACAATTTTTCAACAAATTTTTAATGAGTTTCATTTTTGAACTGTGTTCAACTAAAATGTCATTCTCATTTCAGATCTATCTCAAGTTTTTCTTTACCACATCACGCTTTTTGTCTATAGCTTAATTAATATTACCAAATTCCAAATAGATCGAGCGTGCTTCATCCGCGTAGGTAAATATCTTGATTTTTTGCCTTAAATTGGTAGTGTGAGCAACTAAAAATGTTGCACAGCATAAAATGATCTGCAACATTTATAATTATCAACATTTTGTAGAATCAAACCTTTTAGAATAGAGCTCGCCTTGAGAAAAGAACTCGATCGATTATTGGAAACGCTAGGTCAATTTTGGAGCCAGTAAACTACAGAGCTTAGAGATTCTAGATAACTTATATTGGTTGTGTTTTCTGAATTTTGAAGAACTTATAAAAATATGAATATTAACAGGTTTTTAGGGCTTAAATTACATAAAGCTCATCAATCGTATTGTAGAACACAAAACTGTTTTGTAAAAATAAAAGTCTAAGTTATCTTTTTATTGCTGAGTCTGTTAGTTTGAATAACCACAACAATGATACCGATGATTAAAATGTCTTCAATCCTAACCCGCCAACCAAGAAACATTAATTCTTCCAAAAGAAATGAAGGTGCTACCTATATCACCACTATCACCAAAACTGTACGTATTTTAGACTCTTTGATAAAGCAAACAAAACAAAAAGCTTTTTTGTGATTAAATGGTTCTGTCGCTATTAGGTCTCAGACGTCACTGGCTCCATTGTATTGACTACCAATATGTTTATAGGTACCGGAACACAAATCTTCCTATGTTACACTGTCAATATAGAAATAATTCGCCCAACTATTCCGTGTTTGCTATGGTGGCAAGAGCTGTTGGATCCAAGCACTTACAAATCTAAAGTAAGTTCATCAAAACCCTTAAACCACTTTTCTAGGAAGAGGTACCTATTACCTATCTTACAAATTCATTACAATTTTAAATATAAATTGTTCTTTTAGACTTGAAAATTTTTCATTTCAAATGTTATTTATAGCCGTTCAGCTATTTTAGTATAATAGATTCGTCGCTATCCTACAGGGATCGTGCCTTTTTTGGGATAAATGGTATTCAATACGTTAAAATCTGAGATATCTTTAACAAAAATTCATTCAAATTAGTTCCGGTAAGTTATTGTTAATTATTTTCGAATTTAGTATATTATTTTAATACGTTTATTTATAATGATTAATATCTTCGACAATGAACAACAAAAAATTAAAAACTATTAAAAAAATTTCATTATTAATTTTATCGGGTGTTAATTGAAATTCATAATATTTATTTTCCAGTAAACTTTGTCAATTTTTTTAATTTAAACTTTGTGGATATTTCTTTCGTTTAAACTGCAGCGTTAAAATGCTATTTCACGAACTTTAACAAAACTTACCGAAAATACTACAAAACTACACGGTTCCTGTAGGATTCAATTGTTATGCTATCCTATGTAGGGTGACCAACCGTACTCTTTTAAGAGTACATGTACCTTAAATACCTAATTGGTGTAGAATTTTTCGAATTTTATGTTTTAAATAAGGACCAACATAATATTTTTATATTTATAAGAAAAAGATAATAATAAAACAGCCGCTACGTACGACGTACAATATCCAGTCGCTCTGCCAACGCTTTTTAAGTCTGTGATATCTCCTCTTAGATATTCATTTTTGTAATATACTGGGCAAGTTTGATCTAGGCACATGAAATGCACAACATATCTAATGTATTTAATGGGATAAGAAATAATACTTTATTGTTTAAAATAACTTTTTTGTTATATGTAAAAGATAAAAATGGTTCCTGTGGGTTATGCTTAGAAGATAGACATAGACCGTCACTGATTTTTTTATCAATATTTTTCAGATACACAATTTCTTAAGGTTTAGCCAGCGTTTGCAATGTAAGTGCCCAGATATATGTTTGGTATGACATCACATTGCAAATCTTTGAATTTCCCGACTTTTCTCTACTCTAATATGCATTTTATATCCCTACAAACCTCCCTCTTGTATCACTCTATCAATTGCTGAAAACGGCATTAAAATCCGTTTTGTAGTTTAAAAGATCTAAGGGAACAGACAGCGGGAGCAACTTTGTTTTATACTATGTAAAGATTAACAAAAAAATATATACATACCTATAGTAAAATAATAATATCTAATAAATAATATATATTATACGTAAAATAAAAAATAATGTTTCCTATAGTAATGATACAGAAGCAATGATTTTGGTACTTCTGTTAGTACTTACTACAAATTTGGTGAAATTAAAATGTTGAATTGGGGTTTCCTTTAACAGTTATGCATTAAATCTCGACTGATTACAATCGTCTTTAAGCGTTCTTGAGTATGAATCCATGACAAATTCGGAACAATACCTGATTTTAATAAAAAACCACTTTAGAAGAGTTCAAATATCACCCTTAATAACGTTTAATTTGTTTTGGATTTTATTCGATATTGCTACGTTGGAGAGATCCGATTTTTTCTGTCGCTGAGCAATGTTTCATATTAGGCAAATTTGCGGCGATAACTCAACGTGATTGACAAGTGGCCGTTCTGCATGTGAATACATTATATTTTCTCGTGTTCGCTCATATATGTACGTTGCAGTCTTAACTACATATATTATATGAAGCTATCGGATAGAAACGGAACAACCGTGACAACAGAAAACAACACAACAACTAGCCAACGACGACTTCTGCTCCTTTTTCTGCAATTGTTCAACAACAAATTATTACAAATCAATTCATGTAAATTGCTATATTGTATGTTATATTTTACGTTATCGGTTCTTGTTATTATCATTATTGTGTTCAAACATAAAATATTTACATTTCAAAACAGAATATATATTTACGTTAGTCGTTCATGAAACTGATAGGTATTGTACGAGTATGTATATATTTTTTGGAAAAAAAAAACATAAATGATGTTTTTGTTGATATAACGGAGAACATTTCAATTTCCAGTTTTCGAAAGATAAATTTTGATGGACCAATTTCTATATTTAATATTGTAATTATAGTATAAATCCTGTTTCGTTGGTGTGAATAAATTTAATGTCTTATTTTACGATACTTATATTTAAATTACAAAAGGAGGTGAGTTGAGTGTTGCGTTTATAATATATATTGTAAATATATTTCATGAACCTAATATTTCCCGCGTTCGATAATAGTCGACTTTAACGAAAACGAGTTAAACACAGAGTATTATGGAAAATCAAAAAAGGAAATATATGCATAGAGAAAGCGGTGGAGAGTTTAAAGCCCCTTAGACTCCCTTCTTGCATACGATATGAATTATTTGATAACATTTTACATTTATCGTTTCTCATACTTTTCCCTTGTACAGTTTAAACGTGAGTGTAAACTTATAGCTTTGATAAAATGTGTTTTTACCACACACATTTTACAGTACGTACGTACATAGAAGGGAAAGCGTACACGTATAGTATTTAAATTTGACAACATCGTTAAAATATTATAAGAATATTTTAGTAGGGTGCACTCGCATTTAACGCTCTAACGCCTAACGCTCACGGCTGCTATCCAGGAATTTATTTTTGTTTTTCGTTCACATTTCGTAGATATTCAAATTAGTATGAAACAGATATAGCAGAGCTACGTGCACATATTTTTTACATCATATCCCGCTTTTGGGTCGCATTCAAGATAAATTATTTAAGTCACCTCAGAAGAGACATCAATAAATTTCCAATACTAATAACTCAGGTGCCTGACGTGTGAGAGAATTGAGAGAGAACGTGATTAAAATGATGATGATGATCGCTACGACGCGAATAATGCTATGCAAAAAAGTCAACTCTCATCGATAGCGTCCTCAGAGACGGAGACTTACCTTGGAGGAGAAAATTATTAATGGGGAATATTATCTATATATGTGTATATGTATTACTGCCCTGTGTCGGTTCAGTATTAATTCATAATTTGTTTCTTAAGACAAGATCATTTATATCTCGGATGGATGCTGTGTGTATGTATTGAACCGCCAGCGAATTATGCCCAAGCCCCCATCATACCAAAATCATGCTGAGAGAAGGTTTCACTCTTCAAATAAAATGCCTTTATTGAAAATAATTCAATTTTAAAATAATTAACCTCAAGATATTTAAATAATTTTAATTTTATTTTGTGACAATGACAAATATTTCACAGATGCTTTGTTATTTTCATCAAACAAATGGAATATATTTGATTTAGTAATAAATAAACTTGATTGATTGACTTGGGAAAATGCTTTTCTATCAGTTTAAAAGGAAAAAGTATCCTCAAGATGATTATTCAATCATTTTCAAAGTGTGTCATTTTTGCAAGTATAGATTTTTGAGACGTTAAGCTTTTAAAATATTTGTTTTAATGCTAAACATAAAAATGTTATCTTTAAGATATCTTTCAAGTGATGAAAGAAGCTTCTCTAAAGTGAAACTGATAAAAAATGTTAAGTGAAATTGTGTTATTTTATAAATTTATTTTTGAAACAGTTACAGTAAAATTAACAGTTGAACATGTTAAAGTAAACTTATTGATTTTTACTTACTTTTACTACTACGTATTAAAGGAATTCTTGTAGTCGGGTCGAATTTTTGATTTCAATTTTTACCGGAAATACGCGATATATACGATATCCCCTGAGACCGAAAAAGTGTTTTTAGAAAAATGTGGTTCCATGCGTTTTGATCCCCGGTTCCCCGAAAAAATATCCCCGCACAAAATATCCTCAGACAAAAAGACCTTAGACAAAATATCCTCAAACAAAAAATTGAAAGTACCTGATAATTACTTGCTCAAAAAAAAAAACTTGGCGATATCAAGAAGTGCACATTCAGTCAATGAATGAAAATCGGGTAAATGAACAATTACTTTAATTTATTTTGTCGGGGCCTCCCCAAACCCCCGCCAGGGGGACCCCTTGGACCCCTTTGGCATTAATTGTTGGATGTATTTATATGCACGGAAAAAATGTGTTGTAGATTTAACAACATTCTTTTTTTAATTTTACAACATTAACTAGTATTATATAGGATGACACCAGTTATGTGTAATTAAAAAACTGTAGTATTATTTACAACACGAACTAGTAAAAATGATTGAAATTTTTGACATTTGCATTTATTTGTCAAAATTATTGGTTATGTTACGCGGCGCATGCACACCAGTAACAGAAACGCCAAAATTTGTTAATTGCACAACACTCAGCAGTTGTAACAGCTACATATATTTACTACACTATGATAGTAAAAAATACTATACGTTAGAGCTGAATACAACACAGTGTGTTATCTAATCTTACATTTGTGGTTATAGTGAACATAAAGTGCAAGAAAAACATTACTAGTTTAGTGTTGTAAATTTTACACCACTATTATTTCCGTAGGAACTAACTTGAAATACATACATGACAGTTTCCATAGTTACGTATTAATTGACAGATTTATCAAAATCATTTCCCATAAGAAAAATTCGTCTTGAAATCCGCTTTTTATCAAACCGAAGCGAAAAACTCGCAAATTACCATACTTCATTTTCGTTTTCTTTTGTCTTGATTTATCAGGAACCGTCGTCAATTCTTGGCGCCACGCTAACCTTACTCTCCCCAGAAATTAATTAATTAATTAGATGACAATTAGTCTTAATAAGAAATATTTTTTTACAAACATTTTTGTTATGGGGATATTTTGTCTGAGGATATTTTGTCATGGAGATATTTTGTCTGAGGATTTTTTGTCATGAGGATATTTTGTCCGGGGGTATTTTGTCGGGGATAATTTGTCCGGGGATCAAAACTCATGATACCAAAAAAATGTATCTGTGTTAATTTTGTCTTCAAATTTCATCTACTATAGCCGCGAAGCTTTTGGTTGAAATCGGTTAAATTAGTTTAAACATCGCAAGCACTATCAACTAGCATTCCTACAATATTCAAAAAAATGAAGCGCAAGGAAAAAAATGGGAATCCTTACTGGAATCTCCTATCTCACGACTTCTCGAGCACTTGCACCGTATTGGCATCCTACCGACTCCAATCTGTTCCCTCTGCAATGGGGAACCCATGAATGCCATGCATCTTGGCAATTGTCTTGCGCTTGCAGACGTCAGAGAGAACAACGAAAACAACCAAAACCAACTAGTCTCCAACCTCTATTGGGCAGCGCGGCACCGAATGACAGAAATGTCAAGCGTGGGCGTTAGATAAGAAGAAGAAGAAGAATAAAAGTAAGCCTCACTTTTTTTCTTGGTGGTTTAAGTCGATTTAACATCTAAGGTCATATCACGACTGTATAAACATGGAAAATTTCTCAATTTTATCTTACATCTAGGACCTTAAGTCTAAGATTCAAGGGGTATCGAGGCCCTACTTTATTCTATGGATATTTGGGCTATTTAAATTTTTACCTCAAACGACCCTTACGATTTTCTTTACATTTGCTATAGTTATTAGACTCATCAAAACCTACCCCTTTTATGCTAAACTTTTTCCTGGGAAACTTCAAATAAAGGAGGTTTTGGAGTAGAGGTTTGGAGTTTGTATGTATGCATAGAGGCTGTATACATAATATAGTTCTGTTTATACAGATATTTATATATTATTCTTTTTATTTTTTTGTAACCAATTATAGTCTTTATTTATTTATTATTTAAAAAGTGCTTTCAGCCGTTTTAGCTATAGGTATGCACTAGTATACAAAACGAGTTAAAATAACATGAAGAAGAGTTTAATTATTTAGTTTTATTTATGTTCTTTTAACCAACAGTTTTATGAAGCGTCGCAGTAGATATTTTTAAAAACAAAAATGGGATGATAAAATCAAAATCTACATCAATTGGCATAGATTTACACTACGCCACTGTTTGTAGTTTAAAAATATACAAAAATAAATAGTAACATACTAAACATTAGCTAGTCTTTTATTTATTTAAACGAAGCTATAATATTACGTGATGCTGAGCAATTCAAAACTTCTCAATTTATTATGTAACGTTTTATTGTGTTTATCAAAGAAATGTTGACTTGTAATGTCACTCAGCTTTGTTACGATTTAATCAACGATGGACCACTTGAACTTATAACATTTCATCTCATCACTTATCTATCACTTCCCAAATGAATACAAAATCATATTAAGATCTTTCAAGATAAGATATTTCTCAAGTATATTACGAACTGTAACTCGATCCGTTACAATACAAAAGAAAAGGAGTAATAATTCTTCATTTCTCGAAGACTGAAGGATCCGAGATACGAATAACACACGTGCAATTGAAACAGTATTAAAAATCTCGTGCCCGATGCTTTTCGGTTATTTTTCACGTTGTTAACACCTTTATTGTGTGTGATTTATAATCTCAACAAAAGTTTTACAACAAAGTAAACCTTCGACTTGCCGTGTGAGAGACTTTTCTAGACGAGCCGTAACGTAGTAGTATTGCAGCCGTAAACTTTTTCATTAAGCCATTTCCCCCATTTACGTTCTCGCCATAGTCGCTTAATTATTTCAGAAGGTTACGTAATTAAATTTATAGTTAGGAAAAACATTACGTGCGCCATGTTTCCCTTAAAACATCAACCATTTCTTTTTATCAACGTGCATTCTTTAAATTAAACAATGGTAATTTTAAAAAAATATACTTTGTAATTCCTCTCTATACAATTATCTCGTACGCGTCATAAAATTTGCATCGCAAAAGTGTATTGAAGCGCACTCGCTATATCGTTTTCACTTAATATTTTCGTGTTATTTCTTCTTGAGTTCAACTTATTATGTACATACGTACGACGGAGAGTTTAATGAAACACGGAACGCTAGTGTAACGACACCCCCCAAAAAGCTTTCTCAGACATCATTAACCTAAAAGCTTTTCATTCCAAATGAACTCTATAGAAAATATTGACTCGACGTAATTAGAAATAAAGAAATAAGATAAGATAAGAGAGATAGCAAATTTATGTGTTATTATTGTTTAAGGAAATAGGGATTTTTTTTAATATTTCAAATTTAATAACGAAAGTGATAAAAATAAGAAAATCTATAAGGAAATAGATTTTAAATGAAATAATTTTAAAATGAAACATTAACAGTAAATTTATTTGTATATCGCTTTGAAAACTTAGTTCTAAATGGCGTGTAATCTGATTAACTACTTAGTGAAAAGTTTTGCGATACATACACTTATACATCATTCTCGACATGCACACACATACTTACACACACAAATTTGCTTTTATTCTCGGGTATTGAACGAAGAGTATGTGTGAGGATTAGTTGAGAAGTTGCAGTGGCTGACTGGATACTGGCTGAATCTTATACTTGGCCCGAGTCTTTAACTTAAATTCGTCTGTGAATAATATGTACGAGGCGAATAGGACGAATAACAACGACAGAGAGAAACAGGAGACACGAGTGAGATAGATACGGGATTTGAATGTTTTCCCATCCAACCAGCACCACAATACCGACCGCGAACAGGAACTGTGTACCGAATATGTCCCACTCTATACGTACCATACTCTCCTGGTCAATAACACGGACATAAATAAATAAATAGTGAAATGTTCTTTGAAGTTGAAACCCGCAGGAGTGAATTTACTCGCTTTGTAATTTGTATTTAATTTGAAAAATAGTTTCCATTTTAAATATTTAGAGTGTCTCAACTAATGACAAAAAAATTAGAACAATTTTCGTGAGAATTCCGCGACTAATTGTTAAAATACTTTGTTGTTGTTACATTTTTTTTCATAATGCTCTTACAACAAATAATATTTTAAATTTTTCAATAATTTTAAACTATGACTATAGAAATCAGAAAGTTGGTAAGAACAAATATAAATAATTATTTTGAACAAAATTAATAATAAGTTCAATGCGCTATCAGACAATAAAACGTCCCCAAAGAGCATGTGGATTTCATAATGAAGTTATTTTGAATTCAAAATTTTGTTTATAGACTCAAGTCTTTAAAACTCATATTTCTGACTTTAGACTTACCGGTCCGTTATATATTCATAGCGATTTTATATTTCTTTAACCATAAAAAAAAAACTACTTATACTGTATTCATATTTTGACGTCAGATTTAAGTTTTCTCATGTAGGTACTCATCTTTTTAAAGTCAAAACTATGACTTAGGAAATTATTTCAACTTTTTCTTGAAAATATATAAACAGAACATTATATGCATACAGTATGTAAAAACGATATCCACGAACTCCTACTCTTAAGCCCAGAACCGTACTTATTTGAATTTTCTCAGGAAAAAGTGTCGTATAAAAGTTGTAGGCATTCATGAATCTAAAAACTATACCAAGCTTAAAGAAAATCGTTGGAGCCATTTTCAAAAAAATTTGGAAAAACTCAAAAAGCTATAGTATAAAGTGAGATTTCCTATCAACCGATTTCAACCAAAAGCATTGGGCACACTTTGATGTGGTATGAAGACAAAATTTCAAGTTTATATAATTTCTGATAAAACTTTCGGAACCATATCTGTGTCAGACACAGCTATTTTTATATAAATCATTATTTCGGACTCGACGGACCTCCAAATATGTATTTCCGACAAAAACTCAAAAATTCTACCCGTTTACAATACTTCCTTTACTATATTAAAGTAATAAAAGAAAGTAAAAACTGTAGGTATACTTATGCAGCTATAAAAAAATCAGCTAACGACAGTGGTCTTCATTACTTTTGTAGTGAAAAAGAGTTTATTGTTGTTTGAATTTTTTTAACCGCGTAATATTGTAGTGGATACATAAATGTCTTCTGTATAATTTTTACTTTATTAATTGGGTCTCGCACAAAATTGGTTTCCGTCAAAATCACTTGACCGTCGAACAGGCATACAGAATCACCAATATAATAGAGGGTGCACTTGAGGAAAAGAAAATATGCTCCAGTGTGTTTCTGGACGTATCTCAAGCATTCGATAAGGTATGGCATCAGGGACTCCGATTCAAAATGCATAGAGACCTTCCAAAGCAGTTCAATGAAATCCTGAGTTCATACATAACTGAGCGTTACTTCAGAGTAAAATATGAGGATGAGTACTCGGAGCTAAAACCTGTTGGCGCTGGCGTTCCACAAGGTAGCGTCCTCGGACCAGTTCTCTACCTTCTGTACACCAGAGATATTCCCCAGACCGAGACAGTTAGCATGACAACATTTGCAGACAATAGGGTACATGACAGTAAGAAAGAACTAACAAAATTTGTTATTTAGATGGTAGATTTTTGTGTAAGGATTAAGAAAAACACGCTTATTGAAGTAATATTGAAAGTTTTATTATTTAAATTAATAAAATAAATGTCTTAAAATTCAAACATTTGTCACGTGATACTAAACGCAAATCAGAGCTCGTGACGTCAGAGGTCTGTGTCAATTGAAACGACCGAACCACTGACAGCCGCAAACCTGAAACCATCAGTCCTTCGCACTTTTATTTTGTGTTCAGTAAGATTCGTTGAAATTAATATTATTACTACTAATACTCATATTATTACCAAAAAATGGAGCCTGGTTTTATAAAAGCAAGTAGTTCAAACATTCCCAAAATTGATGTTTTGATGCTGCGAATGTTTCTCGGATCCAACAGCGATTTCTGCTCGGCAGAATTTCGGAATGTTAAAACTTCCAAGTAAGTACATAGCATTTTTTACTCCAAAATGGCATTCGGGGTGCACTCGTTTGTTATTTTATTTAAAAGTTTTGCTTTGTAAAAAGAAAGTTAACATTTTATGGAAAAGTTTTTAAAATTCCAAACATACTGAAATCTAACCTCTCAATATTGAATAGCTGGGAAATTGTTGAAACGTTGTTTTTATAATTTCTATTATTCTAATTTTAGATTTTCACGACCGTCATATGGTGATGATTCTGTTAGTTTCGTGCAACTGAAGCGTGAGGGTAAAATTTGCTCGGTACGGTGTAAAATTTGAGCATAAAGTTCACGCTAAGTTATATGCGGTGACATTAATTGTGGATAAAGAAAAAATCATCTCGGTCCAATGCCAAAATTGCATTGCCTCACAAGGTGATTGTAAACATGCTGTGGCTACATCGAAGAAGTGAGGAGCCACAATGCACTTCTGTGGAATGCTACTGGAAGAAATCTAAGCTAGCCAATATTGGTACAAGTTTAAAGTGCATAACAACGAAAAATTTATCTAAAGGTTGTCCTAGCTTACCGTCAAAACCAGAGGGGTTAAAAATTTAATTTCAACTTTAGTTGAATTTTGGAAGGTTAATATTTATCCTTTGTTATACAAAAGTATAGAGGGCTAATAAATAAAATAAAAATACAATTTTATTGTTTTATTTAATAATATTATCCTGCATATTAATTAAACAACATGCTATTACAAAAGTATCATCAATAACTTTAATTAAATTGCTGTTTATACAAGCATAAGCTCTTAACGAAGAAAATTCTCTTATATGTCATAATCTTTCAATATGGATCCTGAGACTAGCGATTTGTTTTGTTGCTTTTGCTTCTTTGCTTCGGTCTTCGTAAGCTTTCCTCCAGTTGGGACACTTGGTGGTTGAACTAATTGAATTCCAGCTGTATGTAAATACTGTTCCACATGTTTAAACCTCTGTCTGCTAACACTCACATACCTCTCAAAACTTTTAAAAAATCGTACGATTCAACTAAACAAGTATCGGTGACTCTTTTTCCAAATCACAAATTTACTTCTAAATTTGTATGTCATATATACTTGTTCAGATTTATCAGCTGTTTTGTTTGTATCCTGTAGATTTTCATGAATACAAATCTGAAAAATATGAAAACACTTTATTTTTCTTGCATTAACATCAAGTACGGTCGTTTAATCTTTCTGTCGTATTTTTCTTTAAATTATTGTCACATTAGCATTAAACACATACCTGAACTTCCACTTGGTAAATTTTCATTTACTATATATTGATCAATGTGTTCCGTCGTTAATTTATCTAATTCCTTTAAATTTTCATCGATTACCATCAGTCTACGCTTTTTAATAATATATGATCGTTCTGTAGTGTTCGATGTTCGTTTTCGTCTGTCTGGTTGGCATTCAAATTTTGTTGGAATGCACCCTTTTTCGTGATCACTTTTGATACCGACCCTGTTATGTGATATTCCATATAATTTTCCATATCATTTGGCAACTGTGAAAATAAAGTGTGCTTAATAAAGTAAAATACACAAATAAAAACTGCCAATGCAAATACTTTAAACTAACCTTAAACTATACGTTATTTTTCAATGTACTAACATAAATGTTTAATCAATGATGACTAAACATGTCTTAAATATCTTAAAAATGTAAGAAACGACATAAAAACTTACACCAAAGAGATCTTCACAAAAATAACAAGAAGATTTCGTAGATACGGCTCCAGGGTCCCTCCTTGCAAGTTGTAACCACTTTTTTCTAATTTTTTTATCTTTTGGGACGTGTATGAACAACTTCTTGGGTGTTTTAATTGAAGTACTCTCTTATTGAGGCACCATGCACCACTTATAAAATTTTGAATCCATTTTTTTACGAGAAAAGTCAATAAAAGCTACCCAACTTATCAAACTTGTTGTGACATATGACAGAGAGCATGTGGCTATATTTACCATGCACTGACCACTGACGTCACAGAAGCCGCCATGTCATTTATCGGCGTTTTGGCGCGAACATAAAATTGTAAATAGGAAAATGGAAAATTTTAGGAAATTAACTTCATTTTTTCAAAAATATTGCACTTTTGGGCTGTTGTGGGTCCATATGAACAATAATAACCAGATTAAAAAAAATTGTCATGTACCCTATTCTGCAATTATATCAGTAGGAAGCACTGTAAAGGAGTCAACGGGTGCTTTACAGAAGGCTTTGAACAAAGTAGACCGCTGGACTAAAAAGTGGAGGGTTAAATTAAACGAAAACAAGTCAGTACACACCAACTTCACTAACAGAAGGTGCCAACATATCCCCGTGTACTTGAACATGCAACGTGTTCCTTATAGTAACACTGCAAAATACTTGGGACTAACGCTAGACACTAAATTACGTTGGAAGAAACACGTGAAGGTCAAGAAGCGGGAGCTTGAAATGAAGTACAGAAGGATGCACTGGCTGCTTGGAAGACACGCAGGGCTGAGCACACACAATAAAGTCCTACTTTACAGACACATTTTAAAACCCATTTGGACGTACGGCATCCAGATTTGGGGCTGTGCAAAGACTGCAAACAAGAAAGCTGTCCAGATAGTCCAAAATAAATTACTCAGAGGCATAGTCAATGCACTCTGGTATGTTAGGAACTCTAACGTACACAGAGATTTAAAAGTCAACACGGTTGAGGAAGAAATTAGGAAAAATGCAAGAAAACACCATCAGCGTCTTCGACTCCATCCGAATCCTGAAGTCCAAAAGATGCTTAATGAGCCTGCCCCTCCTCGTCGGCTCAAGAGAATAAAGCCAGCTGACTTGATATAGCTGGGCGTTTTTTATTTTATATGGGAACAGCGACTGGGCAGTTTCCCATCACAAAAATTTATCGGATAGACAAGTTGCTAAATGAGCAAAGCTCAGGTGCAACATATTGGTTTGAAAAAAAATTAATTGCGTGACCTTATTTTTTAATATCTAAGGTCATTTTTTAAAAATAAAACTGCTGTCTGTAAAATAACAAATAACAATATGGAATAGGCATATTAAATTAAATACCTATTATACAAAAGTTTTTGTTGGTCAATTATAATCTTAGGTCTAGGATTCAACGGGGATCGAATCCGTACCACTTGATGCATGAAGCGGAAAAAGCTACTGCTCTAACCATTGCACCAATAGGTGGTACTTCTTAAAATTATTATTACAAATTTTTGATTAAGTAATTAATTTCATTTCTTGGTTATTAAACAATACTCCTCTTACAATCAAGAACCATGTGAAGCAACAACAAAAATTGTATTTATTTTAAAAAGATCTTCATAAATCCGACATTAAATCGAAGCAGCAAAGAAACTGCAGAATCTTCCAGAGTTTAACTCCTAAAAATTATCTTACAATAAACAGTTTTAAATTACAATTTTAAGTCGAATTTTTTCTATTGCTATAAGGAAATTATTTTTCTGAATCCACCCATGTAGAAATACTTGAAGGACTTTAAAGATTCATAGATGTCATCATATATCTTCATCTTTTTAATCACAAATAGGTATTTCTACAAAGTTTTATTGCGTTGGACAAATGAAAAGTGTATGAAAAACATAACCCATTGAAACATAAAAAGTCAATTTAGGAAAGTCTGATAATAAAAAGGAAATTGAAATAACAATAACACCGTTAAGTGAGGTTTTCAACAAGCTGTCAATGTACATTTTCTTAAAAAGAAAAACTGACAAAAACCCCTAAAAAATGTTTTTTCTCAAGTTCCGTATTTTCTTTTGAGACCCAATAGAATTAATTGTATTACTACGGTTTATTTGAAACGCTTCATGTAACATATTTTAAATGTTTTTACAAGTATGTGGCTAATGAGTAACCAACTTCACTTAACAAGCCTGTTGAAAAATACAAATTAAATATAATATTTGGAATTTTTCCTAATTATCATCTTTCATGAAAAATGAAAAATAATTTTTCTTCTTGGATAGGCTTTTAAATTTAATGAAAGTGTTTTAAACAACAGCCAATTTAAGGAAGTATAATAGTATCTATTAAGAGGGAAGTTAAATAATTGACGAGTTAAATACAATGTAAAATACCATCAAGTAGTGATTACAATGACACAAATATTTAAACACATTAAATCAAAATGTAATGTGTAAATACACTGTACACATAAGTGAGCATAAAACAGTTCTCTTAAATAGTGTTTGGAATTGTAAAATTATTCAAAATATATGATATATTATATAGGTATTCATTAAGCTCTTTTATTTTGATTGATTGTTATTAGTAGTAGTGGCTGTAAAAGTGGCATCGAAAAATCAATTACGTAACAGATTTAGATTATATAGTCGAATTAATAAAATCATAACTAGCCAACATTTCATGTACACTTCCCTTCTTTTGGAATTTGTGATAATTCATTATGGATTAAGGACCATTGAATAAAATGAACAATAAGGTATTTGAATTTAACCTAAATTTTGTCAATAATATTCAGATAAAGTCGGTTTATATTTGACAAATAATTTTATGAATTTTTGTTATCAATAAGCTTTGCTGGCGCTCTCTCGATACTGCAGCAACACAATCAAAAATAAAACTAATTTTTATTTTTTAATTAACTAAAACAATTTCCTGTAACACATTGTAATTATGAACAAAATACCCTGATATTAAACATAGGTATATATACCTCCATGTATACCATAATACCCCCATAAATGGTCATAAGATATTTAAATTGAACGTAAATTTTGCTGATAATATTCAGATGATTTCGGGTTATATTTGATAGGATAATTTTTATGAATTTTCATTAAACTGTTATTATGTATTTAAAAGTTATGATGGTGGCGTTGCTTTCGTTAATGCAGCAAAACACTCAATACAAAAGTATTTTTATTTTAACTAATTAAAAATTTCATGATACTTATCACTTGTAACTACAAGTAAAATGTTTTGATATTCATCCGATCAAATTTATTAACCGATCATTAAAATCGTTGGTAATACTTGTGTTACCAAAAATGGAGATCTCAATCCACATTATTTATGTCATTCTTTTATAGATTGTAGTGTCAACGGTACTGAAAGATATAGCTTAAGAGCCCGCTGCATGATTGCTACATTCATAATGTAGCTTAATTATTTATATATCAAATGAAATCTCTTTTTTTTCTGTACATGATGATATAAGGATGCCAATCTAAAAATGCACGTAAATAAGCGATAATAGCTGATAAAGATGTTGTAAATTAAAGATAAAGTGAGCGCGCGACGATATTTTTAGACAAAAATAGCAAATACCAGCCTTGTAAGTTTTAAACTCTTTGAGTGTCTCAATATATCGAGACAGGCCATCGAGATAAAACTTAAAGCTCAAACACTCGTTGTTCTCGTCTGACAAATGTCGCTGCGTGTGAACTCCCTTACTTTATCTCATCGTTAATGGCTATTTTCACTTATTTTCGGGCACTTTAAGATTGGCACCCTTATATCATCATGTACAGAAAAAAAAAGATATATTATTTGATATATACATTATTAAGCTACATTATGAGTGTAGCAAAGATGCAGCGGGCTCTTAGGCTTATAGGGCTTCGACCAAGCAAGCTGCATGTTTGGTAATAAAAAAATGGTTAAAAATATTACGTTGTTAACCTTAATTTAAAAATTTGAATTTTTTACATTTAATTTTGCTTAAATTCATAACTTGTTTTGTGAATTTTTGTGAATTGTATTTGTGAAATATAATAATTAAGTCCAAAGTCAGCGAAATTTAAATTTTACATTTTAAATGTACACAAAATCAAAATAAAATACAGAAGATAAATTTTATTATCATTTCCATATTTAAGTTAATACGGAAGGAGGCGAGTTAACCTAGCACTTGTCCGTTTACTTATTGTTAGTTTAGTACATTATAACTTAAATATGCAAACTCCAATACTGGTAAATTTTAATATTTGATTTAATGAATTTAATTCATTCTTAAATAATGACATGAAAAGCTCATATTTTTCTTTTCACAATCGATAACCTAGAAGTAAAGACGTTTGTATAGGTATATGTATTTCCCTATGTCTCTATTTTAACTTTTTGATACAATAACGTTAGCTAAATTTGCAGTTTATTCGTGCAGATATGATGTTGATGTTAGAAAATTTCCGAAAGCCATTTGACAGATAGTGTATTTGCGGCTTTTTACTATCTCGAGAAAGATATCTACGTACTAGCGCTTCTTATAGTTCAAATCATCATTTTGATGGACCGTATAAGTATCCAGAAAGTAATACAATAGATTTAAAAGCCTTGAAAGCTTCTACTTGTAAGCTAACAAAATCTTATATATGAATTATAGATAATATGTGCCACTTGATAAAGTAAAGCCTTCCGGGTTAACTTCAGATTTAGTTCTAGAAACAGGATCAATAGGGCTTGATGATGATTTTAGACGTTCCAATCAGAGGAAATAGAGGATGCAGACGGTCATTATTGTTATTTATAGTTGAATGGACCTTGTCCATTTGTTTCCGCTCTTGTTACTTTAATCGTTAGTTGGCACCGAACTTATGATTTGTTACTGTCGAAACTATCGAGTCTTTGAACAATTATTTATATGGCACATGAAAAGTTCAATTAATTACATTAAATTAACTTTACCTTGACAGCTTCATTCGTCTTTTTAATTACAATTAAGAAAAAAACGTTAAAACATGTAGAGCTATAAACGTTGTTATGTGATCGAGGGACATTTTTTTTCTCTTGCGTTCATTTTGTCTTCGGGTGCTTCGATAAGGGTTTTGGTTGGCCTACTTACTACTACACGTTTTAAACCCTTATTAAGCACCCCTTTTTTGTTGGCCATTGGGTCGAGAGATTTCCAAGTGGATGAAATAAAAAGTGTTTGTCAGAGGGGAATATATGGGAAATTCTGCGTGGAAAGAAATCGTAACAAAAATGCCACCCTTTTTACTACGTTAAGTATTGTTCCGCAATGAATTACGAAACGAGAAAAAACAAAGACGTACACATTCATTGGCTAAAACCTCTTACAATTAGGGATGGTTGAAATATGTGAAAGTGAAATTAAAAAAAAAAAAGTGGTGGGATTTGGGATAAGGTTTTTTTCGTTGAATAAATCTTGAAATTTACTGTTAATTATTTCACGACTGTTCTTTTTCTGTTTATGGGAAGTTGGCATTTTTGACGTTTTGTCGGTTTTCCTCCGTTAGATATTTTTATTGTGTTGCTGCGTTGAAGAGAAAGAAAAGGAAATTTGTAATGTGATGTACTCGAGAGATTCTGGATTTTCCGGCATCCCAACTTCTCGTCCCGGCTTCGCAGTTCAAGTACGCTAATAGAGACAAAGGAATGTGACCTACCTCTTCGTTGTCATTGAGAATCTCAAATATCACACGTTAAGTACTGTTTGTCTGTACGTATATTCCAGATATTGTGTAATTCAAAACATTTCATTCATTCCTAGTAAATTATAATAATAGAATTTTCTTTATCCTGCTCTTGTTGTCTTTTTGTAATATGATTTTTCTGATTTTACAGGAAGTTAAGGAGCGAGCAATTTCGATTTTTTTTTTTTTTAAAGAATTATTTATTCACCAAACTGACGTGGAACGCCCATATTACGTCACTTACGACCCGACTTCGTTTTCGTCTCAAACAGCTAAAATGGCTAATTGGGAACCAGGCTCTGTCAATTCACCTAAAACGGCTTATATACCTCCAAGTTATAAGACCTGTATGGACGTACGGATGCGAAATCTGGGGAACGGCATCAAAAAGCCAAATTAAAAAAATTCAGACGTTTCAGAACAGAGCATTGAGGCTAATAACGGATTGCCCCTGGTACGTAAGAGGAACCTCACTGCATCAGGATCTGGAAATACCAGAGGTGGAGGAGGTTATACTGAGGAAGTACACCAAGCTCTGGGAAACGTTCGACAGTCATGAAAATCCAACCATAAGAGAAAATTTGGTTGGTTTGCCTCCACCTCGAAATCAGAGGCGGTTAAAGAGAAAGAGGCACAACGATTTATTAATTATTTGAAAAAAAAAAAAAAAAAAAAAAAATAAATAAAATTAAATTACAAAATATAAAAAGAATCTAAAGGACCATCAATGGATGGAAACCTTAGTCAGGTGGCATGTTAATCTGGCTATATGCCAGCTCTAAGACATATTGGCCTAACCATAAAGCCAGAGGGGCAAAAAGGTTTTATCATTTAAAAAAAAAAAAAAAAAAAAAAAAATTATTTATTTGATGCTTAATCTTTGTAGTAGGGATGATAAGGAGCTCTGTGACCGTAACCGAATCCGATATTAAGGGAAGAGTATCGATAAGCTTTTTAAGAAATTTGAAACCAATATGATAAAAATTTAACTAAATTTTTTTATGTTACGTTTCTTAAAAATCTAAGATAATTTCAGTAAGCGAAACTATTCAAAACAATTGTATAATCCGATTTAATTTCATATCCGTAACCGCATCCGAAACCGGTATAATATTACTTTTGTATCCATATCATTTATTTACAGACCTGCTATTTCATGTAGGGCCAAGTGGTATAATCTGATGGTAATCTTTTGATTTTTTATAACCTTAGAATTGTTTTTTTACGTCATTTTATCGATTAATTTATACTACTTCTTCATAGCTATTAAGTAACTTGATTGGTTTGTAGGTAGTTAAAGAATAAAGACATGTTTTAGTTTAAATTAAGTGTCTCATTATTTTCCTCCAAAAGGGGTAATTATGAGACATGGGCGAGAAAATATAAGACAGCCTTTATTTTCTTTATTTTTCAATATATTTCACATCGAGGGCTGAGTATAAGACAAGAAGGTTAAAAACTATGCAAAAATATCATTGGATCATTCAAATATTCTTTTATTGAAGTGCAAAAAAGTAATCAAAATCATCGTTACGATATTGCTGGACAAATTTTTTTTCTTGAGAGATTTGACATTGTTTGTAAATGCTATAATGAAGAACGAAAATTAAAATTATATAAAAATATCAACTTTAATGAAAACTAATGTAATAAAGATAAACTAAATAATCAATCAATTCTTTTAAAGAAAGAAACCATCAAACCCTGGACAGGGTAGTTATTTTTAAAATTATTTTAACAACGTAGGTATGTATGAATTACAGACTTGATCTCCTGCCTGGTTAACGCCCATCCCCATTTAGGCATTATTTTTATATTTTCAGTCTGATTAATTTCTTGTTCTCTGCTTAAAACCGTTTTTCTTCCTTTTTTGCTCGTATTTAAAGTTTTTAAGTTTTTGGTTTAGGTACATATTTTCGAGGCATGTTTAATTTTACTGTCTTATTTTTAACCTACACACTGTCTTATATTTTACCGACAGCCTGTCTCATATTTTCCCCCAAAAACAATACGCCTTCCTCCAGTGTAAGCTAACCAGAGACTGAAGACACAAGGTTTAGGCACAAGATCAACTTCCATCACACGCAATGAATGGGGGTTCTTCTTCTTCTAAGGGGTTCATAGAAGTTTTTTTGCAGATGAATAATTAATTGCTAGACATCCCTTGCGAATTTTTTATCGAAAATAGCTGTGCGAATAATAAAAATTTGTTTGATTTTTTTTTATAAAAAGTACCTATCGGTATTAATTTTTATCAAAAATTGATGATATTTCAAGTGTCCGGAATATGAATGAAATTTGAACAGTACATTACTGGGAAAATTAGTCGAGTATATATTTGCATGTTAAAATTTTTTGAAATCAAAGAGGAAAATAAGGCAAATAATGTTTTTATACACTTAAAAGGCTAAATTCATCAAATTTAAAAAACTAAATGAGTATAATATTAAATTTTCGATGCAATGTCATCGTTGACACCCCTTGTGTATTTTTCATCGAAAAAAGGCACATTTGAAATTTGTAGATTTGTCGCAAAATACATACCTACACCTACACAACCTAAAATATGTCAGAAATGAAATTTTTAATTTTTTTTTGCAGTGAAAAATTAACGTGAACAATAAATTTTTCAAAATAAATAGATTTATATGAAAAGTATAATCATTGAAAAGATGTGCACAAAATTTAAGTGCGATCGGTAAGAAACTTTTTGAGTTATCGCTTCCCTCCTTTCCGTAATAATAGTTTGTTATTTATAAGGTTATTTTTCAGGTATTTTTTTTAAATAGTTAGTTGAAGAAATTAAATTAAATCAACTTTTGTGAAATGTTGAAATCTCTTATTGTGTGCTTTGTGAAAAATGTCCCTTTTCTCTTTTAGTTCCTCTGTAAATTATTTAGGTGGTCCTCCCTCGTTTGCGACATTTCAATAGAAAATAAATAAAACCGGCCACAATGTAACACGGTAAACACGTGAACGTTTTATTAAGAAGTTTACTCGAAACTTCCTACGACAATGAATTCATTATTATTTAACATTCACGCGCGGTGCTGATCAATGTTTCTCGACGGTTTTGGAAAGAAGAGACGTACAACATGAGGAAAGCAGGCACGGGCAAAGAGAAAAAGCCCCCCTCAGTCCGGGACCGACCAAACAATGCCAAGGCCCTACAGTTATTAACTCACTTTCTTCTCTATTTATTACGCCATTTAGATATTATCGAAACTTGTTGTTATGGAGGCATAAAATATAACTTAATCAGGACTCCGGAACGGAAATGGTGGCCGCGCACGATACATAAAATGTCATTGTGAGGGTTGTGGAGAAAAGTAATCTCGATCATTTTGAAAACTCACTCGGAACTAGGCTGGCGTTCTATCGTTCCATGACTCGCCCCCTCATCAATTCCGAACATTAGACACGTAATATTTGATTTTTTTACCCGTCCTTTTAGTTCTTTTTTATTCGGGTAATTATGATTGTTATCCCCAACTAATTTGTTTTTTTTTTTGGAAATTTGGGTTTAAAAATTTTAATTGCATTCCTTCATATATCTTTATGTGGATTTCTTAATTAATTTGATTTTTATTAGAGGGTGGAATTTTCATTTGCGTTGGAACACATGAAAATGGCCTTTTATGTATGAATAAATTCTTTTTCGAAATGTTGCCTTGTGTAATGCATATGTGGAAAAAGAGATTCATACATATGCAAGGCTTTCGATTAAATTAATGTGGCTGCCAGTGCTATCTGACAGTCACATAACTCACACAACGAACCACACATAAAATTTCTCTTGCCCGTTTCGTTGTCTTCATGGCGTTTCGATCCTCGCTTCATTCACTGATTTATTCCAAAAATCATCTTTCATATTTAAAAACTATCATTTTTTTATTACCGAAGAAATCATCATATGAAAACGTTATTGAAAAAAAATCGAGCAATTTTTTCGAGTAAAAACTCTCCGAGTTCATTAATGAACTTGAATATTCATAAAAAAAAAAATTAACGGGCTATTTTTGATTGTAAAGGCCACCCGGCTAGTTTGATTTTTAAATAATTAAAAGTTAAAAGCAGGTTAAACAATTTCCCCCTCACAGTTTAAACGCTTTGATTTATATGAAGTTTTATTATATGAATATTTTTATACATTTTACCTTTTGATTTGGAAAGAAATGAGTGCAAAGCTGTTGCTTGATTTATAACTTGTATTTTATATACGTAGGAGAGGGAAAGAAGAAAAAAAATGTATGCTCAGACTTCAACCAATGAAAACGTAAAAACTTGTTCTAATTAATTTTTATGTCGAATGAAAAATGGCGAGACGAACGTTTTTTTTTTAATTATTTTTTATCCAAGACGAGAATTAAAAAAAAAATTAGCCTCAACCACAAACGTCAGAAGGGGAAAAAACGGAAATTTATTTAAATAAATCAAAATCAAATTTTATTAATTAGTGTGAAGTTAATGATTTCATTTCAAATTGAATTAAGCGTAGAAAATATTTAATTTTTACTTATAACGTGATTGGGTCATGTTTTACGCGGCGTATTGTGGCTTTTAAGTGTTACACCCAAATTAAATTTTCTCTCAGATATAAATTAAATCAGCGTGCAAATAATTTTATTTATCACGCGATTTTCAGTGTAACGCGTGAAATGTTTTACTAAAAACTAAATACTTACTTGATTTTAAGGAAAATATTTTTGGCGACAAGACAGAATAAAACTAAAGAAAAACTTAAAACGTGATTTATTTCTGTCTTAAATACTTTTTTTTTTCATACATAAAGAATTGATTTATTTTCTCGAAATTCAATATGAAGAAGACACGGTTAATTTTATTTTTTTTTTTTTAATTTTCTTAGACTAGTTCTTTTAATTTTATTTACATCAGAAAATAAATACACAACATGTAATATATCTATAGAGGCATTCTACATTGGCTGTTTGTATTTTTGAAGCCTCGTAAATTGATTTTGTACGGTTAAATTTACATATAGATTGCTTGAAAAAATTAAACAGATCATATAGAATCACAAAATAGAAAATCTTACACTTTCTGTTGAGTTTTCACGCCTTATTTAATAAAACATTGTAAAATTAAATATACAACATGTATCTTCTAAACAAATTAAATCAATGTCTTTTTTAATTCAACTCTCATTTCACTTAAGTAGAAAAAAAATCAACCCAAACCAGTGAAACACGTAATTTCAAAAGCATTTGACTAGGAGTTCAATCCTTGTATTCTATTGTCAATTAAAAAAAAAGGATTCTCACAATGCATTTTTATCAAAAAGAAAAACAAACCTTAGTTTTAATAAACTTGTTCACGCACATTTAACATTATTTTTCTAATACACTTTAGGAACATTTATGCAGTTAAAACTTTTTCGAGTAACACTAAAAATGATTGTTAGAATTGGTTCGTTGCTCTGAATAATTTTTCTCATTGACAATGCTTGTGTTTAAGCCGGAAGCGAGCAAAATATTGGCTATCACCTCAGGGGGTAGCGTCGCAACCGTTGATGTCGCAGCCGCAGTTTTTCCCGTCTCCGGAATAATCGGCCGTAGAATATCTGCAACAATTACAAAAAAGAATGCATACAAACTTTTTTAAAAAAAGAAGCAAAAACAAACACAATCCTTTTATTTAATAGCATTTAAGAAGAGACGAGGGCAGAGTGTTGGTATGGCAGAAATAAAAACATTTTTCTTTCGTTTCCAGCATTCGACTGTCGTCAATGACACGTACGCAATGAAAATAAAACCATTGTTTTGTCAACATAATAAGATCATTTGTGTGAGTCTATGTTATAGAGAGATACGATGCGACTAAGACGAATAAAATGCGAGACAAAAATATAATATGGACCTAAACCGGAGCTTGGAAGGAACGCAGAGATAATCGTAAAAACGAGAAGTGACGAAACAATACACACGACAGAAGAATATAAAACGAAAAGAAGAGCAAAATAAAAAATAATAATAATAACAAAGCGAGGATTTTTATTTAGAAAAATGTGCGTTTATCTTCCTTTTTTCCAGAAGAAAATATTAAAAAAAAAAACAATACAATGAAGAGGATTCACTTGTAAATCTTTTAAATGGTAAATATAAAAGACGACTAATTGGAAATTGAGGCTTTTTATAATTTTATAGAAGGTTGAGTCTCTCTATTGAATCTCCTTTGAAAATTATTTCACTCGAAATTTTATATTAATCAACATTTGTGCTTTAATTAACAAAAAATAAAATAAAATAAAAGAAAAATATGGAATTATTTTTAAAACACCTACGTTTTAGATGTACATCAACATTTTACAGGTACAAATCGATTTTATTGCCTTATTTCTACAATAAGAATGTTGGTAGTTTGTGTATTTTAGATGCTATATAACGACTAGAGGTAATGGAGCTTTTTCATTATCGTTAAGTATAGCGACTCACGTAATCATTTACTAAACAACTTTTGCATACATTATTTGTAAGTATGAATAAATTGAAATATAAAGTGAAAATACACTTCGTGATTACTTACATCTTAAATTGTTTTAGCTATCCTGAAGGTACTTAACGATATTATAACGCCTGCACTAGAATTACATACTGATATATTGATTGAAAAAAACGAACATAAGTACCTTTATATACCTCATTTAGATACGAAAAAAGTAGATATTAAGAAACTAGGATACAAGAATTGTGATTTATAAATTACGAAATTCAAAAACAATTTATTATTATAATGAGAATAATTAATCATAGTAAATAAAACAGGAAAAAAGAGTCACTTTAGAGTCACGCTAATTTACTCCGTTTAGAGACGAGGACTTTTCTAAAGCTACGCTTACAATTCAGTGGTAAAAGTTTTTGTTTTATTGACAAATGTGCTGGAGTATTACGTGACAATATCAAGAGCATGATTATAAAAGAACTTTTTTTTGTATGAAAACGAAGTTTTAGTACTGTAAAATATTAAATCGAGGATTAACTTCTGGGCAGAATCATAGGTAGTAAATTTAAAAAAAAAACGTATTTGAAGTGAACTTTTTACGATAAGATCATGTAGTTCGATCAAATTCTGTCATCTTCCGTACTAAATCGGAATTGCACCGTTGCAGAGTTCGACAGGTTTTTGTTCAAATCAATAAAGTTTTACAATTTTTTGAAGTGAAACTTCTTTAAGTGCGGTATAAAACAAAGTACCTACAGTATAAAATGTAAAACGTTACGTTATGCGTTGCGTTTATTGTACCTAACTGCATTATCATAAAAACAGCTTATGTCAATATTTCATGCCAATATAGGTATTATATCAAGTATATAACAAACATTGGAAAACGTTCAGCCACTGTAGCATTAAAAATATGACTTAAGTGTTGCAACAATTGCTCTCTATCTGTAGAAGAATAAAAATAAATATAATTTTGACATTGTAATCATTAAAAAAGAAATTTCATGTGCTAACAAAAATTATTCGTTTAGCAATCGTAAAAATATCTCAAAAACTGCAGAGGAAAGTTTTATGAAAAAAAAATTGACGTTAGTTTCTGTGATAATTCGTTAGAAACCGAAATGATATAAGACTATAATTTAACATACTTAAGCTTTCATCAGCTAATTTTCTCTTTTTATAATAAAAAAAATCAGCATTAACTGTTACTATTATCGACTCAATTTAATGAATCATGTTCATGATATGCCATTTTGATAAACTAAACATTGAGAAAGTATACATCAAATATGGAGGAAAAGAAGAGATAAGTCATAAATGTATTACGTGGTCTAGCCCGTCCATTACACGAAGAGTAAAATTTAGATGTTTTACATCAACCAGGGGACTCATGAAGGAATTGCAATCTTAAAAGAAAGCAACATTTTCCAATAAAATCTAATGCAAAGAAACTTATTTCCGATCAATTGATTTTTGCTGCATTACTTGCTTAAATAATTTCATTATATATTCGCAATAAAGAATTGAACCAATCGTAAAGCTCAGTTACGCAATTTTATTTAACATTAGGGAAGACTTTAGGGTCGTTAATGCTGATTTTGCTAACCTTTGTGGGGTTTCACTTTACTATATTCTGTAATTCAATTTTCTTCATTCCCAATTATCAGAGTTCTTAAAAAAGAGTCAGTTTCATTACATTAAAACTGGGCATTGCAATATGAAATTTGGTCTAACATCCAATGATATTAAGCCTTGAATTACGTAATGGTCTTATTCGAATATTTCTTTAAAAAATAATAAGTGCACTATTTGATCGTAATTTTAAAATAGCATACCAAAAACAGGACAAGTTTTTATAAGTCCACGATAAAATTTTAGATTGATAGAAATTATATTATAAAACATAGGTAGGGAATTTTCTTATATTATTTACTATGCAAATGTTATTAGTTTTATAGATTTTTATATCTCAAGATACAATGAACTAAAAGATTAAATTGGTCTTTTACAAAGTGAATTTTTCCAATCGCTAGAGTTATAAATTATCTATTTATAGTGATTGTTAATAAATTGAAACGAAGCGTGGTTTTCAGTAAGATCATAAATTTGATGAAGAAAAAAATCGAAAAAAAATACTTATAAAATTGACCGCAAAAGATCCCTATCAACGTGAGTACCAACTCGACTCAGTTCCTTGATTTATTTATTAAGCACGCATAAAGGTCAAATGACATAGATGTAAAAAAATACTTAGATAAATTGTATACCAAGAGGCGCTACAGAGAAAAGAAAACTCGTTCATGGCGGTCGCGGTGTGACATAGCTATTTACGTTGAATATTTTTACACCACCGCCGTCATCAACAGAGCTTGACGTACTTTTTATACTGCCACTGTTGAGCTATATAATAAAACGCCACACATAAAAATATACAAGAACACATATTGTCGTTTTGTAATGGAGAAAAGAAAGTAAATAGGAAGGCAAATATATACATAGAGGTGTAACGCATATAAAAACGAGAAAGATCCACCTTGTCTATATATCTTTTACTCGAGCGAGATGCGACTATTTAAGTCAACTATTTTCACATTCATGAGATGTCGTGCCTTTTTGGCTTTGGCGAATTATAAAAGTCACGTGATAAAATCCTTAGTCAGGAAAATTCAGGAACAACAGGGCTTGTTTACAGTAGAGAAACAAGACGAGAAGATACAAAAAAAATTCAGTCCGCCATCCCTTGAGAGGGTGTTTTAGTTTAATAAATATTTTCTTGACCTTCTATATAGCTACCACCTCAGCTTAAATAAATCTATATGAAACCCATCTTAATTGGTTTCATTCAACTATTATTTTAGATGAGGTGTTAACTATATACTGCAGCTAGTTTCTGCGTCTTTTTCGTTTATTCTTAAGAAAAGTTTAAGAATTTCAACTTACCAGCACCAATTGCTTTGTTGAGCTTTTCAATATACATGGAATTAGTGAAGACATCGGATTCAAATTTACGCCGCACCAAATAAAACGCACCAACACAAACAGCTAATGATACCAAAACGATTAACGCACACACCATAATGTCGAACGCACTACGCATCACGTCATACCATATTGTTTCATTGTTGGTATGCATTTTTTCAACCGCCGTCAACAAACGATTTAACAGCTCCGTTTTTTCCAAATATAAGTTGTCTTTATCACTGTTGTCTCCGTATAAATTCAAGAAGTTACCAATCTGACTATCGGTAGCGACCCGTAATGCTTTCCCGGTATCCACGTCGAGCATTTCCGATTTCAAATGATATGACGTATCTTTCGAATTATTGGAAACTAATTCAACTTGAATATGATAGATCGTATCCGGCCATAGAGATAATGTGACCGACGTCGAGTCTGTATATAAATTACCCCGAAGACCACCCCCGTTCACTTCCCACGTGACCAAATAAACAGCTCGGTTCGTTTTGGGTTCCCAGGCGATTTCGCTGATGACTAAAAACTGTTGATAGATCAATGATACTTCGACCAGTTGCCACTTTTCGGAGCTTTTGGCGGTGAGGGATGTGGCCGACATGTTTTCCGTGTTGATTGTTTTCTTGCGTTTCTTCACGGTGAGACTGCTTTCGTAGGGGCTGTAAATGGTGACGAGGCCGTTCGGGTCGACGACAAGCACGCGTAGGGTGGAATCCGGCTTGTCGGAATCGATGGGTACACGTGTTGTTAGGTCGATCGTTTGAATGATTTGTCTCCAGGGGCCCGAAATCGAGCGTCGCATCACCACGTAAACGAGGGGTGTTGTTGTTTGGACGACAGATGAGGGCCGAGGCCATCGGGCCATCGTACCGGTAACGTTAATCACCGCCTCACCTTTCGTATGTATCACCGGTTGAGATTGTTGCGGGCGCTTCATGATCTCCGTGTGAAAAGAACAGGCCTGTTGACATCCCGGGAACTGGAAATCAAAAAGAAAACACAAATTTTAAAACTCTATTTTCAAACCAATAAATAAATCACAAATGAAATTGAATCTTGAAATTTTCATCTAACACGCGATCAACGTTATTTCAAAACTCTATATCAACTCAACCTATATCTAGATATACCTACCTGTACTAATAAGTATATAAAATTGAAGGGTTAATTTTTTGAACGCATTCATCTCAAATATTAAAAATTTTTAATTTATAAATTCCTCCTTTTTCCTATCTCTAATGTACATGGACTTGAGGTTATTAAAAATTTAATTTTTGTCTTTGATTTCGAAAAAATTTCTAACTTTGTTTATTTTAGCTTTGGCTACTTCATCATAAACATTTATTAATTTATATAGAGTAGAATCCGGTTGTATTAGATATGTTCGCGGGTCTCATTCTGAACCGATTACGAATCAGTTCTAGCGGATTTAGGATAATCGCCAAGCGCATACACGCTTATGATAACTGATTAAGGATTATTTTTTCGTAAACAAGTTTAAAAATGTTTGGAAGTAAGACGAAGATTAACGAGAACCCACAAAAATTGTTAATTGAATTAAACGTTGACAGTACGTTGACAGAGGTTGATGCGTCGTTCACACGAGTCAACTTATTTGACCGATTTTAGTTGATCGATCAAAAGTTGAGTGAAAAACCTAGTGTGATGACTCGTTCAAACTTTTGTTGATCCACTAAAAAGTTGATCACGGTTCTCGCACAAGGTTCTTCATTCAACTTTGTTGATCAACTAAAATCGGGCAACTAAAGTTGACTCGTGTGAACGCAGCATGACAGCAAAACCGATAATCACTAGAACCAATTCTAAAGTTAGGAGTTGTTAATTTTACGCTAAGCATTATTAGTGATCTATACATAAACTGATATCACAACGTCAAACAAGCTAACGTAGAGCAACGTTACGATAATTTTATTGAAATTTAGGAAAATATATCTTTCTTTGATTATTACTCTTAAATTTTACAAACCAAACCAATGTACACCAACATTATTATTTGACGCGGATGAAACCGCCGAAGTATTGCTAGTAAATAAATAAATCGCAAATGAAATTGAATCTTGAAATATTCCTCTAGCACGCGATCAACATTTTGTGTGCTCATTCGAGGAGAATTCTTTACACACATTCAAACACCGCCAGCCAACCTTCGAACTGTAATAAATCGTCGTTATGTCAAGACCCCTGGTTCGTATCGCCAACAACTTACCACGTTGTTCTCGTCTATTCATATATTGATAATTAGTTGGATTTAAAACATGTTGAGAGCCACGGGGATATACTTTATCAAATCTATTAGCTGTTACCCAAGTTATTAACATTTTTCATGAAAGATCATAAATTTCTCACTAGAAATCCTCATGGCATGTTTAGGGATTATTATAAATAAATATTAATAAAAAAAAAATATTATTTATAATTTCTTATACAAACTATCTTTTTTGATTCTTTTTAATAGATTTATGGTTAAATTGATAGTAAAAAAAATAATAATCGTGATAAAACCACTGCTAATTCAGGCAACTGGTAACATAAAAACGTAAAACTTCCATAAATTAAACGTTTAATTTTTCTTTTATATACACATTGAAAGGAAACTATCTAAAAAGTTCTATATTCAATACAAAACGGTGAAATAAGAGATTTAAATTGATATATAGTATTATACAGTTGAAGAATTATGTTTTACTGTCTTATATTATTATATTTAACATTAAAAAACCTACCGACAATTTTTTAGTTGAAATTTGCAATATTTTATTCGTACATCAACATAACATTCTTTGAAGTTAATGGTTTAAGAACTAAAATTCCCATCTAAATTTTCTTAATAACATTAGTTCTTTTTTAACATTTTTTCTTGTAAATTAACTAATTAAATTATAAGTTAATTTGTTTCATCCATCTATTAAAATTCATAGAAGTTTCAACGCTCTAATAATTAGGTACATGTAAATGAATATTTTTAAATTGTTTAAAAAAATATTTATCTTGTGTTCATGAATTTTTCATGCATGTGAAAAATATAACGTTCCCAATTATTATCATCAAAATATAACGTTTAAGTGTAAACACTTTTTCTTGACACTCATAAATAATTTTATTTGAAAAGCGAAGCACTTAAAACTGCTCTCAATGTAATCGTTGTTAATAGGAAGAAAATATATTTTCCATTTTCGTTGTGTAACTGAGAGCATTTTCATTTGCAGGTCAGTAAACTCGTAAAATTTGTCGTTTATTTACATGTCAGAGACGTTTATCTTTAACTCGTTTCCGATAGAAATTTGTTGTTGCGAATGAAACTTCAACAAATCGAACTGTCTTGTCAATAAATTTATTAATTGAAAACTAAGTACAATTCAATTACGGAGGTTAGTGCTGAAAATGTATTTTAAGTGTGTGGTTTTACTACGAGTTTGGAATTAGTTTCATAACAACACTTTCAAAGCTTTCAAACTCACTTTTGATAGTAAGTGTATTCGATTTGTTTAATTGAACTTGAACTTTCATTTTCTGTATAGGTTTTTTGAAGATATTAGAGTATATGTTGTTTCCTTAAAACTTTTTTCGTGGAAATTATTTGGAACTTTATTTTGAGATTATTCAATTGATATTGTAATCTACAACTTCTACTAATTGTCAGATCTTTTAAGATAGTCGCTATATAAATTGAATTAACATAAAGCTTTCGAACAGTCTAGTAAAATTTTATGAATATTATGCCAAAGCCTTTCAATCCGTTTCACATCTTGATCCAATAAGGATTACACAAACCATCATTTTTTTAAATTAAAGGCTTCTTCCATATACAAATTCAAAATTATTATTTCCAATAAATTATTATTTTAATATGCAATGTTGCATGATATGCAATACAACATCACTACAATTCAACTCACTTTTTTTGAATTTATTATTACTATGAAGAATGGATAAGAAATCCCTGTACTACTTATACCTACTGTTAATAGGCCTATAAAAAATTTTTCAAAAATCGGTTGTTTTTGTCAGGATTCTTTTCCTTCGCGAAAACCATATTATGGCTTAGTACATATATACAAGCTATAAAGTAATAAATACATTTACAAAATTCGCTATGACTAATGGATGTCTATTTCAAGCCTATCCCTGGATGAACTCATTTTGGTGGTGGGCGACAAAGAATTTCTTAAAGCGATTTTTTTTAATGAAAGGTGGATAATAAATGCATCAAACGCATTTTAAAAAAAGATGTCACTCTTAGGATTCATGTAAAAAACTACTCTTAAAAATTATTTTGGTATTATTCATCATTTATAGATTTATAAAAATTCTTGAAAAAAAATATTTTATGCGTTTTATGCATATTCACATACAGTTTAATTTCATTAAAAAAATCTTCAATAGTTTTGTGGAAAACTAATTTTAAAGTTTGGGGTAGTTTCCCCCGTAACTCTAATACAAGTGGGGGTAGCGGATTAAAGTTGTGCGCCAATATGATTTTTATGAAAAGGAATCGCCACACGGAAGGATTTTTCCAAAAAGCCGCCTGGGGCACTTTCCTTATGGCTATCAGGCTAGACCAGCGGTCGGGGAACTTTTATTGCCATTGCTCCAAAATATTTTTGCGTAAGCCGATATTACCTTTCTCATTTTGAAAAGGAAACAATCAATGTAAATTTAAATTGTAAAGTTTATATTAATTTATCCGAAAAAAACTTGCATGAAAGTAGTAAGTATAGGTATGTAATAGACAAACAAAATAAAATTCTCATATTGGAACAAACAAAAATAATTAGTTGAAAACTTTCCCCATTCAAATTTTGGATAAATGATCTTGTCTCATATTTGATACAATAGTTTTAAAACTAGAGCTTTTTGATGTAAGAACAATTTGAATAAAGTCTTCGGCAATACTAACACGTTTATAAAATAACTATATAGCAAAAAATTTCCTTACTACGACCAAAAATTCTCTTTTACCCCATTTGGGGTAATTTACCCCGGTACCCCGAATTAAGTAACACATAAAAACATAAAGATTCTAAATAATAAGAAGAGAAAAACAACCAAAACTAGTTGAAAATATATAAAATAACTCGTAAAAAAAATTGAAGTCCCTAAACAATTAAAAATCGGATTAGTTGTAGGTACGTAGACGATTTCAATGTTCTTCCATGAAAAATCCAAAATTTTATTTTTGGACGTTTAGAAATCGGCTAGCCCTTATAACATCTCAACTAGATGCAATCAAATAACTGTTGAAACATTCCGTACATATTTTATAACAACTTTATAATAAGTAAAATATTTAACTAAATTATAATATAATTGTGGTTACATCAAAAATACTTTAGATATAATTTCAATCTATTTTTGGTTTTCCAAACTTACTCAAACCAAAAATAAAAACATTTTAACAGACAAAAACACAAATTAGATAAATTTTATCAATTAGAATAAAATGAAACTTCTAACTTTACGTATTTAAATGTCAACGTTATTTATAAGTTGGTATAAACTATAAGCATTAAATGTGAATGAAATAATTTAACAGAATAACATTTTGCATAAATAGTAACTGTTTAACAAAATCAGTTTCTGAAAGATGAAACAAATGGATCATTTAAATAAATATATGATATATCTAATTATCAAACAAGTTTTTAAAAATCTAAATGCAAAATGTTTAATTACCATAAAGAATAAATTAAAATTTTGACATAAATGAGGCTAGAAAAAACTCTTCGGTGTATATCCCATTTCCGAACAATCACCAGGTAGTTAAATAAACATAAAACAACAGTTATTGTTTTTAATGAATTGAAAAAAAAATATTTCCATCATCTTTCTTAACGAAAAAAACCTATTGTGAGCATCCTACTCTAAACGAAACGAAACTATCCAAACTGAAAACAAGCTCAATACAACCACATATATTATACATATAATAGTCGTCGAGGTATAGTCTCAATAAATAATAAAAATAAATCAAACATCTGATATTTCTTCGTTTTTAGGACGAAGAAGAAGTCAAAACGTACACAAATATGAAAGAAGAAACGAACTGGAGATATATGAGACTCATAATTCATTTTCTATTTGAAACTTTTCGAATAATTTAACCTAACAAAAATATTAGAAACATTTTATATAAATATTACGACGTAAGCTTTTATAATATGAAAAAAATTAATTGAAAATTTATACAGTAACCATTTTGATGTTCAAGTCATAGGCAAAGCTTTATACACACTCAGTGGGCGAGTAGTTTTACTATGGGTGGAAAGATCACGACTTGCCTTTCATTCGAACTTCTACATCAGAAACTTTGCGACTAAACTAAACAATACATTAAAGCCATAAAAATGTAAAACTATTAAACCATAAGTTTCATTTTATATCAACATGACTAATAGTATGATAGGGACATTGGGACAAAACGACCGAGTTGTTGTTAGGGGATTTTCTCTATGGTCTGTTGCAGTCATAGCGCGACAAATATCTACTCCAGAGAGCAACAGGAAAAGCTCGTTAATAATTCAATGAAGGTGATGATGATAATGATGGCGAAATTGATTCGCAACTCATGCAAAACATTTAGTTTCCCGTAACAAGAAGAGCTATTCGCAACTTCGGTTTAATCGAATTAAATATTTAAGATTTTCGACAAACTTACACAAATTTCTGGTTCGTGGCATTTGACGCCCCACACTTGAAAGTTGGATTGGAGCAGCTCGCAATTTTCCCAGCACTGCAACGAGAGAAAAAGAAAAAGTTAAGATTCGTATTGCATTGGTACATGTTGTTAATTAATAAATTTAACACTAATGAATCGATGTGGTCGAGTTTTTGTTTTTCAAAGAAAAAGCTTAAAGAAGCATAAACGAGGATTGTAAGTTGTATGTTTGTGGCTCGAGTGCAAGCTTCACTCTTACATGAAAAACATTTTTAGTTAATTAAAGAAAACACGCGTGGGCTCTCCAAACATTTATCTGATTCAAGTGTTCACATATGCACAAGCATAAACACAAGAGTAACCTCGATGTTTATTTCACAAATAAAATCAATTCTGAAATTGTTAAAAAAATGGGGCTAGGCTTATATCAACATGTGATCTTTAAATTCATACTGAAGAACTTTAAAGATAATACAACAATTTAAATGATTGCAACAGTTCTATATTGTTTATTTAAATATCTATTAATATTTTCTTACGACACAAAAGCATCTACAATATATAATAATAAAAAATGCCAAGATCTTAACAAAAGAATCGACTATTACTGTTTAACAATAACATTAAAACGTTAGGTTTCGTGGTAATATTTTTAAAATAAACACAGGTATCTCGTCATTATTATTGTTACTAATTGAAATTATTAAATAATCCCATTATATCGAGCTCGTTTAATTAAATTTCAATGGTCTTGAGTTTGAGTTTGTTAACTCAACATGCGAAATTATCTAAAATTCTATCGAATAATTATAAAAGATTACGTAATTTCAATTACTGAAATGCCAAATGATGAATACTAAACCGTTTGATTTCTCAGTTGTCTGCATCTTTAAAAAAGTAGGTATTACATAAACTAAATTGATATATTCTTTAAAATTTAAAATATTTATTTTAAAATAATTTTAGATATCTTACTCTCTTCAATCGAAATAGTGACTATAGTGACTATTCACTATTTTTGCAGTGCAGAGTATACCACTAAATTCAAATAGTGGTATACTTTTTACTACTAAATAGTATTAGTGAATAGTCACTATTTGATAGTCGAAAGTCACTATTTCAATTTAAGAGAGTAAGAACGTTTATATTTGACTACTTTTAAAAAGAAACCATCTATAGGCATGGGTAGATAATGTTATAATTTAACATATATTTCTACTAATGAAATTACAAAAAGAAAATGTTTTTTTCTACTGATTCAGGCTTTCGATTGGAAAATAATCAATGTTTTAACCAATAAATCCTACAGAATAAAAAAATAACTCGTAAAGAAAGGAACTTGTAAAAGTTCGTTATAAATAATACAATAGTATTTAGAAAAGTCCATTTAACTCAATTTAACAGCATGGACTCACACTGATCTCATAGAATGTTTAATTCAAATTTTCACGCTTTACGCAAGGGAAATTTATACTCGTAGATATGCAATTTCGGATCTGGATCTTCTATTAAAAGAACTATAAATAAAATTGGATGTTTTTATTTTGTGACGTAAGTCGACCCTTAAATTAGTTTTAGGCGTTTTTAAACGATCTAACGATTTTTGTTTGGAAGCAAGTACCAGTAAGTACGGGTTCAGATTCGTACAACATATAATAGCTAGCTCATCTGAATTACAAAGTCATCCGTCCAGAAAACGTCACAAATTATATTGAATGCCATCTTTCCGTTCATGTATAGAAATATACGAAAATGTACAGTTTGTTTGTTAAATGAAACAAACCTGTAAGCAATTACTATTGCTAAACAATTTACCTAAGTGTTATCTCCTTGAAAATGCAATAATAACAAAATTATACTCTCTTAAATCGAAATAGTGATAACAGAAAGTACAAAAAAACAACAAAAATAGTTTCATGTTTTGTAAAAAAAAAAAAGAACAGTTTTCCGATTATTTTCTCGAATTTTCATAGCATTTCGATTTAAGAGAGTAGATTCTCCCATATCCAATATTGTCCGAAACTTTTATATTGGATTTGGTTACGGGTTGATTTTTCTTTCGAATATACTAAAATAATACTACAAAAAAAATTTTGTTTTGAATATGCTATGAAAATTCGAGAAAATAATCGGAAAACTGTTTTTTTTTTTTTGCAAAACATTAAACTATTTTTATTGTTTTTTAGATTTTTTCAAACTGGTGTTAACCCTCTAAAATGTTTTTTTCTTGTATGTGTTGGCTTTAATATTCCTTTTTGAAAAAAATACTCCACAAGTTATTTCCTTTTTACTTCTGGCAGCTATAGAACGTATACGTGTACACTTTAAATAATAACCCCTCCATCTCCACCTAGAGTTTAAAACCACTACTTTCAAGAAATAGTACCAATAGTCACGTTTTCCCAGCCCCCTACAACTCCAAGTTACAAAAATGTGACTATTTGGACTATATTTGCAGACACCGCTAGTAAAATTAGTTGAAAACGAGTTGAACGAAGACCACGAAGACTGAAGAAGACCGAAGACTTTTATGAAGATCGGAGGTTAGAAATAAATTATTTTTGAACGTCAGGAAAAATATTTATATTGTTCTCATTATTATTGTTATTATATGAGAATATATTTTCATAAGTGTTTTACATTATATAATAAGTAAAATAACTCTGATAAGTGATGATAAGTTTAAGTGACAGGGGGGTGTTTGAGACGTATGACTCGTATAACAACACAAATAGTTAACAACTGTTTTTCAACTAGCTACCAGCGCCACCCAAAGGTACTAAGATTTGCGGTAACAATAGGGTCACTTTTTTTAGCCTTTCTCGTATTTAAGTGATAGGGGGCTGCGTTTTCCGTTATTAAAGAAAATCTGATTCAAAAATTCTGTAGGGTCATTGGAAGTTGGTGCTATTAAGTAGGATTTTTATTAAAAATGTGAACAGTTTACATATTAATCTGAGCTCAAATATCGTTTGCAACACAGTGTTCATCATGCAAGCGGTAGGTATACAACAAACACAGCATTTGTTTGTAGGTACATTGATTGTCGTTAAAAATTACATTAAATATTACACTTTATTCTTTTAAGCTATGAAAAAAATTAATTTAACTAATAATGCATATATATTATTCAATAACGACTGTATGAATAAAGAGGACTGAGAAAATTAGTTCAGCTGAAACTTCTGTAAGTTTTAAACTATTGAAAGCTGTGAAAGGAAATTTATTTTTATTTTTTTAATTTTATAATTTCGAAAAAAAAAATTCTCCTTGGAGTTTTATAAAATCAAACAAATAGAGTCAACATGAAACGAAGTTTTTGTTATATTTAATTAGAAAATAAGCGTGAATAGCACATATTGCATTGAGTATAACTAGCAAAAAACTAGCAGAGCTGTGTTTCTAAATTAATTACCTATACTACATCGAAATAAGAAATAATTAAAAGCAAATCTAATAAAAGCAAGCATTTCTCGTTTTAAAAAAGAGAAACTAATTATATATATATATATATATTTTATTAATCATTAATTTAGTTAATAAAGTTTGAAAAATATAAAACTTTAACAACTACAATTAGTGTACTACGTTAGTCTTGATTATTGAAATTAGAATATAATAAATTTCTGTATTTATTATCGTTATAATCATTACTAGCTATGTATACATATATATATTTGAGAAACTTGAATCGTGACCCATACGTTTGAGTATAACTTGTCTCGTTTAAAAAGCCGATCGTTTGAATCCCAATTATAAATATTATCGTGAAGCCTGTGAATACGACGAACGCGCCACGTGTGTCAAAGCGTAATGTTAATTTTTTTTATTTTTCTCTTCTTTTATACTTTTACAAGTCTTTCATAATTAGGTATTGTTGTGTATATAATTTTCGATTGACAGCAGTTGGGACCGGGACACAAGAAGACAATACGAAGACGTTGAGGACTTGGATAATATAATAAATTTGTCAATTGCTTGTCAATTAAAAAAAAATAATTCCTCTCCTTTCACATCAACGCATTCAATCGTTTGCCATTTAAAGTAACTTGTGGGATATATATTTTTCTTTTTCAGGTTTCTTCAGCTGTCGAGTTAAGAAGAAAATAATCCTTTTGTACATGTATAATTTTATTTCTTCCTCCAAAACAATACAATTATGACGCTCTATCCACTTCTTGAAAATGCTTGAGTAGAAAATTACGTTTTTTTTTCCATCATCGGCAATGAAATATCAAATTTATTCTAGGAGTTCAATGACGTGATTTATTACCAAACAAAAAGAAATTAATGACGCGATTGAAATAAATGATGCCAACGATTGGACATTCATTTTAAAAATTGCATTCAAATGCATCTAACAGACAACACAGTTAAAATGTATTGTTTACATTTTCCAAAATTGCTCTCACAATTTATTATGGGTACCCCAAAAAATAAGGTTCCTTGTTACGTAAATAAATAATAAAAAGACAATAACAATAATTTTAAAAAAAATACGCATGAGAAAAAAAATGTGATGAGACAAATTTTAATTACCGGATAGAAAATAAAAATACAATTTGTTCCAAAATTATTATTATTCCATACAAAAACGGTCGGAATTTTTTATTTTATTTAAAAAAATAATTGCCGGATATTAAAATAAATGGGTACAACTACATACCATGAAACAGTCCTGTCCTTGCAAACACGTGGACGTATACGCTGCATTTGGTTCGTTGTTTGAGAACTGAAAGAAAGAAAAAATTCAAAATTAAAGGAAATGCGGTTAGAGATAATAGTTATTGTACGAAAAATAGCTCATAATTTTTGTCTCATTATCTTAAACAGACAAATAAAGAAGAATAAAAAAGGGAACGTGTATCAGCTCATCATCGTGCCTTGTGTTGAATCGTCCCGATTACCGCAGCAAAAGCAAACGTACTATTTCACATTGGCATCGAAAGAAAGAAGATCCTAATTATGATAAGAATTCTCATCACATAAATACTGTCATGGATGCTGTTTCGTTTGAGCATACACACCGATGAACCATTACATGCCCCAATAATTTCATCCGTGACATATACCAAGATCAAGAAAACGGATTGAACGAGATCGACGGAATGGGAGGATATTGAAAGATATAATCATTTTCTGGATTTCACAAATGTATATTAAGTATAATGCGAACTTGCTTCGGATCTGCTGTGATTTGATTTTCTTCTTCATCTTCGAATAAACGCTTTACTACACAAATTTTATGAATAAACGAACTACAGCCATAACAAGATCCATCATTTCCAGTCGTTTGATATACAAGTAATATAAAACAACACACGGAATCTAATAAAGCTTATTATAAAATAATAAGCTCGCAGTATTGAATTACAAAAAACTATTTCATCCATCCAAAATAATGAGGTTTACATTTGTTGAGTTTATGAAACACTGCACTATATACTTATACAACTGCACTAAAAAGTCAATGCTTACATTTTAAAAAGTTATATTTAGAAGTTACGTAGGTTGTTAAATTATTTTGATATATTGAAAAAAACATCTTCGATGATCAGGCTATTTGTTTCATGTGTAGATTATTTTCCACGAATTCGATTCTAATTAAGTTCGGTTCAGATCTTGATTGATTTCCAAACTGAAGAAAATTTCAAAATATTCTCTCGAAAAAGGCAATTCAGTGTGCTCAACACTACCTGGTTAGTTTTTTTTTTTTAATTTTTTTAATCGAGACAACCTCGTTCGCTCATTAGTCAAACCGATAAATTTTAAGAGGTTTTTTATCATCTCTCTATTCTCGTCTTCATCGTCCATTCGATCTCATCGTTCAAATGATTATGTTACACAGGGTTTGTTCCATTTACGTAATTCATCTTCTCGGACGAAAAATTCAATTCAATTCCGATACATTTTGAGTGGAACCAGAAAAAAATTTAATTGAAGTGAGACATATTTTACTACTATACGTTATGTGATTATATTAAATTAGTGTAGACAATCAAGACACATTTTTAGGTGGGCTGGCGGCGGCATTTCATTTTATAATGAATGGTTCGGGAGACTAGTTTTAAGTAGTCGAGATAAAAATCCGATTCGCCGGCCCCTGTATTTAAAGCCCCCCTTTTGAACGTGGATCTCTTAGAGAAATAAAAAAAAATATGTAGATATATACACTCTTGCACAGTGACGAGTTTTTTTTTTTTATCTTTATAAAATACATTTAATAGTAAATTTATTTGTTAAGGTGAGATAAGAATGGAGAAGAAGAAGCTCTACTGATAGATTTTACTGTTGCGTCTCGAGAGATTTGTAGCACCAAGAAAGAAAAGTAAGTACGACGACCAAGTCGTGGGACAAAGAGAAGAGAGAAAAGCGACGTAAATAAAAAAGAATTTTGGACCGTGAGTGAGGCTGAAAAGGAACCACCCATACGCGGCTAATGTCTCCCCATAAATTATATTACGACTTGATAATTGATGTTATAAAGATCGATTTGCCTGCTACCAATATTTGAAATGTAAATAGTTCGAGTATGAGTTTCGATTTCCTCCTGATTTCTTTTCCGCCAACGTAGTTAGTTATTCAAATAATAAAAAACTAAGACTGAAAAAATACGACCGTTGTAAATCATGTTTTTGTCGGCTTTTCTTCGCAACTCTTCTAGTTGGGTATTCTTTGCGTGCGCTCGAGATGATTTACGTAGTGTGCGTTCGTTTTTTCATTGACCCATTGTTTTCCCATTCGAAATTTAGAATATTTCAAATTCTTTGTCTTCCGATTGATTGATGATTTCAATATTGGATATTTCACAAAATACTCATTGATTGAACAATCGGAAAAAAAAAAACGTTGCTCCATTTAAAATTTTTTTGTAGATACCAAATATATTGATAATAATACTCTTAAAGAATATTTTATTTTTTATAGCCATAAAGCTACATTTAAAATATTCATTAACCACGAATTTTTACATAAAAATTTATAACCCAATCGAGGGCATATACAAAAAATAAATTAATATATTTTGTACGCCTAGTAGTCGAAGGCGTGGAGCGTCGAACGTCGAACCGGGTTTGAGAGTGGAGCACGGGAAATGGAATATTGAACCCCAATAAATTTTATCAACGTTATTTTCATTTCCAAGCCCCCTCTTGCATCCTTTGCCTTTGGGTTTTAATAATATTTATTGAAAATTTATTTACTTTATACATATTCTTTTATTATTACACTAATAAAAATATTTCGAGAATAATAAAATGTGGCCTAGTTTTTTTTTTTACTCTAGCTACTACATTATACGAAGAGGCAATAAAAAGGAAATATTGAAATTTAAAACAAAATCTACCTGTCCCTCCCATTCACATGTTATATTCCCGAAACAAACTTTTTTCTCTCAGCTATTAAATCTTTTCCATTCAATAGATAAAACGTTCATCCAAAAAACGTCAAAGATCTAAACGCGTGTAAGAAAGAGAATACGATTATGATAAATGTAAGACCATAAAAGATAAGAACACCGGGGAAGATATTCTATTTATTTAAATGAGTGTGTCGTCTTAATGGAAATGGCTTCTGAAGAAGTTTTATTTATATTTTTTTTTCGGCATAAAATAAAATCATGGACGAACACACAAGTGGACGAAAACGAAACAGGCTCAAGATTCAAAAATTAAATAAACTGAAAATTTTCTATCGAAAAATTTATGAGTGTGTTTGTCCGTTGTCACCAATTTTTCTCGTCTTCATCAAACACCGAGTGGGATTTGTGTGTATAAGTTTTCGGTGTGCTAGGGCCCCTTTTTTGGTGATTGAATATTTAACATAAATTAGAGAAAATCATCACCTCCATTCATGTGCATGTCTTGTGTATATTTATACAAACTGTTTTTTTTTAATATAAAATAATGTGACGCTAAACCTGCTACGGAACGATAAAACAAATATTTTTCATGTATAATTGATTTTTCTATATTTTATTAAAATAGATTGGTCATAAAGTTGGATTATTGCGTTTGTATTTGGATAATAAACTAATCGTTTTTATGTTTGAATTTTATTTTTATTTTTTGAAATATTATATAAATTACGACACCCGAACAATATGTCATATAACATGTAAATTATTTGAAAACATAAATCGATTTTACGTAATAAAACCAACGTTAAACGTCTTTAATAACATTTAAGTATTCTTTTAGCAAAACTTCTTGAATCTTGAATGTCTTATAGATACTTAATCTGCAACATATCAAATAAACTACATATTTTATATTAAGAAATCGTTTTAAATAATTTAACCACGTTGGTATGTAAGATTTTTCCCTCATCATTTATTAACACAGTCACTCAAACATATCTTACTTTCGACGTCGCTTATGCTAATTGGTACTAGATTAGAGTCCGCGCCTTCTCTATTCCGTTCGTTTTTCTTGTCTTCTATCTCGTCGTATGTGAACTTTATAGTATTTGAAGAATATTTTATTTCTTAAATATACTCGTCTACCCCAATATCCCCGGGTAGAAAATAATTATATTCCAATGATTTTATTTCAATTTTGATCGATTTTTGTCAATCTGTCGGATATTTTCATTTTTGCCATAAGAACCTATTTAAATTTTGATGTACAATTTTTTTCGTTGCCATATCTTAGTTCAAAGTTATCCTCAACCTTCAAAAATTTAGGTTTATGATTTTAATATTTTTGATTTTTGCCCTTTTTAAAAAAATTGCCATAACCGTATACTGCACAGAACTTGTATCGTAACTGTACGGTTTTGTTTTCATCTGGAACAGACATATTATTTTATGCAGAGAATAACTACTCAAATTTGAAAAATATTGTCAATATGGGTTTTGAACAGACTATATGAAGGTATATTTATGATCTATTAAACAAGAAACAGCTCAATTATATTTTGAGTCCTTAAAATATCTTCATAAAAATTGAATGAACAATAACTATATTTTTTGGTTAAAAATTTAGTACTAACACACATTAACATATCAATAAAATATGCTATGTATTAATCGTGCAATCTATTTTGGAAATCCGTAGAATGTAGGTGGTTGTAATTCCATACCTATCACAATAGGTAATACATAGATTCATTGCACAAAGGAGTAGATATTTTGTAAGTAGGTTGCTTTATAACTTGGCAATAAATTTTTATACTATTTTCTACGTTTCACATATTATCTATGTATCTATTAAATAAATTTCCTTCAAGTTAAAAAGATTTGTTATCAATTAGAAAACCTCCAACAATATTAATTTTTTGATTAAAAAATAAACATAAATAGATAGATACATATTATTTTATTATTCTTGCACGTTGTTAAAACGAAAACATTTTAATTAAAACTTGATCCATTTCATTTAAAGATTAGAATTAAATCTGGCATTATTTTTTATTCTTGTTTGAAATAAATGCTTTTTGACACGGAATAATTCGAATAACGTGAATTGTCATACATGAGCAAGTTTTCAAAAGTTGAAGTTTACCTACGTTAAAAGCATTAGTTAATTTATATATATGGATATAGCGATACAATGATTTAGGTTCTCTATATACCTCTAAACAGGCAAAGATAAGCGAACTCGGGATGGTGAAACATTGAGATTAGAATCCCATAAATTATGACCCCAAAAAAACTCAGGAAAATGTTTTGTTGTAAGTGTAAATCTCCATGTCCAAATATAGACGGAAAAAAAATTCAAATAATGAAGATATAAATTTTCCGAGTTTCAGCAGGGATTCTAAAAATTAGATACATAAATTGCAAAAAAAAATAATTTGAACAACCCAATGTTCTTGCTGAGTTAATTGGAGGATATTTCTTGAAGATTTGACAAAGAAAAAACCTAACAAAGCAATTTTATGTACAACCCTCTTACATTTACTTGTATGAAATATAAAATAAGAAGGATGGTCTTACATGCAAATGCTCGGTACTTAATAACCACAGAGTGTAACTCAAGATTTTTAACGAACAAAAAATATATAAGAATGAACCACCATTACCACCTGTAGGTATTGAAAAATATATTCATTACTTCCTTATACATAAAAAATAACAGGAGCACAATCAACATATAAACACCCCTTGGTAAAAAGGGAGGGCTTTAATCAGCCCTTTAAGGGAGAAAAAAAAAGAATTAACGCACGATCATTTTTCTATGAATAAAATAAAAAAAGCCGCCTGTTCCATCTATAAAAAATTAAATGTTGTTTTTAACCAATCACGTAACACGATGTAATAGAATATCGTTCGAATACTCGTTTAAATATCTTTGTCTCTTACATTAAATATTATATTACATCAGCTTTGTTTTATGCAAAGCTCGACCATAAAAAATACGACTCTAAAAGGCACTCAGATCATATGTATATATATCAGTAATTTAGTCCAATCAAAACCCAGATAAGAGAGGTACAGTGACGCGATGGACTATTGGTCTTCTTTTTTCACTGTTCTTCAGTTAAACTCTATCTGTCTTTAAGATTACTAATTTGAAAATTAGGGCTATGTTCAGTGAATCGATTTAGAATCTTACAACCACACATTTTTTCATGGCTCGGCCAACTTCTTGGGGCTATTTTCATCAATAATTCATGACCATTTTTTTCTTGGTACATCTTTCAAAGTATTGATACGGTCCTTATATATCTCTTACGATAATTTCTGTTTTGAAAGTAATAATTATTAAAAAACATGAAGCTTCTGTTTAAAATTTTTATTATTATTAAATAGGAACAGATTTTAATTGAGAAAATGTTTTTTGAAAAGAAAAAATATTTACATAATGAATGAAACAGAGAAATCTAGACTAGAACATTAGTTGCGAGGGAAAAAAAATTAAATTACAAACTAGAAATCGTTGTAAAGAACTAATTAGAATGTGGACTAGAGAGACGAAGCTCGACCTAATTTCAAGTCATAGCAATTACGGCTGTAAAACGTGCATTCTTCCTGTGCAAGCGGTTCCTGTAGCTTTGTATTACAAAACTGTTATTATCATTATCATCATCTAGTCGTAACTTTTTTTATATATAGTATATATATTTCAATTTCGAGAACTGTTTGTAGAAGGCAAATGGAATTTTTAAAATTTATATAAAAGAAAATTAGTTGAATTGAGATATCTTGGTATCGTACTTTTTTCATTTTGTTAAAAATCTATATCGAGTTGAAAACTGAAAAATACACACACATATTATACCGACTCACGTTAGCGAAGCCTTTTGTTTGCTAAAAGAGCGCTACCGCTGGATTTATGGCAACAGTAATTTATTTTCACGTAGATCGTTTTTCATTGTTTATTTAGGGAAAAACTCAAGAAAAAATATGAGCAAGAATATTATGCTCGAACACGCTATGTTCTTTTGGACTTATCTTTTTGCAAACGTTTCGAGTGCAAGGCAGGGCAATCGTAAGCGCTCATAATATTTCAATATCAAATTATCGTTGTGGCTAATTTATTAATTTTTATTAGTTTTTTATTTTTTTATTAAAAGATTTAAATATGAAGAAAAATTTTAAAAATGTGGATTTGTAATATGATCTACGAATATACGAACAGTCACATATCGAGAGAGAAACACAGCCCACAGATTGGAGATATTCATTTTTATTACAAATTCAAGTTTCAATAGTTTACAAAGCTCATTCTCTTCCATTCGATTCAATCGCCACTCGTACCGATATAGCTTCAATCACACCTCACAAATCCCATCCCACTTAAAATTTATTTTTTTTGCCACATGAATGTAAATTCTAGTTTTATTCGAGGCATATATTGTTAAAATTACTTCCACAGGGTGGCTACAAAAAATCAGTTTGCATTTCCCTGATAGTTTTAGATTTTCCAGAAAGTTACTCATATTTTTCCATGATTTGAAAATCATATTTATATGATGATCAGGAAATTTAATTTAGTTAATTATTTGTTTACTTTCCAAGTCAAAATTAAGCAACAAAATAATTTTTACTTCCATAAACTGATAAATTTTAAACTATTGACAGATTCACTATTTGACTTGAATTTCTAGCTACTTGGTCTGAATTTGACTTATAATTAAATCAAACTCGAGTCAAATTTTAATATTAAGTGCCTAATTCAATCAAGCATTGACTTTAAGAGTTATTTTACTTACAAATCTAAATATCAAGCACAATTCATTTAAAAAAATGACCAACTATTTGACTTGGCGAATTCCTAAAACTAATGATCGCACAGTGAATCTTCTTTTTACTTCAGGGTTTGTTACTTTAGGTGACTCTTCACTCAAATACTGTTTGAATTTGACTTGATTTTTAAGCTATATGACTTAAGTTCGACTTAAAATCAAGTCAAGTAGTGTATTCTAGCCGTAAATCGTTGCAGAGCAAATAAAAAGAAATACAAGTGAGGCTAGGTCTCATACCAAGGCATGTACTCGTATAAAACACGAAAAAAAAATTATAGCCTTGATAAAGTTTTAAGGCAACAAATTTTTTTAAAAACTTTCAATGCTAGAAATTGCGAACCTCAAATAGTTTTTATATTAATACCATTTGACGATTTCATGTAAAACATCTTATACACAGTATAAAACAAAGTCGCTCCCGCTGTCTGTTCCCTTAGATCTTTTAAACTACAAAACGGATTTCAATGCAGTTTTCAGCAATTGATGGAGTGATTCAAGAGAAAGGTTTATGGGTATAACACATGCATAGTATAGTAGAGAAAAGTCGGAAAATTCAAAAATTTATAATGTGATATCATAACAAGATATTTTTGTGCGCTTACATTGCAAACGCTGGCTAAACCTTACGAGATAGATCAAACTAATATACAACAAAATTGTGTATCTTAAAAAGATTGATAAAAAAGTCCACGACAGTATGTGTCTATTTCCTAAGGATAACCCACAGGAACCATTTTTATCTTTCACATATTACAAACAAATTATTGGTTATTTACCAAGCTATCCTAGAAAAGTAGCTTTAAGGATTTTGATGAACTTACTTTGGATCTAAAATCTGAAAGTATCTATAATCTTTTTCTGTTAAAATAGATTAATTTTTAAATTTTGTTGTGAATGTAGGGAATCAATTTAGATACTCTCAGCAAAGCGAGCGGGTATCAGCTAGTAATTATATAAATTATACAAATTAAAATACTTGTGACCCACGATTGAAATAAACATGAAATTAAATAAAAAATACTTCGAATATTTTCAAAATATCACTTTTCAATTTTGTGGTGCTTCAATTCCTTGATATTTCTAGATTCATTAAATTCCCTGTTAATTCTTCTAGGATTTCCAGTTTGTGGCCACCCTGTTCCAACAAATATTACCATTTGTTAAAATATTTTTTACTTTTCTAGTGATTTGATAATTTGGTTTAATTAATTATGGAAATGTGTTTGATCATTATAGAGAGGACACGACAAAAGTGTTTTGATAAGAAAATCAGGTAGTCGATAAAATAAATTGAAAATATATGTCACTGGCATTCTTTCACAGACGTTTCCATCCATATAATTTATACAACCAAAAACCCAAGTGACAATGACAAAACGGCACCTTAAAAAATAGAAGCCAAACTTCTTAAACCAAAATAACTTAAAAGTCGATCAAAGCATTTAGATTAAAAAAAATACTTCTGAATTCGAAATGTGTGGTCTTTTGTCCATACATTCTTCTTCATCCTTTTCAATTTTATTTTTAGGTTTTGTCTTGTAAAATCGCTGCTCAATTCACTTGAAACATTTTCAACTGCAATTGACGAATACGTCCAATTAACACAACTTGACCATTCGTGATAAATATCGACTAAGATCTCGTGAAGAAACCAGGGCTGTGCTAAGCCACAGTCCATGTTCGTGTTATAAATGTCCCCCATAGCTAGGGCTCTATTGATTAGTGTTACAGTTTGTGTCTTCATTCGATAATGAGCATACAACGGCGATTATAATATTTATCTCCATCTGTGTGAAGCTAAAAGGTGCACAGATATAAAAATAATAATAAAATAAATAAATCAGCCTCCTCCGTGTTCCAACTCCATATTCTGGTTTTAACTCGCAGCATGACGCTGTTATTTTTTCGATCCTTCATCATCTCTCCTCGTCCGTTTTATATCAAATGAGCTCAGTAGCTTTCGATTAAAGTTTTCTTTTATACGATTCGATATTATTGTCTTCAATCTCACATCTATTCTTCGTGTTCTCATCATCTTATTGGAAACGACAATAAAAACATAACCAGATCCCATTTACGTTGTATAGAATTCTTAATTAGGATTTAAATTGGTATTTATCTTTTAAATGTAATAGAATCTAAAAAATGATAATAAATAATATTTAAATAGATGACGAGAGATCAATCAGAAAATTTCATCATTTCTAGATCGACCTAAGATTCGATTGGGAAAAATGACGATGAGGAAGATGAACTTGATTTCTTCAATGCTTACGCTTTATGTCTATTCACGACGTTATGTAAGATTGTCTTTGAAGAGGGAAAAAAACGTATCGTACCTACAGTAAAATCAAAGAATCAACCGAATCGAGCCTCCATTGTATTCAACAAGATTAATCGATTTCAAACGCGATTTGCTTGAATTTAATCACAATTCCAATGGGTCGGGGCTTGGAGGAATCTTGGTTGGTCGGGCGTGCAACCGCGGACTCCTTACTCATCGAGGCTTTTGTCATCATTAAATTACGTTTTCATCAGAGCACCAATTTTATTTGCTTTTTGAATTAATATATTAGTCGGAAGAGACAGGAGCGTGCAAATCAATGTTGATACTCATAGAATTATTTTGCCACATACGAATTTTATGACTTGTCAACATTCACAATTTTAGTTCAATTGAACACATAAATATCACAAATTGATTTGATCTAATTTCAATTTCACCTTTATATATTTTACTTTCAAAGGATACAAATTGATAAATGGAAAACATATTATGAAATCAACAAATAAACGAAGCAATATTTCAAAGCATTAAAAAACGCTAATTTAATTTGCATGATAAAATTAGTTCAAACCACCGAAACGAACGAATTGTTTTTCATAGGGCTTCATGAAAAAAACTTTACAAATAACAGAATTTGTTCTTTTCAGACTGAAATTCAAGTTATTCAAATATTAATTAATATCCATACAAATCTAACTTAAAATGAGTTTTTTGCAGTCATTTTATGACCTTCTGTAGGCGTCATAAAATGGTGCCATGCGTTTTGATCCCCGGACAAAATATCCCCATGACAAAATATCCTCAGACAAAGAGGCCTCAGAAAAAATATCCTCAAACAAAAAATTGCAATGTTAAAACATTTAATTTGGTGTAAAACTTCGCGGTGTCAAGAAGTGCACATTCAGTCAATGAATGAAAATCGGATAAACAAACATTGACAAATTTCTTTTGTTGGGGGCTCCTCCCCCAAACCCCCGCCAAGGTGACCCCCTGGATCCCTTTGGTATTAATTGTTGGAAGTATTTATATCAATTAACTTGAAATACATGACAGTTCCCATAGTTACGTCTTAATTGACAGATTTATCAAAATCATTTTCCATAAGAAAAATTCGTCTTGAAATCCGGGTTTTATCGAAAACATGGGGATATTTTGTCTGAGGATATTTTGTCGGGGATATTTTGTCCGGGGATCAAAACGCCTGATACCCATAAAAATTGATTTTATGATGTTACATTTAATATGTTCAAATTACGAACTTCTGAAGAAGTAATAATTCTAAAACCATGTTTGACTCTTGAGGAAATCATATTTCGAAGTTTCAAATTAATTAAAACTTTTAAGCTTCTGACGTTATCATATTTCTGAACTATTATAATTTTTTGACGTCTAATCTTTTTTTAAGATTTCCTCTAAATCCTGTTAATCACTTTTTGATTAAATCATATTTAATATTTTTAAGATCTGAACTCTTTAAGAAATCATTATTCTAAAGTCATATTTTTTTAGTCTTTAGATAGTCATATTTTGAAATTCAAATTGACTTAAAAATGTTGTGCTTCAAACGATGAATTAGATTTTTGGCGTTTTAACGTGTTTATGATTTCGAATAGAAATCTTAAATGTATGCTGCTTGAGGACCTTTCTTGAAGACATCAGATAAAATGTTCAAATGATGAGCTCTTGACGAGGTCGTAATTCTTATATTTTTTTTTTGAGGTTTTGAAAGTCAAAATGTTGAGAGTCTAACGATCTCATATTTGGTCGTTTTTGAACTTATTTTTATTGCCGTTTCGATGTTACTCTAAGTACACAATTAAAACTAGTTATAGATGAAAGATTGTGCTGATTTTATCATTAATACAGTAAGTAAGTGTATCTGATTTTAGTGTATGATTCGAAGACTGATTAACAAAGCAAGCAGATCGACTATCCAGTGAGATATTAGCAGGAGGCTAAATCTTTTGGGTACTTAAAAAATAATTTTTAATATATATACTTTTTTGTATCTTCAGATTAAAGTTTTATATGTCTTGAAGATCGTTACGTTTACGGCGGCAAGTTAAATTATGGTTGAGCATTAAAAAGTAGTCACATTAGAGCGAATATGGCCGAGTATCATTAAGCGCATCGCGTTGTAATTATTTTAATACACTTCCAGTCGAGAGTTGATACAACTCACTTTCATTTATGTGAAAAATACTGCATTCTACATTTAATCACCATCACCACCATGCAGATCAAGTGGCCAAGAGGATTCGTCCATAACTATGGTTCATAAACTCGAAGACTAAAACCATACGTTTACTTAGAATCCGTTCGTTAGAAAGAAACGGTCGTAAGTCCACCTTACGTCCACATGTACAGACTGACAATGAGAAAACCAGTGCTCAGTGTTTCGTATTCAGTAGCCGGCAATATAAGTACCTAAGTATTTTTGCTGCGCCAATTCCCGAGAAAAATTTTACGCCAAGCGGCATCGTAAAGATAATAATAATTGAAGACAACCGAGCAGAACATATATCGCTGGTGTTGATGTTGATGATGATAATGACAAGATTTCTTGTTCCAGAGGAAAAAATAAATTCTACGTTTTATGATGGGTTTTCATATTTTACAAATTAATGACAGTTTTTATTTAAAAAAAAGGGAAAACTAACGTTAGATTTAAGAGATAAAAGGGATTTGAAAAAAAGGTTCAAAAAGAAAACCTCAAGGCAATTTTTGTTGTTATCTTTCGTACGACAACAACCAGTCGTGTACATCTTTTCTTATTTCTTGTAATCAAATCCGCCTTCAAGCCTCGTTTCCAGTGTTTTAATGTCTAATAAAACAGTTATGGCCTCTCATTTCTATATATACAAAGTGATAGAAAATATTTTTCTTAAAATTTAAAAAAAAAAATACTGTTTATAGAAAACTCGTAACACCCTATTTACTTTTTTTGACATGTTATCGGATATAAAAATAATTTACTACGATTTTTTTTTCAAATATTATGGCCATACATTTTTAAAAGCACGAACCTCGAGGGGGGCTGTCAGTCATAAATCTATCCGAGGGTGGTAAAACTCAAGTAACCACTTTCTTTTTTACATCAACACGATTTACTTCAATAAAGTCATTTACGCGCATATTTTTCCATAAGTTTCTTATCATCGATAAAATTATTTAAAAACGCTTTTAAATCTACGCTTCGGGGGCAACGCCAAATACACTGACCGAATAACTCTTGGTTTGTTATAGAAAATATAACGTTTTCTTCCTTCTCATCCCCGTACAACTGGATATGAATATGAAAAGAATCGAACCAGCGACATTTGATTTATTTGTCTAGACGAGAATTTATTCATATTGTAAAAACTAATATTTACAGAAGGTATAGCAAAGGAAAAAAATAATTCCATTGAACGAATTTATTAACCAAATTATCTTTGGAACAAAATCGCTGATCGTTCAATTTTGAATATATTTTAAATTTAAATTAATTTATCTTGTAGATATTTGAATATTGTAATAAAATAAGTCGATCTTACAAACCGGAGACCAGACAAAGCTTGAAAAGCTAATACATACACTTGCTTTGTACGAGCGAATGAATTTTAATAGAATTTTAATCTCTGCTGGGTGTTTCAAAAGTTAATTTCTATCAGAAAACTGAAGCAGTATATATGGATGCGTTCATCAGGTAGATTCTATGACTTTTTGGCTCCGTCCACAACTAAGTATTGTGTGTTGATTGGGATCAGAGGATCATAAATATTGTAGACAGGTCAAAATTTTTTTCACCAAAATCTGTCCCCAAAATCTAACCGATGTGATATATGTAAATGTAAAAAATAAAGATGGAGAAAGGCACGCATATATTCACACGTTGTGCTGATACGAATCTTTTCAAGCAAAGGTTAAAAATATATAAGAAAAGTTATTTTATTTTTGGGATGAAAAGATGATGGTTTCGAATCAGATAAATGTCAAGTAGATTTCTCAGATTCTTTTATTGATTAGGAAACGTTCGAGGAAAATCATATGCGATCTAACGCAATACGAAAAAACGTTGTTTTCAATCGTCGAGGATCGATTCAATAAAATTAAAATTTAAATGCTCTTTTTTCCATAATGAAATCGACAAGCCTCCAAAAAGCAAGATAATAAATATTTGTTTTTATTAGTGAGAATCGTCAAATTTACATAACAAATTTATTGAATTTTTAACATTAATTTTATGTACATGAATCGTTTCAAAACGTTTTTATTTTATTCGAAAAAAATTAAAATGCTTATAAATGGGAAAAAATCTAATCAATATTTCGGTATAAATTTCATATGTTATTTTCGTTTAGAAAATATAGGCACCCACGTGGATGGTTTTTATCATAACCCAGAAAGCTAGCGGGAGTTACGAAAGAAAATCGAAATGTTGATACGCTAGATAATAAATTAGAGAAACGATTTCCATACGTCTTCCATCTCTTCCCTCCATTCCTTCGACATTTGTAAACGAACAGGAAGTTAAACAATTTATTTATTAACGATAGATCACAAATCGTTTACAACACAAAATGAAAATGGGAATATATTTACGTGACGCCATAATGAATTTTCGACTTGAAACTTTATCGCAATTTCCTCAACATCGAAACTTTAATAGGATTAGAGGGAAATTTAAAAAAAAAAAAAAGGAAATACGTTTCCATTCTCTAGTATTTGCTCGGTTTGATATTTTTTCAAATGGAAAATCGACTTACTTTGGCTAGACAAGCTGCTCGGCATTGGGCCACACGAAGAGGTGATCCAACATCTTGTTCGGATGCTGCGACAACATAGAAACGACTATTGAAAATAGACAATAGTGCAATCACAACGACCATAAAATGAAGCATTGTTTTACTAACGCGAATACTTATGTTACAACACAAACTCGACGGACAAATCATTTTAACGAAAAAAAAATCAATTTCGATAAAACGAAGAACTATACAGAGTTAAAATGAGTTTTTTTTTTTATTAAATTTTGTACATTTCTAGTATTTAAAATTATTAAAACTTTTTTTTTAACTTCTAAGCACTTCACTTTTGCGCATTGTTTACCTCGTTTTTAGGTAATTTTCCGGAGGGTTTATGATGCTATTATAAAGCACAACATTGACACGTGGAAAAAATCAATTTGAAATTTTTAAGTGATTTTATCGGTTTCGAAGCACTGAATCGCACGGAAGTGGAATAAAATTGTGTAAAAACAGTAAAAATCGTGTACGAATGAGTCGAAAACGCGTCCAATACAAACGATTTACAACTCAACACTGGTGGAGTGAATATAGTCGGGGGCTTGGGCACAGTCTCGGTCTCGGTCTCGGGCACGGCCGTGTCAGCAATACCGGGTACGATGTAGCTCGAGGTCCACGTTCAAACGCGTCTCTATACACTACTCTATACACTGCAACGTCCAAAAATCAACGACACCACAAAAAAATCCAAAAGAGCCTTGCCCTAACTGAGAAACTCGACCCACTCAATTTGAAAACATAACAGACACATTTAGTTCGGAACAATATGAAGCAGCTTTGTGTGTACCTATATAAGTAGTAATGAACCATCATCATTCACATTTATCAGAACTAAATCAAGCAAATTGTTTCGATATGAATCAAATTAAAAAAAATATCTACTGAAACAATAAAACATCTAAAGTATTTGGGAAGTTATCTTTTTAGTCAGTAGCTGAAAATTGAGATTTGTATAAATATGAATTTGGAGAAACGATTTCGTATACCTTGATTTGATTGTTAATATATATAAAAATATCTTAAAAAAATTTTTTTCTGAATAAAGTGTCTAATGTCTCAATATGAAAACATAACAGAAATAATAATTTTGGAACAATATGATTTAGCTTTGTATGTACTTAAATAAGTAGATAATAAAGTATTATCACTATTCACAATTATAAGAACTAGAGGTCGCCCAGTGGTCGAAATTCAACTATAATTCGTTACAATTTTTCCATACCTAAGAATACACTTCACTAGTAACTGCTTCAAAAACTTTAGTTACTAAGCTAACTACAGCAGATAATGAATTGCCTTTGCGAATGTTTGGAAAATAATTTCTTGACTAATTTTTTCTTCAAGGTTCATTTAAAGAAAGTGCATCATATAATGATTGAAAATATTTATTTTAAGTTAAGGAAGGTTATAGGTGTAGAGGTTTCAAAATATTTATTTTTTTTTCTTCCATAAATCTTTTACAAAATTATTTCAGAATATTCTCTAAAAATTTTAAAACTAAATATCAATTCGTTCATATCATACATGTTTTGAGGTCCCCTGAGTCCAAAAAAGCAGTTTTTAGAAACATGTCTGTGTGTGCCTGTGTGTGACAGCCATATCGTATCGAACGCTTTTCCGAATTTCACCAAACTTGGAAATTTTCTTTCATATTATATCTTGTTTTGTCGTGAAGCTTTTAGTTGAATTCGGTTAACCGAAAGCTCCAATTTATTCTCGGAGTTTTTGAGCTTTTTCAAATTTTTTCGAAAACGGCTGCAAAGATTTTCTTTAAGCTTAAGATAGTTCTTAGACTTATTAATGGCTACAACTTTTATTCAAAACTTTTTCTTGGGAAAATTCGATTAAGGACGGTTCTGGGGTGAAGGTTGGGAATTCATAAATACATATATGTTGTATACTTGTATGCATATAGTTCTGCTATGTATAGTTATAAATTATAAGGTGCTTATATATTTCTTTTAGCCAACAGCGAGTTTCATAAATGAAAGTAAAAGAAAGTACTGTGACGCCACGCAGCAGATAATGTTGTATGTCAATTCAAATTACAGTATTCTGAAATATTTTTTAGACAAACAAAAATACATATGACTATGAAACATCAGAAATAATTTCAAGTGCGTTTCCTACATTCAAAAGTAAAACAAAAGTACCTTTATGTTTAGATTTTTTCATTTAAAAGCCAAAGATAAAAAAAATGGAAATAGGCTGCATAAATCCTGTTTAAAACTTTTAATTAAGCTAAGCTTTTTTTTCAAATAATACCTACCTACCTAAATTAATTTTTTGTGTAATTTATTTGAATGATTTTGCCAAAAGAATATAGTATGAATTATTTATACGTTATATAAAATCAAGAAACACCTGATGAAGATCAAATAAAATGGTTGAAACGTTGTGTATTTGAAGTTATACGTATCTTTTAAATATATTTTTAATAATATTACTCAATAATCAAACAATCGGTTAAATTTGTTTCCTTCAATTTCAATAATTACAATTTCAAAATTTAAATTCCTCTCACAATGTTTTGTTTAAATAATGACATTTGGAGTATGGTTGAAGTCTGTGGTCAAACTGAACAACTGAGATTTAAAAATCTACATATTTGTGTGTATTGTGTGTCTGTGTGTGTCAAACGCGTGGTAGTGTGTGTGACGTGTTTTTTCATTAATTTAAGGTATTTTGAAGCATTATTATAAAAAAATATTATCTCATAACGCAACTTCCTCATATAAACTTCAATTGTGCCAAATGTCATACTCCTCCGTTTGTATAATATTCGGTAAAAGGGATTTAAAATTTTTGCTTCACGTATTAATATATAGATTAAACCACCAAATTGTGTTGATATGCATCAATTTCCGAAACAATAAAACATCCAAAATACTTAAAAAAATATGTTTTCAATCTGTAACTGAAAATTGTGGAATAATTATGATTTTGAGAAGTGATTGAATATTTTAATTTGTTAATTTTAAAGTTAAAATTTAAAAAAAAAAACGGTTCTAATTGAAAACTTATGTTTGAGCTTTGAAAAATTAGATCAGAACGAAAACAATACGATTTTAAAAGTCACAAACTTATAAGTCTAGGAAAAATTGTCACAATTGCTGAAAACTATTACAATTTTTTTCAGAATACCTTCTATATATACTTAATACTATTGATTATTCACTGCTTGACTTGATTTTCAAGATATTTGGCCTTAATTAGGCATAAAATCAAGTATCAAACTCGAGTCAAATAATGATATGTTAGTATCAAGTATCAGTATCAAGTCAAGCATTGACATCGTAAGTTATTTCGTTTACAAATTAAAATACCAAGCAATTGACTTAATGAATCCTTAAATATTATAGATATTGTTTAAAATATAATTGCTTCAAAAATCTAAATACCACCTATTGGCGCTGTGGTTAGAGCAATTCCTCTCTCCTCTTCATGCGCCAAGTGGTTCTGGGTCCGATCCCAGTTGAATCCTAGAGTTGAAATCATAGACCTAAGTAAAAATTAACCAACAGAAATTCTCTGTGCTTTTACAGTCGTGATATGACCTTAGACGTTAAAGCGACTTAAAATAACAAAAAAATAAATAAAAATAATGTTGATATCAAATCAAATACATTTTTTTTTGTGCTCTTATATCTAATCTTATATCTCATATACCTGAACAATAAAGGTTCTGAAACATTTTTGATAAAGCTAACAAATCCTAGAAAAAAATTAAAGATTTTCAAATATTAGTTTTTATAGTAAAAGAAAATTTAACGTTTTTATACTTTAATATTAAATTAAATTTTATCGTTCTGTACTCCTCTATAAAAACTTTTTTTAAAAAACAATTCGTTTAAAAAGGGTATAAAGTTTTTCTTCGTGTATCTATTAATAGGAGTATACGCATTTCAACAGATTATTTAGTCCTTAAGAGTACTGCCGAAATAACTAAAACTATTTTCATATTTAATGAAAACTATCAGAAAATTCAATAAAAAATTTAAAAAAAAACTGTTTGAGAAGAAATATTAATTTTTAATATTTCAATTATAATTAATGTTAAGAGCATAATTCTGAATATTTGAGGGTTGACTGTTGAGAATAATTCTGAACCAAGATATAACTAAAAGAGATCATACCACAGAAGCTAACTATCACTTTTTTTCACTTTATTCACTGTTAAAATATCATCACATATTAAAAAATATATCATGAAGAATACAAAAATTTCCATTTCTAAGGGTTGTTTTTTAATGTTTTATACTTTATAGTGTTCTTAAAATTATATAAGATCTGTCTTAGACGAAAATAAAACCATACAGTTCTGTGTATAGAATACAATTATGGTAACTTTTTGTAAATCGTTAATCAATTTTATTGTAACTGTTATGTATTATTCTCATCTGGAACAGGCCTATTATATGCATCTGTCTTTAAAAGTCGAAAAATTGGGAAATATTGAACATAGAAAATAGTCAAAATATAAATTGTAGATACTTAATCTTTTTCAAATTATAGCTTTTTGAAAATTTCATTAGAATTTTGTAATTTTTTAAAATCGCTTATATTTATTGCGTTTAACTTGTTATAGTTTTTTAAGTAAAATCTCACAGACGAATCAAATTGATTCGTCTTTAAAGAGAAATATTAAATCTTTCATATGATTGAAATTCTTTGCATTAATAAAAGTTCTTTCTTACATACGGTATATCTATACAGCTTCGAACTATTAATATGGATCCGTGATGTATTACTTTTATGCAAAAATATGTTTGCCCCCACACCTCAATGAATGACAAATAAAATGAAAAATAAATAGAAATAATTTTAAAAATTACTTTAAAGAGATAAAAGTTATATGAAAAAGTGCCATATAAAAGTTTTTGAAAAATAAAAATAGCTACACCAAAAGTGTTCTCAGCAAATTTTTAAGTTTTCTAATACAATTTGGAATAATAAAAAGTTTCTAAAGTCCTCTAAAATAAAATTTCGTTCATTGAATTAATGCCGCGTTTACACTAAATAACATAAGGTATCAGTAACTGACATTAATCGGAAAAATTATGATGTTTTTGTTTCCACTGGTTCAGATCATCATAGGCCTTAGGTTAAGATTTCAATAGGAATAAAAGTGTGAAAAATTAAATTTTACTTTTCCACCCTAAAAATTAAGTTATCTTAAAAACGCTACAAAAATTGGTATAATAACAAAATAATTATGATATTAAAAATTGAAATATGAAAAAGTCAACCCTTCAGCACGTTCTAATTAAAATTAGCAGAAGGGAATACTGACCTGATTCGTATATTTGTTTAATTCTGCACCCCTTTATTCTTTACAGTGACTAACAAATTGAACTTTCAATGTATATTAATGTGTGCCAATATTATTTTTGGGGTTCTAAAAAAGTAAGGGAGGACCAATATACGCCCAATTTATTTTTATCGATTTATAACAAGAATAAAGGTAATTGTAAAAAAAGGGAACAAAAGGGGAGACAATACATAATTTTCGGTTACTCAGATCTTTTTCTTGTCCTAATAAAAAAATGATGCTCGATAAAACCCAAGTTCTCAAATTCCCGTTTTACAAAACGACCCATCATTATCTTAAAAAAGAATAAAAAATATCGGTATGTTTTAGGCAGGGAGAAATGTTTAGTACCTACTTTTCAAAGCGAGAGGAAATGTTTGGAATAGTAATTTGTCAGAATGGTGCCTGTCATACGGTCGTCTAAAATGAATATGTGTACGTCTGTTTCCTTACGTGTGTGTCTGTGTGCATTCTCTCTAATTATACACAAAGGCCCTTAGTTAGCCTATTATAGAAGCCGGTTCCTTTTATACAATATAAAAGGACAGGATGTTTGGTAAAACATTGTCGGCCAGGTATAAGGAAGCTCTCAGGTAGCCCTCAATTCCCAAAAATTCATCGTAAGGGGATCTTGTAAAAAAACTCGACGAACTCGTAAAGGCTTGGAGACAGATGATCGTATGACTTGTAATTACTTTTTTTTTGCTTTTAAATAAGTAGGGAGCTAGTGTAAAGAAAGCATACAAAAAATGTTCCCTCTATAATAAACCCATTTTAACAAATCTACCTCTTGTTGGTTTAAATTAATGTTAATAATCGCTTAATAGATTATTTTTAATTGCTACTTAAACTGTACAATTTCTCCGACTCTCTATTCGTTCAGGTTAATTTCCTAAATTTTAAATCCCTTAAGGAAGTACGGCAGGCAGATCATTCGGTCATAAAAATAGATATTTCCAACACAATAGACGTTTTTAACAATAGTTATACTAATTGGGTATTTATGGAAAAAATATGATCATATTTTATTTTGACAATATCTGTTTATAGCGTTGTAGTATTTACTATTCAAATCATACTTTTTAAAAGATGCTCACTAACACTTGAGTTTCTTAAAATGTTTTCTGGTGTTGTAAAAGTAGAGAGTTTAAAACACCAATATGGTAATAATAAATAATTACTATATGAATTTATGATAAGGAAGTAGACCAAAAAGAAAAATAATAATCAAGCACTTATTCAGCTTTATCAAGTTCCGTAAAACAAATTTTGACTTCTTCTGTTTCTTCTCGTTAATATAAATAATTCAAAGAGTTCTATTGAATAGAAGTTATCACTTTATCTTAAGTCAGTATTAATTTAGCTATCGATTATTATGACTTACAATTCGAAACTATAAACGTTTACTTTAATCAATGATTTTATTCATGAAGAACTTTCTTCTATATTCCGGGGTAGCAGGAATTCGAAATTTTTTGACATATTATATATGTATGAGGGTATATAGGTATACCCTCGTCCAGTATGTGGCATTTACAGTAACTATATAATAGAAACTATAACTTATATTGCAAATTAACACAGTTATGTGAAGAAAAACTTTAAAAAATAGGTACTTACTAGCAATGTACCTACATGTACCTACATATTAACAATAATGATCAAACAAAAGGTCTTATAATTTATCACTACTAATTATTATCATTAATATTGTATCGAACTCTAAAATCCTGGAATTTCGATAGCAAAAAACCTTCTAGGGTTATATTCTTACTATAAGGAACAATTCTTAGAACAGTGCCGTGGAGTTCTGAGTTATTATATTTTAACTGAACTCACCTGCTTTACCTACTTACCTTTCTAAAATTAAATTGAAAAGTTACTATAAAATTATATGTTAGATACCAAAATTCAAATACATTTCTTTCAATCATATTAACAGAAAGAGGTAGATATTAGCTTCGTTCGCGGGTCTCACTCTGAACCGATACGAATCAGTTCAAGATAGATTCAGCATTATCGCAGAGCGCAGGTTCAGCTATGAACAAGTTAAGGATTTTTTAATTCCACAAACGTTGACAGCAAAACTGGACTTTGAACTGGACACGATGTATCAAGCAGCGTATGAGTAAGAGAATCGAGTTTTTCGTCCCAATAATAATCTGAGAATCGTTAAAATCAATTCAGAATCGATAACAAACGCATTTCGTGTGAACCACGAACATTGAACTGTTACTAAAAATTCAGAATTCACTTACTCGCGAAAGCTCTTTTTTAAAATGCGCATGCGAATAGTTCTGAATTGGTTCAGAATCGCACCCGCGAACGAAGCTATTACTTATAACTGAAGAACCGTAAATTGTTTAGAATAATAAATATCTTGAATGTAATACCTAGACCTTGGATACAAAGAAAGATAAGATTTCATAGTGAGTTTCGTTAAAATTTGTTAAGCTCTAATATTTTTCCAGAAAGAGTTATGAGGATAGGATCCATTTACTTTTTCCGGGATATAAACAATTTAGAGATCATGACATTATACCATATGTTATTAAAATGTTATAACATTTTCTACGATAGTAAGTGCTCAATGACTTATCTTAAGATTTCAGATAGGTATCTTAGAACATGATTTCATTAAAATTCTGTAAATCCTTTATCTTCGAAGAGGAATTTATTATTTTTAAGATCTTTCTGGGGTAAACAGTTTCTTGTGCTCTTTTAAAAATCCTATCACACCTTTTTTGGGTTTAATTAGTTAGATATCCTACAAGAGGTCATGCATTTTTCCAGGGTTTTAAAGGATACCATTATACACACAAGCCAATAAAATTGTTCCCATATGTTAAAATTATTTTCATTGGTTTCTTATTGTTTAGGTATACCTATTATATTATTTTTGAGGTATATAAAGAGAGAAAAAAATACATTTGCGTTTATATATTAGATTAGATTAAATAAGTTGCAGGATAATTTAATGAAATTTATAAAATAAAACAGAAAACATCCGTCGAATAAGAAATCATAAATTCATAAAAGTTTTCCATTTTTCAGCGGGATTTATTAATATTTTTTGTCATTTTCGATCAATATGCATATAAGTATTTGCTTTTAGACCCAATGCTCATACTTCATCATTTTAAGATATTTTTTTTCTTCATTCTAAATTTATTCAAACTTACCAGCCGATCGGAGTAAATTTAGTCATATTTCTCTTCTCCATCTTTTCCATTTAGACTCCGACAATGTAACAAACTGAAAAGCTAATAAATAATTTAAACGGCCCGCATCAACAACAATAGGCGAACATGAGTTATGTAAATTACTTTGGGAGTGTTTGAATCGAATGAAGCATTTTTTCTTTTCTAATATGAAATATATTAAAATATGCACTTAGTTATCCCTAAACTTTTTCAGATTTTAAATGCCATTCCTTTTGCAATAAAAATAAAAATAAACGACTGACCCATTAGTGAAAAACTGCTTACATTTTCCCTATTTTCTTGAGGATTACATTGAAAAGATCCTTCTATTTCATATCCATTAAAGAGAGCGTTTCACTGTAGAACGTTTTAAGTTGGTAAATGCATATAAACAAATAGAATTCATACTGTGTTGGTACACGTTCGTATTATATGGATAGAATAAACTTAAAACTAATACTTAACGATTATTTTAGTAAAGTTAAAAATGAAGCACTAAGATAAAGAAAAGGAGAGTCTATTCAAGTACAAAGTGGAACTATACGTTACCTTGTGTATTCGAATTGAACGAGTTATTTGCAAATAATACAGGCGATGTAAAAGGTTAATTTGCAGTAAAGACATTTATTTTATTTTTTATTGCGATCTTAATGGCGGAGTTTCAATGTAGTTGATTTTATTTCTTTTAAAATGATTTCTTTCTTCTGCACTTTATTTCTGAAATGTTAAGCAAATAAATATTTAGGGTTATTAAAATGATGGAAATATTTTAAGTGCAATTTAACTTTATTTCAAACTTAATGGTTGTTACCAACCGCCTTTGATTACTTTGGGTTTGGTCTTGTTAACTTTCAATTTATTATTTGTTAAGATGGGGTTTATAGTGATATTTCGTGAAATTTTTTTCTGGAGTTTGAAAAAAATTTCTTCTTGCTAGTGTTGTTTTATCGGTGCTTTGTGACGTTGGTAAATTTTGTCGGTAACAATGGCACTAGTCACGGCACTATACAATTGAATTGCAAATGTGCGGCGTATGAATGTTAAATGGCTGTGTAATTTATGATGGCGTGTCACCACAAAATGGCGATTCAATCAAAATGTTAACTACTTGCAACACGACCACCAATATAATCAAATGCAGTAGATATACTATATATAGTGTCCTTCTCAGTGGCGCATCATTGCATTGAGCTTGCATTTCTCGTCACTTTATTCAGATAATTTACACAAAATTCCCTCTTGTATCACTTTTCCATGCATTCATGTAAACTATCTAATTTTCCATTGTTTGTCATATACCAACTCAACCCTCCCACTACTCCCCAATTACATGTAATTATTATTTTATTTGTAATTTGTACTATTTTGATTGATTCAATTTGGGATGAATATTTGATCGGTGATATTCAATTTATATTTTGATTACGAATCAAAATTTATCTACCTGAGGGAGAGTGTGAAAATTCCCTACGGCAAGGCTAAAGGGATATAATGCACAAATTATTGTACTGGAATTGAATGCCTATTGCGTCCCTTTCTTTAAAAGCCTTATGTAATTTTTTGGGGATTAAAAGGATTTTTAATACCTGTAGATTGCAACAAATCTGTCAGCATGAATAAATCTTGAATTTCTTCTTTATCTGTTTAAATTTCTTAAATAAATATTAGTCGAGCGTTATATTGAAAGCTTACAGCCTGTCCATTAAACCATGAAAGATCATTGTGAATTAAAATTTGACAGATGGAAGAAATGTTTTTTAAGGCAAAGTTAGTTCAAACAGAACCTTCACATGTGCAGTTCAAAGACTTAAAGATTCAAATTCTGAGATTTTTTTCCCAATACATTAATTCCACTTTTATCATCGTCACATTCTTGAAATCGGTTTCGATTCATCTGTGATTCGTACTCGCACTTGTTAATTTTATCACAAATTTCTTGACCCATCTGCAGAGTTGTATTTAGTTCCAAATGTGCCTAAGCTGGCTTGGTTATTCGATTTCTTCTGTAATAACACGCTCGATGGCTTATGTGAAAGATAATTTTACGGTCAGGTAGTTTTCATCAATGGTACTTTTGAAAAATGTTCATATAATATATTACGCACCGTGAATTGGCCTCGTACATTTACCTAAATCAAACATTAAAATGCTCGTTTTTCGTTTTCCATAATGGCAAGAAAATGGAAACTCTATGTAAATTAATTTATTTTCAAATAGGAATTAAATTTATAGTATTCACAAATCCGTAAATAATCTCTTACTGACAAAAAAATTCCTTCATTTCAAATGTGTTCATTTTTATTAACAATAAAATGTAGCGCTCGTTTATTTTGTGTATTTAAATTTACAATGGGTAATAGGAGATGTGCAGCAGCTGTAACTACTGGGTTTAGTTTTTATTATTATCCAGTTTTTTAAATTCTTCGTCTAGAAATGTTCACAGCTTGTCAAATGGCGATTAGATATGTAGATTTTATAGATGTGGTTTTTGTTCGTCTGCGGTGCAATTTTCACATAAAATTTAACTACTTATTACAGAAAATTGCAACTTTTTGAAATTAAATCTTATACTGAATGCAACTAAACGAATGAAAAGACAAAATTCTGATGTAGGTGCACTGGAATTTTTGTTGGTTGTAGTTTATTCTCTCCAAGTTGACATTTTGTACATATTTCAGAAGATTTTATCGCAGGCAGCATTTGATCTTCATAATGAATTCATTTTGAATTCATATGCTTTGTAGGTTAAAATTAAACATTATAAATTCAATAAGACGTTGACAAGATGTTCAATGTTATTCGAAATGAACTCATTTAGAATTAATATTGGTTTTATAAAATGAAGTCTTCGTCCGAGTCGAAATTTAGATCCGATATTGAGCCGACTTTGAACTCCAAAGTGGTATAAATTTCCGTTTTTCCACTTTGTGGTCCAAAGTCGGACCTGACAGAAATAAAAATTAGGTCCGATTTTGAACCCATGTGCCTTATTTTAAAATAATAGTAGTCAAATTAATATTAATAATAACAATAACAAGAATAAGTAATTTTTTTATTTGCTATTACATAAACATTTTTACATTATTAATATGTAATTCAGGGGTCTTCGAAAGTATTTTATACTAAATTATAAATAGCTTTTAAAATCTAAACTAAGAATTACATTATAATTGCTGACATATTGCCGATGATTAACAAACTTAGGAGACAATGTCCTTGAGGATGATACTTCGAATCTGTAACAATCGAAAATATGTCGAAAAACACGTTTTAATGATTTTTCGTGAAATTTATTAATTGTACGATTGTACGTACGAGAATTTTGTTAATAACTTAAACTCACTTACATGACTGATACTCATTGTCTTGTGTCTGCGTGTCCATTTCTTCATTATTATAGGTATATTACGAAGGTTTTTTGATGGAGATTTTAAACGATCACGATATACATCAAAATTAGGAGTTAATATAGTTTTTTTTAGTATCACCATTTTGTAATAGCTGCTTTTGATATATAGGTGATAAATTTTTAGCAGTTTAGAATTATCAACACCAGCCAATTAACCCGCTAGCACTGGAGTACATTGCATAATTTTCGTTTGATCAGCATGCGGTGATAAGCTATTATGCATGAAAAACTTACTTGAATTCGAGTATTATGCAAGAACGGAGGTTGAGAAAGAATTAAAGCTGTTGACGTCGAAGGATTCGAATATCGAGGAATTATCAAATCGGATTACCAAATATGGGTTTATTGTTTCTTATTTTTATATCAGCTTTTCATTTGTTCGATTTTTTCATATTTTATTGTATAACTTTTTATCTTTGCTTGAATTTTTGTGATTGGTTATCACGTCAGTAGTAAAAACTTTTTGTGATCGACCATGGATTTCTCCTTATGTTGTTACAATTTCGTTCTCTAAATCTTCTTTATCTAAAAAACAATGAAATATTTATTTTCTTAAAAAAATCTATACAATTTTTTAGGATTGTCAATCTTTTTGTTAGTTTTAATATCAATTAATAGTTAATAATTCATATTTTAAATGTACTTACAACCAATTTTCAATATTTTGACACTGTATGTACTTTTCTTTCTTCGATGTCTCAGCATTCATCCACTTCAAACATGTTAAGGTGTTAACCTTACGATGATTTTTATTGATTAGAAGTAGTTCAATTATGTAATTTTTCTTGCACTTCATCCACCAAATTAATGCATATTTTTTTCTTTTCGCGGATGACATTGATTTTTGACATGATTTTGTATCGCACTTGCGGGTTGAAAATCGGATTTCTCAAATACTTAGCAGGTTCTTGAGGTTCAATATCGTAGCTAGTCGGGCCATGATGCTCACAGTTGGAACAATTTCGGATTAGGGGGGTCAACTTTGGCGCAAAATTTCGACTCGGGTGGAAATTCATATTTCTAACTTCAAAAAAAAAAAATTGAAGCCATTTTCTATAACTTATTGTTATAAAAATGACCATTGCTTGGAGTGGTTATATTAATGTAAAATTTTTAACGACGTTCCCCTGTATGAAGATGTTTCGTCTTTCGAGAAAGCATACATTTTCCAGGATAAAACGTGTTCTTGGCATAACACGTGTATTTATTACTCCATTACTGATTGATTAAAGATCCTAAGATTCTAAAAATGAAGAACAGAAACCTGAAATCGGCAGGAATTTAAAATCATGAATTCATTTTGAACATAGAAATATGACATCTCAAAATTTCAAAATTATAACTTCAGAACGACTCGTCAAGAATTTATAATTTGCACATTTTAAATACAACTTCCGCAAGATTTCATTTTTTAGACTTTTGGATAAAGTCTTGAAAATGACTTCATGAAGATTTTATCCTGAATTAATTCCGCAATTAACTTTTTTTAAATATAGCTGAAATCATTTACTTTTGATCAAAATCACAATTTTTCAGTTCAACAATATTACGACAGATACAATGTAACAATATATTACAACATTATAACTTATAAAATGTTGTATTGTTAGGCACGGTTTATCGATTTCTGCTCTAGAAATTAATTACAATATCATGTCTAATTAACAATGAAAGAGCTTAGGTAACATATATTCAGACAATTCATTTCAGTGTTGACACAGTAAAAGTTTTGCGTTTTAATTTAAAAATGTCTATACCATGCTTTATCCGTTCGATAACAAAAATACATCTCGTTACTCGATTTTAATTAAAATTACAAAGTACCAAAAAAAAATCTTTTTCTGTATTGACTTATTTGTTCCGTTTGTGTGTTTAATGTGATATTAGGAAAAATTTAATAGCTTTCTCGATTAATTCCATCATCCGTCATCAGTGTATGTAAAATCACATAGCCAAATTTACTTTGATACAACATTTATATGTAAAATACATGAAACAAAAATTCTGTCGCATTTCATTACACAAAGTGTTTATAAAACGCTTGGTAAATTAAACATACATTTTATTTGATCGATTTGGTCGAAAGCTGCTTTGAGTTCTCTACAATAAAAATAATGAAAAAAAAAATGATTGTAAATTGAGTAACATACACCTACAAATTTTTATGTTTTAAATATTGTAACATTTCGATTTGTTATTTTTTCGAGTGTTCAATCCAAAATAGGAGTTAATAAAACCACAAAAGTTCATAACATTTTCAGTATATAACGTTTTTCGATACCCAACTTTACCACATTCAATTTGTAATTTATTTCCTAAAACGCTTGTCTGATTTCTAACAATCGGTTGTCTAATTCGGTAAAAAACTGTTAAATATTCTCAACTATTATTATCATATGGGTATTATTTTAAGGGAACCGCAGAACTGAGAGACGCCACCATCGTCTTCATCCAGACCCAAATCAAGTTGAAAAAAAGAAACAACACATTTTCGTTACCACACACTTTCAAATTATAGAGTAATTGATCTCGAACCGAAAAAAAGATACTGCAATAATTTGAATCGGCCTTCTCTCGCTCGTCTTTTGCTCGTCTAATTCATTTCGTTTTTCAGCTTCAATTCATAAATAATACCTGAGTGTAATGTAATCGGTTTTTGAGTACCACTCAGATCGCCCTATAATTAGCTCAAATTATAAACTTATACGCCGTGATTTATTGAAAAAAAGATATTTGATATTTTTTTCTTCAGACTATTATAACAATTATTGTGTGGTTGGAGGAAAAATCGGAACGAATTTCTTTTCAAGTTTCAAATAAAACAGCCACAAGTTCAATTAAAATAAATCGCGAATGTTTTGATTGCTTCCATTTGAATTTTCAATTAACTTTTCTCGATATTTATTTCCATAAAAACTAAATATTTTTTATATACCAACACTCTCTAATATAAATATAATAAAACTCATCAGCTAATGGCCTCCAATTTACTCATGTGCATGTTGAAGCTCATATATATAGGGGAACGACGGCAATATACGTTATGTGACAAAATCCCATCAATGTCGGCCTTAATCAAAGGGGATGATTTTTATGTGTGCACGCTCTATATATATATATATGGAAAAGATAAAATACATTTGTAATTAAATCAATTGAGATAGATAGATGATGCATAAAAATCTAAATGCTATATTGAATGTGCTGTCCTATTTTTTAAACAAATAAAAACAAATTTTAATCAATCAAAATTTCTGATTGATTATCATTATATTTATTTATTAAATTTATAATTGAAATGATACAAACATTATTTAATTTTAATGAAATAAAATTATTAAATTAATTAAATTTGAAAAAAAATATTGGTTTTGTTAAAAATATAAAAATAACACCGTGAAAATATCAGTTATAAAAATCTATAACGATATTATTCCCAGTCTTGTTTTCCACAAGTTTGAAGAATAATTTTACAAACGGAAAAAGTTGAGAAAAGATTGAGGTCAACAAGACCAGAACCATTAACATTTGACAGGAAAATAATAAAGTTTTAAGAACGAATACGATGGAAGTGCGATAATACGGAAGTCGAACAGGGAAAAAAATCAAATAGTCATAAAAAAGGGGAAGAAAAAGTTAAATTTATTATACTTTTAAATTCTATAACAAAAATGAAACAAAACTTTGTTAAATAATATGATTCGCTGTTACTTTATTTACAAAGGCTTTTAATTATGATGGTTTTAAAAGCAAAAGGCTCACGAAAAATCGATAATGACGAAAGAAGTTTGAAAATTATCTAGGAAAAAAGTTCGGATAATTAAACAAACTACTTATACTTTTCACTGACGAACAAATGTAAAATTTAAAACTTTGTTTTTTCGCCGATGAATTATTTCATTCATTTTATGTATTTTCTACGATTTCCTTTTAATGTTTAAATACGCACGTAAGCTCACATTATTATTGTAATCACATTATCGATATTACATAACCATATTAAATACCATTATTATTATTATTATACGCGGAATGACGATCATTACGGATATGATGGCTGTAGCGTTGAGGATGGGAAAATGCATTAGCCTGATTTTATCAGTTGGATAACCACACATTATTTGGCTACCTGATTTTAAAAGTAAAACCATCTTACGATATTATTTTAAATTTTGATAATGATTTTAAAAAAGTAAAACGTATTGTTACATAATAAAAAAATTTAGATAGATCAATAAGAAATTCAGACAGACCTACCTGATTTGCTTGGGGTTGACAAAACTAACTTGCATTGGATAAAGTTTTTACTGAAATTACTGAATGATATGAAATAACAAAGGGTACTTTTAGATACAACATGTAGTGGGTACATTATATACAAATCTTGAACGTAACTAGAAATCAGTAAAAAATATCAATATATAGTATGTAGGTATATACATAGGTACTATATATTGATATTTTTTGATTGATATACCTACATGCATATCAAATAATAGCATGTGTCATGTGTTAGCGGAATAAAACTAGCAGATAACTATAAGTATTTTTTAATAACTCCATTTTAAATTAAAAGAAAACAAGCTTCAAAATGTATATGAAAAGTGCTTGATTGGGAAAGTTGTTTTTTTTTGCTTATTTTCCTTTTTTGTTACTTAACTTAAACATACTTTAGCTGTTAAAGTAGGCTTTATAGTAGATGTCACATACAAGAAGGTTTCATACAAATATTCATTAAAATTCATTCGATCTCTTTACTTGAATGTGAAATCTTTTACATATTTCTTGTTTATTAATTTACTTCAGGAACCATGAATTCTTCGGTATGTAAACTTTGTTTAATTAGTAATTCACGTTGATTCCTTACTTGGTTTAACAATAAATACTGTAACTGGAAATCTCATGTATTGAACTTTTCGTTAAGAGTTTTTTTATTCGATGAATATATTACCAAACGTTTTATAAATCAAAGGCCTTATATATTTAAATCGTTGATAAACAATTTGTCTCTAAAATCTAAAATCACTTTATTTCAACCATTTTTCAAATTACCTTAAATAGGCAAACCTGTGTTTTTGAACATTCCAGAAAATTTGACTGCCGAACCTTCTAAAAACTTTCAAAGTTTAATTGTCTATGATGGAAATTTGAATTCCCATAATTGACAATCCAACTCTCTGGAATGTTCCGGTTTTTCTATGCTGGTCGTTATCTTTGTCTTTGTTCGTTACAATATATGTTTTTCTGCTTATATATAGCTATCCTAAACAAAATATGCGTTTTTCTAGGATAAAAAGCAGTATGTATAGTATGCAGTCTTTCACCTAGAAACTTGAGAAACCACGTTCAAAAAACTTAAGAATCAAGCTTACGCCCAAATATCCAATTTGCTCGGTTAATGTGTTTTTCTTAGACATTATGTCCTACCTTATACCTTATGTTTAACCTGAAGGTTTATTCTGAATATTGGTGAAAGAATTATGAAATCGAGCGAAAAATTTTGGAGATTACCCCCGACATATTGTAAGTATTTTTTCTTCATAATAAGAGTAAATATAGATTCAAAAGCATGATATTAACCCTTCCTCTACTAAAGTTACACAAATATAGGTACCTACTGCTAATTTAAAATTAATTTTCTATATAACCAACAAAAATATTTCCATGAGAATCAAGATGTACTTATTTTGAGTGTGATTCCCATAATAATTGTAAAAAACTTTTTCATTCTACGAAAAAAACAGTATAAAGAAAATAAAAAGAAATTATTATTATTTAATAAGTATATAATATATGTCTATACCATATCAACAAAATTTCATTCTTGTAGCATTTAAATTAAGCAATGAAAAAACTGCAATATTCACCTGAAAACTGTATAAGTTGATACTGTTAAGTACAACAGTACAGTTCTTCCTTTTCAATTTACCAAGGAATTATCGAAGTTAACGAACGTATTGTGTTATACATCTAAATCTTGAACATTTCGCTCATTTAATTTTGTATTTACTTGGTTTCATGTCCTCAATCCCTATATAGTTTCCTTCACGTTTCAATCGGTGATTAGAGAACGTAACATGAATGCATTTAAGTTAATAGAAAAGCTTTATAGTCTAGTTTGTCGAGCGATTAATGCAAGTCGATCAAAATTGAATTACGAAAATCAAGATTATAATTTGAAAAAAAGGCGATGAGTTTTTTTATGTAAGTAATATTATGGTCTTGATGAACCGTTTATTATACTCAACTAAGTTTTCTGAGAAATGAAACTGTGGCTGCTACATCCAAAGTAGGTCAGTTAAAGCTTCGTAATAAAATCCCACCAGTCTCCCTCATTCAACAACATACGGCTTTTATTAAACTTGTACTGAAACATGTGGAAAAACATGATGAAAAAAAACTGAAACAGGTATAATATGGGAAAATGTAAACTGGGAAAAATGACCAATATTCTATATCTGTTCATGTCCAGAAAAACATTTTGCTTCGACTGATTGGACGCTTCAATAACGCCATTGATTACAAATTGAACTGGAACGTTCATTGTGATCGTAAAATAATCTTGTAGATTATTATCCCATTCATTTTCCAGTCTCCATTCAACCAGAAGGCAAGCAATTGCAAGGAAACGAAGAAGATGACAAATTATTTATTTATTTTCCTCTTAAAAAACTGTCATAATTTATGACCGATAAAAATCGTGACATTTTTCCTATTACGTCACTGTCCGATGGTTTGAGCTTTCACGAAAATAATTTAGTTATCCCTCGGCACGTCCATGTGATCTAAAAATAATATGGCACTGTTTCATGTTGAAATTTTTCGAAAAAACGAAAATGTGTTTCCATTAAAACCATGCCTCATCCCTACGACGCATATACAAATGTTGTTGTTAAAGTCAATTTAGCCTAACAACAACACAAACAACAACGAACGGCTCTCATTGTTTTTAATGACTCCCATATAATATAATGTGTGTAGGTATAGATACAACCCCTTCTTCATTTTACCCTCTATATATTGCTTCAATATTGGATTGCCTTTTACATACAGATATTATTCCATCGAGTATTTTGCCATTACATTCTCATCGAACCGATCCCGATCCTGCTTGTGCCCATCACCCATTGATATTTCTCATTTCACTCACAAGTAACCATAACATTTATTATACAAAATAGCTATTTATGAACCAATTATTATTTGTTAATAATTGATAAACAAATCGAGGCAAGCACATTAATATTTCACTTAGTCCATCTAACAATTTAAAATGAGAAATTATGAGAAAGAACGGCAAGTGTTCAAGCATAAATAGCAGTGAGTAAATATACAAAGTATGCAGTATGCACGAGTGGATCCATAGGGTGTATGTAAGTATATTATGTACGTGTTGCTAATTTATCAAAAAATCCCTGTACGTACCTACCAACCTAATATTGGAAATGCTTTCATGACGTTGTCCAATCATTAAAACTTGGTTCTATTATTAGGTTATGTGGACATAAAATTTATATGTATTATAAATTTCATGAATAATTCATAGTTGAAATATTATTACGGCGAGCGGACGTGCATTAGATTCCCACCGTAACGCAATCGGCATCAGTGGTCCCGTTTCGTATTATCCTCTAATTATGAATCGAATTTTCCGATTTGAACATAAATATACATACAATGGAAGTAAAAAGGGGTGGTAAAATTACAACGGCAACATAACGAGTTAATGCATACATAAAGATACATTACGCGATAGTGTTATGCAATACACGAGGGTATAACTCAATATATTAGACTATAAGCAATACTTCTTTAATGACTTCAAATGAAATTCATGCATTTTGTGTGATATACAATCAAAAGGAGAATGAAATAATTTTGAGAATAAATAATCAGTTTGGTTTTTTTATGCAGTTTCCATAATTTATCAATAAAAACAATACTTTTTAAATACATTACATAACATATACATAAATATACAATATATACATTCCTTTCGATGTTCCACCCGTATCAACACAATAAACTTGTTAATTTTAAGGTTTACAAAACTGACAACAATAAAGCGATCCAAACAATATCTTGTAAAAATTGTATATTAGGTACGTAAAACTTATTGCTCAATTTAGCTTTGTTATCAATACGTATTCTTTGTGTAAGCTTTTCTCGCTGAAAATAAAATGCATTACTAAAGTTTAAGTTTAAAGTAAAACGTTCACATATTGTCACTTTAACACTGATACATACTGAACTGACTGATCCAAGCTGGAATCATCATCACTGTTCTCAACTTATACTGTAATATTTTCATGATTTATTAATAGCCTTTGCAAAACAATAAGAGTTTGAAAATAGCAAAGAGAGATTATGAGAGTGATAACGTAGATAATTGCCTCAAAGGGTGCGATAAAAGTAATATTTAAAATGTGTGTTTTTTTTAAATAACAAAACATATACAAATAATAAAACATTCAAAATTTCCCCTATTTCAAGTGAAAAAGAAATTAAATGTATTTCTTTAAAAAATCCACAAATAGTTGTATTCATTTCGATAGTAAATGCAGAAGTGCATCGAAAGAATCGCTCTTAAACTCACCCAGTTATATACATATTTAAGGAGATTTAGCTGCTAAAATATTCATAATATGAAGCACAATTTTATAATATTTCAATATGACTTTTAAATGTTTTAACAAGTAAATATCTACCACTCGAAGCCCAGTACTAGAGAAGTCGTAGAATCAGTGAAATTCATTCCCATGAAATTTTTCTCAATTTCCGAAAAAAATCCATAAACTTTAATCTATACTTAACAATAAAAATAATGATGATACGTCTAAAAGACTACAGACAGAATTTCTAAATATATGACACTCACCAAACTTACCATATATTTGAAGAAAACGTATTATTGAAGAATAATAAAATCTATTTTAAATAATGCCTATATTTTCCTTTTTTTTATGGATGTATTCCATTTTAAGACAAATATTTATTGAATTGAGGAATACATCCTAAAGATTTATATGCGTTGCGCGATAAATAAACGTTTTTAGTGAATGTTTAAAAAGCGTTAATAAAGTTATATACATATTATAAATAATAGCGAACGTTAAAATGTGAATAAATAATTGGTGCTTTTAGAGTTTTTGTTTGATCTTAAATAAGTTATATCTGGCTTTTAACTTCGTGTGGATGGTATGTATTTGTCTGTTTTTCTGTTTTTTTTTGTTTGTCTTAAATTGCAGCATTATTTAAGGGAACTTTTATGTGTATGGCTTTAGCTACGAAATCGAAGCATTCCAGCTATAGCGAACAAGATAAAAAATACTCGTTTTAACTAGTCCTACCTATCCGCAAAATATCTACACTCTTCCTCATAACCCCCTGTATTTGTGGGACTTATAATCTCTCTTACACCACTGACACTTTTAGGTATCGGTTACACTTCTTACGCTTTATCTTAGACTTTTTTTCGATTTGATCCTCATTAGTCAAGTACCTATTTTATAAGAAACTTAAATAAATTAAAAATCATTCGCGATGAACTGGTACCTGATTTGCTGTTGCTATCTGCTTAGTTAATTTTATTAGTAGCATGAGACCCCATTTTTCAACAAAACGGGAGAAAAGTCTTTATATTGCACCTTTAGTTTTTAAATTATTTGCAATCAACATTTCCAAAAAGTCTAAAACAATCTTGGTTCTTCCTCCTTAACTTTATCTTCATTTCAGTATTTGTAAGGCATTTGTCAGCATAAACATATTCATGAATTCAATTCATTGAAATTTATAATAATTATTTAATTACCTTTAGGGACTTGACAATATTACTTACTTTAAGACTAAGTAGATTAAATGTGAGATTCACACTATAAAATTTAGAAAATAAGTCAATTTTTTTTTTAAATTTTATAAATAGAAATGTTGTAATTTACCGTATTGATTTTCAATGTCCAAAAAGCACATTATAAATTACATGTTTATAGTAGGAGTCATTGATATAATTAAAAGAAAATTGTTGATCCAAGCTAAAGCCAATGATTTAAACAAAAATGGCGTTAAATATTCCATATCCCGTTAATTACTGTGTAAATTTTGGTATTATTAACGGCTACATATGATTATTTGCTTTTATACAATGCGTAACATACAAGAGCCAAGTAATTATAATCATTAAAATTGGAGTCCCCTTTGAGCGAAACCACACCCAAAAGTTTGCGTTTGATAATACAGAAGTCGTACGTAATAAGCCGTCTAATCCACGCATTCAAAATTTGAATATACACGTTTTATATTTTATAAATTGCTCTTAAATTAAGATTACTGTTATAATCGCGACTATAACAATTTCACAAGCAAATATCGCCACCCACTAGAGTCCAACGTTAATTCTCGGGTACCTTTTATTGTAAAATCGTACGGGATTATTTGCGTATGTATCTGTTATCAATATAATAAACGTTTACGTGCATGTATTTAAAGTATGGCGGAAATAAAGATGGGAATTGCATTGAATTCAATTGGAACGAAACGGAATGGACAAATATGTCAAATGCAATGATATTAAAATAATAATAGTATGTTACAGTTGTTTCGCGTTTCTTGATATTGAAATAAATTACCTCTGTATGGTTATTTGTATGGATGAATTCTCTAGTGAAATGGTAAACACATAGTACGGGGAATTGTGATGGTATTAAACCTTGGAGAGACGAATAACTGAAACTGAAATAGCGGTTCCCGACAAGGAAATGGATTATACTCTCAACATGTTCATGTGCATTTCCTAGACTTATTTTCTAATCTGTTATTATGTGCATGAGCATTTGTAGCTCGCCTACGCGTAAATGATCTCGATCACATATTTGAAATTCATCGAAAATATTTATGCCACAAACGAAAAATCAATCAACCCCCAAGGCATTATTGAGTAATTTTTCTCGCACGCGATTTGTTTGAATCAAAGAGAAACAAATTCGTTCGTTCCATTCGTTTGATATTAGTCGATTTTAATAGCCTTAGTAAAAACTTTTATCAAATATATTGCTGGAATCGGAAAATACAAACATATATTTGTGTGCAAATCGTCACACTACATACCCACCTATATTTGTTCAACGAACAAATTACAATAAATATCAAACGGAATTAATAATGACGTTAGTTTGTCGACACACTATTAAAAAAATATAGGTATCACAATTTTGTTGAAACGTAAATTTTCACGCTTTCAATTTTATGAAATGTCAAGCCTTAAAAATCATAATATGAATTTAGGCATTTGAGTTATAACATTTTTTACTTATAATTAATAATATTGTATTTAAATCAATTATTCAAAAGTTTGTGTCACCATATTTTGTTGGAATTTTGATGTAGGCTTATAGGTTCGTTTAAATAATGGTCATTGGGTTGCTAAAAAAACAATTTTTGAGGTAGAAATAAAAATAATATTAGTTTAAAGTCTTAATCGTTATTATAAGGATGTCTCGAACGAAATGACGGATTATTACTTACAAAGATGGTATCTTGGGTGTCCTCCTTCGTTTTAGAAATTTTTGGAAATATGCTATTCTTCAATCAAGTCTAAACAACCCATTTTTATCAATAGAAAAACACTTTTAGGAGTTGAAACACATCTTTAAATTTATCTTATAATACTGAATTTTTCTACACTTGCAATTTTTTCTCCAAATCATACATTTACAAAAATTGTAAAAATTGAACAGAAACAGTTAAAAGAAAGGTACACCCATCCCTCGCTTAACACGGAAGATATGTTCTGCTAGATCGCCGCGCTAATGCCGCGTTCACACGCTTCAACTTGAGTTGAACGATAATTTTCAATCTTTTAGACCGTAGCGGGGTAAGCGACGCGAGAAGTTTGACTCAGTCAAACTTTTGTTGATCAAGTTTTGTTGATCAGTTTTCTTTCAATTCTGCTCAATTTGCTTCCCATTCAACTCGCTTTTGGTTCACTTCTCGCGTCGCTTACCCCGCTACGGTCTAAAAGATTGAAAATTATCGTTCAACTTAAATTGAAGCGTTTGAACGAGGCATAAGCGAAATCGTGTTAAGCAAGACCAGTCCCCTACAACTCCATGTTACAGAAAAGGCCCCTATTTTGTGACTGCTTGCAGATAGCGCTAGTAGTACAGTTGAACAAAGACTTTTATGGAGGTTAGGAAAAAGTTTTTTAATCGCCTGGCAAATGATTTTTATTGTTGTTATTGTATAAGAATAGTTATCAAGTTGTCATTGGTCATAGAAACGATAATAATAGCATAAGGAACTGATGACAGCACTAATAGTTAACAACTATTGTTCAACTAAACTACCAGCGCTACCCAACGGTACTAAACCATGCGACACAATCAGTCACTTTTTTTGTCTTTCTCGTATTTAAGTGACAGGGGGTTGATCGAGACTAACAAATTTATGACATAGAGGGAAAAGTATATACTATTTGTTGTTTAAATGCGCAGTTCTATTCCCAGTGTACGATTTCTTAGAATTACGCAGCTGTGTGCATATCTACGAAACGTCAAAACATATTTTTTTTCACTGAAACTGAAACCGTGTTAAGTGAGGGATGGGTGTATTTTTTCAGTCTTTTTAATTGAAGCTTTATAGGAAAATGTTTTCCCAGAAAATTTCACTTTTTTATATCAAATTGAAATAAAAAATATGCATAGTTCATCATCATAATATGTATAGATTTATTTTTATATTCATTCGGTGCTGTATAAGTAAATGCATACATGCATTTCAAAGTAAGCAATCATAAAAGATGAAACAAACGGTCAACCACAAAATATAACTGATGAAAACTATTTAAATATGCGAAAACTGCAACAATTTGGTTTTAGAGAGTAACTTTGAAGATGTTTTACAACAGCTAAAAGTATTTTTTCGTCAGTTAAAAAATTATGAGTCACTTAGATTTCGATGAAGAATAGCATATATTCTGACATATCTTCTTTGTTACTCATAAATAAAAATAGTTTTTATACCTATTTTACGAAATTCTCGCTTTCATTATCGATCTGTTCCATCACTTCAACTTGAATTTTAATAGCGCCCCAAAACAACTTTTTTCCCTTGAAGTATTTGAACTATTTTTGTAACTACCGTTTATGTCCGTCAATTCTCCCGAGATCTGAACTACCCATTAAATGAAAATACCCGAATACGCATCCCTTGAATTCCCTGATCAACTCCACACTTCATATTCAAATCAGTGCACATATTCAAGAGAGTAAAATCAAAATTCATGTTAGCATCAACTGAATACCAAACTGATTTTCACCATCATCATCATTATCGTCAACAGCACAATCAACAATATTACAATAATAATAATCCCTACATCCAGATTATCCCTTCAGTTTCCTTTTTTATCCCGAATTTAATATGTTTTGGCACACGTGTGATTATTACACAGACACATCATTTTAAAGAAACAGGATGGGTGATCGTTAATTCCCTTTGATTTGTGACATTTTCGATTCTAAAAATAATAAAAAAATCAATAAATTTCAGGGGTTGAAACATTTCAAACAGTATAATTATGTTTTGATCGTTTATTAAATTTGAACATCCAGGGATTAAATCCCTTGTGCTTAAAAAATATATTTTATCCAGCCGTTCAAGGCCTGGTTGTTTTCTATCTGCATTTAATTTATACAGCCGTTTTTTATCGGAGAAAAAAAATAAATTGAACGGAAAAAACAGGACTATAAATTTATTTCTTAAATATAACAATGTTACAAACGCAAATGCTCATTAATTATTTACCATTAGATTTTCCAGTTGCGAGTCTATTGTTCCACGGAAAGAAAAGAGAAACTGTTGGGGAGTCTGAAATCTTCAAGCCAATTTTCTTGCTAAATTATTTTTTAAGAGCTATTTGTAAGATAAATCATTCAAAGATGTTTTCTTCCGCTCTGCGAACAATATCATGACGCTTTGGGGGAAAAACCATCGTGTTTTTTATTAGATAGAAACACGAAAATAGAAACAGGGAAAACTTGTTCAACATGTTTAGGGATAATTTTTGATTTTCCTCAATATCGAGCATGCAATTTTAAAGTTGGCTCGTACGATCAAAGGCGCGCTATTTGTATTTTAATTTTTGTACAGTGGAAAAGGGAAAAATTGGATGCATTAAATCTCGACCCTTTTGAATCTCATTTTTTCTTTATACAATGTTCTTTGTGTGTATTTAGAGATGAAGCGTGTGTTTGAGACAAACTCGACCAATGTTCAAATATGCACACAAACGAGAGAATGGAAACGTGAGAAAAGTGTTGCATTGCCTTGTTGGATTCCGGACATGTGGTGGTCTAGGGTTGTGAGGTTTAGGAGGGTTGAGGGGTTTTATTACGGTGTACCTATGTGCGAGAGCGTAGAATATAATCAAATTATTCTTTCTCTTTGATGTCGCTAATTCGATTGCAATGAAAGAGGAACGAAATATGGAAACGACAACGTAGTATGGGGTTATTTAGCACATTTGCAATACGTTTGGGAAATTTAACAACAAAAATATGATGTTGAAAGACACACAAACGAAGATGAATATTTTCCCGCCAGTTCAACACTTTCCCTCTACTCATTTTTATACAAATGGAAGTGTTTGAATAATTTTCAGTCAGTTTTACTTTAATAAATCCATGTAACTTTGTTAATATTCATTTATTTGAGAACACCCTCTCACAATTCAAAACACAAAGTTGAAAAGCGACAAATAATATGTCATATTGTTAGCACTTTTGGAAATTAACAAACTCGTCGAGAGCTGAAGAAGCGAAATGACGATGACTTCAAGAAAATACAATTGGGATGTTAAAGTTTTGTACAAATTTAAACTTTAACGTCGAGTCTTTGACACTTGAATAGAATGAGAAAATATCGAAATAATAAGTAAAGTTATAAAAACTCAATTATCTGATGGAGGAGGAATGGAAATACGAGAGCCGTACGGGAATGTGGAGAACGATCATAAACCGAAACGAGGGAAAAACCTCGAAAGAGCTTTAACGTTTAGTCAACCAAGCACATCGAGCCTTTGTTTGATAAATTTTTTTTATTCCTTTCCTCTTGATTCTTTATTCGTCATTCAACCCTTATAACAAGGGGCGAATGCATATTAAACTTGATAAAAATCTCTTTTATGTGTTGTTGGTCAAATAAAGTCATTATCAGAACTTGCTAAGTTGTCGACATTCGCCACATGAATGTGACGGCTCGTGCTTTCTCGGCTCAAATCTTCCAAGTTGTTAGAAACTTTTGCACATAATAATTAAAGACACTTATCGATAATTACACAAAACATAGTCAGGCAACTTTACCTTGTACAACCCTTAATTTTTTTTTTCAACTTTAATAACATAATACATGTTTTCGGTGGAAAAACTTGTATATATTAATTTCTATGATCGCTAACATGCGAACGTTTCTTAATAAAAACTTCCTATATATCGAACCATGTAATTTTCTCAACGATAACTATTGTAAAACCTTTTCTCAGTTTTTTACTACAAAATATATATATAAACAAATACACAATCATATAACTTGACCCTGCTGGTCTTAGCACAAAAAGAAATAGCTTCTGAGACTATAATCATATCAATCCCCGTAGGAAACGTCTTTGGAGACAATATTGCTCTAAAATCCTCTTTAAATCGAAATCCAAGCAAAAATCGAAAAACTGTATTTTTATTCTTCATCTTCTAACATGCTTATCTAACGTAATTTCATCTATTAAATTATCTAAGTAATACTCATATTCAAAAAAAAAAAAAAAAGTAAAATCCTTCATAGTTCAGACACGAGGTCATTGGTTGAAAACGATGAAGGTGTTGAAAAATAATTATGATGCTGTCACTTTTTACTTTCTTTTACTACTATATAGATAGTAAAGGAAGTATTGTAATCGGGTCGAATTTTCGAATTCGAGCTTTCACCGGAAATATATGTTTTGAGGTCCCCTGAGTCCAAAAAAGTGGTTTTTAAAAACATGTCTGTGTGTGTGTCTGTGTGTGTGTGTGTGTGTGTGTGTGTGTGTGTGTCTGTGTGTGTGTGTGTCTGTGTGTGACAGCCATATCGTATCGAAAGCTTTATCCGAATTTCACCAAACTTGAAATCTGGCCTCCATATTATACCTAGTTGTGCCGCGAAGCTTTTGGTTGAAATCGGTTAACTGAAAGCTCTACTTTACTCTTGACGTTTTTGAGCTTTTTAAATTTTTTTCGAAAACGGCTCCAACGATTTTCTTTAAACTTTCTATAGTTCTTAGACTCATTAGTGGCTACAACTTTTATTTGAAACTTTTTCCTGGGAAAATTCGAATAAGGGCGGTTCTGGGTTGAAGGTTGGGAATTCGTATACCTACATATATGTACATATATATAAGCTGTATAGTGTATACATATTACTTTCTTTTACTACTTAATAGTAAAGGAAGTATTGTAATCGGATCGAATTTTTGAATTCGAACCTTCAACAGAAATACATGTTTTGAGGTCCCCTGAGTCCATGAAAGTGGTTTTTAAAAACATGTCTATGTGTGACAGCCATATCGTATCAAAAGCTTTATCCGAATTTCACCAAACTTGGAACCTAGCCTCCATATTATACTTAGTTGTGCCGCGAAGCTTTTGGTTGAAATCGGTTAACCGAAAGCTTTACTTTACTCTTGACGTTTTTGAGCTTTTTCAATTTTTTTCGAAAACGGCTCCAACTATTTTCTTTAAACTTTCTATAGTTCTTAGACTCATTAGTGGCTACAACTTTTATTTGAAACTTTTTCCTGGGAAAATTCGAATAAGGGCGGTTCTGGGATGAAGGTTGGGAATTCGTGTATATACATATAGTCCTGTAGGTTGTATGCATATAGTACTGTTTATATGTATTGTTACAAAGTGCTTATATTTCTTTTAACTAACAGCGAGTATTTTCATAAATGTAAAAGAAAGTAGTGTGACGCCTCGCACCAGATATTTTAATATTTGTCTACATAGTTTTATATAAATATCAACTAAACGAAATTGCAACAGTTAAATTATCCATTTGATGTAGAAAAATTTACCAAAAGCTAAAACCAATTTTTGTTTTGGAAACTTACTAATTAAAACATGATTAGCACAAAACTAGAAATAATTTGTATGCGACATATGTTTTGTATTTAAACGAAATTATGACAATGTAATTTCCAGCACAAACCTCTGAATCTCTCTATATATATATATATATCATCATTTATTTCATAATGGCGTAGAGCCGTTGGAAAGTAAGTTAAGAGAGTGGATAATTGTCCCGGCAAACGTTGCTTTTCCCATTCATTCCAATATTACGGCGTGCCTTGTCCTGTTGTTATTGTTGTTACTGTTGTCGTTACCATTCCTGTTGTTCCTGTTCTAATAAGAAGACACACGAAACGCATATAAGTACCACTCATAAAGTATTTGTTAGAGTCACATCCCTTTAAAACCCCCGTAATTAACGTAAATAGTGAGTAATAAACATCACAACCCCTTTATCCCTAAAACTCTCACGTTGTTTTATAAACACACACACACACACAAAGTGTATTATACATTCTCATTTCCTCTCGTACCATCCTTATTTTCACATCATCCCCGACATTCAAAATTAATTAATTTATTTTATAAATGTTCGTATATCTATTATTTTTACGCTTCAAAGCATTCTCTTGATTTATTCCCATTTTTAATTTTTTACTAGGTACTATATAGTAAAAGAATAATAATAGGATTAAAATGCTAATGAAGTATTGTAATCGGGTCGAATTTTGAGTTTTTATCGGAAATAGACGTTTTGAGCTCCAAAAAAGTGGTTTTAGATAAATGTCTGTGTGTGTGTCTGTGTTTGATAGCAATTTCCTATCAAAAGCTTTCTCTGAAATTAACCAAAATTGGAATTTTGCCTTCATATTACATCTAGTTGTGCGGCGAAGCTTTTGGTTGAAATCGGTAAACAAGAAGCCCCACCTTATGCTATGGGTTTTTGAGTTTTTTCATTTTTTTTCGAAAACAGCTCTAACGATTGTCTTGAAACTTTCTAAAATTCTTAGATTCGTCAATGCCTATAACTTATATTTGAAACTTTTTCCTGGAAAAATTCAAATAACGACGGTTCTGGGATTAAGAGTGGGAGTTTATCCGTTATTAAGCAAATTAAATTAATTAATAAAATTAAATTAATTAAGCAAATTGGCTACGAGGTGCTTTGATGTACGGGAAGGGGGTTGTATATTTTTAATATACCTGCATCTGAGTGCAGTTGCATTTTGTTAACGATGCGTTAATGTATATCAGTAGCTAGTTAACGACAAGTTATTAATTAAGAAAAGACAAGACATCCGCACTAATAAAAGATTGAAAATGTCGGGAATCTTTCTTAAAATAAAACATTGACGTATCTACAAGTGGTACTGGGTTCGATCCCCGTTGAACTTAACTTAGATTTTTGAAAATAATAATTATTGGTTTTAAATATTTAACATATTTCACGTCGATAAAATATTTTATAATGCAACTGATTGTGTTTGATGATGCATCATTTAGTAATAAACGTTTGATAATGAATACAAAGAACTAGTAATAAATTATGTAAAGCGTGATAATTAAATTCAATTTAGATTTATTGACTAATATAAGTCTTTATGAGCCAAAACGGTGGATTTGTGATGAATTATTCACAAATTTAGGTGACGATTTTCATTTTGTAACGATCGAATTTGATACGGTTCAAGTGAAAAATTACGGGGAACTCAAAAGCCATGAGTCTTAACTAGTCTGGTTGGAGACATTTGAACGTGTGTATACGATATTATATTACTTTTTAGAGTTCCGTATCACTAAAAGGAAAGACCAACCCTTTTTTTAAATCACATTGTTGCTCGTTTGTTAAAAGCGTTTTTCTTAAGAACTAATAATGTTATTAAAATGAAGTTAATACCAAACATTTAAGTCCATTAAGGGCCATTTAAAGTGCTAAATATGTAACCTTCAAAGTCAATCCAACTAAAAGATATGTGGCGACTAGAAATGGAATCTCGCAACAGCCGCAATAAATATGTAAAGATGCGATTAAAAGTGGATTCAAAAATAAAAACTTGAAAAGAATAATTATCATTATAACACTGATATTTAAGTTTGTATGGAACCTTCAAGACGCGAGTTCATCTCGCATTCATGATTTATTACTTAAATAATTTGTTGATACTAAAAACTCCATTTAAATAACCTATACATAAAAATTGATTTTTAAGTGGATTTTTTTCTCGCAGTGTAACGTGAAATAAAAATGAAACATTTGGAAAATAAATGTGACGTATCTAATAAAGTACCCGCAGTTTGTTGTTTATGTGACACGCCTGCACGAAAAAAATATGGTATATACTTACAATTATAAAGCAAAGTCAATGTCTCTAATCCTATTCCTCCTATATGCTACCATTATTTTTTCATCTTTTTTTATTTTACAGTTTGACTCGTGATAGCACCCTCGGCCGAGCATCGTTAATCCTGAAGTCACAGTAAAGCCAAGGGGATGATATCTAATAATACCACTACGTCATATGAACACGTGCTCTCTGTGTGACAATAAACCATTGACGGGATGACCTGATGGGAGCGGTGAATGGCTGAAGGGACGATGGGCCCTCTCACATGATTTATATAATTCGATTAATTTTGACACTGCCACACGGGTTATAAACAGACAAATGCATAGTTGGAATTGCTCGTGAAAATGCAGCGACTAGCATGGAGGGGTGAAATAATCGATTAAACCAGAAAAAATAGAAATATTTCATAGATAATTACAATTTCTAGGGTCGTAACGAGTGTGAATTTGATAGTCAAATCTGATCCGGTTTCAAGATAGTGTGAATCGTTTTAATAAATTGCGAAAGGTGTCACAAAAAAGAAATACGAATGAACCCAAGGGATTTGAGGGATTGAGTGGAAGCTTCATGAGCTTCTTTTTTACAGCGTTTTGAAGAAGATAGAGTTATGGAATACGAGGAAGGGACATTTTTCGTACAGTAGGGAACGATATTCGCTAACGCCAAGAATAAGCAGGGGACGAAAATGGAGAAAACTTCATTACATGGAATATTTCCAACGTGACTAAACTTGACAGATGGTTTTGCTGCAACGCAACGTAACAAAGTTCTATTTTTTATTAGGTTTACTACAGAAATAACGAAACGAAAAAATCAATATTTAATTTGCAGATTTCAAAATGAAATATTCGATATTTATTTTATTACAAATATAGACCGGAATGGGATTTGTTGTAAATGATATTGCTATTTAACAAACACAAAATATTTACGGATGATTTAATCATTTGCGTAATTAATTATCCAATGAATGACACATTAATTTTCATCTAAATCGTTTGTATGTTCAACGAATATTATAGGAAATGGATGGGGATAAAATATAATCCATAATATTATACAAAATATTTGTATGTACACATGTATATGTATAATATTTGTTAATTTTTAAGCAGAGGCTTTATTGCAACGAATATTTATTAAAATATCTCAAAATAAAAATATATGAGACCTAAAAAATAAAACCAAACATTAGGGAAAATAAAATGTTAAATTCATTTCAATTTTTAATTTTCTTAACTATCGTTGATTAACAATAAAATGATATACGTCAATCGAGATATAATTTACGATTCTGAACATGCATTATAAAATTCAATTTGTCTGAAATAAATTGGTGTTGAACAAAAATGACAGCGAGCCATGGCGTTGCCAACGTGGAACAATGTGGACATCAATAATTTTTAATTAACATCACACATTTATTTTGCTACTAATTGATATAATTACAAATTAAATTATCACAAAATAAAAATGTAGTCTCAAATTAGGAGAATAAGAATTTTTTTGTTGTTGTCAATTTATTGACAATTTTCGTCCCCATTTATTAATTATGGAACAAAAATTATTTTATCGAAATGTATCGAAGACCTTATCGATCAACTTCAAGTTGAATTTATTAAGTAAATGCATTTTGAAAAGTGCAATCTTTCAGTCATGATGAGCAATTTAAAAATATGAAATTTTGATTCAAATTCATTTAGTATTAGAAAGAGGAGAGTAAACAGTACAGGAACTGTTCTGGCTAGGCAGACTGTTGGACCTGGGATAAGCAGAAATTCAGGCCTTACAAGAATGCATGAGCAAAATAGGAGTATAATAAACCTAAGGCTGCAGTGCGGTGAGAACGATCCCTAATCTGTTTTTCTGCTAATAGGGGAAAAAAGATAGAGAAATTGTTTGTATATGTTAATGTGTTTGTTGGGGGTAATCTCTAAAACTATACATCTGGTATCAAATTTTTTTTCGCTATTTGCAAGGAGCATTACTCCAGATGAAGCTGAGCTATATTTTATCCTTACAAAAGATATTATTCAAAATGATTGCAATATCTTGATTTGAGCAGATGAAAAAAATTCAATGATTTCTGGTTTAAAAATAGTTAATTTATATAAAAAAATAACGAGTAGTTTTATTCTACAAAATGTATGGATTTTGAGGATAGTTAGGAACAATGTTAAGTGTTTATTGCTTTTAATTCGTTAATATAATAAAGAATCGACGCGATGTTTTACTTACAGTTAATTCGAAGGTTCTATATGTATATACCCGACACTGTATGGTTTCTGCAAGATAGCTAAAACGTTTCTTATATTTTTTCTTACGGATACAATCAAAGATGGCAATAGAAATTTTAGCATAAAAAGATCATTGATCGAAGAATATAAGTGCTACTATCTCAGAAACAAGTTGAGTTCATAAGAGAGTTACCTAATTGATCTCACACATGGAAAAGATCTGCAAATCTTTTTGTCAAGTACCTACTAATTCATGGACCAAAGAGTACTTTTTATCCCAGAAAACTAATGGTTCCATGGAGAGGGATGCTACCATTTCATGCCTAAATGTTTGAATGTAATGACATTTTGTATGAAGGAGTCTTTAATGTTGTTATAATATGAACTATAAAGCCTACTTTTAATGGGAAGCGAATTTAGATAAAATAAAGCACCGAAAATAAAAAGATGAATTTAAAAGTATTACTATATATTCCACTAAGAAAGGATTTCAAAATTCCACTCTTAAGTGGCTCAAAGAGGGGTACATACACATGCATACAAACTTCTACTTTTCTCGTTTAATGGTTTAATCATCTAAAGAGTTAAAAGCTATTTAAGAATATTCTCTAATTGAGTTAAGTAATTCATACTTTAAATATTTTATATAAAATAAAAATAAAAATTTATAAATATATATTTTGAAATTTTGCATTATTTTTATTATCGCGAAAAGTTTATCATTTATTTATTAGGTGCTAATTTCGTTAAAATTAACGCACTGTTAATTTTTGGTAAAATAAAGTATTTAAGTTAAATAAATAAAAATCAATACACTGGGCCAGTAGTGAATTATGCAAGGCTGACCACTGGATAAAGTTACTGGGCCATTCTAGTTTTTTATACTGGGACAATTATAAGTTGCCATCACTCGGCCGGGCCAGTTTACTATACTTGGCCGATGATTTCCAATCATAGCCCGTCGACCAGCCATTCTTAGCTACGATTTTTGTGCCAAGCATGGTCGCCTGGTAACCATAGATGGGCCATGGCTGGCCCCGTCGAAAAACCCTACACGGATATAATGTTAAAAATGAACTATGTTTAATTACTTTATTGAACTTTACCAAATGAAATCACAAGTAAACCACTAGTATGGTATAAAAGTAAAATTGACTACAAAAATCATGTTTTGCTTAAAAATAAGCTTTTTTATTTGATATTATGTAATTTCTGTGAAAATTATGCAATTTGCATTTTTAACTTTAAATGAAGCAGTCAGGTTAATTTACCGAAATAATTGTTATATTTTTAGAGAAAAATTTTGATCAGAATAGAGAAATGGGGTTGACAAATCGTGTATGTAAATCAAAGAAAAAAAAAGAAAGCACATGATGAGTGTTTAATGGATTTGCCGATCGTGTGCCAACCATTTAGTACACATGGTATCGGCGCGGTGTCCTATAATTGATGCACGTTGAGGTAATATGTATTATATGTATAAGAAATAAAGGGAAATATAATCTGAATTAATACACGATGTAGTGCATGTAAAATTGAAATATAAATGCAGTTGCACTATTGATTGAATGGTGAGTCGACGACGGCGACGGCAGTCAGACACCTGGACTGACAGTTGTTGACCACCGTGACGTCACCGATGGTGTGTGTCCGACTCTATCACGTTCTCTGAACACGACGACATCACACAAATCATGGACATGAAAGAACGAAAGACGTTTTGTGTTTTCATGATCTTATCACCATCATTATTCTCTCTCTTACTCAAAATGATTGTTACGTGAATAAAATAAAACAACCAGCCCGTGTATGTATAGTTAATCTGTTTTCAATCATACTTCCGCATCGTCTTTTTTTGTGGCTATTGTCAAAAATTAATCGTTTTATTATTGTTTCTTCATAGTAAAAAATATTAATAACTCATTATTTACGTTCGTTTTTAAGAAAAAATTTGGACACAAAGAGATTCGTTAGTCAATAACAAACATCGACTTGTTTTTTAATTATCGTATCTAAAATCTTTTTGATCGGCGTTTAATTTAAAAGAATAATTGAAATTGGAAAATTGTTTTTTTAAGGGTTCAATCATTTATTTTAATTACCAAAAGAATTGGAACAAAAAATTAATTTAAAAATCATATCGAGTACAACGAAAGGAATTTCCGTCTTATTTTAATCAAATCCTATTATCATCCCAGATTTTTTTCCTGGTGCTTCTAAGCGTGGCAACTTTTCTGATTTACATAGCGGAACGCTTAAACTTAAATTTTTTCATAATAATTTTATTTTAAAGATTCCGTATGAATTGCTACTGGCAATTTAAAACGTAGCGAATTTAAAGATAATCAAATGAGAACGTCAGAAGAACTGAGCCAGGAATGAGGTGGCACAAGTTTAAAAGATGTCTGCAGGAGGAAAAAACGTACACTAATTGCACGTTTAATAGCCAGGCTAGTCAGCGACCATTTTCCCACTCTCTACGTGGCACACGTTTTCCCCGTTATAATTTTTCACAATTTAATTTTCTCTAAATTATTTCTCTGATAATTGTAAAGAAATTACGACGATTTCCATACAAAAAAATATTTATTAAATATTTGGCTCGGAAAACCCACATTGCATTTCAAGAACGTTAATCTCAACTTATAATTCATAACAATTAGATTAACAATTAAAAATATTTTGATTAGATGCAACAAAACGTGTTAATATATAACAGCATATTTCGGTCTCTATTTTTTTTTACAAAAATTTTAATTATTAACACATTAAATTTACAAAATACCCAAAAAAATTAAACATTTTAATCGCCTGTTTACCAGTAAAATCCTTGTCTTATTATAAATATTCATTTTAATTATTTTAAAAGGAAAAAAATAATTTTAATAGAGTCACTCTTCTGTAACTACAGATTTAACAACATTTATATTTTACCTGTGATGAAAATTATTTTCAAGGTAGAGGTGTCATATTATAAGTCGGTTTTTAACAACTTGAACTAAAATAACAAAATATATTTAACTACCTAGCTTTAAATATACCTGTTGTTGCTCGGTTTAAAATTAATTAAATATTATTACATATTAATGTCACACTTTTTGAACTAGGGTTTAAACTTTGGATTACTGCACTTCCTCGAAATGCTTTGCATGCTTTTACAAGCTTGTTCAAGAACATCTAAATACTAATTAGAAGAATTAAAGGTAGTTATTTACTTTTATCATATCGGTAAAACATTTTATTTTTCGTACTTCAAACAGTTTTATTTTAAAACATGATTATATTGGTCTTATCATGTTTTTCACAGGTTGAACGTTTGCATTTACCGCAAACTGTATTAACTTTTTACCGACGTTTTTTTACTGTAAAAACCTCCTGGTACATTTCTCGCTGTCTTAATGTTGATGGTGGATGTTTTGAACTAAAGTCTTTCATGTAACAAATACTCTCGTAGTTTCAATAACTCTGACAACTTGAATCGGAAAACCTTTCGGATTACGTATTTTCCGCAGGATGTTGAATTTGATCAGTTCTTTGCTTAATTCCACCAAAAAACTTTAGAACCAGAGTTCGTTTTTAAACCAATCGAGCTAAAACTTTACAACGAAAAATTAACTTGCAAATGTTAATATAAATTTGTAATTCCAGTAATAGTTTATTCATTTTCAATTTCCTAAATGTCATCATATATAAGTTAGTATTATAAATCACAGTACCATGGTTGAGAAACGATGCTTCAGGTGGCTTTAGGCTTAGAGTATTCATGTAGTTTTATTAAGGGGCTTAAGAAATTTGTACAGTAAAGCTTCTGTCCTTTTGCGGTAAACTATATTCTATATTATTCATGCAGTTTGTCGTCGTATTTATTGTTAAGTAACAGTGTGCCCAAGCACATGTTACTGTTGTAAGAATAAGCTAAGTTTGAATAAGCTTGCAAACAACCAAAGCTTTTATTTTTATGTATGATAGTTGATTACTGATACAAAAGATAACCAAAGGTATTGATTTCTATTTTAAAAAATACCTAATTAATTAATTTAATCAATAATCATATTTTTGAGACATTCTATCGCCCAACCAGTTTTGATTCGCAGGTTATAACTTCATTTTTGTCCCACAAAAGTATTGAAATTAAATTTATTAAAATTAACTCCTAATGGTTAAAAATTAAAACTTGAGTTTATTGTGCTGTTAATGGTTGTGATAGTAAATTTAGAAATCGGTTTTCATGCTATACCTAAATTAGGTATAAGTTTATGTTGAAAATTGTTTCAGAGAAAATAGAAAATTAATAGGCTTTAAGCTTTTTCCAGGTAAAAAAAAAACTAATCCGATCGGAAACTCCGCGTCAGGAACCAGGTTCTTTACATTACTTTTGAGCACTTAACGCTCTGTAGTTTCAAAGGAAAACTAAACAATTAACAATTTTTTTTATAAATTTCTTGTTTATAAGAATGAATATTCTAGTTTGCTAAGTAAAAATATTTATGTATTTAAGTAATTTAGTTTTTCGGATTTCAATTACAAAATTTGATTTATAGAATATAGATTTTTACAACTTTAATCATTTACTTAAGTTAAAAAATGTATCATCTAGTAGTCAGCAGAATTCGTTTTTTGCTTCTTCCTTTCGTTCCCTTGCTATTTCTTCTCTCTCACTTGGCACACTTCATTTCACAAATCAATGTTGGAAAGCAGTGAGCACAAGGCGGTAGAAAGAGAAAGAATGAAAAAGCAAAATTAAAAAAGAATCGCTTATTCGTTACGTAATGGCTACCATCAGTTGACTCTAAGACCAATAAAGGAAATTCGTTCCAAAAAATATTTGTGTATAATCGAAAATAGTTCATCTAATAATAATAAGGTTTTCATTGCTTCATGAGATTTTGGGATAAAAAATATCGTATTGATAGCAATATAATAAAGTTGTTACTTAGTGCTTACATTTTTCGCTCAAACCAGCTTTGGGCAAGCCATTAATAGATACATTTTCTCTTGTTTTCGAAACTGATTCTTGAATTTTATGAGATCGTTTTTTATATGAAAACTTTGTTACCATAACTCTGTAAAAATCACAACGTCAATGTTTGAGTTTTCAATATTTTTACCATATATAATTAAATGTCCAGATTAAAATTTCTTCTCTTCGTTACTAACATTTTTCTGAGCTAACATATCAATGTTTTTTATTGTAAACTATAGTAGCAAAGTCAAACCGTGGTTATGAAATATAGTGATGACGGAATTTTAAATTGAAAAACTTATTAGCATCATACAGAGAGAAGACTGAGAGAGCCAGATCGCATGAATACACGTGCTGCCATCTACTCCAACTAGGAGTATTTGGAACTATTCCTTAGTCAGTTTGTGCTCTTTTCTCCACCGTTCTACACTCGGAACGTCTGCCATAGAGAAGGTTCTCGCTGTCAAAACATACTCGGAACGCTTTTCTTCTCTCTCATGAGCATAGATAAATATGTTTCGACAGAGAGAACCTTCCCTATGGCAGACGTCCCGAGTGTAGAACGGTGGAGAAAGGAACACAAACTGACTAAGGAAAAGTTCCAAATACTCCTAGTCGGAGTAGATGGCAGCATGTGTATTCATGCAATCTGGCTCTCTCAGTCTTCTCTCTGCATCATATTAAGCGTTAAAGTTGTTAGCATATAGTTCTTCCTCTGAGAGTGGCTATTGCTGACTTAATTTTTTGAAATTAAAAAAAAAACTCTTTCTTTTACCTTTATCATTACTAATCAAGTAAGTATACACGAACATTACTGTTTAACGTGGGTGGAACCACTAAATACTGTTAGTATTATAGAAAAGTGAGGTCATATGTCATGAAATTATGCATTTTGAGTAATATTATCCTGTGGTGCGCGCAATGCCTACGTTCCGTATTCCCGTGACGTCCTCAAACGAGACGCGGTCATTGTGGTTAGACGCAGCACGTTCTTGTTGGATATTCACACGCGCGTCTATGTCATAACTGTGGCATTGCTCTTCGAAACGTAAGTCAACATTATTTCCGGTTCAGAAAATATTTCGTCATCCAGATGCTTGTTTTACGTTCAATTTGTATTTTATTCCAGATAAATTAATACAAATGGACACGGGGGCTTTGTGCAGACTTAATGCTGGGCTATAGATAAAATAGATTAAATTGCGTGATGGAAAATTATCCGGTTCAGTGCTATTTTATTTGCGTTAGAATCATTTTGGTATCGAAAGTAATTTAATCGAGAGGAACAACTTGAGAAAAATGAGACGTGATTATTTCAAACATTCGATTTTCTCTCACTAAAGAAGAAAAACGAAATGAGATCAACTTCCAATTCGTTTAAAGTTTTTTGTAACTAAAACGACATTGGTTCCAACTTAATGAAACATGTACCTCATTTTAAGAAAAAACCAAAAACTCATTTATTAAATATCATGTGATGACATGAAAATATTGTTGGCATTTACTTTTTTTTTTAAATCCTAAGCCTTAAACCTGTTGATTACTGAGAAGGTTGTAATTAATAATTTAACTATATTATCAACAAGCAATAAAATTCACAATAAAGAGCATTTAGCTCCTGAGTTTTATTTGCTCATTCCACATAAAATATAGCTGTCCGTTGTAAGATTGATAGGCTCTCAAAGATCGTTAACTAATTGGTTAATAACAATGTTTTAAAGCCAATCGTAAAATGACGCATTTATTTCGTGGAAGCGTTCATGTTTAAGATAGGGACATACAAGATAGATATACATGCAAATAATTTCTTCGATACTAAATAGTTATTAAAGTTTAATGTCGCGAGTGGTTAAACTGTAAAACACGGACTGGAGACGAAGGTCGGCCTTTTTGTAGGCATTAAATTTTAGTGGTGATAACAATGGATGCAACAAACTTACAACACATCATTAGTTTTGGTTTACGATCGGCCATCATTATATTTATGAGAAATATTTGTCTCATCAAGCTATACATAGATTGTGTTTTATTTTGTTTCGAATCAAAAACGTTTCGGGTTTTTAAGCGTTGAAACATCCGGCGAAAATCTCTTACTATGGCGACACAGGATGATAACAAAAAAGGTCGTTTTACGGAACAATGACAAAACATTGAATCTCCATTAGAAAACAATTTGACTGGTACACATCAAGTGTGTTGTTTGGGCTAGAGCTCAACCCCGAAAACAATGTCCATCCATGTGCTTAATTCACTAAGCTTGTTGTGCTTTTAAAGCACCTTTAATATACAACACATATTCACCTCGCTTTGTACATGTTTATGTTACCAATGTTAACAATGTATTGACTATAGTTTACAAGGGATTGAGTTTCCAATGATTCTCCAATAAATTCCACACTAATAAAAGCTTTGTATGCTAAAGTTTCAAATATTTCAATATTCTCGTATTGCCATTGAGTTGCCAAACTTGTACCTAATACTTATGATCAAGATTTAATTTACAAATAATAATTTTCAGACCTGCTACTGCACGCGAAAACCACTTGACAGTTTTTGATGAAATTTAGCATAAAATCAATTCGCTATCCAGATCAATATCTAGGATACTTTTTACTGCCCAAAAATATCTTACTCTCAAGGAAAACAGGAAAACTAGTTCGAGAAAAAATCACGCTGAAGCTATATAACTTTTTCGTTGATAACGAGTTTTGGTAAAATTTGATGTGATGATAACTGACTATTCGAGTCAATATCGAGAATACTTTTTATTGCGGAAAAATGTATCATTTCCAAAGGAATATGCAAAAATAGGCTCAATGCAAAAAGCATTATGTACTTGATAATAATATTTATCGCATTGACTTATAAAGTACGGCAAAAATAAATATAAGTGCCACTTATTTAAAAAAATATATAGCCATATTTATGGAAAATATCATACCTAAGAAACTAAATAAAATGTAATTTGATTAAATTAAAGTTAAAAAATTATCAAAGAATGTCACTACAAGGTTTTTAGGATACCTAATTTTACCTTAATCTAATCAAGCCAATCATCAGTTAATTGATTTTTTTATATTAATAATGCTTTTAATAACTCTGCTTATTAAAGGGAAATAAGAAAAGCTTTTCTAGGTAAAACCTATTACTTTCTATTTGAATACAAATATTGAAAAATAATCAGCTCAAATTCTTAATAGTAATATTTTTTCCACTATCCAGTCCAAAAGTTCGTGCGGATTAACATTGGGATTCGCTGTGATTCACTACCAGATCAATAAGTTTTGAGCCTGTCGAAACTTGTCGTCGATCGACTAATATCTAGGTCACTTTGTCACCAATTTTCGTAAAGATCGGGTGCGTATTAGTACCTATAGAAAATGCTATGTATCATTTTTTATTTTCGAGTGGCGAATCAACCAGATCTGCAGCGATAAAAGTTAATAGTGTAGACAATGAAGATACTATCAGTGTGAGGACTGCCCAGTAATGGTTTAAAAAAATTTAAAGTTGGAGAAAGCAGCATTTTTGACGAATCCTGTTCAGGACGTCCTGTTAATTTTGATAACGAAGTTCTTAAAATCTTGTGGAGTCAGAGCCACAATTAACAGTGGATCAGATCACAGAAAGGTTATGAATTCATCTCATGGAACAGTCTTTCGTCATTTAAAGACGATTGGGAAAGTATCCAAGCTTGGAAAGTGAGTACCGCCTGAATTGTCCGAAGCCAATTGCCAACAACGAATACAAATTTTCACTTCCCTTTTATCGTGCCTCGAAAGAAATCCATTTTTAGACCGTTTAGTAACAGGTGACGAAAAATTAATTATTTATTATAACGTCACAAGATAAAGACAATGGACAGATAAAGATAAGCAGCCAATTCAAACAGCAAAGGGGGTTTTACGCCACGCTTGTATTGATTATCGATATTAATTTTCTATGGGTACTAATATACGTCCAATCTTTACGAAAATTGGTGACAAAGTAACTGATACATTAGTCGATCAACGACAAGTTTCAATAGGTTCAAGATGTTATTGACCTGGTAGTGATTCACAGCAAATCCCGTGCATTAATGCGCACGAACTTATGGACTGATCTAATATTTTTAAATCTCTACATTTAATCTATAGAATTTTGCCACTCATTATTTCTATTTGAAATACTAAAATTATATTTGTAGAAACGATTCAATTTCTATTCATTAGCCAAGAACTGTATAAGGATTCAAAGACAACATCTAATCGTTTTTGAGTAAAATGGTTGTAATCTACAGACCGAAAGATGATGGATGGAAAGAGCAAATTTAGTAACATTCCGTATTTTAGCGAAACTCTTTCTAAATTCGTTTTTAAGGCCTTCCTACATCTTATTTGTTAAATAACACATAACTTAACGAGTTAAGCTGATAAAGCTAAATTTTTGCTTTGCAAAATATATACTGTAACGAGGCGTTATTTTTTTAATTTGTTTTAGTGAGCGAGCTAATTTGCTGTGGACGGAGTTTTTCCATTTGTTTCAGGTCCAGTTGGAGAACCGGTGTTCTTGGGTCGTCGAGGTAAAACAAGTCGAATTTGATTGTTTGTCGGCACTTTGGGGACACCGGGTGGAAAGACGCGGTCCGCTGGATTCCGAGGCAAATGGAAAAACAAACAACTCTGATTCCACCAGCCGATGAGCGAGCCTCGCCGTCATTAACAAAATTTTATTATATATTTTTGTGTAATTTTGATTTACTTTTTTAAAAGAATAAATCTAATTTTGTTTATTATCATTAAGTTAATAGTGTTTTGATTATTTAAAATTCATTTTCAAGCGAGTTACGAGCGAGGCGACCACCGAGATAAGTCCTTCAAAATTCCTGATTTTGTTGGTGGAATAACAGTTTTCAGAACAATCAAAGATTCCCCGTGCCTCACACACCCACAAATCTTAAACTTTTTAAAATTCTTATTTTTTTTAATTTCTATTGAACGAGACTCGTTCGTTCTCATCGACTCCACGTGAGGCCGAATAAATCTGTCTTGTTTCAATACATACTGCAATTGTTGTCGAAAAAAAAAATATTTTTAAATTCGTCAAATTATCACTAAAATATAAATAATGCATTTTTTCGAAAATCGATAAACAGTTTTATATCCTCAGAATTCTGATGGAAATCCATAATAAAAAGACTCTTAAAAACGTTTTCAAATCAAATGGAATAAAGCCAAATAGCATTTTTCCAAAAGTTAAATTTAACAGTTTCTTGGTGACATCCTAAAATAAAATCATGTTTCAACTTATTTTCTTCGATATCTTTAATTCATATTTTGAATTATTATCACTATCCTTCATCTCAAATAGCGTAACACATCATTTAGGTATAAGGTTATGGCAGTGTAATAGAATTAAGTACTTAGTAAACTGTTCTATTAGTTAAATGGGAAATTCCATCTTCTATTAATTCTAAGTGCAAGTTATTTATCGTAAACCATAGATAATCTGACTTACGGTTATTAATCAAGGTTTGAAATAAGTAAACTATAAAAAAACCTCTTAATAAGTTCAGAGTCTTATCTATTGATCCTTATACAGAGTTTAGTTTAAAGCAGTGCAAACGTGCTTGAAGACTTACATAAACCAAGATTTTCGTCAAAACTATTTACGACGGATATTACCATTCAAATAAAACCGGAAATTTTTTCATGTTACAAGTAAACTAAGTTTATTCATACAGAAATAGCGAGCGTTTGCCTTAAAATAATGCCGTGCTATTTTGAAATTAGTTACATACAAATGGTTATTTGAAATTGATTTTTATGTTTATCGTTTCCACATATTGTTTTGATATTAAATTAGTTTTCGTATCGTTATTATTTGTTGGTGTTAAATATCGGTTGCAATTATAGCTAATTTAATAAAAAAAAACTTTTTATTGAAAAATAAAATGATTTTATGTGTTGTACGTGTTTAATGAGAATCTAAAAACATTATTTCTATCGATGATAATTTTTTGCAATGTTAATTTCCTGTTTCATGTCTGGCGAAAGTACAAACATCTTAATTTCTTTCAACATAATTAGGGTTCCGTATCTACAAAAAAAAAACGCTTATAGGACCACTTTGTCGTGCACTCAATCTGTCCCTCTAGCAAGCCCATGGTTCTTTGGAAGGAATAAGCTATCAATTTAAAACTAATTTATAATATTATAAGGTGTGTGACTTTTACATAATTTTTTTTTTAAATTCAATGACTAACTATTACCTAAAGTTGTTATCAATGATTGTGCTGCCAAAAATAAAGGTCTCAATAAACACTATTTAAGTTCTTGCAGGTTCGAAGGTGCTAAAAGATATATCTATTGTTTAAAAATTATTACTCATACTATGTACAAGTCAAAAGATAAAATTTATATTTGCATTATTTTTTGTTAGTATACTCGTTCATACACGCTTTTATAAATATATTTATATCCTAGTTGCTACGGAACCCTCAAGGTGCAAGTCATTCTTGCACTTGTCTGTTTTTTTCTTTGTATAAATGAAAACGTGTATGAAACAGTGAGAGAAAGACCAAAAAGCAGTTATACAATCAAAATGGCTAATCGTGTAATAAATAAGAATAAAATACACATCCAAAACGTGGGCCTGGAGCGTGAAAAAAAGCTCATTAAGCCACGCAACAACACACGGTTGTCGCCTCGCACACACACACACACACACACGCACACGAATGAATGGTTAGTACACAACGATATTCACGTTTTAATAAAGTGTTTATGAGGGTGTCTGAGCGAGTGTTAGTTACTATATAGCATTAATACTAATAATAATAATAATAAACATAAAATCCTTATTGCCGTCAAGTTCTATGTCGTACATATGAGGTCTCTGTGTGTGTATTATCACATAGATGGATCTAAATTAAGCTGCTGGTGAAGCAATGAAGAGTCAGACGTAAGAAAACTAGGACAAGTACCGTCGTATAACATTTCACACGTATGGCTTGCGTGCGTGTCAGTAGTCCTTCAACATAGACGGGGTTTAAACCGGGTGCATGGGGTGGCTGATGAACATTGTCGAGACGTTTGGAAGGATTGAAGAGCGCGCGAAGAAGTGAGAATATTTGCAAGACTCGACGCGTCTCTCTCTCTCTCTCTTTTGATTCTCATACCATCGTCATTCTTTTGTACAATCAACGACGCCTTTTTGTCAGGAAAAGTTATTGGAGCACAGTTAATAGTGTAGGAGTTGGAGAGGTAAAACATCCCCCTATCATCCCCCAAATCTCATTCCCCAGTTCCATTTGTTGGTTGCAATAAATTTTCTGTTACGGGCGGTACAGTAAAACCTTTAGCCTCTTAAACAAGTATAAAGAAGTAAACAACCAGTATTTGATTGCAGATTTGGACTTGGCATTTACTTTAAAACAAACAAACAAAAAACGATCAAGTGCGAGTGAAACTCGCAGTAAAATGGTTTCGTAATACAATTGCTTATTTGTAATACTTTTTTTACTGACACCTAATTCATTTAGAAGTCTGGAAAATTGGAACAATGAAAAAAACCAAAATGTAGATTCGAGGTATTAAAAATGCATTGTATTACATAATTTTTTGTACCAAAACAATTTATATTTCAAACAAAGCATTTTAAAGTCTTTTTATTTGAATTCAAATCTTGTAGGCATACTTTGAGAGGAAATAAAATAAAATGTTATCAAATAAAGAATGAAAAAGCGATGAAACCAAAATACATTTATCAATAATAATTAATGATACGTTTATATGATTATGAACCTTAAGGAATAGATTGAATGAATGTTGTCTTAGCCATGAGTGATGAACAAAAGGTCGGGAATTCCTCATTCTCGTAAAAACTTAAAATACAATCTAAAGTAGTTCAATGTTGCAATTCTGATTAAAGTTATTTGTGTTTTGAAATAATATTTTGCTGGTTTGAATATAAAGATAATCGTAAGATAAAGACATTTCTAAATTTTAACATTAAAGATTTTTTATTTATTTTTCTGAAACTTTGAGGCCTACTTTGGGTATTTTTCCAAAAACGTAGACTCGGAGTTAGTGGGATTAGAGCAGCGGTCGGGGAACTTTTTTTGCCATTACCCCAAAATATTTTTGCGGTAGTCGATATCGCCCCTTTCATTTTGAAAAGGAAACAATCAATGTAAATTTAAATTATTTAATAAATTAATTTACCCAAAAAAAAAACTTGCATTAAAGTCGTAACTATTAGCCATACAAAATAAAATTCTCATATTGGAACAAAGAAAAATTAAATGAATGAAGATTTTGGATAAATAATCTTGTTTCATGTTTGATATAATAATTTCAAAATTGGGGTTTTTTGATGTAATAACAATTTGAATTAAGTCTTCGGAAATACTAAAAAATGTCCTTACTACCCCCAAAAATTTCATTTTTACCCCATTTGGGGTAATTTACCCTAGTTACCCGACCGCTGGATTAGAGGGATATCTGGTTAATATTTATATTTATATAGATATGTGTTTATGAATTTTAAAATTAAAAAAAAAATATTCCTTCAAAAAGCTGTGTCTGAAGAATATTTCATTTGCTTCATCACATGATATATTTGAAAGAATTTTTTTTTTCAATTTTCAAAGGTAATCCACAAAAGCAATCTTTAACATTGGAATTTACTTTTTTTTTGTAGTTCTTTAGACGTCTGTCATTACTTCACCAAACTTTATAATTGCACTAAATTAAAATCTTTTATGTTGAGTATATTGAAGGATTTTTTTTTGACAGACAGATAAAAAATTAATTTTGAAAACCAAAGAAAATTTATCTCAATACGGTCCTAGCAATTCACTGGTAAGTTTTTTTTCTCCCAATAAGAATATTTCAGCGATTGGATTTAATCTTTATGAATCGAATAGCACATAATATATTTCTATATAAGAATTTATTTGAAGTAGATATCGATACTAAAAAAAGATATATTTACAGAAAAAGCTCGGAGAGTAGTAAAAAGTTTCGAAAGAAATTACAAACTGCTTTTTCTTTATTGAAATCTATCACACGTTTCCATTGTAGACGAACTGTTTTTATTTCCACCAATCGAAGTTTCTTCGATTTATTAATACAATTTGGTGTTTCTGGGAAGCCGTGTTAGTTATCGGTGAGTTTTAAAAGTAAACTAATTGGCGGCAATGATGGAGAGGACTTGCCAAAGTTGCATTCAAGTAGAAAAATATGTGCATGAATGTATCGATAAATGTTTATGTACGGGGCATGTTCGCGTGCACTTTGGAAATTATTATAACATTTACTTGCAGCAAGTTCACTCGGCAGTATTTCTCCAGCCAGCATATTCTTCTCATTCGCACGTTGTCGCCTTGACAATAACTTGAACATATATGTATATGTATATAAGAAATAAATGAGCGCTTTTGCTCGAAGAACTATAGATAGATATAAATTTAATTCCCCTCCACTCACTAAGTATAAAACCGATTAAATTATCATGCTCTACGTATTTACTTTTGAATGCTACAAAAGTTTTCCCTTCTTCAACAAAATGTTTCACTCAAAAACTTTATCTACTCAGCACATATATCCATTTATTTCTAAAACTATTAAATACAAAACTTGAACTTGGTCGTAGAAACGTTGACAACAACCTAGAAAAAAGCTAGACGCCAAAGCGGAACTCTGAGGGTTTGAGGAACGTTTAAATTATTGTTGATTCTATTAAATAATATTATGCAAATTCCATTTCACGTCTTTATCATTCGCTACTTTCAAGCAATTTCATCGCAATGGGAATTAATTTCTTCAATTTTCAACTTTAAGAGTTTAACCTTAGTTTCAAATGAATTTCTGTATATTCTGTCATATCATATGCTTTTCAAATACGAGTACAATGAACGTTTTGTATCTTTTTTGTGACATGGGGAAAATGTATTGTGATTATTTTTCGAACGGATTTTTCGTAACGCGATACGAAGCATTTGATAAATGGAGACTAGACCGAAAAAAGTGTAAGATTTTATACCGTTATGCGAAAATTAAAATATAAATGTCAGTGCGTAAGAGAGAGTGTAAGTTACACAAGTACACACATTATATGCATACTAGCTGATACCCGCTCGCCTTGCTGAGAGTATATAATTTAATTGATTACCTACCTTCATAGCAAAATATGAAAATTAATCTATTTCGACAGAAAAAGATGATAGATATTTCGAGACTTTAGATCCAAAGTAAGTTCATCAAAACCCTTAAAACTACTTTTCTAGGAAGAGATATTATGAGCTATCTTACAGGTTCATTACGATTTTAAGTATAAAACGTTCCTTTAGACTTTAAAATCTTTCATTCCAAATGTCATTTATATCCGTTCAGATGTATTTTAGTAGAACCGATAAATGGCATTCAATATGTTAAGATCTGAGGTATCTTTAACAAAAATTAACTAAAATTAGTTCCGTTAAGTAATTGTTAATTATTTAAAAGTTTAGTTTATGCAATATTTATTTAATACGTTTATTTCTTATTAATATCTTCGACAATGAACTATGAACAATGAAATAAAGAAATTCAAATATTTAAAAAAAAAACTTACTGTTAATTTTATCGGGTGTTAAGTAACTGAAATTCATATTTATTTTCCAGTAAACTTTGTCAATTTGTAATTCAAACTTTGTAGAGACTTTTTTCGTCAATGTGTAAAATTGGTCAGGTCTTCTTGAGAAAAATGCGTTAAAATTATATTTCACGAACTTTACCTTACGAAACTTACCGAAAAGACTACAAAAATACACGGTTCTTGTAGGATTCAATTGTTATGCTACCCTATGTAGGGTGACCAGCCGTACTCTTTTTGAGAAGGCAAAATTATGTACTCTAAAATTCTATAAATGTACAAATTGGTTATATGTAATGTTTCATGTCCCGTGTTTCACTATGTGACTGTTGGCCATGACATGTATAGCGGGTTTTGGATACAAGAGATACACCGCTGACCATAAAAAAAGCTGTTTTCTCTCGGTCACGGGCTTATAACTGACGCAAAAAAGTGGATTGTTTATTGTATCAAAATTTGAGCTCAACTGGTAAAGAATTTTTCGAGTTTTGTCCTAAATAAGGACCAACATAACATTTTTATATTAATAAGAAAAATAGCAATAAAACGGCCACTACGTACGACTTACAATATCCAGCCGCTCTGCCAACGCTTTTTAAACCTGTGATATCTTCTAAGATATTCATTTTTTTGATATCCTGTAAAGGGCAATTTTGATCTAGTGAAATGCATAACGTGCAAATTCGTCGCATATAAGTTTAGGAAATAGACATATACCGTCGCGGACTTTTTTATCAATCTTTTTAAGATACACAATTTCACCGCATATAAGTATGATCTATCTCGTAAGGTTTAGCCAGCGTTTGCAATGTAAGTGCACAAAAATATGCTTGTTATGGCATCACATTATAAATCTTTAAATGTACCTACTTTTTTCTACTGTAATAAGCATGTTTTATACCTGCAAACCTTCATCTTGAATCACTCTATCAATTGCTGAAAATTACATTAAAATCCATTGCGTAGTTCAAAAGATCTAAGAGAACAGACAGCGGAAGCGCCTTTGTATAACTTTTATACTATGTAAAGATATCACATGCCTCTGTATAAGTATGTGAGTACATAGTCAGAAGAAGGTTTTCTATGATATATGTGAGAATCAGTCCTGCTTTAGTTATGGTTTTCAATATTATTTTTTCACTCATATGGAACCAGTAGCTAATAGATAAATGCAGTGATTCCTAAAAATTTTTGGTTTCCGTTTAGAAAAAATAGTCTAGTTTTCATTATATAAAACATCGTGTCAAAAATCCTATAAAAAGAATGGATGAAAAGCAGTACAAACGTTCCACAATTTCGACGAACTTTTAAAAAAAGGAAAGTTAGCACAAAAATTATTGCGTTCTCATGCCTCAAATTTGGTGATATTATTTTCGAGGACGACCCAGGACGAGGTCACGAGGTGTACCATCGGATTTTAGGTAAAAGTAAGAACCAGGTCATTTTGAGATCCGTGAAAGAAGACGAAAGCAGAATAATTTGAATGTTACCGACGACTTCAACGTTCATCGATCCATGGCCATTCGTTGTCTCAAAAAGCTCGGAACTTCTACATAAAAGTTCATCAGCAACTCTATTTAAATCAATGAAATATTATATAATAGTTTTTTTGTGTGAACAGATATTTAGAAAAATGTAACATACTTATATTAAAAGAAATATTTTATAAAAATTAGATTTTTTGTGATATAATTTATATTTTGATTCGACCTGGTCATTTAATTCTAAGACAACGTATATATCTGAGTATTTTGATGACGATATTCTGGTTTTACTGCTACCACATTTTGTTTGGAGTCGCACGGTTTAAATTGATTCGTTTCAACCTGAAAAAACAAAATAAATTCGGTGTGAATCCAACATAAAAGACAATCGTATCAGATTCTATGCCGTTCAAATTAATGATTCATTCTTTTCAATTATAAATGGTTTATTATCGTTTTTCTTCACTCAACATTAAGTTAATGCTTAATAGATTTATTTTTAACTATAATAATCATATTTCTAAAAGTTCACTATTAAATTATTTCAAATCTTTTGAATCAGCAAAATGCAAACATTGCCGTTTATGTTGAAGGGATGCGATATACTAAACAACAAACACCCTCGATGATCATCGGAGCCAAACGGCATCAAAGGGGCTCTCTCCACATTGCATGCAGTACCTGCTAGAATATAAATCATGATTAATGCTAATGGTTTGTGAGTACGTAATTGCAAGTACATAGAAATGCATTTCAAATGATTGCCGTTATTACGTAACCGAAACGCTCATATTTTAGAATTAGTCACACGTGGTATACTAAAATATCAGCAAATGGTCGGGGTAAAGAAAAACAGAGGCGAAAAAATATGAGACAACAAGGGCCGTGTTGAACTTGAAACTTCCACACTTTTCGCCCATTAACGATTAAAACATATTTAACCGAAAACGAGGGATAGAGAAATTCTAGAATTGAAACTTCTTAGCTCGTTCGAGCTAAATTTCCAACTAGATTTGTAAATGTTGTAAGCTCGTACTCACTTTGTATTACTTATCAAGTGGGAATGCCGCATATACACCCACACACACACATACACATACAGTTACTAAACTTTTGGACCATAAACGAAACCTGGTGTACGACTCCGTTTCTAGTTTCCACAAACAATAACTTCCATTCGCTGGTGCGCACATAAGAAGAGCTTATTAATTGTAATTTAATTCCAACAAAAGTTTACATAACTGGAAATAGGGTTTTTCCCTGTTCCAACCCCAACATCAACGCAAGCACACAAACACATAGTTAATTGATTCCATCACTCAAAATTGTGAGATCATAAAACTAATGATTTGAATAGAACGAACGTTGCTAAATGGCTCTATACGGTCAAAATGGACATAAGAAATAAAGCAAGAGTTTTATGTTTGAAATAATTGCTAAAGGAAGACGAATAGGAGAGGGTTTTTAATGATTATATTACGACAAAGGGTGACAGTGATGTATAATGTGGACATAAAACATTAATGAAAACTTTTTATTCCCAGTTCCTGTTTAATAAATTGGATTTGTGAATAATAAAACGAAGAAGAAAACTGGATCTGTTCTAAATTATTTTTTTCTCTTTCAAATAAAAATGAAACTAAGACATGCTGAAATTATTCTTAAGATTTTATTGAGCTGTAAATAAAATTTTAGAATAATTTTACATTCGTCGAGTATTTCGTATACATATATTTTAATATCAAAGGATTCGTTTGAGTTGACATTAAAAGTTCTCGGGGATGGAAATTAACTCATAAATATTTTATGAAAGGCAAACAAAAAATTAGAGGTTAAGAGGAATCTGACTTTTATTTTTGGTAAATAATTATAATTGAAGCGAAAAATAAAAGAAGGAAAAAAATCTAATTAGAAATTCGCCCTAATAAAAGATGAATTTATCGGATCTTGTCTCGGTTTTTCGTTCGGAAAAACGCTCGCGGCGCTCAAATGTGCGCTCCTGTTCTTATCATAATAGTAATAATAATTATTATTATAATAACGAAGCGTAAGCAGAGCTTTTGGAGATGACGCTGAATATTATTTTTGTAAATTTAACTTTTACACGAAGACAAAATTATCTGTAGTCTTGGCTTGTACGAACTCTATCTGGATGATGATAGCCTTACGGGCATGCTGAATATTATAATTTTGTTTGAAGTAGTAAAAACGAGTGGAAAATCTCTCTTGCTGTATCTGAATGGTTCGTTCTCATTAAAAAGATGATACTTTACAACAATATCGCTTTGTGCTCACTGACTCGTGTCCCGCACATTATGAACGCAATTAACAAATGGTGGCATACAACTTATTGTCATTATGATGATCGGCAAGAGTATGATTAATGTGGCGTTTCGATTTTTACAAGTTTTCTTGTTCTTTACTAGAATATACGTAAATTGAAACTTAAGAAATTTGAAAAGATTTTCTTTCAAATATTTGAAAAAAAAACAACTAAGTACTTAGGTACTGATAATTTTTGGATTTTATTTATTCTCGCTCCATAGTGATCAATGCAATTCTAGTATCAATGCAATTATTCTTCAAAATATAACCTACACTATGATAAAAGTTATATTTTCTACAATGTACATATTATCTTGAAATTAATTAAAAAATTAAAATGTTGTGCTTATTTTCAAAACCCTATCGTTAAATCGAAATCCAAGTACATAAAACTGTACCATGAGTGGTTAAGGGATATGCTGAAAGCTAATTAACGTCATATTGAAGATAAAAGCATGAAATTTGAAGGATGAGCTACAACTAAGGACTACGACATGCTAAAGAAGGATTGTTCAAAATTCTACTTCTCAGTGTCTCCAAAAGCTACAAAATGTTTGTTTCACATATTAAAAGAATATTCGTTATTCGTATGTGTAATGATACTTGCGAAAAAAATCTTTCATTGCTTAAACTTGATTTGTAATATAACATCAAGCATCTAGTTATTTTCTAGTCATTATGCAAGTATAAGGAAAATTACATTCATAAACTATTAATGGTGTTTACTGCAAAAAGTAAAATACAATATAAACTACATACTTAATTATAAAATTTTGCTGTAAATTGAGACCATATATAAAATTATTATATATATAAAAAAGGTAATTATTAAAATTGGTATCCAATTAATAAATGTGAAGCATATTAAATTACAAATTTTATATTGAAGACGTAATTTACTAGTACCTAGACCATAAACAGCTAAATTTTATATTTTACTAGGGTTGTTGCGCGAGTTATTGCCTAATGGCTATTTCCCTCTCCATCACAACGCAACGTTTTATTATAGTATATTATTAGTTGTCGTTAATTGTCAATCATATTTGTATTGGTATTTATGTGTTTTGATCAGTGTATTAAATATAAATGCTGTTGTTCACTTATCATGATAGACAAATATACAGCTAGTGAGAATAGTGCGAAAATACCCGACGGTGAATTAATTTTACTCTGTTAGAGAAAGACTGCCGACAGAGTTCGTGCTTATAGAGACAGGAAAAAGGCTTCCGGTGAGTTGATTTAATTTTTATAGTGAATTTATTAAAATTATTAGAACTTTCTGCTGGTGCATATGTTTATGTATGTCGGAGTGATAGGTTGTTTAGTGTGATGTTTGTGTTAGTGTGTAATTCTTTCGTCCATAAACTATTTCCTCGCCACAACAAACTTTATTTAACAATGATTGAACATGATATTTTTGAAGTAACTTTACAATAGATAACAACAGGCAGATGATCGATTTAACAATAATCAACAAATTCATTAATGAAAATAATATTCGAGTATTAACATTGATAATGAAAATTCAAAATTAGTTGCAAGTAGTAGAAAAATTGTGCCGAAGACGTAGCAAATTGAGTTAGATGCAAAACCTAGAAAATCAAATAAGTAAATAATTCATTTTCATACCCTAAATCGAATAAATATCCGAAAATTTTACTTTAATGCCTACAATCCGAAAAAAAGTTTCACTTGCTTCGTAGTTTCGCAAAACCACACAATAATTTTTTAAAATGGATTCATTTTTTGCTAAGTTTAACTTTTGTTCGCCAACCAATGTTGATTTTTTTTTTTTGGTGTTTAAAGTCGCTTTAACATCTAAAGCCATATCACGACTGTCTAAACACAGGGAATTTTTGTTGGTCAATTATATTGTAGTCCTAAGATTCAACGGGGATCAAACCTAGTTCCACTTGACGCATCCAATGTTGAATTGTTATATTTAATCATTTTTAACCACAGCGTTTTCAAAAAATAAAGTTAATTCCCTACAAGTTTATATCCATTTTTTTTTTCTTATCGAATAATAATTTGTTGTTATTTTAAGCAAAACAGTAAAATAACAAATTTCACACGTTAACGAAAATTTAACTAATTTCAATAACTTAGTTGTGTAAGTTTCAGTTTCGATTACGGTTACGTATTATATTTACCTGAAAATCGTGTTTCAGTCGGATAGTAACAAGAACATAAAATATTTATAATGAAATTCATTTTTAAGACTCGATTGCGTTGAAACAATTCTAAATATCATGAAAACGAATTAAAATTTTGGGAGTGGCTACTCATACTACTTCGCGTCTATAACATTAAAAACTGTTTTTTAACCCAACCTAATTTATATAAATGTAAAATTTAGATAAATTGAAAAACCAAAAAGAACAAAATGATTGATAGAATTTTTTTTATTTTCACCCATTATCTTCAATTACAGTTGAGAAAGACATAAGACTTAATACGTGGGCGAAAAATGAAGCACAAAGTCCACATATTATCTCATGCAATTAACAAAATAAAGTAAAATTAAATTAAAAAAATAAATTTTACTTCTATATGAGACAGAATTTAAGCAATTTGAAGCTAATGCTAAAACTATTTATTGTTTTATTTTTTAAAATATTTCCACCCCGACAATATTGACATAAGTCGTGGGATGATCGCAATGGGAAATTTTCAATCTGACTTGATTGACAGTGACACAATGACATGAAGGGATGAATTTCATTATTTTGTAACAACCATCGAGAGGATTTGCGACACAAGTCACACAAGTTTAAACCCTACATAACAAATATTTAATAAAATTCCTCCGCAAATATCTCGTCAGCAATCAATTAAAACAACATTTTGTTAATGAACAGGAATTAATGTAATTTCAATTCCAATGTCTCTCGTCCGAAAAAGTCTGTCTAAAGGAAAATATTTCTTCTATATAGATTTAAACGAGAAAAAAAGTCGATAAATTTGCAACATTTACTAAGACACGTCGCCAAATATAACGGCCGTGCAACAAAGAGAAACATATCAATTGCCGTGCGACGATAAAGAAGTTGAAATTGAAAACGAGTAAATAAATCGCAGTTTATAAACACATTAATAATGTATTAATAAATAACACAAATGCTGAACGGACCATTCATGGCATTTCAAAAAGTTATGAACGTGCTTATCATTTAAATTTTTTTTTTCAAATAAAACCCTCGTCGATATTGGGTAATTGAACTTAAATAATAATTTTTAATTCAAGACAATGATTTAAGTCTTTTAGATATGGACAGCTTTTTTGTTGACGTGAAAATAATAAATAATACAGACAAAAATTAAATTCATATCAAGATGAATTTAATTATGACATTTTTCTTGTCAGTTTTTTCGAAGTTATTTGCAAAAGAACAAAGATTTTTGTTTGTTGAGGAAAAATCTTTCAACTTCTTTATAACAATGTTTGAGCCAAATGAGTTCAAGTAAATCAAAGTTTAATATTTATCATGTATTATTGATGCAAGGGAAACGTCTGAAGTTGGTTCCTTTTTTCATCCGAATGGAATATCATCAACACAGCCTATGCTAATATTAAATTAAACAACATTTAAAGATCAAAAGCTGAGAAGAGAAAATATTAAATTATTTAATGTATAAAACGAACGAAAGCGGAATGGAAGGGTAGTCGGTATGGGTCTGTGTTAAGTTGATAAGAACGAAGTTGGCGTCTAATGGAATTTTCCTCCACTTTCCAATGCAAGGAAAGAAAAGGAAAAACCCCTACGCGTCGTACATTTGAAATGTTTTGGTAAATGGTTTTATTTCGATTTAACGCCATTCGTAAATTTTAATGAAATATGAACTTAATGATAAATTTGATAAGAAACATTTGATTTTTTCAGGTTTCTGTTTTTTTTTTCGTTTGATTAATTTCCTTCTTCAATGGTAAATGCAAGAACTCTGGAATGTGTTATCTATGCCCTCAGCTACGATAAGAAAGAACGAAAGGAATCCTACACGTCACTGTCTCTCTAATATTAATGCACCCTCTTTAACTTTTCCTAGTACATTTGCGTTGGGGTCAAACATCAAAGTTCATCCCTTCATTTTATATTTCGTTTAAATAAATATATGCATATATATTTTTTTATTTGTCTTCCTTGTTACTTTCTACGTCACGAATATGTCTAGAGAATTTTTAGGGGATGAAAATATTTTTAAGGAATTTTTAGTTAAATTCAGAAGGGAGGATCACAGACAACATTTTTTCAATGTTTTAAATTTAATTTACTATCTTACAAATGTAAATTTTTGATGTTTAAAATGTTGATTCTCGTTTGGTAACACGCAAGTTCCACATTTTCCATCACATATAAAGTTTAATTATTATTTGTTAAACATCTTCCATGTTATATAAAACCACAAAATTCATTTACCATTGACACAAATATTCTAATTAAAGCCTCAACTATTTTCATTCAATTTTATTAATTTACCTTTTATATTATATCCTGACTAAAGTCAATTTAAAGCTAGCTTGTTCTTGGGATTTTCATGGGCAAAAAACCAATGTATCACATACTTAAAAATGTAAACAATAAAAAGGAGGTTTCCTCAAAGCTTAAGTACACTTTCACGTATTGAATTAAGCATCGACCTAGCTTTTTTGGTAAAATAATCTTTGAGAAGTTTATTTTTTCTATAAACTTCACACTTTTTGCAAATTAAAATGTAGCCATAGATAATATAAATGGATCAAAAATATAATATGCAATACGAAAAACTTATCGATGAAAATATTTTCTAAATTAATTTATGGTTTGATTCGGGGAAGTTTTCTTTTAATTCTTCCATAGTAACTTTTAATTGGAATAAAGTCTCTTGAAACATGTTACAAAAGACAACTGTTGACAAATTGTCATTCACAGAAACGGAAATATAAATGATGCCAGAGGTGTAAGAGAGAGTATAATTCCACTCATATACAATTTTAACACATTAAAAAAGTTATAAAAAATGTTTATTCAAATAAATATTTTAACAAATTATTTTAAGTTATCTATCAAGGTGCAGCTCGTTCATATAGATGCGCCTGGTGTAGTACCTCATACTTACAATTAGTAAAATTTTTTAATTTTTGTACTTTTTGCGATTGTTGATTACTGATTATTTGGAATTCGGATGTAGTAAACTTTTAAACAATATATAAACAAGAAACGAAAAGCCAATGTACATGAATGCAGAAGTTATGATCAAAGTATACCGCCAAATATTTGACCACTGGGTAATACACAAAAGTTATTATTGGCTAAGACGAGGGTTTCCAAATACGAACGGATGAAAATAGTTGATTTCTTATTTCTAATTTTTTGAAAATTCTTACAAAGTATATATAAATTGCAGAAAATTTCAGGAAAAACAAAACTGTTAAGTCTCTTATATCCCTTACTTAAGAGATGGCAATTTTTTTTAAGTTGCTTTAACATCTATGGTCATATCACGACTGTCTTACACACAGAAAATTTCTTAAATCTTAATTCTTAATCTTATATCTAGGAATTCGACGGGGATCAAACCCAATACCACTCAAGGGGTACTCACTTTGACTTGCTCTGACGTCACTGGTTTGTTGTTTCTGACAGAAGCTAGTAAAGGCGTTAAAGACCATTAGCTATCGTTGGTTTGTTGGATTGGGGATTCCACCTGGTGACTGCATTTAGTTGGCAGTACTATACTTTATAAAATATGCTTTTTATTTAGGTTATTAGATCCCTCTTACAAAAAATGTAAGCTTTTATGTCAATAGTTAATTTTTATAAACATAATAAATGTTAATTTGATTTTTTCTTGTTATTTTATTTTAATTGAATAATGTAGATATATTTCTTCTAGAACCTATACCTTACTTAGCTATACATTTTGAATTCCCGCGGCAGTCAACAAACCAGTGACGTCATTTTCAGAGATCAAAGAAACGCCGCCCAGCCAAGTGAGCATACCGTATGTATATAATAACCTTGAGTACCGCTGACGCATGTAGCAAAGAGAGCAGTTGCTCTTACCACTGCGCCATAAAGTGGTCTGACAAAATTATCAACAACCAAAAAAAATTTTTTATATCTACATGACCACTAGCTCCGCTTCTCTACTTGGAGGGTTGTTTTTTTTGCTAACTGGCTTTTTTCCCTTACGGTTTGCTCTTTCATACAGATTATGTAAAATTAGAAAAAAATGAGGGGAAAAGTAAATAGCTACACGTATACTGTACAGAGCATTACATACATTGTATTTCATTTCTAAGAGATATTATCTCGATTCTATAGTCTCTGATTCAGTTTCACTATCGCAAAATAATTTTATTTTCTTATTTTAATAGTCTAGTATCTTCAATTAATTTCAATTGATGATGAGCAAATAGCAAATACTTTCAGTCACTGATCTCCTGTTGTTTTGCCATTTGATGGTCAAAATTTGAATACTAGGGTTAAGAATCATTAAATGGCAGTTTTACTTTGTTTTTTTGTTTCTTTTGTTTTGGTTCATTACAAATTGGATTTAATTAATCTAATATTTTTTCTAAAAATCTTTTTTAAAATATAAAGTTAACCCATCTTAGTAAACTTACTATTTTTAATAATTTTTCCAACTGAAAAGTTTCAATGCTCATCATGAGGTGTACAAACTTTTTGTTGACTAAAATAAATTAAATTTGTCAAAAAATTTTATAACTAAATATTCGCTTAAAGTAAAATTCAGTTTCGTTACATTTTCACCGAGATCAGCTAGATCTGATTTGAGCGTATCGACAAGCTCTATTTGAATTGTAAGATTGATTGGTGAATTCAAGTTTCTCAGGTTATCGCATTCCTAAATCGAGATTTTCTTCTTCGTCTTTTATTCCTCAAGCTTAAAATGTTTAAATAATCTCATTAATTTCCACTTGAACAATTCCAAGTCACTTGACACAGAATTCAGTTTTGATAAAGTACTTAAACGATTTGAACGCTTCAGCGAGCATTGTCTTTCGGTTTCTCGATTTGAATATTTATTTTTGTATTTTTTTCTTTGCACCCAGAATAAAATAGTTGGAATTCCTGTTGCTTCTTTTTCGTATACATGTATATAAATGTTAGTAATTCTAATAAATGTGAGACAGTGACGTCTTTTAAGTGTGTCATAAAAATTTTAACAAGATTTCCGTTTTTTTTTTATTTTTCCTCAACTTTTTCCTTCTGTATTGAGAAAGGTGGAAAGAAAATAAGTGAAAGTTTTTCTCCCTGCCGATTGTGTCGAATAATACGATAAAATGTTTTTTTTTCTTCTGTGACAAACAAAAAGAGTTGTGTGCCAAGTTTGGGGTAACATTAAACGGATTTGATAGATAAAAAAATATATTTTCCTTTTATTGTCGCTTTGATCTTTCACATGTTCTTTTTTATTTTATTTTCTTAACAGAAAGTGGAAACGTAAATTAAATTTAAGAGCGCGCCACGTCAATCTTCAAATCTGTCTGACAAAAAAGGAAGTGTTTTCACAAAAATCGTTGCTTTCTCGTTTGGCGCTAGAATTTAACGAAAGGATTTTTGTGAAATTTTTAATCGACTCAAAATTAAATGTGACTTTTGTACCGAATAAGATCAAAGTCGTTTTGTAAATTATTTCCAACTTTTAAATTTGAAAAAGAAATATCCCATAAATCGTTCTGTCGTTGTGGTCTTACTTTCTCATTGCTACGATAGGCCGCCCTCCCCTGTTCGTAATATTTTTTTGTTCCATTTTGTAAATCCATATATCAACACCTTACAAATCCTCTGTTCGTATCTCGTATTCTATGAAAATTCACAATTTATTTTTCTAAACATTGAAGACAGAATTCAATAATCGACGAGTGGCGGCCATATTTTCAAAGTTGCCACGGATTGCATTTGACAGTTTTATTGGAAGACAATCTCTCCATTTACAAAGTTCCCATATGACGTCGTCTTCAATTTAGTTTCAAAGTAAAATAAAATGCCAACAAAAATTTTCCCATCGTCTACAAAGAACTTTTTTCCTCCATCCATATCTTCATATATACTTTCCCCGAACGATGTAAAACGCCAAAAACGGACTTGTAAGGAATAACAGATTGGAAAAGAAAGCCATCTCTGCAAGATAAATGGAAAGTTCTTCATTTTTTATGGCGATTTTTATTGCATCTTATTTTTTTCAACGGTCGCAGCTCACTGTCAAATGGGGTCGTAATTATTCTTTTGCACCATCATACGTATTGTTTTCGCACTGCAAATACAGTCTCTTTATTGTATTATACTCGCAAGCTCCTTGGCAAGGAATGAAAGAAAATGAAAATAATAAATTGTATTTGATGTTAAAAGGCAATGTGCATTAACTAACGAAATGGAAAATCTATGTAACCATTTGTTCTTGTTGAGACAATTGTGTCGAGGCATTGTCAAATGAAAATTGATTGTGACCGGGAAAACAGGAACCGATCTAAAAATAAATATTTAAAAACAAGTTTAAAAGAGACGTAGTAAAACTTAATTTATTTCACCGACTTTTTATTTCACCGTTACATTTTATATGGTATGACTTAATAAAATATAAAACTGAAAATTAGTTGAAACGACAGAGCCAGGGCACAATGAAAATGAGCAGTCAAAGCAAAAAAGAACGTAAAAACGGGGAGATTTGTAAAAGTTTAAGAACAATAGCACATTTACCGCTTGGCTGCTGAAACAACAAACAAGTTGTTGCCGTCGTCGAACCCCGGGACGAAGACGAACAAGAACGAGAAAAACTAAAAGAAAACTTTTCCGTTTGGACATTAGCGAATGGAAAAAGATACATTTCGTAACACTCCCGACGGGAATTAAAACACAAAACAACAGAATAAGAAGAAATTCAGTCCCTAAAATTATTTGCTATAAGAACGTCAGGGATGGAGAGCGCTAACAAAACGGCCAAAATACAATTGTAAGAAGAGATAGATTTAAACTTTTAATACAACGCTTCTACGTACTTTTTTCCTATTGTGAATCGTTTACAGGATGTTTTTCCAACTGCATTTTTTATATTAAACCTAAGAAATTTTCACAAACAAAATTCACTTGCAACCATATTTAAATTTAATAAATAACCATTTGATATTTCGCAAGACAAAAATAAATATTCGCGATTCAAAGGCTTTTTTCTTCTCGTGAAACGAAAAAGTTTCCACCCTGTATAGATATCTCGAAGGAATTGGACGAACAAATAAGAAAAAAGTATGGGGAATGAGACAAGCAACTTCTTGTCGTATTCTCCACAACGAACTGTTATAAGAAATATTTCCCAAAGGATTTCGTCACCGCACGTACAAATCCCACACTCAACCTCATACGAAAAACCATCGCGAACAACTCTCCTCGTATTCCCGACAACTTTAATTGTACAATTTGAGTTCATTTTGTGTGAAAGCATATAATAAAAAACGTATAAAATCATATCTTCAATTACACCACAAAAAATATATAGATAACTTTTCCGAAGAAATGAAATTTAAAAAAAGAGAAAAACCAGGATTTAATATCCTATAGTAAAATTGGTAATACTCGTAACTGTCATTACAGTATTCTCATTATGTCCAAACTGTAACAACATACAAATATATAGGTGAGGGGAAGCGAACTAATTTTGTGTCTATGCGACAGGATGAATCGTACATGACGGGGACAATAGTATGGTTAAAATAGTGGGAAGCATACAGGGGACGCTTGTGGCAATCCCAATCTAATCCAAAACTTCAATTCCATTGCTCTAATTGCCTACAGTAATTGAACACGTATTAGATAACTTAGTTTACGTCGTAGCACTATAGAAGGGGGGTTGATGCCCGTCAGTGCTATACGGGAAACGTGGAAAACGAGGCAATTCAATAAATGGGGTTGTATGGTGGTTAAATTTCAACGTTTTGGCAGGGGGCAATTTAAGCGTGTTAGAATAGCTGTTTGCAACATTAACTAACAATGACAACTGCAAAATGAATATCCAATTATCAGGTGCACGACGAGGAGAAAGAATTAAGTCTGTCGAGTCAGACTGATGTGTTTTATCGGAATGACAGTCTCGTTTAGTTCCCGTATACGACTGTCAACCCCTACATCATCATCATCGTTGACGAGATGACGATGGGGTTGACCATCATCCCCTGAAATGTTCAACCAAGTCACTGTTATTATACAAAGTGGTGATTCCAAAAATTAATTTTACATGATATTTAAACTATCATCTACTGCATGTATTACCTTGTAAATATACATAAGTTTAGGTACCTACTCATAATCATTACGCATATATACCTAAATCTTATTAATAAGAAAAAAAAAAACATTGCACCTTAGAAAGTCATGGTAAAGCTGAAATTTTTTAAAAACTATTCTGTATCTAAAAAAAACCCAACCCTCTTCATCTAGGCATTTTTCGTTTAAAATTTTGTTGAAAAATTATAGTGGCTAAATTTGTAGCTTGAAAACAGTCTTCAAAAAAAGTATTAACTGTTTTTAAAACCAACGGTCTTCAAGAAAATTTACTCCAAAAAGTTGCGCGATAGAGTGTATGTTACGATTGCAGTATTGCGCCTTAATATAAAGGTAAAAAAATATATTAGCCTAGGACCCCACTGCATGATTGCTACACCCATAACGTAGTTTTATCATTTATATATCAAATTAAAGCTCTTTTCTTTCTGTGCATAATATAAGGGTGTCAATTAAAAATTACCCGGAAATAAGCGAAAATAGCTGTTAAAGATGCTGTTAATTAAAGATAAAGTAAGAAAGCGCCTGACGATATTTTTTAGACAAGAAAGGTAAAAACTAGTCTGGTGAGTTTTCAAACTCTTTTCGTGCCTCAATAGATCGAGACACGCCATCGAGATAAAACTTGTAGCAGAAACACTCGTTGTTCTCGTCTGTCAAATGTCGCAGTGCGTTAACCCTCCCTCACTTTATCTTATCTTTAACAGCTATTTTCGCTTATTTTCAGGCAATTTTTAACTAGCACCCTTATATCATCCCTTATAATAACGTATGCACCAGTAGAAAGTTCTAATAATTTTAATAAATTCACTATTAAAATTAAATCAACTCACCAGGAGCCTTTTTCTTGTCTCTATAAGCACGAACTCTATCGGCAGTCTTTCTCTTACGGCATAAAATTTAATCACCGTTGGATATTTTCGCAATATTTTCACTAGCTGTATCTTTGTCTATCATGATAAGTAAACAACAATATTTATATCAATATACTGATCAAAACACACAAATACCAATACAAATATGATTGACAATTAATGACAACTTATAATATACTTAAACGTTGCGTTGCAATAGAGAGGAAAATAGCCATTCATGTAATAATAACTCGCGCAACAGCCCTGGTAAAATGACATGGTATATAGCTAACGTTGTGTATACGAGCTCTGCCGAGCACTTGCCGATTCCTTACCGAGTATGTAACACACATTTAGCGACATGCTCAAGACACGCAAAAAAATTTGAGACGATGTATAAAATGTTTCACTTTAAAAAAGCTTTAATTTGATATATAAACGATTAAACGTCGCTATGTACCAATCATGCAGTGGGCTTCTAGGCTATATGATATATGTACATTAGGTACATACATACGTGTAATGTTATTTCCATTTTTTTAAACTAAGAATAATGACCCCTAAATGTTTAGTTTTGTTTAATCAGGAATTCAGGGATCTATTTTCTTCTTTTGAGCATAATACACGTTAGGTCTCGAACATACTTGTAAACATTAAACAAAATTGTTTAAAAAAGTGAGCTGAAGAGAGATTTTATTTCCGCAGTTTCAATTTGCAAAAGTGGTGATTTCAAAAAATCAGATTATGTCATTTATTTAAGCCTTTATTAATAAAGGTACTATTTAAAATCTCGTTGTGATGATTGACTCATTCTAAAACTATTTAAATATAAACAAGTTTTTTTGTTAATGACGAGTAGTTCATTTGAAATCGAATAAAACATTCTTAACATACATATTGAATGGTTCATGTACTACATACGGTAAATAGAAAAAAAAAGTTTTGATTAAAATTGTTTTAAACTGATTCTACTTGAAAAGGTTACGAATGTAGAAGTATTCATCAATAAAGCAGCTTTGAACGATAGTCCAACATGCGAACTTTATTCGATTATTAATTTTGATCAGACAATGAAAACTTATTAAAACTTTTCAACTATGCACACATATTATTTTCGTTTCGCCGATGGCTAAGTTCAACGCAATCGGTTTTCTCATTCGCAACTAAAATTCTTGGAATATTTTGACGAAATTTCATTTCTCGATCTTATAGCTTTATATGGAAAACGGGGAAAGAAAAACAAAACGAAATGTAAAGTCAAAAGTATAAACAGCTGAAGTGACGATAAAATCATTTGTGTACATTTTCGATTTGCGAATGCAAATCTCATCGCTGTTCGTATACGAGAATTATGTAAAGAACGTATGTGACCCAGATCTCGATTAACGTTATGTAGACAATTCGCAGAGCGTAAATTGATCTTGAAAAACGATGTTTGTTAGATCTAGTCGAGTTTCAACTTGTAATACTATAAAATAAACCAAACAAGAAACAGAATATCCAACGCAGTAGCAGTAATCCCAACGAAATTCACATTGAACACGATCGAGTTTTATTCTGATATTAATACACGAAAAAATCCCTATAGCAATTAAATCTAGGATAAAGCTTGGGAATAATTTGAAACTTTCGTCATAAAAGTTTCACAGTATTAGATGATAATAAAGTTTAAATTGCGGTAAATCCTCATTAAATGAAGTTATAAAAAAACTCAATCCAGAAAGGATCATTAGAGTCCTTTCGGTGCATTTAAGGAAGAAAAAGAAAATAATAAAAAAAAAACTTTCTACTTTTTAAAAATGAATAACGTACATACATTTTTTTCCCTTCAGCTAGGAAAATCTATCGATACGAAAGGAAATGGGTAAAACTTTTAACAAGATAACTTAGCATAAAGTTTTTTTTTATAAAATAGTTTTGTTGTGTTATGAACTGAGCCAATTTTTCAAGTGATTAACAAATCGTTTTTATTAATAACACTAATTAACAAATAATTTTTTTTTCCCTTTAATGGAATTTTAGTCGATGCAAAAAGCTAAAATTCTACCAGATTTGGTTTACAGTTTACAATTAGATATTTAATAGAAACTATTAAAAATATACTTAATATAGTTTCATTCAATATAGGTATATGTATAATTAGGTACTTTCTTTTGATACTATATGGTAAAACGAAGTACTGTAATCGGGTCGAATTTTTGTTTTCGAGCTTTCGACGGAAGTACATGTTTTGAGGTCTCCTGAATCCATAAAAGAGGTTTTTAGAAACTTCTGTGTAAATGTATGTGACATCGTAGAGAAAACTTTATACTAATATCACTAAACTTGGAAATTAGACTGTAAATTGCATTTAATTGTTCCGAAAAGTTTTTGGTTGAAATTGGCTAACCGGAAGCTTCTTTCATTCAAAGAGTTTTTGAGTTGCTTCAATTTTTTTCGAAAACGGCTCCAATGATTTTTTTTAAACTTGCTGCAGTTCTTAGACGCATTAATGCCTACAACTTTTATTAGAAACTTTTTTCTGGGAAAATTCAAATAAAGTGGGTTCTGGAGTTAAAGGTGAGAATTCCTATATAGGTATATAGAGGCAGTAGCCTAAGTCAGGGCGTGACAGGTTTAATTAGATTTTAAGATGTAGGGAAATAAACCCTGTTTTTGCCTGGTAGCACCTACTTACGTTCGTTTTTAGCGTAGTTAGGTTGAAAAAGGTTTTAAATCAAAGTAGCAAATGACCACATCAAAAGAATCAGGCTCCACAAGGCTCAAGCGGGGTTTTAAAATTTCGACTCGGAAGGAAATTATAATTTTAAGTCGAAATATCTTCTTAGTCGTGTAAAAAAATCCAAATGATTATTGTTACATTTGCGGGAAAAAATATTTTGTAAAACTAAATTTTCAAATTATTATAGCTATTTAGACGAAATCGACAAACCGAAAGTTTTATTAAAACAACTTATAAAATTCGCTTTTGAATTTTTAACAAATATTTTTCACACTCTTTTAGAAATAAAACTCAAGGGAGGTATTTTGATCCCTAGATACGAAAAATATATAAATATACAAACTTTGCAAAACTGTATTCTTTCTTGAGAGAAAAAGTTGGTTTGTTTTGAAAACGTTTACGCAAGACTTGAAAAAATCATTATTGGATTTGTTAGAAAAAATATAAAACAGAATGCTACTTAACATAAATACAGTAGAAATCGTTTATAACGAACTTCAAGGGATATGTATCGCATGTACCGTCTTACCTAAGACATATCACGGGGCCCGAAGGTTTTGTACGTTACAACCGGTTGTTCATTATATCCGGTGTCGTTATAAACGATTTATACTGTATATCCAAAAACACATTTTCTTTATTCCCTCTAAGAATTAGTATAAGTGATAAATAAGTGGAACGATTTTATCAATATTAAAAGATATTTAAATTTAGATAGGATTTTGAGATGAAAATATACTAGCGGATTATATCTTTGTTCAGTGAAATAGATAATGATTCAAATTAATGAGAGTAAAAAAAAACATTGTTTGTGAACTTGTTGTTATTAATATCTACATGAAGAAGTTTTGCACCTCTTTTTAAAAAAATGCAAACACGGATAAATGTGAAATTTCACTTAAGTCTCAACAAATTTGAAAACAAACCCAAACAATACAAAACGAAGATACAGAATAACATTTTTAGAGTTTTTGCTTAGTTTTCGAGATACTTATTATATTTAAAAGTCATAGTGAATTTTTAAAATATAAACAAATGTTGATAACTACAGCGTCAGTTGGCGCTATTTCTATATTTAATAGGGGCGTAAATATTGAAAGTACTCAGTATGTTATTGTTTATAAAAGCCAGTAGTTTTAATAAAATAAATAAAATGTACTTAAATAAAGTAATTTAGATTTAAAAATATAATTTTTATTTTTCGATAATATTCATTGTAAACTAGTGTAATTTGTTTAGTTTTAAATATGTTAAACTGGTTTCGTATTTTTAGTTCCAAAGAGGTTTTCGTGTTTCAAATGAACGGAGAAGTAAAGACAAGCTTTTGATCTACAAGTTTCAAATATTTGTTAATCCCTACAGCATCGTTACACACAGCACCATAGTTAAGACGAGAAGGAGTTTAGAGAGCTATAATATATATGTATATCCATCGAATCTTCTGACTATCTAGTGAAACGCATCGGGGATGATGTTTCAAAAGGGGATGAACTGTTGCTGTCGTTATTCCTGGCCGTACCTATTCTCACACATCGTCACTTGCGATTACGATTGGTTAATGTACCGTTAGCGGGGTATAATTGCTTCCGAGGCTGCAGGGCCTCGTCTCCCTTTTCACCCCCCAAACAAGAAATATTGTATCTTGTAATACAAACAAGCAAGAAATTCTCCACGTCTCGTTTTCTCTTAGTTTCCACCAACTCTCTCTACACACAGATAAATGAGCTTCAAAGAAAATTGGTTTTGCAATAAAAGTCTTCTTTATACGATGAGGCATGTAGTAAAGCGCGAACCCCGAACACATACGCTCTAAAGAAGATACCGCATAAGACCCCATTCTCAAAATAGATAAAACGATTCGTTTCACTGGCAAACTTTCGAATATTGTAAATATTTCTCACCGCATTTAAGCTTTAGACCGAAAATCTCTCCCGAGCAAAACTTCAACTAGTTGAAAATTTGCCTTATCTAAATAAATATAAACAGAATAATTACATCAAACAGACTCGTTTACCATATGTTTGCGACTCTTACAATTTATTTGATTGAATTTCCCTTAATTACATGCAAATTACCTGGTTGAAATTAAGGTTTACCAAAATATTAAGTTTATCCGTAATTCCAATATCATCCTTAAGTAAAAGAAAATAAGACTTAATTTTTCCAAGCTAAGATTTTTTCAATGTTAACGTCTGAAATTTTAAATAAAAATCTCGTGGAAAAAAAAAAACAAGCAAGACGCAGATGCGTCAGATATCTAATTGATATTCATGAGAGGAGACAAATAATGAGACACAATTGAAACAAAGGCAAAATATTTCCACCGAAAAGCAACCTCTGTGTCGTTCGCTTCTTTACGTAAAATAAATTATTTCCGTCTCGACGATTTATATCTGTTATTTTGTTACTTTATTTCGATAACAATTATAATTATTATTCTTTCGTCGTTATATTGACTTGACGTCAAATGACTATATCTTCGCCCTTTTATTACACTCACTTTGTTATCATTAATTTTGGTAATTAAAATGAAAGATTTAATTACATAAAAGACGAAGAAATGTGCGTTTACGTTTGTGAATAAATTTTCCAGTTTTACTTCGATATTTTTTATTTGCAATATTAGAGGGCAAAGTCACGTCTTTGAGTCGCTCACTTTTGAAAGCGACCGTAAAGTTTATAGATGGATAGTTTAGGATGTGTGTGATGTGATCCCTCTATTTGAACTTGAATCTCCCTTAAGAGACACGTATAAGGCGAGGGAGTGATTTAGTTTTCATTCCGGCAACCTTGCCTCGTTCCCGTAGAGATACATCAGACTGATGGTGATAACACACAATTGCATTTGGAAAGTGGAAGTTTAATAAACTTTGGTGACCAAGTTGATTGCTTACTTGTCGAGCTTTACAGCTTTCTATTAACCATCATCTCCAATATCTTCAAGCTCAATGTGCTTTGAATACACAATTCTCGACAAAATGAGGGGAATGCGAAGCTGGAGCGAAGCTGAAACGTTTATCACGTCTGTCTATTGTGCTATATATAGAGACTTTTTTCCTGAATCTCATCATCTTTTTCATTCGTAAGAAAAAAAAATTATTTAAATTCTAGCCAACCTTTAAATATTTAAATATAAATTGATTGTCTCGTTAACTATTGAAATTTTAATGTGAATGTTGATATATTTCTTATAATAACATGAAATATGTTTAAACGCAAGTAGTTTAACAAACGTGTAATGTTCCTAATGAAAACTATTTTCCGTTATGAAGTTGGTCGTGTTCAACGCCTTCGTATTCATTAAACAAGGGATAAGTGGGGTAAATGGGTGATAGATCAACCCCTGGTTGAGGCTGCGTGGACCATCTGTACGACCCAGTGTAGTTCCACAGAGACAAGCGCCTCTCAACCCGCTATCATCCCTAACGCGTCCACGATAATGTCTAAACCAACCCCAGCGACATCCCCTTGAGTCATTCATACACGCGTTGTACCCTTCCGTCCGTCTTTTCGTAGCTCCCGCTGATCCTGGCAATACGAACAAATTTTATACGTAGACTGTGAAAATATTATTATGACAATGTACATTTAGGTGTATGCATCTTTTACATGGAGACACATAAATATTCCGGGCCATAACGGAGGGTTGAGAATCTTATTATTAGCTTTTAGGAATTCATTTCAGTCATAAAATTTTCCCTATCCTTAAATTTTATCCACAATTTAAAGTTTAAATGGAAAAATTAGTTTCAGAATAAAGAGTAATAAGCCGGCTATTTACATCTGAATAATGGCACGTTTTTCGAATGAAGAGTTGAGTATCTCCCCAGATACATGAATAATTAATTAAACAGCGGCCGAATGTAAATTTTACTCTAGCTAGATATGCCATTGATATAAAATTAAAGGTAATGTGGAAGGCAAAAGGGGATTTTAAAGAGCGATAATAATACTCCTTTTCATTTTCACGAAGAAGATTAAGTTACTAAATACACTTGCGGTTTAGCCTACATTTTAAATACAATACGAATGAAAACTAGGTTCAGGTTAACTTAAAAAATAACTATATATATATCGTATTTCTAGTTAGACGTTGAACTTTGAAAGCTTGAATAAATCATCTTTAATAATGGATCAAAGACTTTTAAAGTATAAAGTAATTTCTAAGTCTCGGAGAATTTTTATGTTAAATTAACAACTATAGCATTGGAAAACATAAAAATATAATAAATTTAAAAACCACAAGACAATTTTTGGTAGTGGAGTTGATATATTTTATTAAAATCTTCCATTGTTAATTATATTCTAAAAAAAAACATTTTAAAATGTTTCCAAGTGGCTCTACATGTTCCTAAAAGCTGCTAGAAACGTCAAAAGGCCAAAAAGAGTTATAAAACTAACCCTTAATAAAGGTCCAATTTTCTACGAATTGCCATGAAAGTAAAAGCATACTAAAAACACAGTAAAAACACACTTTCGTACGTAATTCAGTAATAAAGGGCAATGTTGAAATGAAAGATAATAAGCTGGAAAAACATTAAGTATCTATCCTCTGGCTTTTTTTAGGTTAATTCAGAAGTCTTACAAATAATTGGTGTGCACGTGGTAAGATATTTAAACTCAAAGTTCTCAAAATTTGAGCTTTTCTGAATCCTTCGTTTCCGGTGCTTTTAAGGGCATTTGAAACTACAAGTTACAAGTTTGGTTTTAGGTTAAATTTTCTGAGGATCAATCGTATTTGTGTTTTTTATGCATAGAAACAGCTAAATCCTCCCATATTTCCCGTTCTATCTAGAAAATGGCTGATTGTATAGAATTTTGTTTAAGACCGAAACTGCAGGTTTTTTATGATATAATCAACTTTGTAAATAACTTAAAATGCTTTAAAATAACTTCTTTTTTTAGTTTATTTAAGATTGCATCAACTAATTTGGTCATTAGCGACCGTCGAATCCAAAAACTCAGAAAAATAAATAACTTAAAAGCACAAGAAAATTATACATTTTCAAGAGATCGATTTGAAAAGCTTTGCTCTTAAATCTTGACATAAGATATGTTATAAAAATTTTTAGTAAACTTATTGAAAAAAAAACCAAAACAAAGATATTTATTTCTATATAATAGCATTTCGGTAGGGGTGTTTTATTAACTCTGGAGCCGGGGTTTGTCACACTACAGTAAATTTAAAGAGCTGTAAAAATTTCCAGCATCGTCACAGTTGCTCAAAAAAAAAGAATACATTTAGTTTATTTTAAATATTTGCTGTTACAAGCACTATTTTGAAATTCTAATAAAATCGGCAAAATTTTTTACACAAAAAAAAATATTTTTCTGGAATTTTCCGAAAATTCTTAGAGTTTATGGTTTCTTAAACATACTTTTTTATTGCATAAATGGTTTTAAATACTTTTTGAAAATTGCACGAATTATCACCTTTCGATGGTTGTAGACGATATACTAATATATTAAATAATATCCCAGTTATGCGTGTAATACGTGTGTATATGGTTCAAAACCTCTAGTTCTTAGAGAAAGTCAATGTTTTGATAACTTCAGAGGAGAAAATTCAATTCAAAAATTCTGAGAATTCCATATGACTCATACGATTAGATAATGTAGTCTTCAGCTTATACGAGTAAGTATACTCTTTCATTCCGATATTAACTGAACTATCAAAGGATGTGAACTTTCTTACTTCAAAGACAGGTTTTAGAAAATAATGAATCATTAAGGATATCTACTATTTTAGTAGATAAAAGTGTTCTGCAGTTTTTGATAAACGTAAGGAATCCTTTAACGCCATTGTTATTGTTTGAGTTAATATTTTATGTTATAGACTCTTTAATAGTAATTTTGAGCTTTCAATTCAAATTTCGTAATGTTCCATAAGAACCACATTATTTTTATTTTTTTAAATAATATTTAGAACTGGTGTTATGAAATTTAAAATTTCAAATTGCAAAAAGGTAAAACTTGCATCATATACATTTTTTTAAAGATGTAGCTATTATCATACTCAATTAAAACTCTTGATTTGAGTGATTTATTCATCATAAAATAAAACAAGTAAATTTTGCTTTTGAACGTTAACCGAACGTCTCCGATTACCAAGTATAAAAATAATTTTTAAAAAAAGTTTAAAGAAAATTGATTTTAAATAAATGTTTTTTCACCACTCAAAAATGAGATTTATAGGTTCTTTTCTAATCGCAGAAATTAAAATATTTTACCTCATTTTTGGAAGATGACTGAGAATGACTTAATTTTTCTATTCAGTAAAAGATATTCAATATCTTATAAATCTTAGCTAAGTATGATATTTCTTTCTTTAACTCCAATTTAAAGGCTAAATGTACAGCTACACAATGACTGCAGAATATCACTAATTCTTTATTCAAATATCATTATGAATATAATTTTCGTCGGTACTACAATTAGAAGTCGTCTGCCAAACAGTTGAAAGTGATAAATTGAAATTTGGGATTTCTTATAATTACAATAATTGGAATTGTAGGTGCTATATAAAAGCAGGTGAGAACGGGGGTGATTTAAGCCCATGACAATGAGGCTCTGGATTACCGCCTGCGAAATGCATATCCAATTATCTATAATTGGTTCTCGTATTGGGGTGGCGACCACACACATACATACGTACTTTATACGTACATTAATCAAGACGTGGCTTACTAAAACATATATGAATTAAACTCAATTCAACTCCCAACAGAAATGGTCCACACGCTCTGCTCTGCGGTTGATCCATTTTACCCAAATAATTCGTAATTGGTGCAACGAACTAGTTCAATAATAAAATGTGTCTCACCATGTAATTTGGACAAATATTCTGTCGCCTTACGACAAAATATCACAGTTGTATGTAAATGAAGGTGAAATTTGCGGTCGCAGAATTATTCGTAAATGTTTGCGTGCGAGAAACGGTTGCAAAGGCGCACGGACGTGCTATTGTTTGGTAAAATGTTTTGTTTTGTTTAGGTTTGGCGTTGCGCTGCTTGGCTTGCTTTCGGTTTAGTTTAACTTAGTCGCACCCGCCCAAACACTAGACGAACGTAGATATTTGTAATCAACCCCTTGAAAACTTTATAAACCAATTTTCGAACAAAGTTTGTAACCATAAACAGCCGAATGAAAACCGACATTTTCATTCCAAAGGATGACCACCAAAGTCAGCCAACATGGTTATATACGATGCCTTTCTCTCATCACCTTTATATGTACTAGAAAATAATCACAGCAAAATTATTAAAAAGATACTTCAAGAAACATTGTTATTCTTAAAAAAAAAACAGTCAAATGGGAGAAAAACTCACAGTAGAAGAATTTCGAACTATAATTTCACTACTTCTAATACTTTTTTAACATAAACTAAATTTGTTTAAGGGCTTAATGATCTAAAGAATTACAATAATGATAAGACCTTAATATAATAATAATAATACCCAAAATGTAAATGCTAGGAATAAGAAATGCACTGTAATATACAACATTTATTGTGACTCAACCATAAATTGTGGAAAAATAAAATAAAATGTTACCAAAAGAAATAATATCATCCTTATTGTAATTGCAAGGGATGTTGGAAAAATGTACCTACTATTTTCCCTAATAGACTTGGAAATTGTAGTTTTTCCTCTTAACTATGGACGAAGGTTTAATAATTAAGTAGTTGATACACTAAACAAAAATAAGACAACTAAACAAAGATGTTGCAAGCAAAAAAGTTCTCAAATGAAAACAGAAAAAAAACTGTAATAACATATGAAATATACCAAAAAAATAAATAAATAAATAATTTAGTTATAAAATTGCAAAAAGAAACATAAAATTTCCAAAAATTTTGAATAAGTAGAAAGAAAATGAACATCCTCGTAAACAACACTAGGAGTCGATTGTAAGAATCTTGGGTAAGCCAAGACAATAATAGCTCAGAAATATCTTATTCACATAAAAACTTGAAATATAGTTTAACTCAAAATAGTCCAATCTACTATACTATTGGTGAGAAGTATAATGCAGTTTGAAAAACTATAAGACATAGCTTGTTTGAATACATAAATTGTATTTGGGCCATGCTGTGTATAATAAAAGAAAAGTTTCAATTGCTTTTTCTATATTTTTTAAGATCGAGGACTTAGAATTTTCGGTTTTGTTTTTACTTTAAACTATGAATCAAAACATATTTTTTAAATAGGTTTAAGAAATTTTTAAAATTTTTCCCAGTAGTTTTAGAAAAAGAAGATGATCATTTTTTGTCTTATTTCTTCTATATCTATAAATATGAATTTTAACAATATACAGAATAAATAAAAAATATATTGGAGATATCGATAACAAACCTTTATTTCTTGTATCATATGATGCATTTGGCAATTTTTTTTTTTCACTTTTCAAAAGTAACCCTCAAGTCTTTAATAATAATTGATACAACAACAAAATAAAACTATAACATATAACGAGTCTAGACACTGGACGACTATATTTTTTCAGTTTAAAAACTTCTAAATGAAACGATGAAATCTTCATGTCAAACGCAACATAACCATTAAATAAATTGTATTATTTTATTCGCACAGTTCTCAGCAAAATTTTTGAAGAGAACATTTAATGTTGAAGAAATAAACTCACCACCAACATCTCCTTCTACTTATGTTAGTCTGCAAACTTTTAGTAAACATTGAAGTAGAACCCAAATGGAGGAGCAGATTGGGAACGAGTACACTTGAAAATTGTTGCCGTTGTTCATTCGAAAAAGAACAGCAAGAAATGTAAGTGAAGTTTTCGGGTGAGCATGCACATATAGAGGGGGTGAGTGGCCGGTAAAAGGACAACGTGCAACAATACTTCTTGTTTGAACTGTTTCCAATATTGAGTTGACGACTTAAGAAAATTTCCAACAAGAGCAATCCTAATATGAAACACTTTATATTGCAAAACAAATAACCTATTTTACAATAGAAAAATAATCAATAAAATATAGGATTTCAAAATAGCTTCCCAATTTTTCCAAAATATTTCTTTTGGGGAAAAATTTTCAAAGTAGCGTAATTGTAGAGTTAGCTTTTTTGTAGATAATTAAAAAAAAACAAGTTCACCATAAGCCCCGAAAAGCTCAGAGAAATCTACAAAAGTGCAAATTTAAGAAAGCTTATAGTAGTAAGATTAGAGAGTAAGATTATTGACTAACAGACTCGCTGAAGGCTAAACTATTGAAGATAAAAACAGGACCTTTGGCAATGTTATTCCTGAGTAAACTTTAGTACCCACTGAGGAAGGACTTTATAAAATTTTACCCTTAAGTTCAAAGTAGTTCCTTATAGTTCATATTTTACTTTTATTAAGCCTTTGCAAAAATGCAAAAATCAACAATCGAAATTTTAAGCGAAAGCTATATGTTTTGACGTCAGCATGAGGCCTAAACAAGTCGTTTGCAAAATTTAAGAAATGAGTAACTATTGGAACTTATACATAATCCGATTTGAACAACTTCACTATTCTAATTACTGCAGTTAATTACTTTATTTTACTAATAAGTATCACTTAGGGCCACTTAGTGGCGTGGTGGACCAGATAGTTGCCTTATACGCCAGTAGTCCTAGGTTCGAATCCCATTGAAAGTCTAACATTTTTATTCTGGGTTTTCGGATTTGACGGTCGCTAATGACCATAGTAGTTGATGCGACCTTAAATAAATCAAAAGAAAAAAAGTATCACTTACTACTAAACTTTTTATAAACACCACAAATAATGAAAATTTTAAAGACTAAAGCACAGAAAACACCGTAAAATTAATGAAATTCCAACTACAGCAATAATGAGTTAGAACTCCAGCAACAGGAAACATTTGAATGAAATAAACAACCTTTCGATACGGCGTATTTGAAAGATGACTAGATATTAAAAATATTCTTTAAGTTAAAAAAGCTCTAATAATGAGGGATATTATGTTTTCATAATCGTATTTGTAGCATAACTAAAGAGGTGAGTAAAGGGAGGGGTTATATAGCAAAATGCAAGAAACTAAGTTTTCAGTGGGAATGAAGATGTTATGTGTTAGATTGTTTTTGACGCTGACTACTACTCTCTTAAGGCTTTATTGGCTGAGATACTGGGGCCATGAAGGAGGTTTGTATTCACAAAAATATCCAGGCTTTAACCTTTAAGTCCAATTATCTCAAAACTAATTTTTTGTCACATAACCCCTTATGAACTCACCTCTTCAATTATGAAGTTAGACATTTGGTTTTCTATAAAACTTGGCGGTGTCAGTAAGTGCACTTTCATTCAAATTATGAAAACCGGAGAAAAGAACAGTGAGTTAGGTTTTTTTATATTGTTGCATACCCCCGCCAGGGTTTCCCCTGGATCCCCTTGGCATTTGTAGAATGTATTTAAACTAGAAATACATGATAGTTTCCAATTCTCATAGTTAAGTCTTAATTAATATTACGTTCCCATAAGAAATAGCATTGGACACTTTTGTCTTCAAATCTGGTTTTTATCGAAAACGAAGCGAAAACTCGTAAATTATCACTCATCATTTTCGTTTTCTTTTGGCTTGTTTTATTAAAAACCGTCGTCAATTCTTGGCGTCTAATAAACCGTACTCTTCCTGAATGTTATTATAGTTAAGCTCTTTATACTATAAGGAGTATTAAAAATAAGAATTTAAAAGAAATTAAATTATTACGTAATTATCGCACAAATTCAAATTATTATTTTTGTTTTATGACGTTACAATTATAATAAGTAGCGTTGGAAGTTATGATTTTTTTAAATTACTACATTTAGCCTGACTTTAACGTCTTATCAAATACGCAAAAGAAGTCAGAGGTAGTCGCTAGTTTTAAATAAAAGCAAAAATGATACCTATGTTGGTATAGGTACCTAAAGTAAAATTAGAAAAAAAAACAAACGTGAAAAAGGGTTACTTACTTGAATGTAGAGAATCCCTAGCTTGGTTTTCCAATCCATCGCACATTTCTTTTGATTATTTTTATCCAAATATTAAAAACGTAATCTATTATATTTCTCTATTAAAAAAAAAACACGACTTATTAATAACACAATGTAAATCACCCAATGAAGTTAAACAGCTTAAACAGTCAAAAGTTTAAATAAATGCCTATGCTATGTAATGAAAAGAAGTTCAAGATGAAAATAATATTTTTATGAAGGTAATAAAGGGCTGTTTCAATAATTTAATGACATCAATGTTCCATCTACCACTCTATAACATACATTAGTTCTTATATAGGGGAAGAAAGATAAAATCCATTTTAAACAAACCCTCCATTCCAAACCTCAAACTATTTTATTTACATTTTCATTAAATAAAATCCCTACATTTCATGTAGGTGCATGATCAATAAAATATGTATATGTATTTTTTTTAAAACAATGATTCGATCGACATGCAAAAATATAATTTCATATTTTTAATGTTTTTGCCTTGTAATTTTTTACAAGAATTAATCACGTGCAATGGTTTAGTGTTTAAGTGGAATGAGAACAAAAAACCTATTTTTAGATACCTATTACATAAAAATAATTTCAATTAGCTCAAGCGTCAAAAAAATGAAAATAAAATTTCTCTTTGATCAAAGAATAATAGCAGAAACGAAAGAATTAATTTCATTACAAAAATAATTATGCAATTGTCAATTTCAGATGGGGAACAATTGTCCGGAGGCTTTTAGTTGGAGGCCTCTTCAATTATGAGAAGATATTGAATGAGATATAGAGAGATAGATATAAAGGTAAATGAATTTTCAACTCCCCAGGCTTAATAAATATAATGTAGTTGTTGCGAGTCCCAACCCTTGTCAATATAATTCTATGTTACTTACTGATTTCGTTCGGAAAACTCCACTTTCTAGACAGGCACCCTTACGAGACTTAGGCGACTTACTGAAGAATTATTGCAACCCTTACTTACGATCATGTCGCATTCCGTGTCGTTTTGCAGGAAAATGAATGAATGAAGAGATACATACAAGACACAAGGCCTAAATGGAAAATTTGTCCCGGGGTTGTAACATCTTATCCCGTATACAAGCGACGGTGTGTAGTTCGTTCGCCTATAAATTGGCTCTGTTACTTCAATGGAAACTCACAAGAACTGACAGACTGATGGAACGGGCGGTGAATTCAGGAATACACGGGACACGGGAACTTGAGAGCGAAACTTGGGATGTATACGAATATACGGGAATAATATCCATCTATATAACGATTTGTCTGCACTGCGGGTATTTCACCCTCACAACTTTTAAATTTAACACAAAAAATCCAATTTTTAAAGTTTAAAACTAATATTTCACAATTTCTCTCATATGTGTCGAGTTTTCACTGGAAAGGAAAGGAATTTGTTGCATAAAACATTGGTACAAGTTATATAACGTAAGGCGTGTAAAAAATTATAAGTGGTTTTTAAAGTTTTTTTTTAGTGTTCTGTAAGAATCTAAAAATTTATTGAAATAAAAAAAACGGACCATAAAAAAGAAAAAATTGAATAAATCGTATTTAAAATGAATTTTCATATACCTTGTGCATTAAATGTTTAACTATTATAGTTAGAAATAAATAGTATTGTAAAATATTAGGCACATAAAATAAAAAAAAAAATATTAATATAATTTTATAAATAAAAATACTTTGATTGATATACGTATCGTAATTAACATCATCAATTATTTCCATTTTAATGTAAATTTTAATAAAATTATTATATATATCTTATATATAATAATAATATTACTCTTCATTGTGAAAATTAAATATTATCCTTTTGAAAAATGTTTGGCTGCCAATTCCCATCAAACTGGATCTTACGAAGACCAACTCCATTATATAAAATTCTTCCTACTTAATAACTAGAAACATATTAAAAATATAAATAATATACTTCAATATATGCACATAAATGAGGAACGTACGTATCATCAAAACTAGAAAAAAAATTAGGAGACAGGACAAGGACAAATTGATATGTACAGAAAAGCAAAAATATTGAGGATGAGAGGTTCTATTTTTGCGATCCACCAAGAGGACAGGGCTAGCTTATGCTCATTTAAAAAAAAACTACGTTTTCTTTGTCAATCGGTTAAAAAAATATCTGCGTAAATTGATTTTTAACGCTATAGGAATTATTTTAAAAAAATTAGATACTTAAAAAGTAGTACGCTTTGTTGTGATATTTTTAAAATCCATTTTTCGATGGTTTAATTGCTAACTTTAACATACTACCTACGTATAATATGAATATTGAATTTACAAAGTTCCTCTCTTACATGTTGGATTAAATATAATTTAATATTGCTCCCGGTTTGCTGAGATTTGATTAATGTCTTAATCATATTCGAGAATTCTAGGTAAACTTAAGTTAGTCTCTAAACTCGTTGATGGAAAATGAATATATCTAATGGTAGTGGAGCAGTAGGTACTCGTAAGTTGTTTCACAAGTAAAAGTTTAGATGCATAAATATTTCACGCCCGTCCGGGTTTCAATTGAATTTTCTATCGGCTGTGTGATAATTTCTTGGTCGGTTTTACGTGTGCAATTGACTTTAAATTATTAATCACTCAAGAATGAGGCGAAGAAAGGAATGACGCGGATTTTTACGATAATGATGAGCATTCATTCGAACCAAATATGCGGATGTAGGGAGCGGGAAAACTTGAGAAGTTGCGTTTACGTGATATATTAAGATGGAAGTTGCTCATTCGCTTAGAAGTTCATTCTCCCGGTACAACTCGGTGTGTTGTGACAATTTCATTAACAGATGAGATGAATGTAGCAGTAAAAGATGTGGGTGTGAGATAAACGTCGTCACGAAAACGCTACACTACATGGATTTGGATTCTGGATGGATGAGAGAACTTGCGAAATGAAAGATAGGGAATAGACAATTATGTATATTATGTTTGTATTAATTAACGAGTTGTACCGCTAGCTTTGAATCAACTATTACATTTTGAATTAAATTTTGAGCACCTCAATTTATAATTATTTATTGTTAATACACATTTTTCCTAATATACTATTGACTATTGGCCTATACTAAAATTTTCATACTCGAAAGCTCCATGTTTGAACACATACCGAGGGTAACAAGTGAACATTGTTTAAGCTTTAAAGGAAAGCAATGACATTATATTTTATTGAATGTTACCAAGTGTTATCTGCTTTTCTTTATTAACTAATTGACTTGAAGATGGTGCATCGTCTGGCAAAAACAAACTTATATTATCAATTATCATAATTTTTTGTAAAACATAATTTTTAAGAAATCGTTTTGTGGAAAATTTTAAGCCTGTCAATTATTTTAAAATGCCTGTATGAAATAAAGCCAGATTTTTCTCTAGAAGACGAAATTTTTTGAAGTGAGCTCCTTGAAAATAAATCTCCTATGGAAGCTGTTCCAGAAAACCCAGAAACTTTCTATCAAACTTCCAACCAAAAAGTTCATTGTTTTCTGATTTTGTATTTAGGGGATTCTGTGATTTTGTTGTGTTTTAAGTAGCTTTAACATTTAAAGTCATATTAAGGAGGGCTAATACACAGAAAACTTCTGTGCGTAAGTCTTACATCTTAGATCATTATGTTCACTTAATGGCGCAGCGGTTAGATCAGTTGATCTCTGTTCTCGTACGGAATTCGATCTCCGTTGAATCCTATATATATAAGACTTATGAGTGATTGCTTGATTAGTTGTTATTGATAAGTGTAGTAATTTATCTTTTTGTTTTAGACGCTAAAAGATATTTTTAAATAAAAGCTTATTAAAAAAAATCACAAAAATAGCTTTAATACGAAACCAAAGTGACATAGATTAAATGCATAATACTTTTGTATATTTAAGGTTTTTGGTTGTTTTGATTTAAAATTTCTAATTTTTCTGTGCTTGTAGGTTCTTATTCTTAAACATTCATTTTTTGATAGAGTCGCTAGGAAATTAAATTGAAAAATAAGTCGAGTAATCACAAATATGCGAACTGTAATTCTCCATCTCTGTTCTTCTTATTCGATAAATATTATTTTCCTCTCGGTTCTACTTATTGTTTTTTTCTAATATTAGTTTGTAGCTTTAGAGTACGTACAGGTAGAAGTTGTAAGACTAAAACATGTTTCAGCATACTGCATTTATTAGGTCTAAGGAAAGAAGGGGTTTATCTTTAGCTTTGTCTTTCATACATTATTAGTACTTACTATGTTTATTCCTGTTCGTTAAATTGCATTTTTCGTATTATAAATTCTTATTTTCCAGGATTATAAAAGATATTTTTACTAAACCCCTTCATTTTTTTGTATCTTCTAGAAATCTTGACTAATTATATTTTGTAGGATTTCATTATTTGATTTAATTTGATTTTAAGTTACTTGTTTTGATTCTCAAGCTACTTCACTGAAATTTGGTTTAAAATTATCAAGTATCAAGTCAAATCAAGCATTGAATCTTTAATTATTTCTTAAAGTTTAATTATAAAGCTTGATTAATTGTTCAAAATGTCAAATACTTGACTTGATGAATTCCTATTATATTAGGAATAAACATCAGTCCTGCATTAGAGCTGACACGCATCATTTTTTCCTGGAACCACTCACATTATCAATTTCAAATAAAATATTTAATTCGACATATGGTTAGAAAGAAATAAGGACAAGCCATAGCAGTTAATATAACCTTAAATAATCAAAAAATATATATTATTTCTTCTGATACAAGAAATGAACAATTTGGCTGACACTAAACTATCTTTAGAAATCAAGCTCTTGCAGTCGGTGTTTCAAAAACAATTTAAGTATATAAAATATAGTTAACCTGAAAATTGAGATAGTAACATTTTAAACGCATTGTTTGAAAAAGATTCAACTATTATATTTTTAAAAGAAGAACTACTCAAGTAAAACGTTCAAATTTGGTTCATGAGAAATAAAAAAAAAAAGAATACGTACCACTAGTGTCTTATAAAGACCAAAGACTTATTGAGCGTTTTCCATGTAACCTATTTTAAACAAAACTCAACTTTATAACAGTAAGTATAATGTTTCAAACTAACATTATTCTTTGGTAATTTAATTTAATACACATTTTCATAAAGTAAACAATGCCATGCAACCAAAAATTATTATTATATTATAAAAGTTTATAAACTGTAAATAGAAAATAGGCTAGTAATTTACTCGGTAATATTTATTACAATCTACACGATAAAATTTAAGACGATAAGTAATCAAGTAAGTTTACTCGTAAAAATTTGATATTAAAAGCTAGCTGAAAAAGTTTACGGTCTAGAAAATTATGATCAAAATACGATATTTATAGATAAACTTGAGCCATGCCTCTGTGTTAACTTATAGTAAGCGAAAAACCTCAACTCTTCCTCCATTATTTTGTTGTTAGTTTTCTGCGGCAGCCTTTTTAGTTTCGTATTCTATGTAGACCACGTAGACATTGAAACGAATAAGTTTGATCTTGTAAACTTTATACTTCGTACGAGTTGTTTTGCAATTAAAACACCTTTTCCCTAATTTGTTTTCTCCTGGCAAGTAATTTATCACATAATGTAATTTAGAAACAGTGTACCCACCTATATATAAAACGCGAGTAAAACGGAGTAAAACTCTTTTTCAACATTCTAGGCAAATAAAGAATGTTTTAGATGAGAAAAAAATCAAGGTGTAGCAATTTGGATGGAGAGAAAACGCAATTAAAATTTCCATTATTTACCCAGATAAACACACAGAAACAATAATACAAATAAATATTTACAAAAAAAAAAAAAATTTACTCTCTTTAGAATTTTCCATTATTTGCGACGACAAATCTCGACATTTCAAATAGTTTTATCACTCGTGTTGTGCACAGGAAAGAATGAGTTTAAATATTAAAAATATTGATGGAGGAAAGAAAACTGGGTTAATACGCGTCAACATTATTTAAATAACAATAGGGTGTGACGATGAGGGAGAGTTTCAATGGTTCTAAAGTGTTATAGAACCTTGTCTAGTTTCAACAAGTAGAAACTTTTTTTCCTCATTTGATGCGTTCGAAAGCTTTTATTGTTTACCGGAAGTAAAAAAGTGCAAGCAATAACATGATGTCAACCTGGAAAGATTATGTTTGTAGCGTTTGTTTCTGATGAGAAAATATTAAAAATTCTATGCAGTGCTTAATAATATTTGTAGTAATATACAACAATAATTATTATACTACAAGAATGTTTTGTTGCTCTGAGTCTGAAGCACAGGGAATATTATAGACATGATCAAATGATAACAGCTGGAACAATAGTTTAGCTTTCACACGAACAAAGTATGAGCTTTGCTGAAATTTCCTTGGTTGAAATTTCTCATATAAACGCAACTGGAAAACGACACGAACTCCAAAACTTTCAATATATTCGCTAAAAAAAAAAACATTGGTAAAATTAATAAGACCAAAACACCACAGATATACATTTAGACGAAATTTTATTTTTTAAGATTGTTTTCTTCAAATATTTGATCGCAATTATTACAAAAATGGTTATCCTTTGCAGGATTGCCAGAACAAAATCATAATATTCTAAAACGAACGATTTTACTAGCATTTGAAATAATTTTTTGTTTTTCATTATATATTTTATAATAAGAGTAATATAAATTAATATATAAGAGAAATATACATATTATACAGTTACAAATATATTTACAAAAGTATTTTAATTAGAGAATCATACAAGAAACCAATTAGTGACACACTAATTGGAATATTAATTTTTAAATGAATCAAACATTATAAGCCATAAAATAGAGTTAAGAATAAGCTTTATGCTATAGATATGTACAAAACATTTAAGCTATCAGTGAGCAGGAAAAAGTTTGACTTACAACATTTTTTTCATTTAAAAATTATGCCATCATAAATAGTAAATCTACATCATAAGTACAGCCCGACAAATAATTTTCTTTTTGTCTACGTGAAAGTTAAGTCTATCAATTTCATAAAAGTTCTTTTTTAACATTAATTCAAGATACAATTTTTTGATCTTTAAAATTGTGGCTATCATCAAAAAAATATCACACTTGAATTAAATGCGTTAGACTTAAATACAAACCTTGACAATTTGTAACATAATATTTAGTAATGTTGGGCTGTGTTCTTTTAAAATTTAGAATCATCTTTGGGTTAAGTGGACAAATTGAAGAGGAAAACTCAAATTTAAGCTATGTTTGTTTTTTCGTTAAATTTTAATAGCCAACGAATATGAGATTTTATATTACCTACCATATATAATATAAATTTTATATTTTGGACTTGGGGTTTGGCATATTTTTATTTATTTATAGGATAAATGTATATTTAAAATAAATTCTTAAGTACGCTGTTTACATTCTCCGCACTTTCTGTTTCAATGTTAATACACTTCAAGCGTTACGCTCAGAGGCTTTTCCTCGTCTTTTTCTTGACTAGTATCAAAGTAAAAAATTTCTTCGAAAATAACTTTAAAACAAGAGGTCATTCTCGAAAATAACATTAAAATTATTTTATAGGAACTAAAATATTAAATTGAAGTCATATTCGGGTTGTAGCGACGATTGCGTCATACTTTTATGTCAGCATTGGAGGAAAATGGTGTGGGAGACGTTACTGATGTTTCCATTGCAGTTGTTGGTGTAACATTAATAATTGAATCTGTTTATGACATTAAAATGTATCAATAAAAATAAAAAAGGAAAAAAAAGAAAATTTACCTCTACTGAACGACGCATCTTCGTAAATTTTTCCAGATTGTCGTGAAATGAGTCGCCATCGAATTATTAAAATGATCAAGACTAAGAGAAAGAAAATCATTGCTGTGGCAAAACCAGATAGGATCTCCATTCGCGGCCGAACCCAGTCGATATTCTCTTCGGATCGCACAAATTCCGAATACGTTTCATCGTCCATTGCCGTTTTGTGTTCGAAATCATTTAGCTCTACCGAAATGATATCGTCAGATGGAATAAGTTTTATTGAATCCTTATCTGGCTCGGTGGACACTTGCTGGGCTTTGCTCGTATCCAGATCCAGCATTTCCGATTTTAAATTCGCCATGCCCGGATAATGGGACACGAGCTCAACCTGAATGTGATAAATCGTTTTCGGCCACAGTGATAAAGTAACGCATGTCGAGTCCGTGAAAAGGTTGCCTTTTAAACCACCACCATTTATTTCCCACGTAACAAGATAAACACCCCGTGACGATTTCGGAGCCCATGAAATCTCGGCAATTACCAACACTTTTTGATGAATCAAGGAAATTTCTTGTACTTGCCATTTTTCATTTTTCAATCCGTACAACTCGTTTTCGTTTTGTATCGATTTAATTTCAGTGTTAATTGTCTTTCCGATCTTGTTGTTGAGTTTGTTTTTGTACGGACTGTAAATGGTCAGTAAACCCTTAGAATCGACTACTAAAATGCGGAGAATCGAATCATCATCATCGGTGCCGAAAGGTACGCGTGTTGTTAAATCTAAGGTTTGAATAATTTGTCGCCATGGACCCGAACGTGAACGCCGCATTACCACATAAACTAATGGGGTTGTGGGATCCAACGTTACAGGTCGAGGCCATCGGGCCACAGCCCCATTTACACGAATCACAGCTTCACCTTTCGTGTAAATCACAGGTTGAGACTGCTGCGTCTTCGTCGCTACTTCATTGTGAAATCGACAAGCCTCTTGACAACCGGGAAACTGTAACAGAATCACCAAACCCATTTGTCAGACAGATTTAAAAAGAGACTGAGGTGAAAAAAAAAGAACGGAAAAAGGACGTTTATTTCGGTTAATCAGATAATCAAATCACAAAAGCCAGGAATCAATTTCAACGTTCCGAATAAAAAGATTCACGCCACAATAGTCTCATTTGATTATGTCGACCACGCTAATGAAAAGGAATATTGGTTTTAGGTAAAGCTTTAATTGGATCAGTACATTTTACTTTCGTTACAATCAGAATGAATCGCCATGTAAAGTAATTTGATTGGCTTAATTTAATTTTCAAATTTAAATTACATGAAATAGACGATTGATTCGTTGAATTTTTACAAAGGACGAAGAGAGTTACAGTGCTCGATATTTCATTCCCTATTTCGACATACATAGTATATAGTGGGTGAAAAGAGATTCCGGCACTTTCGCCTCGAAGAGGCCGCCCGCCGATGCCGCTTTGTTGTCAATGACGTATGTGCGGGTATATATTTCTCTTGACACAAGCACCAACTTCTTCGATCCATACACGGAACATACAGAAGAAATGGGTGGTTGTGATCACCTACGACCAACATCGCATTACGACCCCATCGAGAGCTAAGGGAGGCCACACTAGCTATAATAGTTTTGTTTGCTCTGATACCGTTTTCTCAACCAGCTTTTGCGAAACCAACATTATTTATTTTCTCATGCACTGAACAATGTATATCAAAGCAGTCGACGACTTTCGAGTGGCAAGATTAAAATGTTATATGTATTTTTTTTTTTTGGTCTCCATTCTTTTCTCGCTAAAACGAAAATGCATTAAGCTTGTATTCCATACAAATCCACTTCTTTGGATTCCTATTTACTATTTTATCAAGGCAAACAATCAAAGCATGTTTATTTACGAGGAAATAAACTTTCAATGATAAGATAATTTATCGTATTAATTAATTAAGTACTTACACAAATCTCTCTTTCGTGGCACATGACGCCCCATACTTGAAAATTCGATTGAAGAAGCTCGCAATTCTCCCAGCACTGAAACAATAATATTATTACGTGATAAGTTAATTACTCTTACTAATCCTGTACTTGTTAACAATATTAATATTCGTTTATTATTAATTAACCTGTTAACGATGGATTTCTATGTGTTATCGATTTATAAAAGCTCGCTGAAGCACACGCGTTCGATTCTAATCTCGTGCTTCCCTGCATGAATATGAGTTATGATTTTATGAGTAAAACAAAGAGCTACTCTTGTATTATATATTTCAATACCTTTTCTCAGTGAAAATTAAATTCTTGAAAAGATTATCTGTAAATATTTTAACCCTCATTTTAAATTGTTAACGTCTAAAATCTGAGTTTAAAACAAATCTCAAAAATTACATTTAACGTTTATAACTGTTTGAAACTGGGTAACAATTTCGAAACAATTTGTGTATTTTGTTCATTTATGTTACCTGCCTGCCTTCGCTGAGTGTCAACTATTTTCAATTGATATTTATTCTTTTCATAATTAAAATTACATTTACACATGAAAAAAAACTGTAAAAATTTCCGGCTTTTTTTCTAAAAGTTTGGGGTTTTTAATGTTGTGCCAAAAATCCTTGACAAAATCATTTAAATCAAAACGTGATGAATTCAACTATCGATATTTGACATGAAAATATTCATCTAAGTTCTAAGAATTCAATACGTAAACACGTCGTTTTTCCATATTTTATATAAAGAAAAGCTATCAGGTAAAACATTTTTTTTTAATATCTATAAAATGTTTACTTTCAAGACTATCAATAATAAATATTTATATAGATAAGTAACCTAAGCAAACAAAGGAAATGTTTTAACATATGCGTTTTATTCGTGATAGATCTAACACATCAACTATTCAAAAATGATTTATCCCGACATCTTTTTACATGTTTTGCGTAAATATTTCAAGCTCAGGGATCTAAAAAATGTCAGCTCAACGAGAAGCGATTGGAGTTAGAGAGCCGACCTTTGCCAGAAGATGATAAGGGTTCAAATCATTTTTTCTTTTCCAATCCCCGTATGAAAAGAATAGGAAATAAGGCAAATTGTATTTTATTATAATAAAGATCAATAGAACGTGTTACACCTGGACGGAGTGAGACCAGAAAGTTTGTCCGATAACAAAGACTTGGAAAGAAGCTTTGACACACAAAGCAAAGCGCACGAGGTGTTGAGAAATTGTTTGCATGAAACAAGATTTGTATAGTCTGGCATTCTTCTTATCGTATACAAATACAATATTTAGGGAAAGAAATCACATTTTTCTAATTTTTATCGAGCATGAAAATGAAAGTTCTTTGTGTGACGACCTCCCTTATTAGTCCAGGTGTTGGCTTAATTGTGGCATTAAAGTGGCAAATTGGTTACAAAAAATATTTTCAATAAATGATAAATTGATTTTTTGGAGTCCATAAAGGGGAACCAACCCTCTTAAAGATGTGATATATTTATTTTCTTTTCGTTTATAAAAGCAATTACAGGTAAATTAATTTTATCTAAATTGCACATAAAAAACATTCAAAATTTATTAAACGAGGGGTTGAATTTATGTAACTGCTTCGTTTTTTTCTCAAACAAGATAAGAAAACTTTTAAGAATCCAACGAGAAACGATCGTAATTTCTAAAAAAAACATTCCAAAAGTGTCAAGGTTTAAACCCTTAAAGAAGAACCAAGGTAAAAAAAATTTAAATAAATAAAAATTCTAATTCCAAACAAGTTACGTGTTGGGTTTTTTTTTAAATTAAAAGAATCTAAAGGCTTTTTTTGTTAAAAAAAATTATATAATAAAAAAGGTGGATTCTAATTATGCTGCTTAAAAGAAATCAGAGACAGTTTCTGTGAAACTTTTTCCATTGCAAAAGATGTCTCATATTTGAATTTTTGTAAATAATTAAATTTTAATAGCTCACGCAGTTTTGTCATATATAAATAACTCGTTGGAGGGTCGCTATCAGAGAACGCCATAAATTTAATTTAGCCAACTATGCAATATCGACAAATTCAACCCCTAACGTATTCCGTATTTTTATTGCTTGACCGTCTGGCGACTTTGTCATCCACTCACATAGATTTTCCCTTTTTATTCATTCTGCGTTTTTCTTCTTTTTCCCAATGCAGACAATCAACTTAACTCATATCCATTTGCAATTTACTTCATTTGTACTCGCACTTTAAAAAAAATATCATGAAATTAATATATGCAATCGTAAAATGTGTTAGAGCAATTACGTAAGTCGTGGGGGACTTATCAACAAAAAGTATTTTACGTGAATTTCTAATGAAGAAAAAGTTTCGTTTCAGTGAGGGTGTTTGGGTGTGGCAGTTTTGAAGTGATGCTATGATCAATCAAACTGAATTATTATCGTGTTGCCATTAATTTGAAGACGAGAGTCTCTTTTTTTTAAATATTAAACATTGAGTGTTCTACTCTTTTACATTTACCACGCGCCAAGACGCTGTGTTGCAGATAATAAAGTTTTGTGCACACTCTTTGAAATGAAAATATATGAGCGTCATTTCGAAGAACAGCCCCGGAACAGTGTCCGGTTTCTTTCCTCCGTTCACCGGAGGACATAAATCTTGCTCCGTTACAACACATACATATACTGAAGAAATCAAATGAGATTTTCTTGGACGAAGGAAATGTTTGCTTAATACCATCATTTTATAACGTTGCACGTTACAACCCTCACAATATCTCACCTCGTCTCGTGTATATTAACGAAATGACGATTTCCTTATACAATTGCGTGACGTTGAAATTCATTTTACGTGTTTGACACGTGCTAACTATGCAAATTTCCTTGATTTAAACCGAATTCATTTCGACTCTAGAAAAACGGATATGAATCACATTTTTCGAGCGATTAAAAACAGATTTTGTTTATTCCATAAACGGTATAGCATAACACATATATAGAAGAAAAAAAAACTTTCTGTAAATACCATCATCAAATATTCTCTGTCATCTATAGAAAACGCTTTGTGGAACGTGTTACTATAGTTCATTACAATATAATAGTGTGGCCGCGCTTTAGAGAAAAAGCTCAACTAACATACGACGCGTTCAGTTCCGTGCGCCCATTTATGACGTGTACCCGTTGGTGGCTGGTGTTTCCCATCGCCGTCTGCCGTGTTTCATGATTTATTGTATATAATATAAAATTACACATTACAAATGTCCCATTTTCAGTTTATTACAAACGACAGTAAAATATAAATTACGTTTGTAGCTCATATATGACGTTTTCAATAACATTTGACGATGTCCAGTGTTATAAACGACATGAACTTTTCGACCTTCAAAGATTTAAATGGACACAATATTAATTAATAGATTTCACCAACAATAAATGAAGAGCATTACATAAATTACATTTATTAGTTGCAAAAAGTTTGTTTTAATCAAATGCTTTCAACAACGGCTGCCAGCTTTTGTTTATACTTTCTCTACGCTTGTGCAAAAGTAAAATTGGAAACGTATAAAAATTTGTTTCGTCAGCTAAATGTTTAATTCATTAACTTTATCCTGATTCCTGAAGACAGAAATTATTGCCACTTTTTTTTAAAAACATTGACCCTATTATACTAATATATTCTATATTGTGCTTTGAGATGTTAAATTTTTCTGTATAAAACAACAGTGCATCTTTATAATTCTGGACCATATTTTTAAAATTGACACTAAATAATAAATATACCTTCAAGCAGGGTCGTAACTAGCCTTTTTGTCGGCCCTGGTCCAAGTTTTCTTAAGTGATATAAAATTTATTTGGGTTAAAGTTTACTAGCCTCTAGTGTGTGAACTGTTATCTAATAACAGGCAGTATTGTAAAATGTAAACAAGCTTAACTTTCATTCACTACTTGTCTGAAATTTGGTTTAAATTCAAGCAAAACTTGGGCCAAATGTAAACATAAAAATATCAAGCCATGTCAAGTATTACATTTGCAAGTTTTTTAACTTCAAAGTTTAAATATTAAGCTCAATTAAGCGCACAAAATATCCAGATAAGTACTTGACTTAATGAATATCTAAGTTAAATGCATAAATATATTTTGTGTACAGGATAAGTTATAAGTCATGGAGTTTCTTGAAAGAGATTAATTAATTGAAGTAACCTTTTACAAAAACGCGCTAACGGAATAATATTACAGTTAATGAATGGTTTGTAGAGTGCATTCGAAGGAAGATAATTTGACTACGAGATCTTGTCAAACCAGGTTATAAGTTAAACTTACTAACTATCCACATTCCCCTTTTTTGCTGGTCTTTTTTGATGGGGGTGATTCTAAGAAGATCCCGTTTTTCGCTTTGTTGTTTATATCTCAAAAACGGTGGGTACAAAAAAAAATATTTTTAATAAAATCAAAGCTATTACAATTTTAAATAAGTTTGCTTCTGTTCGATTTTATTCTATTTCTGACATTTTCCGAGATATACACTCTCAAAAATCAGATACCGTAATCAAAAATGATCTTCTTTCCAAAGCACTCTACAAACAATTCATTGATTGGACTATCATTCAGGTAGGGCGTTTTTGTAAATGGTTACTTTATTTAATTAATTTTTAATAAACACTGGGTCAGGTGAAAAAATGCCCAACTAATAGCCTTAGAATTTAAGTCCCTATCTACCCTTTCAAGAAACTCACTGATTTACAACTCATACTGTATATATCAAAATAAAGGAAAGAAAATAACATAGACGACTTTTTGAGCTCTTCTTCGATCTAGACTTTGGCAAGTGCCTCTGCCTGCAAATTTACCAGTTTTATAAGTATTTGTTTTAATAGTGCAAAAGAATATATACATTACAATGTTAAATGTTCACAGAAAATGCAATAATTAAAGTGTAAATTTTAATAAATTGCTCAATATTGTACATAATACATGTACATAATACATTGTACATAACATAATTTTGAGCAATTTTTTAACATTTACACTTTAATTATTGCATTTTCTGAGAACATTTAACATTGTAATGTCTATATTTTTGCAACAACAGAAAGTAGAAGTTATAACGAACAAAAAGCCTACCGACATTTTAAAAAAATCAGATGTTTTGACATGAAAATTTGCGATTGAAAATTAGGGTGCTTTTTCGATATTAAGTCATTATAAAGTGAAAAATTAATATTTTAAATCAAAAAAAATTATAGTGTGTTTGTGACATTAAAAGGTTAATTTTTGCAAAATTTTATCAAATTTTTTTTTTGTAAATGATAAAAATAGAAAATTAAAAACTTGGTTATTGGAATTTTTTACATACATTTTGAGGTTATGTGAAAAAGTGTTAGCAAAAAAGTTGTAAATCTACTTATTATCTACATTTTTGCAATTTAACTTTTTCCCAGAGGACTTGTAGTTTTGTCGGAAATCGCGATAAACCGTTTCTACCCTTAAAAATCTCCCCCTCTTCCACTTCCCCGCCTCAGATCGCCCGTAATTTATTTTTCCTTTCATTTTTGTTATATTCTCTTCCTTTTCAAATGGGGTTTAACCTACTATACTTTTTTTTCACTTTTTACCATTTTCAAAGCCTAAAAGCACTGGTTTAGAATAAATCAAATCAGTTTTTTTTATATAATAAATTAAACGCAGAAATGTAAATATTATGCATAGACTACCGTTCCATTTTTCTTCAAAAACTATGCTTAATAAGCCACTGTTTATGAAGTGCGATAATACATTTTAAATGCATGTGTTAACTATCGAGTTCTCTATTGAAATTTAAATATTTAAACTAACATTAATTTTAAATTACCTCAATTTTAGCCATTTCACGCTGTTAGCAACAAATAAAACATCTTAAGTAAATAATTTCCTTTTCGAAAAAAATAATATTCTATGCGTTTTATTCTGAATCTTTGAAGTCAACATGAATACGGGATTTCTTCTGTGTGTCTTAATTTTATATTTACATGATTTTACTATCGTATAAAGATACCTTTTTCCATTTTGAATATATGATAATGTATGCATGACCTCGTATCATTTGTTTGCATTTGATTGAAAAGGCTTTGCTTTTAGACAGTAAAGCAATAATGTCACTATCTTGTTATTAACTTAACGCTAGAACAACCCCGAATTTGGCCAAAACGTTGATGGAAAATCTTTAATAATGAATCTATATTACAATTTAATAACGACACAACCAGTTATTTCAATATTCAATTTAAATTCAAATATCACCATTTCCTAGAAGAGACACCGAAATTGGACTGATGAAGTATATTAAATTATAGCCCAGAAATTATTTTGAAAGTGTTTAGATATTAGTTACGTGAAGTATACCTATTGTTTCGCTTAAAATAAAACGTAGATAAGTTCAATTGGATCAAATTGAATTTATTTCATGCCGTTTTAAGTGTTTCAATTATTTACAACGTAGGGTCAAATTTCATTTAAAAAAAGGCATTCTTCTAGAAGTAATTTCATGCGACAATTATCTGAACGTCGTGATTTCAATTCACGAGAGCAATGATCATCATCATCACTAGTCAACATCAAGCAGAAATATGATTTACGACTCAAAACACGGAAATTTTAAACAATGTGTGTGGTTCTCTAGTAGTTATCATATTTATTGGACAGATTCATAAATTTAATATTGAATATTATTACACACAGCCAAGCATTGAGTGGAAATATTTAAATCGTTCAATATCGAATGTTGTTAATCATTCGAGAGGCTTCGACCAAAGCTTATTTATAGCGGATACAGATGCAGCCCACAATGATGAGCATGAGGCGAGGGAGTTTTGACGAAATAAATAAAAAAGTAGTAGTAATAATTTCATTTTGATCTTATGAACTTGGCTATCAAAAGATGCTCATAATGCCCTTGAACAATAAATTATAAGGTGCACGTTTCTAAATAAAATTGCTTGAGATACAAATACTGATGCATTTCGATCTGAACAATCTGATTTATAAAAGTCAAAATGACGAGATGCACATTGATTTTATCAAAATTGTTTCTTTAATCGAAAATTTACAGATCAATTTAGGTGTTTTTTTTTTGTGATGAATTATTTTTGTTTGGATTTCATTTGAATCGAGATAGATAAAAGAAAAATGTTAAATGCTCAATTATTGAAGGGTTAGTGCGGATCTGCCTTCCCCTTCGATTTGGTGATTACGGCGCTCTCGCCGAAACCCTCATTTTGCATGTTATAAATTGTTTAGGGGGTAAAGTAAAATATTCACAATTCCACACATATATACGCTCACCTAAATTTATTTGTTCAGTTGTGTGTTGAGGGGTTGGGATGCATTGATCACAAACCCTGAATTTTCTTCCATACGGAATTCAGACCAGGTGTTGTTTGTGAAAATATCAAAAGACACTTTTTTTTTGCAATTAAAAACTGCGTTTTAGTTAATGTTTGTATTTTTTCAACGTTAAACAATCAATCAACAGTAAAATCAATATTGGATACATTTCTCGATGAAAAACAACGAGAGCAAATGGGGGAAAAACATCCCTTTGCATACAAAATTTCAAATGGAAATGAACCTATTATTTTTTTTTATCATTCCTACATTCAACAAACTGTGATTTTATATTTCCAGGATATAGAAGTGTACGACTATTTTTTTTTTCATATACGTTTTCGATTTATAAATTTCATAAATTCCGTCGTTTTTCTCACATATTTTTTTCCATTGGCCTCGATTTTTTTCAACAGGTTTTTGAGCTACTCGTTCTCATCATTTATCGCACTATACGTGCTCCAGAAACGTATTCCAATGTTTAATTTAATGCCACTGTACAAAATTTATCATTCGAAATAAATTGCTGTAGCGATAAGATTTAAAATAGCCGGTCACTGGACGAAATGTTGGTGGAGAGTTTCGCGTTCAATTTTGATTTGGGTTCCTACGAAACGCTTGTTGTATTAAAATAAAATGTTTACCATTTTTTAACTAAGTTTCAGTTCTATAGGTACTTACGATTTATTGATGTCAATTTAAAATGTAAGAGGCTTTATTTTTGATGAGATATTTTAAATTGGCTTTTAAAGTATTGGGGAAACATAAAAAAGAAAATATTAAATAGGCTTGTGAATTTATCATATAGTGATTTGTCGCGCGTTGTAAATAACATGGTAAATATATATATTATACAAGAGGGTGGTAACTTTCGAAGGGAGCTTTAGCATCTTAAGTGCATTGATGCAGTAAAAAGACCCTAAGTCGTTGTTGTGAATATGTGAAAATGAGGGCAATTTTCACCTCTGTTGGTTCCAGTAATGATTTTCTTCAGCTATACTTCGTAAAGATAGAAAATCCTCTTAAAGTTTTCATCTTCAACGTCTTTTTTATCTTTCTGTTTTTGTTTAGATCGACGTTTATTTTTTAAAGCGAACTTCTTTTCGCTCGATCGGCGTTAATCACTCAATAAAACAAAAATCTTTTCAATCTCCCGAACGAGTTAAGCAACAAAATGAAATAAATTTTATTAATTAAAAACGGATCAACCAGACATACAAGCGCTTGCCCATATACAGTTACTTAGTGTAATTGAAATAAACTAGAATATATAAGAGGGTAAACCAGAGAGCATCAGTGGGTTGCCTTAGTCCAAGAGAATAACAATAGATTTTTGCATCGGTTGTGGCACACACGTACGGAATTAGCCCCCATATATGCATGGATTTGAATAATGTAAGATTAGTTTCACAGAATGAACAAAGATTAAAAGGGAAGAGAGCGTGTTTTCGAGGGACCAAGTGAGGGTGTGTCATGAAATACAAATCTCTACGAAACGATAAAATCCTTGTTTTTATTGTAAAGCTTTAAGGTTTTTTTTTTTTTATTAAAAATAAATAGTGTAAATGAATGCATAAAGCTAGGCAAGATTAACCGTATAATGAACATTAAAGAAGGATAAGACCATTAAAAATATGAAATTTAAGCAAGTCATTTTAGCTGCTCACATTCTTACGACTTATAAGTTGACGTAATTTGAAGTGAAATTTCAAGTAATTTAACAGAACCACTGATTTTATGTCGACTTACATTAGATGCTTTGAATCGTTTTTAATTTAAAGCGAATCTGGACCTTCAATAAAAACCTACCCGTAATTTTATTAGGAACACCAAAAGAGGATAAGTATATTATACTATACTTTAATGATTCTGAAGAGTTTAAGAGTTTTTTTAATGGTATATCTGCCCTATCAAAATAGTTCAATTCTGCAAAATTTCAACTCTAAAGTTAATTACTTTGGGATGATAAATTAAAATTAAAATTATCTTAGTTTAAAAAGCGATAAACCGTAAAAAAGGAAGGAAAATCATCGAGCGTATTATGGACTTTTCGTATGTTTAAATAATTTTTTTTTCAGTTAATCATACGATCATTATTTAGAAGTTGAAGACTTGAGGTCAATTTTTGTACAAAATCAAATAAAATTAATCTATTACTTTAATGTGTTATTTAAGTCAAAGAATTAAAAACTTTCTTTTAAAGTTTGTGTTCCAATGATTGTTAAATTAGAATCTGCTTTTGAAGATTTGATCGCTCTGCATCTTTGACATGAAATGTCCGACATAAAACAAGCTTTTCTGAACTACAAGTTCCATAATTAAAGGCCAATCAACCTTTGAACTACAAATGCCGCTTCTAAAATGTCTTACATTGTCCAAAAAAGTATTGCTTTAAAAAAGTCTTGCTTCAAAAAAGTCAGCAATTAACACTTCAGTCTTAAAAAGTTTTGATCAAAACTGAAGTTTGAATTCAAAGTTAAAAAGCACAAAATTAACATTAAATGCCATTCATCTTTTTTGAGCTACACTTAACTTGTTCAAACTGATTTAATTGTCGTTAGTATATTCCACTGCTGTTTTAAGAATCAGTAAATATTTTGTAAAAGGAGTAAAAATATTTTTATAAAATTTTCTCCGCTTATTGTATAAGTATCGGTAAAACAAACGTTACCTAAATTATATTTGTTTATAATATCAAATAATATGATATAAAAAAACCTCATTTAAATCAGATCTAAAAAGCTCCAATTACAAACAACTCTGTTTGTAAAAAAATCTGTTCTATTTACTATTATTTTGAGTTTTTCGTTTCACAACATAAAAATTACAATACGTTTCTCTGAAAACAATTAAGCTTCCACTTTTAAAAAAGCACATTTGAGTATTTTTTATCAAGTAACTTTATATTCAAAGATTAAAAATAATTAACTTTAATATTTTTTAATTTAATAGCCTATTCTTAAAAATAATAAGGTAATTTAATATTTATTAATTAATGTAATTAATTACTATAATAACAGACTCTTAAACATTATTTTTTATTACGATCATGCAAAGTTTGATCATTCGATTAAAGGTTTGAAAATTGAAACCAGTTTTATAAATGCAATTTTACCTTCATTTTTCATATGATATGAATTATAATTGGAGTCGATACAACCAATATAATGCATGTAAAGTACATTGTTCTTTTGATCCAGTGTTTTCCAAAATTATAACGCTTTAATGTTTTTATCTTTTAAAAATAGCTAGTTTTAAAGGAAACATTTCTTTTTATTATCTTTAATATTATTGTATAAATTACTATTCCCTAATCGGAAGAAATTTCCCAAAAAAAAGCCGGTTTAGTAATTGTTTTAGGTTCATTTCCCAATAATAACAATGTCTTTACCAGGAAAATGATAACGCTTTATTATATCATGAAGGCACGATAGTTGGGCTATCGATATTTTTCCTCAATTTTCACACTAGCGCTCGTAAAACAATCATTAATTTTCTATATGTAACAAATTGTGTTTTGTTTCCCCATATGATGGGGGATATTTACACCCTGCGCTAACAAAAACGAAGATACTAATAGAGAGTTTGAGCGAATTTTTTGTCACGCCCCGACATTAACGAATGAAGATGTACGAGTGAACATTTGTTACAGCCCCTAAGTAATAAAGAAAATGAGGTATTAATTTTGCCTTTTTTACACTCGCGTCAATCGATTATTTTTATTAAATTTATTCAACTTTGGTAAATTCATTATATTTTCTTTTCGTATTTCAACTAACTACTTATTTTCATAGGTTAAATTAGATGAGAGAAAATTCAAACACGAAATAAAGCACTTACCATAAAACAATCTGGACCCTGTAGGCAAACCGATTCACCACGCAGTGCATCATTGGAAAACTGCAACAAATAAAACACATTAGACCAAAATAACGATTTGATGACAAAAAAGGCAAAATGCACGCAGTTTATTACACTATATTATATTTTTATTCTAGTGCCCTCTTCGACTAGCACCATTAATTCGGAAGTCATACATCAATGAATTGATCGGGGAGAAATATATTTTTGTATCTCTTTTGTATGCAATGCAATGTACTAAATATAAAAATATACATATCGTGATTTCATTTAGTTCGTGCCCATGAGAGAGTGTAAATGGATGACGGGGCAATTCTATCTTTGTTTATGCGAGCTGGTTTATTGTATGACATAAATCACAGAACTGTGTATTCATTTTTATAGAAACGAAAAAAGACGAGGGGATTTAATGCATTTTTGCCATAATAATAGGGAATTTAAATGAGATGGGTTATTGTAAAATTGTCTTCAGGCAAATACGCAATACAATTGGAAAAACAAAGCTGTTAACGGTCTATAAACTGTTTATAGGCTTTTGAAACTTTGAATTAATACAAAAAATAAAAACAGTTATTGTATATTGGTTTAAAAGGGGTGTTTTAAAATCATACCAGAAGTCTTCAAAAGCTTAAATTATTGAGAACAAACAATATTTTTACCGCTGACTACGATAGATAGCATCAATCTAAAGCAGCGATGGCCAATTCGTGGCCCACCTTGAAAAATTTTTTGGCCCGCGAGATTTGTCACACTTTTTCATAATACAATATAGGTCTATAATAATAATAATAATAATAATAATAATAATAATAATAATAATAATAATAATAATAATAATAATAATAATAATAATAAAATAAAATTCAATTATATATACACCTTACTCAGAGCTGCCAACATTATCCTTAGTGGGCTTAACTTCAGTCACCCTCATTAGAGTACTAGTCAATTTTAACCAAACTTTTAATCATTTTGCTAAGGTTACCAACGTTCCATCAATGATACCAACGCTAGGAACCCTGACTGCTTTTAAGGGTTTTAATAGACAGGAGTAGATCGCCCTTTCTCGCCTCAGGCCATGCCAAAATAACTCGTGGACATACTCTAGATTTCGGCAGGACCCTTAGTTTTGCTGCGTATCGTGTGGAAAACCACTTACTGTTCAACATCAATTGTCGGGAAATAAATAGTTTGAATATATAAAATACAAAACCCCCGATCTTGCTGGACAACTACAGTTGGAAAATGTTAAAATTAAAGAAATCGCTTGCTACGACCACCCGTAACAACCGCAATGTACTATCAAACAGTCACAAAAGCCAATCAGCTTGAGTGACAATGGTGACTTATATTGAAAACATTTGGTCGTTTGGATTAATTAATTCGTATTAAATATTTTAAAATAAAATTATAATGATTCAATTTGCTGATTATTCTTTTCTTTTTTTGGTAAATATCTAGAAATTTAACTTTTTTGGGTACCTTCCATTTTGGGGAAATTGATTCTCATGAAATTTTGTCCTGAAAAGTTCCACATATATTTAGATGGATATTCGTTTCTTGTTATTACTCCATTCATGAATTTCCATGAGTTTTATATTTTATCATCCTTGAGTTTTGAAAAAATTTTTAACAAAAATAACTCTTAAATATTTAAGACCATAACGTATAATTTTCATCATAAACAATGGTACGATAAATGTTAAATATGTATTTACAAAATGATATAATTGCATATATTATGTTATATATAAATTATTTCGGTGTGGTTTAAATCCGCAAGAATACATTAAAGTAAATTCGTTTTTAAACTAAATCCCTTTTATGAATTTTAATATATATGTTTATATATAGATTTTTTAAGCTCATCTTTTCCGTTTTGTTTCGTTTTGTTTATATATGAAATAATTTTTATTTTTCAACTCATGCGGGAAATATATACGGGAAAAATAATAAATATAACAAGAGGAAGAATCCTCCTATAACTTCATGTAAAGAAAGAGAAAATTCGTCGACAAACAAAAGAATTTTAGATATATATAGGGAATGGAAAATATTTTTCTTAAATTTTATTTACGTAACAAAACATTAGGAAATTTATACGTTTTTGCCCACTGTTGTGAAACGAATAATAACGAAAGGGAATAATAAATTTGCCAATGTTTTCATATTCGAAACATTTTTTTTCAAATGCTCAAAAGAGCAAAAACTTATTTATTTTTTTTTGCATTTTTCTCTCGTTCAAATTTAATCTAAAAATGAATAATTTGTGGATAGAAACAGAATAAAAAAAATATGGCAAAAGCAATAAAAACGAAGCCTTAAATCCTGCCGTAAATACAAAAGGAAAAAGCTAAGTTTATTTACCGAATTGGACAATATTGTGTTGTCATTTCGTGCAAAGCACGTTCTTCTTTTGTGAATATCCTACAAATAGCTATATGTTTTATTGAAGACGAAACGATAAACGTGGATGGCAACGTCAAGAAGGGCAGTTACAAGCTCCTTGATTGAGAGAGACGGTGTTCCATGTTCCAATTATTTCCTCTTTGTTTCAGGAAAAACAACGTGATTTAATTTTTTCCAAACGAAAGTAAAATGCGCTATACACCATTTCTACTATGTACAATATGAATGTGTTATGTACAAATATATATATGAAAAATAATGGACGAAGGCTTACGAGAAATGGGACGCAGGGTGGACATAACTAGCTTCATAACCATTCACGTGAAAAAAACAAGCCATTACGACAAATAGAAATGACACGTATAATACAAATTTAGTAGGAATAGAATAAATATGACTGGAATCCATAAAGATAACACAAAAAGTGAAATTCGCCACGTGTTTTTACGAGTACGAATCACAGTTTTGATATGAGAAATCTCACGCTGAGTAGAATGAAGCTTACAGTTTACGATGGCTTTTAATATAATCAACAAGTGAAATTTAATTTGAAATTCAGTTGAGATCAACGAAAAAAAATGTTTTCATATAATTTCAAATACAGATTGAACATAAACAACATGCCATTATTATTCAAGGAAGGAAATTATTCTATGATTTTTGCTGTAAAATGGATCATCATATTATGTAAAATTTTATACTTAAATAGAAAACAGCAATTTTTAATTTGATTTCTAAGAAAATTTTAAAATATCAACCAATTATTTAAAGGTACAAATATAATGAAAAGTTTAATTTTCTCGTCGGTCAACAAATGTAAGTAAGAAATAGAGAAAAGAAGGGATTCATGAAGTGAAGAAGTTGAACATTTTAATAAATGAGTTGTGATTGATAATTTAACTTTTAAATGAAATAACTTGTGAAGTCAATGTTTGTTTTGATAAATATCAATCTTTGACCCGAGTTTGACTTGATTCCAAGTCAAATTTATAGCCAGTAGCTTGAAAATCAAATCACACAGCTTTGATGAAGACAAATTGTGAATCTCTAGAATAATATCTAAAAACATTTCGAATTAAATCTAGCCAGATGTACAAAAATTGTCAAAGAATTATTATTTAGAATTACCTTGCCTATGCCCCCAACTGGAACAATCCAGCAAACGCAAGGCCGCTAACTGGAAAACCCACCTATTCTAATTTTTAATTTCCTAGTTTTAGTGTATTAGTCTATAAGAATTTATACAAACTTTGCTAGAGTTACTTTTAACTAATCCAAAGAATAAAATAAAGAAATATATAACAAAAAAAAATCTTGGCTATGTCAATACTCGACAATGTATCTTATTTCAATCCAGGCAACGTCGGGTATTTCCACTATTAGGAAATATAAAAACTTTCGATTCGATAAAACTTCAAATCGATGTAAATCAAATTTGTGGAGAAAAATAGTAGAAAAAAACTAATAGAAAAGAATCTGGATATCTTAGGAATTGCAGGAAAATCAAATAGGTACTCTTCTAGTTTCGAATCAGTAAAAATTGGGGATGAAATAACACGGAAATTGACCATGAGATTATAAGCACATGGTACATTATTTGTACAGGAAAAAAAATAAATGAAGACGCATCTTTGGCGAAATTTCGCTGAGGCATTCTCATTACGAACGACGGAAATGTATTGGACGAGATTATATAAATAGGGGCCGTCGTTTTATTCCCTGTACATACGGGTGGAATGAGGTTGGTTATATTGTGGTGAACGCGCCTCGAGGGGATTAGAGGCCGCGCCATGATAAAATCCCGTTACGACTTACTCTGGGGACATTTCTCGCTCGGTGCACGAAATCAACCCCCGGACTTTGAGTATTATCAACAACAAGAACCACAAAACGTATCCCTACACACAACTAAAAGCCTTTCTCTAGCTGCATTGCAGAACTGGGATTCCAATTTTATTCTTCAAGTTCTTTTTTTGTGTCGAGAAAAAAAATTAGTTTGTGTCAATCACATATGGAGTGTTAAGTAAATACTGACCAAATTCTAAATACCGAGAGAATCATTGAACTGGACAGTTCGTTGTTGATGTTTAATCTTATTAGGAAAAGGGCTGTGAGTGCGTCATTCAATGGCAGGGTTCGTTTCGGTGGTCAAATAAGGGAGGCGACACATTCCTAAATCGCTTCACATCGTTTGTAAATATTCGATATGTTCCGAATGAGGACGAATCAAAATGCTTACATTAGATTCGAGTCTATAAATATTTGATAATTCTTTTGAGGGTTGATAAAATTCGATACGTAAGATCTGGGAAAACCTGGAAATGTAAAGAAAATGGTAATATCGATGAAATGAATTATTCATGATTAGCAATCTTGAAATTTTTCATTGAATATTCAAATCGTTGAAGCCCCATCTTGGACGGCACCAATTAAACATGGAATTTATAAGAATTCATAGTTGGGTGTTTGAGAAATAATCCGTTTGTAAGTCTACGGTTTTATTCTTATGGTTATGATATTTATTAAATAAACACTATCGACATTTATATGGATGAATATATGACGGTACGTATGGTTGAGCAAGGGGCGAAAGATATCGTGTCAAGGTAGGGGGTATGAGGTTGAATAGAGCCTTTGCTAACTAAGCCGTACATAAATAGAGAACACATAAAAGCAAAATAAGCAAAGCAGAATAATAGCTCAAACCGTCGATTCACAATTACATTGTGAATGGTCAGTTAGGCACAAATAATGATTTCCATCTCCCTTATCATCTACGACAGTGGTTTTCAGCCTATGGTCCGTGGGTCCTTGGGGGACCATCGTAGATTTCAGTTTTTCTAATTGTATACTAGTGCATTACACATTATTTTATACAATCTTCCATTCAAAGATTATTTCTTTCTAGTTTTATCTTTAGGTCTTTAGTCCACACGATATATGAGGAGTTTGAGAATTTGTTATGGTACAATGGTTGGAAACCACTGATCTACGACGTCATCAGGCATTCCTATTCCCATCAGAAGCAATCTATATGATCATCAAACACACAACTAGCCAACGATATGAGGCTCAATTTGGGGATGAATTTGAAATAGGATGAAAGTGTTGCGTTAATGTAATGAACAAAAGTATCGCACACACGTTGTATATTGGAAGGGTGAAGCGAAAAACGAATATGTGTTCAGTTTATATAGCGAATAAGTCCTTTGAGAAATTGCTTCAATTTTGCACGTATTAAAGGGCACAGAATGATGACAGGGTTTCGGATCAAATCCCAATGAGAATTGATCTGTGTAGCATACCACGTACCGTGGTCATTCACTGATTTTATATAAATAACGATTGATTGTGTTCTCGGAAAAGACGGGGAAAATCTAATTTTTCTTATTTTCTTTTCTGTGTTTATTTGGGCGGTGGGTATTGTGAATTATTTATGTCTAATTTATTGGTATTAAAGGATACATAGATTGCTAATCTCAAATAATTCCTATTTCTTTTGCTCGTACGTTTTTTTTTTCAAAGTAGGAAATCAACTCTTATGATTCATTGCAGATTAAATTAGGTTAAAAAGATTAAATATTATAAATTATTTTTTATTTACATACGAACTTAATATCTGAAATCTACTTAATTGAGATTTATGTGAATTTCAATCAAACAGTGAATTTCTATGACAATAAAAAACTTGATATTAATACAACATTAAATATTGTCAGTGTTAAGCATTACTAAAATTTTTAAACTTGTTAAAATATATTTTTAACAGTATGGATGACTCATTTTCTACAAAAAATGATTCTTTAGATATTAATCCGGAATCACTACGCAAAGCAGCATTTGTCGTAGCCTATACTAGTCTGGTATTGGTTCTTTATGTATTTCCTTATTATAATTTAATTCAAATATTTGTTATTATAGTTTTATAGTTTGACAATGTTTATAATACTATTTATATCTTTACGAATAACGTGGAAATATTCAACAGGATTTCGTGATAAAAATGGTAAAGAGTACAATGAAAATTTTGTAAGTGACGAACAAAAATGGATTGTTTTGAGTTTGAACATAATTTGTCTTAGTTTAATCAGTGATATTTTATTGGCAATTGGAGTTCATATGGTAAGTATCAATTAACAGTATTCAATGGTGTAAGCTGTAGGTAAAGAACCCATATACCTATTACTTATATGACCTTATAGTTTATACTATAAATACCTTAAGCTTAATGTGAACTATATTATTCATAAAGTTCAACGTTAAGAACGAAAATGCTAATTTTAACATTAAAAATAAATAAGAACTTTAAGATAGATTAGATATTGTCCTTGATTTGTAAAAAAGTTACATTTACCGTCAAAAATTTTTTCTAGTGAATATATAACAAAAAATTATGAACAGTAAAAAGTTCATGGTTTATTTAATATGAATTTAGTAACAAAAACTTTAGAAAACAAAATTCTCCTACTTTAAAGTCCACTTTGGAACTCAATACTTTATTACGTTAAGATATAAATGAATATTTCTACGAAAACTTGTAATTTTTATTATATGCCTTATATCTCAATGTAAATTTACCTCAAATTTTAAAGACTATGGATAGCTAGAAAAATTATTTTCCCAACTAGCGTTCAGATTTTTCTTGGGAAGCTACCGTTAAGATATATCACATAAGTAAGGTATAAAAAAGCATAAACAATAAAGCATATTCAAGATATTTTATGAAAAATAAGTTTATTCTTTGACTAGTAGGTAATACTAGTGCAAATCGTAAAATAGAAACAGTGCTGCTATAATATTGATAAATTTACTTTTGCAATGCATTCATCTCCTGATTATTCAAGGGTATAGTTTTTATTTAGTTTTTATTTGTTAATTAATATATATTTAAGTGTATTTTGGAAGTGTAAATTGGATCATTATAAAAATGCGTCTTCACTCTCTTTAATCGAAATAGTACTTTCGACTACAAATAGTGACTATTCACTATTTTGTAGTGAAAAGTATACCACTATTTGAATTTGGTGGTGTGGAATAGTCACTATTTGTAGTCGAAAGTCACTATTTTGATTTAAGAGAGCATGTTGGACATTTTATCATGATTTTACAAATCTGTAATAGTACATGAATATATTAAAAATTAATTTGATTTTAAATATTATTCCGCAATATTGAATTTTTTATCCAAAAATAAAATTTGAATAAAACTTAAAGCTTTAAAATACTTATAAAACTTTTCTTTTTTTTTTAAGAAACAGATAAACCTACTTCAAACCTGGTTGGTCTTTAAGGTGATTTTTATAATAGTTCATTTCGTTACGAATCTCTATGATATTTTTAAAATTATAAATCATTGGGAAAAAGTTAAAGGACTAATCAATATATTACATTTTATTCTATGGCAAAGTATGAAACTACATCAAGATTTTAAATTTTAATTTATCATTATTTTGTTCCTTTTTTGCAGGCTTAAGTATATTTTTTTGTCATATTGTGCTTCGATATAGTTTAGAATTGAAAAGATAAAGCTGCATATTTTAAAATTTGGTTGTAATGTAAGGAATGTGTAAACGTATGAACCGAAAAAGAAAGCGTTTACAGGCGTCAAACGATATAGTCGACAACCAAAAGCACTGGGGAAAAATCGAGTTAACAAAACGAAATTGTTTACTTTTCTTTATGTTTTGTATATATATACCAACAACAGAAATAATTAGATTGTTTCAGTTTTTCTTGTATTTTCAAGGTAGATTTCCAAGATGTAATACGGCAGTTTCCCTCAGGATGTTGATTTATCATAATTGGCAAGTAAAAAATCTCGTATGTAAACATACCTACATTCATATATTGCATGCATATACCTAAATACTTTTGTTTATATTTCCTTTATTTTTAGTTTCAGAATAAAGTGGAACGAAATTTGCAGTAAAAACCTTTAAACTGTCCGAAAATTTGTAATTCGATCAAACAATAAAACGTTCATAAATAATATTTTTATTCAACTAGTAACAACCATCCACGTCCAATTAATTTATAAATGAAAATATTCACTAAATTAAATATTGAAATTTAATATTCTATTAAAAAATACCAATTTCAGGTTTTTATTCTTCGCATTTTTGTATGTGGAAACCATTTAATTTTTTATTAATGATATATCACGGAATTTGAAGAAGTTTGCGCGGTTCCTGTTTATATTTTTTTCTTAAATAACGCTATTATTTAAATATTTAAATTAAGCCACACGCTAGTAAATTCTTTAAAATTTATTTCACCAAAAACCAAACCAAAACAAGGACAATGTGGTGAAACACACTAAAATGCACCAAACCGTTATATTAATAAATATTATAAAATGTTCAATCTAACACGTAAAGTATACAATCATAAACATGTTTTAAATCAATTTTTCTTGTTAGACATTTATAAGTTTTTTTTCCAACGCAAGTATCCGTTAGGGCCTTTCAGCTGGAGGGGAAATTCATTTGAATTTTAACCAATACATTGTCTTCAAAATATTCCAAGCTGCGTGGAGAAAATTGGTACAATATTCGATTTGATAAACCCGATAACTACGAATGTATGAAATAACGAATCGTTCTGAAGATATAAATACATCTAGAAAAATATTCAAGGACATGCCGTAAATTTGACAGGGCATGGATTTGAGATATTTATGTATAAGCCCATAATGATGCCGTTCTGTTCGAAAATGAAAAGAAAAAGGTCTGCATATAATTTGATGCAATTATATTTTTCGTCCATAGACAAACTCTTCGTGTATATCTACGGAGCAGCGGCAAGTGCTTTACTGAAAAAAATCGCTTTGGGAAACCGCCCGAAGCGTTTAATATACAAAATTATAAAATTTGTTTGCGTGCAAGTTTCATAAATCCAACACCCATAATACAGTTAGTTTAAATTTCTTTCTATCTGTTTCTGAAAATTGGAAATTACGTAAAACATTTTGGTAATTTTATGGAAACGCGATTGCCATAAATTACACAAGAGTTCGCCAATTTGCAGGGCGGGCTCTCATAAAATGCATCTGTTGTTTAATGTTTGGGTATCGATCGGTAGCGGGTTTAATTTTTTCATAAAACAAGCGCTGTGAATGAGCCTACAAATTATTTTCTCAAGTTCATAAACGGTTTCTGATGTTTATCGATGACAGCTGTCGAAAATGAAAATGCAAGTAATCCATACAGATTTGCACAAAGCAATCTTTCGAGAGATTAGTTCAAATAAATAAACTAAGATCGTTTAATCTTGATCGGAAAATACAAGTAAAAAAATATCAAATTACATTTAGAAAAATGTGATTGATATTCGCATAGTAATCATTTTTTTAAAGAAGCAGTGTCTCTAACATGTGAGTCATATAAAGAACATTATTCTATGGGTACTTTTATTGAAATACTCATTCTGTCAAGCAGAACAAGTTATTTCAACTTTTACAAATGAAACTAACAAAAAATAATCTACTAAAATATTCGAAAACCACAGAGGAAAAAAAATGAATGAATCCGAGTTTTTAGCGTTTTCAAATAATTCACAATGTATATTGAAACACTGTCAATGTGGTCAACAAAGTTAAAAGCAAAAGAGAGACCACAATTGAAAAAATAATACAAATTAAATAGTCAAACAAAAATTAAATATAAGTCTTGAATATCAACTCTGGTTAGATTTGTGCTTCATTGGTAGACAAAAAGTAAATAACATACACTAGGTATTTGTGTGCTGATTATGTACGAAAAAAATGAAAAAAAATCTACCAATGGTGCAAGTAGGTCACTCAAAAAAAGGTTTTCAACTATGTACTAGAGTACTGCCTTCATTATGCCACTTAGTCACTTAGTAAAAACTTGGATCACATAATTTTTTAGTACATATTTAATATAACTCTCTTGGGTCTACAAGAATGATATTCTGGGTGTCCCTCCCCGACTGGGTTAATTTTAAAATATATAATTCTTCATTGAAATCTAAGCGATTTGTATTTTTTAATGACGAAAAGCATTGTCAGGAATTTAGTTACAGAAATTCAATTCTCTAAATAATTCTCTAAACGCGAAGTTTTGAATTTTTTGCATGTTTGCATTTTAATGGGACTTTATTTTTGATTGACAACTGACTTCACTGAAACTATTTTATGACATCAACTTATAGACTAACAGAGAGAAGGTTGAGAGAGCCAGATCGCACGAATACACGTGCTGCCCCCTACTCCGACTACAAAATTCGGAACTATTCCTTATAGGCACTCATTTGTACATTTCTCCACTGTTCTACACTCGGAACGACTAAAGCCATAAAGAAACGGTTGAGGCTTTAGTACTTTAGGGGTTTTAGGCGTTCCGAGCGTAGAACAGTGGAGAGAAAGAAACAAGCGATGACTAAGGAATAGTTCCAAATTTCCTAGTCGGAGTAGGGGGCAGCACGTGTATTCGTACGATCAGGCTCTCTCAACTTTCTCTCTGACACTAATATCCTTAATATACTTTAAGGTGCATATGATTCTTTTTCGCTTATGATCGACTAGTTTAAAAATATAGTAATATTGGTGCCCATTCAGAGAAGAAATGGAAACATTTTCACCAATATGTGATGGAATTGAAACGATGGTAAAATTGGGACTTTCATTTAGAGGTTGATACAAGAAAGTTCATACTTGCATAAAACAAATATTATATAAATGTATAGCATCTATTTTTTGAAATACTACTTTATCCTTAACTTCTTATTTGCGAATAAGAAGGACTGAAATTTCTGTTAACCTGTAATAAATAAATTCTGTACTGATAAATCAAGACATTTATTTTAATATTAAATTTAAAAAAAATTACTCTCAATAAATTCTCTTGTGATTCCTACGGAATGATGTAAGGTTATTCGTTTTATTCAATACTCACACACAAATAATGAAGATTGAAAAGTTTTTGTAATTTTTTTTCGTTTAAATCGATTTGAATCGATTTTGTTAATATCCACGCTTCACTTTCAAATACAATAAATAAATACCTTGTGTATTTAATAATAAATACAATGTCTTCCATTATCTATTATTCAATTTTGTTTTGAAATATCCATTAACTATCTTTTTATTTTTCTTTTCATCGTTTAACTATTCTATTTTAAATATAAATGCAGCGGCATCACAACACATCGTCCAATGAAGCCCAGCACTGAGCTTCAGAAGCAACAAGCACCAACCTCCATCGAGAGATGAGTTTTTTTTTCAATGTTCAAATGAATGAACAAAAAAATCATATAAATAAAACGTTCAGAGGAGACGAGAATGATGAAGAGCGTGAACGAGTGAAGAAAAGACGAGGAAAAAACAGCGTGGTGTATAGTTGTTGGTAAATACACATACACATAACTTCATTAAAAGCCAATTAAGTGGTTGTGGTAAGTGAAATGCCTTCAAAAATGACAATGAACTTGTCCATAATGTTGATCACAAAAGATTTGAAAAGATCAATCAACATTTTGTGCTTATCAAAACCTCTTCATCATCGCTACAACTATACATCTCCCGACCTCTTGTATATACGGGTACAATTCTCACAAAATAGTAGTGGTAAAAATTTAATTCCTAAATTTTTTTTAAAGACTGATAGGTTGGAAAATCGACTTAATGAAAACTTTTTGGTCAAGTTAGAAGATCTTGTTTTGGCTATCAAAAAAATAATATTAAAAATTTTTAACATAACAATAATTGAATTACATTAATTTTGATAATGTAAATATTGTTAATTTGAGGCTGTCTATATCGATACATTTATTATTTTTTAACTGTTGTATTTAGCACAAAAATTGTGTACTACAACTTCTCTTCAATATCTCCTAACAGCCTTAAGCAAATATTCAAAAATACTTAAGTTTTAAACAAAACAAAAAAATCTATAAAATGACATCTGAAAAATAAGCAAGTTCTCTGAGGCAAAGCCTTTTGTTAAAAACCGTAAATGATTTTAGCTATTGTTCTCTCGCAGTCATTTTTTCTTTTAAATAAATTACTCAATGTCTTATAAAAATCTTTAACGTCACTATTATAAATTTTTTGTCGCTTTTATTCTCAAATGAATGTATGTGATGGGAGAGGAAGAGTTAAGAAAAAAACGATCACAATGCCTTTTTAAATAAAAGATACATAAACAGAAGATCGAAAATCTTGTTTGATTATTTTGATCTAAGGTCAAATCGATAACAAGAACTTTGTTGATCTCTTTTGTGAAGAACTTACAGAAGCAATCAAACGGGTATACATTTTATTCGTTTACAACCGATCACTTTTTTTTTGTTGATTTAACGAAGATCGCAATTATGTGTATGGAAGAGGAACGGAGAAGAAATATTTGAATTTTTTGGATCCTTGTTTGACCACTTTTGTGTTCGATAGAACCGAATATCATTTGGTTGATTTTTTTCCAATTCTTTTAGTACAATACTCCTCTACACTACAAGTCATTATTTTCATAAATTTTGCTCGGAAAGATTTCTATGTTAATTCTGATTAGTTTGTTTTTTTTTCTACGAACCAATTGCTTTTATGTGAATAAAAAGAATATTAAAACTGGTTACAAAAATTATTAGACCATCATTTCAATTATTTATGTTGACACGTTTTCCTGTTTTTTTTTTATCTTTTTTAATAATTTTCATGAAATTTTTTATATCAAATATTTAATTTAGAGAAAAATGTAAACAAACAACGAATATAAAAGAAAAATATATTAAGAAAAGAACAATAGACGCATTATATTAAGGCAGCTTGATGAAAATGTAATACGCTGCTTTAAATTTTCTCACAAAACCCTAAATAATTAATGAAAAAATTGGATCTAATCTGAAACAAATCCATGAAACTTTTAATTAGCCGAAACATAAAATAATTACACTCAAAAAAAATTGAAAAACAAATATATATATATATATATATATATATATATATATATATATATATATATATATATATATATATATATATATATATATATAACATAATAAACCAAACTCATGTCTTTCCCTTTTTTAAACTTTTCTCAACCGATTGCTTTCATATTTTAATTAACGAGGAAACACATTAATTAAAATCAACAATAATATCATCATTTGCATTCATTAATGTGCCTCTTTGAACAAGGAAAAATGTTATTATAATAATTTTATTGACTTCCTGTAAAAAATATGTGAACATTTTTTGATTAAAGAAAAATTGGTTTGCCTTTGATTATGTTAAAATGACAATTATCTATTGAAAATGGTCCCATTAAAAATTCTTTAAAAAAAACAGACATAAAATTAAATAGCTTAATAAGATGAAACGAGTAGAAAGTAATCAAGTGTATTTTGCTATCCCGACAATTTCAAACAAATTTAATATAAATTATAGTCAACTACATAAGTAGTTTAATGTTTCTATATTCGCTTGCATTAAATTTTAAATTTTAATTAAGCTTAAATTATGAAGACAACCGGGGTACAAAAGTTTCCAAATGATTTATAAAACGATTTGGTTCGGTCTCTGCCATCGTATATAATATGTACAAGGGCAATTACTGCATCCATCCAACGATTAAGATAATTGGGCATAATAAAAAACAAAACTGGAGTCTCTGGCTTATGAAAAAAATCCAATTTTCTATGATTATTATAAAATAAAACCGAAAAAAAGATATTCTGAACAGGTAGAATGAATGAGGTGTTCACTGACTAGGTTTTGTAGGTTCTATTTATTCTTTTTTATACACATATATATATATAAGCCCACAAGGTCAATCTTCTATAAAAAGGTTGGTAAAACGCTCTAAAGACTCTTGATACCAATGTGCACCTGTATGACGATGATGATCCTTCATGCATTAGACATGTTCGAGAAGAATAAATTGAAGGATGTAATATATGTAAAGTTATCTCCACTTAAAACAATTCTTTTTCTAGGAGTTCGTGTAACCTTTAATCGAATGTAATTACTCTGTTAGTGTCTGTATTTGAAGAATAATATCTGAGTCGTGGAACTAGAGGGTAGTAGCTAGCGTAAATGAATAAAATTTACATTTAAAATGATTGTAGACCACACATTTGAGTGTCATAATTATTTCAGTTTAAATAGAACAGAAAATTGTTTTACATAAGCGATGTTAATGTTTTTAATTGCGTTTATAATACAAATGTATCATACCAACTATATTTTTGGGTAAATCTTTACTAAATCATATTATTATTACTTTTTGTGAGACCTAAATCATTGTTTTCTATCTACGATCAAATATTTTAAATTATACAAACTCATGAATAAGTCATGCTAACAGATAAGATTTTTTCGACTTCCACATCTCTAATATATGATAAGCTCTTTATTTACTCTGGTAATTTAGTGGCTGTAAATACCAACTATTTTAAAAAATACAATACAAGATGTGTGGCGTGGTAAATGCGTAAATTTTTCTTGCAAATCTCTTTACGTATAAGTATATTAATCGTTATCCTGAGAAAATGTATTGTTCCTACAGAATAGCTACAGTAAAAATATGTTTGTTGATATTCTAACATGACCCATACAATAAATTAAGGCCATTTTTATAAAGGTTTAGTTTTTGGATCTAAAAGATTAACAATTAACAATAATTAACAATTAAAATGTGTTTCTTATTTCTCACACAGAAATAAAGTAAATCGATAACAACTTTTGTTTTGATTTTTTTTTGTCTAACATATGCATATGCTACCATAAAAGTACATAATTAATAATTGCATAACCATGGTAAAATAGTTATGCAGGGATATTAATTAACAAAAAATGTTTGTTATATTACACACATGGCACCACATGGAACCAACGCATCGACATTTTTGTAGTTTTAATTCAAAAGTCGCGGAGTGCAGAGAATATTTTTTTATCCCAGAAACAAGCATCTTTCCTGTGGGAGAGCTGTTACTTCTTGATGAATGCTAAAATGAATGTTAAAAAACTTTTTATGAAGTCTAAATTTGTTATAACATAATCTATATAACATATTCTTTTAATGGTAAATTATATATAAATTACTTATTTTAACTTTGGAATTATCAGCTGGTTTTATTTAACTCATAATAGTCGATTACTTAAGTTAATATTGTAACGAACAAAGAGACAGAGACATTTGAACAGCGATGGAAAAGAATCGAACATTCGAGATTGTTCTATGGAAATTCTGACAATGGACATTTGAATATGAGTTATTAACAGCCAATAGTTTTGGAAGTTTTTGGAAGGTTCGGCAATTGAAGTTTCTGGGCTATTCAAGAACACTTCGGTTTGCCTATATGAAGCAACTATAAGGCTGCAGCATAAATTTATTCTGTGAATACAAACGATTCAAGTAATAGTGACACGAGCGACTTGAAAAGTGATAAAAGTTAAGTGAGTTTTTCAATGAATTGCTTATCAACAAATTTAAAAGAATACAGCAGTTTGGATTATTAAAAGTTCTGTAAAATTTCCATCGAATTAATTAAAGAATCCTTAGCAAAAAAATCCATAAAACTTTGAGAAATCCCGTTACAATATTGATATTTAGACTGATTTTTTTGTTTAAGATTTGCATACATGGAATCTACCTATGCTATACCTAAAAGTACACTTTGTTGTTTTGTATTATTTAGTAATTAACGCAAATTACATTTGTTAACACCAAGCAAAGCAGGGTTGAGTTTGTCAGTTTTAATTAAAAATGTATTTCAGTTTTATTGATAAAGAAACTGACAAAAAAGTTCAGTCTCCTAAAGCCATAAAATAGGTACTTTTTTGGGGTGTTTTAAGTCGTTTTAACAGCTACTCCCATATCACGACTATCTAAACACAGAAAATTTATGTTGGTCAATTTTAATCTTAGTTCTAGGATCTTAAATCTAGAATTCAACGGGGATCGAACCCGTACTACTTGACGCATGAAGTGAAGAGAACTACTGCTCTAGCCATTGCGCCAATTGGTGGCTAAAATAGGTACTTATAAAATGTAGTTACAAACATAATTTCAACTAAAGAATCTAAAGATAATACTTGAAAACACCACTTATTGGCGCAGTAGTTAGAGCAGTAGTTCTCTTCGCTTCAAGTAGTACGGGTTCGATTCCCGTTAAATCTTAGACCTAAGATTAAAATTGACCAACAGAAATTTTCTATGTCTATTTTTTTGTTTTTAAATTTTAAATCTTTTAAAGAAAAATCACTTATTTTAATTGGATCTTGTGCTTATCCAAATTTCACTATAAAAATTAATAGCATCCTTACCTATTAGATATTTAGGTAGTATCTACACTAAAACCTATTATTACTAATTTTTTCTATGAGTTAATTTTTTACAGTAAATTATAGTAATTTTTTCTATTGTTCCTTGTTTATTATTATATTGATTTGATTCATTATATATTTTATTCTACCCGTGTTACACACTAATTAATAACAATATTTGAATATACATATAGTAAAATCGTGCGAACGTGTTTAATTTGTTTAATTAAAGAGTCGTCTCCCCTATTGCCGCCACCTTCAAAATATATTTGAATTACGGTTTTATTAATTCAATTGCATTGAGAACACACATTTAATTATTTTAATATCGAATTTGATTACACACCAAATGTAATTGATGTTTAATTTTCACAGACGAATTCGCTTCAGTTTACATATCCATACTCATACACGAACGAAAAAGTGATTGAGAAAAATCGAATGTGCAATTGAAGGAAAGTATTAGAGATACGCAAATTTCTCACTACAGTTCGGATTGAAATGTTTACGATCAAATTTAATCAGTCTACGATGGTTAGTTATCATGTAATGGATGTTTACTAAGTATATATTTACAAACAACCGCCTGCCACAACCACACACTCACACATCCTCTGCGAGAGCCATATCGATCCCAAATATTTCCTCTTATCCTCCTATCCACACACCTGGTGCGCTATTGCTAAAATTTCCTCGTAGTTTACGAGAAATCGGTTTCACAATCCCATATACGATATATGTATATATACACATAAATTCTAATAGAGCTGAGCCTGCACTCAACCCATATCTGTTTAGGTATTGTATACGGCATATATCAACGAATTTCCGGTTGAATAAATACAGTAAAACGCTTACAATAATTACCTGTGTGTGATTATCGAATGCATTAACAATTATTATAGGACATATCACTTAATAAATTATTAACAACCGTCACTTTATACAAATAACCAACTATGCAATGGGTGCATGGGTGCCTTAGTAAGATCATTCATACTCTATATAAGATACTTATCTTAGATATAAAATATCTTTTCGAGTTCAGAAAATGGAAAATTCAAAATCTATAATATATTTTAAACCACCAAATCATATTAGGGTCGCTTGTTGCTCAGATTATAACCAACAAGTAAAATCGCGAATTTTCGAAACATCGTTAATACGAATTTTTATGCATCTGCACATATAATTTTGGTTGGTCAAATCACATTAAGGTTAAGTTTTCGGTTTCACTTTATGCAACGAGGATGACAAAATAAATCCATGGCATCCTTCTGTCGGGAAAGAAAATACATAAAAAATATTCTTTTATTAAATGTTTTAATTAAAACTTCGGGTGTTTAAGTTGCTGTCGATTCATCACCTTGCCAATAAATTTAGTATCCGTCTCTACTCTTAGTTAATAGTATAATGCGAGAATCAGATGCACTGTAATTTTGGCGAAGTCCATTCATTGGTATGCCACTAGTATTTGCATACCTTTAAGATTAATTTCTTCCAATACCTACGTCATTTTGAGTAGTGGTTTAAATAAGAACAAAATTTATTTTAGTCTTGTCTTAAATATAGGGTAGGTACCTAGTCATAGTAATGACGTCCAAAATCAAAATTTAATGATTTTTATTGAGGAGGGGGAGAGCAACCCAGCCACTCTCACCTACAGGTATATTAGTAATTTAAGAGCTAGAATTTCCTCTTATTTTATTTAAATTTAATAATGTTCACCTAATTAATTTTGATTATTTTGTGATTGTTGTTATCTTTCAACTGAAAATTTTATAATGTTTTGATGGGAATTCACAACAAAACTGACAAAATATATTATTTCAGGAACTATGGCTAATTTGATACAGGATAATTCAAGTTTAATTAAAAACTCAAAATCACTGCTAGAGTATAATTATTATAAGAAATAGACTCGAGAATCTAAAAATCTTAAATTTGCTGTCGTTTTATATACAAAAAACAGTTTCAAAAACTAAATCCTAATGGGATCTCAAAACTTTTTTGAGTTGACTCAAAAACCTTATTAAATATCGACTACGAATGTTCAAATATTAGGCTCCAAAAGCAAACGTTTGTAAGTATCACATTTTTAGTGAGCTTAAGGATATTTTAAAATATTTGCAAAGTTGTGGATCAAAAGAAATTAATAAGTTAATATTCAAACAGTTAGCTGCTAGTTAATACAACTTGAAATTTGGAAGTAAAATAATGGGCTAATGATTTTCACACTTACAGCTACCATCCCATTTGAATCGACCAAAAATGTTTAATTCATTTTATTAATAGCAAGGCTCCAAAAACATGTACCTATACGTTTCTTTCAAGAAGTGTAGAATCAAACTTTGCAAAAAAAAACCCCGACTCGGCCATAAGATGTTTCATAATCTACCGTGAACGCCTTTTATCAATCAATGTCCATCCATTTTTTTTTCAAAGATATGATAATTAATGTAAGGTTGATAATAAGATCACCAAGTTTTTAGAATAATGAAATAACGCAAATTGAACTTATAGTAGATGCCATATTTTATTTCTGCAATGTTTCTGTAATATCGCAGTATGACACAATGAACATTAGGTAATTTATAGACTGAAAAACAACGTTTGACGTCATACTGTTTAAAAATTACATAAAAGACTCAGAAACACCCTAAACATTTCAATACAATACAAGTACAATATAGCAGTGTATAGGTATACATTTTAACTCATTTCATATATAGTACCTACATTAAATGGAAATAGCAGTTTATGTAACGTTTTTTTATTAAAATTAAGGTATCAAAAAACAATGACCACTGTGTAAATTGTGTAATTTTTTTTCTAAATTTCTAAAGCTAACATGAACTAATTTTCGTCAAAAGCATTACCTTTGACAAATAACTAATGTCAGCAATGAATATTTGCTTTACTATTACTATTAGTATAAATCAAAGAGAAATTGATAGTAAATATATTTAGCTTTTTTTGATTGTTGTATAAATCCATAAATTAGTTATTTATTGGTATTTTCAGATTGGTTGTTTAGAAATACATTTTTTGTTTAAATTGTATTGTTTTTAATAATACGATTCTAAAGATTTAAGGTATATATTACCTTCAATAACATATATGATAAACGTATAGCATATATTATATATGTAGCTAAACTATTGAAGATATCAGAAACTCAAAAAATTAAAGTAAAATTCAACTCTTCGCAAATTTTATGAAAACGTGTTTCAAATATATTTCAAGAAATACCACACAATCTAACAAGGAATTTTAATCTTTCATAAATCTTCGTTGTATCCAAAGGGTGTGGAAGTACAAAGACAATTTTAATTCTCCTCTGTTGCATATTTAACAAAAAAAAGCCAGTCTACGCCTACACAGGCGCCAAAACAATTGGTCAAAATGCACAGTGCGGGTTTGCATTGGGTTCTCTCGCAAACGCAAATCAAATGGGAAAACAATGCACCGAGAAAAGTACGAGTGGAAATTAATACAAGATGCAAAGGCGAAAAAGAGAAATGGACATTGTTAAGGTTTCATTGTACTTTTTTTTACTCTCCCTGCACGGCTTATATTTGCGTGGCAAATTGGTAAATCCGTGCCAAATGGGACTCTCTGTTTCTTTTTTATTTTAAAATTTATTTTATTACACGCTTTTGAGTTTTTATTGCTGTGAACAAAGGGATGAGGGCCATTTTTGTAACGCCACATTCAGTAATAATTAAAAATGCACAAACAATTCGTTTTTTTTCAAGCTCGTAAATCGGTATTATTGACGTTGTACGTCGACTTTTCCAATTGAAATTTTTTGTTAAGGTAAATATGCGAATTGAATGACTATTACTTACCCTTTCTAAGCACGTTGCTCGACATTGGGCAACCCGTAATGGTGATCCAACGTCCTGTTGACCCTCGTCCAGAAAAATGGCTGGTGTTATCGGGAATAGCATCACATAAAGTAAAAACAGGGGGATCATGTTTGGCAAACACAAGTGCACGAGTGAAAAATATTGAGATATATTTTCCGATGGAGAAGGATGAGCGTGAGATTGGGGATGAATGAAAATATCTCGCGACTGCAGGGGGAATATTCCTTTTTCTAGTATGCTTTCGGATTCGTCTTCACTCCCGGCACTTATATCAATTTTATACGTGAGAATTTTTCGTAATCGTGCACAAAACGTATACGACTTGAAAATAGTTCTGATATGTTTCCGATTTGTTATTTTAAATTTCGCACATTAATCACATGTATTTAGTTCGCAATAGTTTAACACTAATTTTGTTTTCTGGTTGGAAATGTAGAAAAGACTTTTTTCGTCGTTTAAATTTTGAATATGAAGCTATAACGGCACATGTCGTCATTTAGACTTCTCTTCATTGGTCAATTAATTAAGACTGTTGAAGAAATTTCGAAACTAAGCGCTGAATAATCCGACATCGACGACGCCTTTCGAAGAACTGATACAGCATGGATTTGTACACCGATTGTCATGGTTCTATATTCGCCAAAGAACTGAAGTCACCAAGACGGGGGAGAATGTTATCGGCACGGGAATGCGCACATCAACTGAAAACATTATGCCGCTACTGCCGCTGTGCACGCAAACTGGAGGGGATTTCTCCATAGGACAAGTATCTCACCATACTTTCAGTATACTGTATACTATACTATATCAAGTATAGGGCCAAGCTCAGGAATAAAGAGAAGTTTCTCTTCAAACTAGGAAGGTTTCCCATTAAATGAAAAGTCCCTACAGAGAATACACTTATACGAAACAGAAACAACCGGGAATTGTATTAATTAATATTTATATTCCTAACATAAAAATTAGTTTTTCAAAAATAATAACTCAAGAATAATAAAGTAACAATATTAAATTATCAAGTTACTCGTAAAATTCGCCAAGTTCAACATTTCGTTATACGCTCAAATGTTTTACATGCAAACACATAACAAGTGACTTGAACACATGGAAATGATAAAGCAGAAATGTTAAATTAAGAACTTACCTAATTGGTGAATTGTAGTAGATAAAGTTATTATTTATTACACTTGTATTTTAAAATGTTCAACAAACTTATCTCCATAAGAAGTTGTGAAGCTATTAGTCTGGTTTCTTTGACTAGTGGGAAATTTCGTAATAAAAAAGCTGAAAACAGATAAATTACGCCACTAACAAATTTTACAAAAACCACAAGTACTGTGACTGAACATTTAAACTTCATAGATATCTGTAAGAAAAAATGTTTAAGAGTGTTAACTGGTAAATTCTTCAATAATATACGAAAATAAATTAAAAATAAAATTCTTGTATTGAATAAGAAAAATTAATTCAATTTAAACGCCTCAAAAATAGATTCTTACTAAATCGATTGGTAATATTATAAATGCAGAATCATCTAATCTTCTAAGATATCAAAATACGCTAAAATGTTTTTTGTAATCACTATCGCCTCTACATTTACCAACGAGTTTTTAATCTGGAAGCACAAATATATAAAGATTTGATATATTTTGATATATAAAGAACTCTGCCACGTCTCTGTGAAAATACTGACTTTCAAATGACTACTTAAAATTGTTGACAATATTTTTTGATAAACTTTAATGTTCAAAAAATATTTTTGTTGAATATTAAATTACCGTATCATTTCAAAGAGTGGAGGCGAATTTTCTCCTAAGTACCTAGGTAAAAATAAAACTTTCAAGTAAAGTATATCAAGTATAAGTTTTCGAAACTTGAGAGTGTTAACAGTCAACTAATTATATTTTTACTGCAATTTTTCATGTCCTGATGATTAAAAAGGTATAAAAATTACTAGTCTATTGTTTAGTATATCACCTGAAACCTTAATTAGTATCTAATCCGCGGGTTATAAGTTCGCCATTAATAAGCAAAAAACAAAAAATACGAGTATCAACTAATTTTTAAGACTAAAAGTTAATTTACAATTTACTTACCTTAACATTTTTCTTTCTTTCCGCAGAGTTTCTAAAATTACATATAATTGTCTTTATCAATACTGATTTCTGATTCAAAATTCCTTGTATCTTCTTGCTTTTGCTTGAAACAGAAACGAAATCAAGTAATGAAATAAGAACAATAACTTTTTTGCTTATGTGTTGGTGTTCAGGTTCATGGTGTTCAGCACCCCAAAAAATCTGATTCCCTAATTTTTTTAAATAGTTCGAAATAGTATAAAAAATTTGACCCTCTTCTCTTGAGATGTCGCGCGATTGATTCCTTTCGTTATTCAGATAAATTTTAAAATGTCGATTGAAAATGATATTATCTACACAAAATGTTTATTTCTTATAAAATACTTTTTATAAGCTTTTCTTAGCAGTTTACAATCTTTTAATTTTTAAACAAGTTCTTGACTTTCTCTGGAAATTGCCTTATTTTTCCTGACTCAGAAAGAATTCTCGGGTATTCCTCAACTTTCTAGAATTCCCTAACTACTAGACACCATGTGCATAAAACTTTTTTTCCCTTAGCGCATCTCAGTTTTAGTATCATGTAGAATAACTTGATCGCCTAAAACAAATATCTTACTTAATACATCACCATTTAAGTAACTATTAATATGTTATTATCTTTCAACAATGAATGTAACAATTTATTAAATATTTTAATTCATGTCTCATTATTTGTATTGTTTTGGGCTGTGAGTTTATTTACATCGCACTCATTATAGTGCTAGGCATTTCTCTATCATCTTCAGAAATTATTTTTAAAAATCCTGGCCATAATATGATTAATTAAAAATTAAATTGGAAAAAGACTTTTTATTTAACATTGCACCCATGAGTTTAGCGAATAAATTTAATACCAACCGAAAGTATGAAGCCTATAGAATATACAAACGTTGGGCTGGCTATTTTTACTGGCCAACTACTGAATTAGCCGGGGTGCTATGGCGATGGAAATAATTTGTGGTACTTGTAATTGGAAAATAAGGAGAATAGTAGAAAATTATTCTTTTGTCAAAGATTTGATATATTATTTAACATCTTTTTGTGTGAAAATTTTCTCTATCTTTGTGTAGCATCTGGAGAAAGAAATCTTTTCAAAGCTTAAATAAATCCAAAATTATTTAAGATCTATCATGAGCTAAGTGCGGCTGGTTGGACTGGTCCTTGTATCAATCGAATTTGATGTGTTGAAAAACATTAAAATAGATGAATTAATCAAAGACTTTTCTGAAACCAAAGCTCGGAGAGTTTTTTTTTTTTAATTTTAATACAATTTTGTGTAAAAATAAATGAATAAAGTATTCATTTGAGATGAATTTTTACATTTTCCTTGACATCTCTTTTATTCCAGTAGATCTATTATTTACAACTTGACAGAAGTTATGAGCAAAATAGAAAACTTTTAATACTTTTGTTAATGTTATAGTTAAAAAAAAACATTTCCGCGCAGTTAAATGAGCACCAAGGCACGATCCTTCATTTTACCTTTGTTAAAGCACCCAGTACTTATAAATTCTTAAGACACCCCGAGACCCTATGTTTTCTTACGGGTTTGGGTGCAGGAACCGTGCTTCGCACAGGGCGCCATTTACCCACGGTTCGTCCCTGGTTGGCAGATATAAAAGGCATAAAAGGTATGTTCATACTAGTTTTTTTCACCTGTAGTACCATATTATAGTACTATAGTGTATCGCTTTCCTTCTCTATTGCATGAACAAATGGCATGCGCTCTTTCTATCATCCAGCAGTAGTAACTAGCCACACTGCGTCCTTTTTTCTATCGCACGGGATAGTTATGATGGTTTCCATTCGCATCAAAATGTCACTTTTTAAAATTCACCAATCGTCATTCGTTTTTTTTTGCAGACAATCCTGTATCATCTTTTTCGCAATGAAACCGTTTATTTTGATATAAGATTTATTTATTAAACAAATGGGTGAAAATAACTAGTATTAATATACCTGTTTATATCCGCCAACCCAGTAGTTACACCCGGAAAAAATAGACAACCCTACTTTTTTATTAAGTCTAAGGATTGTTGTAGCCAACCTAAAGGCGATTTATTTTTAACATACAAAATTTTATATAAAACACTTTTTATCCATTAAACAGATGGGTGAATGGGTCAAGGTCGTTTCTAAATTAGAATCTTAGACTAAAGAGGTATTTTTGTTTTGTATTTTAAGTCATTTTAACGTCTAAATTCTAAGGTCAATTAAAGACAATATTTTATTTTAGTTGTATAGTTGTAAATAGAGTTAAAATGTAATAAACATGTTTAAGGTTTCGCTTTAAACAATGTTAATTTAAACCAAATAATAAGTTACTTAATTTGTATAGCACATTATTTTTTCTTGTAACAGTGAGCAATAACATGTTTAAAATTTACAAATTTGTACACATTGTTCTTGTTCTTAACGTTTTATGTATATGTGAGATAAGGAACTTTGGCATAAACGACAAACTCAACAATAATTATTATTGTCGTCTACTTGCATTATAACAATTTGCGTTTTATGAACCATGGCGGGAGCTCTTCATACGACAATTACATTAGAGATTAGTGTAAGTCATTTGAAGGGAATGAGAGATAAGCGTCCGTGAGGCTTGCGGTTTACAAATGAGAATGCCAAAGGATAGGGGATGCTGGCCGTTATAATTAAAACGTGAATGTTTTCAACATGCAAGAGTTTGCAAGACAGAGGCTGGTTACCAATTTACAAAAGGGTCTTCATCTAGAAATTCAAAAGATATTTGAGAAATTAAACAAATTGGAAACCTATCCGAAAAATCCGATATTTGTTGGAACATGTAACAAATTGTATAACGGTGATAATTTGACAGTGAATGGGAAGATTGTTCGCTTGGACAGCGTTTTTTGATATTAAAAGCTCAATCAACGACAGTCGCTGAAATACTCTGATGCGATCATTTCCGTGATCCTCTTGTAATTTGTTCACTCATTTCTCAAGCACGACAAATGAGGCAAAGACATTTTATGGCATCTTTTGTCACTCAAGCAAAGCTTCTTTCATCGCGAAATAAAATCAATCGGACATGAAAGTTCGATAAAGAGTTCATCATAAAACCTATCACGTCATCAAATTTGTTACATTTATTTTTAACTCTCGTTGTTCTGTTTGTTCAACTTTATAATAAAGTTTCATCTCGATTTTTTTGTTCTATTTTTAATAACAATTTACCTACAAGCTATAGCAACCAACAAATGATAGTATTTGGCATTAACGCTGTTTATTTAAGTAATAACTGGTAATTTTACAAAAGGACAAAACGAACGCCTTTTTTCCTGCTCGCTGTTGTTCTATTTTTAACGATTTTTCCCGCTTTATTATACAAGCTAGTTGTGTTAAAACATGTGATTTTTTTTTAAATGGCCTTAGGTTGTGTGATACGTAATGCTATAATTATTTTCTTTTTATTAAATTGACAGGATTTTGTTCTGTTTCTTTCCGGACCGTTGGATTGCGTGTGTACCTACGCGATGATGGATTTTTATTATTTTTTTTAAGGGTGGAATAATTATAGTTTGCATCTTCCATCTGTGCTAATTATTCGACGTTTTATGCAATTTTCTGACCTCGAGAAAAGATTTGCTCACATATTACATGCATATAATTTTATTTTATCTTTGTTATAAAAATTACTTAGACAATTTTAAGTCAAATAAAACTACAATTGTTTTTAAATCAATATATTTAATTGTCTATGCAAAGGTTATTAATAAATTAATTTGCTAATTTTTATAATATATACAGGATATGTTACAACCTATTTGGTATTTTTAATAACAATAAAATTAAATATAATAAATATTTTTTTTTTAATTAAAATGTTCTATTTGTTATTAACAAGCATTTCAAGAGGAAGATATTTTTTTTTAAATCAGTAAATTGTTAAAACAGTTTCATCATGGTTTTTCTCACGACCGATTGCAACTATTAAATATTTAAATCGATCGCGTGATCGGATGTGTTGTTTTCTATCGGTATCGGTGATGATTGATTCAATTTGTGAATGATGTTGGTGACGTAACAAATGAGGAAGACGTCGCAGCAGGTAGTGTCGACTTAAGTACATCTTTAGATTTTTGCTGTTTACGTTTACTATCCCTCGGCTCATTCAGTTTCTCTGGCAAACTTTTATCATTCCAAACGCCGATCACAATGAACGTTTTGATTTTGTCAAGCAAAGTTTTTCGTATAGATAGAATCTCGTCTTCTGTCTGGAAATAAGAAAAGGTAGATTTTGTTATTTATTTCAAATAATTAAATTTAATTTAAAAAAAGAGAGAGACATTGTCGTGAACGATAATTTACGGCCGATTACAAAGCTTGTACGGTGTTTCAAGACCTCACTTTTTAAATGTTTTGGGCATCGACGGTGCTAGTAGGGCTGTGAGTTAATTGTGTGGGTGTTCATTTTATGTATCGAGATCATTAAACATCCAAGTTTATTTGAACAACATTTTGTCTGGACATTTATATGTGTTTGTTACCGTAAAAAAACTTATACACATATAAATTATAATAAAAATAAATCTTGCACTTGAGTGAAATTATATTAGACTAGCAGTACCCCGCGGGTGCACCCGCGTAAAATAATAATGTTGGTGTATATTTGTTTGATTAGCAATGATCAACATTAAAACTTTAAAAAAGTTATTTCCAAACTTCAAAAATTAACAGTAGGTATTTTCTGTCGTATGTCTATGTTGCTTATAGTAAGGTAAAATTTAAATAAGAGTTTAAATTTAAAAGTTGAATTTAAGGACTTAAGGACTTAGACTTAAATTTAAAAAGTTAATTTTTTCAAAGTTCCATCATCATTATAGTTGATGAACACAGTCTGATTCTGTTGCTATAGGTAGTTTAAAATAATTAAAACGTTTCGTACTAATATTTAAGCTAACCAAACGAAAGACAATGACATTTCAACAATATATTGTAGGTAAAAAGTTTTAAACTAAACTAAACTTAATTAAAAAACAACAGATAAAACTTAAAATATCCTCTATTCATTTAATGGAGGCAAATTATATAATAATAAATTTCAAGTCAAAGATATAGTGGAATTTTTTCGGTCTTAAGACTATTCCCAATATTATATCTTAACTTATTTACAGGTTGTAATGAAAAATATACAATATATGAAAAATCAATAATATTGATAAAAACATAATTCTGAACTTTTGAGGGTTGAAAGTAATTCTAAAGCAAGATGTTACTAAAAGAAATTATTCCTCAGAAGATAAATTTTAGCATAGATTCTTATGGAAAAATTAAAATATCTGACAGAAAAAAATTCACTGTGAAAAAACACAGAAATCGACGAAATAATACGAACATAATAAAATCATTGAAGAATATTATACACCTAATTCTGTTTTACACTGTAAATACGTTCCAGACAAAACCATTTAAAAATAGGCATGAAACATATGCGCAAAAAACGGACTTCCATATCCTTCAACCCTGGAAAAAATATTTAAAATAAATGGTCATACAAAAAAAAACTTTTACAAAAGTCACATTCACCTAAAAGATAGTGGTTAGTAAAATAATTTTCTATAAAATTTCAATCAAATATTTTTTGATCGTGCTTAATCGAATGAAATCGTGCAAAAGAGAATCAATTTTTTTAGACCGTGTTAAATCAAAACCGTGTAAAACAGAATTGGGTGCAATTTATTTTCTATTTCGGCTAATTGTGGTGTTAATTAAAATCAGCCCCCTACAACTCCATGTTACAATAATGTGACCATTTTTACTGGATTTGCAGTAAATTAGTTGAAAACGAGTTGAACGAAGACCACAAAGACTAACGAAGACCGAAGAATTTATGGAAGTCGAAAGTTAGAAAAAAATTGTTTTTTAACATCAGGTAAATTATTAAAATGAAACTTTTTTTAATGTTTTCATTATTATTGTTATTATATGAGAATAGTATTTTTATATAATAAGTATAATAACTCTGATAAGTTTAAGTGATAGGGGGCTGTTTAAGACGTACGACTCTTATAACAACACAAATAGTGAACAGCTGTTTTTCCACTAGATACCAGCGCCACCCAAAGAGCTCAAAGGTACTAATATTTCCGTATAAATCGGTCACGTTTTTTAGCCTTTCTCGTATCTAAGTGACAGGGTGCTGGTTAAAATATTCTTCAAAGGTTATAAAAGTACATACGACGAGAGAGAAAAGAAAAGTAAACGAACGGAAGATAGAAAGTGCAGACTCTGATCTGTAACAATTAACATAAGCGATCTCAGAATTACGTAAGATGTGTGTAAGCATATAGTATGTAAACAATAGTAAGGTAAAAAGCAAAAAGTAACTGGTTAAAATTACTTTTTAAATTAATAAAAGCTTAGTTGCAAGCGACCAGAATAAAAATTAACGAAATTAGAAAATTTTCTCCATGGCCTGCATGGTCAAACACAAAGTTGATAAAATAAGGTTATAAGGTTGCAAATTCCAGTATTTGAAATTAGCTAGTTTAAAAAGGCTTTATATATATATTGGTTTAGATTAAACGAGTCAGTTTGTATTTTTAAATTGATTTGAAATTGTACACCGACATACCTGTTCTATATCGAACCACGTGTCGAGTGAGCCGGAGTTGAATTGAGCAAATACCACGTAAACCATTCGATGTCCGGAGTTTCGTTGTTTGAAATTCGATGACATTTGTATGGGGTTGGACGGAAGCCAATGTACACTGTCCGTAATCGACGCATGATGACGGGCTCCGTGATCTTCACTCGATAAGACAGCCGTTGGAAAAATCATGACTTGCGACGCGGAAGCGGAAGATGGAACATCAGCTTCATTTGAATTCAATGTTGAAAACGATTCTTCATAGAAGTTACAAGCTCGTTTACATCCCTCAAACTATAAAAAAAATCTCATATATACTTTCGATTTTGATAACAGTTCTCTAAGAACATTTACTTGATGGCAAAATTTTTTCTATCAATTTTTTCCCCACGTTTAATGCAAGTGAAAGGTCGATATGATAGTGAGGTTTTATTACGATCGCGATAGCGACAGAATTGAAAATTGAAACGGAGGAGAAACGAGTGAAAAATTGCAAAGCAAAAATAACTTGCACCGAAGTAATTTTCATGAACCAATCCGAGTTATTTAAATTGATTCACTGATTTTCAATATGTTATTAATTTTCTTCGTTTTTTTTCATTCTGAAAATTGTTTTGTTAATTTGACAAATACATTAAATTTGATTTATTCATTTGAGAATTTAATGAAAACTCATCGTCGTGAACATGTTTTTAATTAACAAGCGACTGGTTTTTTGGAGCGCGAGGGCCCACGCATGAATAATTTACTGCAAGCCAATTGGTCTAATGGATTTGAATTAACGATTTTATTCCGATTTCATTCCTATATTTCCTCCCAGTTTTTCCCCATTCCGATGCACTTTATATTACCATTTCTGCTTTTCGTTTTAAAATAGTTTTTGGTCGGGCGAGGACGAGAACGCAAGAGGATGAATACAGAGAAAAAAACGAATCAAACCAACCAAAACCGACAATACTTCAAACAGCAAAACTCGTGTGCCTCTCAGTAAATGCATGCATATCTCATTCCCTAAACTTGCAACACATCCCATATTTGACGCAAATTCTATCCCGCTCTACACACAAAAATAAAAACCTCATTCCACCACCCATATTCATATTTTTAATACCTGGAAAAGTTGCATTAATTTACGAAATTGAACTGTTATTGGTTTCACACAGTATTTGCCAATTTTTCAATTCAAATAAATACAAATCTATTAAAATTCAATTTAAAAGCATTCAACGAAAATTGAATTGATTTTGCATACTTTTTAACAACTATTTTTTTCGTAATATATAAACATGAAATACTTTCAAGAAAAAAAACTTATTCCCAATTTTTTAATGAATTTTTCTTATATAGACGGTTTACACGGACTTTAAAAGATCGTAAAAATATAAGGTATATTAACCATGCATAAATGCTTATGCGAGGCGGTGAAATTCATTTCTTTGATTTTTTAAAATACTCGTTCAAATTTTATTGTCCTTTTTCTAGTTCTTTCAGTACGACATAAATTTTTAATTAAAAAAAAATCGTTTGTATATAGTAGGTATTCTATTTAGCGATTGTCGTAATAATTAAAAAGCTACTCGTCTATTTTGGAGATTTCAATAGCATTTCAAAGTATGATGACCAAAATAATCAATAAATAATAAATTATTTCATTCTAAGCTTTGGATAATCTCGGTGTTTGGCGTTTGTTATTATGTAGACACATGAAACTGTCTTAAATCATAGCCGGCCTTGCCTATTCTACTTTATATTCTTTATAAATAACAATGGAGGTCTAATTACAAGGCATAAATCAGCTGGAATTAATTAAGTATTTAAGGGTTGTTCTGTTTTAAATTTCACTGTTTATTTGGGGTGAGTAGTATAGGAAAATATTTCTTCAAGAACCGAAAAACTTACTTCTTTAAGGATAACATTTAAACGAAATACTTAAGTGCATCAGAAGTCATCGCACAATGCTATTGTTATATGCTAGGTACTGAGTGATAATGAAATTGTTAAACAATGGTAGAAGGAAGTTTTCTTTAAAAACTAAGTCATTTGGATCATCTGTAGGTATTGTTTTCAGAAAAATATTTAACTAAAATCGATTGATCAATTTTTTTTCTATTAGTGATTTTTTACAATAAACATAATTAGAAAACTGCCATTTTCATTTCTTTTAAAATAAGTTCTAAGTAATAACAAACATATACGTAACAGGCATAGTAAAGATTTTACCATATCTGTATATAATTCTATTTTACAATTCGATTTTGCGGTGCCAATTTAAAACAACATCGAAAAAAATTGAAATTGGGCAATGTTATTTTCTCATTCCAAAGCAACTTTTTATGACTAACAATTCAAAAGAGAAAAAAAAAAGCATTTTCATTCGACCTTACTTGTCCATACTTCTATGTAGCTACTGGTATACTTTATACTTTATACTGGTATATTTTATATATGTTTCTTAAATTAATCGAAATAAGTGACAATAAATACTAATATAGTATCTATTAATTAAAATAACTACCGACGATAACACGAAAATTTAATGCAGTCTCCAATTTTGGAAACAATTAATTCGTTCTCGCTTTTTTATTAATAATCTACTTCGTGTAGAGACAAAATATTAAAAGCCACAACAGATGATAAACATTAACTAAGATACGAATACATTTTGTCGTATTCTTCAATATTCTACCGTAATATGTATTGGTCCTCTAAAATTTAAGGGAACAAGGAGGATCAAAGTTTTAAATTCTAAATTAGTAATTCTCAACCACTGTTATCACTTTTGGGTGCCGAAAAAGTCTTAAGGTAGGCCGTCAAACTTTAGACAAACAATAAAATTATTTTGTTTGTACTTTTATGCAGCAAATCTTCATTCTATTCTATTGTCTTTGTTACATAAAAATTATTGTAAACATATCTAAAATTGTTTAGAGTTTCTGATCTAAATTTACGAAAATAAGGTTATGACATATTGCCTTGTTATTCGTTTCTGTTGGTAAACTGTTTAAAACTAATAATATTATCGAGAATAATTAAGAAATATAACATAGTTGACACCGTAGCACTGCCTCATTGATATCACTGTCGTATTTACAATTTATTAGAATAACAATTTTGGAAAAACCAATTAATCAAAACAAAACAGCGGTGTTAGCGGACGAAGAGAGCGAGGTGGGCAACCGTTCAGCCTTCGGAAAATTTATAACAAACTCTTCCGATTATTTCTTCTCAAATTAATACAATCATTCTTGGGTTTTCGAGGTTAATTTGTTCCTCGAAATTGTCGTTCAAATTAAACCGTGTAAATCAAGATATTCCTATCCTCGGCTCGTTTTCTTATACATTTTTCTTTGCATTTACGTAGTCAAATCGCGCAACTTTAAGACTCGATGTATATACTCGACTCGTACAAATATGTTTAAGGGAAGGAAACAAACGCTTAGTCACCTAAATTAAAAACCGTATCTTTTTTGATTGGGTACTAAATATCTGCTGCGAGGCGTCACAATACTTTTTTTTTACTTTTGTGGCGTAGAAAATGCAATTTTCAGCCACAATTCGGGCAGTTCGATTTTGCATGATTTTTGTTTTTAAGTTAAAGTGGATTTTTGAAAAACAAGGCAGTCATGGGCCCAGCACACGACGGGAACGGTCGAATTTGTTCTTTGTTGTTTTATAATTTTTTCTTTTTTATATATTGAATTAATTATTTATTTTGTTGGTGTTATTTAAAGTTAAATCGTTTATAGATATTTATATATTAAATTAATTGTTATTATTTGTTATTAGTTTATTTGTTATAGTAGTTGATTTAGTGTTATGTTATTGTTAAACACAAAGACATGGACGAATAACCTTGATTTAAAAATATATTATATAAACGAACTTGATTGTAATATAAAATATAAAATATGTAATATTAAAATGGGATTAATTAAAATTAATAAACATTATAATTAATAAGAGTTTAAAAGTTAAAAGCTAAAAAACCAAAATAATGTAAAAACTGCGCTACACTTTCTTTATTGAAACTCGCTGTTGGTTAAAAGAACTATAAGCACTGTATAACTTTATAAACAGAACTATATGCATGCAGCCTCTATGAATATACGAACTCCCAAACTTTAACCATAGAACTGTCCTTATTTGAATTATTCCAGGAAAAAGTTTCAAACAAAAGTTGTAGGCATTGATGTGTCTAAAAACGGTAGCAATCTTTAAGAATATCGTTGAAGTCATTTTCGAAAAAACTTAAAAAAGCTCAGAAACTCCTAAAGTAGAGTGAAGCTTCCGGTCAATCGATTTCAACCAAAAGCTTCGCGGCACATCAATATGTTATATGCAGTCTTAACTCCAAGTTTGGTGAAATTCGGATAAAGCTTTGATACGATTTGGCTGTACACACACAATGTCTACTTCCTTTACCATATATGTATTAGTAAAAGAAAGTAAAAAGAGGTCGTAAACGATTATTAAGTGTCAGTAGCTACTACGCTCACTATTATAAAAAAAATGGTCCTAGCAAAGTTGAGGAAATATAGTTTGAAAAACAATTCAGAATACTTCTGATCACTCTTAGCAGCTAAACTATTAAGGAAATATTTCGTTTAGTTTAATTTTCTTTCTACAAATTTTATTTTAAACTTCTCTGTCTAAGTTTTGTCTTCTTCAAGATATTTTGGTTATAAATATGATTCTATTATTGTACAAGTCACACAAACAAATAGAAACTAAAAAACTTTTTGAGTTTGTGGTTTGAAACTGGAAATTAAAGTTTAAAAAATAGTAGCTCTGTAATTTAACTAAGTAACAAATTAAAATTTTTAAAGAAGTATTTTTTTTTTAATTTTTCAAAATCTTGTCAGTGTACTATAAAATTTAATACAACGATTGTTGCTACTACTTACTTATAAAGCAATAACAACAAATCTTTTTCAAAATATTTATCTACTATATTTAAAATAGAAAAATATATATTTCAAACTATGTAGATTAAATGTTTCTGTGAACAATGCACTTTCCTAAAAAAGTGTCAATATCCATATTCAAAAATTAAAAAAAAACATGATTCTGCAGTTTGGTCGCGAATTCCCAACATTTCTTATTTTTTGCACGGCTGCAAGTTTGAAACTGTGCTCGTATCCATTAACGATCTGAATAGTTTTGAAAGAAAAAGTCTTTGTTCATTTTTATATTTGTTAAATGGATGTTACATTTTCATCAGTATGCTTTAAGCTTTTTTGAAGGGAATGTCATATTGTGTATTCAGTGAAAATTTCTATGCTCCAGTTTAAAATAAATCAAAGTATTAATTCATTTTTACGCAAGCTTTTTGTTTAATAACCGTTAAAACTGAATGCCTGCCGTATAAAATTACATTATCCATTTTTTTTTCCAGAGAAAATAATTTATAATAAGCGCCCTTGTATTTTTGTGATATGATCGATTTAGTGTACGTCGGAGGGCATAAATTTGATGGTGTGTATAAAAATAAGGCTCTATAGTTGGGATGAGTAACAAATACAAATACTGTATAGTTGAAATAAAACACGAAACCGAAAAATGCCATTAATTTTAGTTGAGACCGCAACCAATGTGACAAAACATTGGTCACACGCGTGTTAAAAATGCTTGTGACATTGTCATCTATGTAGGGGGAGGTAGAATTTATATCTGTTTAAACCAACCCCAAACCCCAAACGTGAATACGTGATTGTCTCCCACTGAGGTTGGTTTTTTTCTTAAAAATTTCTCATTGTTTCGTTTTTTTCGATTCTTCTCAAATTAATTCAAGTGGTAGGTGTTTTTGAGAATATCAAAATGCATTCTTTAAATAAAAAAGGTCCAACACAAATCAAATTGACTCTGTGAAGGAATAAAGGAGAAAAAATAATTATTGATGCCAGCTCCTTACATAGTAGTGGATTGCGTACATAGGTATATGTAAATTAACGTTTTATTAGAGTTTTCTTTGTACATTTAACAACATAATAATTTCAGCTTGATTTTAATGTTCTGTTTCGATCGTAAATCTCGGCCCTGGTATATATACGATATAATATGTACACGGAGCGAAAATGCTCACAGAGAACATTTGTGTTATGTACCTACGTTTAAGGAGCGTAATTGCAAATACATACACGTTGCATTATAATGCATTTTCACTATGTATATAACCCCCGTACACTCGCCCATCAAGTTTAGGATCTCTCAGCCATTCTTTGTGTCGTTATAATTTTATAAGACCGACCACACAAATGTCAGTTTCATAAATTATATTTGAGTGTAAAACAGCAAATAATTACCCGAAAAATAACATGGAATTTTTACAAGATATTAATAAAGAAAAAAAAATTCTCTATAAGAATAAGTATAAAAACCAAGCTTCGGAATGAGACAATAAAAACGATATTCAATATCAAATTTCACACGAGACTCGGTATTTATTTATTTTATTTTTTTAAATCCGTATAGTGAAGCCAAGTTATTTACGAGAAAACAACTCGTTGGACGTGGACTTTTTATTCGTTTCAATTATATTCGACGTTTGAAAAATACAAAGTTAAAATTGGCTGCAGACTATATACTACTAGACATGTAGAGTGTGTGACTCGTATAGTTCAATTAAATATATTTTCATTTAATTATATTTTCTATTTTTTGGCGTTTGGCGTTGCAAACGTGAAAATTATTGCCTGACTTAACGATGCCGTGGCAAAGTTCTAGATTTGCACATACACACATAAAACACACACATACACAACACACTTTAAAACAATAAAATAATTAATGCGAAATGTAATTACTCAACCCGGAGCGTTTCTATTTAAGCGTATCATATAAATTTTATTACGTTATAAAATTAAATTGAATTGAACTTGAGCGAGCGAGAAAACATGAAATAAAGACGAGATTCGTGATTTTTAAAATATGATCAGCCAGTATAGTTAGGGTTCATTGCTTTTACAGTTTTCTCCAAGCATAAATATTTTTAAGACTCTTTTCATTTCCTTTTAAATCAATGAAAATATTAATTTCTATTATTATTTGAAACCTATACAAAGTTTCAATATTTGTAATTCAGTCAATCAATTTTCTTTTTTAAGTTCACCTACATTTCTATTGTAATATCCTTAGGATCTCAAAAATAAAATTGCTTATGTTATATAGCAAAGCTTTTTACTTGAACAATTTTTTACTTGAAAGTCAACTCTTACAAATCTATTATGATCATTAGGTATAGGATATTCCAAAACATCATTAACAATAATTTTCGTCTTCAACAATTTTAAATTCAAATTGTGTCAACTATTAATTTAGACCATAGGTTTGTTCCACTTGTCCAGTTGATGGTGTTCAAACACGTCCACGAATGACAAAGAGCAAGGAACATTGACCAAGAGACAAGAGTGAGTGAAGAACATAAAGCGGCAAGTCCCGACTAGTTGACAAACCGGTTATATGGTGTTAAACATACGCGATTGTCACGAAAACGTACGTACATAGCTTGACAGAAAGAAAGATTTCTTCGCTCACTCTTGTCTCTTGGTCAATGTGCCTTGCTCTTTGTCTTACGTGGACGTGTTTGGATCAACGTATGAAACAAACCTTATGTGTATTAATATAATTCTTGAAAGTTATATCTTTTAGGAATGATAAGATTATCTTTACATAGTATAAGCTATTTTAAACAGTGTTATTCCTTATCCAAGTAAATATATTATATTCACTGTGCATTTCATGTAGATCAAAATTTCTCTTTACATCATATCATAAAAATGAATATTCTAGAAGATATCGCCGATTTAAGGAGCGTTGGCAAAGCGACTGGATATTGTACGTCTTACCTGGTGGCTGTTTAATCGCTATATTTTTCTTTTATATATATAAAAATGTTATTTTGGTTCTTATTTAGAACAAAATCGTGAAAAATTCTACACTAATTAAGTATGTAAGGCACATGTACTCTTAAAAAGTACGGTTGGTCTCCCTACACAACAACACTTGTTATGCTAGGATAGCATAACAAGTGAATCCTACAGGAAGCGTCTATTTTCGGTAAGTTTTGTTAAAGTTCGTGAAATAGCATTTGAACGCATTTTTCTCAAGAAAGCCTGACCAATTTTACACAGTAACGAAAGAAATCTCTACAAAATTTAAATTAAAATATTGACAAAGTTTACTGAAAAATAAATATGAATTTCAATTAACACCCGATAAAATTTATAATGAATTTTTTTACAAATATTTGAATTTCTTTATTGTTCATTGTTGAAGATATTAATTAGAAATTAACGTATTAATATAATATACTAAATTTTTACATAATTAACAATTACTTAACGGAACTAATTTTAATGAATTTGTGTTAAAGATAACTAAGATCTTAACGTATTGAATACCATTTATCCTAAAAAAGGTACGGTTCCTGTAGGATAGCTACAAATCTATTCTACTTAAATAGCTGAACGGTTATAAATGATATTTGAAATGAAAAATTTTCAAGTCTAAAGGAACATTTTATAATTAAAATTGTAATGAACCTGTAAGATAGCTAATATCTCTTCCTAGAAAAGTAATTTTAAGGATTTTGATGAACTTGCTTTGGATCTAAAGTCTGATACTATCTACCATATTTTTCTGTCAAAATAGAATAATTTTTAAATTTCGTTGTGAAGGTAGGGAATCAATTAAGTTTAGATACTCACAGCAAAGCGAGCGGGTATCAGCTAGTAATTTATATTCTACAAATCTAAATGCTTCAATTTAAAATAAAACCCAATACCTATAAAATGTCATAAAGTAGCGTAAAAATAAAATTGATGAACCGCATACTGAATACATTTCAACAAAGAAGAATGATACAGATAGAGAATAATGAAAGATAAAGATTTAGATATTTCAAGCTAAATTTTTACCGAATTAAATAATGTTAAAATTTTAAAGAATAAACTAAAAACGAAACAAAAGGTTTTCCATAATCACTTACATCTAAAAAAAAGCCTATTAAGTTCTACATTAAAAAAATTAATTTTGGAAAAAGCCTGAGACTATTAAAATACAATTAAACCGTGCATAAAACGTAGTAATGAATAGTCCTCAGTTACTTTTATTTTTATTATTTCTGGCATTTATTTGTTCATTTCCCTATGTACGTTTCGTATTCTCATTCAAATAATGTCCTGCATCTCCTCACGTCATGCCATTTTATGTATCCACCATGCTTTTTCATCGTCCTCTTGTTTGTAATTTTTTTGGGAACAAATTACATTCAGTTCTATTGCCCACAAGGGTGGCATCAAAACAACAACGATGGTGTTAGCGCTTGAAAATTGTTTGCCGTTCATACATATCTCTAATGTGATTTTTGTTATAACCAGACCATGATAAAAACGAATGGTCTTCACTGCGGAACATTTTACATTTTTCAATAGATCTCTAGAGAATGGGCTTCGGCAAAGACATAATTGCCAGTGTGATTTTAAAGTATTTTTTTAAGAAACTTAATGTTAAAACAATAATAATATTAACAGTAGAAATACTTACGCAAACCACCTCATCTGAACACATTATGGGTCTCTTGGTATCGTCGTATTGTAACATTTCACAGTAGAACCAGCACTGGAACAAATTAAAAACGAGAAAAAACCGATTAATTTAAGCACAAAAACCATATAACTGTAAATATAAAAGGTCGTGCTCTTAAAAAGTGTATTTATTTTTTATGAGATTTTTTTTTTGGTGTGGTGAAGAAAATAATCGTTCAGATTTACTCTGGTTTGCATTGTTCTCGAGTTAGAGTCGAGAAATTCATATATTTCTCCGTTGCATTTGATGTGGTTTCGCATGCAGTTTATGGACACGGTATGGTTGACCATTCGGGATCGACGCGGTCAATTCAAGACCAATAATTATTCCATTATGGTTCAAATCAGGGCATCGTTTCTCGTCATGATTCTAACCCTAGTGGCAACTCCTACTAAACGACAGCCGACTTATGAGCATTTAACCTTTCCATCTTGATTCCCCCTATCCGACAACACAACTTATAACTTGATGCCCCATTTTTTAACCTTTCTTCCTCCCCTTATCTTATACAATAAAAAATTAATTTCAAACTATGTCGAGTGAAATATCGCTCAAGTTTGGATCTAAGGTGGGTCGCGGACGTTATGGGAATAACTATCTCGGTGTCGTGAGATTTGTTGCAACGATAGTTGCACCAACATTGGTCGGTCATGCACCAAACACAATGACGATGATCCACTCTTTACGTCAGTCTATTTCTTTTCAACCAACTACATATCTTTTTGCCATTTCTTCATTTTAATCCAAGTGTTATCATTGACCGTGAACGCCCTCCGAGTTCAAGTTCACAACAATTAAGAGCCATTATTGGGATCGTAAATAAATTTTTGAAATTTTTACAATAATGCAGTACATACCATTGCACAGTCAGGATTTTCCTTGCCCCGACACTTCGTCGTCGACCCGTACTGAAGAAACTGAAAAAAATTGATCAAGTTAAAAATTGTTCAATGTAATATTATTTAAACTTTTAAAGAAATGTATTGGTTTGTCGCAAGGCTTTAGACAAAGGATAATTAAACACCCTCGTCTATTCTTCCTGCACCTATCTTGACTACGGGACGAATACGGTTTATTTCTCGTTAGCTCCGTTCCTTTTAGATTATTAGTCTCTTGGGCCACATAAATTTCACAGAAAGATACATATACAATGGGTTTGCATGAATATTGTATTACATTATCTCTACGGTCGCCGCGTTCTAAACCTAAACATGTTCAACTGAACTCTCATTGATGGCTGAAAATTAACACCATCTTGTTCGTTTGATAAAAGATTAAGAACCGACTGAGAAGCCGGACAAGTAAACGACGTAGATTTGAGATTGAGATGTTAATTTTATCATGACTGTAATAATAATATAAGGAAGATATAATCAAATATTTGATTAGGATGCAGACTGAAAAGTTTCAAATTTGGAAGGAATTTTGAAGGACACGTTAAGAAATGGAACAGGTGAGCATACAAATGTGAGTTTGGTTTTTATTATTGACAAAAGATTTGAAAAAAATCTGAAAAGTTTTTGAGGGTGCTTGAAATGTTTATCTTTACTTCCTGGCTTTTGTGTTTCAATTTTGCAAATATTTATCAACCAGCAAACCTGGTACAGTTCCGCCCCTGAATTTTGTTACGAATTTCGGTTGGAAATTAAAGATTTCTAATGATAATAGCTACGTTTTAAGGCACGCTTTTAAACTAAAATTATTGTTTAGTTGAAAAAAGAATCTTTTTGAGATACTAAAAGCTTTTAAAGTTTGTCAGATAAAAAAAAGCACGTTGTTGTTTTACTTCCAACACTACTTCCGTGGCACACATACATGTAATTTTCCAGAAAACGTCTCGCCTCAGCGTCAAATATTTTATAATATTGAAAGTTAGTTGTTCGTTTAAAAACAATTTAAAAAGTTTTGTACGTTTTAAAATTTTCATTGTTCAACATTTTAAAAGTTGAAAGATTTCATCGTAGCGTTCCTTTCGCGCACTACATCCCCATTGCAGCACGTCACAGCCCGGTACCCACTTCTTTCTTCGGGACTATTCAAAAAGGATTATATAAATACTTTGTACATTTGAAATAAAACTTTTCACAACGAAATTAAAACTAGAAATGCGGTGATTTCTTAAGATTCGTTTTGGACATGGAGTTTAAGAAATTAAAACACGAGGAAAAAAGCTACTTTACACTTTATAACGAGGAGGATGTAGTAAGTTTTATTTGAGAAATTTACTCTTGCGATTAAAAAGTTTATTTTCAGCCGTTACTATTTCTGTGAAGACAGAGGATATAATTTAACGTGCGACATGATGACGGGTTCGTAAAATCTCACTTTTCCCATCTGGAATGCTCAATGAAATTTGACTAGTCCTAACATCTGGGATACGTATTTTTCTGGAGAGAAAAAAATATTTATCAGTTTTTACCCCACTTATGTAACACTTAGTTTACGAGCCAAAAATTATTTTTTAATAGGCCCTGAATAGTAGACATAAATAACTCGACGATGAAGAAATTGTAAATGTCAACTTTTAGATAAAATGTACTTTATGACAATTATCGAGGATTTAAAATCTAAAAATAATTTATGCTCGAGTTCTATTCTATTTTAAAAAAGCAACGGTAATTCGTTGCGGTATTTGTGTAACTATATCAGAGTTAAGCTTCAGTGAAAACCTCATCCATTCCATAAACGCGAATCAAATTAATAAAACAAAGCTTATCGAATTATGATCCATTAAAATATACGCGAATGTATTGAAATACGTCCATCAAGAGATATGCTCGTGAATATATAACAGCGAAAAAAAAAATAGAAATGCAAAAATGACGTAATAGTAAAGCCGATAGTTTTCTCACTTCGAACAAAGTTTTAATTTAACTTCCTTTTTTTTAATATATAGTTTAAATCATTTTACAATTAACCGCATTAACGTTCGCTCAACTTCTTATACAATATGTGTAGACGTTTACGTTCATAAAGATCTTGTTTTTCTCCGGTAAATACTGGAAATAATAGCCAGTTTTTTTCTTCGTTTGCTATTTTCGTTCTGTCGTTGCCGTCTATAATACCGGAGCCTTATTGTTTTAATAAGACGGTTTAATGAATATAAATTAGCAAATGTCTGGGTGGTTGGAGTCATCATAACGACCGTGACGTCAATATATTTATAAATGCATCTTATGAATTTTCAATGTGCCCATTTGTTATTATAAATCCTTCGCTCTAATCATTGATTCATGCTCGTCATGCTCACTATTAAATATTTCAAATTAAATTCATAACTATTATACAATTTGTATTGGTAATTTCCTAATAAAATTATTAAAAAAAAGGTTTCTTATTTAAGAATAAAACGAATACATAGTACTGGCTATTAATTTCTTGTGCAATTCAACGATAAAATCCACATTGGTAACTGTAGCATAACAGCTGTTGCAATGGGGCGGAGGATTTTGGCCTTAGCTCTCCTCCTCATTTAATAACATGTTCTTACGAAGAATCGCAGACTTCTGAAGTCCATTTCTACGACTATACGTTCGCAAACACCAGCCGCCACAAACTTTGATTGTATCAATAATTGAAATATCATATTTGTAATTTTTTACTCTCATCCAGCAAATCCCTCCTTTGAAATTATATTATTCATATGCAGCCAATGCAACTCCATACGAGTGCATATACATACGGTGCAATCTCATCCTCCATTTTTCCATCATCTTCTTGTCAATTGCGGTAATTTTTTTATCAGATTTTATTTAATATTGGTAAGAACTTAATTATTATTATCACACCCAATGACGTCTACATTTTCTCATTTTGATCTCTTTATCATTGGTAAAACGGCGGCCCCGTTGCATAAATCATTCGCCATCGATTTCTTGATACGGCGAAACGTGTCATTATATCATTTAAATTACATCCTTCCTAAAAACAATATGATGCAAATGGAAAAATAAATCACGTTTAAATTTTATTAATTCAAAACCGTCACAGATTATTCGTAATCTCCCATACACACACATGCATTTTATATGCAAACAACTGCATTTTTGCTGCATTTGAACTCTGTTATTATTTCTTATCCACTCCACACTGCATATTTATAGCGTTATAATTTTTTATCCGAAAAACTAAACAATAGAGTTTTATATTAAATTGAAACAAATAGAGCATATAAAATGCATTTGCATAATCCAAATTACTACTGACTGCCATTGCTACTACAACTAATCGGATATGATGGACGAAGAGGACGCCAAACCTGGATAATTCCTCATACCCGGGCGCTGTTCAACATACCCACTATATTATACTATTATTATTGTGTTATTATTCAAAGCAATTGCACATTTAAATTTTATATTTTATCCAGCATGCAGGCAAACGCATAAAGTGTATTTTATTATCGTTGTTGACTGAAACGAAACGATGAAATAACAAATGGTAGAGATATGAGTAGGATAACGTTTCGAGTTTACAAAAAAAAAAATCATAAATAAATAAAAAGTTGCAACAATAGCCTAGCCTACGTATGATGTACCTACATAGTTTAAAAAAAAGCACTTATAGAAACGTGCAAATTATTAAATAAAGAATGACTATTTATTCAAAGCTGAAAAAAATAGATATTTAAATTATTACTGACTTTTCAACGATATTTTTAGGTGATATATTTGTAATCAAACAATGAAATAGTAGATACTAAAATATAGATTTAATAACTAGGGTATATTTTTAATATTGTATTTTGCAACTATGAAAATGGTGGAAAATAGTTTTATTAGGTCTGGTATTTTCACGTCTTCAATTGTTGTGAATTAATGTGAGCCAAGGTGTAAAATTGGGATTTTGAAATGATGTTATATTATTTTTTTCACTTGTTTTTGGGTATTAAGTTTATTATAGTTTTTGTTTATCGGCATTTCCTTGGAAAAATTATTTACATTCTTAATGTGGAAGAGTGCGAGAGGACATGATCCCTATATTTAACTTCCTTCGTGGATGTTTGTCTGAATTTTATTTACATTTGTTTTATAAAAAAAAAAAAAAAAAAAACAAAGTTAAAAGTAAAAATGATGAAAGCCTAAGATGCTTTTCTGGGTTTTCGGATTTGACGGTCGCTAATGACCATAGTAGTTGATGCAACCTTAAATAAACCTTAAAAAAATAAAATTGTATTTTATTTTACTGTTTACTAAACGTTGACCACCACTTCTGTAATTGTCCTTTTTGGATTACCAAATAATCTTACAAAAGAGACAAATATACAGATACATACTATAGGAAACCCACATGTGGTTCGAAAACTGTAGAAGTCAATTTTATTAAAAAAAGAAAAGATCTGCTTATTTCTTATTTTTGTCCATGTTTTATCTTACTCTTGCAGATTCACTACTTGGCTAGATTTTAAAGCTGCTTACTTAGGTTGCTTTCCATTTATTAACACAGAGCGACTCTGCGTTACATTGCAAAACACTGCCAAAATGAAATAGAGTTATCTCAAAATAATACTAGAGCGACTAGAGCAAATACTAGAGTGCATTTTTTGGTTTTTTAATACCAACCTGAAGAACCAGAATAATTAATAAGCATAGGGAATCATAGGCAGAGAAGAGAATTCTTCTCTTTTGTGTTGGTAATCCTGGGCAAACACGGTGAAACACGGCCTTTTCGAGTGTCGCGCAGTGTACAGCCGTGTTCGACATTGTAATAAATGGAACGCGCTGTGTCGAACACTGCGTTACACAGAGACGTTTTTGGTGTAAATGGAAAGCAACCTTAAACTTGAGGCTTCTTGGCCTAAATTTGACCCAGTCAAACTCAAGCCAAATATCAAATCAATTTAGCATTGACCTTAGAAGTTATTCCATTAACTATTATCAAGCACAATTAATTTCAACGTATGTGTAACTACTTGACATGATGAATCCCTTCTTACTCTTGCATTGGTGCTGAAGGAACATTCATTTTTTTTTTAATTTAACTCCAAATTAATGCATTTCTAGTGTTTCTTTTACCACTGAAAATATTATTGACCTCTTGATAGATTATAATTGGTAAAAATCCACGAATGGCTAGTTTTTAGTACTTTTACATCCGACTAATCTCCCAAGCATATTTATGATCAACCAAGCGATTGCATTAGACAAAACAAAATAAATCTAGCCCGGCACCTACATACTTTAGGCTAGTGGAGCCCAAACATTTTACGCTTAAGAGTACATTGTATAATTTGGTCAGGTGCAACAGCAATTTTTTTTTAATTTTATTTACGAGTCAACAACAATTGTTGTGCAAACAATTGGACATTTTTAAATAAACTATGATTAACATTTTAACTTGTAAATGACGCGTAGATAATATTGCGACATGAATAGCAATAAGACCCAGCCGCATAATTGCTACACTCATAATGTAGCTACTCATTAATAAATCAAATTAAAGATCTTTTTTCTTTGCATTGTAGTATATGGGTGCCAATTTAAAAGTGCCTATGTACCCAGCGCAATTAGAAGCGAAAATAGCTGTTAAAGATGAGATAAAGTGAGAGAGAGTTAAAGCGCTGCGACATTTGTCAGACAAGAACAGCGAGTGTTTGTGCTACAAGTTTTATCTCGATGGCGTGTCTCAATCTATTGAAACACGCAAAGAGTTTAAAAACTCACAAGGCTGGTATTCGCTATTTTTGTCTGAAAAATGTCGTCGCGCGATCGCTCACTTTATCTTATATTTACAACATCTTTAACAGCTATTATCGCTTATTTGCGGGCACTTGTAGATTGGTACCTTTATATCACCATGCACAGAAAAAAGAGCTTTAATTTGATGGATAAATGGTTAAGCTACATTATGAGTGTAGCAATCATGCGACCGGATGTTAGGCTACAATGCTTGACAATCAATGCTTTATTCGACATTGAAATGTTTGACTTGATTTCAAGTACAATTTAGGCCAAGTAGCTTAAAAATGAAGTCACGCACATTTCAATTCAAGTCAAGTAGTGAATTACTAATCACATATTTTTTCAATGAAAAGTTCGAGTATATTATTAATAATATACTAAATTTTTATTGCGTTTTTATGAGAAATAGCAAGCTTTGTAACATGCTTCTTAAAATGTTTGGAAACCCCTGGTTTAGGTTTTAAAAGGAGGACTAAGATAGCTTTCGGATTGATGGTCATCAAGCATGATCAGGTAGAGTCAATATTTCAAATGTAGACGGTCAAAATTTGGGTTTGATTATATACGTATATATACGCATTATAAACAAATTTTACAGATTTTTCCAACACCAAATAAATTGATTGAACACACACAGACACACAAATATATAGATTTTAAATCTCAGTTGTTCAGTTTGACCACAGACTTCAACCATATTCCCAATGTCATTATTTAAACAAAATATTGTGAGAGGAATTTAAATTTTGAAATTATAATTATTGAAATTGAAAGAAACAAATTTACCCAATTATTTGATTATTGAGTATTATTATTAAAAATATATTTTTACATAATATACTATAACATATTTTTAAATATTATGTTTATTTATTACAATATTTCGCAGAAAGGAATCTATCCTCCGTTGATCGAGCTTAATTCAAAGTTTTAAACAGGACTTATGCAGCCTATTTCCAATTTTTTATCTTTGGCTTTTAAATATAAAAATCTAAACATAAAAATACTTTTGTTTTACTTTTGAACGAAAAAAACTCACTTCAAAGTACCATTAGGTATGTAAAAATTGTAACGAATTATGGTCGAATTTCGACCACTGGACGACCTCTAGTTAAATTTATAAGATAACTTATTTTAATGAGATATTCTGATGCAAAGCAATGATTAGTTCAAGAAAGTTACTACAACTCATATAATTTAATATAAGTTCAAGTTAATTTTTCATAACATCATTTAAAAATAAATATCAAAAAAAAGGAAGTAACCACTTCAATTTTTCACAAAATAAGTTACTAGTCTCTACTTACATTCAACAGAAATATTTCATTTTTATTTCAAAGTTAATATTTCACAATATGGGTCAAGGTTGATATGTGAAGTTTACAAACATTAAAATTGAGTTATATTGCAACACCGTTTTGATTCAAAAAAACACTGACAAGAATTGTAGTCAAATGAAAAATGCGATAAAATCTTGTTTACTCGCAAACATAATTTATATTTATCTTAACCATCAATTTTGTTGTAATATTTTATTTTTTATTCCAATAACATTTTTATTCTTTTTTCTCTTAAATAAAAGTTGTTCCACTGAGAATTTATCATAAATAAAAACATTTTAAAAATATTAGTGGAAATAAGAAAGATGTAGAGCTAGGATAATTTTTTTTTTCGTTTAGTTTCTTTTAACTAGTGCTCGATTGTCACCGACGTTGATTCGAATAAATGACAAAATGAATGAATAATTTTCAATGCAAATTTACTTCGGCGAAACGATAAAGAAAAGTAAACGCGGACGTTAAGCTCGTCCATAGTCTAGACAATTAAACAAACAATGAAAGAAACGGAACGCATATTTTACAAATTAAACAAGATACATTGAAAATTATTAAAAAAAAAAACAGTTATATCTTGACGAGAAAAACTAAAATATTTTCATGTGATTAAATTGGTTTTTATGAGTATAATTTTGGCGACTATATGCAATTGCGATAAGGTCGATAACTACGACAAATCATGTTAGCATCTGGCATGAAGACGAGAGTTGTTTGAACATTGTTTTATAAATGTCCATAGCAGAGGTATCTGCTAATGAAGATAATGCTCTTTGTACAAAGATATTAATTATAGTTAATGCACCAATGGGATTTCATTCTTCATCTTATTTCCACTTTTATATATACACATCATAACTATCCATGTTAAATTTAAATATTAAAAGACAAAACCGACCGTGACAAGTTCTTCCTTTCCTGTCTTCTCTGGCAATTAGTTCTTATCCAATTTTCACAATTTAAGTTAAAAAAATTTATCAAGGCGAAATTTTCGTAATTGTCGTGAAATAAATGTTATTATCTCTTTGTCGGAACAAGCTGCAACCAGTAAGAATGTTCCGAGTCAATTTCATACGTTTTGTCGGCAATATGGCAAAAAAATATGATAAGTTTTTGATTAATTAATTGAGGGCCCGTTTGCGATGTTGATTTGAAAATGCGAACGACATTGCTCTGTCAAATTAAGTGCATAATTGGATATAGATAGATAATTTTATCAATTATGTTCATTCAACTCGCGCAAAAATGCAGTCAACGGTCAAAACGAACAAGCGCATAATGTAATTAACAAATATTTGCTTCATTGACTTGATATCGCTGAATTTTTTGCCAAGTGTTCACTTACCGTATTCATGCAGTCCACTCGACATTTTGCAACGGGCAAACTTTTTTCCAAAACATGATTGAAACTGCTTTCGATTATAGTTCGAGCCAAAACCGAGAGAAAATTCACTGTGAATAGCGCGTAGAATAGTTTTGAGTTCATTTTTTTGATTAGTTTAATATCACAGAAATATTATAGAAATGCAACTGAACAACTCTCACTTTTTCATTCGACTATTTTACGTTTTTCGAGAAGAGTAGACAGACGAACGATCGTAAGTACACACAAATTATGAATGAATTGTAAAAGGTCCTAAACCAACCGAATAAGGGGTGATATGTACAGGTAAATTTCATTATTAAATTATTCGCATAAAATCCCCAATATTCAAACAAATTTCCAAACTGACCCCCCGTGGTTAGTCCATTGAAAAAATCCAGTGGTGGCGATCCTATTTGAAAACACATTTCAACCCAGGACAGTTTTATGTTTGATTTTTTTCGGCAAATTCTAAGAATTTGCGAAGGATATTAGAGGCTTATGAATAAAACTATTTTCATAGTAAAACTTTAAAAGCCTTTTTGCAGTAGGTAACCAAAATGATTTTAGCAATAACACGCTGTCACTGAGTGTTTTAAAGATGGTCAAACATATACATCATAAATTTGTAAGCCCGACTTCCGTTCTAATGTCTCCATTAGACCTGAATTTATAAAAGTGTAAAGTGTTCGAACAAATTAATTACTAATAGACTGCTTTGAATTGTGCCGCTTTCGACAATTATAATTTAAATTTCCCAACATTTTTTGTAGTAAATTCATAAAGATAAAAACTTCCTGAATCGCCATCCTGTTTGAAAAATTGCAGACTCGTTTTAGTTTCTCTTATGCTAGTATTTATTTTATGGAAACCAAAATCGATTCAGAAGCGTCGATAACTTACTAATTTTATACAGACAAAAGTTTATCACATTTTTGCTTCAGTATGGAACATACTTTCCTTATAGAAAATCCACCAACCTCCCAAACTCCATAACAAAATGCCTAAACACACAGAAAGGAATCAGTAAAACAATAACTTTCTTCGCAAAAATAGAATTATCTGATGAAAATCTAAAAATTCTATTTTAAACTTCGAGTCCTTGATGGCCACGTAGTTAAAAAATGACTCGTAAATAAAAAAGAACAAAAAAGTTTATCCTATATCAGTTTAAATTTATATCGCTTGAACTTAAGTTCAATCAGATGATATTTTAGTTAAGATCGTTTTTTACTCGTTTTAAACTTTTTCAATTTTGCTCTTTCCTACAGATTTAGTTTCACATAGAAAATTACGAAAGAGCCGGTATTTTTTTTTTGAAGCCAATATCCGCGAGAAAGAGCAAAGCTGAAATTCCAATTAGCTTTTTAGCTTTAGCTTTCCGAAAACCAGAGGTACAAATGAAAAATAAAACTTCCTTTTTTCCCTGAAATAGACTCTTCTGACCAAAGGTCTCACACTCTGAGCTCCCACCATAGGCTTCTTTTACATAAGGAACTTTAAAATCTGTCAAGAAAATCTAAGAGAGACATAAGTTTTCCATTATTTTGGGCCAATTGGCGGGCGAAACGTAAATTGGACTTAAAAAATTTTAAATAAAAACCAATTATTATAAGTTTGTTTGCGGGTCTCATTCTGAACCGATTACGAATCAGTTTAAGCGGATTTAGGATAATCGCCAAGCGCATACACGCTTATGAACTGGTTAAGGATTATTTTTCCGTGAACGAGTTTAAAAATGTTCGGAAATAAGACGAGGATTAACGATTAAATTTAACGTTGACAGTACGTTGACAGACGTTGATGCCTCGTTCACACGAGTCAACTTCAGTTGACCGATTTTAGTTGGTCGATCATAAGTTGAATGAGAAACCTAGTGTGATGACTCGTTCAAACTTTTGTTGATCCACTAAAAAGTTGATCACGGTTCTCACACGAGGTTCTTCATTCATCTTTTGTTTATCAACTAAAATCGGGCAACTAAAGTTGATTCGTTTGAACGCAGCATGACAGCTAAACTGGATTTTGAACTAGCCACGATTTAACTAACTGCGGATAAGTATATGAATCGAATTTTTCGTCCTAAAAAAACCGAGGATCGCTAGAACCAATTCTGAATAAGTTACGATTGATAAATCGTGGCTAGTTCAGTCCAGTTTCGCTTTCAACGTTAAATTCAATTAACAATTTTCGTGGGTTCTCGTTTAACCTCGTCTACTTCTGAATATTTTTAAACTCGTTCACGGAAAAATAACCCTTAATCAGTTCATAAGCGAGTATGCGCCTGGCGATTATCCTAAATCCGTTTGAACTGATTCGTAATAGGTTCAGAATGAGACCCACGAACAAACCTATATTGTTGAAATATATTGGTAACAACTCACTGTAGTCATTATAGTAAGATATTGTCTAATGTTGGTAGTTTGATTTTCTCTTCAGAACAAATAAAAATAAAGAATAAATATTGTGACTATCAAACCCCTGCCTCCGAACTTAATTCAACTGAACCACTATAAGCGTTAAGATTGATATTTCCATAAATCTAATTTTTAACGTGAAAGCAACACCTCTTGACCAACCCTTAAAACATATCACGTGTTAAAATAATGAATATATATCGTAACGATAGAAATTCGTCCCTAATAATTTGAACAAACTCATTCATGTCCATCATTCATGATCAAATATTTGAACAAAACAAACATATTATGCCTCGTTCAAACATTAATTCGAGGATCAAACTGGGAGTGACCGAGGGATTAACCCCACACAAAACTGATCTGGATTTAATGTTTTTTTCTTTATTCACCCGAAAAAAATCATCGTTGACACCACCACTGTGTGATTAACAGACGACGATTTCAAGATTTTTTCCTTGAAAAAGTTTTCAAGAAAATCAATAAATCATTGGTACGTTAAAACCTTCATCCATATGCCAATCAAAATTTTTTTTCTCTTGCAATTATGGTATGTTGCGGTGTGTGACTCAGCAATAATTCACTATAAAATAAATAATTTATCGAGCCTTAGATTTGATTTATTGTGTCTGTTTTTTGGACAATGTAATATAGACTTGCAAAAAAGGATGTCGAGAGAAGAAAAATAAAAGGGGCTATGTCTTCAATAGTTTTTGAAAGTTCTATAACATCGTATGTAATAGAAACTTTCTAGTAGCGACCTTTTTTTGCTTCTTTATCTAACTATTTGAATTGAAACGTCGCTTGATTTCGTACATAAAGTTTATATGTCAATAAGTTTAACTTTTCGGTTTTGTCGTGTTCCATATTTTCTTGATGGACTCGCTGGGAAATTGAAAATTTTCTAGGAACATTTCAACTTTATAGATTATCAAGTTCAAGGCGTTGGCACATTTCGAGTTCCGATATGTATGTATATACCTAAACTTATTACATATTCTCAAAAAATGTAGTACCTACCTAAAGGATATTATATTTCATAGGGCAATAAGTTCGATGGTGCAAGCGGTAAGAGCATTCATGAGGTTGGGGAGAAAAAACGACTTATTTAAATATAATAAAGATGCAAATAGCGAATAGTATATGCATGCGAATATATGATAACAAAACCACGAAAATCGGAAATAACCCATCTTTCCCCTAAGCTCAATCTAAAAAACGTATAGAATGGGGAAACGCAATTCCAATCCGATATTCCATAGAACCAGCTCTAATACAATAATAGAATATGACGACGTAGACGAAGCTAAAGGAAAATGATGATGTAACAAACCCCTTATATAAAACACTTTTCACAAATCGACATTATATAATATTTAATATACATTGACAAGAGGTGAGGGCGGATAAAGAGAAGATCTTGTGAATATATAGACAAACCTGAAGCCACCAGTTCGGTTCATGGCGTTCTTGGTTTCCTCGTCTTTTTACCAATGCCATGGGAATACTCAAATATCTCTAAAAGTTGAGCATGCTTTCGTATCGTCTCGAACATAAGACATACCACTACAATTTCAAATCCAAGCTAACAGTATGGTGATAATATAAAAAATATATATGCTATGGTTAATGTTAGCTTGTGAAAACTTACAACAGTAAAAGGAAAAAATATAAAGCTCGTGTTGCTGAATCACTGACGTTGATAATAAAATATCGTATATATGGCATTTCCGATACGTGTAATATATCTTACCTAGGTATCTTCGACGTCTTCGCGCGCCATGGCTTATCAAGTTGCATTTCAATTTTTATACCTTCGACGTTACATTTATGTTAAAAGTTACAGTTAAAGCATGTAAGGTGAAGAAAATTTTTATCGTTGTTTTTTTTCCTACGTCACTACATAAAAAATTAAAATATTCAAAGGATTTCGAATTTGATTTTATGATCAATACAAATTTTTAATTCATTTTGATCAAATATTAAAATTGAATGCTTCAAGCTTCTGGGTATTGATTTTTTTCGGTTGGCTTTATTGACACTTTCGCACTCTTTTGAATATTCTTGTGCTCGTTTAAATTTTTTCCGATGCTTCTTGTTTTTTTTTTACGACATTTCAAGTGATTACGCCACGATTTACGATGGTCGTCTGAATGTGTAAACGATGCTATTGTGAAATTTTCGTATACCTCTGTACATATCCATGGATGGAAATTGAATTCGAGCGAAAAGAATGAGAAGGCGTGTTATCATCGTTCTCGATTCCATATATATTTATTATAATTTTCTCGCAAAATGTGTTGTTAACATATCTGTTTACGATACGCTTTTAAGCACAAATAAATATTTTGAATTGTTGAATTCATTTTGGCATTCCGTCGTCCATTTTCTCTTTCCAATGCATTTTTCGTCGAATAGAAACACTGAACATTTTCGAGTTGAATTCTTGCATTTTTCTCTGTTCAAATGAATTGTGAATAAGAAATGACTTTGTGCTCTTAAAAATGTTGATTCTATTGCAGTTTTTTCGAGTTTGTATTTTATCTTTTTTTACAAGTTCGATTCAAATAACTCAGAAATCACTAAAATCATCTCATATTATTTCTCAAAGGTATTTTTCTGTGGAGCGCCATATTTTCTTTAACACTTTTAATGATTGAAATATTATTTTAAAGATCACATATCCGCTAATGCCGAAAAATAACCAGACAGGTACCTACATCTAACATAACTTATTGTTACCCGTAAAAAAACTTCAATTTTAATTAATTAATGTAAGACGTCTACTCTTATGTTTTAAGTAGATTTATTTAATATTCAATTTTTTAAATCAAAATATTATTAATTTCGCACAAAAATTGCCGTCCTTTACACCAGAGATCCTAAGCTAGAATTCCAATGGAAGCCCCACACTTTACGTAGTTGGATTTTTGGATTTGGTGGTCCCTAATGACCATAGCAATCTTAGCAACCTTAAATAGCAAAAACAAAATGATTTTGAGATTTTTTTAAATTACTGTAGCTCCAGCTACTAAGGCTATGTCGCGACTTGGTCAGCACGTCTTTATGGCTCGTCAACACTTCAGAAAACCCGGACTCTCTGGATCTAAATTTATTGGAGGCAGCGGCAGATGTTGGGCCGAGCCACATCCCGTCAGGAGTCGCTCAGCAGTCAGTGGCTCGCCACAGGATGGACATTGAGGCCTCGATACCCCAGTTAATAGGAAGCTGTGAGTGAGCTTAGTATGCCCAGTTCTAAGGCGAGTAAGGACCACCTCCCTTCGTCTTCCGAAATCACCAAATTTAGGTTTTGAGATTTCTTTTAATTTAAAAAAAAACATTTTAATTAATAAAATTCGTTCCGATAAAATGATAATCAGTCATCACCCCTCCCCCTTTATACCATGGAAGCCCTCTAACAATATTACTTCAGTGATAAACGTGACGCAACTCGAACTTAGCGAGACTTTATGATTTCTTAATTTTTATTTTTTTTTACGTATGGAAAATGGAAAAATTTTTGTTGCACAATTATTAGTAATAGCTGAAATAGAATAGGTATGAGTTAAAAGAATAAATACTAAATATTACAGAGATTCTCAATCTTCTAAAGTAAATAGTACCTTGTAGGGGAAAGAGGTTTAAAAATACAGAAAAGGTGTTTAGAAATACGTGATTTATGGATGGCTCCAAAAATGTAACGGTAAGTAAAAAATATCCAGGTGAACTAGCAGATAAATATTTTGGAAAAAAACGCCCTAAAAAGTTTCTTAATTCTCAAGTTGAAACTGTTTTTTTTTTATTTCCTGTTAATCTTTTTGATTAGTTTTTTCATTAGTAAATATTTTTGAGACAGAATGTAAATAATTCTTTAAATTATTATGTTATATGTTTGCTATAAACTAGGCTAATGCTTATGTTATCAATGCTAACTATCGTCAATTACAAAACCTTTAACAATTAAATCATTTAGAGCTAAAAGATTCGTGAAACAATCTGGGAAAATAAAACATTTCATATATTTATCAACAATTTAACATTCGCGTTAACATTACACGTACCACTGATTGAGAACGTCTCATCTATTAAATTGATAAATTGTTGTTTTAAATTTAAGGTTGGTGTGCATAAAAAATAAAACAACTGTAGGATATTAAACTATTAAAAATGATCCGAGATTCGCTACTTTACTTGATTATTAAGTTATTTCGTTATAAATTTCAAGCTACCTATTTGACTTCGAATCAAGTGACACTTAAATTAACATTTAAATATTTAAGTCAGGTCAAGCATTGAATTTGAAAATAATTTTATTTTAAAGTTTAAATATTAAACTCAATTCATTGCACAAGTATCCAAATACTTGACTTGTAATTATACATATTTACATTATTAACGAGTTAATATTATTTACTAATGACTAATAATATCTATTATAACAACGTTAACATTTTAAAACTCATGAAAGATCAGCTAATATTTGAAATGTGCGAATAAAAAAGCTATTTTACGATTATCATCACATGAGATATATTCAATATATAAACTATACCTTTGTATCATGAATTCTTAAACACACCGTATATGAATAAGAATCTCATAATTTTCAGCACGTGATTGATTTATTTCAATCTCAAAACGTTAATAATATCTACACATAAAAATTTTTTAATTTATTTTTTGTTTAAAATTCTTAGAAAGATATTAAATTATGCTAATCATCATATTTTATATTTTTTCAAATTTAAATAAGATTTGTAAGCCATTTGTTTTATATTCGTATAGCGTGATGGTTAATTAATAATTTATATTTAAAACGACAAACCAATAAAAAAGGTTATTTCGTTTATTTCCGTTTTATTTTATTTTTTATATAGCTAAGTGTAATTTTAACTAATTATGAAATTTGATGAGTTATTTTTTGGAATCAAAACCTAGTTTTCTATTATTATGTTTTATGTAAAGTACAAAATGTTAGTGCTAAGACATAAAAGTCTTCGTGACTAAAATTTTTATTTCTATAGACTTAGTGAGATGATTTTATAAGAGGAGATACAATTTGTATCCAAGCCGCGTAGAAAAATATTTTTATTAAAAGGATGCTTAATGTTCAAGGTTAATTAATTGAATTACCGTTTTTAACCGATTAAAGTTAAAAAAAATTTTTAAAAGAAGACCGCGTAAGTTGAATGTCATGTTTGCTTTACAGCATGTACTTTCGTGTTCAGTCACCTGACTTTTTACATACTGCTGTAACTCATGCAATATAAAATTTTCTTTAACAGCTTTAAAATTCCCTCACAAATTAATTTTATTTTTCCATTCAAAATCAAACTAAAGCAATTTTCAATTGCGACTATCGTTTATTCTTCGTCAATCTTATTTGGTCGCTATACTCTATATGGTATTACTTTTTCTTAAAACTTGTTGATATACAAGATAATATTATTTCTTGTTAATCTTCATCATACGGTTAACGATTATCGAGATACCAATGGCTTATTTACGTGATTAATTAAAACCAATAATACCTACCATAAGCGTATACAGCTTTTGGTCTAAGGAAGAACAAACTCTTGAGTAAGTATTCTATAGATACGATATTTTTATTGGGATCTATTTTTTTTTTGTTTGTTCTAATTATGAAAAATATTATCAATTTGTATAATTTATGGTAGGTATCTTTTCAAGCCCTCTTACTTTATCAATTTCTATAAATGTAGCACCAATTTAAAGGAAACAATTAAGGGTTTGTAAAAATGTTATTTCGAGCATTAAAGTCAAAGGTATCGACAGTTTACGGTTTCGTCATAAAAGTCCAAGTAAAAAATCGAAATTTAAATTCATTTTAAAGAAAAAATGTGTCGTCACTAAAACGAGAAAGGCTACTATAATTTTAAAACTCGATGGGGATAGGTTGATCTATGTTGGGATCTTATCATTTAGACTACTAAGTAACATAAATTTCTTCCAATTTCAATAAAAAATTCTAATTTTTAGAGAATATACTTAATAGTACGTGATCATTTTTAAATAGGAGCCCATATTTTTTTTTCATCTACAATACACTTGTACTTAAGAATAAAAGCATAAAGCTCCAAGGCAAGTGCCCCTTTTCGGTACGTTTACGATACTTGCTCTTTCTGTGGAACTAGAACAGAACACAGAACTAATTAATTAAAAAATTGCAAACAAATTCCAATCTCTCTCTCGTTAGATTTTTCCAATCAATTATATTTTCCATTACAAGATAACTGATATTTATTTCTTTTTAAGAATTCATTTTCTCTCGGCAACTTAATAAAAAGTATGAGAGAAAAAAATGCATATAATAAAATTCAACGATGTAAACGTGTGTATAACAATTTAAATCGTGTATTCCTTTAATGTTTATGCTGTTGAATGGAAAACGAAATGGGAATGCACCTATACACAAAAACGAGCACATATAAAACATGGAAGACGTGGATAACGTGGATGATCATCGTAGTAGTATTAGTCCATCTATGCTTTTGTTCTTATTTGGTTGTTGTGATGTTCCCAATGTTCTCCAATTCCCGTGCTGCGAGTGAACCTGGCTTCATTCCAGAGGAACGGGAGCTTGCTAATTATGTCTTTATAACGACTGCATACAAGCTCCAGAACGACGTCCATCTAGCACTATCTCTCCCTTATAGTTACTCATTCTTGCGATGCGATGCAATATTATACCGTTACAACCCCCGACCATTGGTAGTCACCATTCCGTTTATTTTGTCTCTCTTCGTTCTCCATACGTTTAATTTTTGTGTCTATACATCACTATACTTTTTTAAAGCTTTTATTTCATGAGTTCGTAGAAATTATATTTTGTTTCGTGCTTGGTAATGATGCGACTTAATTAACAATGATATGGTAATTAAATTTTTTGCACGGAAAAATGATAACTATCAAGTGCAATAAGCAAGACGCTAATTTTTTCGATACATACCTGCTATATTTTTTTTTTTTTTGTTAATATTTTTTATAAAATTTTATAAACCTGTAGAATAAATATAAATAAATAAATAAAGATAATAAATGTAGTTTGTCATAAGAAAATATACACCCATAAAAACATTTCTTGGGAAAATTATTACTTTTGTTAAATCTTTATCCTGCAGTTTTGTTTGCTAATTGTTAAAAGATAAAACTTAATTTTAATTATAGATGCTGCTTTTTTAAATTTCATGTTTAAGAAAACCAATAAAGATTGAAAAAGTTGGACTATCTAAGTTGATGAGATAAATTAAAATAATTTAATTAGTACGTTTAACATCTTATTTAATTATTGCACTTTCACTGAAGTAAAATAATGAATTAGCATGGTAGTTGTACCTACATCTAGGGGCTCACATAAAATTAAAGGTGTTTTCAGATTGCAAAAATCTCTATACATCCTGCAGACAAGAAATATTTTGTTTTGAAGTTTTTACTTTCATTTGATTTTTTTTTAGATTTTTTTATGTATACATAATGTGTATGACAAAGTAGAATTTTGTGATCAATTTTTCACCACCCTCTCACCTGTTAATCGTAAAAATATTTTTTGAGTTTTATAAAAAAATTTCAAATTTATTTAATTTTTTTGTAATGAACCTATTTAATTGATCGAAAAAATTTCTTCCTTAAAATTTATATTTTTAGATTTCCATCCGTATACGTATAACAGAACCATGATTTTAAAAAAATCGATCTTTCGTCCCCCGCCATAATGAAATGGTACCTAACTCTTTGGAGGCTGACAAGAGGACCTAAAAATTTTCAGATTCATTAAATAACCCGAATTGTATTGATGTGTTACTATTTATTTTTGTAATAATAATAATTCTATTCCTAAAGAAGACTAACCTGTGGGATTGCATATAGTAGGTAATAGACCGATAATTAATTAATCAATCACCAACATAAAAAAAAAAAAACTATTTACAACTCTGTCCTGGTCGCTAATAACTAAGTATATAATTCTATACCTAGATTACACGTTTCAACATAAGAGCTGATTTACAACGCCTGACGTCACATCGTCAAAGACAACTTCTAAAAGACTCCTCAACATTCAATCATATATAGGTACATAACATTATACTTATAATAAGATTTTTAGTAGGAAGTATTTTATGGTAGGAAGTATATTTCAAAGTTAGTCCCATTTTATTTTGAAGACAACGTCCACCTCTGAAGGGTTGAAATATTGGATGACACAATTTGGATGTTTATTTCTTGGGTAGAGCATATGTTTAAATTAATCACATTTCATTTTTATTGTATAAAGTTGGTGAATGAATTTTATGAACCGGTGACTTGTTTTGGGCGGGTGAGTTTGTAACCTTTCTAACTCAAGAAAACTTGCCATTTTACGCATCTAAATTTAACCATATCTTGATTTTAGACAAGTATCGTTTAAAGACGCCCAACGGTCGATACGGTACAAAGTAAGAACATGTACGTTCAAAATCGCTACATGTACCTACGTCCAAGACATGTCAATTGGAACAAACCTATTATGTAAATAACTTAGTAAAATATCATATTGTTATTTATTTTGTTTGACAATGACTCAAAAATGGCTTAATTCAAGTGATAGATACAGAGCCGGATTTAATCTTAGTGACCTCTGGATACTGTAAAAAATATCGCCCCATCTTCAAAATTTTGGATAAAATGAACAAAAATGCAAAGATAAACGACTCATTTATAGATGGATTTTTTTTTTATAAATAGAATAATTACATAAAAAAAACAATTTTACTTGTACTAAGGGTGGATGATTACTCTGAAATTCCAATATAATATTCATAATTTTAGAGGTAAACGCGTCTGACTTTTTCATTTGCAAATTGGTGAAATAAATCTTCGAAAACTAAGCGTTAAAGTCCATCTAATCCGATGGATAAAATAGCTCTAAATAAACTCTTTAGTTTAATCTCATTGATTGAAGAACGTAGGTAATTTTTAGAAAATGAATTGTAAAAAATGCTTTTTCACAACCCTTGGGCACGGTATAAGAAAATATGCAAAATAGTGATCTGTACCTAAATTTTGTAGCGAGCAATTTTGTTGATGAAACTATACAATGTTTATCATTTTAACACACTCCTAAATATTTTTTTTTCTTATTATAATTTAAGAATTTTTTCAATACGGTTACATTTTTTGTAGCATTTTCGATAATGTGAATTAAATTGTTTTTTCAGTCTCTAAATTTGTCTGCCTCTGAAAATTTGCCGCCCTGAAGACTAACCCCAAGTGCCCCTAATGTAAATTCAGCGCTGGATAGATAATAATTAATTAAAGATAATAAACACTTATTTTGTTATACTTTTGTTGGTTCTTTTTTTACAATAGCGTCGGTTTAATTTTTTTGTAAAAAGGTTTTACTATACATACATGTAGAAACACTATAGGCATAAGTACACAAATAACAAAATAAAACTTCGTATATTTGAAAAATCAAAATTACCATTGCATTCTTCATTAGTGTAATGAAGAAAATAAGCTATCAACGAAGGACAAAGTGAAATACGCGAGTATATGGATAAGGACTCTATCCTTCATGGAATTTAAATATAGAATCTGACAAAGAAAAATATAATTTTTGTCAAAATTAACGTATCTAGTTTTTGTGAAACATAATTACTATCTAGCCATAGTCAGTGAAATTTCGATTTTATCGCTTTGGATAAAAAAGAATTTAAAAAGAGCATTTAGATCAAATGCGTGCTTTGAGCCAATAAATTTTTCATACAGTTTGAAATATCCGCCCCCAATTATCAGTTTTATTGAGCTAATTTTATCCAAGAGGTGGAAAACATTTAATTTGCGTGCACCATTGTCTCGACGCTTTAATTTATCGCTTTATTTTCCCAAATCTGGTATTTTTTTCGTAACCTTATACGTACGTAGTGGTATAAAATATAAAAATAATGTATTTATTTATTTTGGTCTAAAATGAAAGAAAGGGTAATTTCTTGCAATTATCCGTTATAAAAGTTGATTGTAGAAGATATATAATTTTTGAAGGATTCTTATTTGAGAGATGCACAAAAAAGTAATAAATTTCCCTTAGCGATTGCTAACACATTTATAATTGGCCGAGAGGGTTACGATCATTAGGGTGGTTTAATGATCATAATATAAAACCCAATGGCACTATTAGAATGAATTTATAAAGAGTTTAAAATTATCAAAAATATTATTTTTATATAATACAAAAATAATTACAAATAAGTATAATCGTAGGGGAAAAAATGTAAATATATCTAAATTCATAAGAAGAATTTCGATCGATTTCAGATCTTCTGTTCTCAATAATTGTTGCCCCCCAATTAATTTTAATCGTAAAAAACTACCTCTTGATAAATGCACCATTTATTTTTTCATTAAAATGATCATCATTATAATAGTTAAAATTATAAACGATAAATTTAAGTGTGGCACAAATAATCAAACCGATCGCCCGCGGCAAATGTCCAATTAACTCGCCCGCGCGTCTCTATATTATTCAAACTTGAATTTTTCGAGGGGTTCTATAACAATTACGATAAAATATAGCACTCTCTAAATATAGGTTTTTGTTAAACATTTTTGTTACGAGTCGAGTCATTTTTTAAAAGATGAAAAAAGAATTTCATACATTTATAGTTCTTCGACATATAAATTGTTATGATGGCCCATAAGAAATATTAATAAATTTTATGGGGTTCTGACATAAGGGAAATAATAAATATTTTAATAAACGTAACAAAGTTTTAAATATGTTCACACAATTTTATTAATGAAGATAGTTTTCATCTAAAAAAAAAAGTTTAAGAAATTTATGTGAGTTCGATCGTAAAACAACGTTCAATTTTATTAATTTAATTACTGAATAAATATTTTATTTTACACTCTTAGTAAGGATAATTAATTTTTATTTTACTTGAAATAAAAAGGGGTTTATGGGGTTCGTTTTCTTGCAGTGTAGAAATACAATGCATGTAGCATCAACAAGAAAAAACATATACGAGAAAGATATAAAAATCCGAGACAAAATTTATTATCAAATATAAATTACAATAAAAAATACCGAGAGTATTTGAAATTATTTATAACTCGTGTCACCTTTATTAGTTTCTCAATAAAATTGATGTTGATTTATTGATGATTGGCAGCCAATGGTATCTCCGTATATACGATTTTCATGCTATCTATTCCTGTATACACTAGTACCTATTGAAGAATCCCTCTGTTTTACGATACTGATACCCATACTATTTTATGTTTGCCAGAATGGAATTTGTTAAATATTAAAATAATACTTGCCACAAGAGGTATTACAGATTCAACGTACGGCCCCCAACCTTATATTATCTACCTGTACTTGACAAACATTTACATGTGTCATTTTATGAGAAAAACATGAAACATTTATTATGAACACCTTTGAAATAAAATAAAAACGGCTATATTATCTACATGATACGAACATTTTATTCATATTTTCAACTTCTTTCTCCTATTTTGTCAGTTTAATGGACGAGAGAATAAATTTATAATTTTACAGTCGTTGGCGATTTTTCGTCTTGAATATATTGGCTAAAATCGAAATAGATTGTTTTAAAATGGAATTTCTGACTGATTTATGATAAATTCTGCTTACTATAAACTAAGTAGCTCTAGATTTACATATAGGCCCGTAAGGCCTGGGCCTAGGGCGGCAAAAACTGAGGAACAACAATATTTAGGTATAAGGCATAAAAATATGTAGAATAGTTGATTTGGGGATTCGTCTTGTTTTAATGCATGGAAATTTTTCAATTAAATTTAAATGAATAACTAATATTTGAAATGATTTTAAAGGTATACAGTATATAGCGAACTACAATTGGACAAAAATCGTAAAATTGTTATATTTTTATGGGTTACATTGTTGCTCATGTACAAAAACGTTCAATATATCGTAATAATCACTCTCAATAGCGAAACAAAACCTCATTTTTTAGACCCCAATAAACATTAAATTAATCTTCAAGCCAAAACTCGTGAAGAGTCATAAATATTTCGTAAACACAATGAGGCTCTTAGAACTGTGTTCATTAATTTGTTGTAATTACTTAGCACGTGCTTACTTACTGTTTCTCACCACCGCGACCGCTTCCAATCACCTACTATTCGCCAAACTATATTATTTTCTTTTACACTTCACTAAAGGAAAACTGTTAACGCAATGCCAAATCAAATGCTTGCTTAAATATTTGCAATCAGATCAGTGGCGTAGCGTGAATTGCTACCATCCGGGGCCCCAGATGCATTTTTAAATAATCTGGAATATCCTGTCTAAGGATTCGCCAAGTCAAGTAGAAGGTAATTTTTTAAATTAAATGAATTATCCTTGGTATTTGGTACTTGATGAAACAACTTGTAAAATTAACGCTTGACTTGATTTGACGCATAAATATTAATTGGTAACACGAGTTCAACTCTATTTCAAATTAAATTAAAAACAAGTAGCCTGAAAATCAAATCAAGTAGGAATTAATCCCTAATCCTACCACTGGTTCAAATAAATATCCAAAATAAAAACTCTTAAAAAACGAAGCATTTTGCGGTCTTCTTTCAACTTTAAACGCTCCTAAATTTTAAAAGAAAACTAAAAATTAACAATTTTCTTGTTTATAAAAATGAAAATTGTAAATTTTTCGCAAAAATATTTTTATACTTCATGGATTACTTATTTGATATTGCACAGAATATAGATTTTGACAACTTTTTTAATTTACTAAAGTCGACAAATGTGCCAGTACAATCAGTTATCTCTCTCTTTCGCTCTCTCTTTAGTTTTCTATCTCCCCTGTGTCACTCGGCACACTTCACATTTTGCCAATCATTATTGGCATACATTGAAAATAAAGAGATAGAATGAATGAGAAATTATAACAGAAGAGATAGAGAGGAAATGCTGTCTGGTCGCTTTTTCGTTATGTTATCGTCTCCACTATTTCACGCTAAGCCCAATAAAAGAACTTCGCTCCAATAAAATGTTATCTTTCGTGTTTTTACAACACCAATTTTTTACACACATACAGAATCATAGGCATGGAGTCTAGATTCTAGAATTTACCACTTATTCGAATACTAAAATAGTTATGGAGCTATTTGAACCTTTCTCATAATTCTGCAGTTAATAAAAAAAATTAAATTGTTTGCGTGAGATTAGTCGTAATTCTTCGTCCCACTTTCAAATGATCCCTTTTCGTAGTTTATCTAGGAGATTCAAAAGATATTCCAAGTTTTTGAAAGGTATTAAACGTTATTAAAAGTAATTTTAAACGTTTTTGGACGTAAATTAAAGTTTAGGTAATTTATGATTTTTTTAAATATTTAACTAACTGTCATTACCTTGATTTTGTAGACAGGATTAGTTAACTTAACCGTTTTTGCCATCCCCACATTTGTTCCGCCGGGAGCCATAGCTCCAGTTGCCCCCGACACACTACGCCACTGAATCAGATTATATACGTCTATACTTACAGTACAGTGATTGACTAACAGACACGCTGAAGATATAATTGATATAAACATGAAATTTGAAAGTTTTATTTCTGAGGGGAGCGTGACTTCCACAAATGAAGGATTTTTCAAAATGCCACCACCATGAGAGTCCTAACGTATTTTGTATGTTTAATTTTTGGAATGAAATCCTAAAAAGGTGTCCTTTTTTGCAGTGAGATGGATTTGTATGTAGTTTAAAGAAATAGTTTTATTGTTTTCAGTCTAAACTGTTTTTTTATTTATTTTTTATTCTTTTGTTAAGTTTTACATAACAAAGTCAAGAGAGTCCATTAGTTTTTATTATAAATATATTCGTGGTTTAATTTCTAACTTATTATTTATTTCTTAAAAATATACATTTGAGGTGCGTTACTTATGGATCGGCTGCACATCTTCAGGGTGAAGGTATTGAGTCTTTATATTGTTGCAACAATTTCAATACAGTCAAACCAACTTTACCATAATCATCTTGATATGTAGACCTGGGAGGAGAATCCAAAAACCATTGCTTAACGGAATCGGGAGCTATAAAAACAAAAACGTTAACGCTATTTTTACAAATAACAATTTTAATCGTACATTTTTTAACAATATTTCAAGATTCTTAATTCCGTAACATTCAGTCATATTAAGTGTCAATTTCACAATTTTTTCCATTAGGCACAATTAATTTTTTTTAATCTTTATTTCTCCTAATTTTTAAAAACAAAATATAAACCTACTTGTTGCAAAAGAATTGGGAGCATCTTGTCCTAGAAGTGGACGTGAGTAAGCCGTATAATGGAATATAGAAGGATCTCGATATACTCTTCCGATTCCATTAACGACTTCTGGATGTATATCGCAAGAAGATGCATCAATACCAGCCTTTATAGGTATATAAGGCATAAATTTTTGGTTCCTTTTTTTGTAATTGTTTTGATAGCTTGTCTCCCTTTTCATATCGTCGTAAGGATGAACTAAGATCTCATTCCCTAACGTATTCATCTAAAATATATAATAAGAATGTTATATGAAAAATGTAATCGATGAAAATCTTTACCTTTCGATTAATGTTAAAAAGTTCTTTGGAAAGAAGCGTTTCTTTAGATGCCAGTTGCCCATATTGTTTCATTTGATTATCATGTAAATCTTGGTCACAATGGGAAACGCCTTCAATCAGTAGGCGAGTAGGGCTAAAATAGAATGTCACTTATTTAACTCCCAAGTTGTTATTTACTCCTAACTAAGAGATTTTTTTTAAATATCTACGAACCGTTTTGCCATTGGTTTTGGATACGGCCATTCATAATCATGACAATAAGTTGATTGATATGATTGTTTTAAGAAAGGCATGTTTATAAATTGAAGCTAAAATAAAAATATATTCCTTCAGGATCGTAAGTTTTTCTTATGTATAAACATCTCTACTGACCAATTCGGCTCGAAAATTTTTGCAAGTAACAGAATTTAAAAAGATGTACCTATACTGTGTATATACTTATGTACCTAGTACAGAAAAAAAGTTTATATCTTATTTTAATTATATTCAAATAAACAGGTAATCAATTACTAGAACACATGCAGGCCTTTCAGTATGAACTGCGTGTCTCCTTTTGCTGTCTTAACAAACACAGGTACTCCAGCCAGAGCAAATTAAGCAGGATCAGATGAAGCTTCTTACTATTGTCGATGAGTAATGTTGTGGCGCTTACTTATTCTTGTAATAATACAAAAACCTAACAAACAAAACATGTTTTGTTTTCGTAAAAACCAGAATTGTAACTGGTCCAATGTGACACAAACGCATGTTTAGACCCCCCCCCTCCCCGTAGATTTCTTCATGTTTTAACACCTAATCCCATATTACGACTGCTTAAGCACAGAAAATATCTCTAATTCACAAATTTCTGAAATACCTATCTAATATTCACCGGGAATCGAACCGAGTACCATTGACGCTTTGGAGGTCTAACAGATCTAACGCTGCGCCATTAATTGACCCCTTAACAGTTTTAAAATTTCTTTTATTTTATTTTGTATTAGCTAATTAAAATTTTGATTTTGCGATCAACATCATCACTAGACATTGGTTATAATGCACTATCAAAAAACCATTATTAGTATATTTTACGTTTATTTTCACATTATATTCATATATAAGCTGGTGAGAATCAAAAATCAAAATGGTAAAAGTAAAAAAAAAGTTAAATTTAAAAAGTTAAGTCAATTATGATTACAATGTAGCATTCTGTTAGACGGGTGTAAGTCATTACTTAGTCCATCTAATGTTTTAATTTTTTTATTTACTTTTTTTTTAGGTACCTACATGGGGATTTTTCTAAAGTGAATCTAATAAACTCTTAAAAATCTCAAATTGAGGAAAAGTTCTCTCTTAAATCGAAATAGTGACTATTCACTATTTTTGCAGTGAATTCAAATAAAGGTATACTTTTCACTACTAAATAGTGAATAGTCACTTTTTGATAGTCGAAAGTCACTATTTCGATTTAAGAGAGTTGACTTACACCATTCTAATTCTCACCAGCTCATACACATAAATTACCGTATTTGCCGGACGATAAGACGCACTTTATTATTTTGAAAATTTGGTTTAAAATCAGGGTGCGTCTTATACTCCAAACCATACTTTTTTTTTAAATTTATAGATACATTTTGGAGTGCGTCTTATCGTCCGGCAAATACAGTATAACATAACATAATATTATAATATAATATTCCAAAAGAACAATGACGTATAACTGCAAATTTTTGGGTAATTAAGTTTTAATTCTTAATGGTATCACAAAGCCTTAAAGCATACGGTGGAACAACGATGTAAGTGTATTTCAACTCCTTTGTCCTTATTTTCAGTCATTTTATTTATTTTCACAATTAGTATTAAAATCATGGTTTTTTTTTTCTTTGTTTTGGCCTCCAGTAAAATTCCATTTTTAGTAGTTGCGTCATTGTTCTTTTAGAACAGCGATATACCTAATAAAAATAAATAACATAAAATAAATTATATACAAGAATTATAACTTATATAATTCTTGCAAATACATATAATCCGATGTCTAATCATCACATAGGTCATAGAGGGTTGCAACATTACTATTTTTTTTCAAAAGTTAAATAAAGTGAACTATCGATATTTTGGATAAAAAACATTGGTAAGTTAACATTTATATTATTATGCTAAAAATATTATAGGTTAGTAAAAATTGATATTAAAAGTATGATTCAATTGTTATATAATACTCCTATAGGTATATCACTAATAATAATAATCACCAATACTGAATTTTTTTTTCAAAAGGCAATAAGTAATTTTCTAAAAAATCAATTTTTTTTTAAATTCTATCAAAAATCAGAAGAAGGAATCGTTTAATTTTTAAAAATTATTTTATAAATTTATATTTCTAAATAAAGTACAAGATAGATATGTACTATTAACATAGGTTTGTATTTTTAATATGTAAAATCATTATTGCCTATTGGCAAACGATTTTTTTAATAGAAAGACCTGAGATTGTTTGTCATGAGCTGGAGTCGGGAGAAAACTTTATTTTTCTCGAGTCTCCAGACTAAAACTGGAGAGCTGATATCCTTATATATATGCAATGAGTAGCCCGATTCGGGTATCTATTGCCATATGATTAATGAGTAATATGGAGTAATTAATTTTCTTAACAAGCATTACTTACTACGTACAAGAATATAGTAATTGGGTGACCGAGCCTTTGCTTGATTAAATTTTCAGATTATGTGTTTGGATTTGACATTGGTTGACATAACGTTTAAGGGTTGTTTCTGAGCCTACTCAAATCTTTTTGAAATAAAATTTTCAACTTGAAATTTATTTATATAAATTATATTTTGAATTTTTAATAGATTTTGTAACTCAAAAACATTTGTTATTTCTGAAAAAATTTTTCTCCGTATCATTGAAACATTCAAGGTGCTCCAAGGTAGATACGTACTGATACGTGCTGATACGTACCATCCGTACGATGTACACTGCACAGTATAGATATACATAGAAAGAGAATGATTTCATTACATAATAGAGACCTAGTCACCCATCCAGAAGTTTCACTTACAGTCGTCACCTTTGATCACGACGGTCTTTGAGAATTTGGCGCGTAACTAATTATTTTTTCGAACAACATAATCATTGTTCTTAAAAATATTTTGAAAATGGGAAAACTTGTTCCGCTACAATATAGAAATGAATCGAAGTACATTACTGCTACTATCACAAAACCCAATATACCCATATTGTAGCCGTGTTTAATATGGGCGCCGCAGTTGTGCGGGTACCAAAATTGACGACAAAAAATCAACGAGTGAGCCTTCTGCAATCTGCATGGTCTGTATTATTTCTGATTAGTTATTACTATCAGCACAGAATATAAACTTATGCAGAAAGTTCACTCGTGGTTACTGATCATCAATTTTGGCTCTCTCGTAAATGCGGCGCAGATTAAAAAAGACAGTGTGTCATGTATGGTTTTATGAAACTACGATGCAAGTGAAACTTTTATTCGGATGTAAGCATTTAACTGAACATTTTCGAAAAATTATTCAATTTAAGGTATTAAAATCATGTTTTTAATCTTAACTTAATAATTGAAAAACTGGAATGATAACAATGGGAAATCAATAGTAGATAAGATATCCAACTATAAATTTTAATATCAATCTGCGTATTACATGTGTAGGAGCTATGATAAATACAGCCATTCAGATGATAGATGCATTTTAAAACTGAGAACAATATTTATTTAAATCATTGAATCATTTTGAACTTCAAAGCTTTCAAACCTTTCAACCTACGAAGTATCCCGAGCCAAAACTCCGAAGTCAGCCGAGCGCCTTTCACTTTACTGCTGTAATGCGACATGCGATAGATGGACGAAAAGTTTGAAGCGATGGAAAAAAAGTTTCACTTTAAAAATCCACGGTTGCAATATGGATGTATATTTTGTATTTTTATGATTGTAAACATTCAGTTCATTTCCTTATTGTAAAAAGTATTCCGCTTTTATAAGACTTTCGACAACATTTAACTTCCACTCGTTAATAATAATAGCTACGCGTCGCAGTTGCACCAAATTCTCAAAGCTGCCTACACTTAATAGACCTTCTGCATAGGTCTATATTCTGTGCCATAAGGTAGCTAACTAACACATTTAAATATCAGCATTATAGGAGTAAATACAAAACAGATAGAACTATTTTGGTAAATATTTGTAATAAGGTTTTAAAGCATTTATAATTTTTAAAAAGATAACAGTTTCTGTTGAACATTGGTCAAATGAGGAAACTTATTATGTACCTACTGCATTTTATTATTTGTTTCTTTTTGCGTCAATAATCTTGATCTGAATTATTTGAATTGATAATAATGAGCTTAAAAGATTTTGTGGTAACTTTTAAGCCATTAGTCTTGAAATTGAATGAATGAAGAAAAATGAATTGTGAGTAAAAATACACATTTCTCCTAATAATTAATTATTTTATATTGTAATGGCTCGGATGTACCAGTAAGGCTACGTTCTTCAACACGTGTATAATGATTACGCTATTTGTCATTGTATTTGTCCAAGGCATGAACTTTGAAGCAGATCAGCGATGTTTATCTTTTACGAAAGGTTTACGTGAACGTTAGCTAACAATGTCATTAATGACGTCACTCAATACTACGTGGTTGTCATAAATAAACGGCTGAAAGAACGTTTCTAAACTGTTTTTAACGGTACTACCACTTAGTGGAATGTAGCCTAAATTATGTTAACTAAAAACATCTACGACAGAAAACCCGGGCATTCTGAGGGCCTAAGCCCTAAACATTATTTTAAGAAATGTTTTTTTTTTTGGTTCCGCAGCTAATTAATTCAGTTCAAAAATATCGTATTTCTGGAATTTTTCAATAAATTTGTAAAAAATAAAAGACTTACTTGTGTGTTTTTAAAATTCGTTCATACATGACGTCATTATTTATGTTCATTATCTCTAAACTCGATACATAATTCATATAATTAATGTGCTGAATTATTGCTGATGAAAGTCTCAGAAGTTTTTCTGTTTTTTGCAATAAGTACCTTTTTATAAACAGAGGTTTAGCATTCAAAACTTCCTTCAACTTTTTAATTAGCTAACAATTAGCATGTTTTATGTGAACGAAGTCTTGGTAGCCATTAGTTATAATTGTATATTTATTACACAGATGACTTGTTTATTGAAGTTTTTCAAGTGGATTAAAAAAATAAAAATGTTAACGTTTAAACTAGTATGTAGGTAATTTATTAATAGATACGTGAAAGCATTGATTTAAAAGTAACTAAAACTTTAACTTACCCTTAACACGATACTATTTAGCATATGAAACTTAACAGAACGATATAACGCATATAAAACACATAAACATATTAACTTTTATGTTTAAAAAAGAAGTCAACCCTTAAAACAACGAGAAGTTAAAATGTTTTAAATTGCTTCAAATAATATTATTATTAAACTGATTTTAATTTTAAAGATAAAATATGACGTTTGAATCATTTAAATTAAACGCAATACAACACAAGATCTACAAACTCTACCGAGTATTTTATGAACTTTCAAACTTAGTAGCGATTCAACACAGATGTCTCTGGAAACGGCTCTTTGAATTTAGCGTTGTCATTTACTAGTGACAAGTTTCTGCATATTCACGCCGATTTTAAAATCGAAATTTATTGAAAATATAATACATTAAACATTAAAAATGAGTTCAATTGGTACTGGAGTAAGTATTCTTTCATATACAATATTAAATTGTTACATTTTAACACTAATTCTAAGTATAAACACTTTGTTTTTATTCTTAACCTAAAATGACTGTTACTTTTCAGTATGATTTATCAGCCTCTCAATTTTCGCCTGACGGCCGAGTTTTCCAGGTGGAGTATGCCGGAAAAGCTGTTGAAAACAGTGGCACAGTTATTGGGTTGAAGGGCACTGATGGAATTGTGCTGGCGTGTGAAAAATTGGTCACATCAAAGTTATACGAACAAGGAGCAAACAAACGAATTTTTAACATTGATAATCACATCGGAATGGTAATATCCTTTATTTTGCATATGAGTTCAGTAAATTGGTCAGAAAATAATGTTTTTCTGTGCAAAAGTTCGGGTAGATTTGGTGTTTTGATATGTTGTAACCCAGCCCATGTACAGCATACTTCTAACCTATGTTTAACCCATCCATGCCCGTCTTTGTTTTTCTTACAATACCCTATATTGAAACATCATCACATACTAAACAAAATAAATACAAAAATATAGCATGTAATAGGCATTTGGCTTCAATGAGCCAATACAAATAAAAACAAATCCAACCGTGCAAATATCACAAACTAACTTTCAATATATTGTTCTTAAAGAGTACGTTATAATGACCAGAAAAAGGTGTTTCTAAAAAAATATTGATAAATGAGTCAGTAAGGGTATTTCTATGAGGATTTCCTTGAGATTTTTAAAAAATGTGGATTTTTTCCTCAAATTGAAATGTGAACAATTTAAAGGTACGATGTACGTAATAGAAAAAAAAATATCGAAATCGACTTAGCAAAGAAAAATTTATAATTTCATCTCTAATTTCTTACCCCTTATGAGTGGAGCTTGTTATAAGAATGGAAATGAGATTAATTAAAGCTACGTTCTACCAAAAAAAAAAAAAGAATTATCAAAATTGAGCTACCCAATAAGAAGTTAATATTTTTTATCCCTAATTTCCAACCCTTTAGAAGTGAATGATTCCTTGAAATAAAAATGGAACCACACGGGAAGCACCAGCTTTCAAATAAAAAAAGAATAATCAAAATCAGTTCACCCAGTCGAACATTCTGAGGTAAAAAAAATACAATCGAATTGAGAACCTCTGTGGTGGAATTTCAAAAAATCCATCCTTTCTTATTGGGACCGTAGTCCATTCAGGAATAAGACTTTAAAAATCATGTTTTTATCTTTAATAGTTAAGCCTCCAGCTTGTCTGTTAGTCAATCAGGCTACTATTTTATATACAGATATAAGGGGCCGTTATAAACTAAGTCACGCTAAATTTTGTATTTTACGCCCCCTCTCCTTCGTCACGCCGCGTCATACTTTTTGCGATTCCCCTCTGAATATTACATCATGAATGCTTATGAAAAGGATTGTATTTGGAAAAAAACTGTATTGACCATGGTACCATCAGATTACGCTTTTTATAGCAAATTAGTTCACCTTAAAAATGAGTTCTTAAAAAATTTAGTCTAACACTATAGTTTAGGGCGTATTGAGCATAAACTTGAAAAAATTTCTCATAGTAAAATTTAGAAATCTGAAAAACCCGTATCTCAGCCATTGTTTAAGCTGCAAAGCTCATTTTCGACTCAGCTTGTAGAAAATGTATTAATTTTGAAATTAAACAAAAATGAATTTTTCTGTAAAACGAACCATTTAGAAGATATTCTGCCAAACCATATAAAAGGTAAAAAAAAATTAGTGTTGCGCAACTTAAATTTAAGTGCTCAACCATGTTAATAACAACATATGAAATAATCAAAACTACCCAACATTATGCATACTAAAATATACCAATTTACTGAACTTTATATCTAATATGAAAGTTGTACTTCACATTTTTTTTTTTTCATTTAGGCCGTATCTGGTCTTATTTCCGATGCTCGACAAATAGTTGAAATCGCTAGGAAAGAAGCTGCTAATTATCGGGCACAATACGGTGTTGAAATTCCCTTAAAATACCTGAATGATAGAGTTAGCATGTATATGCATTCGTATACTTTATATAGTGCTGTTCGACCTTACGGATGCAGTGTGATTGTTGGTACATACGAAGCGGATGGTCCTGTTTTATATATGATTGATCCATCCGGCGTATCTTATGTAAAACTACTTATTTCCTACACATTCTTGAAACTTCATTCCTAATCGGTTTGAATATTTTAGGGCTATCATGGCTGTGCTGTGGGAAAAGCTAAACAAGCTGCCAAAACCGAAATTGAAAAATTGAAATTGTCGACAATGACATGCAAAGAATTAATCAAGGAAGCAGCACGAATGTAAGATTGTTATTAATATAAAAAAAAATTAAGTTAATTTGTATTTTTTATAGTATTTATTTGGTTCATGACGAGTTAAAAGATAAAAACTTCGAGTTGGAAATGTCGTGGGTTGGGAAAGACACAAACGGTCAACATATGAAAATCCCTGAGGCCTTGTTCCAAGAAGCTGAGCGATCTGCTAAAGCTGCGATGGAAGATGACTCCGATTCAGATACGGAAGATATGTAGTTTTAATATTTACTGTGAATAAATCGTTTATAATAAAATTTTCTTAAAATTTTACGGTATTTTTGAATAATTACAAAAACGTAATATACAAGGAGTTGTGGCTATAATAAAACTGAAGGAGCGGAAATATATTTCGTGCTAAACGAATTTTGTGTTTACCTAAGAACATAAATAAACTACATATTTTCAAAGACCTCAAAATTCATTTTTTTTTTTTTTAATATACTTTAGAGGAAACACAGTTATTGTATCGCGCATATTGGAACCTTTTTTATCACCTCCATTCCGATTCCAAGTATCTGTCCTATTTGTATCTGTATATCGCGTATCGTATATTACTTGCAATACATCACTTACGATAAGGGGGTTAAGGGGGTATTCTAGTCTGGAAATTTGAAAAAATCGTTATTTCTTTTCTTTCATATTCTCAAAGTTTAAACCTTTAAGAATATGCCCTTAAGAGGATTTTTCAAAATTTTAATTATTTTTGCATCAGGAATCGCTGATTAAAAATTTAAGTATTAACCACCATTGGTAATGACCATTTGTATGGTCACTGGATGTAATTTTACCCGAAACTTTAAACGCGTTTTTCTCGAAACTACTTTTGTAGATGCGGTAGCCACAATATCTAAAGTTCTAGTCAGCCGATTTTCTTTAAATTAAATATAAATATCCTCTAAATACCTATATCGCATGAACCAACAAAATATGAAAATTTGTAATATTTTAAAAAATTTGACAAAGTTAAAAAATTAGTGAAAAAATTGAACTTTATTTTTCAGTAGCCGCCATTTTTTGATTTTTTTTCAGTTTTGCAGGTCCATGAAATAGAGACATGCATACTAATGAAGAATCCATCATTGTTTTATTTTTCAGACGACCACAAGGGTAGAAATCATGGCGACGAGGACACGGCCTTTTTTCCCCTCTCTACTTCAAGGACGCATAACTCAATGATTTTTTTTAAAATTAATACTGTGTACTCTCAAAAAATGGATGATAAAAATATCAAATGCTTTTTTTTATCAATTGCTAAAAAACGCTCGAAATTCGGGCCTCTAGACTAGAATACCCCATTAATGTGAACGACGCCTAAGTGTTTTCGTATAAAACGTTCTTCACTCTATTTTGAACAATGATGGCTGTTTTCGAACAATCACGGGTCAAGTATTAAAAAAAAATACCGCTATTACATTTTAAAGTATGAATAGCCTTTTACCTTTTGAGTACGTATGGAAAAAGGCCATGTGTGAAATCAGAAACTTACTTAAATTCTCAATTTAAGCTGTATAAATTCTAAAAATTAAAATCATTTTGCTTCGCTGGTTCTTTAATGTAGCATCAACATTTCTGTCCATACCGACAACTGTTGTGGTGACTAGGCTAGCTTATATATCGTCCAGGACACCCAAGAGCCTCAATAAACTCCTAATGTTTTCGAAATTCATTGTCTTTTTGTTCAAGGTCTTTTTTAGTTCACTGGGGTTGATAGGTGTACTTAAAAAGGGGACTCACTAATTACATGTGTCACTGTTAGTTCACTTTCACACTTGCGGCACGTTTTTAGGGGTTGTCTTTTCTAAGATGTGTCGATGAGAAAAAGCCGTGTGCCCCATCGTTAATCTGATCAACAGGCATTGGCTCCGATCGTCGGCTCAACATTGGGACAGTCTCCCAAATGCTGTCGCGAACCCTGTGGGTGTTCATCATTTTTTTAAATCCATTTTTAATTTTTTAATTTTACTTCAAAAATGGTTAAATACGATAGATAACTTACAATAAGTGAAGATTTCAAACGTTGATTTTAGTTTTTAGTTCGTTAATTTTCACGTTGGTTTAATTTTTTTTAAAATTTATTTTTGGTATTCTACTTTAATTGTATTCTTTGAATCGCGATCTCTTTAAAAGTGAGATCTGCAACAATGAAATCCCACTTGAGGTATCAAAAATGTTTTTTTTTTAAATCTAACTAGAATCTCATTGAATGCTATACATTTTTACTTTCTTTTACTACTATAACATAGTAAAGGAAGTGTTAAATCGGGTTACATTTTCGAATTCGAGGTTTCACCGAAAATACATGTTTTGAGGCCCCCTGAGTCCGAAGAAGGGGTTTAAAAAAATATCTGGTGCGAGGCGTCACAATACTTTCTTTTACTTTCATTAATGAAAATACTCTCTGTTAAAAATATATGAAATATAAGCACTTTGTAACAATACATATAAACAGAACTATATGCATACAACCTATAGGGCTATATGTATATACGAATTCCCAACCTTCACCCCAGAACCGCCCTTATTCGAATTTTCCCAGGAAAAAGTTAGAAATAAAAGTTATAGCAACTAATGAGTCAAAGAACTATAGAAAGTTTAAAGAAAATCGTTGGAGCCGTTTTCGAAAAAAATTGAAAAAGCTCAAAAACGCCAAGAGTAAAGTAGAGCTTTCGGTTAACCGATTTCAACCAAAAGCTTCGAGGCATAACTAGATATAATATGGAGGCCAGATTCCAAGTTTGGTGAAATTCGGATAAAGTTTTCGATAAGATATGGCTGTCACACACAGACATGTTTCTAAAAACCACTATCTTGGACTCAGGGGACCTCAAAACATGTATTTCTGTTGAAAGCTCGAATTCGAAAATTCGATCCAATTACAATACTTCCTTTACTATTAAGTAGTAAAAGAAAGTAATATGTATACACTATACAGCTTATATGTACATAGGTATAGGTATTTGAATTCCGAACCTTCACCCTAGAACTGCCCTTATTCGAATTTTTCCAGGAAAAAGTTTCAAATAAAACTTGTAGGTAACAATGACTCAAATAACTATAGAAAGTTTAAAGAAAATCGTTGTAGCCATTTTCGAAAAAAATTGAAAAAGCTTAAAAACCTCTAGCTTTCGGTTACCCGATTTCAACCAAAAGCTTTGCGGCACAACTAGGTATAAAAGGTAGGTCAAATACCAAGTTTGGTGAAATTCGGATAAAGATTTCGATACGAAATGGCTGTCACACACAGACACACACACAGACATGTTTCTAAAAACCACTTTTTTGGACTCAGGGGACCTCAAAACATGTATTTCCGGTGAAAGCTCGAATCCGAAAATTCGACCCGATTACAATACTTCCTTTACTATCTATATAGTAGTAAAAGAAAGTAAAAAGGTCTGTGTGTGACAGCTATTTTGTATCGCAAAATTTATCCGAATTACACCAAACTTGGAATTTTGCCTTCATATTACATCTAGTTGTGCCGCGAAGCTTTTGGTTGGAATCGATTTACCGAAAGCTCCACTTTATTCTAGGAGTTTTTGAGCTTTCAATTTTTTTCGAAAACGGCTCCAACGATTTTATTTAAACTTTCTATAGTTCTTGGACTCATTGATGTCTACAACTTTTATTTGAAACTTTTTCCTCCCGGGGAAATTCGAATAAGGACGGTTCTGGGGTGAAGGTTAGGAATTCGTATATACATATAGGTTGTATGCATATAGTTCTATTTATATGGATAGTTATAAACATTTATATTTCTTTTAACTAACAGCGAGTTTTATAAATGAAAGCAAAATGAAGTACTGTGACGCCTCGCAGCAGATATTTTTTTAACATGACATATTTCCGATATTTCCGATATTTCCTATAAAAACGATAGAAACCACTCTATTGATTAATTCGGTTGTGACATGGAAGTAAGACAAATTTTATGTAAAATATTTAGCAATAATTATGTAACTACAAAAGAAAAAGGTGTGGAAATTACGTAAGTAAATATTGAAATAAGCACATATCCAAGACGCCCCTAGTCTTCTCCGCTGGTCTTTACTATTATCTCAATAATATGCATCGGTCTGATTACCATGTTAACACGATTCTCTTTTCAGTTATATAACAGAACTTAACGATCTTGAGGTATGGATATCTAATTTTATCAAAGCTAATTGCAATTATGAAAACGAAGAAAAAACTGTGGACACTCGCCACGGACGCATTGGTTTTCGCAAAGTAAACCTTCGAATCAAAACCCAATATGGCACTGTCATAATGAATGATGCACGCAGTAATATCATTGCACAAAGTAGTTTAGCGACTGTATGCGGTGATTGTTTGGTTTGTGATGGCAAGTGGCAATACGAAGTACAATTACAATCGCGAGGTTCTATGCGTCTTGGATGGCTCAAATATGGACAAAAGTGTACCCGAGATAAAGGCGTCGGTATGTGCATTATTAATTTATAAGTTAGCTAAAAATGTTGGTTGAACTCGTTTGTATGGGGAGCAGGAGACATTTTTGGTACTTATGGTTATGATGGAAACTCAAAACGATTTTGTATAAATGGAAACGTTCAAGTATATGGTGAAATATGGCATACAGGGGATATCATTGGTGTTTTACTTAACTTTTCAATGAAATCGGTATCATTTTATATGTAAGAGTTTGTAATTGGCTGATTTATCAAGTGATTGTTTTGTTGTTAATTTAAATGCATAGATACTAAGAACTCCTAAGAATTAGACTAAGAAGAGTCCTTTGCTGGGACAAAATCTGTAAGGTTTTGTCTTTTATAAGAATTTACTTTTGATAGATTAAGAACAAGAAACAAAAGTTTCCATCTTTCCGTTAAAAAATACTCCTTAGTACGTCTCTTTGTAAAAAAGAAGTTTTTAATTAGTAATTTTGCTAACACTTGCCAATTTTGGCTTCTTAGTTAATAGCATTTATCGTTTTCAACAATTGAATTTATTATAGTAAAATTTACAAGAAATATATGGTTTTAAATTTGAATAATTACGATATACTAGAATTTTCTATCAATAGCATTTGGGTGCTGAACGTGAAGAGGCAAAGAAAAATCCTTACGACTTCCTTAAATATTTCAAAATTTGTATTTTATAGTAGAAAATATTAAGATAGTAAAGTTAAAGTAAGTAAAATAAATTAAATTTCCCACAAAATAAGTTCTTTCCATGTTTTTTCTAGGATCAATATTTAAACAGATACCTAGAGGAAAATGTCAACAATTGAATTTACTATGCACCTTATAGTATTGTTAAATGCTTATTTTTAAAGACTTATGGATCAAAAGGCAAATAATACATATATTCATGATCAAAACTTATAAAACAATAAATTATTAACACTTTTTATACAAATTATTATTAGGCGAGTATTTTTGTTTCAATTGATTTTTTTATGTAAGCAATGAATTTCGAGTTTAATGAAAAATAATGGCACAGGGTACTCGCCAATTGAGAGATGTTTCATCAACCGGAGAGGTGGGAACTCTCCCTATTTGATTTTTGTTCCTGACCACTCAAAGATAAATTCCTGTGAAGGACAAAACTTTTTTTTTCAGCAAAGAACTATTATTAGTCGGATTTCCGACAACTATAAGGTGGTTTATCGAATACGCCGGTGTTATTTTTTTTTTTAAATTAAACACCATAAATTATTATTTAAAAGGAAATTTTAATTGGTTCATAAAGTAGATTTGTTGACATTAATTATGTTTCTATCCTATTTTCTCTTTTAATAAACTTTTCAAAGCTTTTTTGCAAGACAGTTGGCTCAGTTTCAGAAATAACGCGTTGGATCTTGGATCTCTGATTTCAGTTCTGGAATTTTTTTTCTGGTTTATTAACATAAACTTTGGATTTTGCAAAAACCCAGTGGTAAAAATCGTATGGCGTTCAATCGCAAGATTTGGGCGGCCAATTACCTTTAATTAACAATCACCTATTCTGGAATTCATACGACCAGGAAAACGTTTTCTTAACAAAACGATGATTTCTCTTGCTGTATGGCATGTGGAACCATTCCTGTTGAAGCACATTTCTTCGAAGTGTATCTATATCGTTCAATTGTTTCTACAAGAAGTTAGATTTAATGCCAAGATATCGTATTCCATTTACAGCTACAGCTTGGCAAAACTCGTTGCCCAAAAAGTATGGTCTAATTACAACTCCATCCCAAACCATGACTTTTTGTGGGGGCATCATTTTTTCATAATTATATCATAAGGATTTTCATTGCCCCAAATACGACAATTTTGCTTATTAACAAGACCATCCTAACGAAAATGAGCTCAATTCCTTAAAATGATGTTTGAAAAACATTTCCATTCACTTTCGGTTATTCCATCACCCAATTAACAAATTTCCTTCGTTGCAAATGGTCTTGTGGCTTGAGTTCACGTGTTAATAACAGAACTTTGTATGGGTGAAGGTGAAGGTCTTTGAAGAGAATTCGTAGCAAACTGCTTCTGCTAATGTTTAATTCCGGAGATCGACGACGTGTTGATTCCTTAATTCTCATCGAAACTTCAATGATTCATTGAAGGAAGACACGGTAGAATTGTTTTTGTCCGGAAGCGAATAAGTTTCCTCAAAATTTTAATTAACCTTCCAATGGTGGATTCATTAATGGAAATATGAATGCCAAAAATTTCTACGAATTTTTCGAACTATTTCCATACAACTGTCGCCAAATGCGTAACGTGTTTTCACAATACTAAGACGTTGTTGTTTAATATAAAGCGATTAATTTTTAAAAACCTCAACCATAAAAGATAATAATTATCTAACATTGTAGTTGCCAATTTTAACACAAAAAAGAAAATTTAAATCCGGCGTTCCCAATGAATCACCCTATAATATTACTCTAATAATCTTCTAGTAACACAAAATGTAGCCTTTCTTATCTATGAAGCTCTCCAATAAATAATCACTTAATTCGCCAATGCCATATTTAATTACATAAAAACAAGGTTGATTATTAAATTTATTTTTAAGGAACGGAAGAAATTTAGGCGAGCTTCCCATTGATGATATTCAATTTATATATCCTGCTGTAACTCTTTCAAAATTTGAATCTGTTCACATAAACTTTGGTCGAGAACCTTTCCACTATCCAATTAGTGGCTATGAACCATTACAGCTACCCAACTTAACTCGATGCAAGCAAGCTCAATACTTTTGCAATTGGCTCAATTCAACGTTAGACCTAATAAATCCATCAAGTCTCAATTCAATGGTTGGAAACATACCATTGTCGATTTTGATCAATGAAATATTTAAGATAATCGAAATTTTCTTCACGAATCTCGTGCAAGACAGCTATGTGATAGTGAACGTAATAATTCCATTTATGCATGATTTGACCACGAAAAATAAAACGCTATTTAAATTTATAAATTTCATGAATTTTTTATGGGATTATTTAAACAATGATACGCTGATTTATGTGCTCAAATCAATATTCGAACAGCTACGGCTAACTTTTCGTAAGTCAGCATTAAATATAGACTTCCAGGAACAGAAATTAGCGACACGATTAATTCGAGACTTGATGGAACATAAGCCAACGCGAGTTTTCGCTATAAAATATATCATTTTCGATCGTTGCGATTTTGGATTTTATTTTCATGTGAAACCTTTGGACGATGTGTGTATGGCGAATGTGGTACCGGAGACGTGGTGGGAGAAAAAAGATCTGTGGATGGATAAAAAGAAAAAAGCGTACGATGCATCGGGAAAGCACATGTTTGATTCGTTAAATGAAATAGAAGTTTTACAGGTACGCAACACAAGTGTTTTGAATGTTAAAAGATTTTTTTGCTCGGTGCAAATAAGAGAAATGAGACAATGGACACAAAAAGCATGGCTAGACAGGTCATATACAGAGGCTTAAACACATTTATTTTTACTGAGCCTATAAATATGATTTTTTATTTGTTTATTTACTATTTCAGGCAAAAACACTTTTTAAAAGCCTATAAAAGACTATACTAAAATTTAAATTATGTCTAATTTTTATGATATCTAACTTGAACGACCCAAATATATACTAGCAAAATTATTAAAAAGTGAAACTTACGAGTTTTTCTTTTTAATTAAACTGAATCTAGGTATAATTTTATTTATTTGTAAAATTTCAAGATATCTAAAGCATTTCAAGATTAAAACCATGCAGTGCATAAATCGATTAACCAAAGTTGAATAAATACTAAATTGATAAAATTGAATTCTGAAATGCATTGTTTGTTATGCATAGGTAAAAAAAATAATGTTGCTACTTATTATTAGAAATATTTCCTTCGGTTATATTCAGTCAACGAAGTGTTTTTACATGAAAGTTTTAGTGGTTTCTACTTAAGAAGGGTTTTACAAAAGTCTACCTTTGAAACATTGCAAGTTTTGCAATTAAATTCCTCCTCCTAAATTATCAACTTTCTCACTTTTTTTAAGATCGCATCTATTACTACGGTAATTAGCTGTTACGCAGTGTTTTTATTTAATATATATATATATATATATATATATATATATATATATATATATATATATATATATATATATATATATATATATATTATCATAACATATTAGTTAATTTTAAACATTTATTTTGCCACACGCTTTAATATTATCCTTAAAACACCTTTTTATATAATGTTTCGCCACCAACAATTAAGTAAACTCTTTTAATTTCAATAAATCCAAAATAAATATTCTCTAATTTAATAAATAAATAATCAAACAATTCGAGAAGGGATTCGACCTTTCTCGGCACGTGCTTGGCCCGGACTGCCTTTTTGGGCGTACTTTCTTAAAGCTGAAATTGAAAAACAACAACACGGAAAAAGATCGAACTTGTTTAAACCAAATTAATGTGAATTCATATGAAAATATCTTATGCGAGGCGTCACAGTACTTTCTTTTACATTCTTCTATGAAACCCGCCGTTGGTTAAAAGAACTATAAGCACTTTATCATTATATAAACAGAACTAGATGCATACAACCTATTATGTATATACGAATTCCAAGCCTTCACCCCAGAACCGTCCTTATTCGAATTTTACCAGGAAAAAGTTTCAAATAAAAGTTGTAGACATCAATGAGTCCAAGAACTATAGAAAGTTTAAATAAAATCGTTGAAGCCGTTTTTGAAAAAAATTGAAAAAGCTCAAAAACTCCAAGAATAAAGTGGAGCTTTCGCTTAACCGATTTCAACTTAAAGCTTCACGGCACAACTAGGTATAATATGATGGTCAAATTCCAAGTTAGGTGAAATTCGGATAAAGCTTTCGATACGATATGGCTGTCACACACAGACACACACACACAGACATGTTTCTAAAAACCACTCTTTTGGACTCAGGAGACCTCAAAACATGTATTTCCGGTGAAAGCTTGAATTTGAAAATTCGACCCGATTACAATACTTCCTTTACTATCTATATAGTAGTAAAAGAAAGTAAAAATCTTAAGCTTTTGTTGGTATTCGACTCTAGGACGTGTGGTCATGTCGCTTTGTCAAAATTTAAGTGAAATAAAAGTAAATTAAAAATTTTTTAGTGATCCGACTTGGTATATAGATGTAAAAGATTCAAATTTTTCAACATCGAAAGACGTGACCATATGTTGTGTCACACTATTTTAAACATTTATGACTTGAAAACGTTTTCAAGAATTTAATTTAGAGCTTTCAATAGAAGACCGATCTTTGGCATATTTTGTTAATATACTTTGATATTCAACCTAAGCTATCTTAACTTAAAATAATTGAAACTATTTAGTTTTTGATTCAACGTATGAAAACGTACTATTTTTAGCTTTTTGATAAAAAAAACAGTTAAGTTCAAGTACCTCCTGCATAAACCACATTAGCCAGCTTATGTTTTAATAAAATCAACTTTTTCCAATTAAGAAATGGCCAACACTGTCTATAGTATTTTTTCTATTTTTAGAGAAAGCAAAGTTTTTTCTTTCCTTTATTTATTTTACATTATAATTTTCATTACAATGTTAATATTGATACTTATGCATGCTCTTTATTTTAGTACCAAATATTGAACATACTTTTCCAAAACACAGACGGAAGTAAATTTGAACCTTCAACCAGATCCTTGTTTTTGAGTGAACTGCGAGATTTTGCTGTTATACAAAAGTTTAGCGTGCATTTAGGTCTCAATTTAGATATGGCACCCCCTGTAGCACTAACGTTAACGTTCAAACTTCTAGAATTATTCGAAAAAGGATGCATTGGAGTAAGAATGCATTTTTATTTACACATGACCAATTTATTATTTTCATAAAATAGGTTGAAACGAAAGATTTGATACCTGCTACAGTATTTTTCGATGAAAATATCTCGTATGAATTTTGCGACCGAGTCGGTGGACAGGAAGATTATTTGCGTTCTACGTTGCATCGGGAACTATCAGAAGTCGCTTACAAAAGAAATGAAGAAGCTGATCAAGTGATGAGCTTAGTTAGAGTCAAATTTTACTGTATTAATTTATTTTTTATGCAAATCAGGATGAATTGGCCGGGGAGGAAGCTATAGTTAACGTGGAAACACCAATCTTGCAAAATCCAGTTGTAGCTCGAAACTCCTCGTTAACTGAAAGAGGTCGCGAAGAATTTATTGGATCTCCCTTTTCACATGAACTTTCAAGTGTTAAAACTCACCTTCCTTTAGTAGTGCCCCCATTCTCAGCTAATGTAGATGGTATGAACCTATTTTTTTAGTTAGACGATTTTGGTTTTTAAACATTCGAAAATTAGGTCCTCAGAGAGTTATTTCGGTCCATCATACGGGACTTTCAACCATTCCTGAACATGGAGAATCTTCACGACAATCAGGTTTTAATTTTAATTTCAATTATTGATTTTTGTTTTAAAAGGCTTCTTTAAGGCCCTGGTAATTTACTTTCAACATTTCGACACACCTTAAATGCATCAACCAGTGGTATTTTCTCTTATATATTTCATTTAATATGATATTAATAAAAATACTTCTAGGAGCATTAACCGGAGCTAGGTCTATGTTCTCATCACTTGCAGATACTTTGCATGGACATGGCAAGCAAAATCCTCTCATTTAATAAATTTGTTATCTAATGTTAGTTATTTTTATTCAGATCTGGGTATTGGTGGCTTATTATCTCCACCACTTCCAACCGCAACTGAAAATGTAGAAGAAAGAGAAGAGAGATCAGAACAAGAAGATTTTACTCCTATTATGGGTTGGTTTGAATTGTGTTATAAACAATTTTTATTCACATAAATTATTGCTTAGGATTTCAAACTTTGAACAGAAGGAGTACTGTACCACCGATCAATCATCCATCAACTGTCCTAACAAATCCGAGTAATATTTAAAAAATTAATTACTAACTATTTAAAAATTACGTTATGTGATCCCTATAGGTCCTTTAGGACAAGGAATTCCAGGACCTTCTCGTCAGCATGAGAGAAACTCGAGTGATGCTGGTTTGAATTTATTTTTAATTAGATAAAGACTTTTTTATAGTTTTCATTTAATAGGAAACGATTTTATTTTGGTGGCCCTTCGAGATATAATACCTGTAAGGTCATTACCAAGTGGAGCCGATATAATGCGAGAAATCAATAAGTTAAGCAGTAAATCATTGTTAAACAGCAATATGGCTTTTTCGTCTTATTTTCAGATTACCAATTGGTAGAGAGCAAGGCGTTATTGAGGAACGACAATCTTTTGTGGAGCTTTTAGATATATTACTATTTATATTTGTTACAATCGGAAAGAAACAAATTCAGAAGGTTTGTATGCCTATTCAGATAAATTATTTTTTAAATACATGAATTCAGTTTAAAAAATACAGTTTTATTTCGAAAAGATAGCAGAAATATATATGCGCTTTAATATGCACGAAACCTCTTGGAATGAGTTGAAGCTGTTAGAAAAGCATTTGTTTAAAAAAATTTCGACAAAATTCAGTGAACCAATGCAAGTCGATCCGTTCGATACATATGCATTAAATGATGTAGATTTGCTCGAACAGTACGAGTCACATCGAGGTAGAAGTTTATTTGTCCAAAAATCATTCAAAAATCTTCCTCAAAAAATATTGGAGCACAAAGAAATTCAGCGATGCTCGTTTGAAACAAAGTTTTCTGTAGCGGTTACTCAACAAGTTATCACCGAAGCCATTGTTTCTCATGAGGTATTTTCAACATTAATCAATACACTCGCTTATATATATCTTTTTCATTATCTTAAAAAAAGATTATAAAATTTGAGTTTTCAATCGACAATCGAAGAAATTATTTAAAAAAATATCTGCTGCGAGGTGTCACAGTACTTTCTTTTACTATCATTTATGAAAATTGCTGTTTGTTCAAAGAAATATAAGCACTTTATAAGTATGTACATATAAACAGAACTATATGCATACAATTCGGGTTTGCAAAAAACGGTATTTTTTAAAACCGGTTTTTCTTTCTTTTTTCCTATCTTAAACCCGGTTTAACCGGGAAATTAAATTTAATTAAGAAAATTAAATCTATAATAAAATCACTCCACCCTTAGTGTATTTTTTAAATAAAACACCATTAATTAATGATTTTTTTATTTTTAATTCAACTTCAGTTATAAAAGGTCATTTGCGAATTTCAAAATTTAATAAAACTGGTAAAAACATCTTGAAAGAGTAATTTTTCTCTAACTTACTTCTAATTTTGTTTTCAAAATTTCCTGACTCAGAAAATGTTCTTTCTGAATTCGCCGAAGTTGGTTTAACTGTGATTATGGCATTTAAAAGTAATTCTAAGTTGCTCGTTCTTTTCCCAGTTGTTTCAAATAAAACATCCTTTTCTAAACGTTCATCAATTAGCGACATTTCCACTTTATTCACCTTTATTATATATTTAAACCTCACTATCCTCACCTACAAATTTTCTGGTTCTGATTCAATTTGAATCATTTTTTCTAATAATCGCCTATCAAAATTTAACACAACTGATTTTGACGATTATGGCAGAGCAACTCCCAGTTGAATGATTGATTTGATTTTTGCATAATTTGGATCTTTTAAATACTTCGCCAAAGTTCTTTTGTAAAATTCATTTTAAATAATATTAAATAAAGTTGAAAAAATCCCGACTATCTTTATTGAATAACCGGGTTTTCGGTTTTTGATTTTTACTAAAAAAAAAAACGGTTTTTAAAAGCCGGTTTTAACTGGTTGGCAAACCTACATACAACCTATTATGTATATACGAATTCCCAACCTTCACTTCAGAACGGTCCTTATTCAAATTTTCCCAGGAAAAAGTTTTAAGTAAAAGTTGCATCAATGAGTCTAAGAACGATAGAAAGTTAAAATTAAATCGTTTGAGCCGTTTTTGAAAAAAATTGAAAAAGCTCAAAAACTCCTAGAATAAAGTGGAGCTTCCAGTTAACCGATTTTAACAAAAAGCTTCGCGGCACAACTATATACAATATGAAGGCAAAATTCCAATTTTGGTGTAATTCGGATAAAGCTTTTGATACGATATGGCTGTCACACACAGACATTAAAAAAAAAACCCTTTTTCGGACTCAAGGGACCTTAAAATATATACCTATTTCCGATGAAAGCTCGAATTCGACTTTTTGACCCGATTACAATATATCAATAATATATAGTTGTAAAATTTATCAAATTTTGTATTTAGTTTCTAATGTTCAATGTCAATATATATGCAAAGTTTGAGAAATATCCATCGAAAATTAAAAAGAAAAAGTCTCGGATTTAAAATAAAATTTACCTTAAAGTCCCTTAGAAAACTCCACGAACATTAAAACATTTACACTAGGTATATTCTTGGGGTTCATAGGTACTTAATTTGATTGATTAAAATTTCATTAAATAGTTCGAGGTGGTGATTCACCTTTTAAAGACTAACAATTTATTTATACACCTACTTGTAATATTAAGTCAAGATTTCACCCTATTAATACTGTTTTTTACTAATTCCTAATAACCAATCTTAACTACAGAAATTTTTAAACGAACTCTCTCGAGATAAGCTTTGGGTCCGCAATGTTATTTTATCCGAAGATCGCTTGTACAGATTGTATCGTTTCATTGGAAAGTTAGCTGAAATATTGATATTGGAAAGTTCAAAAGGACAATTATTTAGTTTTACACCAGATTTTTATTTGTTGGGAATGGAAGGTTTAGTCACTGCCGGATATTTACACATTCCCATTATATATGATATTGATAAAGAGCTGGGTCGTATTAGTCGACCAGCACTAGACCAAGTTGTTTTGTTACTAGCTACAATATTAGGAGATAAACGAATTGTAAAAGAAGATTGTAAAGATGCATTGGATCGAATATTTGCTACGCTTACTTATTCAAATATGGGCTTGACAGCACTGGAAGCATTACCAACTCAAAGGTATTTAAGATGGAAGAAAAAAAAATTACTTTATTATATTTACTCGAATGTTTTAGTCGAATGAGACTAGTTAATGTTTTAGTCAAATCTTATGCAGTTAAAAGAAATGTAGCATCAAATTGGACATTGCTTCGGTTTTGGCATGGGTCAGGATTTGCGTTTCGCTATTCAATGATTCCAAATTCACTGCCAACTGTCAGTAACTGGATGCATTTAAACATAAATTTTTCAATATATAATTTAGGTATTGAAAATTACAACAAAATAGTCAATATTTTAGTATATTTAAAAAAAAGTTTGCTCCAGTTCCAAGACCGTCTACTGTGTTCCAACAAACGTTACTGAAAGTGTTGCAAGTGAATGATACCGAGGCGGCTTATTTTTTCAACAATATACTCAACAATATGAATTGGGCATGTTCCGAATGGATGAATATGTTACAAGATGTAAAACAAATGGCCGTTAAACGAGAACCGGTCGTGATCGAACCGCATACATTACATTTAATCGCATCATGTTTCGATTTTACCGTAGCAATGTTACGCGTTATTGAAATGACAATTACATTAACATCAGGAGTTATTTTTAAGAAAGATGTACAAAACAATACCGTTTTGATGTCGCGCTTATTGCAGGTCTGTCAATTAAATGAATTTATTGCGAATTTTTCAAAGTTTCGTATTCATTTTATTCATAGACGATCTTGTTAACAATCTCGCGAGTCACCGATGAAAAAGGATGTTTTCGAATATTCCTTGATTTAAATGTACCAACAGCGGATGGCATTAAAGCCTTTCCGATGGTTTCAGCCTTGATCAGTGTGTTCATGGCCACGTTTAAAAAGGTATAGACTATAGAATCAACGTAATAGAATTTAAATAAATATATATTCATAATTCGAATACTTATCTTTTTCTTTGCTAGGATATTGATGAGTTCCAGTCCAAAGGCTCAATCAAAGCATCCCAATTGATCGAAAGCTTGTATAAAGAATGTGGCGAACAATTCGATGCATTGAACAACATATTGCATGGCAATTCATATTTTCAATTGGTTAATAGTAATCGATTGACCAACAAGTAAAAATTGATCTTTTTATATGCTAATAAAAATTTGTTTTTCTAGATAGTAAATATTCATTGGAAGATATTTCAAAGGATGAACAACGTCGAATTTTACTTTTAATTCAACTATTTCAGCAGCACAAGGTGAAATTGGGTGTTTTAGAGCTGCCGGATGATGAAGAAATTTGTATAATTTGTTATTCGAATGTGAAAGACGTTTATTTTTTTCCTTGCAAACATGAGACTTGCTTGTATGTCTTATTTTTTTCATATACCTTTCGAATAGAGTTACTCATAATTGTGTCACTAGTGAAACTTTTTTTTTATTATATAGAATATGTGCTAAACAACTTTTAATGGATACGCGCAGTTGTTTTCTTTGCAAAGCTCATATCGTTGATGTTTTCATGAAAAATGGAGAAGTTATTCCTGAATTAAATGACAAAATCGAACAGATTTCAATAATTGAAAAGGACGCCAATCTAGAATACTATTGAAAAAATATGAAATAAATGTATTGTACTGATAAAGTCTTTGTATTTGTAGTTTGGACCATTAAAAGCAAGTCGATATCAATAAATATGTAGTATACTATATAATAACTGCCTCAGAAAATTATACTCAATGATGAAAGATAGAGTAGGTACTTACAATTAGGCATATTCTCGCGTATCTGAATTTTTGTCCTTCAGTGGTCGCTTATTTTTTATTTTATTTTTTTAATAAATTCCTTTTTCTACCTTTCAGTGGACAATTAGAATAGTGCCGATAATTTTTGTACACAAAAAAAATATAGTAGGATGACACCCATTAGAAAAGGAAGAGGATATAAAAAAAATGAAAGGAAAAATAAATTACGGTCGATCTGTGGTGGGGAAGTGGAAGAGGGGGGTGTTTTTAAGGGTAGAAACGGTTTATCTCGATTTCCGACAAAACTACAAGTCCTATGGAGAAAAGTTAAATGGCAAAGTTGTTGTTAATAAGAAGATCTACAAATTTTTTTCGACCGTAATTTATTTTTCCTTTAATTTTTGTTATATTCTCTTCCTTTTCTAATGGGTTTCATCCTACTATAATTTTTTTTCACTTTTTACCATTTTCGAAGGCTTTAGCTCTGGTCTAAATGGTAATTTTCATTTTTCAAATACAGTAAATGTTTTATTTTATATGTATATATTTATGTTTATAAATCTATAGTAAACATTTTTACAATAAAATTAAATCAACCCTCTAAAAGGAACTAAAAAGAGTATAATGAAATAGCGTTTATGATCTTTACTTAATTACTTATCACTTGAATTTAGCCATATTTAAGGCGGTGTTGAAAATACAAATAACAATATGATATTTTACTAATTTGTATCTTAATGTATAAAAGTTGGAGACAATTGGCTTTTATGTTGGATGAAACAATTCGAAAAGCTTATTCTTTAAATGAGTGTCAGAAACACGATTCCTCAATTTTGAGTTCACATTCGTCATTTTGAAAAATAACTGCTCATAGGCATGTGCTGCCAAAAAAAAAAAAAAATGCTGTCAACAGAGCATAAGAACTGATCGCTAGAAATTGATCTTTTTGAACATGAAATGAATGAAGTAAAACTCCAAAAGTTCAAAATTTTTAAACTCATATAAATCACTATTACACTGAAACTCAATAAGTTCCATTTGTATGTTTTCGGGATATACTCTGTCATATTCACACCAAATGGAGCACAAAATAGCGTCATAATTTTTTTATTTAACTTGATTCAACAAAATGATGCCATCTTCTGTCCTTTTTATCATTGGTACATCAACATAACACTGTTGTGGATGTATTGAAACTAAGTCTTTTGGTGAGCCGATGAAATAAACGCGGCGGGCCGCGTGTTGAAGATCACTGCTTTACGTGATATACTCTACTTAACATATAATAGACAAAAATTATGAAAATCGGAACATTTCATTTCTATTTTTTCAACCCCTTAGAGTTGAACGTTTTACTTCAAACTAAAACTGAACCAACTATTGAAATACACCCCTATCCCCCGATTTACACGGTATTTATTTACAAGTTTTCACTTTTTCACGGCTTTGAAAATATATTTAAAAAGTGATTTAAATGTTCATGGGATTGTGGATAAATAATATGTCAATGTTTATTAATTTTTTATTGAATCTTTGTACAACATTTCGTCCCTTTCGGCATTTCAAATACTCGATTATGAATCATTAAATGTCTATACTTATAAATAAAAACTTCAAACATGAAACAATAATATATAATAAATATTTATTTTTAAATTATAGACATCTAATGATTCACAATCGAGTACCTTCTTAAAAAAGTCTTGAAACGAACGAAACGTACAAAGATTTAATAAAAAATTATTAAACATTAACATATTATTTGTCCACAATTCCATGAACATTTAAATTACTGAATTAATAAGAGATAAGAACAAAGTAAATATTAAAACGTTTTCTTCAACAATTTTTATGTCTACTTGCGCTCTACACGCTTTTTATAAATAGTTTATACTGTATCTTATTCAGTACCAGGAAGAAAACCACCATTAAGGAAATTGGATAAGCCAATAATTAAATTAATATATAAATAAAACAACACAGTTCCAAATATAATTTTTTTATTCGAAAGAAAATATTTCTTGTACCAAGAAAAATTAAACGAAAAATTATTCAAAAGTAATTATAAAAGTGTATGTATACCCAAAAAGCAGTATATAAGCCTTTTTACAAAATTCTTTTAAAAATTAATAGTTTATACATATTTTTGATTTATACGATTTTATATATAAAAATTTAAGATTTATTTTTTTTTTATTTTCACGGTTTTCACAGCCACTTATCATTCGTGGAAATCGGAAGATAACTGTGTACTTCCTACAGATCCCAAAGATCCAGCAAATTTTGTTCATTAAGTAAACAGTTATGCATAGTCTAACATAAAAATATTATATATTCGTACATGTGGCAATTGAGAACCTTTTTCGTTTTTACGTTAGTTGAAAATTGTCTCCATTTTGCAAGTCAAATCTTGGTTGAAAACTTTTTTGCATCTAAGAGTTACAAACACATTTTGGAAGATCACAAGAAAAATTTAATTTAAACTAGAAGTAATTACCTTAAGCTGTTTTATCTTTTAAATAGGTTAGTAACTCAGCTTATATCTTTAACAGTACCAACTAATCAAATGCTTTATTTTCTTAGACTGATATCTGTGCAAGACATCCTTAACAATTACTGTATTGTAATTGACGTTGTCACATTTAGTTTTTAAGTTGTACTGAATAGATTATGCGTACTTGACCAAATATAAATTGTATTTCAAAAGACAGTAAAAAAATTTAAACCGTTACACGCATCGAATGATTTCGACCGTATCCCATACCGGGCACACAAGTCCAAAATAACGTTCCCATTAAATTACAAAATCAATTTACTTGTACTTTTGCTTAAAATTGGTGCGGCTGGAACTGGTCCACCAATTACTGTCACTCTCAAAGAAAAAAAAAATATCATTTAGGAGTACTAAATGCACTATAAAGGAAATTGTTGAGAAGAAATAAAAAGTTTTAAGCCTGATACATACAGTATATTTTAAATATTAATTTTTAAATACATCATCATCTTAACCATTCGTTTCTCTCATATTTTAAACTTGCCCTAAATAAATATAGTGAAAAATTGAAATCAAACGCACGAATTTGGTACTTTACATGTATTTATGGAGAATCAAGACAAACTTTTCATTTGCAAACTATGATACATGTAAGTGTATGTGAAGGTATCTATGATTCAATTTAATTCTTAATCAGGACATTTCAGTCTTGAGGGTAATAAATTATTTGAAAAAAATTTAAATGAAAAGCTACATTTTAATATCATTTTATTAAAAAAAGTATTAGTTTCAGTTCTTTTTCTATTGCTTATAGCTTAGTTTTGTTAATTAATAAATTATCAAAAAAAAAAAAAAATCTCAAAAAACTGACTAGCTCGTTAACTATATATTTTTGCATAATCGACAATTAAATTAGTTTTACTATTTTAGCGTACATAATATGTGAAAGCTAAATGTATGCTCTTTTAAATAGATGTGAATATAAAATTGCGATATTTTTAGTAACTGCATTACAGTTTATAGGTACTTAGATTTAAATAATTTTTTTTAATATCGCAATTTTGCTACTTTACATCAGATAAACTTATAGACTACAAAAATCAAATTAACTCATATTTACAGCACATAATTAACTAGATATAAGATTTATAAGTTACTTAAATTAATCAACAAATTAGTCTTTACATGTATAAAATTAGTTTAAAGATTTAAATGAAATCGAAAAGATTTCACTTGATTCATAATTTCTTTGTAGGATTTTTGTTTATCAGGGAAAATAACTTAGCATAAGATAACATTTTTTTTTTTTTTGTTCAGTCATAATAGTTTTGTTGATTTTACTTTCGTCTTTCAACTCCAAAGTTGTATTGTCGATTTGCTGGAAGTGCCAAATTACCAATTGGTACTTTATAATTGTAATTTGATACTGGTTTTAATGTAAATGTGTTTAATAAATTTGCCAAAACACTGAAGCCGACCAGTTGCACCATTTTGTAGCCCATACAAGAACGTTTTCCACCTCCAAATGGAAGGAAGAAATCCGGCTTGTGAATATGTCCATTTTTGATGAATCGTTCTGGCTTAAACTCCTCGGGCTTGTCCCATAATTTTTCTGACATATTTAATTCGTAATTGTTGAGAAACACCAATGTGTCTTTAGGTACTTTATATCCTGGAATAAAAAAAAATCGAATGAGTATTTTTGTAATTGATTTGGTTAATTTTCAGGTAACTTACCAGCAATAGAACTATCTTGATTTGATACGTGAGGAACGATGGGCGATGCAATTAAACGTAATCCTTCCAAAATAACCGCTTCTGTATACGGCATTGAGTTTCTATCTTTAATTGAGATTTTTTCATTTGATTGATCAATTGTACTTTTCATTTCGTTATATCTATTTTCAAATTCTTCATCATTGCAATCAAACTCGGTTGAATGCAACTGTTCCGTTGTTTCCATACAATTTTCATTTTCTTCTTCATCATCTTCATGTTCCATTTTGAAAATGTCAATATCGTTGAAATGTTCTTGAGTGGTTTCAATTTCGTTGTTATTGTTTTCTCCGTTCTTAGCCATTAAACATGAATCAATTTCTTCTTGCATTTTACGTTGAACATCCGGATTTGTAACGATAAAACTTAAAATTTTAATTAGCATGTTTCCAATTGCAGAATGGCCTCCAATTATATCTTCCAGGGCAAAGAGTGCCGTGTTCCATTCCATTTCGGGCTTTTCATTCATTTTCACATGTTGAATCAATGAATCTATGTAATCGTTTACCGTTTCGGTCGTGTCAAAATTTTCGAAACGATTTCCAATTACTTTCGATACAATAAACGTGCGGATTTCATGCGACCATTTTGACATCTTTGCTAAATTACTCGAATGCAACGGCAATAAGAACGGAAGGAAATCAGCTGCGTATCCTTGGTTGACCTCATAGAAGACTTCGTCGTAGTTCGAGATCATTTTCCGGAAACCCTTGTCGGAGACATTGAATCGCTTACTACAAAAGTAGTACATGAAGATGTTACCGCAAGTATTCAAAATGATGGGTTTCAAGTCGACAATCTTTCGCTGATCGAACTGAGCAATCATTGCCGGGATCTCGTCTTGGATAATGCTGTCGAGTTGTTGGTATCGAGACGAGAATGACGACGGGAAAGTGTGAGCGCGAAGCATTTCGCGTCGTGATTTTTGAACGTTGCTCCAATTACAAAATGCGAGAGCTGCAAAAATATAAAAGAAAAAAATTATTTTTAAGTACTCAATGCCTTGAAACACGTGTTTCTTATCAAATACTAACAATTTCACGTTTCGAACTTGGACACATAAAAACCTTGGGTTAAAACCACGAAAAGAGAGCAAAATAAGACAGGTGCTTATCGTTTTGATCTATCCTCACAGGAAAAATAAATAATCAAATATAGAACACGTCTGCAACTGTGCATTATGATTACTTTTTTTATGAAATTAATTTCCGTAATTAATGGTTGCTAGAGACGTGATTAGAAAATTATTTCATTCGGAACAAACAACAAAACTTAGGAGACCGTAGAATTTGATTTATAATTAAATCGGTTCAATCGTGAACTTATTGAAAAAAAATAATGAGAATAAGTCGAAACATTTCCTATTGGAAGTCATTTTGAGAGAATTAAGGAAAATGTGTAATAATTTCTTTTTTGAAACGTTTTAAATGTTATGGTTTTCTTTAAAAACAAATAATAAATTCAAGTAAACGGCAACGGGTCACGCATCCCTGTTTACGAGACCGTCACTTTATTTATTTATTAAGTGCAACGTCTAATTAAATGAAACAGAACTAAAAAAAAGTGTAAAGAAAAAAAGACACTTACAGTTTTCCTTGTCTCCGGAAAAGAGTTGATGGTATCGTCGAAAATTTGGCCGACTATCGAAGTGTGCGCCCTTATTAATCAAAACTTCTCGTATATTTTCCTGGCCATTGACGACGACACTGGGAACATTACCCAAATCCAGCTTAATTATTGGCCCGTATGTTTTGGCAAGCTCTCCAAAAGCCTGATACGGAATTTCGTATTTGCCTAGTAGATGCATTGAGCCGATAATTGGATACGATCTAGGCCCCGGCGCTGTTGGTAAATTTTCCACGGCTTTCCGATTGTTGTCACTATTGTTACTGGAACGGTTGCGTTCCCAAAAAATAAAATAGCTAATGATCGATAAGAGAACGATCAGCGTGATTGTTATCGGTGATATAACGATAAAGTGATACATTTTGAAATTTTTAATCCGTTGAAGGCACTTGTACACGCACAAAATTTTTTTAAAATATGTTGAGCGAAAATAAAACGAGAATGACTTAAAAGCCGGCAAACGTTCTTAGTGATTTATTGTTGTGGAAGATGATATTTTTATTATGATGTTAGTTTGATAAACTCAATAACGTCTTCAGAGATTTTGTTGTGAAATTATTGTTGAGTTTACCGGCGCACTAAGAACCGAAGTCTTCTAAAATGTATCAGTGTGTCCCGTATTTATATATGGCTTTGCACAGAAGCTAGGGCTATTAAATAATGCATGTGTTTTGTTGTTGTTGTTGTTACTGCTACTGTTGTTGTAGTCGTTATAGTTATTGTTAATTCTCGCATTCGTTTTTACAAAAGAATTCAAATACGCAGTTTATTCTCAATTTTTTCTCCACTGATCAATTAAATAATAAATTATCTAATATCCTAATAATATTTAGAAAATTAAAAATTTCTTTGATTACAAAAAAATAAATATTGCTAATTAGGTATTAATAAAAACGATACAACTGTTATCGTGTCTATGTACTATTTAGTCTGACATTATTAACACTTATTATCTTCTACTTAACAATTGTTAAGTTGTTTAAAATTGCAATCACAGTTATTTTTTAAGCCCCATCGAGAACAAAGTCTATAAAATTAACAACAGTTTGTAATTGGATCCGCCTATTTAGCTTAAAAATTGCTTGAAATAATATTTATATAGACCAAGAAAATGTTATAATTTAAAATCAGTAATAGTTATTAAGAGAGATTTTAATGCTTTGGAACATTAAAATCATCATCATATATCCATATTATTAATATGAAAATTTGGATAGTATAACATAAGTTTGACTTCAAAGATAACTTATTCCGAATGTTCTTATTTCTGTTATAACTTTTTAATTTAACTTTGTTTAATCTGTTATAACTTTAAATCGTAGGACTATTTCATACTGAAGATTTTTGAAGTGAGACTTCTTCAGGCGTAGCAGAGAAAAAATTTAGTAACGAATAAAATTGATAAAATGTTACCTATTACGAGTTACGAGCGTAACCATTGTAATTATAACTAACATAGTTATTATTGAAAATTGAAATTTAATTTTTTTTTTTGACACAAAAATATTTTTTTTCGTATCCTATATATCAAAGAATAATTTAGAACAAAAATAAATATTTCTTTTACTTTTTCTAAATATTCTTTACCTTAAAAATTGCAAAAATAGTAAAAAAAACGATTGAAAATTCACTTCTTACTCGTGCAGACTAATGCAAAGATCTTTTTTTTTTTAATTTTATTTATGTAAGTAGTTCTTTTTTACCAACACTTGTCTGATTTTCTATTCAATGAAAATAAAAACTTAAGACTGAGCGCAGCTTTAAGCTATATAAATATATGATTGATTCAATTTGCTAGGAGCATTAAATCATTTTAAGGATATATTAATAATTGATGTTAATAGGTATATTTCCATGAAATTGTAACAATTAAAAACTTTATTGATTTTTTTTTTAATTTTCAGAAATCTAAGACTGAAAACATAACGGCAACAATATTTAGTAATTAATATAATGCATTAACAAAACAAAAATGCAGTGCACCCGTTTTGAAATGTAAGTAACTAAAATAATTACTGAATTCTTTCAAAAAAGATTGGCTTCTCGTTTACACTGTTTTAGTGGGCATTTCTTTGATTTAAAAATATAGTATTAGTTCATTTTTGACTAAAACTTGTCAATGATTTAATGTATTTAATTATAAACTATTATTCAAAAATGGTTTCCAAAATTAAATTTTTAAAATTTATCATCCTTTTGTCTATTCAAATAGTACATAGATAATTTAATTCAAGTACAACTTCAGACACAAAATTTTGAATATCACTATGTACCACTTTCCATAAAGAGAACTAAAAAACTTTCAAAAAACGCCTCATATAACATATCTATAACTGGAAAAAGTACCTCTTAACACACATTTTACAAAATAAGTTTTATCATCCTCATTTTTTATAATGTAACACTGTGATCATCGCGTCTGAATCTGGATCCTCAAAAATTTCTTTTTGGCTTTTCCAGAAAATTTATGGTTTCCGAGTATAATTATCAAAAATTTTATATAGAAAATACTAATCGATAAACATTTATTTCATCCCAACTTTTTAATCTTTCAATCAATAACTTAAATCTCTTCTTATTACATTTAAAAATAAAAGAAATATGCGTAATTTTTTGTTATCTACCTACCAGAATTAATATCATTATTAAAATAGCATCAACTCGTGTCTCATAAAACCTTGAATAAAATTGAATAAATACCAAAAAATGTGTCAGTAAAATATTTCCCCCGATATTTTCCTTATGCTTTCCACAAATAGTAATCAAACATTTAATAAAATAGAAAACTGCACAAACACGTAAAAACCGTAATAATTCGAGTTGTCACTATGTGAGATATAGTGATATAATGTGTGATATTTTGATTATTCCACATTCACATGAAGGGGAGCAAAATATTTTAACCTAATTAAAGAATGAACTTGTAGCAAAATTTTCGCGTTCCGCGTGAATTCGATCGCATAAACATGCATACATTTTGTGCATGACAATTTGAAATTTGTGCAATAAATCGATTTTTTCATTCATTAATGTAAATTTTTTTTTTTGTATGCACAGCAAAAAATTATTGCCATTCTTTTACAAATGAAATGAATGTGTAGGTATCAAGTTTTTGATCAAAAACGATCTCTTAAAACCAGCTAGTTTTCTGACGAGATTAAAATAATAAATCGAATTGTTTCATTTGAATAATTGTATTGTAGTATTTGTGTTCGAAATCAATCCTCTGAAAAAAAACTAAAAAAACTAAAAGCTCTGTTTTTCAAGAATTATTTATGTTTGTGCTCAAATGGCCATGAATTTGAAAATAAAACTAAAGAAAAACGAACCACTTATTCAAACTCGATTAGAATATATGAATTTCTCCTTTTATTTTTTTGCTATTTTTTTCTTACCCTCCACCTCGTATTTTGTAACCGGAAATCCGTTATTGATTGATTTTTTGCTTTATGCACTTTAACAAATTTTCCTTTTTTTTTCTTTTGGAATAAAAATTGATTTCGTGACGTAATTTGTGTAAATGTTTTTTGCTCTTCTTACTGTCTATTATTACTTACATATCTGTAACATTTATTTAAATCAAATCGTTCGAGTCTATCGCTTATTTTTAAAATAATGGCACTTTACAAAGTAGATAATACAGTTGTATATGGCATACCTACACACTCGCAAGACTCACTGACCAATATGCATGCGTTTGCAATTTTTACATTTTAATATTTACGTCGAAGGATAATAAATATAAAAATTATACACGGAACTGACCTAGACTTTACTGATCATAATATAGTTTCATTATTGCATTTTACGTCTTACTTCTCTCTGATTCTTACCTAAATGACGTAAATACAATATTAACTATTGTATAGATATTTTGCACATTTTTATTTTTATCATAATCACAATGTTATGTCTATATGAAAATAAAGCTTTTTTTATTTTTTAGTTTTGAATACCTAATTTCATGATTCCACGTGAAAAAAATCGCAACTTTTTTGATTTATTCTTTAATTGTTTTTTCCTTACTGACACATTTTTTCACACGTGGATTCTTCTTAATATTTTGTTGTATTATATTTATAATATTCTATGATAGCTATTTTAAAAATTTTCTTACATTTAGTTGTAAGTAAATTGCAGTAAACCTTGGTTTATTTGAATTTTAAAAAAGTCTCTTAAAATTGGTTTATTTAACTAAAATATTTGAATTTATCAATGTTTAAATGTACAAAGACTTCTTCCTCACATACAGTATGTACAAGGTCATGAAATTTAAATACCTATTTATAAAATTGAATGCTTTTCTCACTTTCGGGATAGTTTGAGCGTTGAAACTTCCAATGGAATTTTGTTGATTTAAGAATTGAACGATTTCTTTTCATATTGCGCTTTTTAATTACTTTTAACGAACATAAAACTATAGGTATAGTAGCTTTTTTTTAGCCATTAGGATACGATTTTAAGCAATTATTTACATGACTAAGCTTTGTTTGCACTGTAAATAAAGCTTTTATGTGACAGGGAGGAGGAGAAGATAGAACGAAATGATAAATTAACCTAGTTTACGTATGAATCGGTTATGAGTGGAAGATAGAGACATAAATTCTCTTAAACTTTCTCTTTACATATAAAGTAGTAAAGCAGAATCATATACGTTTGTTTGGGTGCCATAAGGAGATTAAAGACAATGAGAAAGCTTTTGTTTTTGCTAAGGCTGATTCGTGAGTCTAGAGTCCGAAGTTGGATTCAGCAAGCTGCTGTAAAAAGGTGAAGAAATATTGGCTGAAAAGTGAACAAATAATAGGTAAGAAATTTCTATTTAGAAACTCAGCAAGAGAATGTTGGGGGGATTATACTGCAGAAGTGCTAGGACAAGAATTTGGCATTATTGATTAAAAAACAATACAAACATTGGGATATCACAAAAGAACCCAAAATTCAAAGTTTGTAGGGATCAGGATGAAAATGCAGTCCACGTCATATTTGATTTTGAAATCCAAACATTTTCATGAGATCAATGATGTCTTGACAAGCCCAAACTACCTATAGAATTTAGTACAGATGTAACTTCTATGAAGCAGAATCTTAAACTTAGTATAAAAGATCTTGTTCAAATACAAGAATAGGAGTTGTCTAGGAGCATAGTAAGCCTAGTATAGCATAGTAAGCTTTAGTGATGGGATGATAAATCCTAGCCTATCTGTACGGTAGAAACAAAAGATACTTCAGTATAGTAATGGTTGTAATTTAAGTAAGAATTTAATTTTCAGTTAGTCTTAAAAACTTATATAATATACCTACTGTTAAATACAACGTTTAATATCTGACTCTGGGCTCTGGGGACCAATTGAAATTGCATCATATTTTGATTTTTGATTTATAACATGAAGCTTCATGAATCTCCATATATGTCCCCTTAGAGTACCTACGATGGACAAATCTTAATTTTTGCGAGAAATTGAAAATTTTATTAACATGATTTTCTCAATAAAGTTACCTACAAAGATAGCGATTTTTTTAAATAATTTGTCTTGCTTCGAAATCTGTTTCAAGACAATAAGCGAATCTGTTGAATGAATGGACGGGACGACAGGACACCCCAATTAGGGATGCTTCCTAAGTTACTGCCTGTAGGGCAGCTCCAGGAATGTCAAACGCTTCAACCTAACAGTCTCCTTGCTATTATTCAGTAGATTCATAGGTAACTCGGATGATCATTTAGGCGCCCAAGGTATTTGTCGCTGAATTTGGATAACTCTTCCTTAACAGTCGAAATTCCGAAATCTTTATGGATATCGAAGTTCGTGATATACCAAGGAACATCAATGATTAGACGCAGTGTTTTAGACTAAAACCTCTGCATTATTTCAATATTATTTTAAAATTTAACCTTATTTTATGCAATAGCTCTTACACTTTAACATTATCAACGCTTCAATCATATTAAGGAAAAAACAACAGAAAAAGTTGATGAAAACAATTTAGTTTTACAAAAACTATAACGAAAAACTTGTCTTAAGATAGCAAGTTAAAGTAAAAATGAATTGAAATTATCAATGAAATTTTATTCATAAATATTTAAATATTCAATTTATCGTAGATAAAAATAAAAAGATTCAGCCTCGAGCAAAAATTATTCGCACTATGCTATTAAATCTTTCATATGTAGCAATGTCTGTTCTCATAGAGCATAATCATTCTATTTATTTTTATCAAAAGTTTCTTTTCAAAATTTCTTCAAAACTGGTAGCTTACACTGATAGTTATTCTAACTTGAGGTTCATTTAAATATTTTATTTCCTCTTAAAAAGTTTTCGTGTGTGGCCTTGTAATTGAAATCATATCAATTTGTTCCATGTCACCAATTTTTTTTAGAACGAAAGACGACCGAAATATAATCGAATTTTACGTGACTTATTTAGTTTATGGACTAAATGTAAATCATGGTCAGAGAAGCTCAAAATAAATTTAAATTTAGAAAGAGACTTTTATACTTAGCTTAAAGTTAAAAAGGTTTTTGAAAATTTAAAAATTAATAAAATGCAAACATCACAAATTGAAAATCCCCGTTATGTCTTTTTCAACAATTATTTTTGAGGTCAATGAATAAGTTTTAGTGGATCATTTATAAAGTGACGATGTACAAAATGATCGAAGAAATCAATAAAAATCAACAAATTAAGGAAACGGAAATTTCAATTGTGTCACACGGACATGAATACATCAAATCGACACAAGTAAAGTTCCGTTAACTGTTAGATTATTTACACGAATAAGAAGAGAAAAAAATGTTTGGAATTATTAATCGGTTCATAGAAATCAATTTCTTTGCAAATATTTTACGCAGTATAAACATTGGCAAAACAAAATATAAATGTAGTAGATTTACACGTGGAAAAAATAACACGAATTGATTAAAATAATCTGGAAATCTGCATACAAATGTTTTTGTAAACTGTGGTGTATTTGTTTATTGAGATCAAAAAATTTTTTATCGATAGTTTGTTAATTCACATCTAAATTTCATTGCAGTTGTTTGAACGATCAACGAAAACATGAGAACATGATTTCTCGCACGTAATTTTCGATTGATTTCATCATTTCCATCGACAATATAATGTAATAGCAATGTATAATTTTTGATTGTAATTACAAAGATAATACAGCGTAAACAAGTCCTACTTTAAGTCACTTAGCCAATAACATCCCTCTATTCTTAGGAAATACCTACCTTCCTTATTTGAAATCAAATCATCACTTATTTATGTCAACATAAGACCATATAAAATTATTGACTTGTTTCAGTTGAAATAGAAAGAGGAAATAAGTGAAAGGAGTACTTGTTGACAATTCAACTTGGAATTAAGCAATGATTTAAGACTCTTTCCCGGAATTGATTTGCAATGGAAATTATAAAGTTTAATTAAAGAAAATATTCTTAATTTGACATCATTTTTGAAATTTATTTTCTTCTTGGAACAATCTGGATATACTTATAATATATTTTTTTAAACAGACACGCTTAAAATCGTTTAACGTTCAAAGTATTTTTTTAGAATTTTTAAATAATGAGCAATTTTGAAAGTAATTCAAGTATTTATTAATTTATACTTCGACCAACAATACTCACCCAAGAGCTTATTATTTAAATAAAAGCTTAGTAGAGCTTAAAGAAAGCCTTGTTTCTTTGAAGAATCAATTCATTTAAATCTAAATTTTGAAAAAGATTAAATTAAATTCTTAGGATACTATCTTAAGAAATAAATATTAATAGTGTAAGAGATCGGATGTGAGACATTGCGAGTTTCTTGTGCAGCTGAATGTACAATGGAGATTACCACCAAACTAAAGTTAATGGGGGCACATTTTCTCTTTCAGTGCTCAACATATAGACCAGTGTTTCTTAAATTTTTTGAAGTTACGGACCCCTTGGAACAATATCTCACGGCCCCCTAGTTTTTTTTTTTTTAAATTTTGTAAATGCATACACTTACTAGTCAATGGATGCATTGGCTAATTATTTGTTACATTTTCGACTCTTCGTGGCTCCCATGCAGGTAGTCCACGACCCCATACATTACGAGTAAGAAGCACTGATCTAGACCACGTTTCATAACACGTTTACATCGAACTAAATTTAATTCGAGGCAAATTTTCACTTACATGCGCCCAACATCTAAACTACATTCTATAATACGTTTACAACAATTACGCTCATTTTGAACGTCCCAATCATAAACGTTAGTTGAATGGATTGTGATTTTTGATGCTTTATTGAAGATGAAAAAAGGGATTTGATCAGTGTGAGCGAAAGTAATGTCGTCATTGATGACGTTTTCGGCACAACACGGTCGTGTTTGTCAAAATAAACGTGAAAGCGCGAGTATACGATCACATGCAAAAATTATAAATAATTACAAGTTTACTTTCAATATCATCATTAAAATTAATAAAATAACCTAAATAGGTTTTTATCTTCTAATTTTTTTCGACATGTGGTGCAAAATGGAAGAAAATTTAAGCTGCAGGTGTGCTGCAACCGTACTCCTTTCATTTTTCACGATCTGCCTCGGAAACAGTTGATTGTTTGAAAATTTAACTAGGACCAAATTTGTAGCATTTTTTTGTATTTAAAACATTGTTAGGAACATCAAATGTCCTTAAAGTACCTACAAAAATGACAAATTACAAAAGTTAGATTTTAATAGCTACAGTGTCTGATTGGTTCTATATAGAAACCTCCAGTTAGAATAAAGAGTCCTCATCTCATATAAATTGTATGCAGGTATGAGGAATGTAAAAGGGGAAAAATGAATAAAATATCATGTTTGCCGAAATATCGTAAGCCTAGCCCAATGAGCACTGATCGTCACACAACGTATCATGAATGTTACAGTTACATAACGAAACAATGTTCTGTTAATGTTACAGCATTATTACATAGTATGAACTTTTGTGTGCACTGGATAAAAGCCATTAGCTTTCAAACTATAAACTACCTATAAAACTTCTTCTTCTTATAGCTTACTGGTTTTATGGGTTCAGCTATTAATAAAATAGCTATTCACAGTAGAATTAATATAGTTTTCACTTTGTTTATATTTTTTCCTGTTAGCAAAAACCGGTTAGAGCTCGTTTCTTCCACACTGCGGTCATAGGCTTATTTTACTCCTATTCTGCTCATGTATTCTTGTTAGACAATAATTCTTACTTATTCCAGGTTTAGCATTCTGACTAGCAGAAGCAGTCTCTGTATAGCCTAAGCTTCTAGCGCGATTTGTGCCTGTTTGGGCGTCATTTGGTTATTTTAATCAAATTTATTAAAATTTGTGAATATGTAAATATTTGATGAGTCTTTCTATACAGATTGGTCACAAAAAAAAATAGAACTTCAAAATCCATTAAAGAACACCATTGATTGACATTAAATTACCACCTTGCTCTCTAAAGTTAACCACAATGGAGTATTTTTTTTGTGGGGTGGACTTAAAAATTAAGTACCGGGAGATCTTAACCGCATGGAATCAGTAGATAGCTTGAAACGTCGAATTATCCTTGCTTATGCTGATCTTGACGAGGCCGCCGTAAGTAGTGTCATCCTGGGAATTCAGAACTATGATTGTCTGACCGTGAGTGGTGCTCAGTTTTAACAGCTTCATTAAAAAATAAGGTAGGGTAGGGCGGGGCTAGTTGAGCAATTTTTCACTTGAGTGGTTATAGCAAATCAACGATAAGTCTTAATGGCTTATTACGCATACTGATGGATTAATAATTTATCCCTTTGCAAAAGTGTCCATAGTAATTTATTTATAATAAGTCTACTTTAAAAGTTACAGCTGTTTAAACGCAGAAAGTAAACTATGCTCAACGTCCCCCATAGGTGAGGTAAGTTGAGCAAGGGTGTGGGGTAAATTGAGCACTTAGAAAGTCTAGCCAAACTATGGGTTCAATATTAACTAGACATGGAATAAAATTTCTGTTTGACAATCACCTTTTTATTTATAATCTTTTAATGACAAAACAACAAAACTAAAAGTAATTTTCTTTGAATAATAAACTAAAAATAGAATCAACAAAACATTAACGTATCTTAAGCTTAATTTTGGATCAGATTCAGTCTTTCTGTTCAAAACCAGACTTGAATATATATTTAATTACCAATACGGCTTATAACAAAAAAGAAAATATTAATAATATTTTGGAAACTTAATCATCATTATCACTGTTGCAATTGACACAAACGAAAATAAGACCAGCACCTGGTGCACATTTTGTATGTGCCCATTCCCTGCAAACTTGACACTGGATCCATGTTTCACCTAGTAAGCTTTCAAAATAGTCTTCGTAACAAATCTGACAGGAATAATTATTATCGTTACTTTCGTCACTTGACTGGAGTAATTTTTTAGAAACTCTATTCTTTCTTTTTTATCAATGTTCTTCCTTGGCTTTTTTCCTCATCGTTGACAGACTTTGCAGCATCATTTAAGTCTTGAGTAGAGTAAAAACATCTTGTAGTCTTTTTTTATAAGTCCGCATCCTAAAAAAAATAAAAAATAAACAATATATTACTTCTGTTCTAAGTCGTAGCTACAGTTGCTCAACTAGCCCCAACCTAAAATTTTGAAGCAAAGGCTAGGTTATGAAACCCGAGTTACAATTATACACAAAATCTTTATATATATCAAAAGTACAATAAATTTATGAAAGTTTAAAACTTACCTGATTGAAAACGGATAACATTTGACTAGTACAGACGAAATATTCTGGTTTACAATTATTTTACTTTTTGGTCACAAAATAAACAATGCGCGCATGTACTTCACTCGATCGACGAGTCGCCACTGGTGGTCGCGATATGAGTTCCCCTCCCGCAACCCCTTCTTTCCGCTATTTGATGCCATTACGTGTGGTGAATAGTTTTCGAGATATTTCGATTGCCCAACTTGCCCCTATGCTCAACTAGCCCCGCCCTACCCTACTTTGGAATTAAAGTCAGTTAGTTTGCATATTTTATTTTCTTGTTTAAAATTGTCACAACTTTCCCAAAATTTATCTGACTAAAAAATAAATGTTTTAACAAGCACTTTTTAAATACGCCAAAATTATATAGTGGTGCATTGAAAGATCACAAGTTGGATGCTGTATCATCGAGGATGATGGACTAACAAATTTTTTTAATAAAAATAAAATAGATAAAAAATGATTGAACCGGTAGTTTATTTTTTATAAAATTTGCGCTACTATAAAATAGGAGATGGAGCGTTAAAATTTACGAATTATTGATGTGATGGTGAAGATTAGAGCAGAAAGGACTTTTTTTGGACTGCCTTAACACAGAAAATTTATGTTGGTCAATTTTATCTTAGATCTAGGATCTTAAGTATAGTATTTAACAGGGAGCGAACCCAGTACCACTTGACGCATGAAGCGGAGAGAGCAATTATCGCTCTAACCACTGCGCCAATAGGTGGATAGAAATTGATGAAAGGACTTGATGGTCCCATTTTTAAGTTTTTTGAAATACCTGAAAACTATAATAATATTTAAAATATCAATTGTAAAATTAATGTTACCCTATTTTTGGGTCATATGACACATCGGACGATAAGGCCCACCTCAAAATTATAAGATGATTCTTATAGAAAAATATTTTTTAATGTTACTTTCGGATCATAATTTTTATTAACTCGTACTAGCAATATTTAGTTCATCTTCATACGTTTTTGGACTATAAGACATACGATATGTACCTCAAAATAAGACGCACCCAAATTTGAGTCTATTTTTCTATGTAAATAAGTATGCGTCTTATGATCTTAAAAATACGGTTATTCAATTCTCAATATTTTATGAGATATAAGGGTCAAAATAAACCAAACATGAATTAAATTTGTTAATGATCTTAAATGTAAACTATAGAAAGTTGGTTGTTCTTTTTCAAACGTAAATTCTTATCCAATTTACGAGTATGGGTCTTTAATATGGACCTTATTGAAATGATCCCCTTGTATATAAATCTAACGGAAAGATAAAAAAATCGAATTGAATTTAATTATGGCCTTCATATCCTTCTCATCATTTTTTTTTTGCAACGTAAAAAAATAAAAATTCAAATTAGACTTCCGTTTTTTTATATGTACTCAGTACCAAAGTGAGACACGCGAAAAATTACCAATTTAGAATTGAAATATTCTCACTTAATTTGACATTTATTAATAGAGAGAATTGAATTGAAGCTTTTAGGTTTGAAAATCACATTTTTCGTTCCGTCTAAAGCGACTTGAATGATTACTTTCATACGTGTATATTTTGTTAGGTCCCGGTTCGGGAAAAATAATTTATAAATATATTCGATATTTTGACCCTGAATTATAAACAATTTTTATGATTGGTATTTCAAGGAGTTGAGCATTTAATCAAACTCTGGTACAGACAGACGGACGGACCTAGTATCGAAGGTTGAACGAAAGACAGAATTCATTACGTCGATCGAAACGAATCCAATTAGAATAAAATGAGACTTGTTGAAAAATCAAAGATTCGAAAATTCAGTCACGGGGTCCAGACTTTATTCAAATTAAAAATTATGTAAGCCAAAAAAAAATGAAAATATTTAATAAAGCAATCAATTTTCTTTTGGATGGAATATTTATCATGATTTCAGTCAACTGAACCATTTTGCAAATTGTATTTTTAAAATCCGTTAGAAATCGAATCTAACTTTATATTTGAATGTCGTTTATTTTTCATACATAAAAACTGTTTTTTTCTTCTTTTATATTTGTGCTTTGTAAAGCAAATTATTTAAAACCGATAGATGAATAGATACAAAATACGTAATAATAAAATATGGTAACATTGGAAACGTCTGCTGATTTTGTATAAATTTACTTTAATTTTTTTCCTTTTTTTTTTTTTGATGTAATCATCAAATTATACACTCGCAGAGGTGTCTGTTCAAATATTCATGGCTAAAATGAAAATAATAAATAAAATTCAACGGAAATGAACCGGGCCAAAATTTACAAAAATCAATTTTAATTTTAACATTTTCAAGTGCTTCAATTTTAACAATTTAAATTAAAAATATAAATAAATGACCCCAAAATTTACATTTGCTATACCTATTTGTTTCGTTCGCCAACAGTTAGATTTCTTATTTTTTATCGTAAACAATAATAGGGTTGGAAAGTTCAACTGATGCTAAAGTAACAAATGCTGAACTGAAAACATTGAATTGATTACATTGATTAGAAAACTCTTTCTAATAAATCTTAGCCTTATTATAGCTTTAAATTAAAGCTCCATCAGTCCATAACAAATTTTTTGAAGAACACATAAATACGGTCAATACGGACAGTTGGTGAGGATGTTTCATTTAGTTCAACCTTACTCAACACTCACTCCTGATTTAGGGTTTTCCGAAAAAAGAAAACCAAGCCGAGCATTTTTGTGATTTATTCAAAGAATTAATTCCACATGTTTTGTATCCAATATTACCTACCTAAATAATACCCAGGATAAACTATAGGTGCCTATTGTCGCTATATGCGCCAGTAACCCTAAGTTCGAATCCCTATTAAAGCCTAGGATTTTATATTGACTATTCGAATTTAGATTGAGGCTTACAATTTGGCAAACACTAATGACGATAGACATTGAAGCGACCTTAATTAGTCAAACAAAAAAAATTTTAAAATAATCAATGCTGTAGGGTTTTTTTTAAATCAAATTTTTGTAAAATATTTGTCTTAAAATAGTACTGTTCTATATAGTCCCAATTAAATATAGTATACTTTACTGATTTCATACTAGACTTCATTTTGTGAAGTACTTGTATATATTATGAAATAAAAAAGTGATGCTTGCCATTTTAACTTGCCATGCAAATAGTTTACGAATTCAATGCTTGACTTGATTTGACCCAACTTTGGCTTGATTTCTAGTCGAAATTAGGTCAAGTAGTTGAAAAATCAAGTCAAGTAGTGCATTGCTAGCTTATCATTTTTTTTCCCAAATAAAAGACGATACATAGAAATCGCATTTTCAGATGCCCTAAAAATGTAGCCGATTTCTAAAATTTAAATAATCGTCGCTACCAACCAATTGCAAGCTAGATCGCTCACCCTGAACCTTGAACTATACAGTCCTTTGCTATTTAATTAGGACCACTGCCATATTTTTGAAAATAAAATTAAAAGTTCGTTACAAAACAAAAATCCTTGTTAAAAAAACAATAAGTGGGGGTAAGTTTAAAATTATTCGTTATATGATTTTCCTACTTAATGAATAAAAATAATATTCTATTAATTTTCTATCAAGGTTTTGTCAAAAAAAATCTATTGGTTCATTTAGTTTCGTATAACCATTCTCACTGTACCGTTCCGTAAGGACAACTTTTCTATTTAATTTTTGATACAATAGTTGACTATGGAATAAAATTTACCCTCTATCCCACCTAAATCTACCATCTAAATTTACCTTTTTATTATATACCTATAGGTTTTTTGAATTGCGATCCTGAAGCAACTTTAGTGAAAAGACCAAAGCTCAAAGATTTCTGATTCACTTAAATACATTTATCATATTTTAAGATATATACTAAGTACTTATACAATTTTAAAGCTATTTTCTATTATTAAACCTCCAATAGTTATCTATCGAATATAACCTTCTTTAGAAGATCTTAATCCAAATTCATTTATTTCAAACTTCCTCCAGACAGAATATAAATATATTTACATTTTCGAGAATTTTCAATGCCCAATTTTGCCATTTTCAAAATGAAAAAAAACTGTTTATTAGTGGAATTTAGAATACGAAATATTCAATTATTCCACTGTTATTTGCGTGAGTGAATTTGAATTTGTAATGCAACGAAAATATTTTATTTTGAAACGTTAAGCTGTGCTCAACTTTTGCAAGTTAATGAAATAAAATCTTCAAAGCCTGATTTAAATAAACAGTTTTTTTTGTCCACTATTAAATTAATAAAACTTATTTATATAAGCAAAAAATAAGCATTTAACAATGTAAGTAAATTTTTAGCTGTTTGTCGTTCAAAGAGATAGATTATAGGAAAAAAAAACCTCGAAAAAAAATTGTCATAAAATAAGAAAATTAAAATTTTGTATTAATTTAAAGCGTTCAATGTTTAAAATTCAAATTATATAGCGCAGATAATAAATGTAGAAAATCTACATTTGAATAAACGTAACACCGAGCCCCAAAAAAAGGAAGAAATTATATTAAATGATTGTATTTAAATCTGCTTTGATCATTTGTTATTTTATCCTATTTGAATGTAATTTGATTATGTCACATTCAAATTCAGAGAAAAAACACACCAAAACGAATAAATTCATGATTGGTTTCACTCAAGGTTAAACCTGACTCAGCCTGGCAACAGGTTTAGGTTTCAATAATTGCTTCTAGCTTTTTTCCATCGAGGGAATCCCCCTTCGATCAGATCCCAAACTAAAAAAAAACAAGTTTTTACTTAAATATATTAGATCATTATAATATTTGAGCTAATCAATATTGAAGTTAATTCGTTTCAGAAGCGAATTTCATCGGTACTCTTTCAGGTTAATGCCTGTTGGATGAACTGGATACAGCCATACCTAATTGGTAAAACAGAAGACACGTGAATACCACCTTCGTATGATATTTTACTACAAAACTCTCGTCCAGATTTCTAGTCCTCCATGCCATAAAACTCCTCCAATTTGAATTGTCAATTTGGCGAAAAAAAAGTTTGAAACAATTGCTGACTCTTATGAACTGTATAAAGATTGTGCTTCCTTTGAAATTTATTCCACGTAAATTTTGAATTAATCACGATAATGGCTTCAACAATAAAATGTGTAACACTTTTTGGAATTATTATTACCTATGTTTACTCTTGAATATTTTATCATCTTGAGATCAATACTAACAAAAACGTTAATTTGATTTTTATAAGCATTCTATTTTAAGTTTTAGCTCTTCAGAATTTGATTTTGTTATAAATTTATATATTTCAAAATAAACTATTTCGGTTGGAACACTCAGTTTAAATTGTTTATGTTCAAATTAGAATTCAATAAGAATTCGATGGATTTTCTTCGTATTTTCGTCACACACAATATTTTTACTTTCTTGTACTACTATATAGATAGTAAAGGAAGTATTGTAATCTGGTCGAATTTTCGAATTCGAGCTTTCACCGGAAATACATGTTTTGAGGTCCCCTGAATCCAAAAAAGTGGTTTTTAAAAACATGTCTGTGTGTGACAGCCATATCGTATCGAAAGCTGTATCCGAATTTCACCAAACTTGGTATTTGACCTCCCTACTATACATTGTTGTGCCACGAAGCTTTTGGTTGAAATCGGTTATCCGAAAGCTTCACTTTACTCTAGTGGTTTTTAAGCTTTTTCAATTTTTTTTTAAAAACGGCTCCAACGATTTTATTTAAACTTTCTATAGTTCTTGTACTCATTGATGTCTACAACTTTTATTTAAAACTTTTTCCTGGGAAAATTCGAATAAGGGCGGTTCTGGGGTGAAGGTTCGGAATTCGTATATCTATATGCATATAGGCTGTATACATATACAATAGTTCTGTTTATATGTATTTGTACATTTATTAAGTAAGGTCGCTTAGTGGCGTGGTGGACTAGAGAGTTGCCTTATACGCCAGTGGTCCTGGGTTCGAACCCCAATAAAGCCCAGATTTTTTTTCTGGGTTTTCGGATTCGACGGTCGCTAATGATCATAGCAGTTGACGCGACCTTAAATAAATGAAAAAAAAAAAGTTATAAAGTACTTATAGTTCTTTTAACCAACATTGAGTTTCATAAACGAAAGTGAAAGAAAGTACTGTGACGCCTCGCAGCAGATATTTTCCTTTCAGTTCCTACTCTTTTTACTTTCTTTTACAACTGTATAGTAAAGGTAGGGTAATCGGGTCGAAAATTCAAATTCAAACTTTCACCGGAAATACATGTTTTGAGGTCCCCTGAGTCCAAGGAAGTGGTTAGAAACATATCTGTATGTGTGTGTGTGTGTCTATGTGTGACAGCCATATCGTATCGAAAGCTTTATCCGAATTTCACCAAACTTGGAATTTTGCATTCATCTTATATCTAGTTGTGCTGCGAAGCTTTTGATGAACATCAGTTAACCGGAAGCTTCACTTTGTTCTAGGATTTTATGAGCTTTATTACTTTTGACAAAAACGGCCCCAACGATTTTCTTTAAGCTTTCTATAGTTCTTGGAATCATTGATGCCTACAACTTTTATTTTAAACTTTTTCCTGGGAAAATTCGAATAAGAACGGTTCTGAGGTGAAGGTTGGGTATTCGTATATACATATAACCTATAGGTTGTATGCATATAGTTTTGTTTATAAGTATAGTGCTTATATTTCTTTTACCAACAGTGAGTTTCATAAATGAAAGTAAAAGAAAGTACTGTGACACCTCGCAGCAGGTATTTTATCTTAGAAATAGATGTTTGGACGGTTTTTCTTCGGAAACATTTACGTCATTCGATTAAGTTTTTGAAGCACTACAAGTTGGTAGCAAAAATACAAAATCGGTAAACATGCTTCTCCCCTAAGCTCTTCATCTTATTGTGACTTATGCTTTCCTTACATAGCTTCATGACAAATGACATGCATATTTCCATTTCCACTTGAAGGTATAAAATCTTACACTTTTCGGTCTAATCTTCATTCACCAAGGCTCTTGTAGCGTCCAAAAAATAAGGACACGACATATGTTTATGATATTGTTAATAATAAGATTCAATTATAGTAACAAAATAAGTTTCGACTCTTAATAGATTACCACTAATAGAAATGTGTCTAATTATGTATGGTTGATTGTAAATATGTGAACTGAATTTATTTTTCGTAACATATTTTTGCTTAGGTGCTACTCTTTCTATTTTTTGCCTTGTTTAAAGGCTTTAACTGCTAATGGTCATTAGCACTTGCATGGCTTAATTTTGTTAGAATAATTTGGTTTTTAAATTTTGTTCATGAGGTTAATTTTTCTAAGATAGGTGATTGTATTGTTCCGTGACTTTGGCTCTTTTAACGCTTCAACTACTCTTTCCTTTCTTTAAATAATTTAAACTTATATATTGTACATTAGAAAACTTCTGTATTCCATGAAGTTACATCTGGAGAACGTCAATTGTAATAACAAACTATGAGAGTACGAAATACCTCATTGACGATATTTTCCATAGTTTCCTCTTTGAGTATTAAAAAAAAAAACCACTAAAAACTTAACGCAGCAAATATTAGTTGTAGTCCTTGTTTTAAATAATATATCAATTTAATCTGAAGCTACTTTGGGCTATAAATAAATAATTAATTGGTCCCCTACAATTATATTTAATTAATTTAAACTGCATAATTTTTTCTTCTTCAATAATCATTAATATTAGCCTAGGCTCATTATTGCTAGAAATAAAATAGCATAGATAGCTTTGTTTACCTGATTTTCATAGGAAAAGAATGAGAAGTAAAAAAGAAAAAAGTGAATTAAATCTTATAGGTAAATCGTTTGTAAGAGGTCAAGTTGAAAAGTTCATCGGCGGTCAGTGAATTGATCACATTATCACACTACCCACCCATCTCCTCATCTCCTGTTCTCTTTTCTTTTTTCAAAAATTATCATTCTCTTTGTTACACTTATATTAAAATATCGGACGTCGCGCTAGGTGCGTTTGTGTTCGGCCCCATTTATTATATATCGATTTCGATTCCAACACGAAAAAATCGAACGTCATTTATGATAATTATTAATCGAAAGGGATGTTATTGCGACACCATTAACAATGCTGTAAGGTGGGCATTTATCGATTACGATTAATGTAAATTGTAATCACATTTTTATAAAAAATTGAAAAAATAAGTGATTTCGTTTAGAGAAAAACGAAAAACAGGAAGCTTGTGTAAAAATTTTGACCTTAATTCAATCGATTCGTTGTAACAATATATACATATATTTTTTGTAATAATAATTGCGTAAATAGCCCTGGATTTTGATAGCTCATTTTCATAGCAATTTATAAAACGATATGTTATAAATAAATAATGAAAATACTCATTGAAATTCACGATGAAAGTAGAACCAAAAGGTGAAACACACATCCACAATAAAATGAAAAGAGTTTGTCAAAAAAAATTTGAGATAAAAATTATAGTCAATTTGAATATTTTGTTTTGTAACTGGAACGATTTTATGTGGCGCCTATGTGGTCGTATATTTATTATTAAAAACAATATTAGAAATTGTGCCGAGTTTTCCATATAACGATCTAGCCGATTTCAATATAACGGTAATAAAATCATGGTTTTTAATCGGTGTTAAGTAGGAAAGATCTGGAATGATAAGTTCATATTAGAATGTTCCAAATAAGTGATAGGAAAAATTTTTGGTTTCCTTAAAAAGTTTGCTAGGCTATCAGAATTTTATGCATTATAATTGAGCCTCGTTTTGGCCTTCGTTTTATTTTTGCACAATCGGATTTGAATCGGAAAATATGCACTTTTTAATTAAATCTTGTCTCGGGGTCAGGGTAATTATTTCTCTTGTGTTTTTTTTTCTATTTTTTGTCAAGCCTTGTTCAAATATTTGTGATAAGTGGAGAGAATAAAATTGCATCTATTGAAATTCTGATCTTTAAGATCATGGAAAAAGATGTACTTATAAATTCAATTCAAACTGAATGATTGCCTCCGTATTGGTTCCACTACGACGCACCATAATTTATTCCACAATCAACTTACTATTTAAACTACTACGTAGAATTTCCTACTTTGTCGTGCTCACACATCATTTCTCCAATTTACGGTATTTACGGATTGTTTGTTTTCGTTATACGAGTAAAAAAAATGCTTTAAGTTTCAATGAAAAATTTTCAGCAAAATTGTGCCACGCTTAAAATACAACTCCGGTTTTGATTTTTTTCAAATGTTTTATTCACTGAAATTTAATTGAGCCAACCGAAAAATGTAATTTTCTTATAATCAGCTTATCGTGCAGAACATTAAGACAAAATTGGTCCATTATACAAGCGATATATGTGTAAGCGAAACGAAAACAGACCGGTCCAAATAATTCTACGCGTGTAAAATAGATGTGATTATTCCAAAACGTTGGCAGACATGTGATATCAATCCGTTATACTCTTGAATTTTATGTAAAAAAAGGAAAAATACGAAAAAATAACAGTAATAATAATTTATGATATTTGTGCTGGGGGCCCCACCATCATTTCCTTGGTCAAAACGGACCTATTACATTCTATGTGCACGTTTTCCTTCTCAATAATTTACAAGTGGATAGAATCACAAAGTGTTCCTGATTAATGCAATTTGCTGACTAATGAAAAATGCATTCCACATTTTTTTTAATATTGCCAATCTGGTGTTTTGATTTTCCATCGAATTAAATCTCTCGCTCAAGCGCCGTTAATTAACGTTTCTTCAAAACGGACAACGATTTAAAAAAACTAATTTGATTCAATCAATAATTCAAAGCACAAACATCCGATAATTTGACTCAATTTTCATGTGAGCCTCATCTATAATATTTTAATTCCTTAAAACTAAAAAAAAAATCTAAAAATAGAAAATAATTTAATTGAATTGTTCCGATTGCATTACATTAAATATGAATTGGGAGTAAATGTTTCTGATTATATTTGAACAGTTAGAAAATTTAACGTTAGTGGAATGAGTTCGAATCAAAATATAATAAATAAAAATCTGGAGCATTGACGGGGCCCGAATACTTTAATTCCCCGTAAATAATGCGGTGGATTACTTTGAACTACTGATATTCACAAAATACTATTTTGCAATTCTACGCAATTTAACAGCGATAATATCAATAATAAATTCAAAACTAAAGCTGTTTTTACCTTAAAATCGGTCAAGTGCGTCTTAAATAAATATAAATACTTAATTTTTCATAGAAAAAAATGAGTTTTCTTCATCATTTTCTAATAACGTTTTTAATTGGTTCTTATTATACACTATACGTGGTAATGATTCATGTTTTTTAACTCATCAAATATCTAACTTTACCTAACCTGACTTAAGATCAAACAAACTACGGAGATAACAAAATCCTAAGGAATAGTTGTTCATTTACATTTTTCTAGGAAAATATTCTAGGTGTTCCTCCCCAATTTCCTTAATTTAGAGATATTATGTTTTTTTTTCATTGAAATTTAAGTATCCCATGTTTTTAAGAAACCAAAACACTTTTAGAGGATAAATCACACCTTCAAATTTATGCCCTAAACTTAATTTCTTAGATTTCCCAAGCTTGTAATATTTTTTTAGAACAAGGTTTAATTTAGATTAGAAATTATAAGAAATGCGGTAGTGTGCTATCGATAGGATTTATAAAGAAGCTATATGGATTGAAATTCACAAAGTTTTAGTTAAAAAAACCATTTGTCAAATGTAAACAAAAGTAATTTTTTTATGTAATATTTATTTTCATAATCTGAACTGATGCGCAATAAATGTAAATGTTCATAATAGTAACCATAAACACTTGAATGAAACTTACCCAGTGATAAGTTTCATGATTAATAATATTTAAATGAAAAATAGATATATATGTAGGTAGTACATAAACATATCTAAGGTTTATGAAATATTTTTAGATACAGTATAAATGCTCTTAATTTAGTAAATTTTGGAAGCTTTACTGTATCACTTTATTATACACGCGACACTACTTATATATAATCTTTCCCTACTTATATATTTTTAAAGCACTTCACTATTATCATAATTCGCCTGAATTTAGGTTCTATTTGACTCCAAATCCAAAGTAGTACATCTTTTAAGTCTATACATTTTATTACCACATTGACGTCGGGGAACGCATGGGTGCGTCTTCTACCTTGTAGATTATTTTGATATATATATATATATATATATATATATATATATATATATATATATATATATATATATATATATATATTTATATATATCAAAATATTTATATATAATATTTAATTATGAATTATAATGTTAAATAATCTACAAGGTAGAAGACGCACCCATGCGTTCCCCGACGTCAATGTGTTACTATTATCTATTAAGTTTATGACAAGTATGTTGGAATGATTTTCTAGCTTTTCTAAGTACTTTTCACTCCACCTTCTTATTTCTTCTTTTAAGTTATTAATTTTTAAGTCTTGGTGTATCATGCTATTGTTTATGTACTACGGTGCGTTTTGATTTTTTTAAAATTTTATTTGTTAAAGTTGCTTCAACAGCGTCATTAGCAAAAAGTCAAATTTTACATTATCCTAATACAATGTTTTCATAAACTTACACAATTTAAAGAACATAGGGTATAATAATTAAATAAGTAAATAAAATTTATAAAACTTGTAGCAAAAGTAAAAAGTAATAATAATAAAAATAAAAATAAAAAATAAAATACTACGATAGTATATAAATATAAGATGATGACATTAAGTAAAAAATATCAATAAACCATAACATTCTTTTCTCGTCCCGTCACATACATGTCACATAATATATGAAAGCTAAAGCAACACAACATTAATATTAACAGACGGGAAACAAGGATAGATAATGGAATTTAGGAAGTTTAATAGTAAAAGGGTCTTTTACTCAGCTTAAATTCCATCCAGGAGGTCGATACTTTTTAGAAATGTTAATGTTTTCTTTCCTCTTACCGATGCTCCCCAGCATTCTCTCAAAGTGCTGGGTAGACCTTTGACTGCCTTTGTGTTGAGAAGGACTGCCATTCCTGGCGTCCCTGATTGTTGAGTAGGTGTCTGTGATGCTCGGATGACCAGCCCTCATTCTAGTGACAATTACCTGTCGTTTTCTTGGGAGTTCAGTAACAAGTCAGATTCAAATATCGTCCTCCGTACTACGGCTAGTTTTTGTGGGGCGTTGGTCTACATAATATTCTACTGTTTTTGGATAGTTTCTTTCAATATCCAATCCTTTTATTCAATTATTATATCCAAAACCGGACAAACCAGCAGCGTTTAGAATTGTCCTCAATGTTTTGGATTGGTATATCTTTGAATTATTTAAAAATTTTGATTTCGAAGCTGAACCTCACAACTATAATTCATAGGTCCAAATTGGTATTAATATAGCTTTGTAAAATGTTATTCTACACTTAAATGATAATTTTGATTTGGTGTTGATTAGCCAATACATTTTTTTAGTTTGCAAATTAAGCTGTGTGAATTTTGTTTATTTGTGTTTTGCGCATGTATGCCTACGATCTAAATACATGCCCAAATACTTCACTATGTCTGATTGTGGTATCATAATATTGTTCAAAAATACCGGAGGACATGTTTTTCTTTTCATCGTAAACGTGATTTGTTTTGAATTATTTTCATTAATTTTTTTTCCATTTTTTGGTCCAATTACTAAACCTGTCTAAATATGTTTGTAATATTTCAGTGGCTCTTTCTGCGTCGGTATCTGTGACTATTATCACTGTATCGCCAGCAAAGTTAGCATTATTGGCATTTGAGAAATTTGGCATATCTGCCGGGTAAATTATATACAGAAAAGATCCAAGGACACTACCCTGAAAGAACTCTAGCATTTATATTTCCAAGCCCAGTAGTTTTTTCGAATAACTTGTAAGAAATGATTTTAAGGACTGTATTATTAATTTTTCATAATCACTCTCACCTCTTAACTGAAGTAAATGAAAGTTTTCTTTCAAAATAATTTTTATTTTAAATTATTTTTTCCGGGATAGAAATTCGTATGCCTTTTTATTAAAACTGATTAGAATTTGAAAAGTTTGAAAAGATGGTGATGATGATTGATGATGAAAAATCATCATTACAAATAGAAAATGTTCTGCAAATATAACTATTAAATGAAAACTTATTCTTAGTTGTTAAAATCATAGATTAAATGATCCTTTTCAAAATCTATGAAGCTCTGAATTCGATTTTTTTTATTTACCTATGTCCTAATATTAGTGGGTTACCAATTTCTTAACTTTTTGCGCTCACTGGGCATCAAGTCAAGTAGTTTGATTTTTATAGTGAATTATGCTTGATGCTGTCACTTGCATATAAAATAACTTACAAAGTCAATGCTTGACTTGATTTGAAATTTGAATTTTACATTACTTTAAATCAAGTAGCTTAAAAATTAAATCAAAAAACTAAATAAATTCAAATTAACTAGAGCCTATTATAACAGAAAATTTATTCCATACTCATATAAAATTATTTTCTTTACAAAGCTGAAAATACATTTTTTTTCATAGAGACTCACAAATCATTGGTCTTTATAATTCCTTTCGACATTGCAAAAAGATTTATAAAAAATTAGATAACTAATTTTCAAAAGATGAACAAAAATTATAAAAGATATCTCAATTTTCAAATATTTAAATTACAGGTAGATATTATAGGTCCTCATTGATATTAATTTATATTTTTGATAATAATTATAAATATCGCGAAGTGTTGTTAGAAGATATCTATCAAATTTTAGCTTTTCAATAAATCTTGAAACTAATCATAATTAATACGGTATATAATCATTTTGTACGGAAACAATGAATCAATAAAATATTTAAATAGTCCCGTTGTTTTTACCGTAAGATGCAAGATGAAATTTCTAATACGAATGATAAACGCAATATAGATTTCATAATTTAAATTGAAAATTGGTGCACTTTGAATTCTGGGTGCATATACTTTGTGTAAGTTTCCACTACAGTTCGGTTCTTCGAAATGTGAATAATAGCGATATGAAAAGTGGTTAGTTGATGTAAGCCCATTTTGAATGAACGATTTCTTTTGCTTATAGAGGCAAATAATTCCGTGCCATGTCACGCGTTCGTTTTGGATTTATTTTAAATATTGAGATGAGAAACTTATTTATGAGACTTTCTTAGCGATTCCCAGAATCGTATGTAACCTATTTACATTTCCGCAAATTCGAACATTGTTCTTTTTTATCTCAATAAAATCGAATCAATGGCACTTTTCTTATTCACAAGTGCCACTTTATTAAAATATTTGAAAAAAAGAACAACAAAATTTGCACTTATACTTTTTACAATTACGTCATTCGCACTCGTCAAAAATATGTTTTTCGTTTTATATGCAATTTAAATGTTTTTGAGAAAGTTCGCAAGGAATTTAATTTGGAATATCTAATGGTTTATGGCTTATTTTTATGAAATACTTGTTTGATAAATGCTTGAGTGATAGAAAAACATTATTCGTATGATACTTTTATGGCACAAATTGATTTAATTAAAATATAAATGAAGTTAATATAATTTTGTTTGGTAAAAACTTAAGACCTGATCCAAATATTTAGAGGCCATGCATCTTAATGCAATGTTTAATAATAAATATGTTAAGATTTTGATAGTTACGATACAATAGAAATTACATAAAATACATAAATTATGCAAATGGCCATTAAGTCATAAATGAAGATGGCCAATTAACAAAGGACCCCCAAATTCAACCACATTAAACTAGGTCAGATAATTGGCAGAATTGTTAATCAAAATGATTATCGATTCGTTAGTGAATTAAATACCTTATTAATAGAAAAAAAATAATTGTAATCGAATTTCAATCAAAATTTCGTTAAAATAAACTTGAATTTTATGCAAATCGATTGTAATCAAAGATTTTTAACTAAGTCCTTATTAAAATTAAAATACCCTTTTCTAAAAAGAAAATAAAAAATAGGCTACATGCATACATTTTCATCGTTCATATTTACTATTGGCGTTACCGTGATGTGTTCGTGGGAAAGGATACGATTGATCAATGTTATGCGGTTGAGGACTGTACGATTGTTTTCGGGACACTTTGTATGTTTTGTGCGAAGGAAAAAGTGGGTCCTACACACATTTTTGCTACTCAGTATGTATGCATGTCACCCATATGCAGGCTCTTTGCATTGATAAATAAACGATAAGTCGTTTCAATTTGAATCTAATTGGTCTAAAATTTACTGTTTTATACAGAACTATTTTAATTAACTATTTAAATTATCTTTATTTTCAATTTTACAGCTATATTCTATGCGTTTTGTAAATATTTATTTATTTAAATTAATATTAAATGATTACAATTATAATTTAACAGCTCAACACATTTTTAGTAAAGTCTGTACGAAGAGACTGTCTGAATGTTGAGCCCCATCACTGATTAAACCCTTTATGTACGTAACTATTGTTACTTGATGGAATTATGAATAGGCAATTTGTTTTGCTCTTACGACGTTGATGAACCAATGTTGTGAGTTTTTTTTACTTGATAATCCTTAAACCGTTTATCTCGCCTAACGCGGAATTAGGTTTACGGTATAAAGATAGATGGTCTATTCGATTGTTGTTATTTTCCTTCTTTGTGATATCTTTAGTCTTGTTCCTAGAGAAAAAAATGAAAATTCTTTCTTTCTCAATATATTTTGGTCGAACATTGGGTTTTCGAAATATTTAAAGAAATCTTAAAAGCGATTTTTAAACCTCTCATTACCTCTAAAACCCACATCTCCATTGAAAAATGCCATTGATAGGAACCTGTAGAATGTTATTCATGGAAGTTGGAAATCCATTCCTATTCTTTTTTGAAAAAAATTGGTAACACCATATATTTTTGTAAATTTTGCTGTAGTTGCTGGATTATAGAATCTGACGATGATTCGTTGTTAGGGATAAATCAAGTCATGTAGCTGGACATTTTTTAAATGTATATTCTGGCTGATATTTTGACTTATTTAAATGAATTTACTTAATATTTCAAAATTAAAATTTGACTTAAGTTTGACTTAATTTTACGCTGAACTTAAGTAGCTTAAAAATCAAGATCAAGTCAAATACATTTGAAAGCAAATCAAGTTATGAATATCTATTTGTTATGATCCCGACAGTTAATAATTTTTAGTTTTATCCAAAGTTTCTTATAACAAATTACGCTCCACAATTTTGATTTTCTCCACTTTTTTCTAAAATCATTGATTTTACCTAAGTTCGAACCGATGACTCACACACCATACGTACATAGATTAAAGGTTAATACACTCATTGGTTCCAGGCAAACTGCAAAAATATTGAGAATTGTAGGAGAAAATAATAATTGATCATTTCCTAATGTATATCAATACAAGCCAAACTTTTCAATATGCACTATTACATTCTTCGTACTACATTTTAGCACGTATTTAGTATAATAGCTGTACCCGCGACTAGGTTCAAGTGAGCTTTAGAACATTTTTAGAACTCAAAATTTAACGAAATTCATATTAATGTTAAAAAATAACAATAAATACAACACTGCTAATGTAAATTTAAAAAGCTTACAATGAAAATTCAAAATTGCGTGCTTCTATTTAGCCATTAAGTAACCCAAGTCAATGTGTAGGACTTGTTTTTTTTTTTTTAATTTTTATATATTTATTATAGAAATTGAACCCAAATGGCTCCTAGCCTAAAATATTACAACTCTTACATTAATATAGATAATATCTAGTTGACCAATGTCAACCAGAGAATAGGAGCTTAATATTATAGTACGATATATAAAAGTAAAATTTACATATGTTTTGGTTATAAATAATTAACAATATTTATAACCAAAACATATGTAAATTTTACTTAGGACTTGTGAAAATCATAAATTCTTAAAACGCCAATAACTTTGTATTAAATAAAGATATCGTGATCATTCTTTTTTTAGATAAGGACCAATTATCTAAAAAGCAATGCAAAAAAGTGTTGACCGAAATATATCGAGTAATTTTTTGCGTTATTAGCGCACAACGCCGGACCTCTATCATTTTATTTATATACATAAAACCAACTATTTGAGCTACTTTATTGTACCACATTTTTAGCACATATTTATTATGTGCCTTATAGAATGCTGTTACAAATGTGTATTTCAATTGTTGAGATTTCCATCTTCTTTATCTCGCAAAGTATTGATCCTTGAGAAAAAATGCATGGAACTTACTTTGAGGTCAAATTAGTTTGCTTTAATTTTGTACACTACATATTTTAACTTAACGGTACGGTTTTCAAAATACTTAAGTAAAATGTAAAAGGTAGGCTTTTCAAATTTTTTTCCATTTAACACTTCTACCTTATCAAGGGGGGGGATGTTTAATATGTTACTCTACCGCTTCTCAAAACCAACGAGCTGACGCTATTTATTTCCGAGAATTCGCTTTTTAACTGACCTTTGTATATTATTTTTGAAGACATTGAAAAATTTTTTAACGTTTATGTTTCATGAAATATATTAATGTTTTATAGAGTCATCCATATTTGCTACATAAAATAAAAATTATCTGAAATTATTATCGACCAAAATCAATTTAAGGCCATTTTATCAGTTCCTAGCTTCCCTACTCGAACAAATAAAAAACAGTAATCTCATAAAAATATTTATTATTCTCTTATTTATACATTGATAAACTTAAATATCACCTTTAGCAACTTTATCCAGGAAAGCTGCACAACAACGAACACATTGTTGGTAGCATTTTTCAAATCCTGCAGACCCTCGGTCCTGTAATGGGAAAACATCGTCTTAGAAAAAAAAAACAAAACTGTAAATAGTTAAAACGGTTAGAACCGTACATAATATGGATCACGAATGATTCTGTCTCCTTCAGGATCAAAATCGCCAAGCATCAGTAATTTTGCTGTACTGTTATTTGGCTTCATTTGCTCCAAATCTGCCATATTTTCTTCATCCATTCCAAATATGTAATTAAACTTAAGGAAATCAACTTTGGTTATCTTAAAAAATAAAATTGTCTTATTTGAAATTTTGGTAACAATATTAGCTTTAACAATATTATATTTGCGGTAATTTTGGCGTCTAGCGTTGGTATATAAACAGACCCTTTACCTTTTAAAAGCCACTTTTAAAATAATGATTGAAAAATACGAAGGGTTTTTCTCAAAAAAGATTCGGGGTCACTACTGATTAAAGTTCTAAGAACATTGAAATAGACCTATTGAAAAAAGCTAAAATGACACTGGTCAATGAAATATCACTTTTTTGGGGGTAACATGAAAAATTATAACTATTTATGTTACAAAAAGTCAGATATCGTAGAATTAATATTAGTATATTTTAGATACGAATACTTTTATTGTTTTCTTATTTTTCCCAAAAATTCAATTTTTAAGAAAAATCAGATTACATACTTTTAGTTCTATCGTGTTAATAAATTGCTTTATGATTTTCTTCAGAGACGGTTTGTTTTAATTTCCAACAGTACCTAATATTTCAGCATACCTAATTGAATTCCGCACTTTCCCCAATAACGTTTTTCTGTTGTAGTAATATCTAGGTGGAATTTTTTATCGTATTCATCACTAACGGCGACCAAATTTTTGGAAAAATATGTCAAAATGAGAATCTAAGAAATGTATTTTTAGGTATATTTTACAACTTAAGCTTTTATAAGTTGTTAAAAGCTTCTCGATGATATCAGTTGATCGATGATTTTCGAAAAAAAAATCGGTCACTTTTATGAACGATTCCCGGGATGGTTTTTCCAGATCACTGAGCGTTGTTATATTTTAATTAAGATGAAATATTTAAACAAAAAATATCTTTATATGGGAGCCAATAAATATGCATTCTTTGATTTTAGCGTAAGTGATTTTGGGATTTTCTTTATATATAAACATCCACCCCAATCAATTACTTTCACAAAGCTTATATCAGGCCCAGTTTTATATGGGGCTGTGATAAAAGAGAAAATATCCATCAGAAGATGCTAAGAGAGCATTTTCTGTCCTAAAGTACTCTAATAGATTTTTCCTTTTGGGTTAGTTTTTCTTTAAATAATGTTTTTTTCTGTCACTACTGTCCCATTTACAAAAAAAAAAAAAGAAGAAAAATTTGCACTTATATCGAAACTATAAGAATGGTGTTAATTTCTTAAAATGTTTCTCTAAATGTAACAAAACTTGACAGGATCATTTTTACACTTTTTTGATGTTCTTTAAGAATCACTTTCAAATCACTTCATTCACAAGCAAAACACTTTGAATTAAAAAAGATTAGGTAAGTGAAAATTATCAACACTGAATTTTACTGGTAATAACATTAACACAAAAACTATATACCTACCTGATGAAATTAAAACAAATAAGATTTTATTGAGGGTGGCTAGGTTTTTAAAATTAGTTTTAAAGCGGTGACTTAACCGTGGACAATTTCAGCCCATATTGTGTAGAAAAATAATAACCAACGTTAAACGCCAAGATCATTTTTTATCATTTGCTAATATAATACTTGTCGTGCTCGATTTGAATACGGGACATTATGGGCTTTCATAGTGTCTAAGGCTCGTTCGTTCGGTTTCTTTCCAACATGCCAGGATCCAATTGCCGCACTATCGACTTCCCACTCATTGTATAGTCCTCTGCTTTTCAATGTTACATTAAACACTCCTTCAGCGATTGGAGATCTGCATATATTTCCTGAAATTTGTAATAGTAGGTAATGTTAGGTTATAATTCATATTTGAAAACAGTGGAAAAATCAATTATTATTTTTAATTCATCTTGTAAGTTAATACCTAAGCAGATGAATAAAGCTTTCTTTTTTTCGCTCATTATAACTAAAATAAATTTAATAATTGCTTATTATTTACAAATGACGTTTACAATGGCTATTTCGTAAGCCGACCGTATAATAAGAGAGGTCGCTGAAAATGAAACCGTATAGAACTTTTTTACGAAGATGATTTGTAGATTTAAAAGAGAGCATGATTTTTTGCATGTAAATAATATTTAAATAATACGTAATAATAATTGAACGTATCAATTGCTACATTGTTTTAAATTCCGACTGTTTAAGCTATGTATATTGTATAGAGGGACGTCATTAACCATTAGATAGTGCGTATTGGTGTATTCTTTTATGTTTACACTTAAGTTTTTAAGTTGCCTATACATTACGTTTAAACTGTTCCAACTTTGATGGTTTATGGGTTTTAACTTCAAGAACAAAAATCATAAATGATGATAATTCAAATATGCTAATGCAACATACAAAATTTTTTTATTGTGCATTTAACTATGTCAATTTATAAATAAATTTGTATTAATAAGAAAGAATATTAGATATGGTTTTATAAAATGACATACAAAAGTCTGATGTATATATTTTTATAATACTCCTGGCTTTACCTATTGGAAAATGGTGAAACTAAAGTCGAAAAGTTATACCGTTGGTTATATACATATTTATTGCCGTTATATGGGATGTCGGAAATACAGATTGCGTGTAGTTCAGCCGTTTTCCAATAGGTGAAAATCCTTAACGTTCTCTGTATGAACTGCGTTGTAAAAATTCAAACTCTGTCGGAGTTTATAAGTGAAATGTAAATGAAGAAAAGACAATGCTTTATGAAATTATTGTACGAAGTATCACATAATCACTGTAAAATTTTCATCCATAAAATTAAAGGACTGTTTGATAAAACAGAATTACCATTGGTTTACTACCCATAAAGTATTCAAATGGACTGGTAGAGGTCAGAATTTTAATAATTTCGTCGCTATGAACTTATACTGACGCAAAAATACTTTTGTAAGATATTGTTGGAATATGAAAAGTTATTTGTGAGTTGATACTGGAGGAACAAGAAACAAAGATAAGAAATGCAGATTTTTGTGTTAATTTAGAACACTAGGTAATACAGCGAGTGATGCTGGGAAAAAGACGTAGGTGTCTATATTAAAGTGATTCAAGATAAAATTTTTTTAGTGAATTTTGAAATAAATGCCCAGTATTTCTTTTCAATTTAGTTTAGAAATAAAATTTTCTATTTGAAGCATACTAGAAACTCGTATTAACTAGATGTCAAAGTATGCATCGTTAATAGAAAAAGTAAAAGATTTAATAGCTCAGCTAAATAAGGAATGATATCAAAGATAATAGGCTGCAAACTTATTAAGATCTCTGTTTTGATATTCTACTTCTGATATTTTACTAATTGACCTGAAAATTCCAAAGATATCATTGGTGTTAGTCGAGATAATTTAGCTTAAAACACGCTAAAATCGAGCTTTTAATATTAAAAAATATCAGAAGTTATCTCATTTCCTTGGTTTTTATTAGTGTTTTTAGCATTTTGAAAATTTGTTAACGATGAAATTGGTGCTTAGATAATTTTTGTAAGATCAACCAGTCTCGAGAATGTGAAATAAATAATAAAAAAATATATAGGAAATGAATAAAAAGTGCTTGCTAGCTCACAATTCATGTTTAAACGTACACTTTTGCTGGGTATAAGTATCGTTGCAAAAATAAATAATAAATTAATAAATATTACGTAAGTTCTATTTAGGAATAATAATCTGAAAGTATTGGAACCCTATTATCAGTCTTAGGAAACTCACGATACTAAATTTGAAAAAATATGGATTCATATTGATGTAGAAAATAATTGGAACCGGACAAGTCATATGTGATGAGGGACTGGGAACAGCCGGACGGATCTCTCTATATCTTTGGGGTCGTAAATATATACAATTTTAAGGAGAGGTTAAAATAATGAACCAAAACAATCTTGAGAAGAACAAAAAAACCAACATAAGCATTACATAGCATATAAGTACGTAAGTTATTATTAGTTCAAAACTCAGTTAGGATCAATGAAAAATGTTCCTTTTAACTAAGAAATAGTCGTAATTGGTGAGTTTCAGCAGTTTGCGTTTAATATTACATGGCGGTTACATATCTTACCTCACCATCCCGATATCCATTTATTTACTACGAGCTCATCGAAAAGCAGGCATCTCTCTTAAATATTGACGCGAAAAATATCAGCAAAAGGTAAAACACAACAAGCTCTTTTAAGGTAAGATAGATTTAAAGAACACCATAGTAGACTGCACTATAAATCGATCTGATTTATCATCCACTCAAATAGAGTGCTTGGTGGCCTTAGCGTTTCAAAGTTTCAAACGTCTCAAACGTTTTTTAACTCATAGAACGTTTCAGTCGTATAACCGCCACACGAAATAAGAATTTCATAAAAGAAGTTTTCTATCTATAAACTATTCCTCTTACTGTGCCAATATTATTTTTCTTAAAAACTTTGATGACAAGAAAGTTGATTAATTTTTATTAACCACTAGCTGTCGTCCAATAGTTGCAATTCGAACGAAATTTAATTAAATTTTAAATTATTGAAATTCTTCTCTCAAATAATTTACTTCTGTAATATATTTTTTTTAATTTTGCTTTACTGCGTCAGCTACAGGGGTGTATATTAGGATGTTTAAAAAAAGTTTCTGATGGTGTCAAAAATTTATAGTGCATATTAAAACAAAAATGTTGGCGCCAAAACAAACTCAATACCAATACCTTTAATACCAATATGAAGGTTAGCCTCAAATCATTTTTTCATTTTTCATTTAAATAACACAGAATTAGGTCACCTAGTGGCGTCGTTGACTAGATAGTTGCCCTCTACGCCAGTGGTTCTAGATTCGAATCCCAATGAAAGCCCAAGATTTTTTTCATGGGTTTCCAAACACGACGGTCACTAATGACAGTAGTAGTTGATGCGACCATAAATAAATCAAAAAGAAAAAGCCAAATTTTTATTTTTGAATTTTCATAACTTTGGAACGGATCATTGTAACGACAATCTGAGAGAAAGGATTCAAAGAAAATTTCACGGTCTTCAAAAAAGGACTTTAAAACGAAGCTGGAAAATATAGTATAAAAAATATTAATAAGGGAATGTTATTTTTGGAACTATAATATCTTTGAAACGGTTGATCTGAGGAACTTTTGTTTTAAAGACCTTTTTTGTAGAACGTAAAAGTTCCTTTAATTCCCTTTTTTTCATATTATTGTTACAGTGTAAGTACTGTTCCAAAGCTATGTAAATTCAAAAATAAAAATAAATCCTGGCTGGACCGATTTTGATGAAATTTTTTGTGTTCAAGTGGATTCGAGAATGGTTAGATGTACAATTAGATCATTTTTATTTTTTTTAATTTGAGAATGGTTTCAATTAACAATTACCTAGATCTTTTTTTTTTAATTTTAGTGTACTTTTTGTTTCTGTAGGTAGCGCTCAGATCAGATTCAGGAAAATTTTCTGTACATTTGTTACTTTTTGGTACATCAAAACGGTCCAGATTGTTACAGCTTATTTAAGAAAGTTTGAAATTTTTGTATTTAAGACGTGTATACAGGCCAACATCTGTCGGGTCCACTAGTTTAAATATAAAATGAAAAAATAGACTGAAACAAACCTCAGTATTGATATAAAGATCTCGCTTTGGCGCCAAAATTTTTGTTCTAATATATGCACCTATATGTAGGTCATGTAGGTACTTACTATCAATTTTTGGCCATCATTATTTTTTTTCAAAACCCTAATGTCTACTATATTATATATAAACACGTCATTATGCATACATTTTCGAGTTATTTGAAAAATGTAAACGATATAGCATGTAAGAGAAGTTTTTGGCATTTAAGTACCTATTTGGAATTTTTTCATTACTAAACGAATCAAGTATTTGCCCAAAGATGCAAGTTACAATAATTTCGAAAATTAACTTTTCCACATTCTGAGTATTTTCAATATCCGTACCACTAACAAATACACCGCTGACTGGTAGCATATTTATGATAATATCGTATTGATATATATATATATATATATATATATAGGTAATATATAATATATAGGTATATAGGTATATATATAGGTAACTTTTAAAATATGACTTCGTGAAAATTAAGTGAAATTAGGCTCTATCAAATTTCATATTCCTCTGTACTAACAATTTATTTAGAAAGGGATACAACGTTTTTTTCTTTATGTATTAGTTTATAGATTTTAATAATAGAGTAGTTTTTATGTTCAAACATTGACGACCACAATTAAGTTAATAAGGATAAGTTAGAGGGATAAGATTGATATGCAATTTGCATTTGAAGTTGAATGGCATTGAAGAGCTTAGCTTTGAGGGAGTTTGTTATTAAACTATTAATTAGCATTGATCTCTCGTTCGTTCAAGTCTCGGTTACGAGTCTTTGTTCGAATTGTTGGCACTAAATATTAATTAGTCTTTGTTCAAGAAATATTGACGTAATTATTGACAATTGTATATGCGTCATTGGTACTTAAGCAAATATACCAATGAAGAAAATATTATCTAAATCTATACCTTTTTGTGTACATTGCTAAGTGTTTAAGCCTAGTTAAAAATAGTGATCAGTTGTATCCTCTTGAGAACAATATTTTCAATGTTTTTATATTTTCTCAAATAGGTAGGCAATTATTAAATGAATCAAGCATACAATTGTTAAAAAAAAGTTCATTTTCAAAATAGCCATTAATATGTGAGGAATCTAATTACATAAAATAGCAAATTTGTAATTGTGCTAATCACTGATTGCTATAAATTATCTATGGACGAATAATTCGAGTCAATAATAGCAGAATGTCGATCAATTGTAATTACATTCGGCAACAGTTGTAATTGTCAATATAACTTATGGATATTTGTGTCAATAGAGCTAACAAATCATTTGAGAGACTCGTTCATATTTAAACAGGACGAAATTTAATTTATCCTTGGATGGACGCACATGTTCTCATGTGCACACACTCGTCGAAATCGGAATTAATATTTGAAACGTCGGTAAAGTTTACTTTCACAGATAATTTTCGATTCAATCAAATATTAACATTTATAATTGTGATCACATGACTCGACTACCACAACTCTAAAATTTTCAACTCAAATCGAATTATAATCAACACGCTCAACATAAATTCAAAGATTTAATATCTACCTTGTAAATTCCACAATTTCATCATTTTAGATGTTTACCTACTCTTTAAAAATTTATGTTCATCCTAAAATAAAACGTGTTAAAGAAAAAAAATATATTAGCAGTTAAATCAAGTGTTAACAAAATGGAATCCGATATTTTTTTACAAATTTAGTAGTATTCTCATCTCTATCAAATCAATTGGTTTTTTTCTATTATTATACAGATAGTTTGTAATTGTAAAACACGAGTTCATAGTAAAAACAAATTTTAAAGATTTTTAACAAATAGGAACTTGGCGTTGAAATTTGCGTAGAATTTTTTTTTTTTTTTCCCCCTGATTTATAGCGCAATCTGCACGGTGGTGCAATAAGTGCTTCTGCTCTCTTGGTTTTATTGTGGGAGCAGGCCCAGCGGACTACTCCTGATTTTTTTTTTTTTTTTTTTTTTCTTCTAGTCTGGGAATCTTTCAGGGAGATCCGTGGGATCCCATCTTTTAAGTCGCCTTGTAGACTCACTATTGTCTAAAAGGTTCACTGCTAGGTGGTTTGGATGCTCGTTGAGTTTCTCCAGATACTTCCTGCTGTGCTTTTGGATTTCCTCCTTGACTGTTGGTATATCTGTGTCTTTGTGTATTTTTATATTGTTTATATACCAAGGAGCATCAATTATTTGCCTGAGTGTTTTCGACTGGAATCTCTGAAGAATCTCTATATTTGAATTTGATGCAGTACCCCAGAGTTGGATCCCATAGGTCCATATGGGCTTCAGTACAACCTTATAGATAAGGAGCTTGTTTTCTGCTGACAGCATGGATGGTTTTCCCATCAGCCAGTACATTTTTTTAACTTTCTTGTTTAATGTTTCTCTTGTTTTTTTAATGTGGACTGCCCAGGTAAGTCGCCTGTCCAGATGCATACCCAGATATTTAACTACGTCTTTGTTTGGTAGTTCTGTGCCATTCATCACTACAGGGGGGCAAGTGTCTCTTCGGGTTGAAAATGTTATTTGAGCGGATTTGCTGGCATTGATTTTTATACGCCATTTTCTGCTCCATTGGGATATTCCATCCAAACAACTCTGGAGCTTCGCAGTGGCCTCTCCTGGTGTTTCCGCCGTCGCTATAATGGCTGTGTCGTCCGCAAAGGTGGCCATCAATACTTGATCAATTATTGGGACATCGGCCGTGTATAACAGGTAAAGCAGTGGACCCAGCACACTACCCTGAGGAACACCCGCTCTAACAGGCCGTAGATCAGGGTAGAAATTTAACTTCTTTTCTTTTGTCGTTTTATTATAACATTATAGAATATATTTTGAGTTTTTTTATATTTATATAGAAATTTTAATTTAAGTTAATTACCTTTATTATTTTATTTTGTAAAATGAGTTGTTTCGTAAAATTCATTTAAAGTTTTATATAAGAAAAATCGATTTGGATCCTTTAAGTTTTCAAAGAAATTATTGTTGTTTTGCAATCGTTCAGCTAGATATTTTGATCGTGTTATTTTTCATTGCTGTTGATTTGTATTTTTATTAGGATTTATTCTTTAACTTGCGTTTAATTATGTAGCTAACCGTGACTTCGTTCACATAAAATTTAACTGAACTATCCTTTACGGCAGCTGAACAATTTATGGGAATATTGTAACAAAATTATGCGTATTAAATATGTCAGGAATAAACCTATGTGCCGACCTAAGGGTAGAGCGAGAGGAGCGGTTGTTCTAGGCGCCAGCTAGGTAGCAAAGGGCGCCGAAAAGTCAAATGCAAAAAAGAATTTTTAGCAAAAAATAAAATTTGTTGGCATCTTCTGAAATACGCGGTGCAGTGTCACTAGGTCAGTTTTCTGAAAATATGTAGAGAGACGATGAAAAATTTATGAATTTTCATCGATTGCATCTAGATATAAATCCGTAGATATACGAGCTTTTTTATATACTAAGTCTGATTTTATCAAAAACTAAATCTAAATATATGAAGCGTTTCGATTAGCCTCGAACCTAGTCCACAAGATGCATGTCCTGTTAATTTACATTGGTTACATAGGTTTTGTACACAGCGGAAACCATAGCTTCCTAAAAAGTGCTGAAAGACAATATCGCTCCCTAATCAAAGTCTAGGGCCAGCACTCGGTAAACAAATAACTCAATTAAAGACAGTAGTCTAAGAATAGTTTTTAATCATTTTTCAACCCTTTAATGACCAAATTAAGAACCCAAAAAACACACTAAGGGTCGGATACATCATTTTTTTCTTTTTCTTCCTTTTTTACTTAAGTAAACAACTCAAATATTTTCCCTAGATATGAACATTGAACATAGTAGGTATATAATATGTAAGCTAGCACGCTTTCTTTTTAATTTTCAACAGATGTGTTCAAAGTTTCTTATTAAAAAAAATACTAAAGTCTGAAAAGTAATTTGAAGTTGTAATTGAAATGGCAAAAGTGTAATAATTGCGTTCTTGGTGTTATTTCTCCACCTCCGGTGCCCTATCAAGTGGGAAGTCCCTGGACAGAGGAATTACGAGGACGAAACGAATGAAATAAAGTGCGATAGAGCGAGCTTAATCGTCCATTTTTGCAGTTTTACAGTACGTATATCCTTTGGAAATGAGAAAAGAAAATCGCAAGAAATCTCCACGTACAAATTAATTACAGAGAAATTTTATAAGAAATATTACATAAGACTCCTTTTATGCTTCTATGGATAACCATTATACAAGAGGGTTAAAAAAAAAATAAAAATACACCAAAACATGATAATTAGATATTTATTAAATTAAAATACCTATCTTTACTAACTGCAGTTATATAATGAATTGAAAAATCTACAATTGTTTCACAATATTTTCTTTTTACCTTTATAGAAAGCGTCACTAGTAAATTACTTTTTATTTATATCTGCATCAGAATTTTATTTTGTGAAAAAAAAAAGTTTCAAGCATTCGAATTTATCAACGCATGCCGAGGGTTTTAATTAGAAATTTTAATTGACTTTTATTGAAACTATAAATTACCTCCAGCTGAAGCTTTAACAAGATCTCTGCCTTTAAATATACGAGCAGACGTACACAAAACGTTTATAAATTATACAAAAAAACTAAAATTCATTTTTTTTTTTTTATAAAATGGCAATAAGATAATAATACACGTGAAAATTTGGATTTTTTTTATATCTGAGCTTTAGTTCTAATAGGTATATTATAACATTATTTGAACGATTGTTATAAGATGGTTTTGAATCCTACACTTCATCCACTTTTTGGTGTAGATACAACTTTCGATATTTGTAGAGCAGAAGCGTTAATTGGATCTACGATTTTTTCGAAGCGGAGAAGAAACTTGATAATAAGCCCCTCTCTCCAGCGTTTGAGATAAATTATTTAAAAAAACTCACAAATATTAAATATATATTATAATGGCTCGCATTGTAAGAACTCCTTAAGAAATTTGAACTCTTTAATATCTATTTCCTAATAACTTTTTCATTTATGTGACATAACTTTATACTCCCAATGAAAGCCTAAGATGTTTTTTCTGGGTTTGCGGATTCGACGATCGTTAATGACCAAATAAAACAGTTGATGCGACCTTAAAAAAAACGTTATATATAAGAAACATGCGATTATCACCAGGAAAGTCATTCGGACTATTACTATCTCAAAATGTAAAAAAAACCTTCTAAAAATAAAGAGTTAGAAATTTGCTTATTAGAACGTCAAAATGGATAATTTATATAAACAATCGTGCGATGCATGATAGCCGCTTTGTTGAGCAAGTTTTTATTTATTTTAAACCATATTATATTATGCTTTTGGCGCCCCTGAAACTGTCACCTGGAGTGGGTGCCCCGGTTTGACCTCCCTCCTCTTTGAATTTGAGACTGGATGTTAATTTTATTTTTAATCTTATTAATTTTCATAACTATAATGTGGTTTTTTTATCAATCAAAGAATAAATTTACTTGTAATGAGACATAAATACAATATTTGATTCACTGGTATTCTCAATGTTAGTTGATTCTCTAACATTCTCTAAGCTTGATGAAAGTTTGGATAAATAAAAGTTGAGCAATCGTCTAAAGTTTCCTTAGTGGCGTAGTGAATAGATTTGTTGGGCTTCCGTTCCATGCGCTAGTGGTACTCAGTTTGGTTCCCGGCAAATCTAAGATATTTTTACTTTATTTTACTATATGTATAGTAAAGAAGGTATTGTAATCGGGTAGAATTTTCGTATTCGTGCTTTCACCGGAAATACATGTTTTGAGGTCGATGTACATGTACATGTACATGTTTTGATCCCTGAGTCCGACAAAGAGGTTTTTAAAAAAATGTCTGTGTGTGTTTTAGAAAACGGCTCCAACGATTTTCTTTAAACTTTTCTATGGTTCTTAGGCTCATTGATGCCTAAAACTTTTATTTGAAACTTTTTCCTGCGAAAATTCGAATAAGAACCATAGATGGTGGGGGTGAAGTTTGGGAATTCGTATATATACATTTACATTGTATACGTATATAGTTCTGTTTATATGATAGCTATAGAGTGCTTATATTTCTTTTAACCAACAGCGAGTTTCATAAATTTAAATAAAAGAAAGTACTGTGACGCCTCGCAGCAGATATTTAGATTAGTGGAATAATGACATTTTTTGTATTTATTTGTAGTTTATTGATATATAGAAAGTCATGTGGTCCCGTCACAGTCTTGAGTTTACTCCACAGTGAGCGAGGGGCAAATTCTCACCATCATTCTTTTGCTGAGTTTTCATACCGGGAACTTCTAGTCGGTATTTATTTTGCTGCTGTCTCAGTCGACTTTTCATCGCCCTTTTGACACCAAATTTGGTGATCCCCACTACAGGATCTGGATCCATAAATGGGATCATCTAACAAACCCTAGCACAAGCGTCAGCTTCTCTATTACTTTCAATTCCCTTATGCCCTGGCAACCAACCAAGTTTGACTCGATTGTGCTTTTCCAGGTCCTCCAGGATGATAGGTGTGGGATAGTCATAATCAAGTCAAGGGGTGAAAATGTTGTTAAATGGATTGTACTTAAATCATTTCCCTGAAGCATTAAACTATAATGATTATTTTAATTTATTAACAAGCACCAACAAAAATTTTAATAATAAAAGAAAGAATTTTATTAAATAACTATGAAATCTAAATGTTATGTATAATATCTGCTGTTTCTAATGAAAATTTCAATTATTTTGTTAAAATTGTTACTTTTAATCATTTTTGTGTTTTGATCGTTATCCTTAATGGTGTATCGATTAATTATCTTTTAAGTCTAAACTGTAAGAAGTCAACTTAATTATTACAAATTTAACTAGATATAACTTTTTTTTTCAGTATTAAATTGTCTTCACTTTACTCTAAAATTCCTAAAATTTCATCGCCTGAACGAATAAAATTGAACGAATAACTTGCTTGAAGAACTATAATATATAAAAAAATCTAATTAAAAATCTTACCTTTTCAATAAAAGCTTCAATCTTTTCATTTAAAATTTATTCTCAATAAAATTATCCACAGACTTAATGAGAAAATCTTCACCATTTTTCCACTGAATAGAGACGATTGAGCTCGAACGAGGCAAACGAAACCCCGTCTTCAGGATATTGTTGGCGTTTCGTTCCTCTTCTAATTACATCCGGGTTTCGTATTATTAATCAGTGTACGTCAGCTATTGTGTCTAATTGTGATGGTTTAAATTCATTAAAATTATTCTCACACAGGCTAAAATTTCATCTAAACTCAAACTTCAGCGAGAGAGATCGCTGTTCATGTCCATTTCTCGGAACTTTTTTCAATGTTCCAACTCAAGAAAGAATGGCTGTTGTAATTTGAGATAAACCCTGCGGAATTGTCCATATTCTAGAAACATATTATCAATGTGTATTATATTATATAATACGGTGTTCATTAGCTTGTGGATAAGTGGTTGCTTTGTGCTTACGTTTCACTAACTAGATTTGGCCGTAAGCTGTTTATAACAACGCCTTGTTATACCAACTAAGAAACTTTTGCATTAATAATTATTGTAAACAACTCATTTGTTACATTTTGATAAAAATGTTTATTTTTAATTTGATATAACTATTTTTTTGAACTAAAAGTATTTTTAATGAAGTTTTAGATAGGTTAGATTTGCTCATATATTTCCCATATACACCCCCATCGTATATAGGCACGAGCTCACACCCATGAACTCTTCTCATCAGCGCTTTGTGTTTCCATAGTGTGGTACTTAGCCGTCTACCATGTTTACATAGTTTAATTAATCACAGCATCACTAATTAGCTCCGTACTCTCTGACGGGTTCATGCGGTGTATATATGTATAAGAGACGTCTATATGTTCCCGAGGACTCCTCGTCACTTGTTTGTCTCTAAAGTACTCGTCAAACATCACATATTTACGCCTTTGTCGTGCTGGAGTTATTAAAAAGAAATAAAAAGGATTTAATTAGCTCCACGAAAGAAAAGAAAACAGTTTTGTTTAAATGCATATATATATATATATATATATATATAAAGCCTAATTCTATAAATGCGCTAATATCAAATACTTTTTACAACCTTGTACATACCATTTTTGTAATCTTTACTGCACCTGGCAAGGCTTCAAGCTATTCAAAAGTCACATTTTTGCTGTAATTTGGAAAAAGTTTTTTATTTAGTTAATTTTAATTCTTCCAACTTTCAACTTATACCATTTATTGATAACATAAAAACATACATATATGTAATCGACATAATAACATATTGTAACGGGATTTCTCAAAATTGAATTGAGCTTCTCGTTCAGGGTTCTTTTTTTGGTTTATTTAAGGTCGCATCAACTACTTTGGTCATTACCGACCGTCGAATCCGAAAACCCAGAAAAAACATCTCATGCTTTTATTGAGAATAGAACCAGAACCACTGGCGTATAAGGCAACTATCTAGCCCACGCCACTAAGTGACCTATAAGAGTTCTCTTATTCGATAGAAATTTTACAAAACGTTTAACAAACTAAACTACTTCATTTATTTTAATTCATTAACAAAGAAATTATCACAAAAATCACTTTACTTCAATCATGTTTTCAAATCGCTCGTATCACTATGACTTGAATTACTTATATTCGCAGAATGAATCACTTAGGATGAACCCCATAGAATGAATGTGCGTCATCAGTTGCTTGCTTTTCATAAACAAATCAAATTTTCTATACATTCGAGAAAGTTCGATAGCCGAACTTTCCAAGAACTTCCAAAATCGTTGACTGTACAAAATAAAAGGTTCAAATGTTCATTGTCAGAATTTCCATAGAATAATCTCGAATATTAAAGCCTCTATACGGGCCACTGTACTCTGATTTACCATCTTCAAAAGATCAGTAAAGCCGATACTAACATATGGGGTCTCTGCTGGAAAGCGGCTGGAATGGCGGAACACATTTTGTGTTCATGTGAGGCAGTTTATTCAAAAGAAGACTGTAGCATCTCGGAAAGACGGACATGACGCCTAGTGAGATAGCGACAGCCGCCCCTGGGCAGGTGCTGGCTTTCTTTAAAAGCCTGGCGCTCCCCTAGTAAACACAGAGGGTCACATCACAATAGACCTTCTTGGTCGCGGTGATGAAAGGAAAGAATGTCCTGGGACGGAAAAAAAATTTTAAGGTTTCATTATTTTCCGTCGTTATTCGTTGTCTCTGTCTTTGTTCATTACAATACCTATTTATTTTAAGCTTATTTTAAGCAGTTCATACTTTTTTGCTCTTGGATCAGATTTTAGACCGAAAATATATTCCAAATTAACTACCATTAATTGAAAGTTAATCTACTATGCTTTTGCTTGTAGGATTATTAAGTAGCGTATCGTGTAGATCTCTAAGACCAGCGGTCGGGGAACTTTTTTACCATTACCCCAAAATATTTTTGTGTAAGTCGATATTACCCCTTCATTTTGAAAAGGGGACAATTAATGTAAATTTAAATTATACATTATATTATATTGAATTAATTTGCACGGAAAAACAAGTTGCATGAAGGTAGTAACAAAATAAAATTTTCATATGCACAAAAACTAATTGAAAACTTTTCCCGTTATGATTTTGGCGAAATGATCTTGCTTCATGTTTGATACAATAATTTCAAAATTGGGGATTTTTGATGTGAGCACAATTTGAATACAGTCTTCAGTCAAACTAACACGTTTATAAAGTAGCCATAGCAAAAAATTCATTATTACCTCCAAAAATGTCATTTTTACCTCATTTGGGGTAATTTACCCCAGTTCCCCGACCGTTGTCTAAGACCTTCGCTTAATACGAAAATGATGCTCTGCTAGGTGGATCCAAAATTTTTCTTATTACGTAAGTTACATTATTTTTTGTGTGTTTAGGTAATCGGGATAATCTTTAGATGTTGAAACGACTTAAAACACCAAAAAAAAAAGACTAGTTCGGGCGGGAGCCTCTTGTTAAGAACAAATTTTTTAAGATTATCTTTTCAACACTAAACGCAATCTAAATAATTTCTACTGAAATTCTCACTCGCCGCACTTCATTTCACCAATCACTGTTGACAAGCAATAAGTATAAGGATATAAAGAGAACGACAGAGAAATCAGAATTTAAGAAAAAGAGAAGAAAATTCTCCTGAAAAGGGTGTTTAGCTTTTTGTTACTTGATTTTTTCTGCCAGCTTACTTTTTACTTAGTACCTAAAGGAACTTCGTACAAAAAAAAAACGTTTTTTGTATGAAGAAAGAAATGTTTTACTTTTTTTGGGTGTTTTAAGTCGCTTTAACATCTTAGTCAATATATCACGACTGTCTAGCCACAGAAAATTTCTGTAGGTCATGTAAATCTTAGACGTTAAATATTATATCTAGGGATTCGACGGGGATCGAACCCAGTACCACTGACACATGTAACGAAGAGAGCAAACTGCTTTTACCACTGCGCCAAAAGTGGACTTGTCTTTATTATTTCTTGCTATTTTTATTTATGTTTGGTTTAAAGTAAAAGATGTTAAAATATATATGGGATGTCTTTGTTTTGGTTGGCTTAAATATTAGCGCGAAAGATTTTTATAATCCTAAAAACGTTAACAAAATGAGACCACTGTCATCAAACATTATGTTGACGGAACTCTAATTTGAAAAACGTTACGTTTATCTTTTGTTGTAGCTATTTACAGAATAATGTAAGCTACAATTATATTATTTCTCATTTTAAGGGTATGCCAGTTATGCAAATGATAGTTCCTACTGTTAAATTAATTTTTTTGAAATTTGAAAATATATTTTTCTTTTCTGTTAACCTTGATCAATACTAATCAAGCAATTCCACTAACATTGCCATATACTGCGTGTGAAACCGTGGAATGGTGCTAGTATTTTGTATGAGAAATGCATTTTTTTGATGATCTAGTTGAAATTGAAGCTATGGGCGAAAAGGTGTATTTACAATTGTGTAAATATGTTGAAGTAATGTGCACCAAGCCACAATTTAGCTGATGTCGCTAACGAACTGACGTTGTAAATTGTAAAGAAGGTCGGATTTGTCGACGCGACGGCGAGCGGAGAGCCGAGCTTTTCTTGACGAGCTTGTTAGAGCACATCAGCACGATTCGTTAGCTACACTGAAAGCGAATCTGCCCAACAACAGAGTTTTTCCAACATCAACTGAATCCGCCCGTTCTACCTAAAAAGGGGTGACACACGCGCACGACAATTTTTCCATGGTTTATTTGTTGTAATTATAATTATACACACACAATGCAGCCAATATTCATGTTAAATCCTAATTTGAAATGTGGCCACGAGCGGCACTTCTAGCACGAAAAAAAATTAAAACCTTTAAACGATAAAATTGCTACAAGGAAATAAAAGTTCATAATTTTGAGGAAAGCGTAATTGCATAAAATTATATTTTTATAAAAATAAATCTCTGATTATCGAGAGAAAGAAAATACAAACTCACATTTCTTCAAGTTGCATGACGATTTCGGAGAATTCATTGCAAAAAATAAACATTAGAATGCCTTAAGTATAATGATTAAATAATTTGGTTATGAAAATGAACTGAAAATAAATTGCTTTTAACTTTTAAATGAACGAAATGTTGACGAGAAAGTTGATATCTAGGGAGTTAAAAATGCAATACTTTAAATAACCGTTTTGATCCTTTTGGATGTGGAGTATCGAAAAATCCTTACAGTTCAGATTTCAGAAGAAACACATTAAAATTTAAAGTTTTCAATTTCAGTGGTTCAACATTCATCGTGTTGGTCAATCCAAACGGGACCGTATTATATTTAGGGAAAACCATCTTTACATTCACTACCACTGATGATCGCGGAGCATTAAAAGTCCATTTTAGCAGTTTATGTGCATTTACATAAATACTTGGATTTTTCAATACAAATAACAAATAGTATTTATAAACTATCCATGGTAGCTATAAAAGATACAAATAGATGCAGAACTTCCACACTTTACAAATGGAAGTATGAAAATTATTTATTTTGAGGATCGTGTAGTTATTTTGTTTTTTAATCACAACCAAAGAGTAAAATTTAATATTTACATACCTTTGGTTAAGCCCACCACAATTGTTAAAAAGTGAACATATAACTTATTTTTTTACTAACTAAGAAAGCACGGAGATATCAACTGCGTTATACTTAACCATCCGAGTGAGTAGTTTAACATGAAAGTGAAATTTTTATTTGTAGCCAATTTCACTGAAACTTTGCTTTTTTATATACTAGCTGATACCCGCTCGCTTTTCTGAGAGTATCTAAATTTAATTGATTGATTAATTGATTCCCTACCTAATTAATATCTTCGACAATGAACAATAAAGAAATTCAAATATTTGTAAAAAATTTCAATATTAATTTTATCGGGTGTTAATTGAAATTCATATTTATTTTCCAGGCCCTCTACCGTCTAAGAAATTTGAATCGTTCGAGTTTCGTATCAGGCAGATCCGAATTTCGCATCCATCAGTACCGCGTAAGAGATTTGAATGAAGAATAGTTTTGCCAATTGACAAATTCAATTTTGACAGCAAAAAAATAATTTTCGAATACAAATAATTAATTTTCGTTTACAAATAATTATTTTGTATACAAATCGAGTTGTTTTATTTATTTAAATATTATTTGATAAAATTAAATTAAAATGGATTGTTCAATTGTAGTTTATTTTAATGATAGTGATAGTGATTCCGAAAATGCTGACTATTTTTATAATTAAATTAAAACTACAAAAAACACTATTTCTATTATTAATTTAAACATATATAACAAACTTAAATTATATTTTCTTAAAATAACAAAAATAAAACGAAAAAACATTGGAAAAAGAAAAAAAAACTACAAACAAAGCGCATTCGACAACAAATTAGTTATTAAATGGAATTTATGAGATTTGATACGAAATTAGCAATACACAGTAGCGGGATATTCGAAAGTGAAACTGTCATCAATTTTCGGATTCGGATCTCTTTTGAGTTTTGCCTTACATGGTACGGATTATTTAAATCCGAATCTTATTTTCCGAAACCCGGACTACGCGGTAGACCCCCAATAAACTTTGTCAATTTTTTAATTTAAACTTTCTATAATCTAGAGAGTTCTTTAATTACTGTGTAAAATTGGTCAGGCCTTCTTGAGGAAAATGCGTGAAAATGCTATTTCACGAACTTTAACAAAATTTACCGAAAATGCTACGAAACTTCACGGTTCCTGTAGGATTCAATTGTTATACTATCCTATGTAGGGTGACCAACCGTACTCTTTTAACAGTACATGTACCTTACATACCTAATTGGTGTAGAAATGTTTGAGTTTTTGTTTTAAATAAGGACCAACATAACATTTTTTATATTAATAAGAAAAAGATAGCAATAAAACGGCCACTACGTACGACGTACAATATCTAATCGCTCTACCAACGCTTTTTAAACCTGTGATATCTTCTTAGATATTCATTTTTATGATATAATATAAAGGGCAATGTTGATCTAGATGAAATTCACAACGTATCTAATGTATAATATGAATAATACTGTATTGTTTAAAATAGCTTGGTAAATAACCAATAATTTTTTTGTAACATGTAAAAGATAAAAATGGTTCCTATGGGTTATTCTTAGGAGAGCGGTATATACCGTTGCGGACTTTTTTATCAACCTTTTTAAGATACACAATCACAATGTTTGATTTATCTCGTAAGATTTAGCCAGCGTTTGCATTGTAAGTGCACAAACTTATGTTGATTATAACCTCACATTATAAATCTTTGAATTTCCCGACTTTTCTCTACTAATATATGCATGTGTTATACCTACCAACCTTCCTCTTGAATCACTCTATCAATTGCTGAAAACTGCATTAAAATCCATTGTGTAGTTTAGAAGATCTAAGAGAACAGACAGCGGGAGCGACTTTGTTTTATACTATGTAAAGATTATGTGTCTTTCATATGCTCACCACAATTTTCTCAAAAAGATGAAAATTAGTTTTCTTTTCCAGGGGTGTGATCGTATTCATATCATCAAGCGTTTGTTTTTTTTTACAATAAAATAAGTACTTTAGCAAAAAATATTTATAGTTGATGGTCGCATAGAGCGTAGGTATTTATATGAGTACAGAAGTTGTATTCAAATTTGCAAAAAAGTAGGTATGAGAAAAAAGTATTTGATAAGGTGACCGGTTCAACACACTTACAAGAGACATCACTTAATCGTTTATTACTTCAGAACAAACAAAAATTTTGATTTGAAATTTTAGGAGCTTACTTTTGAACAGTTTTAAAATCAAGCTATAAGAAAATTATAAAAAAAATTGAATTATTTGAAGCTTTTGTAGAGCATAGTCTAAATCTATATATCTCCTGAATTGTCCGTAATAGACCATTGCAGTTGGATTTGTAACCATTTATTAAAATAAAAATAAAATTATTTTTGCGTTGGAAGTGCTTTCTGGTGTACTGTGAAGAAAATTTTACCATGATTAGAGTCTTATGCAAAAGCATCCTCTCCATATTCTTTTGCATCTTGTAGTCGCTCCAGTCGCGTGCAATGTTGAGCAATGCACAATTTAATAAAACGCTATTATCAATTTTCCGTAAGTGAATGGGAAGTTTGTGGTTTGTTTGGTTCTTATATGTATTATATATCTGTTACGTTGTTTTGAACGTTTCAATAAATATACATTCAAGTCGTGAATAAGAGAGACTGCAACGCTGAAACGCCGAAGTGGCGTGGAACGTGGTATGGGAATGTTTGTGGGAAAGTTTGATGCCCCATATCACTTAACAATCATCAAAAAAGATGAGTTTAGCAAAAGTTTTGACTGAGCACCAAAATGAATTTACGGTTTAACTTGAAAAAGCAATTATAACAAGTTTGCTGCGTCGTTTTTCTCGGGCGCGGGGGCGTCACTGTGCTCGGCACAAGCGACGGGTTTTGCTCATCATCCGATGCTTTCGATATCGTTTTCAATCAAACTGAGTCAGTTATTAACACCGATGATGGCACGAGAGAAAAAAATAAATTTTTATAGAAATTTTTATTGCCAATCAAAAAAAAAAAGGCAAAGAGTTTGGGCAAAGTTTCACGATCACAGTTTTTGAAAATAATTTTTATAACAAAATCTTATATAAGTACTGAGTCATTATAACATTAAACAATTTACAAGAACAAACGCTACGGTAGTATGAATTCTAATGTAGTAATTCTCTGCCTAACCTTACTCTATCGTAATGGAAACTGTAAAAGTTATAACTATTTACAGTTTTCAACATTGATAATAAGTAGGTATATAGGGGCAGATATTGTAATTTGAATACGTTTAAAATACACTCTAGAAAAATTTTAATAATCTGAATACTTTGTATAGTATAGGTACATTTAGTGGGTATACCAGATATCTGTTGTTACATTTTTTCCACATACATATATAGACGTAAAAACCTTTATCTTAGAATCTAGAACGAGTTTTATTAACAACTAGCTGATCCCCGTCCGCTTCGCTGAGCGTACCTAAATTAGCCTGATTCAATAATACCAAACCTTCACCTCAAAATAAGAAATTTAGCTATTTTAACAGAACAGAAAAAGGCAGATAGATATTTATAGACTTTTGATTCATAGAAAGTTCATGAAAATTTATTTAACTATTATACTTTTCCAGGAAGAGAGCTATCTCAGCTATATAGCTATAATATAAGCTATCTCACAGGTTCTATACGTTTTTACGTATATTATCAATACTGTATTCCTTTGTTCCTTTAAGACTTGAGAACCTTTAACACCAAATGTCATATAAAACTATTTATCCATTTTAGTAAAATGGATGTAGTAGCTATCCTCTAGGAAGCGTACCTTTTCTAGGATACATAATATCAAAGTGTTATCTTGAGATATTAGGTATTTATAATTTTTCTTGAAAATTAAGCAAAAACTCGAAAGCTTGTACTTTTCATTTTTGTTTTATTTTGGAGGGTTCTATAAGGATCCGTTGCCAAATTTTGGCACTCAGCAAAATCCCAGTCTTATCAACTATCTTTACACGAAAAATAACGACGATATATCACTTTTTACTTGTATGAGAGAGGTACAAATTAATGAATAAAATCATGTAAAATTAGAAGTGCAGTATAAACTTTAAAGTAAGAGGTAAGTATTTACATTTAAAAGTATTCATACAAACCAACTTTCAGGATGAAAAGTGTACTGTACCTTTACTGAAAGCTATACCACATCCAAATAGTTATTTTTATTTCGAATTTTTGAATTTGTCTTATCATCTTGTAAATTTTCTAAAGTAAAATTTTGAAACAATTATAAAATGAGTGATTTCAAATGGTTCTAGTTTTCAAACAATACTTTGTTCTAAACACAATTTCTTGTTTTCTCTCTTCTTGTATTACACATTTTTACTTACATACTCAGCAGTAAATAATTACATAATATAAATGAATAACTTTTACAGTTTTGATTACATATAAATCCGAGCCCTATTAATTACCTTTTTACACCTTGCAATGATAACGACATTTTTAAATTAAACACTTACCATAATTTGTAATTTTAAATTAACATTTCATATTGTTTATTATTTTTTTTATGCGCAAACTGAATTGAAAGACATATTTAATATCAAAATGATTTCATTAATCGATTATTGTATGCCAAAAACACTTTTTTTCATCTTATTACATATTTAGGTAAGTGGCATTTAAAGAACGAAGAAGAAAGGCGGAATTTTTCGAAGAACGGAAATTCAATTAATTTCCCATTCTAGATCCGACATTTTCGATAAAGTGGGAAGGTTTATGATTCCAATATCCTTTGAATATCCTTCATATATATATCGTATAGGGGTACCTATATTACACTATACGACCAACCCCCATGACACACACATACACCCTCCACCGTTTACTGACAGAATTGTGAATGTGGTACGTAAAGTAAAGGCAATCTAATTTCAGATCATATCTTTGTATATTCTATGCTAGAGTTAATATATTTTTAGATTAAAAAATGTTCTGATAACAAAACGGATATCAAATTAAATTAGTTGTCTGCATGACTTACATTTTTATTATGTAGACCCCCTGATTTTTTTAAATTGAAGAAAATATTAATATTATTAATAATAAGTATGTGCCCGTAGAGTGGGCTGAGAGCTTATCCCCCCACACACAGCTTGTGTTTTCGCCTCATTCTTCATGCCGCGGTCGTTTGTTTAATAAAAATGCAGATTTAATGAAAACGAGAAATTAGACTTGCGAGAATGTTGTTATTGTACGCTTGATATTTTCATTATTTAATATTATTTTTTTAATAACATTATTCCTATATCATATATATTATGTACATAGAGCGCTATATGGCCGAGATTGAATTTCTTCTGCAACTACATAAATATGATTGTGCTGAGTAAAAGTAGGAAATAAATGTATAGAAGAGAAACAAAGTTTGATGTTATTTTCGCTATACAAAGTCTTCTCATTTAACTCTAAACTATTTTAATTAAACCGTCGAGTAATTTAATTAAGCACATCTTGGGTGATGAAGAGAATCGAGTGTAAGCATCAGCACCAACCCTAGCCGCTGTATGGCAGCAACAGCTAGTGGCACCATCGGCATCGATACCACTATGGGGTGGTTCTCTGAGCTTTAGTCGCGGCAATGCGCCATCAAAACTGAAAACAACCAACACCTTTATATTTATATATCCATATTCTACCTGCGGGGGTGAGTTTTGTATATATTGTTAATGAAAAGTCAACGCACCAAACGCCTCCTCAAGACACCTTTCTTCTTCTTCATCGTCCTGTTCCACATTCGTTCATTAGCGAGATTATAATTATTCATATAAGATAACTAAACGTTTCATTCTTCATGGTTGTTTTTCCTGAGTCAAAAATCTCAGACTTTTGTTGAAGCGTTATTCAAATTGAAAATATAATTAGCATATTAATAATATCAAATTAAACTGATAATCTAATTTATAAAGTATATTAAATTATCATTTTTAAATAAAAATAGCTTTCAAATGTGGCTTTGCGATAAATGTTAGATAAAATGAATTAAATTACAAAAAAAAAAAATTTCTTCAAATTAGTTATATAAAAATGATTTTATTGCCTTCTGGTGATTGTGGTTCATTAGATAATATTTTAAAATTTTTAAGAAACGAGTAAACGTAGCCTTTTCAGTATATTTTTAAGCAGAACGTTGGCTTACCATTGATATGTTTTCAATGAAAACCTTTAAGTAAAAATTTTCATTCAACTTGAAAGGTGAGAGCTATTTAAAAATTTAAACTGTTTTTATTTTTTAATAAAGCCAATAAGACTTATCAAATATTGCATTTGTTACATAATAACATATTTTACTTTATAACTTTTTAAAAAATTATTATCGATCCTACGATTCAAATCTGATGGTAAATGGTAATTTCTCTTATATAAACTAAGTAATATAAAAACGTCGGAAATAATTTTTCTCCTGGAAATGAAAATATGAAATCAGTAATTAGACTTTTTTAGGGAAATTGGTTGTCGTGAGAAATTTAACAGAATGATAAATTGAAAAAGTTCAATTAGTTTTAAATCTCGTTTATTTTTTTCAAATTTAAATTGATTTTTGGTTGCACAGTTATTAAATAATGTACATTGGTAGAATTTTTAAAATCTTAATGATTTGTATGGTATATTATATATCAGTTGCTGGAATTGGTTTGAAAATAGTCCTTGGGTGGAAAAAATTAAAAGGTTTTACCCTTCACTAAAATGCATTTTTGCACTCAGGAATAGAAATAAAAAGAGGCTCGATCCAGGCCCGGGCAAAAACCCAAAACCAGCCTTAGCAAACATCGACACCCTGCTTCCCACAGAAACAAGTAATAAAAATAAATAATTAAACTATTTTATATTACAACAAGTTTTGTTTAGTAACTTTCAAAACATTTCATATCACTACTTTTGTGGTCACTTTATCATTATTGATTACTTGTGGCCATATAAATTAATTAAAAAGTCTTCTTGCCACCATTGTCATAGATGAATTTCCAAATTCTCCAAAGGTATGAAATAAATTGTAGAATTATGTTATTGGTAGTGGGAAAGTGTCCACAATCTCTTATGGACTTGATTGATTACTGCGAGGATTTTGGCTTTCCTTAAAGACGGATTTTTCAAATTCTAATTCTAACTAAAAAAAAAGTTAGAACTTTTGCATGAGTCCTACTTTTACGAAAAAGTCATCATTATTCTCACGTTCTATTCTTCTTAGCAGATCCATTGCAATACACACTAAAATCCCATCCTGTATATGTAAAAAAATTACATGGTGTTTGCACTGGAATATACAGTGTGACACAAAGAAATTTCAGTGTAGCCATGGTGCAATTCAAATAACCGTGTGTTACACCGTGTATATACTGAAATCCCACATTAAGTTTAAAAAACAGGTATTACACAGTGCTATAATGAAATCATATTAAAAGATTTTAAAATTTGTGTTATACCGTATTTTTCATTTCTTATTAAGAAATTGCACTACTTTTATTTATGTTATTAATATTTATCGTATATACCACTACAAATACATTTTTTTTTCAAATCCATCGTGTTATTCAAGTGTGATTTCTTTATATACTACGTGTAATCTGCATTTACAATGAGTTTACACCGTAACACACTGTGGAAACGGATCCGCTAGGCCTTCAGTTTTGCAGTTTCTCAATTTGTTCATTTAAGGGTTCAAAACTATGATTAAAATTGTTTCAACTACATAATATTTAGTTGAGGTTATTTTTACAGAGGAAATCTTTTTGGCTTTTAGGAGAAGATAATTACGTAAGTTCTCTCTTCATAGATAAAGGTTTACTCTGTTTACTTATTTTGATAAAATTTATGAGAGCGAAATAACGGGTAGCTACTAGTAAAAAATTATTTTGGGATTTAATTAGGAGGGGGGTATGGGATTCCATAGACCCTGTTGCGGGCTTATCAGCCCATCCACCTGCCTAATGACTAGTAATCTATTTGTCACACAAAAAATAAATAGGAATAAAAATAATCTTTTAGGCTTTTTCACATTTTTAACATTAAGCCGTATTCAAAGTTTTCAATAGTTGGATGTGCAAGTTACTCGTCAATAAGCTTAGCTACTCTATAATCTTAAATGTATGTATTTATTATATTTGATTTAACAAATTAACAATCAGTTTTTTTTTAAACTATGAGCTAATGGAATATTCCATTATTCATGAATACCAAATAGCATGATGAAGTTAAGTTTCCAGCGAAACAACTTTCTGTTCATTTTCTCTCAGTTCACCTGGAATTATTTCGACTTCAATATTCTGCTGATGAGGGAATTCAGAAATAGATCCATTAACAGGTTTGTGTTATCTATTATCCTGGAGATTTTAAATAATAACTTAAACGTCGCCCTACTCTAACTGTAACTGTAACACTTCAATATAGGTATATGAAAAATTGTAAGAACAACTATCTGACATTTCAGAAATTTCCATTTCTTACCATGAATTTTTTTTATAATAAACTAAGCTTTTTTTCTGGGTTTTCGGATTTGACGGTCTCTAATGACCATAGTTGTTTATGCAACCTTAAATAAATAAAAAAGCTGAGTTTTAAAATTTATTTCAATAGGTTTTATACTTAATATTCATATTTCAAAACAGAATTAGTTATTTCAGCTATTTTTTTTTTGACTGAACAATGATTTTGCTTCCTTTTCCATAGAATTCATTTTGTTTTATCTCCCTCACAAAATACTTGATTTACTTGAAGAAACTGAGAAGATTTGATTCGCTCAAACGTTAGATGCTTAATCGGAAACTTTTTAAAATAAAATTTTCGTCTTTACATATAAATCAAACGTACTTACCGTTTAAACGATTTAAATGCAGGTACGAGAAAACATGTACCTAGATTAGATTATTTATATTATCAAATTATGGGTATTTGGACAATATTTAATTAACGACGTTATATTTTAAAAAATGCAAAATTGCAAATTTTCGTCGACTTTATTTCGATTTCGTCAGGGAAATTTTAAGATTAACATCTAATTTTGTTATAGTTTATAATTGATTGTATAAAATAAGTTTTCATATGATTATGATTATAACAATATTTTTTTTTAATTAGATATAAAACTATTTAAAATTAAATAGTCTTATTAATTAAATAATTTAAAGATTTTTTTATTTTTTTCAAAAAATATAATACTTAACATCCTAATTAACATCCTATAACACTTTAAATTTAAAAAAAAAATTTTTTTAGAAGAATTAATAATTTTTAATATCTTTATATCTATAATTAAAAAAAATATTGTGAATCATAATCATATGAAGTCTTATTTTATACAATCAATTATAAACTATAACAAAATTAGATGTTAATCTTAAAATTTCCCTGACGAAATCGAAATAAAGTCGACGAAAAATTGCAATTTTTTAAAATACAACGTCGTTAATTAAATATTGTCCAAATACCCAAGATTTTATAATATAAATAATTTAATCATGGTTGAGAACATTACAACTTTCAATTGAAAATTGTTTTGTATAAGAAAATGTTACGACCATATACCCACCAAGCACTCAAATCATTTAGAACTTGAAGAAAATTATAATTTTAGTTTACACGAAAAAAACTAAATGAAAAATGTTTAATTGGGCGTTTAGGAATGTTGAAATCTGAAAAAATTCGAAAAAATAATTGAGGGATTCACTACATTTTTCAAAGTTCAATATCAAAGCACTTGACTCTTAACTGTGCGTATTTAAAATAAGTTTTTTTTTTCTTTTTAGTCAATGTATTTGAAAAAGCAATTTTAATAACTGTCTCAATTTTTCGTTTAACGGAGTTGATCGATTTTTCCAATGAACAGCCAATTATCGATTGTCTTGATCTTTGAAAATTGCACACGAAAAAATTTCCCATGCGTATATGAGAATTTTTATTATATGATGTTTAAGTAGAAATAAAAATAAATTCATTTTTAATACGGTACGTGTTGGATGCTGTTTTCTTTCGGATCACATATTGGTCTCGGTCCGCTAAGTTATTATATGGTTTGGTCCATAGAAGAAACACTTAACGAAATTGAAAGATAAAGTTGGAAAAGCGAACCGCCACCCCCCATAGTCCACGCCATATCCCATTTTCCGGCAAAGCCTGTCCAACTGACAAGCTTTATTGCTGATATGCGCGAGATACGAGCGGCAAAACTTTCACAAAAATTTATTCAATCAACATTATATTATTGAAAAAGAAAGAGCACAACGATCAAGAAGACAAAACAAACTAAATGGAAAGGAAGAAGAGTGAAGTAAAAATTTAATCTCAACATTTCTTACTTACACTATTATAATATTTATGTTTTATTTATTTTTGTTTAACGGAATTTAATAAATTGAATCAACGAAAAAAAAACCATAGATAATATAAATCTTGTAAAATGTTACTTTGAAAAAAAAATGAAAGCTTTACATGAATTTTTTTCAAATATAAATGTAAACTCTTCAAAAGGTTAATTAATCTTTGTGTCAAGAAAATTAAACAAGTTAAATTAGATTGTGTTTCTTTTTACGCATAAGATGAAAAAGATCTTTTTTTGATTATATAGCAATTTTTTATCATAGTATTTGTAAGAAATAATGGTTTTAGTCTTTAGATCTAAAAATTTTTAATAATCAACTCTGACTTGCCAATAATCATACCGATTAATAACTAATGTTTTTATTATTTTTTTATGTTCATAGGTTTCTTCTTTAAGAAGCAACGTGTTATTGATGAAGATGAATTTAGTAACTTTTTTCGGACTCATATGAAATTTTTGACAAATTAACAATTTACACAAGGTTTAATTTTTTTTCTACTATGAATTCCTTTTTTACAATAACTTTTAACTTGTACCTATGCACATGTTATTGCTGTAAAACTTTTAATTTAATCCAGAAGTTCCCAACCTTTTTGTACCCTGGAGCGCATTCTAAAATATTGGTAGAAAAAATTGGGAAGGATATTTATAATTTAACATATTTACATCAACAGTAATAAATAATTAGCAAACAAAAAAATATTGTATTTTATAATTTATATTATTGATCATGAAAAATTCTGTTGCGGTCGAATAATGGTGGGCGAATGTAAATCGGTCCGCGGGCACGGGCTTAGGAATCCCAGATTTAATCGGTTTCAATCTTCTTTTTATGCACATGTTACTCGAACATTATGTACTCGAAGTAAGCTCCAAACCTGAAAATACAATATTCAAGCTCTGTATTATACAAGGAAATTAATAACTATTAATTTTTCTTTCATGTTAATTTTTGTCTCCAGTTTAATAATTGCTAACATATTTCGATGAATGGAGTATGAATCATAGGAAGGACTATTGCTTTGCTTACCACGCTTTCTTTGTTTATATCGATAGAATATTATAATCGATACCTATTTCCCGATATATAATCGAGTTGAAATTTTGAACACGCACTTGTTCATTACTATAATACAAATTAATTAGCAAAAGCTATCAGATTCATTATTAAAACCAATTAATCCATCGCAAAAAAAAAACGCATGTAGAAAGTTACTAAATGAGCTCAAGCTCATCAAAAGATAGTGCTGATTTCATAAGATAGATCGCATTAAATGTACATCTAAGTATGATATAAGTGCATAGCATATTATATATAGGTATTGATGCGTATTCTTTTTGTCATAAGATTTCAATAACATGGTCAGTATTAACAAAGCAGAGTTCAAATGAAGCAATCAAATATAACGTCACATAAAAAATTATACTTAAATAAAAGGGTAGCTAATATAGCCATTTTATCATCTATCTTAAAATCACTGGATAGATTTTTATACATTTTTTCTTGTTTTAATCTTTGAACATTTCTGAAATGCTTTGCTGTCTCGCTAGACCTAACATAGTTATTCAAAAATAAACAGCAGTACTACTAAGCTACTTAATATATTGTTTCAGTAAATAATTTACTTCGTCTTATAGATACTTAAACAAAGGACATTCAACAATGTATCGAGTGCTAGCACTTTTCGCTATTGTTTCCATCGCAGTCCATGCTCGGACAGTTCCTTCATTGCCAAGTTCCGATCACACTAGTAACTTCACTAGCGGCTCGTTGCAGTTCAACGATTTTTTGGTCGATCATGAGAACATATTGGTTCCAAAGGTTCCTTTTCAATGAGTAAATACAACTCAGAACAGAACAGAAATCATTCATCTAATAAATGGTACCGATGGTACAATGAGTTTCCCAGGCCCCGCTGTTACTATTGCTGATGGCGGAGTTGGATATACATTTGTGGTTCTTAATATCATATCTCAATTCAATCATGGGATAAACTACACCTTTGACATTTGGGGATACTAAATAAATATTTCAAATAAAATATGTCCAAACTATGTATGAACTATTACCTTTGTTACTATAAACTGTATAAAATTAATTGAGAAATAAACTGTCCGAATTGCATACAATTTTTAGATTTACATGAAAATTTTTTATGTGTGGAGTTAGATATTTATTACTTGACTTGATTTTCAAACTACTTGGCGCTAATTTCAAAAAACAAGTCAAACTTGAGTTGAATACTAATATTTAAATGTCAAAAGAAGTAAATCATTAGTTTTGTAAAAAATTCTACTACAAATCAAAATATCCAGCACAATGCATTTGAAAAAATGTCAAACCACCTGTTTACTTGCATTGTTTACACTTTAACAACGTCCACAATTTATATAACACTTTTCACTTGCACTCGTAATGTCGTTTTATTTTCAACTCGTCGGCTGATCCTTATTCTGGCTTATTTATACCCAACCAATCACCGTTCTCGAATATTCCGAACGATAAATTCTCCATTACTAGAATATTCGATTCCATTGTTTTGGTGTCTGTATTTTTCTCATTTATTAATAATTCAATGAAGAAATTTCTAGAAACAAAGATTATCTAATGCTATCCCGCTCCTCTATTGTTCACTTTATCCGCGCAACAGAGGTTCTGGCAAACCCTCAAAAATGGGCCCACCCTCAGGGTCATAAACATGGCGAAATTCTCCGAGACATACCTTCTTAGACTTGTGACAATAGCTTAACTTACTTATTCATATTTTGCTATGATGGTTTTATTAATCACTCAGTTTAATTTAGCTATGTCCAGTGAAGCGAGCGGGTATTAGCTAGTTAGTAGTTAAATATGAAAATAATTAACCTACAAATAAATTTAGATACTAGCTACATTTTTTGATTTTTGAAAGTATGAATTAAGAACCTTATCAAGTGTCAATCCTGAAAACCTCGAGATTTCAATATTACGAAAACTTTCTGGATCTCAGGATCCCAAAATTGTATTCTTAAGTAACTCAAAAGTTTTATTAAACTAGAACTAGTTGTTGGTTGGCAAAATCCTCACTACGATGTTGCTAATGTTTTTTTTTTTTTTTTGATTGTTTACCTGGCAATGAGTTTGAAATTGTTGAAATGCGAAGAAATTCTTTTTTTTATTCACATTATGAAAGTGTTACTTCTTGGTGAAATGGAATATACACTAACTGTGTCAAATGTTAGTACAATTTTTTCCAGTGTTTTCTTAACATTCATTCTTAATTAGTAAACATTTGCGTTAAAGATGATACAAGAAAAATCTACTCATCTAAAACATTTTTATATAAACTAAGTCTCTCATGTCTCATTTTCTGGTTTATATCCAGCGCGAGCCTTCGACGAACGTAGGCAAAAGAAAAACTCCTTTCACACTTGTACTACGTTCGTCGAATAATAATAATAAGCATTACGAATTTTTCCCGCGGCAAAAAATTTAATTATTTTATGTTTGCACATTATTTTTCCGGGAACGCGGCCCAATTTTCCCACTCTGACACAAACACATTCACACTATTAAATTACCCCCGTAGCCAATGATGAAATTGTGTTTCGTATTATTCCCCTTGTATTGTTCCCGTTATTGGCCTTTTGATATTTGCCATTTAGACGAATGTTTATTTTTTTCTTTTTGAAAAAATTTATTTAAGTTATACATAGTATACGATAGGTGTTGTGGACGGTGCGAATTTTTTCGAAAACATTCAGTTGATTGTTCATCGGGGATCTATAAAAGTGTACGGGCGCGGAAATTTAGAGCCAATATCCCTAATAGAAACTTACGTCGTCCATCATCCGGTTATAAAGAAAACTTTATTACTTTCCCAAATCCATTTATTTATTTCATACCATTACAATTTTATCAATATTTCATAATAATAATAATGATCATAATAATAATAGATTGAAGCAAAGAAAAAGGAGAAAAAGGACATTTCGAACAGGATATATTTTATTAGAGCGAAATTGTTAAAGTTGATCCAGAGAAAATGACATTAGCATTTTATTTGAATTTATTTTATGATAAATGGAGAAAATTTATTTAGAAAAAAAATATTTTTTGTACATTCAAAGAGAATATTATTGTATGGAAATCATGAAACTTAAATATTCGTTAATAATAGCGGGTAAGTGAAGCATGCTCTTGGATAAGTAATCAGGTGGGATATAGTTGTTCTGGTCAACGGGGACAACAAAAGAATCCAGAATCCAGGAAAATAATCGGAGGAAACGTAAGACGTAGCATAAAAGCCTCAAGGGCTCGTGTGTTACGCGAAGATTGATGGTCAGCGGAATTGGAAAATAATCATGTGTGCCGTTTGTGCTGCATGGAAAAGCTGAGACTGCGCGTGATCCTCATCTTTCCTGCTTCCTTTATCTATATAGAAATATAATAGACGAAGGACAGAAGCACTGAATGAGGATGGGAATGGAGATGGGGGTTCCCGCAGGACTCCATTCGCCCGTTCCTAATTGAACACGACTTGGTCCAACAACTAGACCAAGAACGTACAACCACCATCAGTCGTCAGTCACTCGTTTACCATCTTTTACCCGAGAAGTAATAATGCTTGGGGGGTGAAACATCCAAGGATGAGGTCCAGCCTCGGATCATATGGATATGATATTTGAAAAATGACTTTACTCATAAAATTTCGTGTATTTTTATATTCCATCTACTTCTTTATTTCATTTAAATTTATATTAGATCCAAAAAAGTTAATCACAATGATTTATTATACAACAACATTACAACAATTTGACCAGTTCTTATTTTTGGACACGAAAAAAAGATCAATAAGCAGTGAACATTTTCAAGAGTGCATTCAAAAACGATTTGGTGAATTCCCGAAGCTAATTTGGGAGTTAATAGACAAGGTTGCATTAAACCCCTCTAGCACGTTAATGGAAAAATTATCCAAGTGAAAATTTCTCATTAAAGAATCGCAGTGATTTCTCCATCTAATACAGGTTTTTGTTCTGTCTGTGTAGGGACGCGAAGGCTTTGTTAAACAACACCCAAATACAATCTCCAATTACTCTCACTATTGGCTTCGTTAAAAATTTTTCCAACTAAAATAATAATTAAATGGCAATGTGTACCATAAAATATACATAGATATTAGATCATGTATAGTATTTAACCATATTGAGCGATTCGTATTCTTTTTTCAGTTTTGTTAATGTAGTTTGAAAGAAAATTGGTTAGAATGTATCTGCGTCGTATAAATTTAAAGTAGCGAGCTTTTATTTTTCTCGGGGTTGAATGGACACAATTTGTTTCTGTTATTGGTATTTTTATCTAAAATTGAATTCTTTCTTTGTTGGTTCCAATGTAAAAAGCGAAAAGTTTTTCTAACTGAAACGAGAAAGGACGAATAAAGTTCTGCACATCAATATTTCTGTGTAGATATATTCTTTTTCATTTCTTTATTCGTGTCGTCATTGTCAATCTCTAATTACTATTTTATATCATGTAAAAGATTTGAAACTTTGAACGTCGTTTTAAAATTTATGTCCATTACGTTCCTAAGTCGTTAAGAACTTTTAGTAATGTAAAATTCTACACGAAATAAACAATATGATGTAGACATGTGAAATGTTAAGACTGTGACAGTGTCAACTTTGTGTTCAACTTGTTTAAAACTAAATACAGTCGAATTATTAAAAGTACATCGCTTTAAATTAGTGTATCCAATAATGATGACACTAACATCAAATTAATTTTTCTATTAAAACCCATTAGGTTTTTTCATTTTTTCAATTTGAAAGTTTTACTTAAATGGAGAACACCTGTGGATGACTGCTCAAGTATTGGTCCTTTCAGTGGATGATGTGGCGACCTCATCTCCTGTACGAGTAATCAAAATTGACAACAGGAAATTGAATATTTCAAAAATCAATTTCTTTACGCGGAAGTTCAATTTCAACAGCTGCAAAACTAATTCACTGAGAATGGTTTGAAATTGTCGTTTCACACGTAAAAATATGAAATGTCTTGCTTGCAACTGATGTGATTGAAGTTTTTTATACCATTTTACACGTATGTATGTAGTTTTATGAATGTTTTATATAAATATATACTGTAACTACCTATTCATATATTAAATAAGTTCAAACAATAACCCACATTTCTAGCAAGATTATTGCTCAACTTAAAAATAAAACAATAAATATCACTAAAAAAAAATTTTAAATTACTCGAAAAAATCCTAAAACTACACTTCCATGTGGACGTTTTAATTGGACATAAAATGATTTTAAAAAATTCTATTATTTTATGTTCTCCAAAACAAATTTCGTCAGTGGAAATTTATAGTTTAAGTTATAAGTAGCAGCTAAGCCAATGTTTACCTTGTTTCACTTAAGGTTTACTTTAACTATCGTGAAAAAATAGTTTCGACTAAGACTTCTAATAATCATATTTTGTTAATGATCCCTATCCTGCAGAAACCATGCTTTTTTCTGGTATGCTAACAATAAACTTTTTATGCGAAAATCCACATCAATTTCATACTGCCAAGAAGTTCTTCTATGTATATTGTAAAGGCATCCTATATACATGAAATCTTAACCCAGAAAATAAATCCCTTACCATAGAAGAAATTGGTTAACAGGAATTTTCACTTTAGGTGTAGGATTTGAGTTTTTTCAAAAAAAGGCTCCAACGATTTTTTTAAAAGTTGCTCTAATTCGTAGATTCGTTAATGCCTACAGCTTTTTTTTGAAACTTTTTCTTGGGAAAAATTATATAAAGATGGTTCTGGGGTTAAGGGTAGGGGATCGTATACATAAATAAATATAGATAGGTATGAATATATTTTGTTTAAAGAGATATTTAAATATTATTGAATTTATTTTTTTTTTCTCAATCGTGGGCTTTATTTATGTTCTTTTAACCAACAGCCAATTTCATGAAAAAGAAAGACTTGACGCCTCGCAGCAGATATTTGAGGATACAATTACCATTAGTATGTTTCATAAGTAGGTACTTATTTTATAATTACCTGTTTTATTTTTATATAAAATATTATTGAGTTCCATTAGTTCTTTCAAAAATGACATCACGGCTCTCAAGAGTTTAACTCTTACCGGAATATAGCTTACATCCAACTCGAAGGCCTATTCGAAGTATTGATTTTTTTTTTTTTTTTCACGTATAAACTTTACTTCTTTACAATTTTAAATATAGATTCTTTAATAATTAATCAGGAAACACTTTAATTTAATAATCTACTTAATTTTTTTATATATTACCTATACTTAAATAGATATTTTTATCAGCTCAGCCAGTAGGACAATGGCTATATATGGTTAGGGTAACGTTTTAGAGGTTCACTTTAGGACTTCTCTCGGGGCTTACTTTTATTCTCGAGTATTTTATTAACATTTTGTTATGATCAAAGGATATAGGTAATTTGTAGTTAACCATTATGGCCGTTTAGTCGCTTAATGTGCAAAAACTCCCGTAATCACTTCGAGTACTGTAAAATTCAAGGCCGAGAGCCAGCGAACTATTGAACTCGTCCATGGTGTTAAAAAATATTTTTGCCAATTGCATAATGTAATTCTTCAGGTAAAGCACATCCGATTTTTTATGGATTTGGACTTATGATTTCAGCCAGATAAGCCAAGGAAATCCGATAGTGATTCTGAGCAACAAAATCTGCCACTCAATATCTTAATAATATCAATATCTTTCTCAGTTTTTATCTTTTTAATTTTTGTTGAGTTCAAATTTTAAAATAGATATTTTTCACAATTTTTAAAAGTTCAATTAAGCTAATATTTTGCACCGAAAACAAATGTGATGTGAAAATTCATCGAGTAAAACTACAATATATTTTTTAAATACATATAATACTTAGGTACCCTCAGGGAATAAATACCATTAGTAAAAATTAAGTTTTCCAGGATTTTATTTCGCGTTTTTCAATTCAGATTCTTCATCACAGATAACAGTGGTAAGAAAATTCATCAAGTCATAGTTTTTGTACGTTTTGTGCCATAAGTTGAGTAATATTTGAACTTTGAAATGAAATAATTTTCAAACTCAATAGTTAGTTTGATTTGATATTTAAATATTAATATTTAACTTGAATTTGATTTGATTTTAAGTCAAATTTAAGTTAAGTAACTTAAAAATCCAATCAAATATTGAATTCCTAACCATTACAGTTAAAGTGAACGTTAAAAAACAATTAAGTTTACAATCAAAATTACAAAAAGTGAATATTTATCCTACATGAGGTTAGTTTATTGGAGGACTTTTACAATTCAATCGATATTAATGCCTATTGTTCGTTTATTGATTTATTTATCACAAACTTGCACGCTTGCTTTTATGCATAATCTGTTCAACGTTCATGCATGGCTTGTAATTTTATGTAGGACAGGGGTGATGTATAAACTGATCAGGTATTGTTCCAAAACAAGTATCTGGCTACAGTAGATAGATCATCAAGGTTTAGGTACTGTTCGACAAAACAAGCAGATTGGAGGTTAACACACCTATACTAATATATAAAAATGAAAAGTTTGTTTGTTTGTTTGTTTGTTTGTTTGTTTGTTTGTTTGTTTGTTTGTTGTTTGTTTGTTTGTTTGATTGGTTGAACGGGATAATCTCAGGAACTACTGGTTTGAATTGAAAAATTCTTTTAATGTTGGATAGCCTAATTATCGGGGGAGGCTTTAGGCTATATAACATCACGCTACGACTAATAGGAGCAGAGCATCGAAAATGTTGCAAAAATTAGGAAAAATTTTTCTTTTTGAGAGCGTTCGTGGCCTGCCCTGCGTAAACGGTTAAAGTTACGCAAAAATTATGTGCAGCAAAATTGTTCCTCTTAAAAAGTTCTACAAAAAAGTCCGCGACGGCATATGTCTATCTTTTACGGTTAGCCCGCTATAACATTTTTAATGGTTGTTAAGGTTGTTTCAAAAATAATTCATTATTTGCGAAATTGTTTTTAGAAACATATTATTAATTCTTACCCAAATAAATATGACTTTTAATAAAATTTGTTGTGATAATAAATGACAATCTGAGTCATTAAATAGAATTCTTTTTATTAAGGGAAAATGTCTCATTTACCCGGAAAATTGAAAAACGGGTTGGAGAAAAAAATTATGCATAAACTCTATTTTTAGTTGAAAATGGAATTTGGTGATATTTAAGTATGATAAATATGCGAATCATTATCTAAAACACGTTTTATTTCAAAAAAATTTCTCATTTCATCGGGAAAATAGAGAAAAACTGGTTTGAAGAAAAATCATGCTGAAACCAAACATTTTAATAACTCATTTATTAGCTAAGAGTTAAGTAATAACTCATAAGGTCCTCAAAGCAAAATCATAATTTTTCTTTTCATACAGTCCACTTTTTATCCAGGAAAAATGTATGTTCCCGTAGGATAGATACGTTTTTGTTTTTCACAGAACAAAAGATTACCATAATTTCTTGCAATATGGTGGTTTAAGAGACAGTGAATGATATGGGTTACTTTTTATGTTAGAATATTGTACGGTTCCCGTAGGATAGGCTAAAAATAGAATCTTTCAGGAACTGAGTATTTCAAAAGAGTTTTCTAAAAGTTTATGAATAAGAGTTTTAACGAATTTTCCTCAGGAAAGCTTGATCTCTTTTTTATCCAGGAAAAATGTTCTACTCCCGTGGGATAGATATGTTTTTGTTTTTCACAGAATAAAAGATAGACATGTTTTTTGCAATATGATAGTTGAGGGATCAGATAATAGAATAGATTATTTCTTATGCCAGAATAATGCACGGTGCTCAAAGGATAGCATGATAATTGTCTCCTGCGGGAACCGTGTGTTAAAAAAAAGGTCGTGAAATAGATCTTTATAGTTCGTGAAATAGCATTTTAACACATTTTCTCTTTAGGATTAAAATAAAAATTACAATTTTCACTTGAAGATATGATTTTTTATTTAACATCCGAAAAATAATGAAAATTTTTGAAACGTTGAAATTTCTTTCATTGTTAATTTTCGAATACATATTTAGAATTTTTCTTTCTTTTCTTTTAGAAATTTTCAACTTTTCTTTTCAAAACTTCCCACTCTTTAAAATATGTTAGGCCTGCTAAGTGAGCGCTTGCGCTTTTCCTTCTCAATATTTGTGTACTTCTAACTTTTTTTCAGTAGTCAGTACTGAGTTGATTCATAGATCATTAGACATTCAGACATTCAGCTCCTTGCAATATATTATATCAGATACAGAAGTAGAAGTTTAAAATATATTATTTGTTACAACGGTTACAGGCGTTGCAATAATCAAATAACATTTCAATTTTTTTTACGTTACTCTTTGTTTAAGTTTCATATATTCTTTTTTCTTCATTATATTTTAAGTTTACATACGTAAATTTTATCAATAAAACACCCCAGTAGTGTTATGCAGCGTTCCTTTATTATTCCCGTTCCCGTGACATTTTCTACTATAGTTCCACTCTTACTGGTCATAGTGTGATGTACCTAAGATAGCTCATGAGTCATGTTATACTTTTAACGTTACAGACATAAAATGTTTTTCTTGGTTTCGTCCGCGTGGTTTTAAAGTAGCATTATAGGTAGCAAATTTTATCTCTTCAATGGTTCTTAAGTGATTTGTGGATAAAACAAAGAAAGTTTCAACTCCTTTAGAATTGTGCCATAGGTTCCCCACTTTTAACCCTCTCTCACTCTTATCTGACGCAGACGGAGTTGCGCGGGTCAGCTAGTTGATAAATAAAGTGAATATCGAAGGTCGGATTCGACCTTACATTTTCGATTTACGGTTTCGATTTTACATCTTTGATTAAAATCTAAGAAATTAAATTAAATCTAAACATTAATATTTTTTAACATAATGAGTAAAAATTGGCAAAATACATATGATAGCAATACTTTTAGTTTCATCTGTATGATTGCTAAATTTGTTGATAAAATTTCGGAGCCACAATAAAGCTTTGAGAAGTTAATTAATTTTTAGTTGACTCCACAGTCAACAATTTTAATTGCAAGAGAATAAATCTAACTATAATTAAATATTGAATTTAAAAATTCATTTTCTAACTTTTGCTTTTATTCAATTTATAGGCAGAAATGTTGATAGAATGAAGTTCGCTTGTAATGAACTTCTATTATAATTGTTGTAAGTTTATTTATTTCTTTGATTAAAAAATGGGAAACGGTGCTAATGATTTAAGCTTAAATTCTGGTAGAATAATGGTCACATCTAACTTGCTATTTTCTCTTGAAAATTAAGTTGGAATGGGTTTCTTTTTATTTTTTAGTTTGGGGACTTTGCCCTCAAATCATAATATAAGGTTTTAATTTATCACTACAAATGAAATTTTGGTGGAATTCTACATTATCTGGCGATTTTTCGCTTGTGAACGGCTTTTAAGTATTAACTATATTAGCTATTTCTTAACTATATAATGGGAGTTATTACCAAATATTACATTGGGCTTAAAATATTCGTAAATTTGAAATTATTATACAGATATTACTATCGATATTACCTTATATTATGTAACTTTTTTTCAAGAAGCTAACAACCAAATTAGATTATTGAAGCTTACAACAAATAAGCATTCTTTCAATAAAAAAGTGCATCGGTTTGAAATTGTTAGATACTAAAAGAATTTTTTTGAAATAATTTTCTTTGTGCTTAGATACACACGTTCTATATTTCAATCGTAGCAAATGATTTAAAATGACAGCTGTGTCTGTTTCTTTCCCAAATTGACAATTTAATGAAATAATGGATATTATTGATTTAGATAGGAAAGTTTGAATGTCACTGGCATGGCGGAGTGTACATAAACTTTTCAAGCAACAACGAAAAGCAATTCCATTTGTAAAATATATTCAATTCATTTAGAAGCACTTCAATTTATAAAATCCATTTACTATATTTGTGTGTGTGTGTGTGTGTGTGTGTGTGGTGTGTTTCGCGGAAGCTCTAGCACAGCCTCGCGTATAAGGACGAATATGGGAAACCCCCGATAGACGTATATGGGATAAATACATCCAAAGAACTATATCAGTCAGCCCATTCTGGTTAATGGAATTCTGCATTTGCCATAATACACCTGCCGATACCAGTTTGTTATATATTTGCAGTTTTCGAACAAACGATTTTCGAGGATTTGGTCCAAATTCTCCCACTTGTATCTATGTCATGAGGACATTACATTAAAATTTTCTTATTTTGTCTTCTGTATGTTCATATTTTAATAAATTTCACCAAGTTAAAACTCGATGATTGAGTTGTGGAAATACAACTACAACACGAAGAAATTTACAAAACGAGAAAATGTATATATAATATGTATTAAGTGTAGGTACATATTCTTTCTTAAATCCATAATATTACAATATTCAACGTAATTTAATGAAATTGAATCTAGCGAATGGAGTTTGGGTGTGAAGCGGTTTGGTGCGCCTTCCCTCAATTGAATTGAGGGGCAGCAGCCTACTTGATGATATTACAATGTTTAGATTGAAACACACAGTTTTGGTGGTGTTGAATGTGAGCTATTCCTCATACTTAACGTTAATTAACGTTGCCTGTTATCCGTGAACAATGAACGAAGGAACGAACGAGCGAAGGAACTAGATCGGTGGCTCCCAACATTTTTTATCATAACGGACCCTTAACTTCTAGCATATCATGTGGATGAGGGATCTCCTAAAAATAAAACCACAAAAAGAAAACAACAGGATTTTATTATTATATACTTAATATGAGGTCCGCAGTAATAACAACCAGATAATTAAAGATAGATTCTTAAATAATTTGTTGGCAAAAAGTAACCAAATATGAAACAACGTTTTGTATTTTACATCTACAAAAAAAAGAAATGAAAAATAAAAGGTAGTTAATGTTGATTACTATCGATTATTACAGGCTCCACTTGATAATAGTCCTGTATTTTAATTATTCATTTAAAATCATTCCCGGTAACATAGAAAATAAATACTTAATATAATTCTACACATAATAATATAAAAATATATTTATGTATATATAACTATTCCATGTTTGGCAACTTTCTTCTACCTATTGATTCTGTCAACTCATTGATAATTGCAACACTAGCGATTCATGTGGACTCAATTAAAAACACTAGAATCCACCGCGGACTCCTTACGATAGCTTCACAAACATCCAAAGATCCGCAGACCACTGATTGAAGACCACTGAACCAGACGAAGGAACGGTGTGTGCACGCCTTGTTCCCGTCCAATCCCTCAAGCTCCCATACACACACATACACACTCTCATCCACACACATATACGTCATTCCCGTGCGTCCACCATCCATCCTCCCTTCTCTAATCATGAAACAAGACGCGCCTTGTTAAATTACTCGCTGCTTTAATTAAAATAGTTTTACTTAAATGAGAGAAGTCTTCTTCTTCTTCTTCATCTTTTCTTCCTCATCTTGACGAACTGAACGTTTCTTCCTTGACTACGGCGAAATGTGTGAATGTGTGTCGGGGGCGCGTCGAGGCCATCTTATGTTTAGCGCCACCGCTTAATCATAACACACTACAAAATATCTCTTTTGTATACCGGGATCATGTAATTAAAATCGTATCCTTTGTTACATATTTCATTTTCTCTAAGCCAAAGACAAAGCGTTTGACTTGGCTGAAACTTCAACGTTGAGGTGTCGTTAAAAAACACGAAACAATTAATAATAAAGAACAAAAATTATGTTTAATTTCATATAAATATAACTGAATTATACGTACACTATACCCACGTCCATGATTGATTTTTACTAATTACTAGTTGATGACCCAGATAAAGCGTAGTAATTAGAATGATCTCCCTCAATGGCCCAGCCTCGGCATCAATTCATGTCAAAATCAAAACACTGAACTTTGAATATAATACAACTCCAAGTTCATATCAAATAGTCATAAACAAAACTCCATTTAATTTTTTCCATCAGCGTTTCGAAGCTGTGCGAATCACTAATTGCATTTTAATTAATTTACAACAATAAAACATAGATAATTGACAATCTTGTTATAGCCTCATTAGCAAATTAAAATGCAGTGGGAAAAAGTAATTTCAATCAAAAAAAATGCACATAAATACGCAAACATTACACATGCAAATCAAAACAATAAATTGCTATAATTACAATTATAGACAATCATAACAAGAATATAATTGCAATAATTGTGTTATTTGTGCGAAGCCATTTAAATTTGCCACATTTCTGATTTGATTATAATGATACTAATCACATGCGTTTTTTTTTCTTCTTTTATGCATTATTATGAGTTTCTAAATTAATTTCATAATATATAATTTGAATTTTGAAAAAGTAAATAGTTCTTCATTCACAGATCCTTCTCGTCGGTGGTTTAGTTTGGTTTGGTTTTCATAAATTTATCTCTCGAAATTGATACGATATTTTACCATGGCAACAATGGCATCATTCATTTAATTAGTTCATTAAGCGAGATGTTCCCTTGAGATGTAATTAAAATTGACCATTACATTATGGTGCTTGTATGCATTTTCCATCAATCAAGTTTTCCCTCTAACTCAATTCTGTTCAATTTAAACCAGTATCTTGTTTATTAACTACATGTAATTCTGTCGAGTGTTAGATGAACGTTTCTACCAATAAATCTCTGCATGCACACAATGTGGATATAGTTTAAAAATTTTAATTTCAAATATTTATCTTTATACGAGTATAATTAAGAAATAAAACTTTGTACCCTTTTAAAACATTTGCGAGCACGAAGTTGGAAGCTGGGTATAGTTAAAGTTCATATGAAGGAGGAGCGCAGATAAGTTATATTAAGTTAAAGTAATCTATATATATATATATATATATATATATGATATATGCACCGTATGGTCATACTTTTTGGTGTTGAGAGTTTAAAAAAGTGTAACAATTAAATCATGTAATTATTCAAACCTAAAAATTTTACGAATCACGGTCGAATTCTGACCATTGGATGGCCACTCGTAGGTTATTGTTTTCTGTTGTGTGAGATGAAGGTTTTGTTGTGATTTTTTCGCTGTCAAATAATGTAGGTTTGATCAAGGGTCGCTTATCGGGATTCGTTTAAGATGGAAAAATCTATTCAGTGACACGGGGCCATAGCTATTTTCTATTTCTCATCCGATTTCCGTGTGTGTGCCAGCAACCCCCCAGCGGGGCTAAACCGTGCGGAAAATTGTCAATTCGATTTACTCTGGTGTGACATTGAACACGGCAAACCATAACACATTGTAGTAACTTCGTCGCAAGATCCATCTATTTTTATTGAGCGGCCTTTACGCGACGCGTATTTATTTTTTTTGTCTTCAAATCTGTTTCGTTCTGATCGTACCTATAGTCCTTTTTCATACGTGATATTGTTCGAAAGTAATTTTGGAAAATTTTAATTTTATTTGTTTGGTAGTTTGTGTATGAGGCAGAGAATGTTAAAAGATTCAGTTTATACTTTGATGTTATATTTAAACGTATATAATTTGTTTCACACTTTTTAGTTTTATTTGATAGTAAAATATGAATTTTGGATGGTAACCAATAATAGAGGATGCTTCAAAATTACACGACACTGTTTTTAAAATGTACTAAACAGAACTATTGAGGCTCAATTTTATTAATTGTGAAACGATAAATCAGAAGTAGTTAAAAAAATCTAAATTTCATTTAGGTATAAATTAATTAATATAACATTAAAATATTCATATTATGCTAATAGAGAATATATATTTTGTCTAAGTAGAAATGTGAATGCTTTCTCTCCATCAGCAACAGAATTTTGTAATCAATATGAATACCTTTCGCTCTCAAGTTTTATTTTCTGGGCGAGACATAAATATTTTGGCAGGATTTTTTTTAAATTATTGTAACGTTTTTACGGGTTCTTGGATTTATGTTAGAATGACGACAATTAATTTTTTTTAACAAATGTTTATTTATTTACACTATTTACACTTGTTAACAATGATTAGTTGTAAGTTCACTGTTACAATAGTCACAGTCACTAATTGTCACTCACTGTGTATATTTCACTACATGCACAGTACTGTTCACAATTTATTTAACACTCACGATGACAATTTATGTATAACTTACATTGACGATTTATTTATGACTGTCATGCCTATGTTTGTCTTCCCCTCATATAGGGACTCAGCCATCTTTCCATAACATTCCTATCCCACTTATTCGGTTTCTAGAATTTTCTATTCTTTTGTCGTACAATCTGTCCTTTTCCCATCCATAAAGAATTACAGGTATTTGGGCATTACCAGAGAGATTGCCCTCTTTCTCATACCCGATTAATCTTTAATGGGTTAATCTCTTCGCACCACGGAGGTCTGTCCTTTCCAGAACTTTCTAGATATTTCTTGGTTAGCCTACTACTACGCCCCACCTTTATCCACTCCTCATGCTTCGTTGAGTAACTCAGCGTGAGGTTTAGAAAAAAGGTCTAAGACGGACCAGCCCACACAGTCGTAAGCCCAACTCCCCAGGCTACCTAGACTGTGATATTATTTTTTATTTATATTTTATTAACTTTATACTTAACTAATGTTTTGGTTCTCATGAAAGAAAGGAGAAGGAATCATAAGTATTTTTATATAGGATAACTTTATATATTAAGAAGAAAAAAACTACGTTGCATCCCAAAGTTTTTTTTTTATCTTATTCATTCTCACTAGTTCAGCGAACCTCAGAAGTCGTTATGCCAAGTGCAGATGAGAGTGATTATTTTAATCTCTGTAATAGCTGGAGTTTTATCATTTACCCAGGAACAATTTGTTTAAGAACTTTAAAACTTTACGGCTCCTGCAGGCATGGCCGAATTTATTACTAGACAAAACAGGCAAATGCTCTCGAGGAGCAGAAAATTATGGTCAAAGGAACTATTATTATTTAGAAATTATTGTTATTATCTTAATTAATAATAATTTTTTTTAATCATGTTTAATTTTTATATCGAAATACTTTAAAATGGTATTTAAGGTACTTATACTGAAGTTATGTTCAGCTAAAACGCGTTTGGCTTGACTCCGTGCCTGTGGGAAGCATAGAAAACTGAGACCAGAAAAATTAATGTATGTGGTTTTATGTAAATGCAAAATGTTAGTTGGTTCTTACATATAAAAAAGAAAATACTAATCAAAGACGTAGAGTGGGTGGTCCAAGCGGTGTCTCGGCACCAAATGATAAAGATGCCATACGATAAAGGAACCTTAAAATAAAAACTGCGAACAATTAAGATGCCGTTTTAAGATTGAAAAGTTTTGGGTATGGCCTTGTTGTTAATCGATGAGCTTTTTCTAAGGATTTACTCTATGAGCCAAATGAGTAGTAATCTTTCTCAAAAATGTAAGCAACGAGGTTTATTGTTTTACAGAGAAAAAAAAGAACGGATTAATGTGATTCTTATAAAAGGATAGTGTTTAAATCGCAGAATACATAAGCTGCTTAGCACTGGAATAATGTGTTATAAGTTATAGTTCTTGTAAAGCTTCTATAATTTTTTTTCAATGTTGAATAAGTTTTTTACAACCCATTTAGTATCAACAGCATTTATTGTAGGATAAATATTAAGTTTATTCCCGCAGTAGTTCAAATTCATGAATTTAAACTGCTTTTTGACTGCAAGTTCAAATCGAATCCTAGAACTGCCAAGAAGATTGTTCTCCTTTTATTCGCTCCATATTCATTCACTCACTCATTCACTGCATGGAACAGTGGATTTGAATTTCAAACTCGAAATTCTGTTATGCGCACACTCAACAGTTCAAAAGTAGTTCAAATCCAATCCAAGTCACTGTGAGAACGAATCTATTATTGCCTCAAATAAGGAAAGTTTAGGTTGACTAATAACATTTTATTTCTTAAAATAACGATTATAATTTTTTTGACTTTTGGTGCACTCGGTACAATGCATTTCTACGCTGCATGTTTTGTTGAAAATAAATTTAAAAAATATATTATTAGGGTTGTAATATTCATACAATTTCCAATGACTATTTGGTATTTGATTTCAATACTTGATCGATCGGAGAGATAATTACATGCCGTTTGTTATTTAAACTATAATGCACTTCTACAATTTGCAATAAATTTGTACAAATACAAATATAAATGAGTTACTACAGTTGCATGTACCGCCAAATATCCTCATTTCCGTTTCATCTCATTCATATAATTTAATTTTGCAAAGACGGCATTTATTTCGAGCCATTATAAATCAAAAATATCAAACTAGGAATTATTGAAACAAAAAGCCATTTTGAAAAATAAAAATTTATTTTTCAGTTGTATTTTTGGGTGTACAATGTATAAGGTCCATTAGATTCTGCTTGATATTTCTTTTTACGACCCCGTTTTTTTCTGACATCTGTTGGTTTCTTGGATTGGTTCAATGTAAGAGACACACAACGGGTTGCTCGAACATGCAATAAACAATCCAAAGCAACCGTAAAATAATTGTGGCACATTCCCAAAGCCCCGTGAATTGAAGCCGGATGAATATCAGGAAATAAAATGCTTAGCCGGACAAAATTATGATATTGACTACTTGTTCCATCATCGATTTCTGCATTCAATTCATTGTCGTAGGTTTGAGTTTGGACTGACTTCACCCCAAAAGGCTTGATATCCTGAAAAACTAAGTTACTTAGACGTTTGCATGGTTTAAATTTGATAAATAAGGTGATCACAAAATAATAATTTTTAAATTTTAACAGTTTAATTAATTTCAAAAATTAGTTTTAAATCTAACAATTTATTTCATGTTGTAAGTAATTGGAATTATGGGTAAAATTTAATGTTTAAAAAATAAGTTTCCAATTAAGTAATCAATTAACGTTTATTATCGTATTATCGTTATCCAAAATAATCGTGTATATAAATTTTTAATTCAATCAAGGGCGTTAAAATGTGAGAAAAAACTTTTTAAGTTTTGACCCAGACATACAATGAGTTTTTTTTTTTTATTTTTGGTTTATTTTAGGTCGCATTAACTACTATGGCCATAAGCGACCGTCGAATCCAAAAACCCATGAAAAAATCTTGGGCTTTCATTGGGATTTGAACCCAGGACCACTGGCGTATAGGCCAACTATATCATCAACCACGCCACTAATTGACCTCAATGAGAGTTCAAGCCTATCAAAAACTGAACTACTGATATCACAGTGAACCACCTTCTTTTTGTAGGTACGGTTATTAGTTCGAGGTATCAAAGGCGAAAAAGGCATCCAATCACCAATAGCGCTGCTATAAATCGTCGCACAGTAATAAAAAAATTCCAAATAAAAGCTCAAAAACTACGTTCCATGTTTAGATTCTAGACACCCATAAAGCTTAGAAACTATTTTTTTAAATGAATAGCGTTGAAAAGAATCAAAAAGTTTTGATTCAAAATTAAAAACTTGTCATTTTGGTTTTAATAACATTTTTTTCGCCATTAACACAAAAGAAAGAACGAAAAGAAGTAATCATAGACCATTTTTTAAAATTAACTATATGCCAAATAATTGATCCTTCAGAATCCGTAATTCAAATTGTCACATATTAATGTTAGTTATTAGTCAATTTAAAATTAATTTTTGAAAAATTTGCAAACTCAAAAATTAAAATTGCTATAAAATCTAAAATAACCACCTACTATTAAAGTTTTTGTTTTTTTAATGCTTTCAATTTGCTCTATTGCTTTCACAACTAATTCATCGGTTTTTTGCAAAATATATTGTAATTAATTTTTTCAGGAGCAATATTTTTAAGAAATCCATAAAAAGTGGGTATTTTGAATTTAAGAACAATTTTAATTTTTGAATTGGCACTAAAATTTTAAAAAATTAATTATAAATTAACTAATAATAATTATACACGCGGAATAACGGATTCCGAAGGAGTGTTTAAAGATTAATTATTTAGAATATAGTTTAATATAAAAAAATATATAATCTACGTTTACTTATCCGGTAAAGGAAAGTTTTTAATAAAATTTTTAATAGTTGAGGAAATTATTATCAAAGCAAATTTTAAAAATCAAAAGTTAACAATTGAAATTTGAATGATATAATAAATTTTTTACGCCTTAGTATTGACGGTTCCATAGAAAAATTATACGAGCTTAAATACTTGATGGCATTAAAATATTTTCGAATAGTTTTAAAAGGTCACGGTTAAACTTTATATTTCCGGGTTGCATTCAATTCCTAATATTTAGATTTTAGTTTCACTTTTGAAAATTTCCTTATATTTTCAGGTTGCAGAAAATATACAAATATCAATTGTATAAAGTACTCAACTCACCCAAATTGAATCTGAAGAGAACTCAAAACCGTTTAAGTATGTGTCCATGTTCACGTGAATGCTTCAAATGAAGTAATGAATTATTTACGTGTGAAGACTGTAGGTTTGATTTTTTTTTTCAAAAAATGAACTATAATGCAATTCTTAAAAAATCCGTTTTTGACTGTTGCTACTTTGTCAAAAAATAAAATTTTATTTTAATAATTACTCGGGATCGGCTCTCGAATGCATTCCGTTTCTCCCGATTTTAGGTTAAAGCTTCCGGCTTTGTTAAAAAATTATTTTTGCATTGAAAGTAAATTTCTTTTCTCGATCAAGAATTTGATAATTAGTTAAGTGAAGATCCCTTAAAATTGTTAAGAACACGGTGTGATAAATTCATTTGCACATATGAGGAAGTTGGTTTGCTTCCGACTTCTATATAAATTCTTTATATTACATAAACATGTTTCCTGAGTTCCTAATATCCTGAAAACCAAAAACATGTTTAAAATGTTTCAATTTATTGTATATATATAGAGTTGTACTCCAACTCCAGATTATAAGCTCAATATTACCCAAATTAAATATTTAGGATAAGCATAACCGCTTAAATAAACCTTCATTATTTAATTGTTTAAAATGAGCTAATGCAAGTTTTCTTTTTAAAAATAAACTTCAAGGTAAATATTGAAAAATTCCGTTTTTTGATTGTTGTCATTTTATGAAAGAAATAAAATTTAATTTCAATAATGAAATTACCGGTATTCTTGAGTATTTTTTATTACGTTAACATGTTATTAAACTAAGGATGGTTTAGTTTGACGGTGATGCTTTGAGCTCTCGTTCTTTTACGTTAGATACATGGAGGAATGCGTATTAATAACGGCAGCTCATCCAATACGCGAGCAAAAGGAGACGTCAACGGTATGCGATTTTGTATAATAAAATTATTACTAAATTCATAAACCTGTCATGATTACAAAACAAAGCCCACCGATAGCGGTAAAACGTGAAGAAGCAAGACGTGTATATAATTCAATATATTTTCATCAAGTGCTGTGTGCAAGTTCACAGTTTGACAATGCACACACACACACACACAACGTCCAGAATATTCCTCATATTTCCAATTGATTCCCGTGGGTTGTCGGTAGACAATAAGTATTCGTCTCATTCATAATAAAATATTTTAAAACTTCAACAATGCAGTTTAATAATAATGTTAATACATACATTATATAATAAAATTCCTATATTTCCATTATGGCTAGTTCAATTATCGTAAACCAGACTGTCATTCTTTTACATCAAAGTCTCGGTTCGGCGGGACGTGTATGGAAAACAAGACGCGTGGATCCCCTTTTTAAAACGTACAGACAACTCACGTTTATTGGATTTTTCAGGCGTCGATCTGTGGCATTTTTAATATGGCAATATTCGTTCGAACAATAGATACCCTATATAATTGTGTCACCTTTTCATTTTGTTTTCTCAAATATTTTAATATAATATGTAGATATTTTTCTAAAAAAGGTTAATCTTTAAAAGGTTAAAAAGCCCACGGTTGAATAAAAAAAATAAATTGAATAATAATTATATAAACAAAACTATATGCATACAGTCTCTATGTATTTACGATCGCATACTCTTAGGCCGCGTTCAGACGGATCAACTCAACTCGCCCGACTATTTTCAATCTTGTAGACTGTAGCAGGGTAAGCGACGCGAGAAGTGAAGTACAAGCGAGTTGAAAGGGAAGCAAATTGAGCAGAATTGAAAGGCCGCGTTTAGACGGATCAACTCAACTCGCTCGACTATTTTCAATCTTGTAGACTGTAGCAGGGTAAGCGACGCGAGAAGTGAAGTACAAGCGAGTTGAAAGGGAAGCAAATTGAGCAGAATTGAAAGAAAACTGATCAACAAAACTCGTTCAACAAAAGTTTGATTCAGTCAATCTTTTGTTGAACGAGTTTAGTTGATCAGTTCTCTTTCAATTTGCTTCCCTTTCAACTCGCTTGTACTTCACTTCTCGCGTCGCCTACCCTGCTACAGTCTACAAGATTGAAAATAGTCGGACGAGTTGAGTTGATCCGTCTGAACGCGGCCTTAACGCCAGAACCATCCTTATTTGAATGTTCCCAGGAAAAAGTTACAAAAAAGAGTTCTAGGCATTAACGAGTTTAAGAACTATAGCAAGTTTAAAAAAAATCGTTGGAACCGTTTTCGAAAAAAATTGAAAAAACTGAAAAACCCATAAATTTTAGCTTCCGGTCAACCAAATTCAACCAAAAGCTTCGTGCCACAACTAGATATAATATGAAGGCAAAATTCCATGTTTGGTTAAATTCAGATAAAGAAGCTTTCGATACGATATTGCTGCCACACACAGAAATGTTTGTAAAAACCACTTTTTTGGACACAGAGGACCTCAAAATATGTATTTTCGGTGAAAGCTCGAAAGTATTACCCAGAAGTTTAATTTTAACATGTGCCTTTATGGAAAAGTGGAAATATCTGACAGAAAAAAGTCACTGTGTAAATTTTTTTTCAATCCGAGCATATGTGTGTGTTTAGAAAATAAAATATTTTTCAAATAATATGAAGTGCTCATACGTCGAGAGAGAGGAGAGGAGAAAGTAAGCGAGAAAGAGAAGGTGCGGACTTTAATCTAGTAACAGTTAACAGTAGCGACGTAGATGCCTGAACTATCTCAGAAAGACGAACATAACGCCTGGTAAGATAGCTATGACAGCTTCTAGGCAGATGCTGGCATTTCTTTAAAGCCTAAGTTAGCTCGCCTAGCTAATATAGAGGGTCACATCACAATGATCTCTTTGATCACGGTGATAAAAGGAAAAAAAATGCTGAGACTTGTACAGCGGAAAAAATAGTAACGACGTGAAAAGTAATCTCGTTAACCAACGTTAGGTCAGTTAGTGGCGTAGTTGACTAGATAGTTGCCCTATACGCCAGTGGTCCTCGGTTCGAATCCCAATGAAAGCCTAAGATTTTTTTCTGGGTTTTCTGATTCGACGGTCGCTAATGACCATAGTAGTTGATGCGACCTTAAATAAATTAAAAAATAAAACAACAACGTTTTAACGGTAAACCTCGTTTTTAACCAAATTAAAACTATTTTCTTCGGTATACTTAAATGTTAATAAGGTTTGATTTTTTTTCCCGTTAGAAGGTTAGGGCTCGTTTCTCTTGCACTGCAGCCTTAGGCTTATTTTACTCCTGTTCTGCTCATGTATCCCTGCTGTGTAAGGATCCTTGCTTATTCCAGGCTTAGCATTCTGCCTAGCAGAAGCAGTCTCTATACTAAGGCTTTTGCGCGATTTGAGCCTCTTTGGGCGTCATTTATCCCATACAGGTGTCGCCAATTTGTGAGGGCTTTGCAGTCAAAAATTACATGGGTCGCGTTTTCCTCCCCATTCCCACACAATCTGCAATTGAGGTCTCGTTGAGACACCCCAATAGTTTGCAGATGCTTTCTCAGTCTACAGTCCCGTTACTATCCTGAGTTGGTTCCTTCCCAGCCGTAAAACCTCAGCTGTTAGCGAGGGGCAGATTCTCCCCATCATTCTCTTGCTGAGCTTCTGACCAGGAGTTTCTTGCCAGTATTTGTTTTGCTGCCGTCTCAGTAGACTTTTCATCGTTCTTTTGACAGCAGATTTGGTGATCTCCACTTTAGGCTCTGGGCCCACAAGTGGGGTCATAGAACCAGCCCTTGCGCAAGCATCAGATTCTTCATTTCCCTCAACTCCCTTATGCCTCGACACCCAACCAAGTTTGACTCGGTCGTGCTTTCCCAGGTCCTCCTGGAGTTGCTGAGGTTTGAGCTATATAGTTTCTCCTTGTTTTAGGAATCAACGTGAGAAAAATGTACCATGTATTCGTTTATGAATACTCCATCAATAAGAAGATTTTACTTTACAAAGTGATTACAACACCAAGATGTGTGTCCTTCCCAATGAGAACACTACGTACTATGCATGTAAAAGTTACATAACGAAAGAATGTTCTCTTGATGTCACAGAAGTGTTACGACTATGTACTTTACAGGACAAATCATTTCGAACTTCTTCCTAATTTAAATGTTTGGCTCTTTGGCTGTTTATGATTACATTTAAATAATAAGTAACTATATTAAGATTTGAAATCAGAATCTTATTTTTCATGTTTTAACTCTTTCTTTTTCATGTATTCTTTTAAGTTTTATAAGTGGTTAATTTGGAATATTAATACAGTTTTATTTATTTTATATATCTCGCAAGTACAAAAAGCAGGAAAAAACTGTTTAAAAATTGATATGCCATTCTCATACGTTTTATTTCTTTCATTTTTAAGCTGATAAAAATATAGGAAATGTAAAAGATGAAGATTGGCATTGAGCCATGCCGCAAGTCCACCATTTGACATCTCTAATTGATAGTGTCATAAATATTTTATTTACTCATCTTATTTTCTTATGGATGGTTGGGAGGTTGAGACATTTCAGATCCGGAGCGTCGCAATTGCCAACATTAAGCATTTAATATATTTTTCAATAAAATAACCAACACGCTTTATTACCAATGAAAAACATTTTGAAAGTGTGTGTATATTTGAATGACTAAAATATTATGTACGATTTAATTCACGCGAAATGTATTCTGGCTCATGTTTATGGTTGTAATAATTTGTTTGAATAGGACCAAAGAAATATGCACGTGATCTTTTTCTTGTTTTTTTGGATAATGTAATGTTGTCGGTTTTGACATTGAGAGAAAATTGTGAGATAGAAAGAGATTTCAAACAACAATACCGGCAACAAAGCTCTTGAAAACACGTGAGACTTTAAAGTCTTTGCCGAGTTTTCCATTGAAGGAAGTCAATTTATAAACAGCGATACGAAATGAAATGGATAGACGGTTGCGTGTGTAAGTTAGAAGAAAATTTATTTTTCAATCGTATTACATATAAGTATATTGGGATGTTCAAGCGTGAAATAACAACAAAAACCAATGTAATATATTGAAGTGAAGATAGACTTTTGTCCCTTCGTTCTAGAAAATAGAGAGAAAAATTTTAGTTTCATGTGCAAGTCATTTAAAAAAAATTGTTAAAAGTTTACTTTGTGGGAAATTTTAATAAATCGCGTTTTTAACGCCAAATAGGAATTTCAATAACGTGGCAGCGACCGAATAAGTACGCACATAAATCTTCTCAAAAATTGGAACGAGTGCGAAAATTAAACTTTCGTAATTACTAATTTAAAAGTTTTGATAGACTTTTTAGTCGTAATATGGAATTTAGATTGGAAAAATTAAGGCGTGCCATATTATTTTTTCCTCGTGCACATTTTCATAAAAAGAAAAATTAATAAATTCCAGCATTAAAAACATTGAACTCGGCCACAATACGAATGAAAATAATGTCTGGGATTTAATGCGATGCGAGGAGGAAAAAGCCGAATTGAATTTGTCGACATGTCTTCGCGTCACATTGGAAATATGGTGGTAGGCATTGTCTGTATGTGTGTGTGTGTGTGTGTGTTTATTTTTCCATTTTATCTGTGTCCTGTCGTTTCGCACAAGGTTCATTGCTTAAGATGGTGTCAGGTGTATCCCGGACATGTAATTGAACTCCTTGCCGCCGCAAAAGGATCAACTTGTGTCACACGTTGCCTACCACCGCAACGACACCCGACCCCGCCGTCACTCTTCTTATTAAATCTTCCATTATCCTGCCGAGATCCGGGATGCGTTAGCTTTGTACTGAACATCAGAAAAAAGTCCCCGTGTTTATATTTATATACACACAAATACATACACCTAACACATTTTCAATAAAAATTCAATTTCATGTCTTTGATGCGGTTCGTATTTCTTTTACCTCGACGATTTTAATTTATTAAAGTGTCAATTTCTCAGGGTTTTTAGAGTTCTATTACAAAACGAAACTTTACTAGATTCGCTCTGTCCATCTGTCTGTGTGTCTGTCAGCCATTTCACTCGAAAACTATTGCCTTTAAGATCATGAAATTTAGCAGATAAGTGTCTATATAGGTGTCTACTATGTGAATTGACATTACAAATGAAACAATTACGGGTAATATTCCCTCCATTTTTTCCCTCCAATTTAGTCTTCATAATCGAGTAAGGTAGATAAGTCTTTAAAAAATAAACAACTTTAATGAAACACTGTTTTTAAATAAAAATAACTAGTTCCATAGTTATTTGCTCAAGTATAAATGATTATGCTTCCTCTAATTTATTACAGAACATTCGTTATTTCTGAAACATTTGAGTTGTAGAATATTTTTCAAAGAAATTGTTTTGAATACAAATATATACTAAAGTTTTTTCGGTACGTGACATTTTGGCGCCGCTGTTTTGGCGCGGAACGTTTTGCCGCAGCCGTTTTGGTGCACGACGTTTTCCCGCGGGGGGTTTCGCTTTATTATGCCTACCGCGGTCCATTCGGGAGTGGTTTTTTTGTTTCAACTTTTGGGTTTCCCATTTAAAACCTCAGTGGTTCCGTTGCGCCAAAACGTCCTATTTCGAAGTTTTTGATATATCAAAAAACGATCAATTGATAAGTTGCAACTACGCTATCTGATGTAAATAAAAATCATTGTTAAAAATATTTACTACCATTTAACCATAGTTTCAAATACAATATGAAAAAGTTACTCTAAAGATAAATCATATTCAATGTATTATAGTTGTATGCTGTAAGCATCACTTAAAAATTAATAAAAAAAATTAATTGAAATGGTAATACTTAGTTAAGTTTGAACTCTTACACATCATGTGGTCCCACTTTGAATGTTGAGAAATTCGAAGAATTTTTAACATTTATCCCTTTTTGGAAATTTAAGAAGTCCTTCTGAAATCATAAAGGTATGATTTTGTACCCTTAAAATAATTGATTTAGTTGTTTTTTAATTACCCCAAAAGAACAATTTAGTTTAAAACGTTTCTAAAAATCTGGCAGTGAAAATCGGACTTGAAAAATCGATCTTATTTTATAATATATCTGTTTTACAACCTTTAACATTATAAAAAAATGCAGTCACCCTATGCTGTAGACGTCTAAGCGTGTGTAAACGTATTTAAGTATGAAACGGATATAAGTGAACAGACTAGAGATTTACTATTCGACTTGATTTTTAGGCTATTTGACCATAATTTGACTTGAAATCAAATCAAAGATAAATTTTAAATGTCAAATCAAGTTAAACATTAATTTTACAAGCCAAAAATTGGCAAAATTTGTCTAAACACATTTACAATTATTTGATTTGGCGAATCTCTAGTTCAGATAAAGATTCATAAGAATCAAACTGCACGATTATCTTTATATATAAACGAGTACATGGATTGATTGAGCCAGTGACGTAGCGAGCTTAACTCGCGCCCGGGGCACAATACTTTTTTAGCCCCCCCCCCAAATCGAAAAAAATCTAATATCTATATATAAATTTTCCTTGCTTTTGATGAAGCTAATTTTTCAATAATATCATCAAAGTTGAATATTTCAAATTTTTCTCTTTCAACACTTAGAAATCCCACGATCTAGCTGCACTGCCTGTTGCATATAAACAAAACATTGTTTTTCTTGAATGGTTTTAATCGCTTAAACCAGGTAATTCAAAGACTTATTGGTCAAAAAATTACGTATATAATTAATGTTGTTTTAATGTCAAGTTACACTACTCAATTTTCGAATTTCAAAAAATGAATTTTTGAAAATTGTTTTGAGTTAAAATATATTTTAATCATAAGATTTTTTTTCATAAACAGAATTCTTCATGTACATACGTGGTGTAGCACGCACTTGACCAGTTTTTTTGAAACTTCCGGTAAGGATGCATCGTATCATTTCTAAACTTAATTCATACGATTAACTCCATGAAAAATAATACTGAGAACATAGTTTTTTTCAAGAAAATTAAATATAAATTAACTTGTGATGATTTGTGTAAATTATGAAATAATTTACGAGCTGCAATTGTTAATTATGTGCTCTGTGCACGCAAAAACAGACTGTATAAACATATTTTAATGGATTTTCGATTAATACTTTTCTCGAACGAAAAAGTACAACGATATGTTATTGTAACAAGCAAAAATATCTATTGTATAACAGATACAAAACCAGTCGAAAGAGGCGGATTGTGCAACCTGAAACCGAACTAAATTGACTATTTTCCACGCGGTTTACTCACGTCACATCAGAAATCAGATCGGAGAAAAACAAATAACGACAGACGGCTTTAGGAAAAATTGGTTTTATTCAACAACATGACAAAAACGACTATGTCCGTTGTGTGTTTGTCTTGGAATAAATTTTATATTAAAATAAGGTCGGGAACATAAACATTTCCTTTTTTTATTATTTTTTTTCGTCTATGCAAAAAGCGTGGATACCAATAGTTTGCATTAAGAGCAATTAGACTACGATGGGACGAATGGAATGGTGGATGAATGTTGGGTCAAGGGGTGGAATTAGAGTGCATTTAGTGTTCTTCATTTCACAGTTAATGCGCGACATGGGAACGCAATACGCTAATGGCCTTAATTTGTGGTCCAATCTCTAATGTACTTAGAGCATCAGCCCCATAATCGACCATTTATTTCATCCCAAACAAAATTCTCTACACTTAACTCAGGATATAAATTTTGTGGATAGATACCAGTATCAATTTTTAAAGATTTTTTTTTCAATTATTGGAAATTACATTTTTTGATAAAAATAATTTATCAGTTTCTGTCCTTCATATAAATTTATTATTGAAGGGTTAGGAATATAAATCGAAAAAATTCCTTTCCAATTAATAAAACATCCCTTAGTTGTTAAAAGACAGCCCCGAACGAGTATCTTGCCTCAGTTTTTCTTATTCAACTTGGAATCCATTGACCTTATAAAAAAATGCCTAGGAAATAAAATACTCATAATTTTTACATGAAATGTGCTAAGTTAAAAATTGGGATAGTACCTACCGGTTTCGAGCAAATGATATTTGAATATGTCAACAATCGATACAGCTAATGGTATAATCCAGATATCAATACAAAATTAACACAAATACAAGTTTTAATTGGGATATTTTCAGGTTTGTTCAGATGAATATAAAACCGTACAGGCACGAAACAAGTTCTGTGCAGTATAAAGTTATGACAAATTTTTGTATAATTATTGAGTATCAATCGTACCGTACATGTATGGGTTTATTTTTAACTGGAACAGACCTTTTAAAACCACAAACACGCATTTAGTAATACTTATAGTATGTGCCAAATTTTTTGTATCAAAAATTTTCAATTGTTGGACCTTACACATTACCTCCCCCTGTATTATAAACTAGAGAAAGAGAAAAAGCACTTAGTTTATAAGAAATTTAATTATTTTTAACTTTACATTTTTAATATTTTTTGCAAGAACATACCTACTGTTATCGAAATATTTAAAGTAATCATCGAAAAAGGAGTTTTTAACCACTTACAACTTTCAACACCCACTTTCCATTGATGGAAACTTTTAGTTTGTTCTTAAAGTTTTTCTTAAAAAAAATAATTTTTATTGCTCTTAAGTTTTGGTAATAGGTACATCACTTTTGTACAATGTTTAATTTTTCTTTAAAAAATAGTGTGGATTTATGCAACTTTCTGCGAACCATTGATGTACCGCCCCCTAATTTCACAATTAAAAGAAAGGTCACCAAATGACACCATTTTTTTTGGACATTTACCCTTGATGATTATTTAATGAAGGAGCGATCGGTTACAGATGATCTCGAAAAATAATTAATTTTTGATTTCAATCAAAGTTTCTTTTATAAAACATTACTCTCGGTTATTTGGTTTTTAAATTTTAATCCTAAGTCTCACCAACTTTTAGATATTTACCTTGGAAAATCATATTTGAATTATAATTACGCTCATTTCATTGTTGAAAATTTTTAATTCCGCTTTGTTTTTCAACAATTAAGGGACATTTCATCAACCGAAGAGGTATAAACTCTTTTAATTCCTGAGCCTTTCAATAAATCTACATCCCTTGAAATGGCAAAAATTTATAATGTTTCTATAAGCAAAAGGTTATTTTTAGTCTTATATCCGGTAATTCAGTACAAAGATATGCATATAAAAGACTAATTAAAAAATTCCGAGAGCCAGTTTCCTTTAATTAAAACGCGTAATCGATTGGCGCTAGTTAAAAATAAGTTGTAAACCACATTTCTCCCGGTTCACAGTTTGTTTAGTAAATGCATGCAAAACCAAGGCATGAAAATCGAGTGCTTGCATTAATTCAATTAAATGGGTCAACAGAAAGTAATTAGCGTGGTTATGAATCAATCATACGCAAACTTCATATTTTTTTCAATCTAATGATCGTTAAAATCTACTTCACTTATTTTTTAATAGATCATCTAAAATGCACTTGAACGTAGGTAATAATATGTACAGTAATTACATACTTCATTTGAGTGATATGGTTGAATTATAAATTAGTTTTAAAATGCATTTAAATTGATTGGTAGATGATTGGCATGCAATTGTTGTGAATTAATTCTTGCATTATAGAAATATCATTTCCTTTCAGTGGAAATAATTAACTTTTTGCGTAACATTCTTTTTTTCTGAAAGGAATTTTGATGGTGATAGAGTAAATGTATTCTATGTTACTCGTTTTGGCAGGACTAATGTTTAACAAGAGAATGCAATTCTCTAATGGACGCACTGAGTGCTGAAGCCGTCGTAATTTTATGTTGTTTCCCTAATGCACTAATCAAGAGGGCACAATCCATATACGACGCCTATTTTTTCTTCACTTACATATAAATATTCACGTTTTTATTGGCAATCGCAGAATAATGGAAGTTGGAAACGAATGTTTTTAAAGCCAATAACTCGATGGAGGAAAATTATTGTTAAAAGTTTTTTTTAACTCCGTTTCTCTAATATGGACTTTTGCGATGTCACTCTCAATTATTTCAACGTCGAACGCATAAATGCATAATATTTGGAAAGCAATACTACAGCATGTCTCCTTTAAAGCTGAAACATCATATTGTGAAAAATCCATACATGGATAATAATCCGTACTATTCTGATAAAGCAAAGTTATAAACTCTGAAATGAAGTCAATAAAGCACGACACCCAATTTTTTGTTTTCCTTGAACGTAAAAATTATTTTAAAAAGTATTATTCGTTGTCTACAGTTTAAGTCTACCGATATCAAGAAGAAACCGAGAATATTTGTGATTGATACAAAAATGTATTGCAATCTTACTTAAGAGACATATAGAATAGAAATTAAATTGTTGTTTACCACAATTTAAACATAATATTCATTAGAGTTTTTTTAATTTGCCTATCAACATAATAAAAGAAGATCTGAACCTACATCGACCTTCACCGAGTTGATAATAGAATGAAACCTATTTTATCATTAATTTAGTATATAAGAAAATATAATAAAAACGCAGTTCTATATTAAAGACAAAATTAAGCTTTTTGACTGAGCTTTCAACTTGTTTCACAAACCTTGATTCATTAGAAACATTCAGAGTTTAATAAATATATTTTTTCATGATAAATTTTACTCAACTCTACAACGTTTCGCCACTAACTGTTGCTTAATCAGGCATCTACAAAACATCATATCAAAAATATAAACAAAGACACCTAAGACTTAGGAAAAATCCTCTGTATATGAAGAAAGAAACTACACAGTCTCCTTACCTGTAAAGCAAGTTGGAAATTTTGCGGGAATTTCATAACAAACTGCAGGGCCGTAACTAGGCAGGGGCAATAGGGGCACTTGCCCAGGGCCCAGGGCCCAGGGGGGCCCAAGAAGACCCCGATAAAAATTATCTCAATTATTTTCATTCGTATTTTAATGAATATTCCAAATCACATATATAAGTAACACCACTGGTGGCTCAGATAGACGCTTTACCCACTCTTGTCTCTTGGTCGATGTTGTCTTGCTCTTTGTCTGTTTGTCAGTGTTTAAACACCACCAGAAGGACGATTGAAACAAACCTATAATATTAAATTGTACATGCCTGTGATGACCTCATGTAACTGTGAATTATTACTTTCTTTTACTATTCAGTAAAGAAAGTAGGTATTGTAATTAGGTCGAATTTTCGATTCTAAGTTTTTACCAGAAATACACGTTTTGAGGTCCCCGCAACCCAATAAAGTGGTTTTTAGAAAAATATCTGTGTTTGTGACAGCGATATTGTATTGAAAACTTATCCAAATTTCACCAAACTTGGAATTTTGTCTTCATATTAAATCTAGTTGTGCCGCGAAGCTTTTGGTTTAAATCGGTTAACAGGAAACCCCGCTTTATTCTAAAGATTTTTTCTATTTTTTTGAAAATGGCTTCAACGATTTTCCTCAAACTTCCTATAGTTCTTTGACTCATTAATGCCTACAACTTTTACTTGAAAACTTTTCCCGGGAAATTTGAAATAGGGAGACTTCTAGGGTTAAGTTAGGTCTCTAGTTTTTATTCTATTTATATTTTTTAACCAACCGTGGGTTTTATTAATGTTCTTTTAACCAACTGTTTCCAGTAACCTTTCATGTAAAATAAAGTTTTATGACGCGTCGCAGCAGATATTATTATTAAGATATTAGGTTTGTTCGCGGTGGTGATTCGGAACTGGTAAACAATCAATCCAAGTGGATAGGATAATCGCCAAACGCATACACGCTTATGAACTGTTTAAGGGTTATTTTCCATGAACGAGTTTGAAAATGTTCGGACGTAAAACGAGGGTTAACGAGAACCCACGAAAATTGTTAATTGAATTGAACGTTGACAGACGTTGATGCCTCGTTCACACGAGCCAACTGTAGTAGACCGATTGTAGTTAATCGATCAAAAGTAGAATGAAAAACCTAGTGTGGTGACTCGTTCAAACTCTTTTTGATCCACTAAAAAATTTATTGCGGTTCTCACACGAGGTTTTCATACAACTTTTTTTGATCAACTAAAAACAGGCTACTAAAGTTGACTCGTGTGAACGCAGCATGACAGCGAAACCAGATTTTGAATTAGCCATAATTTAGCAAACTGCTTATGAGTAAGAGAATCGAATTTTTCATCCTAACAAAAATCTGAGGATCGCTAGAACCAATTATGAATCGGTAATGAACGCATTTCGTGTGAACCGCGAATATCGGACCGTAACTCGGCTCATAAACTTGCATGCGCTTGACGATGATCCTAAATCGGTCTTGAACTGATTCGTTATCGATTTATTATCACATCCGCGAATGAACCTATTGACAGTCTTTTAAGAGACTTACTTATGTAGTTACAGTAGAAAAAGATTTAACACATAACATGTAGACAAACATTTGCATTATTTACAAGTACATTTTCAATTTTTTTGAAAACTGAAGACCTTTAAGCGTTCCTTGACATTGATCGGCAATAAAGATCTTAAATTGAAAAGGGATCAGTGGATATTTTTAACTATCCCTTTTAGGAGATAACTTTCAGGGTCTAACAGTGCCAAATAACGTGGTTACAGTTGTTATTGTGGATTGATTTATCTCTTTTTATTTACAAAGACATAGGTTTTAGATGAAGCAATTTTCAGTTAATACAAAGTGTAATTTATATTGTTATACAAGGAATAATAATAATTAATTTGAACGAAAAAAGAAAACATTCAGCGCATTTTATGGTTTAATCTAGAGCATCGTTGCAATCTCCGTATGCTTTACCAGTGGATGCACTTAACAATTCCATTACGTTAAATAATGTATTTTCTTTTGGTTTCAGATTATATTAGCTCGTTAGTGTCAAAACCCGCGTTGATTGGTGCAGCGTTATGTTGCGCACACTCGCGAGTCCTTTTTTCCTTTTCGCGAACACGTCCTCGTTCATTCATAACGTCGGAACGTCCGCACATTCGACGTCGAGACCACACACAATAGCGTCGCGGCGACGACGACGAGTCCAATTTGGAGTAGACAGTGTGGCGGCAACTTTGATTACCAAAACAAGTGTTAACATTTGTGAAGGAAACTTTTTCACCGAACAGTGCAAAAATTTGTTTTGTGTGTCATGGGACTCAATTAGCGCGCCACTATTTCATTCTCGTTTTAACCAGAAACATTTCATGTAAGTATTATCATAAATTAACTGTTAATTTGTCTAACTGTCCTATTTGATGATTTACAATACGACACATGAAATTTATGTCAATTATTTCAACCAGTTGAACATTTACACTTGGTGTAAATCATCCAATTTAAACTGATATTTGTAATGCAAATCTTTATTAAAGTCAAGTCATTTGCACGTGATTGCGACGAGACTTCCTGCATTTATGTTAATTTATTTCAATTATTGGGATTGGTATGAAAATTATTTTTGAGTACATATCAAAATAACATTAAATTTTAATTAATTTCCTATTTGAAACAGCTTTAACAAGTTAATCCATTAATATTGTTTAAAAAATGTCAAATCATCAGAATTCAAAAACGACTAGTTACGATTTTGATTCTAGATAGTAAGAATAAAGTTCTCATTTACCAAGATGGGTTTCCCTGAGAAAGTAAAAAAGGGGGTTGATAGAAAGGTTAGAAAATTCTCACTGCTTATTTATACAACTTCACAAAGTTTCAGATAAACTATAATTTTTTACGTTCCTTAAATTTTTTTCTTGAAGGGTTGAAAAAAAAGTTTAAAAGTAAAAAAAGCTGTCTAGTGCATGTCGGCGATTAGCTCTATTTTGTGGTTATTTTTGAGACAGCTTACTTTTTTATGTCTCGCTTATTTTTATAACTTCTATGAAATTAATGACAATTGAGGAAAGGAAAGCTTATTTAAGTTTTCTTTGAACTGTATGAAAATTTTCAAAACAAACATTTTTAACTATTAATAATATTTTTTGGAACACTTTGGTAAATCATTTGATGATGAGCCAGGACTTTTAGTGTATGATCCTCTGTCGTAAAAGTTTACTTTTTTGATTGGCTATCTTTTGCCAATAAAAATAAAAAGTTTTGAAGTATTTCTTTAAATTTTTACTCTATTAAAAATGTAGGTATATGCTACTTACTTCATAAAGTTGAAAAAAAAGGTTCCTTTATTAAATCACCAACCGGTTTTTATCTCGAGTTCATTTCTAATTAATCATCTGAAAGGTTCAACGATAAAAAACTAAAAGCATTTAAGTACGAGTTAATGATAAAATATAAAAAAACGGTGTTTAATATAAATTGCATGTCAAGCTTAACTTCAATCAACGACTAATTGAATTCAATGTATTAAGTAAATAACAAGACAATCAATTTGGTCGAGCAATGTGTTACAAAAGATTTGATTGGACATGAATGGGTCTCGTCAATTCCGTATATATACATATCCTACACGATTAGGATTATAACGGGATGCTTCGTTTTCTCTGCGTTTGCTGGCATTGATCCCAATCAATAAAATCAATTGGAATGGGGGATGCATGAGGTGATAGAAGCTGGAAGAGTTGTTAGCACTAATGAAACAGCCACAAAGCCGATCTGTCTGTCTGTCTATCTGTTTAGTTGGACGGACGGACGGACGAGTTGACGTCTGATGTCTCTACAACACTCCATATTACTCTAATGAGTGGTTTTACACTAATGAGAAATGCTCAAGCGCGAATGCTCATTAAGCTGAGAACTATTTCGTCATATACATCCATATTTACCGTATGTCTTCTGTCTAACAAGCTTAACCACCTTCGGAAGCTCTTCCATTTGTACAAAACGATATTAAGAAAGTTTCATACCTTAAGGAGAAAAGTATATGTAAAGGTTTCAAAAAATTCAAACTTTTTCATAGATTGCTTATAAAGCACTACTCTAATCAAAATTTTCGTTATCTTTACATAGTATAAAACAAAAGCGCACCCGCTGTCTGTTCCCTTAGATTTTTTAAACTACCAAACGGATTTTAATGCAGTTTTTATCTATTGATAGAGTGATTCAAGAGGAAGGTTTGTAGGTATAATACATGCATATAATAGCAAAGAAAAGTCGGGAAATTCAAAGATTTGTAATGTGATGTCATAACAAACATATTATTGTGCGCTTATTTTGCAAACGCTGGCTAAACCTTACGATATAGATAAAACTAATATGCGGTGAAATTGTGTATTTTAAAAAGGTTGATAAAAAAGTCCGCGACGGTATATATCTATCTCCTAAGGATAACCCACAGGAACCATTTTTATCTTTTACTTATTACAAAAAAAAATATTGGTTATATACGTAGCTATTTTAAACAGTACAATCAATATTATTCCTTATTCAATTAAATTCTTTAGACACGTTGTACATTTCATGTAGATCGTAATTGTACTTTACAGCATATCATCAAAATAAATATCTTAAAAGATATTAGAGATTTAAAAAGCGTTGGCATAACGGTTGGCTATTTTGTACGGCGTACGTAGTGGCTGTTTTATTGATATCTCCTTTTTATATTTGTAAAAATACTATGTTTGTTCCTTTTTTAAGACATAACTCCAAAAATTCTACACCAATTGAGCTCAAATTTTGGTACAATATATAATCCGCTTCCATGTGATAGTTAACGGAGCAGAGAATGATATAAATTGCTTCTTATGCCGGAATAATCCACGGTTCTATAAGATAGCATAACATTTGAATCCTACAGGAACCGTGTATTTAAAAGAAGTTTCGTTAAAATTCGTCAAATAGCATTTTAATGCATTTTCCTCAAGAAGGCGTGACCAATTTTACACAGTAACGAAAGAAATCTCTACAAAGTTTAAATGAAAAAATTAATAATTTTTACTGGAAAATAAATTTGAATTTCAATTTAACCCACCCGATAAAATAAATAATGAAATTTCTGAGTTTCTTTTTTGTTTATTGTCGAAGATATTAATTAGAAATAAACGTATTAAAATAATAAACTAAATTTTTAAATAATTAACAAGTACTTGACGAAACGAATTTTAAAGATACCACAGATCTTAACATATTGAATACCATTTATCCTAAAAAAGGTATGGTTCCTGGAGGAAAGTTTATAATGTTTTCAATTAAAATAGCTGAACGGTTTTAAATGACATTTGTTATGAAAGATTTTCAAATTTTCTTGGAACTACTTTGGATCTGAATTCTGGAAGTAAGTATCTATCATCTTTTTCTGTCAACAAAGAATGCTTTTTTATTTTGCTATGAAGGTAGGGAATCTACATATTAAGCAATTAATTAAATTTAGATAATCTCAGCAAAGCGAGCGGGTATCAGCTAGTGAACTATAAGCGATTGAGAACTATAATGATTAACTTAACTTGAAAATTTCAAATTAATTTTTACTTGAATTTTATTTGATTATAAATCAAATTTCAGTTAAGTAATTTGAAAATCAAGTCAAACATTGAATCTCTATTTCTGTTTACATGCCTCGAAATATACAAAATTTTAATTTTTTGAGAGAATTGAAGTTCACATAAAAGAAACACGTATAATAAAAATAAATTAAAAAGTCCAATTGACTTTAGATGAACATTGTAGGGTCTATGTTAATATACTCTAACAATAAGATGTACATAAACTGTTCACTCGTATGGCGAACTACAAGGCAGTTGATATTTCCGTGACTTTTTTCAGAAAAACTTGGAACATTTCAGAATATATATCAAATAAATGTGTAAGATAACCTTATGATATCAATAAACTATATGCATTCTTTTTGTGTTCAAAAAAATGAAAATCACTGTAAGACTCCGTCTTACACCTATCTGCCTTCTTAAGAGCTCAAATTAAGCTTCAAAAGTCTTATCTAAGACAATGATTTTTAAGGAACTCAAAGAAAATACGCAAAATTTTCATAACATCTGCATTGAATATTGAAATTTTATTTATTAAAAATATATACAACAGTTCCGGTTTTTATTGTTGCAACGCCGACTGCGCCATATGCACACATGTCATACCACGTTCCTCGTCGTGTCCTCGTGTGTTGTTTACGTTGTTTTATGCACAAAATGCAACGAACACACATACAAATGTCATAAAGCAGAACACGCTTTCCTTTCTCATACCAACTACAAAACATTTTAGCGAAACGATTATAGCAGCATATTTCGCTAGTGTTCAAATGCACTTACAGCAATGGGTGGTGGGCGAAATAACTTTACGTGTATGTAATTTAACTTTAACTAATTAGACTAATTATCTAATTAAATTTAGTTTGTAATGTACAGATGAAATTAAATACGTTACTAAACAGTTTAGAGACAGGTTTCACTTACTAATTAGTAATAACAACTGTGTTATAATAGCCATAGGAATTCTTGAAATTAATATTTAAATATCATTGAGCATTTTCATTTAAATCACTTGATGCGAAGGTTTATGATTTTCATTTATAAATAGTTTCATCTTATTTTAACGTTTAAATTTGAAATATTCGTACGTATACACATTGACAAAAATTATCATAATATGAAAACACGAGCCCTAGTTTCCGAGTTTTAAAATCAGTTTACATTTTTTTTTAAATTAAATATAAATTATTCTTTAAAACATTGTTCACAAAGAAACATATTTAAGATATGTTTAAAATTAATATAACTTTAATTAAATTGGCAAATATTGAAACATTTTGATCAATTAATTATTCATTCAATGAGTAAAACTGACATAGAACATTTATTTTAGGAATCTAACACTTGAAGGTTCCAGCTTCAACTAATTTAACGAGCTATTAAAACACCCGGACTATTAGTTGTTGGTTTTGATATTTAATCACTTTAAGTGAGTTTGCATTTACAATAGATATTAGTTGCTAGTTCCTTTGAGAGCAATTGTATACGTTTTTTTCGATTTATTTGTATTATTATAGAGATTTGTTTCGCATTATGTAGAAGAGTCAATGCGTTGCTTCATAAGCCATTGTACACAATCCATTAATGGCTGTTAATGGAGGTTCCCGGTTTTACAGATACAACCAATTTAAGCGTCATTCCTCTCAATTAAAGGGGATTACTGTTCGAACATTGGCGCGCACGTTATTTATCCCCATTCCTACATTCTCACCCACGCAATTTCATTCCAATGATCAAACAAAACATTATATTATACCTATATATAGAAATACTTATGTAGCTACACGGTTTTGATCAGAACAACACAATTACCAATAAATAAAAACAAAGATTGGTGCCTCCTATTATTGTAATTTATTATTTATAAATTAACCAAATTACCAGGGAAGATAAAAATTTTTAGAATTGTGTACATTGAAAACTTTTAACGAAATATTAAAAGATAACTCGCGTGTCTGAATGTCCAGCTACTATGTACAATTTTCTCCGAACAATTTGAAAGTTGGTACACTTATAAAGTTGGGTGCAACAATGAAAAAGTCTATCGAAAAAAAGAAAACACCAGTTACTAGTGGGGGTTGAAGTGAAAATAAAAATAAAAATACCAAATATATCATGAGAAAAATTAGGTATATGATAGGGATTGTTATCAAAATTTCAAACATATTTTTTATATATATTTAAAACGCATACCACAAAAAATATTAAAGAAATTAGACGAAAAATAACCAGTCTCCTCTATTTTTCTGAAACCACAAGTTCTAAACTATTGAACAAAAAAAAACTAACATAGATTATTATTCAAAGTTAACATGAAAAATAAAACTTTAAAAATACGTCCTTTAATTAACAATTTTAAAAAAGAACTGTAATTATTTGCTTGTCTAATTTTCTAGTCTTGTTATTATCTCTGCGTTAATATAAGTGAAATATTAGTTTAAACCATATTAATATACAATTTTTAACCTACATTGGGCTACTATAAGTAACAATTAAAAATTTTACTGGAATGGACGATGGCTGAGCTATTTCTCGTCATTCGTGACTCATTACACGCCTATATATATACACGTTGTCTTTTTATAAATTATTCAAATATCATTGTTTCTTTTCTGTATGATAACCATATGTTAACTTAAACTTCTATATGTTCTTTTACGGCATTCTAATTTATCTTTTCGTAAAGTATGGTTAAAGTGTTTTAATTTAAACTAGTAGCTCCAATATAAGCTTTTATTTTACAATATCAAACAATTATTTAATTATAAATACAATAAGCGCTTTATTTTTTTGATCCCAAACGAATCCCAGCCACGTGATAAAGTCAAGTTAGTCAAGTTTCCTTAGGGCTATTAGTATGGCGCGTTGTTCATAGAGGCACCAGCAGTAATATAATCACAGCGCAAGCACGTAACGCATATATGTACTTTGAGCCAAGTTGAACATTGCGTTGCCATCTGTGTTTGAAGCGTCAGACTAAAATTCAGAAGGTCCACCTTCCTGATAAAAGGGTCTGCCCCATGAGTATATCCATCTAATACAGCCGTTGCTCTCTCTCTGCGCCTCCACCAGCCTTTCTCTTCCTCCGCCGATGCCCGCTTCAATATTTCAATTATTCAATATCATAATAGGCGCATTTCCAATTATGAGGAAATTTTGACTCCTGTAGTTTTTTAATCAAACTCGCTCACTTTCCTTTACCCGTATTCGGTTCATCATTAGTTATCTTAATGAACAAGTATAATTGTTATAATAAGGAGCAACAAAAATTTTGATTTTAATTGAAAAATTACAATTTCTTTTCAAAACAATCAAGAGATACTAAACGCCGCTTACTTGGGAATACGTAAAAATTCGTGGCAAACTTAAAGATCATACACCGAGCAGGCGATCTCTTCCATCAAAAAGCATGCCGCTATTCCACTTTTCTGTTCTGTCAAGTTGCCAAATGTCGTATTCAAGTTCATTGTTTTGGGGTTTTTAAGGCATTTCCCAAGCGATTGGTTATTCTTTTTTAGAAACCTTTTGGGAACGAATCCTTATTCGATTGGTACCTTCAGATTGAAAATTGGTTAAGAAATGTAAACGCTAGGTAAATCACAAAAAGCTCATTAGCGTATAAATATATAATAAATTAATAAGAGTTTTACGTTCAAAATATTAATTGTAACAAAAACTTGTGTTAATACAACGAATTTTTGTATTATTGCAATAAATAATACCTACACGCACTCTACAACTGCAAACAAATAATATAAAAAAGTCCTATGAACACTAAATTATTATATTTATTTATATACCTATATACATAGATATAGCACTAATCTGATATGAATGACAGAGCAAAAGTTTTAACTTAAAATTAATACATGTAAATTGTGGGTCCCATAACGACCAATAACTAGTTATATTTTATTGTTTGTAAAATAGCCCGGGGAGATAATTTTTTTTAAATGCATTAAGTAGGCAATTATTTATAAATGAAAATTTAATGAAAACTAAATAGATGTTAATTTATTAAAACAATACAAGACGTCAGAAAGGTGTCGTGTGTTGGAGTCGTGTTGTTTATCGCTGTTTCGCTCGGATCCAATTTGGATGATAGTTGTCGTCTGTCTACTTGCCTTTATATAATATGTATATATATATCGTATACATGTGATGAAATGCTTCCTTGCCACCGTTCATTTAAGATATAATCCAGATAGAGAGACCATACTTGTATTTCTAAGTTAATTGTTTAGATTCATTACGGCAAGTGTTTGTTCAGACACTTCAATTTACGTTTTGTGTTTTCCACCAAATACGCGCATGGAAAATGCAAAGAACGAACGTCGTCGCACGTGAAAACAGAGCACAACGCGAAGCGCGTGGTTTTCCGTGCCAAAACATTTTACTCTGCATTGTGTTGATCAGTCGCCGTCTTTGTCGCACAATTCCCGTCCTTTCACCAATCTCGGGGCCCGCGTTCTCTCGTCACTTTAATTAACATCGTGCACAAGTAATCCCAAACTGCAGACAACTGCCACCCACCCACCTACCAGGTCCACACGCGCTTACTTGTGTATCCAAGCAATGCTCCTGTGACGTCACAGGAAAGAGCCGTGGTTTTAAAAACAACTCGAGCTAATGAACAGGAGCACGAATTGCCTTTTATATGATTTTTTTTCGCTACTGTCTTTAAGGACGAAGAAAACCTGGTAAAGAGATGTGGGAGGTGTGAGAAATTAGAATAATAACAATTGCCTCGTCTTTGGTGCCAGTCTCATTTGTAACTTTGCTTTGTTTTTCTTTTTTGATTTTATAGACGCGGCAACAAACTTGAAAGTATATTTGCAGGAAAGAAGTTTTCAGTTTCAATTATGTCCTCGAACGGATTATTCTTGTCATTTTCTTCATGTTCCTCGTAGCATTTAGAATTTAGATCATTGTTTCCCAAACCTAACATGGAAGATGGCATTGAAGATACCAGGCGCAGATTTCAGGATAACTAACGGATAATGAAGGGGCCAAAGCTTAAATTTTTTGGAAAGAAACAAACTTAATGATTCATAACAAATAAACAAAGTAGCATTATATTAGAAATGAAAACTTTTGAAAAATAAGCCAAAGTTTTAAAAGGAACTTAAAATATAAAATTTATGTTGAACACCTTAATTAATGCAACTGCCACTCGAATTTAACAATTTTTGAATTGATATTAAACAAACAAGTAAGTAAACAAAAACTACTACTAAATTATATATACAGTCAAATGCCTTAACTTGGGACAATTTTGCACATCAACCTAAAATAACTACCCCTTTAAAAATAAAAAATACCCCTATTCTGAAGGACACTTAGGCTCTACAATCCCATAATTTGAACAATCTATATGGCCACCTTCTATATTTAAAAAAAAAACAGTGTTTGTCCCAAGTTAAGGGCATAGAATCTAGAATTACATTCAGAGCTCCTGTTTCTTACTTGGGACATAGGAATAGCTTTAATGAACTTTTATAAAAGTTTAAAATGAATTCCCAACAAAAAAAAAAATATATTTTCAGAATTACAACCAAACTCTGAAAATATATATTTTTTAAATAGTCCAAATATTGTATATTTTAGTTTTTGACCATTTCACAACTTCTGAATGACAATAAAACAATGCTATTCAATCACAAGCATAAAGTAGTGAAAAAGGATCACAGAAAAACTAAGCAATTGACCAATTAAGTGAACTGATCAATTTTTCTGGATTTTTACAAAACCCTTTCCTCAGCTCCTAATAAATTCAATCACTCTTAATTCAACTTTAATTGAAATCACCAAACTAAATTGATATAAGTTAGCATAGGGCCATTAAAAAACTACGTAGTATACTCTTCCAGCGGGGGGAGGGTTATGCTCTAATGTTATGTACGGTTAAAGGATATAATATTAGGCAGTCTATATGGCGTTACATAATAGGATGAAAGGGTTCAAAAAGTACGAAAAATGCGTTACGTGGTTTATGGATGGCCCCCATGACTAAGAGGTAACAGCACAGAACCGCAGGGCTACCAACATCACTAAACACCAAATTTCTTAAGTGTCTTAAGTTAGAACAGCGTCCCAAGATAAAGCATTTGACTGTACAAAAGTCATTAATCTAAGAGCCAAAAAAAAAAGCCAAAACAACTCCCCTTTACATGTCTACTAGTTCTTTTTTCATTGCTGTTTTTTTTTTTTGGCAAATTTGACTTTTTCTATTCCTTATGATTTACTTTTCTTATAAACTGTAAAATGAACGAAAACTAAGGAATAGGGTTGAGTTTTCCTAATACTGTATAGACTATTTAACAAAAAGCATGTCTTAACTCTCAATAATGTGTTTTAAGAACCCTGATTTAGTTACAAGTAAATTATTTTTATTCTTATTATTTAAGCTAGTATCCTCAATCGAATTTATTTAATAATAAGCAAATATTTTACTTGTATGATTCTCTACTATTAAAATTTAATTACTGATAGCCTTTGGTCACCTATGTAGACCTTATTTAAAATACCAAATTTTATATATTTATTAATGTTTCATCTAACAAAAGTGATGACGAGTAGTGCTTATTATAAATAATTTTAACCCTTGTAATAATAAAATAAATAAGACCAATCTCAATTAATTATTTAGTTTTTTTTTTTATAATTCAAGGACATAAAATTGTTCAATACTAATGGACCTGGCGAGTTAATTAACTGTCGGTAATTATTAATTATGCAGTAATGAAGTGAAATGTAATGGTGAGGCCAATATCCGGTTCATAAAGGGATTGACTAGTTATATATGTATATATATGAAGGAAGTCTATAGTTAAGTTGAGTACGTCGACCGCAGGACCCGGTGAGGGTCAGCGTGGCTCCTATACATCACTCTCTCGTGGTGCACTTTGCCGACCACGATCTGGTTCTACCACCGCGATCGAAACAAGCTTTTACCGATATTACATTTCAGACCAACTACTAGCTACTTTACACCAATGCATATTTGATGAAGCAAAAGATATTGCCCGTCCGATCGAAGTTATAACTTTTTAATTTGTTGGAACTAGCATTTTGCAGTCGACCAGCAAATGCCATGCCATCAATCCTCGACAGAACGTCGATCCATTTCTGTCATTTACGATGCATATCCTTTTATACACAAAAATTAGCAAATTGAAAAATAAAAAGCATACTTTATATATACCCTTATGTAAGCACGTAAGAAGGTATTGGTACTTCTTTGGTGTGCATCACAAATTTTTTATGCAATCATACAAATTTGAACTAAATCAAACATAAGACGAAATCAAATATAATGGATAATTAAATTCAATTTTACCAAATGATATTTTAGTAAGACTAAGTGGGGTATTTCAGATTTATGGTATGAAAAAAATTATACAAATAATTTTCTGTAATAAAAAGTAGCACTATTGCTTCCCGGTGCAGATCGTACTTTAAATACTAGAATACCTATAAAAAAAAATTAGTAACGACTTCAAGGTAATATCGACAATAAAACTATTACATGTAAATACTATAGATGGGGACTCAGCAAGTCAAGTAACTGGCTATGTTATGAAATGAATTGAGCTTATCTTAAAAAGAAATAATTTTCAAAGTAAATAATTGGCTTGGTTGGCTATATTAACATTTGATTTAAATTTGATTTGATTTTAAGTAAAATTTAAGTCGGGCAGCTTAAAAATCAAACTTGAGAATCAGTATCATCCTGTTGACGACGCGCCTAACGTTTATTTCATTCAGAAAAGTACACTGTGATCTGTTTTTTCTAAGGAAGTACCTATAATTTCAAAATGGCAAAGAAATCTTCTCAATAAAATCAACTCACTCGCATATATCTATAACAATTGTGTATGAATTGTAAAGGGAAAATACGATTTGCAGCATCTTAAAAAACCTCGCCAAGTTACGGCAAAGCAATTTTCCGCTTTGTGATTAAATGCAATGGCAACTATAATTTTCTATCAACCCAAAATGTAATTTGCTTTAAATATTCAACAATATAATACGGTAGAGTGCTACAGAGACGGACACACAAGGCAAAAAATTATATTACATATAAAATTGAAATGGTAAAGGGAGGATTGGTGATTGTATATATATATATATATACGGTTGGGGCAATGTAATAACGTGAGGAAATAATATAATAAATAAATAAGGAAGAGAAAAAATGAAGCGGGACAGGAAAAATGATCATGTTTTTATGTAAATAATAAATAAGTTTATTTTTTTAATTTTATACGTTAGAACGAAGTATCTATCAGATGATTGCTTAGGTACTACCTATTTCATCTATATATACATTATAGAGACAAGAATCCATTATTTTTTATGTTATAAATTCTGATTGGATTTTATTAATTTTACACTTGTACGCACAATTTTAATTGAATTTCCTTGATTGGTTTGAATGATGCATATTTAAATTATATAGTTATGTTTGCTATAGCGATTTGTAAAATAAGTAGGTGCCAAAATTAATAATTTTTGCCAAAAAATGTTATAGCATACAAGTATACGTTTTGGAAACCGTTTTTAAAAGTTAAAAATAAACGTTTACAAAGAAGACTTTTCAATGTGAACATCTAAAAATCTAGGCTTTAGTATAAAAACATATGAATCCCCAATTGTACAGTGTAATGCTTTTTATAAGAAACTTTGGTTAAAATAAAATAAGATTTTTTTTATTGTTTAAGTAATTTTTCAACAACTAAGGTCATAAATTACTCCAAAAGTGTGGCCTTATGTTAACTTTGAGGCTATATCAGGTCTTACATATTTGATTTTTGAGAAATTCTATAGTTTTGAAGATGCCTAGGTCTGTATTGAGGCACTCTTTGATTGTTTTTGGCAACTTAGTTGCGCTTTATTTATTGTTGTACGCTGGACATTGGAGACGTAAGTGTTTGATCGCTCTTTCGTGGTTGCAGTTATGGCACCCTTCCTTTTGCTGTCTTGTGAGTAGCCCCAGATGTGTATAATTTGTGTGTCCGATACGCAGTCTAGTTATTTTTGTTTGGTTTTTCCTACCCGTACCTTTTGGTGGGTTTTCCTGGACATAAGTTCTACAATTATGAAGTTGGGTTTGTTGTGTTATATGATACTAGTAAAAGCCCGGAAGTCAACAGAATTGCTGTTCTAGTGCATGGTATGAGTGTATATGGACTATTTGAATTCCGTGGCAACTTCACTCCATTGGCTGGCCTTGTTACGCGAGAAACCAATAAATTGGCGACAAACTGACACAGACTTAAGTTGTTATAAGGTATGATATTATTGTTGTTTTTTTTTTTTGGAATCACCGGCTATGAAACATCTAAACTTGTGTTTAGGTATAATCATTACAACAAAATTTACAAAAATAAATTTGGGAGTTTTATTTTTTTTTTCTTTCAATAGGAGTAGAAATGGACTTCCTGAATATTCAATAATATACTAAAAGTGTCCATCAATAATAATATGTATTGGTGTTGGAGATGAAGAGGGTTTAACTTTTTCTTTTTATGGTTTTCTTAAATGTTTCGAAAACAGTGTTAAAAATATTAAAAGAGTAATTAAGAAGAAAATTAAATTATATATAAGATGTTCTATTAATTTTTTTGGGATCAATAGTTTATGAGATACGAAGGAAGAAACTACAACAACTGAGTGTAACGTACATTTTACGCATTTTAATGCAAATTTGCCATACATTATCCTTGATATCACCATTTTTTCGTATGATCAATTGATTCCAAATTAAAGAGGAAAAGTAACACTGAGTGGTGGGAAGAGGATCGACAGAAAACATAATTCATCTGGATAAGTAGAATTCTTCTTACTTCTCCCTGATCCTTCGCAGATGAATTTCTGCGAAGAGCCCAAATTTTTTTGTTAATAATCTTATATTAAAAATTGAGTATCCTGGTACCAAAAAGTCTTTAGAAACCTTTATTTTATATTTATTTTATTCCTCTTTTAACTCATACTTGAGTAAAATTTATTAATCAAAATGTACACTTCTTAATCAAGGAATTTTTGTTAAATTAATTTTCCAAATGCTCACCTGTTAACAAAGGTATCACAGATTTCGACTTATTTATATGAATTTAACTATTATGTGCTTATTATTATTCAGTAAATCAACAACGAAATTAATGCTGTGATTTTGGCTCATTATAACCGTTTAATATTTTATAACCACCTCATATTTCCATTGAAAACGTAGTAATGCGATTCATATAAAGTTTTTTGTCGATCAAAAATAATAATTCAAAGATAAATATTAAGATCAACTATAAAATTAACTAGTACTTAATTACTTTTCTAACTTAACGAAGACTTCAACAACTATTATTAATTAATTTCCACACCCTCATTCCATCTAACTTCCATCTTTTTATCCTACACAATGAAAATAAAACATAACAAATTTCATAAATAGAAACAACTATCTATGGAAATTAACTCGAGAAAGTAACACAGTGTATGCGATAATTAGTATGAATATTAATTAATAAAGTAATAAGTTATTTAACTATTAAAAAAAACCTTTTGTTCTAAATTGCAATTGTGCGCATATGAAACGAAGACCAGATGAATATATTTATTTATAACTCGCATTTTAATTGGTACCACACAACTTGCGAATTGCACACTCTCAGCATCTGCATCAAATTTAATTAGCTAATTAGCGTAATTAGTTTTACTTTTAACATTCGTTCCGAGTCCTCCTTCTCATACACTTCAAAGCAACTTGACTGAACACAGAGCGATGTATATAGAGGTAGCTTCTGTAATACTGTTATTTACTTTTGAAAAGACTAAGCTACTTGTTTTCTTCCCTTGCTATTTCCCTAAATAATCATTAGAATAATAACGATGTTAATAGTGGAGCTTATTGTTTCACTTTATGTGGATTTGTAATAGAGGAATTCATATTTTGCGATCTCGAAACGTTTTAACCTTGTCCCGAGGCGTCTTCGTTTTGAATTAAGTTAAAATAAACGTGCCAGGACGGGCTATGCTACGTTTACAGATAATAAATAGTTTTAATTGCCATATCCCCAGTGAATATTAATCAACGTAATGTAAATTTACACAAGTAACATCAAATAGTCTTGCACACACGTGTACATTATTTATTAATTAAATACGGTTAAGCTTTATTACGTTAATGTACTGGAATTTTTTTGTTAATTTCAGTTTAAGAATCTACAACGAGCAGATATATGGACTATAAAAAAACTTTGCTTATGTAAGCGATGCTGATTGTAGCTGTGCCAGACTTCAATTGTTATTTTCTATTATCTTATTTTTGGTCACTTATAATGTATAAGCAACTGACTAAACTTCGTTGATGGAAAAAATGCGATTCTGAATATATTCTAATACATATATGATTTTACTAATGTAAGTTTTACCGTATCTACTATTCTTTTAGATAGAAAACACCCTAATTATAAGAAATAAAATTCAAAGAAATGGGGAAAACTCCCAAAATTAATAAAAAATAGTTCAGTCAAATATAAAACACAAAGCTGCAACGAAATGTTTCCAAATCAAAGCGTTATTATTCAATAAATAAATTAAAACAATTTAAGCCAAGAATAGAAAATCAAAATCAATGAACGTAAGAAAACGTAAAGCACGTTTACAGTGAAAAGAAAATCGTGTATATAACCGTTCCTTAGTATATTTGAACATCGTTACAACACAATCAAATGTCGTAAAGTATCTGAGAATGCAAGGAGCACAAAACGTCCAACTATCTATAGAACATAACGAAAGAATGTTACGTAACTGTTACAGAATTATTACGTAGTTGGAAGTTTTATGCTTACTGAGCTTAAACCGTTAGCTCACTTAGAAGTAAAATGCACACAGCTTAATTTGTAAACTCTCTTAATGCATTGGCTTAACATCACCAACTCTAATTGATCAATTGACTTCAAACTGTTACTGTATAGATCTATCTTAAAACCAATATGGACCTGCAGACTACAGCCATAAGGTCCAGCTTCGAAACGAATATAAAAATAACTCAAAGATAATTATATATGAAATCAAAAGGAGAATTTTATATGTTCCATGGTACATAAACAATAATTATCGTAAAAAAAAGAATAAAAAATAAAGAAGAAGATGGAGTATGGGTATTACTTGGAAGAATTAAAAAAGCATTCCAATATACTACAGCCAAATAAAAAAGGGACTTTTTTTAAATTCTTATAATTTTAGAAAAGTTCATCGCAACAGCAATTTAAAAGAAGGGATAAAATCTTATAAAATATTTTAAGGACCCACAAAAAAATTAATTAGAAAAAATTTCTTCAAATCAAAAATAACACTTATTAAATATTGTTACGTTTTTTACGGGTTCTTGGGTTTGTTTTTAATGACGAAAAATTTATTTTAAACAAATGTTAAGTTATTTATCTTACACAATTTACACTTATTAACTACACGTTAACAATGATTTAGTTCACTGTTTAACTAGTCAGTTTTCACAGTCACTTATTCACTAATTGTCACTCACTATTGCACTGGTATACTTCATTCAACAATGTTCACAAATTAATTTACACTCGCGATTCACTGTTTACGGTTCATCACTCCCGATTTATGTTTCACTATGTCGTTGATGATCTATTTCAGACTCACTCACTGTAACGATTTATTTAAGACTGAACTGCTTGTGTTTATCTTCCCCTTATATAGGAAATCGGAATCCTTCTAGAACATTCGGTTCTACTATCCCTTTACCAAAACTTTCTAAATTTCTTAGAGCAATTTGTTTTCAACACTTTCTATTTTTCTTGGAACCATAGATTGTACTAGAAGCTTCACTCCTTCTTAGTTCACCGAGAAATCCTATTGGTCAAACCCTCGTGACAGGTGGTCTCAAAGTCCCGTCTTCTTGAGAAAGGATGCTCGATAATGCTCCGCCCGGCCACCCCATCCCACAACCACGGCGCTTCCTCATTGGCTGGTTGATGGAGTATGTGATGCTTCCAGACTCTGAAAATGGCGACGCTCCCCCATTTTAAGACTGTGACAATATGTTTAATATTTTTCAAATTTGTTCTAAGAACCTTTTTTGTAGAACGTGAAACGTAAACGTGAAATGGTCATTAAATTTCCTCTTTTAGATTGGTGGTACGATGCACTGTTCCAAAGTTATGAAAATTCATAAATAAAAAGAGTTTTGTCCTGTGTTATTTAAATTAAAATAAAAAAATGGATTGATGAAAACCTTAATATTGGTAATAAGAGCTCATTTATTGCCAACATTTTTGTTTAAATACATATTATTCACACCCTAGGGGCCATCCATAACCCTATAAGGAGGATAGATACAATATATTAAGCAGTCTACATGGCGCGTTACACAAACCGAGAGGCTCAAAAAGTATGATTAAGACGTTATGTGGTTTATAAATGGTTGACAGAAATTTTCTGAATTTAGACAGTCATAATATAATCTTTTACCTTATATATTAAAGCGATTTTAAACACAAAAAAACACCGTTACGCAGATTTATCGATAGAAACTTATAGATCTTGACAAAAAACAGACAATAAGACAACAACTTTTTCGAGTTTTCACTTAGTTTTCGAGATATTATTGTTTTAAAAGTTCCATCGAATACGTCAAAAATGAACAAACGACGATTTATTAAATACAGTCAGTACGTTCAAATCCAAGAGCACCAGGGCTCCTTTTAATTTAAATTAAACCTAGCCCGTAACTCTATGTAAGACCCCTAAGAAATTGTCAATTTTTTTTTAAATACGGTTTATTTAAGCGATATCTCATTTTCCCTAGCATCCATTTTTTCAGTCGAGATAATAAAGCAAAATGAAAAAAAAAATGTGAAAAATATACTCGTGGACAATAAAACCTCAATAACATTCAAACTTAAAAATTTAATTATTTATGGTTAGATTTCGATCACTGGACGACCACTAATTCAAATTAAATTATAATTCATCAGATGAGTCGCATGTATCTCCATTGCGAACAGTGCGTCTCAAATGCGTAACAATTTTCTTCTTATCATCGGGCGGAACTGTCAAGTCCATGTTCGTCTTAAGCATTTCGGAAATAGCCAATCTCCATTTCAGCATGTCGGTGGAGAAGTCGGATCGATTTCCCAAGCTGGAAAAGCCAACGATTTTACCAATACATTGATTTTCTTTGACTAAGAGAATCATTGGCGTGAAAGTAATGTTGAACCGTTCGGTGAGGAATGGCGTTTTCGCCGCGTTCAACTTGACAAAGCGCGTCTCAAGATGTTTCGGGGCTAGAATTCCGAAATGGTAATCGAATATTTTATAGGACTGTTTCTCCTCGGTGTAGAAGTGAACCACGACATGAGATGACTTTTTGCATACGTCAAAAAAGTCTTTTTCATCTTGTATTTCGTCGTACTGACCGTGGCCAAGCTTCAGCCACTCGTTTATTTGCCTCGATTTTTGGCGATACGCCGCCAAACGGCTGGCGCGAATTTGCTCAAAATCGTCCGCTTTTAAATTATCCAATTTTTCCAGTTCTGCATCGACTAATTTCTCGGTTGTTTTTACAACGTGTTTGACTGCGGCCTCGATACTTTTCACTGGTTTTTTCGATTTTGTCGACATTTTGTAGATCTGGAAAAAATGATCTTAATTGAAATAAAATCAAATTAATTATTAAGATATTATCCACGATATGTTCAGCTCATGGCTTTGTTTCTGTCTGGAATTTTAAGCACAAATGACTCGGCACAATGTGTGTATTCTGCTGGTCTCGTTAGATGAGATCGTTCATTATCGTGACACAAACAGAGGCAATTAAATGACAAAACGTTGTCGTTATCGTGCCTGGGGTTCGATAATTGCATTCAGACAATATGAACTTGACTCAATGAAAACAAAAACTATATAAACGACAAAATCCGTTGAGAATCCATCGAAGGTTTTTTTAAAGTTCATTGTTTTCAATGAAAAAAAAAAGTATTCATACAATGAAAAATAATTTTTCACATCTTTTTTTTCAGATTTTAAATTACCTTTAATCTCGTATATCGATTACTGACACTTAGAAACCCGTTCAGGTTGGAATTTTCTTTTATTGCAGATTCACTGTTTGCGATTTGAGTGCTGCGAATTATTAATTTTTTATTAAGAATTCTGTTTGAGTTTACACTAATTAAAACTTACATTTAATTGATTGATAACACAGCAAATTGCGACCAAAGTAATATATTTGTTGTCGATGTTGTACATAGAAACAATAATTGAGCGTAATTGTTTTGATTGGAGTTCAATTAATTGAAATGACTAGGTACTGCAATTCATTTCATGCACCCGCTTGTTTTTAGTTATTCTACGAAAATACAATTAATTAAAAGACAAGATAACAATTTTAATAAACGTTACCTTTTTTTTAAATTTCTCTGTGGCTATTAGTGTTTGGTTATATATTTTGTTGTAATGGTTCGTATGGATTTAATATGTGGCAAAAATGGATAGCTTGTCTTTCATTTTATTTGTAAATAACCACATTAAAAATAAGACACTTAATATTTTCATTTTAGCTCCGTAATAGAACTGACCTTAGCAAGAAAATGACAAGCAACAATTGCAAAAATTTGTTTTTGTAAAAATTATGATTATATTTTTAAAACATAAAAAAATTATCGTCTAATGTTTTTTTTCTTAATTGTTTTAATCTTTTAAACGTAAATTTAAAAACAAATACCTATATACCTTCAACTGAATTTTTTTTAAAAAAAATATTACAAGAGTAATGAAAATACAGCTGTCTCCATAATAGTAATTGTTATAGAAGATAGAAGATAGTGTTGCTTGTTGAGAATCATTTAATCTTTTGCATACTTTTTTAAATAAAAATATTAAACATTAATTTACTTAAGTTTTCATAAGAAAGTGCTCTCTAACTCGTCCTTATAGTAGATCTTGTAAAAACATTTTATAAATATAAATTGATATATCATTCTTATTTCTAATACTTGATTTTTGTAACTGTAGTGAAACAAGTTATCAATTCATCGAAATTAACTGCCTTAATTTTAAAACTCATTATTGTAAAACCTTACTTTACTTTAAATGGGAAGCAGGACGTTTTGGCGCCACTAAGCTCTGAAGTTTTAAATGGAAAACCGAAAGTTAATACAAAAAAAAACCTCGCATAATCTTAGGACTCCGGTACACTGAAGTAAAACCCCCGCGGGAAAACGCCCTGCGCCAAAACGACGGCGCTAAAACAGTGGTGCCAAAACAGCAGAGCCAAAATATCCAGCGCCAAAACGTCACGTACCGCTTTAAATGGAATCCACTATTAGGTACTTGAGTATATGCAATCATTGAAATACTCATTTTTATTGATGTAGATCTAATCCTTAGAATTACATTTTGGTAACTTTTAAAACGGATTCCAGATCTTGTCTAACACTGTAATTTTTTGAACTACGCGATTACACTATCAACAAAATTTTTTAACAAAAAAAGGACTTATGTTTTTGTTTTGAAATTCCTGCCCACCCTTGTAAAATCATATTTATTGTTATTTGATCCAGTCTAGTTGTTCTACACCTATTTCCAGAAAAATGCAATGTCGATCCTTTTCACTGACTTTTCTTAATGCAAAGTGTTTTGTTTTTCGTTAAATTAAGTCTGTTGTACATTTGCTTAGTGAAGTATTTTTTTAATTGTGAGTTTTTTATAGGAATTGGACCCGGAGGTCCCTAGCCTATGATATTATAATACTTAATCTAAGTAAAATTGCTTCTCTGACCAATACCAGAAGGGAACAGGTTTCACATATAAAATTTGAACTTAAAACTTACAAGTTATGGAAAAATAAGAAAAAATTAAAATTATGGTAATGTATTTAAAAAGTGATGGGATCTATCCGCTTTAGTCTATTGTATGGAGGAGCTTGTAAGATGGCAGTGGCTAGTCTGTTTGGATGAGCATCGATCCTTTGGGTGTACTTTTTACCCTGTTTTTAATGTACTCTTAGTGAAGTGATTCTTGAAAAATGCCAAAAAAGTGTCAATTGACAACTTCTCTTATTGCGGTGCAATTACTTTTAAAATTCAACGAAGAAATTTTATACCACTAGTTAAACAATTGTATAAACTTAATTTTGGCTAAGATTTCTATAAGATTTAGAAATTTCTCTTAGAAAAGATTCAATATGACCAACACAAATTGAAAATGTTGATGCCTTTACTTTTGGATAACAGCTTAAATGCAGCTTACATAATTTCTCTATTCTTCTAAATAAGAAAATTTGTGAGGTACTTCAGGAAGGAAAAATATTAAGCGTGCTTCATTAACTCCATCTAATGGATATTTTTATAAAACTTGATCTGATGAAAGCTTTGTGAAAGCGATGGATTGGGACAGTGCTGGATTTTATACTTAAAAGAACATTTTTTCCAAAATCAGTGACGCCAAAATCAAAAAGCCAAATAAAGCTTAAATTTTGCTTTAGATATTTTATTTTTTTAAAGTATATTTTATAAGAAAAGCTCACTAATTTGAAAAATTCAGCTTGGGAATCATTCATAAAACTGAAAACCGCCGATCAAGTGACTATAAAAGTATCATCGAAGAGCTTTTTTAACAATTTATAAAGCTTTAAGATATAAAATTTCTCTAAAATTTAATTTCCTACATTCTCGTTTTACTCTTTTTTCTAAAAATTTAGTCGTCGTTAGCCACTAACATGGTAAAAATTTCCGTTTTGACATTTCTACAATAGAAAAACGATATTGAGGAAAGTGGAGTCCAAGTATGCTGACAGGTTACTGCAGTGTATGACAACGAGACGTCCCTGAAGCAAAATACAGCCGAAAATCTAACAATTGTAAGTCTATGTCTATACAGTTTACATTTTTACTACCTTGACACCGTGCTATAAACTTGAAATTGGTGTTGTTACATGTTCTAAATTTTAAATACGCTTACTTCAAATTGCTTATCATTTATGATAATAAAGGATTACCAATGAAAAATTATGATAAGTAGAAACATCTTAAAGGAAGAAAGAAGTGGCGTAAATATAGTAGTCTAGAGTTATAAAAAAGGATAAATCTACCACTGAAGTGCTTATTAGAAATGAAAATTATTTGGTTTTAAATTGCTAGTAAAATCTACCCACTATAAATAATAAATATCATCATTACTAATTATATTATTAACTGAAACTAGGAATAATTGAAAATAAAAGCTGAGCTATAGAAAATCATTTAATTTCCTCTAAATGAAATTAAATAGCTCTCAACGGCAGAAATTTTGTGCTTAGTATAATAAGTAAAAGTCGGTGGTTTAATTTAGTTTAATTATCTGAAACCTCTCAACGGTTTTAATCTATAGAACAACTCCTTTTGCACTAGCCTCGACTATACATACACTTCCACTTGCTCTCACACATTTTGATTGTATATTCCTACATCCTTTTCTAACCACATACGGGTAGATTAAATAGAAAAACTTGAAGTTACTTCAAATTATAATCTATTTCTACGTTTTATTTGGACTTGAAAAATAATTACATGGCTATGGTACATGGATACTTTGTACCTTTGAATCTAAGGTAATTTGTCTTATTACCACCAACGCGATACACTTATTTTGTTGGCTTCCACGTGTGTAACTTAACAAATAATTTACTAGTGCTTTCTTAAACAAGGCTTACAATACAAGACATTGAGTTTGTAGTGGGGTTAATTCAAATAGATTAGGTAATAAGAAAAATTAAATATTTATGAAATTATTATTTTTTCCCTGAAAACATTTTTGAATTTATTTTTATAAAGTTAATTAGATTAGGTGGTATCCTAACTAAATATAATTTCATTGTATTGTATTATAACGTCCAAGATAGGAGATGCGACCAGATCGAAACGAGCTTTTACCGAATAATTGGACGTGTAGAACGAAGCTGGGAGGATGATGGCGGATATTGCATTATTAGTGAGGAGAGAACATTGTTTGAGACACTCCAATTTGCGCTTAATATTCTCGCCATAAGACATCAAGACAAGTTGATCTAATATTACCAGAGAGAAAGTGGGTGGCTTCGTCGATTCTCCAGTCCCATTCTATTTTCAATTTGCGTCATTTTGAGTTTCAAATGCATGTCAAGCCGTATCCGAGACTCCGCTAACGGTGGTCGCCTGCCGGTTTCTAATTTGTTACCAACTACGCTTTAATTACCAACTTGTCTCACTTATGAGTATGTGTTATATTCGAAAAATCTTATAAACTGTTTTCCTCGTTAATTAAACTTTCACGGGTGGAATAAACTATACACTACAAACCTATATAAGAATTCATGCGCGTGCCGAAGGGTGGCAGCTAGGGGTAGCTGCCTTTCTTGGACTGTAACGATCATCAATTTATTTTAATAGTTAATTATTTTTAATTATGATACGAGTTTATTTCGTCCGTGATTAAGCTCGTAAACCATCTATTCGTATCTCAAATTAATTTTCCCCATTAAAATTAATTTAAATGTGATCAATTTGTACCTAAAAGACCCTTAAAAAGTATTCTAACGTTTTTTCTTTAATGTTTTCAATATACAAATATATTTATAATAAATAAATTTCAACAGTAAAAGGATTCGCTAAGGAATATCTTAGCGAATTTTCTTTTCTTCGTTATCATTTAGATTTATCTCCAAAGTATCCTTAAATAAATCGGTTAAGTGACATGGCTAAAAAAGGTACCTATTATTTTTATACCTAAATCAAAAATAGATATCGCATGATACCTACAGTTCTCAAATTAAAACTTTGCATTTACAGAACGTTGCTTCAAAAGTTAATCCTCCTCTAAACCAAAAGCTCGGTACACTCCTGCAAGGTTTTGATAATTATTTAACTATTTGAAGCAATTCCATTTTGCAAAAATCTTTTATTATCATTTTTACAGCTTTCACAATTCCATTTTTAAACGTATTCCAACAGACAATAAATGCCAACATAATTACAATTTTATTTGTTCGGTTTGGGAACACGTTGAAATTGTCAAGATTGAAAATTGCGATCAAAAGTTCAATTTAAAAAGCTCACAAATATATATCCCATATGAAATAATTGAACTTTTATTCATTTTTTTTGCAATTGTTTAGGATATAAAGCACGATATTAAATTTTTTCTAGGTCATAAAGGTTTTATTCATTCAAAACAGTTGGTTTGAAATTAAATGAAATTTGAATTAAATTAAAAAATTATCAAGATTGACGTTGAGTGGGAGAGAAAGAGAAAACGGGGACGATTATAATTATAAAATATTGGTACGAAAATACAAATTATTAAATATGAGGCATTTACCAGTTTTTTTTTCTTCATCATCTTCTTCTTCTTATTCCAACGTGACGCTGATGGTGTAAAGAAAAAGGCGCCCTGTTAAAAGCTTCAAACAAGAAAAGACGAAAATATAATAACGAAGCTCTAAATGATTACATTGGTACATTAGTTTGGACTTTACTTAAAAGTTCTAAGTTGCTTTTACATTAGACTAAGTGCCGTAGCTTGTCGTATAAATGGAATCTGAGAGCACTTAACGATATATTCAATTCCCTGACAGTGGAACGCCGGTGTTGAATTACCACCCCTTTCTTTGTGCCCGTTCTTCGTCGTTCCACACAACCCCCCAATCCTATTTCAATGCTGATGGAGCCGACGTACGAAGGGGTGGCTGCCTTAAGTGCAGTCCACTGTACACATCAGCCTCCGTTAGTCTAACTTTCAACATTGATATTATCCTTTGAATCTCCCTATTTTAAGAAAATGGAATACTGACACCTATAACTCATTCTGAACCGATAATACACGTTTTGATAGCGACAAAGATTTGTCTATTTTTTACAAAATTAAAATCTACTTTTTCTTCAATTTTATTTACTTACTTGCAAATCTATTAGAAATATAAAAATAGTATAAAACATAACATACCTACTGGCTTTTTTAAAACTTTCTCAAGTATTTTTTAAAGAATAGGTACTTATTTTGAGAAATGATCCAGATGCAAGTAATTATTAACAAATTAATAAACCATGTTGCAGTTAGATAAATTATTATTTTTATTAAAGAGGATTTTACTTAATTTTCAGATATGCATTATTTATTCATATTTACGTATCAATTAAAAGTTAAAAGCTGGTAAAATTCAATTTTAATACAAGTCTATACTCTATAGCAGGGTTCGGCAACCTACGACCTAAAATAAATAAAAGAATATAAAAAAAATTTTTAAAAGCGTTTTGTTATTATTTTCTTGATATAAATTATAATGTATACCTAATACTAATTTTCAGGTCTTAAAAGTTTAATATTTGAAGCAATTATCAGGTGAAAAGACCACTGTTTTATGTTTTAACAATTTATTTTTCTTTTACACGACGTTTTATCGGTGTTATTCCGACTTCATCAGGTATCTTAAAAAGTCTGTTGAAATTGTCATACCCAATTTTACTACGACACAGTTTTTTTTATTATTCACTATTATTCACTAGTTTTTATACGTCTAAATTATAGTTAAACTTTTTTAATAAATATAATTATAATTTTTAAATGTGATTATAAATTTAACAATACAAATTTCAGGTGTAAAATTTGACACCTGAAAAGGTGATACGAAAAATCCCTTACATTTAATTGAAGGAAATATTTGTAAAAATGTAGGTACTTCTTGAACAATTTAATTTTTATTAATTTAATTGGCAAATCTATTTTCAATGATCTTACTCATGGAATAAAATTTTAACTTTAACTATTTACCATGTTCGAAAGGATTTGTGGACGAAGTGATGAATAATTAAAACACCTTCATCGCAAAATGTTTTTTCTCAAAATTGAAACTTCTTCAGGTGCTTGCACTTAAACAATGCTCAAATTAACATGCAAGAGTAGCTGATGTTTTAATTAACCACCAATTTGCCCCATCTTTACGATCATCATGGCTAGTCACAAGCTTAGAATGGACAGCCATTAATCTCAACAACCATTTAAATTTTAATTCCATCGAAGTTTTATTCACATGCATCCATGAAGAGAATGGAAAAATGGAGAAAAAAAGTACAATCTTAATTTTGTTCTGGTGGTTACAAACTGGCAAACTTGTTTTTCGTAATTAGTCAAAGACATCAAAATCAATATTATGTTGATCTCTGTCTGTTGAAACATAGTCTAGCATCAATTTTCTCGCATTGATTCTCCTAATTTTCAGCACATACATTCATTTAAATATTCATGGAGGTGTATAATACACCGTCATATTATTTCTTAACTGACAAATAAATGTACAAAAATAACGCACATTAAAATGTAAATTAAGAAATATCTAATGGAAAATAAGATTAAATACTTTTAAGGAAAAAATATACAAAAACGAAATGGAGGATATGAATGATAAGTTTTAGTTCGATTTTGCATCATTTCCAGTATAGCTTTTGTTAAGTGCACTAAGTGCATAGCGGTGTAGGTCGTCACAATGTATTGTTTGCGACAAGATGCCAGATATTTGCTAGAGTCTTGGTCGCTAGTCTGTCTTACTGTCTGACTGCAATGTATGCTAGATAGATAAATATCAAAATGCTTTTAATATTAAGGTTCGTTCGTTGTGATCTTTAAAACCGGGACAAGTGGATTGAATACGACGATGATACAGCGATGCACTTTCTTGGGTCGTTAACGATAAGTGCATGTAGATGTATTTATTAAATGCATTTATTCATTATATGCACATCAAGATTTTTGGCATCCGAGCAAATTTGTTATATAAATGCAAATGTTCGACATGGGAATTTAATTTTCAACAGGAAGGATTTTTAAGGGTTTGTTGCAAGCGAAAGTAAGAACATTATTGTGAGAGGTGAAAATAAACGTTTTATAAATATATGTACATAGGTATATGAACGTTTCGTAGTTACGTCCAGGGAATCCAGAGCTGGAGTTGGAGTCATTCATGCAATCGTGAATGAGTGAGAGAATGCGATGAAGAGAGGTAGTAAATGCTAGTTGTAACCTTCACCTAGTGAACTGAAACATTGACTAACACGACGACATCGACCCTCCTCCATATTCTACTGCTTACAGTCAATGAACTGCTTCGTTTTCTCTTCCACAATCACCACCAACCTCATCCCCCAATTCCTGTACAATCTTCCAACTGTGTGTGTTGCTTTCCTTTGCATTCACACCGAAACGAAATGCACGATTCCTGAAAATTATCTTCAATCCCCAGCATTTCACGAAATTTCCAATATTTCACTTAAATTCAAAGGTTGGCTATAAAATCAACTAGCTGATGCATTTCTCTTCGATCGAGTTTAGTCAAGCAGCTGCAATGGCGTAATTCTGTGGATTTATAATAATAATGACATTTTTCTTATAAAGCAAAAAAAATTTGCAATAAAAATCGTTGTATACTATGCTCGATATTTAAAGATTGAAAAAATCAAGACAGGAATTAATTTACTTGAGAATGACTAAGTTCTTATATTTTTATCATACAAGATTTGAAAAGAAATGGTTATATATATTATATAAATTCAATTCTGGAGTATTTTCCTAACGCCAATGGAAACGTTCGACATAATATACTGGCCGGCAGGTATACAACCAGGCAAAGTATAAACTAGAGATTTTATTTATGTGAATAAAGATTTGTCTTTAGTCACTGCTTTGAAAAACTTTTAACTATTCGTATTAAATGTATTCAATACTAACGTTTTCACTTTTCTCTATATTTATAAGTAACAAATATTTAAGATTGTATAATAGTTAGAAACTATAACGGAATGAAATTTTATATTAATATATTAAAAATTGTATACTTATGATCAATTCAAAATACTTATAGTCATTGTAAACACTACTACGAATATTAATAATAATAATAACCATAATATCAAATAAAATTTAAATTAATCAATGTACAGGAATAAATATTTTTGGATTGCTTCAATTTTCGTCTCATTCTCAATACAACTTTCGAGCACACTTTGATGCTTTGATGTTGACAGGGCTTGTTAAAGTAGGTACCGCTTGATTACACTCATCGACCTGGTATAGTGGTGACATTTGGAGACCCCCCGGATTGACAGATAAAAAGCAAATATGAATTTTATATACGTAGATAAAGGTATATTTACTTTCTCGCGAAACAAAGCACCTTATAGTTTTCCTTACGAATTCATAAAGTTCTCAAATAGACAGAATGGGATAAAGGAAAAAATCGGACTAAAACGAGAACGAATGGAAATTTAATAATAAATATTGAAAATATGGTCAAAATAATATATTCCGGGAAAAAAACGAGGCATCTACCTGCATCATGTGCAAAACGTGAAGGAAAACCAGCGATTGGTTCAAGTTAAAGTGAATCAGAACGACGTTGAAAGATGTTGTTGTTATTGTTTACTTTGACAGGGCTAAAACAATATCCAAAACACGAAGATTTATGGCTTCCATCTTTTCAATTCGAATTTATCGAAAGGGGCGGCGAACCGGTCGGGGATATACGTAGGACGCAAGAATGGGAAGCGATGTGAGAGCGAAGCTGACGTCATTTTCGATCAAGATAGCCAGCCTTTGAGGCTTTTATTACATTACGACGAAAGTAATCTTGATCGAAAATCTTTCGAAAAATCTTGAATGTATTAAATTATAAATATATTCACTAATTGATTAAGTGGCAGACAAGGACGTGCCCAGCTTTTGATCTAAGTGAGAGAAACCCTTTAAAGACGCATTCTTTGAGTACACAATTTTAATTGGACTCTTTTTTTACTTTTATTATTAAAAAACTTATCAACATACATATGATATTTATTATTTATGTTACTATAACCATATATACATACCTTTTCCAGTAATCTCAATAAATCGATTTCTTTAATAGACCAGTGCTTTGAGCCTTTGAAAATGGTAAAAAGTGAAAACAATTATAGTGGGATGAAACTCATTAGAAAAGGAAGAGAATATTACAAAAATGAAAGGAAAAATAAATTACGGTCGATCTCAGGTACAAAATTGTACATAATACAATTAAAGAACTACAATTTTGAGCAATTTATAAAAATGTACAATTTTATTTTTGCATTTTCTGGGAACAAATAACATTGTAATGTATATATTTTTTGCACCATCAGAAAGCAGAGGTTTCAACAAAGAAAAGTTCACCTACTTTTTAAAAAAATCAGATTTTTGATGTGAGAATTTTTGATAAAAATTAGGGTGCTTTTTCGATATTAATTCATTATAATATGAAAAAATTAATATTTTAAATCAAAAAATTATAGTGTGTTTGGAACAATAAAGGTAAATTTTTACAAAATTTTATGAAAAAAATTGTTTTTTTGTAGAAGATGAAAATAAAAAACTAATAACTTGGTTATTAAAATTGTTCACATAACTTTTGGGGTTATGTGAAATAGGTGTTAGCACAAAAAGTGTAGATCTACTTATTATCTACAACTTTGCCATTTAACTTTTTTCTATAGGACTTGTAGTTTTGTCGGAAATCGAGATAAACCGTTTCTACCCTTAAACATCTCCCCCTTTTCCACTTCCCTACCTCATATCGACCGTAATTTATTTTTCCTTTCATTTTTGTGATATTCTCTTCCTTTTCTAATGGGGTTGCATCCTACTATAATTTCTTTTCTGTTCAAAAATTATTTACCCTGGTCTATAAATGAAATATGCATTTAAAGGAAATAACTATGGATTTATGCGAAATTAATTTTTCACTATCAAGTTCAAAAGTATCGATAGAAATGTACATAAAGATCTTTACAGTTTGTATATACTCATTTTAAAAAAATAAGAGGTCGTAGTAATACTGAAATAGGAGCTCAATAAAATGTTTATATACGATCGTTTTCGATTTCATAAACACACGAGTTATTAATGGTATAGAAAAAAAATTACCCAGTTTTAATTGATGATAGTCACGATAGAGGAGATTGGTGTTAACAAGGGCATCTAGCCCCTTTTCGGTACGTCCATGGTGGTAGATAGACGCGAAATGATGCGGAAGAAAAACAAAATCCTGCTGAACCATTGCCGTTATCATTGCCGTATTTAGCGCAGCAAGTGTTGTCAGCTGATAATATTGTTGAGATCTGGTGGGCAGTTAGACACAGCTTAGCACTTACCAGCTAGAATTATCGGCTTAATGGATTTTAGATTGGCTCTTCATTTTACATTTCACTTCACATTTATTTTGAACAAGAACGGGCGCGTCTCCAACGCGTTTTTTTTTCGACTATTTCAAATGTGTTTCGAAACAAGGATCGTCCATCGGAATCTTTGGTGGCACGACAAGAACAACAATTGTTACTCTTTGGGAAAAAAGGTGGAAAAATCCCTACCAAACTTGCCGTCTATTTCATTTATTTATATCAAATTATTTATTACACGAGAAACACATTAACCGAAATTTATTTTAATTTCACTCACTCCAAGACAAAAATCAAATACATGTAAAACTTGTCAGATTGCCTCATTGATATATATGGAGTGCTTTGTGACAAGTAACTTACGTGAATATTTAACGTTAATTGATTTTAATTTGATCAACGAGATTGGAAAACTAGTTTCATTATTAGTATATAATTAAAATATTAATAAAAATTGTCAATTTAAAATAGATATGCACTTAATATCAGATCATAATGCTTGTCGAAACTTTTATTGAGACAAGATTGAAAACATTTTTTATTGAAATTTTAATTTATAAGACTTAAAAATACCCGTTTCTTCTTTTAACTCGGTTATAAAATATTTATGTGTATAATTTTAGCACACAAGTTATGTATTTGACTGTTCCGGATGTATCTATTAGATAATCTTTCATTAATTTACGATTCAACTTAGCCAATATTTAATGGAACCTATTTCAATTACTAGTTTAGAGACTATAAATCCAATCACAATCAATCAAACTAACTTTTATTTCGAAGCATAATACATAGTCTTTTAGTTTGCCCATGCGGAATATGATTTATAGTTAAGATCACCACAAATAACGATAAGTACAATTATGTAGTAAATTGTTTAATCAGTGCCGTAGCGTGGATTCATACCACCATGCCATGGGACGAACAATGTATTTGCCACCCGTTATTTTCACAATTAAACAACGTTTGTGAATAACTTGGAATATCCTACCTAGAGATTCATCAAGTCTATAGTTAAAAAAGTCTATAGTTAAACTATAGTTAGACAATTTTTTAAATGATCTGTGCTTGATATTTGTTACTTGTAATTGAAAAAACTCGCCAAATTAATATGTGACATGATTCGATTAATATGACTCGAGTTTGCCACAATTTCATGTCAAGACAAGTTACTCTAATGTCAAGACAAGTTTCAAATAAATATACCTATACCTGAAAAAACGATCTTTCCAAAAAAAATATATTTTAATTTTGTTTCTTTTGCAACGGAAATTGTTTTGAAATCTCCCTTTTTATAGGATCTTTCATTTATTCGAATATTTAAATAGCTATAAAGTTATTGAAACCATTTAAAATAAAATTTGGGGGATTAATCGACATCTTATCGGCAAAAACGTGCTTGTTCATTGTTTTGGAGATTCAAAAAATATTCCAAATACTTTACGCATGTTTTTGAGCGTATTTTAAAGCTTCGTTTACGGATTTTTCTCATTTTTAACAGACTAAAATGATTCCGATTTACCTACAAATAATTATAATAAAAAGAATAAGTTAGAACTATCTCAAAGTTGCAAATAAAGTAAGTAATAAATATGTTAATACTGGAAAATAAAAATTATAATGTTAGAGTTGTGAGAAAGAGTATAAGTCATACACGAAAATAAATACCATTTTAATCCTTTAAACCTAACTTAAAAATAGGTAAAAGATTTCTGTAAGCTAAGGATTTTTTAATTTAATATTCTCCATTTTAACCTTCACCTTCAAACACCCAACTAATTGTGCTTCTAGGAGCTATACGTTTTGAACACCACCTAAGCATGTGTAGTAAGAATATTATTTAATTTGTGGGGTCTATTTTTTCAAAAGCTTGTTATTTATGCACCAGGAAGAGACATCTTCAAAGATTTACATATCGTTTGAATTTTGGAAAAATCTCTGAAAAATTTTAGAAATTTTAACTCTATGCGTCAGTGATACTCAGTTCGATCAACGTTAGACCGTTTGTTTTTCTAGAATAAAAAAATTACAACAATTTTTCTTTTTTACTTAGATATTAGTAGATATTAAGAATTTGCAGTTAGGCAACTATGACATTCAACTATTTATTATGATTTTTGTCATATGTAAATTAAAAATGTATTGTTACGTTAGTAAAACTTCAGATGCCTATTTAAAAAATTTGAATGCACTATTATATTTTTTGAGACGTTAAGATGACCCTGAAAATTTTATGACTTTTGAAAGTTCTTGGGGTCAAACGGATCCCAGTAAAACGTAGTTTTGATGCTACCGCGGAAGATTAAGAAAGTCAGCGTCCTTAAAATAAGTTACGTATGTAGATATGTTCTGCTGGGAGAAGCCATTCAGTGTTATTATGTGCGGAATACAAAACTTTTTTCAAGTCTTCATCAGATAGAATAAAATAAAGAGAGGAAAATTTCAATACTTAATAATTTTCAATAAGTGTGTTCGACCTTGCTAGAATGCTAGAACTAATTTTTCAACAAATGTTGGTAGCTTCTTTTAGTAGCATTCGAGGATCTTCACTTTGAAAGATTCCATTGGAAATTGTGAAAATTTTTTGGAAGCAACACTACGTAGACGTTATAAATTTTATTTTTAAAATAACAAACTGTTGCCAACCTTTTACCAAAAACACAATCATCTCTCTAATTTCCATTTCATGTTAGGCAAGTAAAAAAAAAATTTTGTCCTGGAAAAATTCATGAAATAATGTTATCTCTAAGAAGCCTGAACATATTTTTGTGAGAAATTCATTCTGAATTGACTATTAGGTGTGTAAGAATGAATTTAAAGAGTAAAGTTTTCATTTGAACATTTTCCTTATTAGTCCAACACAAGGTTTAGCTGAAAAAGATTTATCCGGTTATAACTGGTGCAATTACTGACCAAAATTAGTGTCTCTATGGCCTGGTAAAATAGGAGGTAAAATTAATTATTATTAATTTTATATTAAAGTAAAGTTCAAAAGTTTGACATTTTCATAATTCGATTATTGACACACGTATAATATTATTAATTCATATTTCGTTATGCCATACTTCATTTAAATTACTTTAATTCTTCAAAAAAGTTACGAAATTGCTAAAAGTGGCCACAAACGGTACATTTACCCTATATCTAAAAAAAGGTTGTAATATTAAAAATATTTTAAGAACATTTTTAAATAAAATTAAAAAAAATAACTAACGTTGGTAGCCCGATTAACCAAACGTTTTTTTAAACAAGAAGTAAAGGAAATCATTTTCGACGTGCAACGATCTAAAAATACATTGCCATAAATGGAATGAAAGCCATTTCATGTCAGATCGGTCAACATGTTCTTATAAAAGCTTTTAAACACATCTTCTCAACTTTCGAGAAACTACACATCCCTTACTCATCCTTAATATTTACTCCCTTAGTTATATTGTACTTGGTATTATATCCTTTTTTTATTATTGGCGTACCGTAAACCGTTCCTTTTAATTTTTCATTTTTTGAAGATTTTCTATTCACATGCAATTCCTCTTTTAATGAAACTATGATTATTTTCTTTATGCTTTTGAAATAGATTTTCAATAAATTGTCAGTGTAAGAAAAATAAGAATGGCATGGTAATATTAAAATGGGATGAAAGGTTTCAGTTCATTGATGATGTGGGGTGTAGTTCGCAAAATAAAAGGGATGGGAATATTGAGACGATGTTGGTGATATTACGATGTCTTTAGTGTAGTGAGTAACGTCGTCCTATCGTCTTGTTAGCGCTAATGAAACAGCCACAAGCCCCATGTCTGCGGTACACACGGAAACAGGTCCGTTAACGAGCACCCATGAACACTAATGAGCAGTTGCTCGTTAAGGATAATGTGCTCTCAATTGGACAGTTATTTCTGATGTCTACGGCTTCTTCGTCGTCACGCTCTTTGTCATTCTCTATCTTGTCTTTTTCAGCTGCAACAACATCAACTGTTCTCCCTTTACGCGACGCTTTCAAATTATTCTTTCACTCATTACTCACATAATTGGTCGGTATTACAGTGGTTCCCAATCTTTTTACCATGACGGGCCCTCAAATATTCCTAACATCGACCCCAACAGATAAAACTAAAAAAATTGAGTTTATTCAGAAGATTATAAAAATGTAGTTACTAGTGAAAGTAGGCGATTTCTGTGCTTCTGGGGATCAAATAACCAAGTTTTTCGTATACCGGAATGACAATTTACAATTGAACTTTACATACTATAATCATTTAAAGGCTGACAAAATTAGAAATGATTACCTATTTGGAAACACCATAATATACTGGAGCACGTGTGAGTCTGTACATTGTATTTTTATTATTGAAGATTCGAAAAGAAACCATAATACAATATAAAGTTAACTCTGAAATATTTTTCTTACTTCAACAGAGAAACAAAACTTACATTTCACCACCTAATGGCGCAGTGATTAGAGCAATTGCTCTTTCCGCTTTATGCATCAAGTGGTATTGGGTTCGATTCCGCTTGAATCTTAGATTTAAGATCCTAGACCTAAGATAAAATTGACCAACAGAAATTTTCTGTGTTTAGATAGTCGTAATATGACCTTAGATGTTAAAGCGACTTAAAACAGCCCAAAAAAACCTGCATTATACCGATAGGCATCTATACAAACAGGCATAATGTAGACTCAATTGACGTGATTAGATAAAGATTAATAAATTAAATACATGGAAGGAAATTTATAATGAAAATCCATTTTTATGTGTCTAAATTTTACGTTTTCCCAATTTTTGTGCCCAATTTCTGGGCAAAAATATTGCCTTACCTTACCTTACAAATGTACAAACTAAAAATCTAACTATTCGTTGTCCATTTAATGAAAAAAAAATTAAAATTAAAAATAAGTATAAAAGTAAACTAAACTAAAGTATTACTGCAACATAATTTTAGTTACAACTATTGCGATTATTGGTGCTGTTTTAGTAACTTTCAATGCTGAGTATTTGAGTGAATACATTAAACTTTCAATCTCAAGCCTAGTCAAGACAATACCGACATTAGCGATTCGTGTAGATTACAGTGGGACCTCGCTTAGCGAGAATACTTTGTATCCAATTCTTACTCGTCATTCGAAACACTCGTTAACTGAAACTACTTGAAAGCCGAGATGTAGGCAGGATCCTGCATAGGACGTCACGATATTTTCTTCGTCATACATTTTGCGAAACATCGCTCATTAAAAGAGTCATTTTCTCGCAATTTCCTTTCTCGTTAGTCGAATCACTTGTTATTATAGGAAATGCTTGTTAAGCGAGGTTTCACTGTATATATCGCTTGTCTAGTACAAGATTGTTTTCACTCAAACCAGCGATTTTTCAGGGAATTCGACTAATTCACAGTTGCTCACCTCCCTCTTCTTTATCTTATTGTTAGGGTGATCTACTAAGTTCTTTAAGAAACGGTTTTGAACTCAAAATCGCGTTTGTATGAGTCTTGTTCTGGACCAGCGATATATAAGAGAAAATAAACATCTGAAGTGGGACTTGTATTTTTTACGATGCTGCGCAGCCCCGTGCAATACGAAGGGTTCACGGACCACAGTTCGAAAACCACTGGACTATAACCATTATTATATCATATTTTCTGATTTGATTATTTAATTTATAGAAGATTATTTTAATTTAATCAATTTACAAGAGAAAAAAAATAACTCCTCATCAAATAGCATTCTTTCATAAAATATAAATACTCGTCCAAGTAATCGTTCGCGATAAATCGTTATTCTCGGAACTACATAAATGGCGAAACTCTATATTAATTGACATTTTCAAAGAAACAAAAAAACCTGTCTATTACATTTACGAGAAACTATTTAATTAAATCCGAGTAGTAAAAGAAAAAAAAACAGGTACAATCAATAACAAGCAATTATTACGCTTCAACTTGGTCTGAAATCAAATCGATTATAATAATAAAAAAATAAAATATTTCTTCCTTTTCTCGATATCTTAGATATATATTAAATTCAATTTGAAGTTTCTTGAGAACTTTTGAGTTTGTAATTTTGATCAGGCAATGCGATACTGTCTAGTGTTGTTTATGTGCCATACGTCTGTATATGAACTTGGATAAATGTCACATGGAAAATTGTAGCGTTCAGCACGATTAGTGTCTTTTTATTTGATTTTTTCTCCCCAGACGATTACATGATAAAATATTTAAAAATCAGACAAATATGTAGTTTCCTTAAATCACTCGAGTTATGTATACGGTTTAACTTTATGTTTTAAGTGAATGTTGAATGCAGTTTTCTAGCAATTAGGTGCAAGTTAATTAGGTATATTTATGGTTAATAATATTTTATATTTGTCTCAAATATACTAAAGTATGTTTGCAATTGATTTAATATTAAAAATGTGTAATTTAGCTACAGAGTCTTAAGCAATGTTGAAGCATGTTTATTTAATCGTAAGATAATCTTAGGAAGTTGGAAAACATAAATAAATACCAGCAAAACGTTACGAATTTTGAAAAAATTATATTATTTTTTTTTTCTCTGGTCCAAGTTCCCGAGTAAATGATTACTTACATTATCAATGAAGGTACCTTTGGTGGCGTTCCTCTATGGTTTTTTTCTTATTTTTCATTGAAATCTTATATCATGATCACTTTTTACTTCAAACAATCTGAGTGGTTGAAACACACCCTCAAAGATACCTCATTAAACTGCATTTTTGCAGTTTTTACATATTAGTAGTGTTTTTTCTGAATGGAACTTTTTTGGAACTTATTTAAAACTAGCTGTACACTCGACTTCATTCACGTGAACTTCAGGACAATGCTCATAAAATTTTCCGAGTTACGATGATTTACGTTTGAAGACCCGGCAGAGACATAAACAAACAAGTAACAATGAAGCCTGGAGACTATTTTGTATAAATATATATTTTATGCAACAAAATAAAACATTTTGAAATTATCAATCTCGACAAAACAAACGCTGATTTTAGATACAACTCAAAATTAACGAATTTTGATATAAATATATAAATGATCAAATTATGATATAAATTTGATATAAATATTGATGACAAACAAATTTAACAATCACAACACTGGAATGAAAATTTGATCAATTAAAAATTTTTAGTTTCAGCGTGACTTTTGCTCAAACCAGTTTTTCTATTTATCCGTAGAAATGAAACATATTTCTACAATAAAAAAGTATCCTTAATATTGGCCTGGGTAGTCAGTTATCATAATACCGAATTTCATCAAAAGCCGCACGGTAGTTTTCACGTGATACGATAATAGACAGAGAGGCAAAAAAAAATTAAAAAAGGGGAATTTGGCCTCTATTAATAACAACGACTAATGGAATAAAATTTCCCATAAAAATGTTCTTTCAATTTACAGAGTTTGGTTAGAATTTTTTTATATTATATTGGTATAGGTACTATAAATGTTGAAAAAAGTGACAGCCTTATGATTTAAGAGAAAAAAAAGTGCTATGGGTCAAAATTAATTTTTTGATAAAAATATCAATTTTTTGTCAGATTAAAACGAAACCAATTTTATTAGAGGCTTTGCCACTTATAGGCTGTGAATAGTCTGGGTTCAATTTACGGTTGACTTTAGTTGAAAACATTGAAGACCCTTTTGTCTATAATTGTATGAAGATGTAAGATAAAACGTTTATCCCACGAAACTGTCCGAAAGCCACCAAATATTCACACTTAGCCTAAGTAGTAAACCGTTGATTAGCAACTAATAGCCCATGGTTTCAAGAGTTTGCCACTCGTGGGCTGTGCCTAGGCTGGATACAATTTGTGGCGGGCTTTGGTTGAAATATTGAAGTGTAAGACACACTAATATCTATAATTGCATATGTTAATGACGATGTGGTATATTTACATATTGAGCTGGTTGACGAGAACCGCTACTGGGTCGTTTAACATTATCTTTGATCAGCTCTAAATATTAAAGTATAAATCGCAATAACATTATATTACGAGTTTTATAGAAAATTAACTCACCTTTAAAAATTATTTTTATACAGTGTAGTCTAAATACTGTAATTTAGGAGAAATTTGGCAAAATCTTAAACAAAAATTATTCTACCACTTTTTAAGAAAATTTTGAAATTTAAAAGTCTCATATCTCAATCACCGTTTAAGCCACAGAGTCTATATTTTTAGACTCAAATTATAGACAATAAAGTATTTTATTTTATTTTAAATTAAATATTATTAATTTATATGTTAACTTACTATTTAAGAGATATTCTATTAATTCATAAATGAGTTTTTTTTAAGATTTTTTATGGTTGATATGGTTTAAAACTAGGCTTTAAATGTTTAGATATAAAAAACAGTAACAACATATTAGGGATTCATCAAGGCAAATAGTTAAACAATTTGTCTAATGAATTGAGCTTGATAGTTAATCTTTGATATGAATTCAAAACTTAACTTGATCTGATTAATTTTAGGCCAAATTAAAGTTAATGAGCTTTTAAATCAAGCTTAGAAGTGAATCTCTACAATAAATATAAAAACTAGAACTAGAACTAGGTACCCAACGTTTTTTAAGATACCTACTGCATAAAATATATTGAAAGTTAAAATATTTTTTCATTCTTATTGTATCTCTAAAAAGCTTTTGCTTATAGAATTAAAAAGTAAAGCACATGATAAACATTTTAAATTAAATGAAGCATAAAAGTTAAAATGCACTCTTTGTCATTTTAGTTTTTCCTGTTATTGAATTGAAAATGCTTTTATTCAATTTTTCTTTGTTCTTATGTTAGTAAACATATATTGAGAAGGGACGAATACGGTTCAAATAGAACTACTCTATCAAAAGAAAGCTAATTTTGTTCTAAATGAATTGTTATCATATAATTGATTACATTATAGCTATATATGTAATATACAAAAACGTATTAATGGTAAGTAAGTAGTATATCTCAGATTAGTACTAAACAGTGTCCATGACGTGAAATATGACAGTAAAAACTAAAGACAGACGTCTTTGAAGACTGTGTTTCTTTTAACACGAAATCTGTTTAACATAAAAAAATATTATATTATAGTCAATTAAGTATTAGTTAAATATTTGATAAAGGTTGGTATCAGACTTTCAAGTTTTAGTTTTTAGTTCTCTCTAAAGCAACTATTAAATGGAATGTTGCTCTGTTATTATAAGCTTCAATTTCTAAATATTAAGAAAAAAATTGATGAAAACATAAATTTTTGTGCGCAAGCACTGGAAAAATTAATTCCAAAAAATTCTTTCAAGTAGTCTACAAAATTAAAGCCGCCACTTTCATTTAAAAATATTATTCTTATAAAACAATATTTCGTGATTATTTTTGAAGAAATTTAAAAACGTACCGTACGTACGTATTGTTGTGTATATAATATAATATATAAATAGAAAATGACATTTTCACAAGTGTTGATTTATCGTATAACATCAAGAAAACCTCTTAAGAGGACCATCCAACTCCATTAACACTTGAAGACTAGAGAATAAAAAAATATACCCACCATCCCCGTACTCATAGAACTCGATCCATTGTTTCATTTTTACTTTACAGTTCCAAAATGAAAATAAATCCTTTTGCTAATAGACTGGTACATGAATTTGCTGTTATTTTCAAGGAAGAGAATGATACACACACAGACAGCCATCCATACAGGACTTATACATCCATATTCTTATATACTATATGTATACATGATAAACAGAATCCGAAAATGCACTCAGCGCCTGTGTGTCAGGCTTTAAGAGCTGATGCTGAATGGTCGCTTTCTCTTCTTCGTCCCCGTGGAAGGGCGTTAATGGACTTCTATATATACATTCACTTTACTCTCACCGAATTCCTACTACTTTCATCAACTTATTTTCCATATTGTTATGCTACTATTATTGTGTATTATTCAGTTCTCTTATTCAATCGTCAACATCATATTCTAATTAAGACGTTTTTAATAAAAAAGCTTCTACTGAAACGAGCGTTGAGCGTTGTTAAATCCTTGTCATTCAGAGACTGAACTTCTTTTAGACTGATCTCAGATCGAAGAACGTGCGAAATGTTTTCTTTTTTACATTGAGTGTTTTTGTTCCATACGTTTTTCTATGCATGCATTCGCCTTTTATTCTTCGTTGGAATAAAAAGCGTCTTGAGTGCCTTTTAAGTCGTGTAAAAGTTAAAACGATAATCGGCTCTTTTAAATGTTATGTATGAAGAACGAAAAATTCGTTGTTGTTTCACTCTAAAAAAAAAAGATTTTAAAGACTTGGCGTCGAAAATTCAAACATAATAACGCAAGCGTTTTATTGATTTTCAACCACTGTGATTTATTGCTAGTTTATTAAGAAATTGAATTTAATCAAGTAAAAACGAATCCAATTGGCAGAACGGAGTGGAAATAATTCATAAAAAGTAATAAACGTAAAGTTTACACAAAATTAATGTAGCATACAAACGAACTCATACACACACGTGCGCGCTCGGCGAAATGAATTCGACGGTGAGGCAAACGGGAGATTTTCACATCGAGCGCTTTCGACAACAGATCAGGAAACATTTGAGAAGTATGAGAGATAGACGGGAAAAACGCCGGATTTACGTCCAGGGATGAGAAGTGTGTATGTTTAAATTTACCTCGACAGGATATAATGAAATGAAATTGAGTGTTCATAAACAAACACTAGTTGGGAATATAAAAGCTTTCCAACTCGGGCAAGCGTGTGCTCTATGTGGCGCTTTGAACCGTTTGAAAAAACCGAGTTGAATTCAGACTGTATATACTCAGTTAACATTTAGACTTCGTAATGATTTCTTATTGAATTCATATTTTATATTTGGAAGGAACAATTAAATATATTGTAACAGGATACTCTCAAATCTTCATTGAGCTTCTCAAATTTTACAAAACGTTTAATAAACCTAACTAATTTATTTTTTTTAATTTGTTGATAAACAATTTATCAACCACTTTCTAAATTAGGTAGGTAGGTACTCGTATCGCTATTAGTTGAATACTAGAATGAATCGCTTAGAATGACTATATACTGCGTGCTCAGTTGCTTTATATAGGCAAACCAAAGTGTCTCGAACATTCAAGAGAGTTCGATTTCCAAATTTTTAAAAAACTTTCAAAAACGTTAGCTGTCAAATGTCAATAATGAAGTTCAAATGTCTATTGTCAGAATTTCTATAGAATAATCTTGAATGTTCCATTCATTTCTATTGCTGTTCGTCGTCTCTTTTTTGTTCGTTACAATATTATGAATTCAATAAGACTTTATCGGGATATTCAATAATAATGTGCCATTTCATGAATTTATTTTTAATTAGTTTCCATCTTGTAAACTGAATTCATAAGAACTTTCATATCTCTGGTTTTAGAAAAAAAAATATTCATAATATAGGTATTCATATTTTTGGGTTTTTCAGAATTTTATACTGTTATTCACAAAATACAGTTTCTCACGTCATATTTGAAGTTTAAGTCATATTATTGAAGTCAAAAATAAAACTTTTCGAGGAAAACATTTTGTCGACATCTTAAATGTATAGTTTATAGTTTCCTGTAATTGACTACATTGTAACGTTCTTGTAATAAATAGATAAGATATAAAATTTTATTTTTTAAATTGGCTTTTCTTAATTAATAATCTTTTGAAAATCGGTTAATTCTTCAAAATTAAATTCTTCAAGACTTCAGAATTATGAACTCTTCAAGAGTTAGATTACCTTAAAAATGACTTCCGTAGGAATTCGTATTCAAGGCTGCATGAAGTCTTAGAAATGACTTAGGAGTTAATACAGTTAGGTAAGTTGACACCCCAATAAATGGATATGAGACCTACTTAAGAGTTGGTCATAAGTAGTCAGGTAGTTTTAGACATTGGTTCGTCTTCGTTTAAATTTCATAGCGAATTTAGGACTTCCAAATCACCTGTGTATAGTTAGTCCCTCATATGGAATAAAGCGAAATGAGTTCTAGCTAGAATAATTGGTTATAACTAGTCAGCTTTTAAGGGGACCGTGAAATCTTAAATTTCCAAAAATCCGAAATCCCAATCCCAAGTCTTAAAATCTAAACAAAGTCTGATTAATTACTAAAAGTTTTTGTCCAATTATAATCTATAAGTGCCCAATTCTTTTAGCTAGATCTCATGTGAATTTATTTTAAATGGATTGTTAACTATATACCACATTTTAGCCTCTCGCTAGCAAACCTCGCATGCAATAATCAAAGCTGGAAAAACTTTTACAGAGCGGAGCTTTTTACCTCGATAGAAAGGACATTATTGTTGACAAGTTGTCGTATGTGTAAATGTGTTTCTTTCTTTCGTATATACCTTAGTAAAACTATCTTTTTTCACATAATAGAAACTATAATACTCGATGAGTGCTCACTATCTTACTCCACACGAGTCGGCTACTTTTGTGTAAGATTGCTTCAGTTCCAGTTTAATATTTCATGTATCGTAGAAACTCAGAGCCATGACTATTTCCTTTTTTATTCTATTCAGTCGAAAGCTACGAAGTAACACAATTTCAGGAAGGGATTTGTCATATAGAAATTCAAATTAATACTAACAGCTAAGTACAAAATCTGTATAAAAGTATCGTTTTTCTTCGAAATTCGTCCACGATGGGTTATGGGGGAGTATAATATTGCGCTGATGTTTTGTTATGAAATAGGTAATTAGTTGGATGTTGGTTGATACCTTTAATTGGATGTCGACAACAGGGACATCCACTCCGCGCGCGTTTAGACCTCGTTAACGATCCTTCAGGGCTTCTTGTCGTGTTTGCTTATAATTAAATTAAATTGGATTATGTAGCGACATAGGTATGTATAATGTATATACATATATGTATATACAATACACAAATAATTTATAACTAATGTATGATTATCAAGACAAATTTGAAAGAGAAAGAAAACGAGTTTCATCTTACGACCCTTAGTTTTAGTCTCAACTTTAAAATTAAATTAAATCAGTACTGCAAACGCAATAGTTGATGAATCTTATTAGATTTCAAGAAACAAATCAAATAAATAAGTTGGTATGACTTCATATCGACTGATTCATAAGAAAATTGTTTAATTGCCAATTAAGTACATAAGGGTATAAAATTTGAGTAGTTACGTTTAAAAAATGTTGCAATTATATTTTATGCCAATTATCTGCGTCTTAACAGATAAAAGAATTTTATTATTCAATTCCACATAATGTAGTATATATACACATGTCTAATTTAATAAATAACATGAAAACCTTGATAAAAGTTCCAATAAAAGAAAATATAATGATTTTAATAACAGTACCTACTTAAAATGATAAAAATCAACAAAATACATAGCAACTATAACACTTTTCGATTTACATAATATATTTACGAGTAATAAAAGTACTTACAGATTTATTTGAGCTATGCGGCAAATGCAAAAAGCTTAATTTTCAGCCATTGAACTTATTTTTTGGTGTAATTATAAAGCAGAATAGATAATTTAGAAGCTCATTTTTTTAACTTTGGTAAAATATTATGACACATTTCTAATGATATGTAGGTACCACGAAATGTTATTAACTATCTATACTATAACTATAGAATAAAATATTAAGAAGAATTGTTTGGTTGTATGTAGAAAATAAGCTCCAGAACTTATAAATGGATGGAAACAATTTTGTTCACCAAACAATAGCTAGATTGTTACTGGGTAAAATAGGCCCTGTACTGTCTCGAAATAATGTACTATTTTGTAGGATCCAAATTTTTTGAAAGCATCATAAATAATATAAATGAAATTAAATGATAAGGTTACTTTTCGTCCTGAAAAAATGAATGCTTACTGATGGGTAGATATTAACAAAGAAATTTTTTTTTTGGTTCTCAAACAGAAACAGGATAGTCAAAAATGGAAAACATTTCAACGCACAGTTAAGCTAAGCTTCAATGTTGGGCTTAGAATTAGTGAAGCCGTTCTTTTTTCAAAGACAATGATAGGTGAAGATTATAAGCATATTAAAGTTAAAGTTACAATGCGGGGTATGAGCTCTCACCTGTTTTCTACTAATTAAAAAATTAAATAAATATTAAATATAAATTTTTTGGATATCTTGGTTGTTTTCTGTATAAAGCTGTATTAATTAATTTGTTATCTAAAGAAGCGGAGACAACTAAACGACGATTAATTATTTTATCCCGAAATATCATATGGATGGATTAACGAACCAATACTTATTATGAACAAGATGTGAGTTCCGATTGAAAATTGTTTGTGTCACTTTTGATCATAGAAAACATGTAGTTCCTGCAGGAAAGCTACAAAGTGAACATGCTTTTATTGGTTTTCACTTACAATTAGACTTAAAAAAGTTAATGATGTTAGTGTTTATGTACATCATTTTAAAGAATGATTTTATGAAATCAAGTTTTGTTTCTTGAAATAAAAAATTCAAATTTTCATTGAATTTTCAAAATTTTTCATTTAGATAAAGCAATGAGCCAAAATGCGAGAAGTTTCGTAAAATACCAGATTAGCACGAAGATTTTTTTTTATATATCGTCTGTTAACTTTCAATGTTATATAAATAATCCTAAAGAATAAAAAAAATCATCATAATAAAGATTGGTACTTTATCATAACTATTTTCTACGTCTGTGAATCATTTTCATAGTTAATTTTTTATTACAAGCAATCATTATAATATTATAAGTTTGAAAATAATGAAGAGAAATTATAAGTTTTGTAAGACGCACGGCTTCTGTATTACATGATTAATTGAACTTAGCAGCTTTTACGGCAATCAAAAAAAGAAAAAAAATGTAAGAGATTCAAAACAGAAGCATAAGATAAGAAACAAAAGTAGAAATAGAAATTCTAATAATGAGGATAATTCATGAAATGGATATTTATTGAGGAAATTTAACCTACCTCTATCTAATTCTTATTCGTTCAAGTTTGAAAATAGATCCTTCTATTACATTATTACATTTATATTACTGAGAGTTTTCTTATTGTTAACCTACACGATCACAAAACATATTTATAAGCCGTTGACTTATTTAATTTGTGTAAAGATTTTATATCATACATGTGGGTTTTTTTACCCTCTCGTACACCATTAAAATTCATATTTCTACTTTCATAAAGGTTTGAATTTTTTTTTAGCCAGCATTTATTTGTCAAGTATTTTGCAACGTGACATAATAAATTTTGTTCTAAAAAGTTAAAGTGTTAAAAAAATTCAATAGATTTTTTATTTTTAAGAAATGGATCAATATATGATGATCTCTCCGAATGTGTTATATGTTTGTATTAAATATAAAATTGAAACTGTCTATTCGTGAAAATATTGAACATACAAAATGTCTTGTTGAGAAAAATCAAATAACCAATGATGTTAGATGTAAGAAAAGCTTTTCTTTGGACATTTACACATATACTTACACATAATACATGAAGTGAATGTGTATATAGTATTTGATGTTATCTCCGGTCTTTTCCGTACTAGGAAATTTTCAACATTTCAGCAATTGAATGAATAAATTTTTAAGCTCAATTTTATATGATTATAGGGAAATTTCAAATGATTTGTTTACGTATCAGATGTAGTACGTATATTGGATGGATTTTTAACCGCTGGCGCCATTGTTTTAATTTATCCGTTTCCCATTTCAGTCATGGAAAAGTGTTCACAATGAATACGCGCCTGAATGTAATAACATCTTTGTAGTGCAGACGAGTAGCCGGTATTAGAAAACGTATATTACACACAGCATTCGACACCAATTTCAGGAGTTATTGCTTTTCAGACAGCTATTTCATAAATTCAGAAATCTAATAATTCCCAGTTGAAATGTCCGGAAAACTTATTACTGCTGTGTCATGAAAATGTTATTAAAAGTGGAATATCTCGAGCTCGCTCTCGTCCCATTTGCTTGGCCCACGTCTCCTTTCACTCTGCCTTTCTGCGTCTACTTTAGATATCAAATATTTAAGTGCTAAACGTGAGCTTTCCAGTTCGTATTCATAAGTCTCTGTACGGTAGCGGCCGCATATCGACCTTCACACGCACCGCTTTTACTCTCAACAAATTCAATCCTATCCACTGCTGCTTTGTTTGCAAGAAAAATTTCTTTCAAATAATTGAATTTAAACATTGTTTTTTTTTTTCAAATTGATTAAAGTTGCATTTGGTGGTCGTTTTTAACTTGTTTTTTGAAGAGAAACTAGGATGAATTTATTTCTTGGTGTCGTCTCCCTAAAGACACGCCTTGTCAAAAATACTTCTAACAAATGCTCGACTCTACACATTAAGAATTACCATACACAACTCCCATATATTGCTGTTGGATGTTCAAAGTGGTCCTCTTTTAACCTCCACGTTACATATTCTATTTGAATCTTTTTTATTATTAAACACAGAGCGCAGATGGACTCACTTGGATTTTAGAAAATTGAGGTTTGGGACACGTAAATTATGAAATCCTTTTTCTATCAAAGATGACCGTGTCCAGGTTTTGGTCGGAGATTTTTTTTTTCTCCTCGAAACCGAATAAATTTTATGGTGGCCACTTTTTTATAAGTTGTTTTTTACGAGTGAATTTGGAAACGTTTCAAATATTTAAAAGCCTGGAAATCAAATTAAATTTTAAGTTTCATCATAAAATATCCATTAGCACTAATGTTTTAACAGCTAATGTAAAGTAATTTTTAATAGGTCTCAATTAATTTTGCAAGATATTCAACAGTATAATTTTATATTTATGAATATTTTTGCCTTTTTTTCACTTTGGAGAAAATATTTTATGAGGTGTTTTTTTTTCTGGGTGGAAGGCTTTTAAAATTGAAACATGTTCACACCAATTAGCAAATGGATTTTAAATTACAGTAGGAACACAAAGAATCTATTTCAGTTATAAGTTATGAATCGCTAATCATTTTTCATTATTGCAAATTGTTTTAAAAGAATCAGATTATTAGATACACTAGTGACCCGTGACTTCGTTCGTGTAAAATTTATTAAAATAAGTAAACGCACTTTAGGATTAAGAAAGCAAATTTCTGTCTATGACGAGAGAAATTAAGAATTAACCGACCTCAAAGCAAATAAAATATCTTAAACAAAAAATGCACTAAAAAGTTAAAAAATAATTGTACAACTATTGTTATTTTTGGAGTTGGTGTTAGCCAAGGAAATACGACTATATTGGTACTTAGCAATAAACGAGGAAACTTTATGAAATTTATTTTTCAAATGAACTTTTATACAATATACTAGTACTATGACAATATCTAGCGCCCTTTAAACTACAAAAGACCAATAACGAACTAAACCTTTTTACAAATTAACATTTATGTTTATTTCCTTGACTGACACCAACTTCAAAAATAACAATAGATGTACAATATATCATCCTAATAATTTGTAAGCCGTATACACTGCAAGGATACGAAATTATTTTTTTTACTTTTAGGTGCATTTTTTGTTTAAAAATTTTTATTGATTTTGAAGTCGGTTTTTCATTTTTCTATAATTTTTATTTACTTCTCGAGTTATAGTGATTTGAAGTTTGATAACTGATTTTATTTCTTTGAGTATGGGTAAACCTACTAAACGCGCTGCTCATTTAAAGCAACGCCATTAAATGTTAAAAGTTACTACTTCATTACTTTTTGCTTTTAAGGGTTGAAATTTTTTGCTTTTAATTTTGATGAAACAACTAAGTGGAATACTCTTTCCAATAGAAAAAAAAATCATCAAAATTCGATGATTCAGTTAAATGTCACTATTTAATCCCCTATTTTTATCCTTAGGAGGTGGATTTTTTTCTTCAAATTGAAATGTGAACAATTTAAAGGTACGATTCACGTAATAGAAACAAAGTTATCAAAATCGAGTTAGCCAGCAAAATGGTTACCAATTATTATTTCATCTCTAATTTTTAACCCCTTATGAGTGGAATTTTTTTATAAAAATGGATATGAGATTAATTTAAAACTATGTTCCACTAAAAAAAAAAGAACTATCAAAATCTAGCTATCCAAAAAGAAGTTAATATTTCATCACTTAGTTTTCAACCCCTTAGAACTGTAATATTTTCTTCAAATTAAAATGGTACTACACAGAAAGCACCAGCTGTCAATTAAAAAAAAAAGAATTATCAAAATCGGATCACCCAGTCAAAAGTTCTGAGGTAACAACCATAAAAAATACAGCCGAATTAAGAGCCTCCTTTTTTTGAAGTCGGTTAAAAATAACTTTTTTGCAACTAGCCGTTAAATTTTCAAAAATTTCATTCAAATTTGAATTTAGGTTCATAGTTACCAAATTAATGTTTTGGAAAATTAATAATTTGGGAGTAGGACTCAAGAAATGTAAAACTATCAACGTCTTCTTTGAGTTACAATTTACATCGTAGAGCACTGTCCAATTAGGGGAGGAATTTCCAAAATTTTTTCTTTAAGATAAATCGTAGTTCTTAGGAAAATTTAATATTTTTATCTTCTGCGGCTTAGGTTTTAGTGCATTTGACTTGGAATAATTTTTGATACATTTTCAATCCTTAACGGAACAAATTAAGAAACTATAAAAGCAATAGCCTTAATAGCATATAGATTCATAAGTACAAAATTAGCTTTTGAGAAAGTTGATGATTTTGGAATAAAACTCAAACAATGCAAAACTTTCAACCGTCTTTTTGAGTCGTCTAGGGGTAGAAATTTGAAAAAGCTTTCTTTAGTGGAAGTCACACTCCTTTTAGAAATATCATTTTCACATTTAATGTTTTTATTTTTACTAGAATAGCTACCAGCTTGTCTATTAGTTAATCATAGTATAATAGTTTAGGGCTTGGTCCAAGAACCCGGTAAGTCCTGACTGACAAAGTTTCGGTAATCGTTGAATGAAAATAAAGATAACATAAAGAAGCCCTTACCTTTACAACATTATTAACCCCACCGGACAGTACTGATCTGATGTTATATTTTGCTCCATTTTTTGGACTAATCGAAAGAATAATATCGTACCAAAGAAAAAATGCTATAACAACAAAATTGAAAAATTTGGACTTACCGGATTCTTGCACCAAGCCCTTCGATTTTCTTTATTGAAAAGTGTTTTATAAAAATCAGTTAATTGGATAAAAAAAAAGTGCTGTTTAATAGAAAAATTGTAATGTAAATACTTTCGACTTAAATACGAGAAACGACATAATATCCATTATTCTTGTTTTGAAAAGAATGTATGAGTTGTATATAAGCTTATAAGTAGCAAGTCTTGAACAAGAAAACAATATTACAAATGGCAGTATAAAACTTTGCAATAACAATGATTGCAATGGCAGGTGAATGGTTCAAATCAGCTCTAATTTCACGTGCGAGCCCTCGAAAACACAGCGAAATGATGATATAGAAAGAGACGGTCGAGCTTGAAAAGCCATTAAATAAATTGCTCAGTTCACTGCAGAAACTTTACTACAACACTAGAAAGCGACTTGAATGTTCCATTTCAGGGAATCAATTTTATAATGTGCGAGTGGCGAGCAATGAACGCCCGGGCGTGCGGTGGGACACAGTCGGGAGCGATTCGAGAGGATTTGAGGTCCGTTGGGGGCCGCGGGAGTGATGTGGACGGACGAAATGTAGTTTCCGAGTTACCGACTGAACACAGTTACACGTTCTATTACACTGATTAAATCTTAAATGAATGATACTAGATCAAGTATCACGAGAGGAAATTCAAATTGTAAATTACCGGAAATGAACTGTGATGCAAGGACTTGGTAATTTCGAATGGCGGATTTTGTTGCGATATGGCGGTCGGCCAACTCAATGATTTTTCAACTCCTGCCCAACGATTTTGTTGTTCCCGTACCTATTCCATAAAAGAAATGTAACTCGTTTTATACATAAATTTAATTTAACTAAAGCTTTTCTTATTATCATTCTATAGATAAGACATCTATTTGTTTGTTGTATAACAGGCAAATACTACTATTTATATATAACATGCTACACACCATAATCGGATATGTTGAGTCAACTCTGGAGATATGTTTCATAAACTATAAATGTAATTTCATTTATAGTTACTTATAATATTTATTAATTACTTAACCAATGAAGTGATTTAATTAATAGTTCATGAACTTTTCAAATATTCACTTTTAAAAATGTTGAACCAGAACTTTCTTTGTTGACTTATTTATGATGTTTGATTAGCTCAAAGTTCTATTGTACTTGTATTAACGATTAATGCAATTTTAACTAGGATTTTATCTTTAAACAGTTGATAATTGTTTGAACAATTGTTTTTTTCAATGATGTTAACATAAGAATTCCTGATGTAAATCGATTACAGTGTCATTTGCAGATTTAACCAAGCCAACAAGTGATAAAAATGGAAATTATCTCTACCTCTGCTTGATTTTAACAATTTAAGAGAAAGAGAGAAACATCGAGACTTTATAATTAAAAATATATTTTTTAAATTTCAATACAATCTATTAAATACTATATAAAATGAAACTGTTCCAAGAAACATACAAACAACTTTATATATTATATATCTGAGATAATCTACTTCCTGTGCAAAATTTACAATACCAATATCCAGTATAACGTTTTGAAACATACTGATTTTTATTTTTATACATTCAATATAGCAATCAATTCCTAATTTTTGTTAGGTTTCCAAGTTTTAGGGTGTCTCTGTCTACACCGAGAACATTATGTTCCTAGTCATTTTCTTCTTTGAAATCTGGACCCAGTTGTTTCAACTCGATGGTCCTGGATGGCTTCTTACCATCTTGTCTGTGGTTAGCCACTGGTCTTCTTTGAATCTCATCATATCAAAGTCTTCGTCCATTTAAGATTGCTTCATACTACACAACCCACCCACTGGCATTTGAGCCTCACTAATAATTTTGTCACATTTGTCTTCTGATTGCATGTTCTTCATGACACAGGTCAAGTAAATTTGCACTGATTTTTGTGAAAGTAGCGACATTTAAGTCATTAACTAATAGACAAAAACTATGCTTGTTTTATTCTATTCTTTGCTTCTTGGGAGATAAAGCTACATTTCCTCAGAGCCATTAAAGTTTAATTGTTTATCCTTACTTTTATATATTATCTAACTCAATATATTGAGACTTATTATTGTTAAAAAAAAAAACTTAGAATTCAAAAACTGAAAAAATCTTCAAGTATAAGTTATTAAAGGGAAACTTTTCTTGAAAAAAATTGGTTTTTGTTAGAATTATTTTTTTGTTTAAAATTTTAAAAATCTATTAAAAGCATTAGAAAACATTAAAAAACAGTACTGAACGAAAAGAAGTTTCACTTCTGATGTATGTAATTAATACTTATAGGTAACTCTCATTAAATTTTTTTGTTACCTACGCTTTAATTAAAATTAATTTAATTTAAAATTACATTTCAATTAAACGCATCGTTGCAGGGATTTAAGTAGTTGCGCATTTTTGATTTGAATTGTGCTTGATGTTTGACTTGTAAATGAAATAGGTTGTAAAGTCAACTGTCAATACTTAACTTGATTTGACACTTGAGTTTTAAATCATATTTAACACAAGAAGATTTATAATCAAATCAAGGTAGTGAATCTCTAGTCCAAAACTATTGTTCCCAAAAAAATTCGTTCTTCATTTGATAGACCTTTTTCTAGGTAAACCTAGACTATACTTTAACCAGGAAAATGCATTATCGTTTTCTTTTTTGGAATGGATGAATAAATTGAAATGATTCCAAAGATATTTGGTACAAAGATTATTATTAACTCAATAATAAAATTAAAAAAAAAAATACCCTCGGAAAATGCATGGTTCATTAAGATATCTTTAGAAAAATTAAAAGTATGCAAACTTCTTTACTCAGTTCTAAAGATACCAAGACTACAATGCTAATAACCTAGCTTTGAAAGCTCTAAAATAGGAAAAAAGTGTACCAATAAAATTATTGTTCCGATACAAACGAAGTATTAAATTGATGTAATTTTGTATAGAACTCGTTAATAAGTTGAAGACTACAAACGTCAATATTTATGTCGAAAATGTATGGTTCCTACAGTATAGGTATAAATCGAAATATATTTTTGTTGCTTCTTCAACGAAAACTTTGGAAAACACTTCTTCATGAAGGTCCATATCCTCCCTCATGATTTATCTAACCGCTTTATAATAAATAATAAATAGTGTCCAGACGGTATATAACCGAAAGAAGTTTTACTTCTTACGTGCAGAAATGTTTTCTATGTACATATACTCAAATATTTCAACCTTTAAAATTACATTTCAATTAAACGTATTGTTGTATAAATTGAAAAATAAATTCTTCAAAGAAAACTTGGGAAAATATTTCCCTATAAATTTGGTCAAATGATTTCTCTAACCGCTTTTCTATTTAATGTCCATGTTCGTCGTTTTTCCAATGTATTTACTTGTCCTTTAGTCATCTCACTCGAGCACGTAATAAATGTAAGGATAAAAAAGGGAAATTTTATTGAGAAAGTGTTGGTATGGGTAGGAGAATGGGAATGAAACGAATGGAAAACTATGCGCGCGCGTTTGCTTCAAAACACCACGCGTTGAATTTCTCTCAGATCGTCAGTTCTTCTGACACTTTTGTTGGAGATAGCCGTGTTTTAAATTCGCGCTATAGATTTGTTCGTAAAAATTGACTTGACTGAAATAAATTTAATTAAACAGCATTTTATGTATGATTTGTGAGTTTTAAAATAAAAATATTGTAAAACTTTTTTTTTAATATGAGACAAGCGAAAGCTCTTAAGCTTCGCATCAAATAATTAAAGTGCACCTCGCTTCATTTGCTAATTGTTTGTCTCTTAAACAAGGACTTATCTTTTTGCTAGTGAATGTTTAGTTAGTGCTTTTGAAAATGGGGGAGAAATAATAAAAAAATCGCGTTTTTTATCTTCCACTTTGGATAAATTACATTTTACTGAGATTGCTTTTAAGGTAATTGCTTCCATAAATCATTACTCGTTCCTTTTTAATTTTGTCAGAAGAAAAAAACCGGCCAACATGTTGAACTTTTTTAATACCTTCATGTAGGTACTTTGTGTAATTTGAAACTTTTGAAGTTTTTTCTTCTGATCAAAAAATACATTTTAAAAAAACAAACAAAAATTGCATTTATTATTATAATTTCAAACGTTTCTTTATTATAACATAGTTAGTAGAAAAATTCTTTCCTCCAAAATTAGCATTTTATTAATTAAACATCGCGCAACGCCAGCCGTTTTAATTGCTTCTTCAATCCCGGCCTTTCGTTCGCGTTGCTGTGTTTTTATTATTTCCATTATAATGTTATTTTTGTGTGTTAATTGAATTTTAAATAATTAAAAAAATACAATAATTAACGAAAAACAATAAAGAAAAAAAAATTAATTGGATTCAGGATATCAATAATAACAAAACGCGGAAAAGTAACTTGGTAAAAGCAAAATAAATTGAAATTAACTTTACTGTTAATTGCGTCTTTATACTGCATATATAAAGATACCTAGTTTCTTTATGAGGTTGCAAAACATAACATTTATTTATAATTAAAATATAATTTAATTTATTTCGTTACATTTCAAACTCACCCACTTCAAATTTAAATTAAAATATCATACATTTTCATGACGTTTCAATGTAAATTCAAGAAATAAGAGGTGACCAAAATAAAAACCATTTATAAGATTATAAAAATATTAGCAACCAATAGATTTTCAGTGAATTAATGAATAAAATTTTATAAATTTTTATGTATCAATATACAAAATTGTATAGTCGTTTATAATTCATAAATTGAAGTGGCTTTAAAATATAAACTAAAAAAATTGAACAACTGTAAAAAATAAAATTCAACTATAAATTCTTGCTTTGTTTACGTTCTCTTCACGATCAAATTTATAATATAGAGCCGTGTTAGTATAATATTAATGTAGCAGTGCATTAAATAAATCCTGCATAAATCAATTCCAGCGTTTCCGACCTTTTAAAAGTCAAAAGTTTGAAAAACACTTGCATAAAAGATAAAAGGAATAGAGGGGCTTGGTGCAAGAAACCGGGAAGTCCTGACTGACAAAGTTTCGATAATCGTTGAATTAAAATAAAGATGACATAAGGTAAGTCCTTACCTTTCCAACATTATTTACCACTCAGAACAGTACTACTCCGGTTCTTGGACCAATCGAAAGAGTAATATTGTGCCAAGGAGAAATGCTATAAAAACAAAATTGAAAAATTTGGACTTACCGGGGTCTTGCACCAAGCCTTTAAATTTTTCTTTATTGAAAATTGTTTCATAAAAATCAGTTAATTAGATAAAAAATAAAAGTGCTGTTTAATAGAAAAATTGTAATGTTAATACTTACCGGATTCTTATATCAAACTCTTCAATTAGCCTTTTTCCTAGGAAGATTTAAAAAAGATCCGCTAGGGGCAGCACCGGTGCGGGGGTACATATGTTTTGTACAATGTACAATGTTTTGTAAGCATGACAATTTTTTTTTTTGATCACAAAATTTATTTATTCTAATAATATTCAAAACATATGTACCCCCACGGTGCTGCCCCTAGCGGATCTTTTTGAAATCTTCCCAGGAAAAAGGCTAATTAACCAGTTAGCATCGTCTTAATTTAATTAATATAACATAATAATAACAGCTTTAATTCTCCTCATGAAAAATATAATTAGATACTGTTTAATTTTGTATTCAATTGAAACAAACTATGTGTTAGTTATTCATACGTTTTCTCTATTTAGAGGATTAAAACTTGGGATATATACAAGTGCAATTTTCTCATAACATATATAAGCAGTTAATAATATGTATCAAATGATTTAGAACTATCTATTAAGATGTCCCAAAGCTACAATAATTCATCGCTATGTCATCGTTTTACATTGAAATACAAAATAAATTAATTTCCTCAACTACGCTCGGTGCAAACTATTCACAACAAAATTGAATTTATTTGCAGATTTATTTCAACAAACTTTAAATTAAGATATCCCAATGGCATAGTAATGATAACATCAATTTAATTAACTTTATCTATGAAGACCGGTCACTGGAAATTGTATGTTGAAAATGTTATTAATCAACTATTTGACTAAGGTCTGTAATATGTAGTTACTAAAGGTACTTACTTTATTTTGATTATTCAAATAGCCATTTTGGTAAAATTTAAATGATTACTAAACATTTTTTAAAACCACTTAACAGACACTTTAATTCAATCTGTGTTACTAAAGAATAACTCCAGCTGATTGGTACACGTTTAAACACAACGCATATCAAATAACTATTGTCTAAGTTACTAATAAGGTATTAAAAGAGTAAATTAGACATTAAAAAATACAGAATTTAATTAACTATATTAAGCTGTATCTATATAAAAAACATCAGAATAAAATGCATCCATAAAATGCATGTTCCAAGACTTACTTATTATGACCTTATTAACTTTATTAACCACCAACAATACAAAAAAAGCGTTTTGGATAATTCGTCTAAAATCTAATCTAATATTTTTCTGAATATAAATACAGATAATAATTCTAGAATTTATCTAAGAAAGTATGAGAGATATTTTTTTGGTTTATCTTTGGATTCTTGCAGTTTATTTCAAAAGTAAATATTATCTGAGTAGAGATTTACTACTTGATTTACATTAAAGCTACTTTGATTGATGTTCAAGCTACTTGACTTGAATTTGGCTTCAAATCAAGTCAAATGTCAATATTTCAATATCATGTCCAGTCAAAGATTAATTTTACAAGTTGTTTCATTTCAAAGATGCAAAGCTCAATTTGTAATACAAAACGTCCAGGTAATGTTGGACTTGATGACTTTCTACTAATTAGTTTAAAGTACTTAACATTTAAATATTATAAAAAGGAAAAAGAAATATGAAGGCCAGCGATGCAAGAGAGATCATATATAGCAGACAAAGGCACACATTTTTACAATACACATATTAATTAAGAACACTCAAAAATGAATTTAAAAGCAATGTAGCAAGACGTGCGAAATGGAAACTACTTTCGGTTCAAGTCTCAACCAGGCAGAGTAAAGTATAGAGATTAAATTTCAACAATTAAAATGATAAAAATCATGGTAGAAAAATGGTCAATCTCTTTGAAGGTCTAAAAATATATTTTACTCTCAAAAATTCAGCGGGAATGTTTTCTGGATACAATGCATAATTGTTATGTCGGAAAATGTACGGTTCCTATAAGGTTGTTGTAACCACACAAATAAAATGATTTAGCGAAAATTTTGTCATCTCAATGAGCTTGTTTTATAGGAAAAATGTATTTTTCCTGTGGGGTAGTTGTAAGTTTAAACGTCGTTCCTTGATTAGCGCTTCTGGGACGCATTAACTGAACGACAAATCAACGCAACATTTCCAATTTCATATTACAGTAGCTTAGAAGGTAATGAATGCAATAGAATATTTTATAAAATGCATAGTGTCTATACCTTTCTAACAAAAATGACTGAACTAATTTCCAAGAAAATTTTATATAAAGATGTCATAAATCTTAAAATAACCAACTGGATGCTTTTGATCCCAGAAAAAATTTCCTGTAGTATTTTTCCTACAGGATACGAACCTATCTTGTTCAAATGTCTGAACAGATTTCGATAAAACTTACTTTGAAGAGATCTAAGTTTTGAGGTAAATCAAAACTATAGTTGTTCAGGAAAAATGCAAGATTTCCACTTAATTTATTAATTTCTTCTTAGTCAAAATATTCGTAAGAAATTAAGGGTTTTATAATAATTACTATATATGTAATTGAGATTAGTTCAGATGTGCTCAGCAAAGCGGGTATGTATTAGGTAGTAATCTATAAGTTGAAGATCTCTATCGTTTTTATATATAAGTCGATTCATCAGTGGCTGAGAATCATTCATCCCATATAATAATTATCCCAAGTTATACATAATAAAAAAATTTTTATTGAAATTTTACCCACAATACTGCCAGTGCTTTGATGTAAAACAAATTAAGAATTTTTCGAAACTGTACAGATATGTCAAGAAACCCCCCCCCCCTCTCTCCCTATCCGTGTGAAGACAGCTCGTAATTATCCCTTTCAATGCAGATCATTAACGAATTTCGAACCCGTTGTGTAAACGTTTGCGGTTGTTGCGGCTGTCGAAATTGTTGCCAATAATGCGGCCCATTTTCATTATATAACAGCTTAGACTAACAGCTATAAGCCAAAACCCAGAGATTAAATTTACGTGTGTTCTACGTCAGCATTCGAAGGGCAAGAATAAAGGGTGAGCAAATGTGGTCTGTGCCTCAAAAACATCTATTTCATCCCCATTAATTTTCATGCGAACTAATTGCACGTGTGCATGTAAAAGGTAATTATTATCGAAGGCATTTAGAACGTTATATTAAATTGCTTGTGGTCGAATTGTTATATTGTACGCGCCCCGTGCACAAACATTTCGAAATTAGTTTATATTGTTTCATTAATTATTTTATACAAGGCACAAAATTCAAGCATACAAATCATTCATTCATGAATCAAATTTAAATAATATTTCCATTGACAATCTCATTTATAATTTCACATCCAACAGCAAAGTTTTTTAAGTTTATTCTCACCCAAACCACACAATATCTATCGATATCTTCTCTTTCCTTTATACTGGTATCCATACGTTTAATAAACCAATCAAATGAGGGTTATTGTCGACGGTTTCCACTTAATAATTCTAGGAGGTAGATTGTATTCCATTATGATTATAATTAGATGACAATCAATAAAGATAATAGAGAAAGATAAGCACAGATGGATTTGTAATTAATACGAAAACGTAATTAATATAATTTGATGATAGAAATTTTAAAATTAACAAAAAGAACATAACACAAAGAATGAAAACCACAAAAAAAAAACTTTTTGGAACACTAAATGCATTGTTATCGCATTAAATGCTAATTATTCTAATCAAATAGTCCGACATTAAAAAAAAATTCTTTTCCTTTGAGTTATTTTTATTCACTGGAATACAAATTAATTAAAATAATCTCATTATAAAATAGATAAACAACTAATTAGTTATTATTATAATTTTTCATTCATCGGAAATGACGCCTCTGTATTTAAACCATGTTTAATACGATGGAAAATTATGCGTGAGAGTCACCATTTCGAATGATATTAATTACAGCGTTTTTTTTTTTAATTGTAACACAAAGTTTTAAAGAAGATTCGAGGGGAAGTTGCAGTGGATACTTTTTTCATGCTAAATATATAAATTAAAAAAAGATAATTGTAGTTATAGCCAAGCAGAAACAGATAATAATTACATTAAATACAAAAATTAATGAAAAAACAATTATTTAAATAAAAATAGATAGTGGCAACATGGCAAGGGGGTCAAATAATATTTACCACATTTACTTAAAGTCAGCCCTGCGTGTGCGAAAACTGGGGAAGCGAAAAAACTCTTTTATTCAAAAAATTTTATGTAAGAATATTTGCCTGATCTCATCATTTTACTCTCTAAAACCTTTTATGTAAGTGAGAAAAAGAAGCATATATAAGAAAAAGTAGTTTTTCATCTATGGACCTCCAAAACTGAGACTGCTTCTTACTTATAAGCAGTATATACCTTACCTGTAAAATTTATTTCTTATAAGCCTAAAAATTCCAGTAAGCGAGAATCATCCATAAGCAAAAGCTGATATAACTATATTATACCATACTATTTGTGTTTATATACTATGCCTATACCTATGAATCTCAAATATTATACCGTGACATTTTTGGATGTTTCAAAATTCTTGAAGTGTCCCGCAGTATTTTAGAAACATAAAAACGTACTTTTATACAAAAAATCTGCTTTCATTCTCTTTGTAATAAATATATTACTTTGGTTTACATTGAAGTAATTATAATAAATTATATTACCTATACCTATATAACATTCCGAGCGTTGTGGGCGCTTAGTGAAACGCATTCAGAGATGAATTACATTATCTTAAGCTCACCTTATTGTCACTGTGCCGCAAATTTTGGAAATTTTAGAGAATGTAGCGTTACAAAAAAACGGTTGAGAATCACTGCAATCCCACAATGTACCTATTTAATATATCGTCAAGTATTACCATTGTGCATTTGATGTCGCGTTGTGAAATATTCAAATTATTTTTTCAAACATTAATTAATTTTTAATATAAAACTTCAATTTTCTCAGAAAGTGGACATAAATTATTTTGAAATTTTGTCTAATAACTCATAAGACCTTAATCTTAATCAATGATTAGGTGGTCTTTGGTAAAATTGTTATTTGTTTTTTTTTTGTTTTTTAAGTCGCTTTAACATCTAAGATCATATCACGACTGTCTAAACACAGAAAATTTCTGTTAGTCAATTTTAATCTTGGATCTAGGATCTTAAGTTAAAGATTCAACGGGGATTGAACCCGTACCACTTGACGAATGAAGCGGAGAGAACTACTGCTCTAACTACTGCGCCAATAAGTGGTAATTTTGTTGTTGTTGATAAAGAAATAAACGTTTAACTCAATCTTAAAACAATTCCACGCATATAGAGCAATACAATAGAAAGAGATAATATTATACATTCTTCCAACTTCACTAAATGCTTCTCCCTTAAATAATATACTGTACAATTTTCAAAAAGTTTTCATTAAGTTGATATTCCTTCTTAACAATCTTAAATTATCTAGAAAATATCCCAAGATACCTAATGATGAATGTTTGTTGAATACATAATATCTCAGTTGTCACTGACGAGTTTTTTTTTTACTGTGATTGAATTTTGTCACTTTGAGAGCCACTGTCTACTATAAGGCAGAGCGAGTCAATAGTAAAATTCGTGCACAGACACAAATATTGAATTTTTCAATCAGGAAACTGTCAAGAAGCATCGTCACAACTGGCTATCGCCAACATAGAGTTGCGTTCTTTTCGCTCGGCTCCCGATTATTAATGAGGACTCTCCGCGTTCTCCAGTACCTTCATCTTTCAATTGAACCCAATGTCGAATAATATTTCTGTCGTGAACCAATCAGATATATATTCAAATGTTGATTGAATCCCATCTCAATTTTCTGAGTATTATATTATTATAATCGACGTTTGTCAATCGAAACCAAGCAGTCAATTGTAAGTAATTGGTAAGTCGTAACACTAAAAAAGTTAAAGACAGTTCTTACAAATAATTCTCAAAAGAGAATAATACTTTATTATTATTATTATTATTATTATTATTATTATTATTATTATTATTATTATTATTATTATTATTATTACCATTCTTATATTAAATGCATGTATCGTCGAAATCTTATAGTCCTTGTTTTACCTATTTTCCGAAATTCAATTGAACTGAAATTTTGCAAACATATGAGTTCTTGATGACACAATACAAATATCGATCATGAAATTCAATGATATATCAATTAATCCATCATATTTAATTAAATATTTCTATAAGAAATGAACTCACCAAAAGATAGCGTTAGTTTCATATCGAGCATAGCGGATATGTTCCCAGTACATTTCAATGTTAGTTGGTGTGTTAAAAGGTTTGTTCCTAACGTCCAGCCAAGGCGGTACACAGACACGAAAATAGACAAAGATCAAGACAACATTGACCAAGAGATAAAGGTGAGTGAAGAACTGTTTCAGCAGGTTCGTTCCGTGCAAACATCCAGCCCGATAAATCAGTCAGCACAGCCATTTACGTACATTTTCATGACGAGCGCTTATATCGACACTCATCGACACTGTTTCGACATGCTTATGCACTGTCTTCACGACCCTCGACCTAGGCTGGAACAGTTCTTCACTCACTCTTGTCTCTTGGTCAATGTTGTCTTGATCTTTGTCTATTTTCGTGTCTGTGTACCGCCTTGGCTGGACGTTAGGAACAAACTTAAGAGTGCATGCATAAATTTGCGTAATGGTGTGTACTCTTTTCGCTACAAGAACCCAATAACGTACTCAGTATTAATACATAGATTGAGTGAAGAAATCAATTAACGAAAAACGTTGCATGGAACGCCAGGAAGGTTCTGTTAATTTTTTCTGTAGGAAAAAAAGTTAATGATATAGGTGATGAACCTCAACAATTGAAATGTAACGTATTTCAGTATAACGTGTAGGTGTTTTCAATAACTACTCTTCTTTTAATTTCTGATTTCTGATTAACCACACCAAAAATATGAAACATGAATCAATTAACACTTTATGGTTCAAACATCGTTTTTTACTTTCTTTTACTACTATATAGATAGTAAAAGAAGTATTGTAATCGGGTCGAATTTTCGAGTTCGAGCTTTCACCGGAAATACATGTTTTGAAGTCCCCTGAGTCCAAAAAAGTGGTTTTTAAAAAAATGTCTGCGTGTGTGTATGTTTCTCCGTGTCTGTCTGTCTGTGTGTGACAGCCATATCGTATCGAAAGCTTTATCCGAATTTTACCAAACTTTAAATCTGGCTTCCATAGTATACCTTTTTGTACCGCGAAGCTTTTGGTTGAAATCGGTTAACCGAAAGCTTTACTTTATTCTTGGCGTTTTTGAGCTTTTTCAATTTTTTTCGAAAACCGCTCCAACGATTGTCTTTAAACTTTCTACAGTTCTTAAATTCATTGATGCCTACAAGTTTTATTTGAAAGTTTTTCCTGGGAAAATTCGAATAAGGGTGGTTCTGGGGTGAAGGTTGGGAATTCGTATATACATATAGCCCTATAGGTTGTATGCATATAGTTCTGTTTATATCCTATAGTTTCAAAGTGCTTATATTTCTTTTAACTAACAGCGAGTTTCATAAATTAAAGTAAAAGAAAGTACTGTGACGCCTCGCAGCAGATATTTTTAAATTTTTGTGTTTTCCGACCCCCATATCTCGTAAAATGTGCATTTTAGTGAAACAACGCATAATCATTTTTTGTTGGAAATTTGATTTACTTTACTTTTGTAACTTACATATTTTTCACCATAAGCCATCATTTCAAAGATATCTTAAGAAAATCAAAAAAGGGAGCTTTTTATTCGTTCTTGAACCCAACGCTCGTATGAGCGGTAAGGACTTTTATATGTAGTTTAGAAAAGCATTTTCTAATTTTTTTTTTCTAAACAAAAATAATTTTATAATAATAGCAATAATTTTTCCACAAATAGTTTATTGACAAGATTACTACTACCTACTTTTAGTTGTTAGGATGGTAAGAAATAGTTTTGCTATTTTCAATCAATTAAATTAAAAATAAGTATAAAACTGATTTTTAGAGTTTATTTAATGTCAATATAGTTTAAAAATGAAGTGACATTAGTCATGTTATTAATAACTACACATCTTAATGAATGTCCATTCGAAAACATAACTAAATTAGCTTCGACCCATTAAAGCAACGAGTTGTCAAAGGAAAACCAGGGAAATGTTTGAAATAAGGTTGAACTTTTCAGACAACAGATGCATATGCTTTTATCCTGAAAATAATAAAATGAATAGATGCACCTCCATACACAAGCGCATAGGAAAATGTAATTCATAGATTAAATAGACGCTCGTGTTTTAATGCAGTATACAACACCCGGCAAATGTGGCACTTAATTAACTTCATTCATTACGCGCAATTTAAAATATCCGTATTAGCTACACAATAATTTATAAAATATATTGTATGCATCACAAATTCAATTTGTTGCATGTAATTTTTTCGAATTTTCCTCCGAATGTTTCAATTTAAAACAACTGGAAACGTTACGTTTTAAAATTTATCTTCCTTGTCAATTATTATTAATTAAATAATTACTGTTTCAAATTGCCTTCAAGATAGTCTTTAAATTACTGTAAATAAATTCATAAAAAAATTTTAAAAGGCATAATTACCTTCAATAAATAATGCATCGCTAATGCAATTAGATTGGAATATTTCTTAATTTGTTTCTGTTCATAAATCTTATAGAGACGTACATTTCAATTAATCAAAGGCCGGCTATTAACAACGATCTAAGATAATGGAATGGCAATGTATTAATTAATATTTTGAATTTACAATCTATTGAAGATGGACGCGAATGCAGTTAATTTCAATGCAAATTAATAATAATGTGACAATCATAAATTATGTGCAACGGATCGTTCGATGGAAATTTCAAATTTTACTTTTATATCGTAAGAACTAGGCAATTTTCTTCAATAAAAATTAGTTAATAATTACGATAACAAATCAAGCAGTGACAGCTTCATTAACGTTGGTAATTATGGCTTGATGAGCAATGCATTTACTCGAAACACTCAACGTGTCTTTGTGAAGAATATAACGGGGAAAATAAACACGAAATAAAAAACGGCAACATTTTTGCAATGTCTGATTTATTTTCTTATTTACGATTGGCCTATAATGGAATGTATATTGCAGTCACTCTAATGCAAGTTATTGACTGCATTCAGACGAGAGAGGATGAAATTCATTCGCTTTAAAAGCTTTTGAGTGCTTTTACATTCTCATTCTACTAACCATATTCACTTACACTCATCCTCTTAGACGCGTCCGCACATAATATTCACACATCCTAACAAAATTGTGGCATTTTCAATGGTTTCAATGATGGCATCATCAAACAACAGAATCGCATGTGAAATCTTCACATTTTCTCTACATGAACTTTTCCACATTTTACGCAGATATTCATGTAAGTGTCATCAATGCGATGAGACTTTGATTTAAATTTAATTTTTCTCACTTTGATCCGGGAAAATTGATAGTGTTCCTATCTTGTGTATTTTTTTTTAAATTGAAATCTTTTGAATCTTTAGCGACATTAAATTTCGCTCGGCTCGCATCATGGGATTCGCGATCATCAAATGAAATAAATCAATTACTATAAACAAACAAGTTTTAATTAAATTTCCACCTTTTGATTTATGTAATTTAGTTAAACAACCGGTTTATTGTTAGCTGTAAATTTAAACAAAATTATTATTATACCGTGAGAGACATTTGGGGTTGGCCACGGGGTCAGTTTCGATGGAACGGGAGGCGCGGCCACGTATAATAATAATAATAATAATAATAATAATAATAATAATAATAATAATAAAAATATCTATCTAATTTGTAATTGAAATTTGAAAATTGAATGAATTAAAACAGAAAAGGTGGTGTGGAACGTTTATTTTTTAACTTCAATAATAATAATAATAAGGGGTTGCTTGAATAATAGCGTCGTTCTACAAAGTTGGTAGGTGTCGACTCGTTCCATTTAGATGTATCCCTCTCAGCGAGGTTTTTATCCTGCGGGATTCTCACTGCACAGCACGACGACCGTTTAATTGTGTTTTTTATTCAAGTCAAACATCAACTTTTAATTAAAGCTTTAATGAATTTTTTCGACAATTTTCATTATTATTAAAACTGAAAAATTGTATTATAACAATTTTTACACGCAAGTATGATATATAGATATTACAAATAATTGTGTTTGTGTAGAGTTATCGACAAAAATAGGTTTTAGGTTGTTGAAATTATAATTAAAATATTTTTCTCTCAATGTAAATGGGATGTATAGATAAAATAAATTTTGGATAGGTTTTTAAATTTTATAATGTAAAAAATTGAGTTTTTAAAGATATATTATGTATACTACATACAACTTTCTATATGTACCTACCTATATTTGTTAGATTTTTTCAAAAGTATTTGTCGACATTTTTTAAACATATTTTTAATTGTATATACCTAGATATTGAGATTTCTTTACGCGAAGACGATGAATGAAGATGATCTTCTTTTTCCATATAAATGATAAAGCCAAACAAATCTAAATATTTTCTCGTCTCTATCACACTTTAGTTTGCCTATATCGACACTCAACAGTGTAACTGGCTTACATTAGGCATTTATTTTTTAAGTTTATATGATAGAATTATTAAAAAACCCTTTTTATTTTGCTTACATAAAAACAAAAGCAAATAAAATTAAATTGGTTTCCTTTTCCTTCTATTGATATTAAGAATAATAATATGCTTGAATTGGTAGCAATTTTTTGCAAGCAAAAAAAAAGCTGATAATCGTAATTGCACAGCCTAAAGTACAAATTTCAGAAATTATAATTCTGAACCGTGCTACACTAACTTTGAAAAGTATTTCTAATAAAGAGGTGACCAAAAGTCAGTGTACGCTATCGGGGTTTTCTTCGTATACAATCATTGGTCCTTACTTCTTTGATTCCACGGTCACTGGGCCTATTTACTTAAAAATGCTTTGAAAAGTAAAAACTAAACAACTAAAACAACTATTGCAAAGATGAATAGTGAATTATCAAAATTGCAATTGTTGCACCATAAATCTTATCTATTGACTCTCACATCTATACAGATGCGACTCTACCTTGTAGACATGGTGCACTTTAAATAACAGTGTGTTACACCGGGTATACACTGAAATTCTGCTTTGAGTTTTAAAAGCAGGCGTAACCCATGTCTACAGTAAAATCACAAAGTAAGTTTTATAAAATGAGTATTACACCGTATCTAAGTATCATTGGTTAGTAATAAATTGTACCGTATTTATAAATATTTATCGTTTGTATCACCCATTTAGTGGAAAGTCGGTGTTTATACAGAATGAATCCAAGAGCAGTGTAAAACAAGTGTTAATTATAGGTAAAGTTTTCATAAATCTTATCGAGTGTGATTTCAATCTATACTTGGTGAATCTACGTTTATAATGAGGTACACATCAGTGAAAAAATCAGTGAAAATCGACTTTGAAAAGTAATATTTAGAACTTTTCTTATTGGGTTTTTGAGAGAATATCATTAATGCAGTCCATCTACTCCAAATTCAATGCCTTTTATTCATATACAAGCTAAAATTAACGTTACATTTTTAACTGTATTTAAAACACTGTTCCACTTACTGATTTATTAGTGTTTGCTATAGAAAAAATATTGCTGAACATTTGATTAAATCAATTGGAAACAATCATTTTTATTTCATTTGCCAACTATGTACAGTATTTCTGTTCTTTTTTGTTACATTTATCAATTCTTAATGACATTTAAATAAAAAATTCTCATTAAACACCGTTTATCATGAAACACAGAAAAAAATTATGATAAAACGAATGAATTAACAAAATTTATTTAAAATCTCAGTTCACTTTTTAATGGAACAAACGCAGCCTAAATCCTTAAAAACCACTTTTTATCGATCAATTAAATTTTCTTTTTTTTCTATGTTTAACCGTTATTTTTTAACGTGTTTCGTAAGAAATACCCCAATACAAAATCATTATATAATAAATAAGAAAATCACATAAATCTTTAACAGTTTCCAAGTTATTAATAATTTCTTATAATAGAGTAGACAGTTATAAGACGTAGCATATTTTCTCGTTACTTGTATAGGTTGAATTAAGCATTAATTACTGTAAAAAGACACTGGGGTGATAGAGGCTGTTGGTAGCGTTTGTAGCTTTCATATGAAGAGTATGAGATCGCGATTGTTCATTAGTACGGGGTTGTGTTGTATTCAGCCACCCATTCACCCTTTCCACCAGCAAGCAGTCACCCACAATTCGTTCCAGTTCCAGTCTCTACCGTCTTAGTAGTCGTCTCTCTATCCACTTTTGAGATTACTTCAGTGCAATGTTAATTAAAGTGAGAATGGCGTTAGATTGTTAGCAGTTCCTCGTTCCAAAAATTGCCATGCCGTGCCACCCTCCGTATTGTTTGCATAGTTTCTTTTGACAATGGAACATATCTTTTGTCAATAAAAATAACTTGGTGTGTTGCAACAGAGGGCCGTTCTCTCGATATGACATCGAGGCTATCTCCACGTCACACAGTATGAGTAGGTATACTATAAGAAAGATACCATTTCTTCATCGCATTTAAAAAAAAACGGCATCTATATTTTTCTCATTAACAATAAAACTGAAAATTACATAAAGTCTACCATGAATATAATGAAGAGAAAATGAAAAAAAAAAAAAAATCATTCGAAGAAAAAAGTTTTACTTTATGCAAGTAATGATGTATGAATAGCGCAAAGTATCGACGTTGAAACTGATCTGGATGAATTTAAATCTACTAGTTTGAGAACGTGCTTTTCTCAAATATATACTATAATTTGTGACACTATAAATATATAGGTACCATTTTTGTCATCTGTGCCTGGACCGATTGTAGGCTACTCAAAATTTACCTTTTTGTCTTATTTCGAAAAAGTTCTTTAGTTTTAACACCTCCAAACCGTAACAGATCATTCACCATGATTAACTAAAGATACGGGACAGTCTTTCTTTACTCTTTTATTACTTTGTTATTGAATTTCGACTCGTCACTCCAAAGTACTTTTTTACAATCATAATGAAGTCCAATTTTTATGTACATTGTCCCATTAATGTCTGTTTTTCTAATTTAGTGGTTAAAGAAGAGGCTTAGATATCGCAATCCATCTCTTAAAGCCCCCGTCCAGAAATCTTCTCTTTGCAGTAGATACGCCTTTAACATCACTGCGACCCGCGTTAAATTACACTGCTATTTCTAGAGCAGTAGAACGTCAGTTAGCTTAAATTTTAACCATCTTCAAATGAAGATAGTGGTTAAAATTTAAAAGTCAAACTCCCTAGATGTTCTTTTCTGATCTTTCTGAACCTTATTTGTTGAAAATAGTTTTACCCATAGAAAATTTCTTAACAATATAGTAAATGGTTTGGCTCGAATTTTTTTCCAATTTTGAGATTTTATGATTACTTTTGTCAGATTTATGAAGTTTGTTAATGAAACCTGCCGTATTTTTGTTTTTTTCAGAAAGCTCCTTTCTTTTCCCCTATTTTACCAAAGAATCGAATTTTTAATATATAATCTAAAGTAGAATCCAGAACAGTGGTTCTTAACCTTGTTGGAGGTAGTGATCCCCACTTGTTTCATATGAGCATTCACCAAACCTTTCTTAGTTCTAAAAATAAAATATAATATTTTCAAATACAAAACATAGGTACTTGGATATTTTATATACCTGTATGAGTCGGGTGTGTGTCTTGACCTCCGCCGAACCCCTGAGACTGACTCACCGCACCTCTGGAGTTCGATCGAACTCAGGTTAAGAATCACTGATCTACTCTCTTAAATCGAAATAGTGACTTTAGTGACTATTCACTTTTTTTGCAGTGCAGAGTATACCACTAAATTCAAAAAATGGTATACTTTTCACTACAAAATAGTGAATAGTCACTATTTGATAGTCGAAAGTCACTATTTCGATTTATAAGAGTAAAATTTCTAGAGCATATGCCTAGATGCCTGCATAAACCCTTAGTAAAGTTCACTGTTTAAAGATTTCGTGGAAATTTGATTAAAATTGAAGGATTCTACTTCAAAGAAATTTCAACAATAGTACGATTTTGGGCTTATGGCTATAAATAGCAAAAAATTACAAGAAGATAATATACTATAAGTGAATTAAAAGGGATTATAGCATTTAATTGGAATAACCCAACATAATACTACGTTGTCAAAACAGTGGCGGAACTACCATATCGCTAGACCCCGCGACGTGGGGGCCCGGAAGCTTTGGGGGGCCCGAAAATGTTGAGAAAATTAGTACTAGTGGTGCTACAGAGACGGTGCAGTAAAAAAGAGAAATTGAAAAAGGAACAGGAACGTTTAGCAAAAATACCAAAATTATCCCGTTTTCTTAAATCGTTTGCTACGATCATAGAAAATCAAAATACTTCTAAAGATGAACAGGTGTTTGAACAAGTTTATAGCGAAAAAATTAATCCAACTCATTTAAAATTAAAAAATCAAGGTACTACACCTAGAGATGAAGGGCAATTTGAACATGCTGATAGCAGAAGCCATACGGTAATTGATTTAAATAACGATGAAAATACCATGGATTTTGACCAAGATGTTACGAATAAAGATATTAAGAAACTGTCGTTATTCTTAACGGACAATGCTAATTTGCAAAACAAAGAATTACCTACACTTGATATGAAAAAAATTATTATACATGTATCTGCTAACTACTCTAGAACTCAAGGGCTTTTTAAGAAGGACCTTTCGCCAGAAAATCGGTGCTAAATTAAAATATTAGACGCTGGATACGAAAAATAAAAGTTATATAAGGTTGGGGGTCGATCTAATTTTTTTGCAGGGGGGCCTAAAATTTGTAGTTCCGCCACTTTGTCAAAATCACATTAGTCTAAGCAAAAGGAAAAATTTATGGGATAAAATACTTCGGTTTAGTTTTAAAGATATTGTAATATAAATGGGATGTTAGTGACTCTCTTTTTATTGACTGAAATGTTGGAGTGAAATATTTTAATCGTTCTAATTTGTAGTAATAGAATCGGATCGTTGCCATCTAACATAGCGGTGACGGAACTCTAAAATAAAAAATATAACTTTAATCTGATATTTTACCTACATACAGGATGGTATAAACTAGTACATAAGATAGCTTTTTTGTTTTAAAGCCTGCAAGCAATTTATTCATCAAAAGTACCCTACTGTAAGTTTTTTTTTTTAATTTAGTTAAAAATATCTTTTTTAATCTTAAGCGTTCGAATGCCAATAAAAGTTCTAAAATATTTCTGGGTTTTTCGATTTGACAAAACAATACCTTGATCGTTACTAGGCAAGCAATTAAACATTATAGCATTATTTTATGTAGGCGAAACGGCGGAGTACTGCTAATACTCAATAAAACTATATATAACTTAAAGCTCACCATGAATATAGTGAACGGAAAATGAAAAAAGAAAATCATACGAAGAAAAAAGTTTTACTTTACACAAGTAATGATGTAGATAACGCAATTGGGAATGAACTGAAAGAATTTAAATTAGGTCATAATTAAACAACCATTCATTCCAGACAGTTCTTGTAGAGTTGCAATTATGTTATAGATACATATGCACGCGTCGAAGATACAGAACAAATTGGCATATCAAGTTTAGCGAGTCGTTTTATTCGTTTGTTAAAAAGTATGATGATAAGTTTGGTACGATGTGCACCGTGTCGCGATTTCTTTCGTTATCGGATTGTACAATCCTTTCAAAATCCCTATTTTAATGAGGTCTCGTTATAATATGTTGGGAATAACTAGGAATGGGAATTTATAGCAGGCGCCACACTCTCGACAACCATTCGTTAAAACAAATTGACACCTGCTCTATGTCGAGGAAATATAAAAATACGACTGCGATGTAAAGCTCGCGTCTTTACCACACTCGGTTTGTATCAATTTATCACAGGTTTTGAATTGGGTTAATTGGTCGAAATTGTTTTATTCCTTTAAAAAGACATAAAGGATATAATCAAATATGGAATACCATTTTGCTTTTACACTTTAATATAAAATAAACCAAGATTTCCATCAAATCAAGTCAAAATCGATTTTCACAATTTCACAATTTTCCGTAGATTTTTTCACATACTTTTTTACAATACAATACTTTTTCACTTGACGCTTATTATTTTTCAAAAATCGAAATGTCACAAATTTTCCCTAAACTCTTCATATTTATGGCCACTTTCCTTTAAATCTAAAATTATCGTTAAGTGCATATCTTCATATGACATCTTCAAAGATTAAACAAACCAAATCGCAAAAAAGGTAATATGAAACCACCCTTAATGTGTTCAAACTTTTAACGCTTTCCACTTGTGTTTTCCAATTGATAAAATGTAGAAGTTAAGGGGTGAACATATTATGAGAAAGAGAGAGGTTCATTTCATTTATATTTTACTGAAAGTTTGCCTCGTGTCTTGCCGATCACTTACGTTTAATCAACGTTTTTTTTTTCGTGGCCATAACCTTCGTTTTATTAGCGAGACATTTTGAATTTTGATGTTCCATATTATTTTTTATATTTTGTCACAAACCCGGGCGTTTATTAAAAAACGTTATCACACCTCCCGGCCGACTTCAAATATTGCTCTTTTCAAACGAGGATAATTTACGTAGATTGATTACATTTTTTGCCGTGCGGGATCCAAACCCTTTATGAGACGTTTTATTATATTTTTTATGACATTTTTTTTTTGTTTCAGTTTTAAGATAACGCACCGAACAATGAATCGACCGGTTCTAAGACGCCGGCGTTATTAAGACTCTATTAAGTCGGCAATGCACAGTACAGATAATGGACCAGGTAAATTTTTTAAAAATAAAACGGTAAAATAATGGTTAAAAAGCACCAATAAGTGCTTTTTTGTAATTATTTAATAGTATGCAGTTTGATGTGAATTTATACTTACTTATTTGAGAAAATTTATAGCACCAAATGACTCATTAAAATACTACAAATTACGATGCTCTATCAATTAAGTTATTTAAAGTAAAAAATAGGTTAAGAGTTCTGTTTAAGGTATCATATGTTAACTTGAACAAAAATCCTTTTTTTTTATTTTGTGTTCTTTTCTTTGCACTACCCAAATAGCATTTGGACTTCATTCTTCTTGAAATACTTCTGATTTAGATATCAAATTAAGCATACTGTGTATATTATGAATGCAATGAGATCGTCAAGACTTCTAATGCACCACTTAACAAACTCATCTTTACTTCATATTTAATCTATAAAATAAAATCTTCAGGAACGCATATTTCTAATATCATAAAAAAGAATCATTCTGCATTCATAAAGTATTCACATTTTTAAAGCATTTAATAAGAATCATCATTCCAGACAGATTTCAACTTCATCCCAACCAGCAATTTGACGTCTTGAAAAGTTCTTGAATAGTTCTTATTTAAAGGACTTCCCCATTTAAAAAAAACGGAACATCTTGAGGATATGGAATGCAATAAATGAGACGATATATTTTCGTACTTCTTAAATAACTCTTGAAAAGCTCTTTTTTTAGTTCAAAAAGGAATATTTTTGACCCCTTACGAACTCAAAAAATAAAAACATGATTTCTTACAGAGCTCATATTTTAAATGTCTTACGAAGTCAAAAAAAGACTTGTTACAGAGCTGGTATTTTGATTACTTACAAATTCAGAAAAAGGACTACTTAATTGAGATCTTTGAAAAATGAGGTCGTTAAAACATCAGAAATGGACTTAATGAAAACGCCTTAAAAAGACTTTTTTTAAAATTCTTTTTAACTTAAATCATTTTAATTTAATAAATTTAATCTTTTTAAATTTATATTCTGGTTTAAATATTAGAATCAAGCATAAACTTCCAATACTATCCTAAATGAACTCGTTTTGACTTCATATTTGTTTTGTACAATTAAGTTTTCCGGAGTTCATATTTATGGTTTCAAAAATAAATAGTTCATTATGTATTCCAGGGATTTTAAGAAGCACTTTAACCAAAACTATTGTATAGCCGATATAAAAATGTATCCGTACTCGTAACTGAAACCGATATAAAAGTTTCAGATAGTTTTGGATAGGAGTCTATATGAGGCACTTAACGACAGGTTTTTTTTATAACATTTCAGATTGAGTCATATGCGATGGTTTATGTATAGGTACTCTAAGACTTTTAAAAATGAAAACTGGACATCAATAATGTGCTAAGTGCCGAAAACAAAAAATTGAGTTAGACCTGAAAAAGCAAGCTAATATTCCATTGCCAGCGACGTATAAAGCTTGTTTTTTCGGGTCTAACTCTAACTAATTTTGGCACATAGCCCTTTATTAATGTCCAGTCTTCAAATGGTCTCCGAATTATAAATCATTATGAGGATATTTTAAGAAAAAAATCTTAAGAATTACTTCACGGGGAATTTATTTTAAGTTAGATGTCGTCTAATTAAATATTTCTGTTGAAGCATTTCTCTTCTAGCTTATTTGTATGAGTTTCATTTTCTAGCTCTATTCTGAACACATTTAATTTTTTTAATTAAAAAAAATATATTCAAAGGATTAATTTTGTCGGGAAAGGCAAGTTAAATATCTATAAATGTCAATGAAATGTAGCAACTCGTCAAAAACTTGTTTCCATCTAAAACGTCATTCAATTCCGAAACATCCTGTATAAAAGTTTTTTCTCCTAGTATATATTTTATCTGCCTTTTGGCTATATATAATTTTTAGCATCTTCTTATTCCTCTTTTCCCGATTCCTTCCCATTTCTTATTTTTCTCGAGATTGAAAATATAATTGAAATGATATTACGCGACATCAATCCATCAAATATTCAAATGGCGCTCGAACTTGCGATGATATTGAAAAAGTGGATTATAGAATAGCCAATATTCCAGGGGTTCTAAAAAGTTAATAACCTTTATATGCGTTTATGTATTTGTGAACTTGAATGAGTTATTTAACTATAGTCTTAGTTAACAGAAGATTTCAATCTTAACATTAAATGGTTCATTATTACAAATGATTGTTGAGGCACTTAAATTTTAATATGAAAATGGTTGTAATTTTGTTGGAAAACACAGGTTGCTTATTTTGCCTATCGAGGACGTTTCATTCGTCACGTAAATTTCGGGAACATAAAACAGGAAACGGAAAGTCGTCCGAAAATGGGAATGGGAAAAAAGGGTTTTTAGATAGATACTGTGTCTGTCTTTTTCTGTGGGCGAATTGGACGACACGACGTCCAAGTTCTTAGAGTCGTCTATGTGTATGATACCTATAGGATTGTACCTTCGTGTGCGTTCGATTTCATTCTCTTTCAACTCACCAATATTTGATGCGATTTCGAATATCAATTTTGTTCTGACGTTTGCACATATTGCTTATTTGATATTCGTGTGGATATTTATGGTGTCTTATTGGCAGTGTCGAGCATATTTCGTTTCGATTGCGCCACTTTTTCCCTCTTGCCACGTCTTTTTCATCGCGGAAATGTGTTACTTTTTCGAGAAAAATGTGTCGGCAAATCCGTCCGAGCCCGGATTGCAATTTCGTCCATTGGCTCTGGATAGAAGGGTGGAAAACCCTCGGTTCGGATCGGCTGTAACATACAGAGGGTGTTACACACACAGACGATTCGAGCAACTGGGGTCGATTACTTTATATTTACAATGTATGATTTTCTCATTTTCTTATAACGCGATAAAATTTATTAATACTATAAAAAATATATAAAATACAAATAAATGATGTAAAAGGAAAATTTTAATCAAAAAGAAATTCGAATTCATATTTTTTTTATTAGATTATCAAACTTTATTGATTTTTACGAAAATTTTACACCGTATTGGTTCAACCAAATATTAAAGTAAATTTCTGCGAAAATAAAATGTGATCCCTCTTTCAATGGGTACATTCAGTTATTTCCAATTGAAGTATTACTGAGTGCATGAGATTTCAATGTCAATATCAATCAACTACAATTTGAGAGATGGTTTTTGAACGAATCTTTTTATTTATGCACACAATACATTCAATTGATTTATTAATTATCTGAAGGATAAATGTCATCCATTCAATATATCTTTACATCAATGTCCATCAGAGTATTATACTTGTATATTATGCATAATATAGTGTACACCTATTACCTAATTACATATTGAGGCATAAATGTGTTTCTATTAATAATAAATACTTAAGTATCTATTGCTTTAATTAGTTATAGTTATTTAGTTTACATAAGGTAGACAAGGAAGGGCACTGTAGTATGGGAAAAGTGCACGATATTATGGTCGGTTTTCACTGCTATTCTTCAATCAATTTTGAAAAAAAAAATAATTCTGGATGCTTTTTATTGATGCTTTTCTCGTAACTAATAACTAAAAAAAATATTGAAATGTGTAGCAGTGAACGCGTTTATATACTATTTTTGAAGTTATTTTTAAAAAGAACGACTTTTATGATAAAAAAATTTGGTTTCCAATGATAAATTTATAAGCAGCAATTATTCTTTCAAAGATACAAACCTCCATTACGTAACATTTGTAAATACCCTTTTCTCCTAAAGTTATTTCGCTTAAAAAACATTCCAAGTCGTAAATAAAAGTTTATTATATTCCTAAAGGATTGTTTTATAGGTTTTCATTACATCATTTCTAAATGAATGAACGGATTTCAATGATAGTATTATGCAGATAGTTTCTCTATAAAACACTTAATTCTTAAAGAGAAATGTTTGTCGTGTAAAATTGGATGATTCCTGCAGGATAGCTATAAAAATAAAGTAGTGTGCATCACACAGAAACGAAATAAGAATAAAGGATTTTTGTAAAAAATTTGTGGACAGATTAAAGATGGCTATGTTAATAATTATCAGGATTGCCTTAAATAGATATTATATCCTCAATATTGGCTCTTTTATAAGAGCCATGCAATATATCGGCATGATTTTTTGTATAAGATTAGTTTTTGGGTCAAAAATTCCACATACTACTTTTTATCCTAAACAATGTATATTTCCTGCAGCATAGCCATTAATTGAACAACGTTTTTACTGTTTTTTATACAAAAACCAAGTATCAACATAATTTTAATATTTTAAAAAAGTTTATGAATAATTTCTGTTTAAAAATAATTAGGTAATAATAAATATATTTATTGGAACGGACAAATAATTCTTCCTGTTTTTGTAGTCAGTCTTCATTTATGAATCTAGGTGTGCAAATAATAGTAAGTTGTTGATATAGAGCAGGGGTGGGCAAATACTATTAAGCGCGGGCCAAAAGGAAATTTTCAAAATGTCTCCCGGGCCGGAAGAGTTTTTTCCCTGCCCAAAAAATTTTTTTGTCAAAAAAATAATAAAAAAGCATTTGGACAAAGAAATTTGACAGTTTATAATAGATAATAGTAAAATTAAATTGTCTTATCTAATAAAACTAGATATTTTTGAACATAGTTCAAAAAATGTTTGAAATGTTCGGTATTCAAAGCCCCGTAGAAAGCACTCAATTCGTTTGACTGAAAATTTTCTTTTAGTAAATTATTTGCCTGTAAGTCAATTAGTTCTAGTTGAATCTCAACAGGAGCTTCTTGCACATCGAAATTGAAAGGTTGACTAATTAATGATAAAAGTTTTTCAATAGCTTTGAAATCTTGGAATCTTCTTCGGAATTCAGAATGCAGGTCTTGTGTTACTGCACTATATTTAAGAAAATCAGTATTTTTCAATGATTCTCGTCGTGTTTTTAATGAGGGAAAATGATTTAGAAACGCTTAGCTATTCAGCCATTTCATACTAACAATAAGTGAAAATAATGTACTTTGTTGTAGTTTAGTTGTGAACAGAGAAACTTATTATTTTTTTGCATTAAAGAGAGCGCTTCGGCAAACTTAAAAGCACTAAAAAGTCTATTAACTTGGGAATTTGACTCGATTCTGTTGGCAATAGGTTTGGTTTCATAATATTTTATATGATCACTACGCACACTAATACTACTGTTGATTTCAACAAAATCACATAAAAGATATTTAAAAAAATTGCTTGCGGTATTTTTCAACGGGCCGGATAAAGTAAGCAAAAGGGCCGGATCCGGCCCGCGGGCCGGCTTTTTCCCACCCCTGATATAGAGTATGAACTATTAGGGACTCACCACTTGACTTTATTTTTACGCTACTTAGCTTAAATGTGGCTTTTTTTTCGTTCTACGTCTCTCAGGATATTTCTTTCATTTATCACCGCGACCAATGAGGTCTAATGTAATGTAACCCTCTGTATTAACTAGGGGAGCATCAGGCTCTTAAAGAAAGCCAGCACCTGCCATCGCTATCTCGCCAGGCGTCATGTCCGTCTAGCCGAGATGCTGCAGTCTTATTTTGAATTAATGAGGCTTAAAACAAAACCAAATTTAATTCAAATGTTAATATTCGTTAAATATTTCGGTCAAGTGAAACATTGAATTTGTAAGTTATTTCATTTCAGAGCTAAAATATTTACTTTAATTCATTCCACAAAATGTCCAGTTACTTAATTTAATGAACCCCATATACTTTTTTTTAAAATTAACTAAACTCTTGGAAATATCTTATTGTTGGATAATTATAAATAAAATTTTGTATGATCATGTCTTCTGCCAATCAATTATGTATGATCATGTACATTTTTATAAAATGTTAACTACAAAGCATATTTTTAATGATTATGGGATCTCTTTTATAAAAATAAAACCCAACAAAACATCAAACCAAATAACCAATTTGGTCTTGAAATTTATTCAATCGTTTTAAAGATGGTTTTCTTTTGATTTATAATGAAACTTATAAAAAAATAAGTACATACCTGTTATTAAACTTTTGAGTTATCGACTATCGTTTTCTGACTAACGCTGCAGATATGCTTTTAGCTAAACTAAAATTGATTTCTTACTAATTTTTGGTTTCATTTGAAATGTTTATGGAATATACTTACCCGATTTGCTGAAAAGTACCCTTTATTGTTCCACATTGTTCAACAGTTTTGGTTGAAACGGTATTATTTGCAAGTTACATTTGTCAACTCTAAGTTAAGCAGTAATTTTGTAATTGTGGCGTATAAAGTATACATAATTAATTGTATCAAATGAATGAAAAAATTACGAGAGATTCACGACTTGATTTAAAGTTTAAGCTACTTGACTTGATTAACAAACTACTTTACTTAAATTGTCTTAAAATAAAGTCAAACGCAAGTCAGATATTAATATTTAAATATCAAGTCAAGCATTGAATTTTATTTCAAAGTTTAATTAAACTCAATTCATTACACAAACTGTTCAGTTCATTGATTTGATGAATGAAATATTTTTTCTCGTGTAAAACACTTCAAATTGCAATTCTGAATTTTAATTTTACCTTTAAGAGCTTCTCAAGAATATATTTTAACCACCAATTGTTATCAACAAGTTTACGTCTTTTGTATTAACAGGTTTGTTTAAGTTTTGTTTCATATTTATTAAGGTTACATTTTGTGACGTTTATTTTACGATTTTCTCAGTTTCTTATGACACCAAAACGCTGATTTAGTATTTCTAATTTAGAAAAAGAAAAATTCTAACATACATTGTTGGAAACACGATTCGTGCATTTATACCTATACTCAAAATTAATTATTGAGGAACTTATCTTAATTTCCACTACCAGATTAGTACAATCCAAGATTTTCGATCGATCTTACGAGAAACTTCTAAAAACTTATTATTATGCAATTGGCACGTACATGCTCTTGAATTGACTTCGGCATTAGTGGTTCTTATCATACAAAACGCTTTGCATAGTGAAGATAACTACGGAAAATATTTAACACCTAAATTAATTAAAAAGTTAATCATTCCAGCTAAAGTTATTATCTAAGCATTTCCGAATGGATAGATGTATGATCACTGTACAAGGTTCATACTAAGTTTTTAATGGTAGTACCTATTTAATAACTACCAATCAGATTAATTATTCAACGAGTTGTTGTCTAAGTAGTACTTCTGGAATCGTGTAGAAACTCATAATAAAAAATTAGTTATGCTAAATTTGTCGAATATGCTCATCGGTACTTCCGATTTTAATGGTTATCTAATTGGCAATATTTAAACCGTTCTTATTTAGTACCTACTAAGTATTAGTAGGTATTAGAAATTAGTAATTATTTAATGCTTAAAAGAGATACTTCATGAATCGTAATTATTGATATATCATGAATATTTACTCCACTAATTGAAGCATGTACCTACTTACAATCAATCTCTGTATTACACAACTAATTGGTTGAATAATATTTATTTACGAGTAATCAATTTTCATAAAAAATGTTAATACCTAAAAAGAATAAATCAAAAAGATGAGTTAATTAAACATTTTTAATTGATTTTACATAAAAGCTTTTTATCGTCTATCATCTAAAATGTTTCAACTCAATTTTTTTTTTAATTTTAATTAATAATTTGATATTTAAATTGGTTGTTTTCGCTGAAATCTTTTGCATCTATCCCGTTTCGTTTTATTTTATATTACTATCGTTTTTTAATTTTCTTTATTTTCCCTATCGTTATGTAGCTGTAAGATTGTCATGACAAAGATACCGTCACTTTCGTAAAATAGTGTGCAAGTGAAACAATAAGCACACAAAGTTTTCATTTTTTTTCTTTTCTGCTCGGCAATTAGCGTTTATGAAAGGCTCATAACTAAAAGCATCGTTAATAATAACTCATTTTTAATTAAAAAAGACTGCAGTGAAAATACTTTTTCATCTCCTCTTATAGCACACACACACACACATACACAACATACACTTATATACTTGCATTCGTTTATAGAAGACCTCCTTAACTCTTAAAGAAAAAAAATGAGTTAAAAAAAGGAAGGATAAAGACGTAGTCGTAGTCGGTCTTATTAAATATCAGCTATGATGAGTCGGTATATACAATACATATACAGGATCTCTTTTCTTCATCTTCTGTATGCCCTACGCCTTCGACGTTAACAGGGGGTTGAAGTTGGTTGGAATGGGGAGTATAGAGCAAGTCACGCCAACTCTGTTGAGCGAAATATTTTTAATTAATAAAACGGTACGGCCAAGGGGATGAGGGCCATGGGTGCATTCAGGAAGTAGAGGCTCTCGGATTCGTTAGGAACTTTTTCTCTTGGTTTATCCACACGTTGCGTACGTTACAATTTATTTACTTTGTGCAAAAATAAAAAGCATGCATTTCTATTCAATTGAGTATCCAGTTATATAAAATATCAATTTTTAATTTGATCATTAGCAGTAAAGAAACTTTTAACTATCTGTATTTTTGATTGGATTTTTTAAGGCTTCTACTTTTCCTTCATATCCTAACAATAGTCAAAGTTATCAACTTGTTTAGTTTTTTAATCATCATAGTTAGAAATGAGATTTTTTAAACTCTAGGTCCTAAGAGGTGTTGTTTGAACATTATTCTAAGAAAATCTTAAGAAATTTCTATGTTTAGACAGTCGTGATATGGAGACTCAAAACACTAAAAACAAATTGAGTTTGAATTTTCATAACTTATTGTTTATATTCTTTCTCTGTGCCTGTAACCAAATCTTATTTATCATTAATTAAGTTTGCTTATGCACTAGTTACAGTGAATTAAAAGAAAATTTTTGAATTAAATATTATAACAAACAATACATAGATATACAAAAGAAAAACAAGTGGCATCAATCTGCTTATTTAAAACCACTTAGTGCACCATTTTACCGCAATATTTAACATTTCTAAATTCCTGCTGATGCCAAAAATTGTGATAAAAGTTATAAAAATAAAAAAGTTTTAATAAAAGCATTGCTATATATATAAGGATAACTTTGGCAAGTGTAGTATTGAAATCAAAGATAAAGAGTCTATTTTGATTTCAAATTAATAATTTTATGAAGCCTTTTACAAGCTTCTAATCTTCAGAAAGAACAAAACAAAGAATTTAAATGAGTTCATTGAAACGTCTTCGATATTTAAGTTCTTGATACCGACATGCTAATAGGATGTATAAAGTACTTTGAGGTTCATATTATTTTTTTTCGGCTAGACCAATCAATAAATAATATTTGTGCTTATTCAGAAAGGCAAGAGAAACGTTTTCATCAATATGTGATAAAATTGAAATAATGTTATCATTGGAACCATACATTAAGGTGTTGATATGAAGAAGTTTATATATAAGTACATAAAAAAGTATGGAAAATAAATTTTTGTTACGTTAAAATTAGGGTTTGCAACCCGGTTAAAACCAGTTTTTTAGTAAAAATCTAAAACCGAAAACCCGGTTATTCTATAAAAATAATCTTTTTTTTAACTGTATTTTATATATATATATTTTTTTTTTTGGTGTTATATATCACGACTGTCTAAACACAGAAAATTTCTGTTGGTCAATTTTATTCTTAGTTAAGATCTTAAGTCTAAGATTCAACGGGAATCGAACCCGTACCACTTGACGCAGGAAGCGGAGAGAACTACTGCCTCTAACCACTGCGCCAATAGGTGGTCCCGTATTTTATATTATTTAACATGAATTTTACAAAAGAAAACACAGTAAATAAATCATTTTAACTGGAAATTTTTCTACTAAAACAAAGAGTGCTTGAGCGTAGACATATTAATTTAGGGTCTGGCGAAGTATTTAAAAGAGCCAAATTATGCAAAAACCAAATCAATTATTTAACCGGAAGTTTCTCTGCCATATTTTTCAAAATCATAAATTTTAATCTTTGGCAGGCGATTATTAGAAAGAATGTTTCAAATTGAACCAGAACCAGAAAGTTTGGATGGTGAAGATAGTGAGATTTAAACAATACATGTGAATGAAGTGGAAATGTTGCATCAACAACTCAAAAAACCGAGAAAAGAACGAGAACTTAGAATTAATTTTAAATACCTTAATCACTGTTTAACCAACTTCGACAGATTCAGAAAGAACATTTTCTGTGTCAGGAAAATTTGCAACAAAATTGGAAGTAGTCTTGGAAATGACTCAATAAATGCATTAGTATTTCTAAAATGCTATTTCTTTCGAAAAAAGAGATAAATTACTCTTAAAACATTTTTTATCAGTTTTATTAAATTTTGAAACTTTCAAATGACCATTTTGACTGAAGTTGAATTAAAAATAAAAAAAATGTATTTTTTTGTAAATAAATACAATAAGGGTGGAGTGACTTTATATATTATAGATTTAATTTTTTTAATAACCCGGTTTTTAAACGGTTAACCAGGTTTAAGATAGGAAAAAAACCGGTTTTAACAAAAATACGGTTTTTTGCAAACCCTAGTTAAAATGTTATTCCATCTCAAAGAGCAAGCAACGTAATAGTTCTGTGACATTAACATTTTTTTTCTTTATGTAACTTTTACATTCATATTACGTAGTGTAATGTTTTATATTTTATTTTCTCTAGTATGTTTGTAACTTTTCCTCTAATAATATAGATATAGTTATAGACGTGTTATGGTATAAAAGTTTACTTGGTATGTTTAGAGTCGGGCGGGGAGCAAGGCAGCGGCACCGTGGCGGGACGTAGTGGACCTCTTGGACTATCCAGTAGCGGTCTTACGACAAGTGCCGTGTCCGCTGCGTCAAACACAGCCGGTCCAGCTGGACCTCGGGAATGCGCCGGATGCGGCAAACGCATCACGGAGCGTTTTCTTTTGAAAGCGCTCGACTTATTTTGGCACGAAGACTGCCTCAAATGCGGTTGCTGCGATTGTCGTTTGGGTGAAGTAGGGTCCACGCTTTATACAAAAGCAAATTTAATCCTCTGCAAACGTGATTATCTTAGGTAAACGAACAAAATTCATAAAAAATGCAACAAGCAACACTAATAAGTTTACCTTTTAAATAGATTATTTGGTACGACCGGATATTGTGCTGCGTGCAATAAAGTAATACCGGCATTCGAAATGGTAATGCGAGCCAAGAGCAATGTTTATCACCTAGAATGTTTCGCCTGCCAACAATGTAATCACAGGTACGAGTTTTTCGGTTCTTTATTTAAATTTAACATTGTGATAATTGAATTATATTTTTTGATTTTTACAGGTTTTGTGTTGGTGATCGATTTTATTTATGCGAAAATAAAATTTTATGCGAGTACGATTATGAAGAAAGGTTGGTTTTTGCAAATATGGCTTACAATCCGACCAGTTTAGCGCACATACGAAGGCAAGTCAGTAATTTACAGGTAGGACAATAATTATAAACGTTCTACCATTTTATTTTATTTTATCATTTGTTAGCTTTTTTGTAATTATACATTTGAAGTGAAAACTTTTAAAGATTTATTTTAGGCGATTTTTAAATGTGGAAAAAATGAATCTTGTTACTAATATGCTTATTACAAAATTTTGGAACATTGTTTATTGCTATTATTTGTTAATATTTACAAACAAGAAAAAACAATACAGCTCCATTTTTACCGATTTACACTTAATTTTACTACGATACAATAAAGGAATTATTGTAATCGGATAGTATTTTCGATTTCAACTTTTCGCCGGAAATAAACGTTTTGAAGTTCTCTTAAATCCGAAAAAGCAGTTTAAAAAAATGGTTGTGTGTCTTTATGTGACAGCGATGTCGTATCGAAAGCTTTATCCGAATTTCACTAAACTTGGAATTTTGCCTTCATACTATATTACATCTTGTTGTGTCGCGAAACTTTTGCTTGAAATCGAATAATAGAAAACCTCACTTTATTTTAAAGTTTCTTCATTTTTTTTCAAAAACGGCTCAAATGATTTTCTTTAAACTAGCTATAAATATTAGACTAATCAATGTCTACAACTTGTATTTGAAACTTTTTCCTGAGAAAATTTAATCAAAGGTGATTCCAGGGTAAAGATTGGGAGTTGGTATATACATAAAAGTTGTATGAATATAGTTCTGTTTATATAAGAATATTTATATATTCAATTTATAATTTAATCATTAATCATTTGTGGGTTTTATTTATATTTTTTACCCTACAGCGAGTTTCATGTAAAAGAAAGTTCTGCTACTTGTCACAGCAGATATTTTCATATCAACGTGAAGTGTTTAAAACGCTGAATCGAATGATGCTAACATTTTTGAAAATAATAATAGTCTAAGCATCTATTACTAAAATAAAAAATTATAGGCACTAAAGTAAAAAAAAATAGATGTAAAAGAATTGTGGAAAAAATCCGTTAATTCTACTTAATTTTAACATTGGTAAACCCCTCTTTATTTACTTTACTGTTTACTGTAATTTACTGCATAATATAAAAGCTAATTGTTTTAATTTTGATGTATATTTTTTAAGATTGAATCAACTATACGGTTATTACTTAGCAACTAGCAAATCCGAAAGCTCATGAAAAAATCTTGAACTTTCATTAAGATTCAACCCTGCAATCACTAGCGTATAAGGGCACAGTCTTATCAACCTTGCCACTAAGTAGACCCTATGAAGACTTATTAAATTTAAAAAAAACGTTCTTTACTCTCCTAGAAATCTTTTAAAAATGAAGCTATACTACTTTCAATGGATATAAGTATTTCATAGTGACTTAAAAATTGTCTTACTGGCATTGTATAACAAATTTATATTTGTTCAAAAATATTGTAGCAAAACTAAAATTTTTCTGAAATTCCAACATTTATCGGCTTTGAGTGGCAATCAGTCTACTGATAATACTTTTAATTTACAAATTATGAAATTTTATTTTTTGATGCTACATTAATTCGAATATCTAAAAGAGAACCACTGTCATTTCATATTTTTAAGTTTTCACTTCAAGCGACAGTCTTCAATGACTATCCACATATAATTTATTGACTTTTTTTTTAATAAAAATAATTGAAAAATAATCTTTATAGCCGGCGACCGCAGACCACGTAGAAAACGTTGGAAATATGATACAACCCCAATGTCCTGGTGATGATTTGGTTATGACAATTACAACACAGTCGACTACTGTTGGTGGTTATCCTGAAAAGGGACAACTTTTGTCGCCAACAATGCCACGGTCCCTTGGATTTACGTCGACGTCAAGCAGGTGTCGGGATGACGGCTCCAGCGGTTATGGAAGTCCAGATTCTGATACGTTGGATACCACCGCAAACGTTACGTTTCCTTGACAACAAGTTTCATCTTACACGAACAAAAGGCGTAGATTTCAACCGCACGTCAGTGTTGGTTTTGGTGCGCGAACTAATTTATAAACAGACAATCATCCATTTCGATGCAAAATCGTTAAGACATTTGATCTTATGAGATTTAAAAAAAAACAGACACACACATCTCTTTTTCTGATGATAAAGAAAAGTAAATTTTTGTCGTAAGAAACTAGTCGGTTTACCAAAAAAAAAAAAAAATAATAAACTTGAAAATATTGTTTTATAATATTTAAATATAAATAAAATGTATACGAAAAAATATGTATGACGAAAATTATTTAAAACTCTTGTACATAAGTTTTATTATTTTAAAAGTAAACGTTGTATAAAAAGATTATTACTATTATGAAAAATGAATAAAAGATGCTTTATTTTATTTTCCCCCCTTTGTCAAATCTAATTTTAAAAAAAATATTTATTATAAACGTTGGTGAAATAAATTTTTTCTTGGAATTTGATGAATTATTTTTTAACTTACCCTAACTTATTCGAAACGTATGCATGTATTTAGATTTAATAGTATAGAATCTACAGTTATTGTTTTATTTGAAACCCTCTTTTATTCAAAACTAGAGCTGGCTATGCTTTTATAGCTATATATGCTATTATTTTGGGTGGAAATTTAGTGTAGAGCTTCTGGGTTTCCTATATTTGAATTTAAAGTAGACCCTGTCATTATTACAGATATCGTAATTAGGTTTTTCCAATCCTTTTATCGTCACAGTGCCGAGAATTACGTCAGGATGGGACCCGGCACAAGTTTTCCCAATCACAACTGTGCTTTTTTAAATTTCTAAGAAGACAAGATCTGCATTGAAATAAAATCATTCGAAAATTAATGAATATTATTTGTTTACGATGGGAATAACAATATGAACCGTTAAGAAAACATTCCATTAATTTTTCCAGGATGTTCAAGTTCGTAGTTCATCATACAGTTCTTATAATAAATTTTTTCAATAAACTAAAAACTCTCCTCTCTTATTTTTTCTTTATTTTCCTAAAATTGGGTCCATTTAAAACGAAGAAATGGTTTGTTTTTCTTTTAATGAAAGATTTCTTAATCGTAATCCTTAAAACTTTTTAACTATATGACTTTTGGATTCAAGACTATCATCGTTTGTCATCATATTAATGTACATCAACTCTTACAGTCTCACTCCCAAAAACATCATAAAAATGCAAATCTCGAAAATGGTTAACTGTATGAACATTTGCTTAGTACCAAACTTGTAGTAAACTAGTAAACTTTCTGTTTTACAACTTTGATCTGAAATAATAGTAAAATATCCAAAAACTTAGGAAACGAGATAGTGAAAGTTTAACAATCGAATATATGATTTAAAAGGTACTCTTACAAAACATTTTTCCATTTACTTTACCAAATGAATCTTTGCAATAGTTCTTTCTTTCTCAGTTTGAGATGGAAGTAAAGATTTTATATTTAAAATAGCTTTATGAAGGATAATTCACTTACTTAACGCCTGCTGTCAATACTTCCTGAAAAAAATTTAACAAAATAAGTTAACACTTCAGGCCTACGAGTATAAATCTCTGGCTATGAAAAGAAAAACTACAAGCCACCGTACTACAACAAACAGGACAATTTCAGCAGTAGATATAAAATTAAAGTGAAATAAAAATAGCGGACAAATAATAATTTATATTCTAAAAATTTCCTTCAATTCTTAACTAACGCAGTAAGAAATTACAAAAGTAGAGGTTCTTTATTTGTAAGTAAATTCATAATTGAAAATTTATAATTTAAGAAAATTGATAATTTAGGAATGAAACATATATAAATAACATTTTCAAATTGCATAATTTTATTTTCACTTATTTAGTCTCCAGCGTGTCTATCAGTCAACTTTGTTACTATTATATTTTATGAAGTTCTCTGCCATCTGGGACCTCACGACTATTTAGGGGTTCACAACTGGGACCTAACACGACTGATGCCATTAGCAACTAGGGCCGTAGAGAATTGGAACCATTAGCAAATGGGACCATTAAAAATGGAACTACAAACTGTGTTCTATGCAAATGATTGTTACAAATAGAACAATACAATTGAAAATATTTAGAATTATTATACTTTGCTATTATTCTAAAATATTTCAATTTCTCGGTCATATTTTAATAGTTTTATACAGCTACAGCTACTTTAAGATCGAAATTGACAGTTACGTACCTGCGATGAAATTTAAGCCCCAAACAATAATATTATTGCATTATCATTACAACAATCACAATTAAACAAGCATATTCTTGTATCTGGATTCAGATTTTCTTAGAAAAAGCAATATATTTAATAATTAGCAAATAGTAGCAGTTGTTAATGGTCCTAGTTGTGATGGGCCTGAATTATTTTCGTCTGATTTCAATCGTCTGGTTACTATTTCATCTATATCGAGATAAGACCCTCAGTTAATCTCAGACACTTTCAAACCTAAATTTTTGCAATATTTAAGAAGTTAAAAGATTCTTAAAACAAAAAGCAAGATATTTTTTAATTATATTATATTACATTTATTATGCATCATATAATATTTAAATTACAAACACATAAGATACAGGAAAAACATCAGTCAAATGAAAAATTTGTTTGTTTGATAAACACTGGTTAACGTTTTTGTTTGTTTTTTTCTAACATCTATATAAAGTTTTCTTCATTGGTAAATGATTACTTCTACTCGGTCCAAGTAAATTACTTTTATAAGAGCAGATCGGCAGTGTTACGCAAAGCCCACAGGGAGAAATCTGACTATTATTCTTGATACATTTGAAAAATTTCTTTCGACTGATCAGACTTTGAGCGTCTGATAAAAAATGTTGAGCATATTTTTACCCATGAAATAAGAGGAAAACATGAAAGCATGTTCAATTTTTATTTACATAAATGGTATCATCAAAAAGTGGTTATTTTAGTTTTGTTTTTTTTTTTTGGAAATAGTTTCTACTAGAGAATTAGTACGATTATGATTTTTGATTTTACATTGAGATATTTTTACTAGATACATCAAGCTCATTTGCAGTTTATATAATGAACAGAGTTTAAAATTTTATTAATTACATTCAAGAATGGAACTCTAGTGGCTTAAATTTTGGTAATTTTTTTATGGGAACGGATAATACAGTCTTATGTTATTAATGGTGAGTCTTTGTATTTTTTTTTTCAATGAATATCGATATTTATCTATTTACTAAAAAAAAAAACCTCTAGTGTTCCATTTTATAAATTTGGTTATTAGAATTAGAAGTTATTTAATTAACATTTATATTACGTTTTGGATATTTTAAACACACATTTTTTTTTAATTAAATATTTGTTATTTGAATGATTAACAAGAGTTAATTTTTTTTTTCTCTAAACCTTTACATTAAATAATTTCAAGCGTTCTAATCGAACGAAAATGGACCTTGCCGGATTAATCATTGAAATTATTTGCTTGAGCGTTGAATCTTACATTGAAACATTTTGACATTTATTTGAGCATAGATTCAAGTGATCGGTTGCAGTTTAGCGTATGAATAAAAGAAAACAAAACAAATTTCAATGCCTCAATAATTTAATACAAGAGCAATGAAAACTATTCGTTGAACACTGAATTTTCGATTTAAAATGCTAAATGATTTGAACTTACAAAATATATTTCTTAAGTCTATTAAATGCTTGATTAAATTTTGTATAAATTTTATGAGTAAATAACGATAATTTCTCTTACTAGGAAATCGCTATATCTATACTATTTTCAAGAGTAATTTGCTTTCTTTACTTTTCATTCATTTACACTAAAACCATTTTCATATACGATGTATTTTACTTAAATAAATTTGATGCAAAAAGTAAAATTATCACAAATTGGAAAATTAATGGAGACGTGAATTTTGAAGTGTTTTATTTGTTTGGTTTTTCATTTTAGTCAGATTCAGACTTAATTTATTGAGTTTTCTTAAATTTTCCAAGAAATATCTATTTGTAACTCGTATAGTATTTGTTTTTATAAATATTCCATATAATAATGTAACAGTAATTACTATTTTTATTTTTTTTTTAAATTTTATTCACACGACAAAGAGTAAAGAGAAACAGTAGTTACAAATACACTATTTTTGTAATTAAATATTGAATTAATTGAATACAGAATGGACAAAATGAATTTAAAAAATAAATAATCATTTAAATTCTACAAATCTAATTTGAATATAATTTATTTAATATATATATTTTTATATTATTATCCATTCGAAACAATAATTTATTTTTAATCACATTTTATTTATTTCTTAATATTGGTTTTTTTTTTCTTTAAATATAAGTACTTTATTTTAGTTTTAAATATTTTTGGAAAACATTTTTTTTTATTTTGGTTATTCTTAAAGTTAGAGATATTTGGAAATGATTTCATTACATACATTGTTAATATAATACATACAAGCAAAATTATTTTGCCTCAGAAATATATTTCTGATTACTTGTCAGAGGTAGCGATGGTGAAGTATTTTCCAAAAAGAAATTTTGCATTTTACTTTGTACGTACCAACAACATGTGTGATTTAATTACGTTTTACAGTTATATAATTTTCAAAGAGATATTTTGAAAATATGGTCCACATAATTATATTTTTTAAAGACAGAGAAGTGGCTGCTGTTCTTCTGGGTAAAGTTTCAAAAAAATGTTTCATACAAAAGACCAGTCCATGAAATTGTTCATCTTAAGTGTGTAATTTTGACTAATAAAAACGTTTATAAAAGTAGATAAAAATACAAAAGTTTAAGGGATTTCTTTTTAGTTGAATTATTTCCATTTTGTTAAAACTAGGGTAGATTTTCGATTATTTTTTTTTCTCAAAAAGATCTTAGTCTATTTGGTTGTAGATTTTATAAATTTTGAGTGTCAATTTGAAGTCTTATTTGTGATTTCACTGGTATTTTTTTAACGCGTCTCTAATTGACTCTCAGTCTATATTTCACCTGTTTACTTATCCAAAACGTTTCAATTCTTAAAATATGATAACTACAAGCGCCTACATCAAACCCAAGCCTTAATTATCAATTCAAAGCTTTAAAATTCATGTAAATCTTACATCATTCTAATTAAAACCCAGATAATTCACGTTCATTAATTTGTAGATCTCGAATTTCGTTTTTTTTTTAATCGCCATATAAAAATGGTATAAAAGCTAAAAATTCAATTTACTTTCGTAAAATCGCTTTATAAAGAGTCATGAAAAATAAACGTTTGCTTCCTGATTCAATATTTGTATCGTTATTAAAGTCTTATCAAAAAAATTAATACTAATGACGAAATAAATAGTGCACTACTAATACGTCATTGCGTTTTCATTTAAGACAAGTGACCCACTAATAACACCCTAATGGGTCTTTACTAATATTTTTTTTGTCGTAAAGTGATACTCGAATCGATTAAATCAATCTTAACGACTAACTTTCTTATTTTGCTGTAATGAATATATCCATAATAATCGTTTATTATTCAATTAATTTCTAGGTATAAACAATTTGTCAGAATAAATAATTTCTTATAAATAATATCATCTCTTTTCAATATTATATAGATTTTATATTCTACGTGATGTTTTGGTAAATATATTATTATATTAATGAGATTTTTTCAAATTTAACTTTGGCATTTTAAAACACAATATGTGTTGAGTACATTGCAAATTTTTATTTTGGACTTTTAAAAACTTTTTTTTTTTTAATTAAAAAAGATAAAAATAATTACACCTATTATGTTATAACAGCGATTAACTTAAGTATTCCCATTTATCAAAAATTTAAATAAATTTATCAATAAAAGTAACACATTTAAGTATACAAAATTATTACAACGGTACAATAATCTTTCCAAAAAATCCTTACTGACTGCAATTTCATTTCCCTTTATTTTGTTATTTTCCTTCTTCGTAGATTGGAAGAATATATAATTATGATTGCCTTCATAAAGTGCTTTTATATATTTGTATAAAGATTTGTGTCATCATTTGGTTTCTTTTGTTTTTTTTTTTTTACTTCTTTTCAGTTTATTCAAGTCGAGCTTTGTAACTTGTTTTCCATATTTCAGCGAGCGTAATCGCAGCGTGGAATCGATGGAAAATGCATAGTGGCAATGTGACGCGTTGAATGATTGACCAAATTGCAAATCCATAAAAGTCTAGTTGCACGGGATTTGCTTCAACCTTTTGCCCCTCGAACGTGTAGATGATAAACATCGTTACGTTACAAATCAATAAGAATGTGACGACTTGGCGTCCGGGCTTGGAACGGTCGTGCTCTGGAAGATGGACTCGACGACGTGCCACGTCAGCGATAAATAATAACTGTAGCACCACCTTTTTAACCAAATTAATACATTATATATTTGTTTTTATAAGAACAAATATCAACTAGGGGAATTGGAGTATGAGGGCTGAAAACTATTCTGATAGATTTTTTTTATGATCTCTTCAATAAATAGTAAATATTATCATCATATAAGTATATAAATATGCAGTTTGGTTCCTAAGAAATTTTGTCCCGAACATAAATCGAAATTTTTGTATGTACCTTGTAGTATTTGCCTGAATTTGAGATGTTGGGTTATTGCAAGTATTATTTCCAATATAAATCACTACTTTTGAAATAGTTTTAAATTAAGAAACAATGGACTTCAACCATCATTAAAGGGGCATATAAGGCAAAATCGCAATTTACTTATACCAATGAATTTCAATTGAAGTTATTGTAGTGGTAGGTCATCGTGTCTTGTAATGTTAGTTATAGGGTAGGGATACGCTTTTCAAGCATTTGCAAAAAGTAAATTGTACGTAAAATCTTTTCAGACATCTTATATACAAGTTTTTTCATAGTTGAATACAGTTTTTTTAGATATCAGTGGCTCCGAAAAAGAAGAAAACTATGATGAAATTTGAATCTCCATTCAATCCTTCATCAACTGCCACACAGGGAATTTCTGGTTCAACCTTATTTGTCAGAAATCAGAATAGGAAAAAAAACTAATTCCATTTATTCCAGTAAAATCACCTGAGTCCAATAAGAAATTCTCAGAATTTTTCAATGCGCAAAAGTCTGTAGATTTTTAAATCGCGATATCTCGAAAAACGTCAAAATGGATTAAAGTGATTTTACTAAGAAACTGTAGACTAAACCTCTCAAAAGATTTAAATGGAGCACACATCAATATTGTGACAGCCAAGCAGCGTTAAAGGCACTGTCATCTAAGACGATGAAGTGTAAGCTCGTTTGGCAATGTTCACAAACACTGAGGGAGCTAGCAGCTTTTAACAAAGTCTACCTATGGTAAGCTCCAGGACATGAGGGTATAGAGGGCAATAAAAAGGCTGAACCTTTTTGTGGAATCACAAAAAGTAGAATCAAAAACGCTTTTCTGGCTTGGGAGATCAAAAACAAGACCTCGTACTGGAGGAATACTCTGGGGCATAGACAAGCTAAAAAATTCATAAAGTACTCCAAGAAGAGAACTCAGGACATATTGTCACTCGGCAAAAGGGATGTAAGGCCACTGTACGATCTTCACAAGATCGGTAAAGCCGACACTAGCCTATGTCATCTCTGCTGGAAAGCGACAGAAACGGCGGAACACATTTTGTGCTCCTGTGAGGCAGCTTTCAAAAGAAGACTGCAGCATCTCGGAGAGACGGACATGACGCCTGGCGAGATAGCAACGGCAACCCCTAGGCAGGTGCTGGCTTTCTTTAAAAGCGTCGAGCTCCCCTAGTAAACACAGAGGGTCACATCACAATAGACCTCCTTGGTCGCAGTGATACAAGTAAGGAATATCCTAAGATCCGCAATACGGAAAAAAAGGAACAACAGATATATTGATTAATATATTTTATCTTTATTTGCTAAAACGGTTTATCTTACACCTAATTGTAAGGAGACACTGAGTGGTATTGTTGGTTGATTGTTAATTGTGGTAGAAATAATGTCTAGTACCACTTAATTGCTTTTGCGTGGATAATTCGCTAATCCATTTGTTCAACTTGTATACAAGGTGCCTTAAAAGATTTCACGACCAATTTTCCGATTTTCCCACAAATGCTTACATGCGTGTCCTATTCTTTTAATCATTATAACAGGATATAATTACCTACCACTAAATAAGTTTTATTGAATTTCATTGATAGCAGATCGCGACCTCTCCTTAGATTAGCAGAAATTGCTTAATCGTTACAATTTTTTCACATTTCTGAACATCAAAAAGCGTGAGCTAACACAAATGCAACACTTTATTTTTCTTTATTTTGACATGGAGCGTTAATTTCTTAATAACACAACATTTGATCAAATATTGGAAAAAAATGTGTATTTCACTATGGTCCCGTTGTTACTTTGTCGAAACGGCGACTCTTTTGGTGAATCTTTGTGGTTCTATAGTGATTCTTTTAAGCACATTTAAAAATAAATATTAGTTTTTAAATTAATAATTATTATCTATAAAATACTAAATTCAAATATATTTTGCGTATAGTTGATATTGAATATAATTTTAATTCAGGGAAACCCGTTTTTAACGGGGAGAGTGTACTTGTAGTTTGCTTTGAGGTAGCTTGGTTTGACAATTTTTTTATTTTATTTTTCTGTTATTTAAGGTCGCAACAACTACTATGGTTATTAGTGGCCGGTTAGTGGCGGAACTACCATATCTCTTGACCCCGCTGCGGGGGCCCGAAAATTTTGAGAAGATTAGTACTAGTGGTGCTGCAGAGATGGTGCAGTAAAAAAGAGAAATTGAAAAAGGAACAGGAACGTTTAGCAAAAATTACAAAATTGTCCCGTTTTCTTAAATCGATTGCTACGATCACAGAAAATCAAAGTACTTCTAAAGATGAACAGGTGTTTGAACAAGTTTATAGCAAAAAAAATTAATCCAACTCACTTAAAATTAAAAAATCAAGGTACTACACCTTGAGATGAAGGGCAATTTGAACATGCTGATAGCAGAAGCCGTACGGAAATTGACCAAGATGTTACGAATAAGGATATTAAGGAACTGTCGTTATTTATAACAATGCTAATTTTCAAAACAAAATATTACACCTGATAGGAAAAGAATGATAATATCTGCTAAATCCTCTAAACCTCAGGGGCCTTTTAAGAAGGTCCTTTCGCAAGAAAATCGGTGCTGAATTAAAATATGGGACGCTAGATACAAAAAGCAAAAATTCATATAAGGTTGGGAGCCGATTTACTTTTTTTGCGGGGGGGGGGGCTAAAATTTGTAGTTCCGCAACTTTAGTGGCTAAAAAATCTATAAAAATAAATTATCTAACTATTTTTTTATTTTTCTTATGACATATTTAACACACTTAATAGTGAATAAATTAAACATCTTCATTACTAAGGACTGCTTTTAAGCTGTTTATGCATTAAAATCTTCAGAAATGTTGAATTAAGAGAAAAATTTGTAATTATTTAAATTTAAAATAATTTATATCTTAAACATTTTTCATATACTTACTTAGTAATTTAGCAGATAATTTAAATTGTTTACTACGCGTTCGCGTTAATCTTGCGTTAAAGCATTAATGCCTCTCTTTTACTTACGAGCTATTACGTGCTTTGCATGCTCCCTTCGTTGTAAGTGATTGTCCTTAAAATATCTGCTAAAGTATAACGTTTATGAAAACACTTTAAGATTCAAACGTTATTAAGTTATATTAAAAAACCAACTACCTCCAATTTACCAATTCGATATCTTTCTCTAAATTCAAAATTTTTGGAGTTTTTGACGCCTAAGTAAGACATGCACCTATATTGTAAAATAATTTTACGCGCGTAATAAACCATTAAAACAGTCCTCAATAATGAAACATTTTTAATTCTTTACTACACAATTTAATAAGTATATCATAGTGAATATATAAATTAATTTCTTTAATTTCAAATGGTTTATTTTCATTGATTTTTAAAGCCGTTAAAATTGATAGAAATAGCAATTTTTTAACTTTAGTTTTTTTTAGCTAGAACTTTTTAAATGTTAATTTTATTAAGCCCTTTTATTTGTATTAAAGAAGGAAATTAAAAAAAATGCTTGATTTGATTATGAAAATAATTTAGGTAGTCCTAAACAATATCAGACCAAGATGCCCAAGATGGTAAACTTTATTATATAATATTAAGTACATATTGAAGACGTTCGGAAAAAACTCCTTTGGAATAGTTTTGTTCGGCACTCATACATCGATTCCTTTTAAATTAAACATTCTTACCTGTGTAATCGCTACAATTCCAGTAACCATAACAAGAAGATTTGGCTCGTGTGTGTATGCATTCAATGACCCAGCGATCACACTGAAGACAGCATAGATGAACAATCCAAACGCCGAGATGCGTAGCAAAATATCGTTCAAATCACTCTGCTCTTCGGAACGGAACTTCAAATTTTTAACCCTGTAATCGTAGACGGACCTCAACTTGCTAGATCTGATTGTATGACGCGTAGCGTGTGTAGTTGTGTCGTTTGCACCGAGCATGAGTGAATCGTGATAATATAAATGAAAATATAAAAGGCTCAAATAAAATACTATGCAAAAATAATAATAAATATAAGAAAATAGAAGAAGCTTACTTAATACGAGAAGAACAAGCCAAACTAGGCGAAAAATCATGTGTTAATGGTTAGTGTAGCTTTGCACTAAGAAAATGGATGCAACGACAAGAAAAATCAACTCACCTTATGAATCCAATGATAATCGCTAATATGCTCAAAATCATAAGCGCGCAATGAGAAACATCAGCCAAATAGATGGCAAGTAAACTTAGTTCTGGATGATGGATCAAAACGAAGAATAATATCAAGCAAATAAGCGATCCGACAAGAAGCCACAAACCGAAGAAAAGTCCCTTTGAAGCTCCCACACAGTCAACGCGGCCTTGTTGAGCGTGAGCCATGGCGACTGCACGACGTGATAACATCACCTCCAAACGATGTTCTAAATCTTCCTCACTCACATATCTATTAAAAAAAATGGTATGTAGATAAAAAATCATAGCAAAGCCATTTCAGAACCCCAATAACTTTCTTATTTTCACTAACTATCTCTTACTGATAACTGACTATCCTAAACGCAAATATACTAATTTTGTCCTAGAATCTAAAGAAGTTTCACTTCAAAATGTTTTTGAATCGATAATAAAAAACTCATATTACATTTTGTCTGAACTCACCTTGGATTGCGTCCAATGTTTTTCCACATTACATATATAACGGCAGCTCCAATTAATGAATATTCAATGATAAATGGATAAAGATAAGGAGCCGAATCCTGCACAAATGTTCCCATGATATTGACGCGTCCGCAACTTGTCCCATTGGCGCTTAGTGTATCATTGTTGCTGACTAAAGCCGCGGGAAGAATATCATTGAACAAAGTTTCATTCTGTTGTTGCCATTGATCTAAAAAAAATCTGTCATTTCTTGAAAATTATTTTAAACCAATCAATTTACCTCCTGCTTGATAGTTATTGACGTTTTCAAATCGATTAAAGATGCTTTGAATGGTTGTCGAAATGGCCGGAGCCACCCATTCAGTCGTTGTTGTGGTTGAAGGAGTTGTCGGAATAGTTGTTGATTCGGTCGTAAATTCAGTAGTTGGAATTAAAGTAGTTGGGAATGCTGTAGTAGTGGCTGAAATTTGAAAAGCAAATAAATAAATCATAATTTCAAATAGCTGTTTAATACTTACTTGTAGTTGTAGTTGTTGGTAAAAGTCGTTCACCATAAGGAGGTAAATTTGTTGATGTCGTTGTAGTGCTGGGCATTACTTGAGCAGCTAAAGCAGCAAAAGAACGAGCCGTTGAACGTAGAGTTCGTCCGAGAGTTGTAGTTGCGATTGTAGACGTGGAAATGTGCAAAGATTCTGGTTCTGGCATGTGGTATCCCCCTTTTTCAGTTCCAAGTATCTTTCCAGCGTTTAGGAGAGTGTGTTGACGAATGCTTTCTGTTTTTATTAGGAAAAATATATTTTAGTATTTGCAAAAAAAATGTCTCAATCATAACACTTACCGGCAAAAAGACCATCATTTGGATTTGCTGGTGTTCGTTGATGGTAGAGTGTAATTTCTTTCAGATACTCGAGCACAAGGGTTCGAATCCAAACACAAATATTTGTTGCGCAAATATGCATCAATCCAAAGCGAGCGATTACTTTGAATCGGAGAATATTAATCTAAAAATATATTTAAAGGTGTAGAGTGCAGTTACTAATCAAATATATGGGTTCATATGGAAAAAGTATGTATGTATATAATAAATGATTGTTAATAAAATATATTTTATGATTTATTATGACTAAGGATTCAAAGTAGTTAGACATGCTTTCAAATGCTTGATATTTTGGCTTGTAAATGAAAACAGCTTATGAAGTCAATGTTTGACTTGATTTGGCGTTAAAATATTAATCTTTGACTCTAGTTTGACACGATTTTAAGTCAAATTTAGGCCAATTAGGTTCAAAATCAAGTCAAGTAATTAATCTTTAATTAAAATATATCCAAAGGATATGGTGTAGATTTAATCAAAAATTGATTTTTTTTTTCTAAAATTTACAAAAAAGTTATCAGAGGAGTTAGAAATTGGTAGGAACATGTCATTTTTATTTCAAAAAGTCCCAAAAATAACTACAAGTATGTTAAAACTGCAAATATACAGTTTCAGGAGGTAAACGAATTTAGAGAAGTACCTATAATCTATACCTTCCTTCCTAATTAAAATTCTTAAAACTACACACACACACTTTTGGAGTCGTAAAAAGGCAATATTCAACGAGAAGTTCTATTAATTATTTCAGTAACAGTCATAATATACTTCAGACTTTTAATTAAGTAAAATCACTAGAAATTTACTCGGTCAACAAATAATCTGATAAAATATAATTATAAAAGTTCAGTTTCAATTCAGGACGTGTCGCATATAGTTGAAGTACAACTACAAGCGGCAAGCCTGGATTAAAACTGAACTTTTATAATTATATTTTATCAGATTATATGTTGACCGAGTAAGTTTCTAATGATTGATAATTAAAAAGTTTCAACTAAATATTGGATTAAAAACATACCCGTGAATTAAGGAAGATGAAATACATTTGCATGAATGTAAAGAGCATTTGTAAAATTGGATTAACGACACGTAAAATCTCGTAACATGGCGATGTAAAGGGCACCTCGAACTCCGAACCCAGTTCCAGTCCATTGTAAATCATCGTTCCCAAACCAAATGCTGGAATAAATAACTGACCGGTTACAATTTGCCAACGTTTAGATTTTTTTTTTTCGATTTTTCTTACCAATAGCTCCAATTCGTAGGAAAAAGCTTCCATGACTGCTGTCGTTTTGGGTAGTTTTACGTCGTCGTGGTCGAGCCACAGCAGCTTCCAAATCAATGGAATCCTGCGAGTCAATAACAGGAATTGCGTCGTCAGACACATCAAAATTGTTGGAAGGTTTTTGCGATTCGTCAAAAACACCCAAACTGTTTCTAGCACTTGGTTGCAGCGAATTTGGCGCATTCAAATTTACATCAACAACAAACTCGGTATTAGGACGATAGGTATTTTTCTGGATTAAGGAAATGATAAAAATAAATAAAAAATGATAAAAATTAACTGGTAAATAAATAAAATGTATAAATTTGTTTCATTCGTTTAGTCAACTGAGAAATTTGTTAGTCATACTGGAAATATTGCTTTAAAAACATTGAAGTTGGTCTTGTAAAAAAGTTTTTTTTTTTAACTTTTTGAAAATTTCTGCAATTTCTTCGCTGTGATTGTTTGATAAAAATTTTGTTTTTTTAAAATAAAATTAAAAGGATCATTCTTTTATATTAGCCTCCCAATTGACATGATAATTTTTTCTTTAAAATCTATAATCTTCTTGGTCATCGTTTGTTTAGCATGATTGACGTTTTTTCGAGATTTAAAAATATCTGCTGCGAGGTGTCACAGTACTTTATTTTACTTTCATTTATGAAACTCGCTATTGGTTAAAAGAAATTTAAGCACTTTATAACTATACAGTATACATCTAAACAGAACTATAATTTGCATACAACCTTATTATTGTATTTATACTAATTCCCAAGCTTCACCCCAGAACCGTCCTTATTCGAATTTTCCCAGGAAAAAGTTTCAAATAAAAGTTGTAGCCATTTATGAGTCGAAGATAGTAAGTTTAAAGAAAATCGTTCGAGCTGTTTTCAAAAAAAATTGAAAAAGCTCAAAAATTCCTAGAATAAAGTGGAGCTTTCGGTTAACCGATTTCAACCAAAGGCTTCTTGCAAAACTAGGTATAATATGGAGGCCAGATTTCAAGTTTGGTGAATTTCTGATAAAGTTTTCGATACGATATGGCTGTCACACACTTTTTTGGACTCAGGGGAACTCGAATTTCCAGTGAAAGCTCGAATTCGAAAATTCGACCCGATTACAATACTCTTTACTTTACTATACAGTAGTAAAAGAAAGTAAAAATGTTTATACATATAGGATTTATTCAAAATTTACAATCGATTAACGCTTTATGTACAAAAAGAAGAACTTTAAAATCATCCACTGTAAGCAATAGGACAATATTTAAACATTTTATTAAAAAATCTTAACATATAATATACATTAAGTCTAGCTCAATTAAAAAATTGGAAAAATAAAAATTTCGTTCATTTATATTTTGTAGTTAAAGTTTAGATCGCTGGACAGTTTTAGCCACGTAAGGCAGAAGATAACAATCAAAATTAGTAAAAACCTTGGTTTGGAACCTTTAAAGGCCTATAGAAAAGTTTTTATTCTCTTTGATATCAAACAAACGTCAATTAAGATTGAACAAACGATGGTTAATAAAAATTCATCGGTTTGATTAGTTAAGGGAAAAATTCGTTTTTTTTTTAAATAAAAATTAAAAAAAAACAAATTTTCCAATTACTTAAAACATTTTCAACAGGTTAAAAAAATATTTTATGTAGTGCCAACCCCACTGAACACACAACTTTACACTACGTAACAACGGTACATTGTGACGTTGTGTGGTAAGGTGTTAAAAGTTAGATTAATTTAAAAAAATTTTAAAAATAAAAATTAATAATGAAATGATTGGATTGTTAGATAGGAAAATGATCGAGCAATAGTAAATTTAAAAAAAAAATTTAAGCCGAGCGAGCAGGCGGGCAGATAAAGCAGCTGCGGACGTTGAGATCTTACCTTTTTGGAAACTTTGTCACCTACAAGTCCCAGTAATGCATTTTGTTCCCGTGCCTCGGCCAGCTTTTCTTGCATTTGCTGTATCTGCTCCTGCTGCTCTTTAAGCCTCACAACATCGCGCTTCTTACGAGGATAGACCTCCAACTAAATGCATGCATTTACAACAAGTGTATTCTTGCAGGCAACAATAATCTTCTATTTTTTCCAAACTTTAAATGTAACTCAAAAAAGCCGACGGTATCAAAAAAAAATCTTATGAGAAATTATAAAAAAATATCTAAAATAGTTAAAGCAAAATTCAATCTCTACTTCTGATTAACTTATATATTTTTGGATTTGGATAACTGGAATATTAAATTTTTGGATAAAAATAACTGAAATTTTCACATTACTTGCTTATAACTTACACGTTATGTGAAAAAGTTTGAGAAACGACTTTTAAGTGTCAACCATTTGCAAATTTTTTTAATTCTTATTGTATCTGAAATGTCATCAGTTGATTATTATCTGAGTGTCATTACCTGATTAATAAGATATTTAATAAAAATGTTATTTTCTAAATTATTTTCAATATAATCTTTAATTTCAAGATACAAGAGCAGTTTCAAAAGTAAGATTTTTAATTAACGAAAACTATTTTTTTAGTAAAGTTTGCATTATTTATGAGTTTGAACAGTTAATTATTTTTTACTTATTTACTTAGTAATCATGAAGCAAGAAATCATGAAAATTTTAAGTATTCACTGAAATATTATACTTTTACAGTAAGTACTTAGACAAAATCTCGAAAAACAAATCCTCTTCTGATCTACACTAATATCCTAAAATAAGTTAATTTTATAAGTTGATAATAAAATTGAAAAATAAAGAATCCTTTTGGCAACAACAAGTAGGTACATAGCAAACAAACCTCGAGCAAAACTAAATATTTATTATTAACATAATAATATAAGAGCTAACTCAAGATAATAAATATATATTATCAACTTTTTTAGTTATCTGTTAAAAGTTTGAATTATATTTATGTCAAATTAGAGTCCCATTCACTGAAACAGAATTTCATTTGCATCTATTCAGCGGTTTCACCATGAAAAACTAATATTCTCCCACAGGAATCATTAATTTTTCAGAGATAAAATAGTTTTTTCATTGCTTGACCGTAAACCAAAACTGTACAAAAACGAGTCGTATTTGTTGGTTCATTCCATATTCAAGGTTTATTAAACATATTTTTTGTGCATTAGAATCCTGCTGGAACCATGTATTTTCTTGATATAAACATTGGCATAGGCAATCTTAGATCTTTTAAATTTTTTTTGAGTATTCCACTCATGAGCAAGTCCTTTAAATAAACCAATACAAAAAACATGTCATTCGATTCTTCCTTTTTGTGTTATTTATTTATTTTATATTTTATAGGTATCTTGCTATGTATGTGATTAACCTGCTGTGTATGAAACTAGGTACATATGTATATTTTTAGGATATCAGTAAGTAGAAAGCCTTTGCACCAAATATCATTGAAATTCGTACATCCGTTAAAAAGGACTTTTTCGATACTCTAGAATAATGTATTTTTACAAGATAAAATAAAGCTAACTCTTTATAGTTAGGTATTTAGTAGAAACTAGATATACTATATAATTATAAGTTGCTTAGTGATAGCGTAGCTTTTATTTGGTGAAAGAACTTTAAAATTGAATTTGCATATAAATAAACACTTTTTTACAAATAGTATAAATAAATATATAGTGACCTTTAGATTAGATATTGACTATATTTGATTCTAGAAGATTGCAATGTCCTTTTTTGATTGAATAAACTGTGGTTCCCAATGAAAGGTGGTATAAAGATACTTATTTAAATCTTATCTTAGGAAAAATGCATAGTTCCTGTAGGATCGTTATAACAAATAAAATTAGTTATGATTTTCACACAGCAATGAAGTAACTAAAAACGCATTACTCAGCTTGATTTTAAAACTACTTATTTGATTAACTATGATAACTTGATGATTAACTACTAACTTTGATTTAAAATCAAGACTTATCTGACAATGAGTCAAATATTAAATTTTGTCAATTTAAATCAAGCCAAGTGGCGGAGACTGTGCAAGTTATTTGAAATAATATAACAATTACAAGTTATTTATAATAAATTAAAATATTAGGCAAAATATATTTCAAAAACTGTCCAACTGCTCGACTTGATGAATCTCTAAAAGTAACTAATCGTCGTGATTTTTTGTATAGATCTAGTTTATTAGTCGAAAATTATATATTATGTCGTTATTTATCCGAGAAAAATGCATAATTCCAAAGAAATAGAAATAATTTTCAAAAGTATAATTATTAGATCTTGAGCATTAAGCGAACCAACAAATCGACTTACTCTCTTAAATCGAAATAGTGACTTTCGACTATCAAATAGTGACTATTCACTATTTTGTAGTGAAAAGTATACCACTATTTGAATTTAGTGGTAAACTCTGCACTGCAAAAATAGTGAATAGTCACTAAAGTCACTATTTCGATTTAAGAGAGTATTTATTCAGTATAATTTTATGGGTCAAAGAATGATGAGATTATTTTTCATCTAAAATGACAGCATAAATTTTATTGACATTAATCGTATGAAAGTGTCTATAATTTTGAGGAGTAACAACATAAACTATAAAGTATACTTTTAATTGCTAATGAATCTGAATCAAATAAAAGTTATCAACTGATTTAATTTGACTAACACACCATAAACGATACTGTTACATATGTTAAGTCGATATATATTGATATGGTTTTATATTCCTAATGATTTCGTTTGAGGTTTGCTTTAGAATTTAGATAATCATTACATCGAAAAGTACCGGTTGTTATCCCATGTTATTCAGCAATTTAAATGGAAACGATTTAAGTTCCAGACAGATTTATCAACCTCATGTAAAATTAGTGTATTATGTCGTTAGTTAGTTAGTATTATGACGAAAAACTGATTTCCAGAGGAGCAATTAAATCTATTAAAACCTTATTTTTGGATTCTTTATATCATATTCCCAAATCTTCAATTTGACTATCCAAAAGTTTAATTTTCCAGTCTTAAAATTAAAACTATCATAGAGAAAAAGAAAACATTAAAAAGGCGCCCGAATAACCAGCACCAGAATATCTAAATTTTAAATTTTCAGAACTAAAACGCTGTGTTTCATGCGTAGCTTTTAACACGTGCGAATTTTTCTTTATAATTTTTTTTTTCTGAATTCAGCTACCCAAAACAAAAATGCTCACCTGGAACTGATGTTTTTTATTTTTGCCCGACTCCTTCTCCTTGCTTTTTTCCTTCTCACGTTCTCGTTCACGTTCGCGTTCACGTTCACGTTCCCGTTCGAGCTCCTTTTCTTTTTCCTGTTCCTTTTCTTTATCCTTTTCGGAAACCTTACCCTTATCCTTGCCCTTCTCTTTGGCTTTTTCTTTTTCGCGTTTGGCTTTTTCCTTTTCCTCCTTAGCCTTTTCCTTCTTTTCACGTTCCTTGGCTTTCTTCTCCTCCTTCTCTTTCTTTTTCAGCTCAGCTTTGGTTGGTTTAACCACTTTTTCTTTTTTCGGTTTTCGCTCCTTTTCGGATGAACAATCCGGTATTAGGAAGCAGAAAACGTATAGGAGGAATAAAATGCTGAATCCGTATAAATAAGTAAAAAATCCTTCGTAATAGTACGATGGTAGATTGCACGTTATTCCATCTGATATGACGTATGCGATACAAACGACGACTAATAATTTAGCGTAAATAAAACTCATGACAATAAACAAAGAAGTCCTGTAAAGAAAAAAAATTTCAATTAATTTTTTTATGATAAGGGGGTTTTATTTAAGAATCTTCATGATTTTTTCATCGTCATTTGCAAACTTTTTTTGAATGTTGATTGTAAAACACGTTTCAACTTGAGATTAACTTAGAAGAATAAAGGGCTCCCCCTTAGTTTTGATTATGAAGTACATACATACACGGAAACTTTGAGTGGGATGTAGGTACCTTTATAATATATAGTGTACAAGAGGCGGGACTGAAAAGACTACTTCATAAAAGGCTTTTGATTAAACTCACGATTAAACTCTTTATTAAAAAGATGAATCATTAAAAAAATGTTAATGAAAAGTGTTTAAGAAACAGTCATTTTCATATCAACAATGTTATCGATTAGGGTGTGATCTACTTGGGAATAGGGCTTTGTCCCAAAATTTTGACCATAGTTCTTTTGATTTTTACTCTCTTGAGTGTTTTTGAAGATTTTACCTCTTGGATGGCTTTGGTTGTACATTTTTAAGTTCCATTTCTTTGTTAGCAGAATTATTTCGTTCGATTGTTGAATCGTTATGAGCCCGCGAAACCGGAAGCGTCGCCATGTTGTCAATGGACTCCACCTCTACGGTGGCAACCTTGAGCTCACCTCCACCGACCATAATCCAAATTAAGGCATTGAAAGCCCGCTTTTTCTATCCACTCTCACCCCCAAAAAAATAACTTTTCACTAATTCACAACTACAATAAATATACCACTTTTTTTTTAAATTCGATAATATCCAAAAAAAGCTAAAAAATATCTTAAACTTTACTCAAATGTTCGTTGTTTTAAATCACTAAAATTAATTTTAAATTAAATTTGAATTTCACAAAATTTAGGCCGGAATCTGTTTTTTTTAATTTTCACAACAGAAGCGTAATTATTTTACGTTCCACTTAAATCAGGTACAAAGCCAAATAAGAATCTGTTAATTGTTCGGTTTTCAGTTCAAAAAATCTCTTTGGTCTTGTTGATATTTTCATTCAATGAAATCAAATCAGGAAAAATGTTGGGATTGTAAACGCCCGCGAGTACAAGTCGTAACAGACAATGGTCCATCCATAGCTAGGATGCTGTTTGCGCTGAACGTACAGCGACGGATCAAAAACCGGGCTTGTAGTGGGGGTAGCAAGGATAAGGACTTGCAGGAACGTTCCCGTGTCACGTGACAAAAATCCTGTTTGCTCTATTGGTCGAAGTGGCTAAAAGCTATCCCGGGCCATAGCGACCTACTAACCCGACAAAGTAACCTCGCCTATTTCAAACAACACATGCAAGTACCCAGAGATTTGTGTACGAATGATGTGATTGACCTATCCTCACACAACAATATACCTAATCAAAACATTTATTTTCCCGAGACATTCAATAGTTTCACGATTCATTTAACAGCTACAGCGAATCAAAGGAACATCAAGGCCTGTAATTATTTTCATTATTTTTCAACAACCAAAGCCCGTTTGTAAATCGAGCTCTTAGTTATCATCTATTAATTAATATTATTTACGTGTTTGATTTTATAATAGCATCAAAGATGACTTTTCTAGGGGGTAAATGGTTTTTCGTTGATCCTAGTTACAGGATGCTGGGTACAGTAACCCCAAACATATTGATCGACGCAATGTACGGTTAGGGGTGGTTTCCCCACCGAGGCATATTCTAAAATCTTCTCGGAACTGTGTATGCGCAACTCTTCATTCCACGAAAATAGACAGAGTGTGAAGGGTGTTTTTTATTCACATGAAAAATCGTATACATAATTATTAGACTCTTGATAACCACGGATCTGATTATTATGCTTTCAGCGCAATTTTTTTCCTATAATTTCTCGTCTATAATCGGAAACTATAATAAAGTGCTTTTTTTCCTCTCGATAGGAAGTCAAATAAAGGTATTAAAATAGATATTCAATAAACGTTCATTCTGGTTTTATGAGTTTGTTACATACAAATCTACTGGGATATCAAATATCGATATAAAAACAGCGTGGTTAACTAACAGACACGCTGGGGGCTATTCTACTGAAAATAAGAATATGAAATTTGAAGTGTTATTTCAGAGACAACTGACTTTCAATGAGGAAGGATTTTCCAATCCTATAAGTAGCAGAAAAGATTGGAAATTTTGTGTTTTTTGAGTTCAAATCCTAAATTATAAACTTTCTTAAACTATAAGTTTGCAATTACCAACCTTTATGTAATTTTGTATTAATTTTTGTTTAAAAATCGACCTGCTAATCGTTGTAAGTGATTTTTTACTGTCTTCCCTCGTAGAAGGAAGTTTATTTGTCTAAGCTTAAACTGTGTTTATTTGTTATGTTTCATTTTCAACGAAGTTTCTTACTAGTCTCATAATTGTTTACAACAAATGAATTGGTTGTACTTACTTGGCATTTTTTGGTCGTGTGCGTGTTTCTGACGTATAATAATATTCGTCTTCTGACTCATGAGGCACCAATGGTGTACACTGATGGGTCGGTGAAGTATGAGATCCATACCCGTCTGGATTTAACTGTAATTTTTATAATAAATACAAGTTTAGATTTAAAAAATTGTTGCGACATACTTTAACAATGGTGCCGATTGGTGGGTCGTGTCGAATTGGAGATCGCATCGAGGGCGATTCGGGAATTTTTTTGGTCAATGGTTCCATGACCACTTGTTCCGTGGGTCTATCTCCAAGCAATCGTTCCTTCATCTCGTGGATGTACGGACACCGTTGCATTGTGAATTTACTTTTTTACTAGAACATGAAAGAAAGAACAAATTTTACAACGAGAAAACTTATCGAATCGAAAACTATAAATACCAAAGCTACAATATATAGGTTTTATATTTATAAATCTAACATCACAATTGAGAATAAAACAGCGGTGGAAAACATGTTAAGAGTTTAGACACGAGCGTCTAGTAACTGAGTCTATTAATGTAAAAATGATTCAAACAAATGAAAATATAGTCATTATTTAAAAAATGCTCTTATTAAGATAATACATTTAAATTATAGTTTTTATAACCTTATAAAATGAATTAAACATTGGAGCTGAGTAAGAATTTTCTTAAAATTGTGGAAATATTCAATATTTTTTATTGTATTAAAATGAATGAAGCGATAAAAAATGAAATGACAAGTTAAAAATTAAGGATAATGAGTAATTGAAAATTACCTAATTCTTTTCTTACTACTTCCTGTTATTATTGAAAGTTTCTCAGTCAATTTTTACGTAAATTATTTAATAGGATATCAAAGGAAATAATTTTAAATCTTTCAATTTTAATTATACCCATACTTACATACATAATGTAAAATCTTAATTTAAAATAAAATCTGCAACGATAACTTCATTGATAAAAATGTAAATAGCGGTTCATCAAGTTTAAGTCAAATAACTGGTTGTGTTATAACATGCATTGAGTTTATTATTGGCTGGTATTTGATTGAATTTGGCTTGTTATTTAAATATTAATTATATGTGGCTTGAGTTTGATTTGATTTTCAGTTAAAAAATCAAATAGTTTGAAAATAAAATGAAGCAACAAATCACTAGACGTATAAATGATATATTATTTAGTTTTATTTTTACCTAAATACAAACATAAATACTGCAACAGTATATGTCATATTTTCTAATGCTTAGTAGCTTATATCATAGTTTTTTAAATTTTAATTTATCAGAATTGGCATAAAATGTTACCACTCGGTCAAGAATTAAAAGAAATTGAGAGAATTTCCAAATTTTTGCGTGAACTTTAAAACTTACTTGGAAAAAATTATTGAAAAGAAAAAATAAAAAGCAAATTAAAGATAATTCCTAGTTTTTGGATCTGAGTGTTAAACTCCTTTAATGTCAACGCTTGTTGAATAATTGTAAAAAAATAACTAAAAATATTTTTGTTGTTTGTAAAAACTTCTGCAATTTTTTTCTTTAATTGTTATGTTTCGATCAAATCAAAAAAGCTATTATTAAGTAATATTGAAAATTAATTATTCGGAAAATAATAAGAGAACAGAAAAATTTTAAATAGAGTTCTGACAGCTACAAAATATTTTCTTTAATATGATATTGTTAAATTATGATGAAAAACAGTTTTATTAAGTTATACTTTGGATTGAACAACTGACTAAAAACTCCATGCATTTTACCCACGTTAATGGATATTCGTTAAATTTAATCGCATAAAACTTCTTTCTCAATCCATATTGTATACATAAAAAATGTCTATAACATCAGTTGCTACAATTTATAAATAATAAAAGTAAAAAACACTGCAATTTTTTTATTTTGTGTATTAATTACGCCATTAAATACAATAGTTATATAATATTTATAATAATTATAAATAGTGTAATTCAAATAAATGTCGTTATCCAGATCCAAAAATTAAAAGCTTTGAGTTACAATTTTCTTTTTTGTTTCACAACGACCATTTCATACAAATTAAAAATACCTTGTTGAAAATGCTTCAATTTTTATGCTTAGTTAATGATATATAGAAATTTTAATGGATTCTAAAGTACGTAACATAACACATGACGTAATATTTATAAATTTTATACTCTGCTAAAGCGTTCACTACCGCACCTAAAGAAATTTAACTCCAAGATTGTAAATGCATTCCAAAATTATTAAGGCCTTTGGACAATTCTTGAAATTTTATAAGGACATTTAAAATTACTGACATCAAACAGACCCCCATTTAAACGTAAGTTTATTGAGATGCTTTATTATAAGAAATTAATTTTTTTAACGAATACTGAGAAAAAGATGGTAATCAAAAATTAATTTTTTTTAATAAATTATGATTTTTCTTTCATCTAAGACTTCATTTTGAAAACTTTTTCCACTTTATTTGTTTGTATTTGCACATTTAAACTAAATAAGATCTCATCAATCCATTAACACATAAAAATGATCTCTACACCAGTTATTAAATTATATTAGCTAATGTGGAAGTTCCATGTGGAAATATGTTTCAAATTAGCAAATAGGAAAGGTGTAAACTTATCAAATGCATATTTTTCAGTTAATAACAGGTGTTCCTTGATATGCGAATAATCTCATTGCACATAGGTATTTGGATATTCTATAATATGTTCAAAATACAGTGTAAAAATTTAGAATCGCTACTATCCTACTATTGGTTTAAAACTTTCAACAATCAATTATCAATAATAGACAATAATAGTTTTTGTTAAAACCAAAACTATATTTTCCCATCAAAGAATTGCCTGGACGGATTTAAAAGAAGAAAATATTTTTTTTTAATTTTTAACAAAGTATTTTGAAATCATTTAAATGTTTTAATTTAAATAAATCGTTATTTTTATTTTAAAAGAGAATCGGATGTGGGTAACTTTTATTTAAATATAAATCTTCGAAAATATGTTATTTGTACGCTATTTTTAGATTTAATGAATAAACGGTTTCTCAAGCTTTATAAACAGGCATACTTAAATCTTTTAATTTTGTTATAACATCTCTTTAAATTTGAAAAAATGTTTTATTATTTATGCGATGTAACACTAAAAGAAATTAAGAGGAAACTTGAAGTATGTTAAGTGTTGATTTTAAAGAGAGTATTATTAAGCTATTTTAAGCATCTTATAAAAATAACTATCATCAATATTTTCAAGTGTCAACCATCTTTCTTCGTAATCATAATCAGTGACAACAGAATATTAAATTGTTATCCGGTGGAAAAGAGTTATACTTTCTTCACTTTAATATGAGTTGAGAGTTGAAATCGTGAAGATTTAAATTAAACTTTGCAAAAATACGAAAGATCATAATTTCTTCAACGATAGATGAAATTAAATTGGTTTTGCAACATCAAGAAAGCTAACTAATTAAGCTCAACTTGTTAATTAGATGTAAAATATTAAGAAACAAGAAGCAGAAAATGTGCGAAGATATAAACATCAAATTTATTTAGTTACCAAAGTGTGAAATTACTGTGGAAATCAGTATGATTTATTTAATTTTCGCCAATTAACTAATAAATGTTGCATCAATTTTATATAAAACGTTAGCAGATCTGTGCCTGCATCACTGGAATTAAACAAATCGAACTTATAATTTTCTATATGTTTTTACAAGGCCGAAGATAAATTTTACACTTAATTACATTAAACATCAGTCAGTGGTTTTAGCATGAGTAAGTTACAACTTTTACACATGGATTTTTCCGGGATAAAAAGTTTTTTTTTCACTCCTTAACCCATAAACTCAGAGGGTACAAAAAAGATTTGATTCGCTGTTTTGTTTAACAGGTGAGTTTCAATAAAGCTATTTTTTGTTTTACATCATGTTCCCGTAGGAATCATGTATTTTTCTAGACTAGTGACATATACACTCTCCAGCCAATGAATACAAAAATTTTGTTTTTGGTCAGGCAGCAATAACAAAATTTTTCTTTTTATAACTAGCCTATGAGAAACATCCATTTTCTGGGATAAAAAATGGTAAGTACATTTGTGCAATTTTTAACTTTGAATCTACCTTATTATAAAAGAACACGTTAGAATATTATTTGATTTTTGTAAAACAATTTTTGTAGTACAATAACCTTATATTTCTATTTATATAGTTATCCTGCAGGAATCATACTTTTTTTGAAACAAAAACCAACATAATATGCAATCTTCGACCTATTAACTTACTATGTATTCAAAGCAAAAAAAAATCGTTTCGGGAGAGTCAACACATTCTAAACTCTTTTAATAGGTACTCTACAGGAACGAGACATTTTTTTAATATTGGTCTTATTTTAACTTACCTCGAGTGTACGTTCAAAGTACATTACCCCTTTTTTGAACATTTTCCTGTTATCCAATAATCCCCAAATTTTGCGTGCAGATTGAATTTTGATGACATGAGCCAGCACAAGATTTTTTAAATTCTATTGTGCTTAGATTTAATTTAATTAAATATTTTCGATTTATATTGACTTATACGACTTATATACACATAGTATATGGCTTGGAAAACTCTTCAAAAACAGTCTTTAAATTTAAGTGTTTAAATTTGAGAAACCCGTTACGGCGTTACGGCTAGTTTGCATTTAATTAATTTTTCAAACCTTTAAAGACTAAAACGTAGAACTAAAAGTGGAAAATAAATGTTATACTAGAATTTATGAAAAGAAAGATCCCTATAAGTATTCCAAAGTGTTACAGTCATTAAAATGAAAAGTTATACAAATATCTATAATCGTATGTTAAATTGATAATTTGTTGCCGACCCATGAATTATAATTCATGGGTCGGTAACCAGCGGCAAGATATTCGCCAAATAGAATTTTCGAGTACATGTCATTATGTAAGCCAGTGTCAATTCACGTGGAGTTCCCTGAATTGCGGGATTCCGAAGTTAAAAAGTGGGATTGTACAATATGAGATTTATTTTTGGGCTAGAATTAACAGTGAGTTTGGTGGTAATTTTCATTGGTAGTTCGTACCTACGTCGATTTCTTAATGTTCACGATGCATGACCCACAAGGAGATCCCAAGGACGTGGCGGGAGAGGGGTCTACTCAGCATTTGCAGAAATGCTTACTATTAGATCCGCCACTGGTGGATCACTACCAGTAGAGTAGTCCCAGTAGTCCGCCACAGATCCTACCCAAGTGCGGCTCGCACTAAACCCCACGTCAAGTTTTTGGCCCTTTTACAACCAAAGGTTGTCGACCCCTGCTCTTATTGATCATCATGACTATAAAATGAAATGAAAAATTTCAGGTTAATAAATTACTTTGAGCACCCTGGTCTTATAGTCATGATGATCAATTTAACATACGATTATAGATTCTAGTATCACTTTTAACTTTAATGAATGTATCAATTTGGAATATGGAGATCTTTCTCGTTGTTAATTCTAATATAAAATTTATTTTCTACTTTTTAGTGCATTTCGAAAATAAGACTAGTTTTTAAAAATATTTTTTATATATTTCTATTCTGAATTAAAACTGCTACTTGTGTTTTTTTATAAGTTACCTGATATCATGTATTTAGCCGTTCCAATATGGGAGGATATAACAATTCCACAACATAATGTTTTTCCAGATAATAAAAAATAGCCTAAGTCTAACCTGAAGGGTTATTTTTTCATTAACATTAGTTCCTATTGACATCAGTATTATTGGTGTTTGTATTAGAAAGATTAAAGATTTCTCTCTGATTTCATTAAGATTCGATTTAAACAATTAAAACACATCCATCACTAGCTATTAATATTAATCAACTAAAACCAGGTGGAGATAATTATTTTAATTTTATATAACCTTGCAAAAAGAGTTTAATTCTAAAGTGCAAGGTTGAGTAGAGTTTGCTGCATTTGAAGCAAACAAATAATTTCATTTGTATTGATAGGAAATACTACGTAGAGATTTTTTCAAATAAATCATGTTTGTGCATTCAAAGTGAATGATGACCTATTTTCCAAATGAACCGCGTTTGTAATGTTTATTTAGAAAAAAAACGATCGCTATATTAATAGCGTGAGCTGCAGTCTTTTAAATTGAAAATGAAAAATTTAAGTTTATATTATCTTCTATCTGTGGTTTTATGTATCCAAAATTATTTTTTATCGATCAATAAAATTCTCACACACGTGTTTAGAAACATGGCAAAAAGTCAACCTGTCTGAAGAATTCAAAACTTGTTTTGGAGTTTTTTACTTACTTTTTCAAGTTTAATTTTAATAAAACAAATTTAAAACGCGTTTTTTCTTTGAAATGTTGTTAAAATTTTAAGTTATTAAGTACTATTGTTTATAATATTTAACTTTTTGACGATTTCTTACTTTTTTTCTTGGTGGAAATTTGCTCAATCAACTTTTTTATGAGAGTCAAGTATTATCCAAAAACCACCAATGTAAAGTAAAAATAGAAAATTTCTACCGATGATTCACTCAAATAAATTTCAAATTCGTACATATTTTAAAATACGCACATACATATTTTAAGATTTTGAAGAGCAATACCACTAAAAGTTGATTGTTATATTTAGACCATCGTGAGTCTATGTCAAATCTGCTAGTTGTTGAACTCGACCCATTTTGAACTGATCAAAAATTTTCTAGAAATTCAGAAATCATCGTTAAAAATTTGTATTCAACCATTTTAGCATGAAAAACTAACAGTTCTCTTATGGAAAGAATGATGTTTATGGAATAAAAGCACTTGAATTCCTTCTTTACATTCCTTAACTCATTAAGATTGCATAAAAATGGTTGTTTCTTGTTTTTTGTTTCATATGCAAAATCCAATAAACATATTTTTTGTTTATAACTATCCCACAGGAACCATGTATTTTTCTAGAATTATAATTTACACATTCTGCAACCAACAAGTGTTTTAATACAAAAATTCCCCTTGATTCATTGCACCATTTATGTTTGAGAAATATTAAACATGATATACTATTTTTAATTGCAAAAACTAAAAATATTTTCAGGATATAGATTTCAAAACAAACAATTTTCATTTCTTAAATTAACATTAAATTAAAAAATCGTGAAAGCCATTCAAAAAAGGACATCGAAAACATCCAGAAAATACGTTTTTGAGTATTGATATAAAGTTTATATCAAACCTGAAGTTTCATTCTAAATAATGGTAAAAAGTTTCTCAAATTGGATAAACTGTTTTGGGGATTACCACCAAAATTCACACTTAGAAACAGTTTCTCTCCATAATTTAAAGTAGTTTATACTCCAATTATAAAAGTAAATGTATATTCAAAATTTTTCAATCAAAAATAAATCTTTCAACCAACGGATTGCGGTAGATTTTGCAAAGGGATTTGATAAGGCTGTGGGTGCAAAAGGTCACTGTTTCTTTCGGGAAAATACATGTAGGATACCAACTTATCAATCCAATTAAAATAACCTGGAAAATAACATTTAAAATGTGTTAGCCTCACAAAGAAATACTAGAAACTTTTCATCCCAAAATAATGCCCTATAGTGGGATAATTTAAAATGTAAACTGTTATTTATTGTTTTACGCTTCTGGAACCCAAAAACGAAGCAACAAATCAACGTGATTTTTCACATAAAGATAGTTTATAAATTGATGGATGCAAAAGATATTTTACCTTGGAAAAATGCAGAGTTCTTATTCGTATGTGTAATAATTTCTTCCAACAGAAACGACTAACCTATTGATAAAATTTTATATGAAGATATCTGAGATTTTAAGATATTATACAATGAATACTTTTATCCCAGTAAAATGTACGGATCTTTTTTGTAAAGCTGAATGGATTTTAATGACATTTGATATAAAAAGGTCTCAAAACTTTGGAACACACATTAAATACTTTTTACCCTGGAAAAATCATGCAGAGCCTGTGGGATGGCTAATACCTCTTCATGGGTAAAAAGTATATTTTATTGAACCTAAATCAAATTTACTACCTTTTCTTGTCGAAAAAACTCAAAAGAATTTATAGACATTTTGGTATTAAAAAGTTTAAAATTATCATTCAATTTAATTTAAGTACCTTACAAACCAAATAGTTTCAATATATTTAAGATAGATTATAAACCATACTAATGTACAAATCTTATAATTGAAACACGTGCAATGAATTGCATGAATTTTTATTGCTAAATATTAAAATCTATATGTAAGTAATTAAATTTTTACCTTTTCAGGAAATTTATCTCGTTATATATAGAAACTCACCTAATAAAATATTTAGTTATCAATGTTACTAGTTCAAGTACTTATGTCTTATAAACATACCTTTTAATTATTCAAGAAAGAAAGTAAAAATTTGAGTCAAATTAACCTTGAATTTCCTATATTAATATATCTATATTTATTAAAAAAAAGAAATTTTTGTAAATTTACGTCAATTGATAAAAATTTAAATACTTTAATATCTAATTTGTGGGCTAATTATGAATTCATAATTGCATCAAATAACGATTATCTCAATATTTTTTGTAGGATGTAATAGGAAAATACTTTCTAAAACGTTATGATTTTCAACGTAGGCGCCACTATTGTGGGTTTAAAAAACCAACGCAATGTTACAATTTTCTGGTTTGAACATCAAGTACAACACATGCGACATTTGTCGATTAAAGCTACTAAAAAATTGCATTCCAGACGAAAATTATAATTAAATCTTCAATTACAGGATTGATATCGGTATGAGTAACAGATTTCAACAAGAAAGTCTTGTCAACAGAAGCTGAAAACATCAATCAATTGATCTTGTTTGATATCCTATAGATAATCGAGAAGACGAGTTCTAAGTAACGGCGAGAAAATTGACCTCGATTCGTTAAAAAGGAAATAAATGGAACGTTTGGCGTTAACGCGATTAATAAAAATCTCTATAAATAAAACAATACCTTGATTGGACAGACAAGCTATATTTTTGCATTTTTTTTAATCCAGCTCTTAAATTTTCAAATTTCTCAAATACTAATTTGGTAACTAAACATCTACTTATATAAATTTTAAAAAAATTCATAAAAAGTACATTTACTTATTCAATCAATAATAACTTAGAAGACTGATTTTTATACTCCTTTTTATGTTTTTTAAAGAAACGCTTTTCCAAATTACTTTATAGTGACGGAAGAGGGGAAATAAAATTTCAAAATGTAAATTAGCACCTAGAGTACTACTTTAAATCAAATTTTTATTAAAAAAAAACCATAACTATTTTTCACGGAATCGGAATCCTTAGATTTATTTCTAATATTTTTTAATCTAAAAATTATTTTCTAACTATTGTAATTTTTAATTACACATTTCGTACCATTTGTTCAAATTTATTGATTATTATCTTAATTTTCCCTTATTATAAAAAGGTGCAGTTATTGGCTGAGAAATACATAAAAATTAAAAATTCGCTGAGATGACTGTGGATTCCACTACAAAGGGATTTTCCGAAATTCCAGCTCTACCAAATGAAAAATTTACGTTTTTACAATTTTTAAGTCTTGCTTAGTGTTGCTTTACGCTCAACCTGAATCCGTGATCAGTTTTTCTTCAGTATTTTTCAATTTTAAGAAAATATTTGACCAACTTTCAAAATATTTAAGAAAAACCCCTCGCTTGTAATGCACAAGTGATAAATAGTTTTCCGTGTATTTATAGACGCTGAGCACAAATCAATGATCTGGTTTTCTTCAGCATCTTTCAGTTTTCCTGAAGTCTCTAAATCAAATCCTTTTTTGTGTAACAGTGAAATTTTTCAGTGATTATCTAAATTTAATGGGTGCTGGAGAAAGACCAGCCAAGAATTCGTGCTCAGCGTGAAAAATTACGCAGGAACCTATATATCGCATCTTTGGATCATTTATTCTTCCTGATCTTTAATTTAGTTAACTTTTATACTTGATCAACAACATGAATATTTGTAATGAAATTATTAATTATTAGAAATTGGAAAAAGTGCTTGCAACAAGGTGATTTTTAGGTGTTTTTTTAAATTTATTATATAAGTTTACATGATTGAAGTCACGGGAATCCACTAGTTTTAATAAAAAAAAAATAGAAAAAGTTTTCTCAATCAATCAACTGTGAATTTTTCTATTTATCTGTCCATACAGTTTACGCTTAAAATCTCACAGTATAATCGAATGAACTCGGTGGAAATGTCAAATCAAATTTGTTCATATGTTGATTATATTCTACAGGTGTGCTTGATGTATATAAATAGAAATATATGAGAAAGACAATAATTCCGGTTATTGTTTCCGTTCGGAACGAGAATCCCCTACGGTTCACTCGATCGATTCAAATAAATTATATTGGAACCTATTTTCACTCCCATTTTTGTAAGTTGAGAAAAGAAAATTAACAACATAAAACACGCATTATTTTCGCAAATGTAAATATTGAATTTCCATATTGACATAATTGCGCTTCCAGTTTTTCCAGAACTTACGTCTATTTATGGATACAGCAGGTGCGAATAAAAAACAAATTATTCGTTTGCAAACTTTTACTTGTGAAGAAAACTCCGTTTTCGTATTGGTTATCTATTTTTTTTTCAATCAATAAAATTTCTCTGTGCAAATTTGAAGCGAAGTGCTAATTTTTATCGTGTCTCTAATACTAATAAAGAACTTAGATTAAAATTCCAACCACGTAGGCTCATTAAAAGAGCTCAAAAATCGATAAGTTATGTTAATTTTTACATAGAAAAATCAAATATGGTAAATTTATGAACGTGAATCTTTGGAAATTTTTTGTAGCTTAATGATAAAGATGTTTATATTTAATAACACTTTTAAATTATTTTAATTAAAAAATAACTGTTCAACGATTTTATTGATTGAAATTAGAAGTATTTATAGCTAGAGGTAAAACGTGTTAAGTAGATATTTAATATAGACGACTAAGAATTTTTTTTTTTTTGGGATTAAAATAAGGATTAATAAATGATTTAAGAAGACTTTATTCCATTTACTGTTAAAAATGTACCAACAGTTAGGATAAAATTAAAGTAGAACTCATATTACATTTAATTTAAGAGTTCTATGGATTTCAAAACAAAAGGTAAATTTGTTGAAATAAAGTTCACTTATCGATCCCTTACCGAAAAACTGAAGATAAATCTTAAAAAAACACTTTTTTTCTAGCAAGGATGCACTGACTGCTTGGAAAACTAGCAGGACTAAGCACACATATTAAAGTTCTACTTTATAAACAAATTTTAAAACCCATCTGGACATAGGGCAGCTTTGGGGCTGTGCAAAGCCCACAAACAGGTAAATTATTCAAACATTCAAAAATAAAGTAGTCACAGGCATTGTCAATTCACTTTGGTACATTAGGAACTCTGACGTACACAGAGATTTAAATATCAACCCAATCGAAGAAATAAAGAAAAATGTGGGAAAGCACCAGCAGCGTCTTCAAGTACACCCGAACCTTGAGTTCCAGATGATGCTGAATGATCCTGACCCTTCTTGTCGGCTCAAGAGAATAAGACCAGCTGACCTGATCAGCCACTAGGCTGTTTCCCATTACGAATTTTTATCACAAAGACAAGTTGCTAAATAAACTAAGCTCAGGGACAACAAATTGGTTATAATAAAAATAAAAAATAAACTTTTTTTCTAGAATTTTACTCGAATTGTCTTGAAACTTGAAACCACAAACATATTTGTAACATGTTTTACTTTTAAGTGGAACAATAAAATAAAAGTTTTTTAAAACTTTTACCCATATAAACTTTTACAAACTTTTTTATCCCTTAACTGGTTCAAAAGTTTAACCAAAATCTTAATATACATTTTTTTGGAATTTGAGCTTCTCATTTCTGTACCTTTTTACAACTAGCCAACGATGAGTAGTACCAAAAAATCTTCAGGTATATCTTTCTAAAGAAAATAAGCTTCATCTTGTTAGAATATCATTCAAGAAAAAGCTGTAATTAATGTTTCAGTTCTAAGTATTGCTGACAAATTACAATAAAATACTGCTTTCTTGTTATTAAAAGTTAATGTTTTACAAAAAAAAAATAAACTGTTGATAAGATTCATAGTTTCTCCTTTCTTATACTCAAAATTAGGTCAAATTAGAACATGTCGCTTATCTTTTAGCAAACTATAACTTTTTATAAAGTTATCTATTTTCCTGAAAACGTTACTTTAGTTAAATAATGAACGAAAATTTTCAAAAATTTAAATAACCATTCGCGAACAATATTTAAGTTACTATCAAACAATTAAAACTTGCAGTGTTTAATCTTATAAGAAATATTTTTTACCCAAATTTAACGTAGAAAAAAATCATAATAACCGGAACTTATTATCCATTTTAATATCAAGCTTTTAGATTCTTATATTATGTTTGTAATAATTTAACAAGAAAAAAGTAATTTCAAACATATCAACAATTTGTATGAAATACAAATTCGTATTTTTATGAAATTTCATAAAACTCAATTAAAACAGGTAGTGAAACCAAAACTGAAACTTAATTTCCGCGCGCTATTTCAAAATCGAATTTTCCACCCACGTTGAGGCGTTCACATCGTCCAAATCCACAACATTCATATATAGCGAAACCAGGTCATTAATTCTGTTTAAACACAACAAACCACATTGAAGCTTACATGAAATCTATTTTCAGTCTGTCAAACCATTATTGTACGAATAAATTAGGCCGTCAACAGATTTAGAGCAAAATATAAAATCAGTAATAAACAAATAAAAAGCGAATAGAAAAAATTTTTCACAAGAATGGAAATAAAATGAGGTCAAGCATAAATAGTGCTAGTATCTCGAGCTTTCGAATTTTACCAGTAGGTACAGTTGTAATTATCTTGTGGCATGAAAACTTAAAGTATGTAAATAGAAGGGGTTAACTACCACTTTATTTTATAGGGCAGAAATTGATTTTGCATTACTCGAATATCTGAAAGATGTATATTAAGATAGGTTCTTTTTACGTTATACACAAGTCAAAATACTTTTATTTAAATATTTTTAATAAAATACTTAAGTACTAAATTTAACTCCACTATAAAAACCACACAGATTAAAAATCAAAAACTTAAGTTATATTTTTAAATCACATTTTGATCAATTATTTTCAACTGTCACAAGTTTTCAATAAATATTTGGTATTGAACTTGCATTACTTGAATCAGTGATAGATGTACATTAAGTTTCATTGTTCTTACCTTATAGCATAAACAAGTCAGAAGACACTTATTTAAAAATTTCTGATATGTAAAAATTAAAACCATTAAACTCACTACAGATTTTCTTGTAAAAAAGCTACAAGTAAAAAATCAAAAATTCAAGTCTTTTAAAATCACATTTTGACTTAGTTTTTTAACATGCTACGTTTTTAATAGATATTTTGCGCTGAACTCTTCAGTGCTACAAAACGTTTGCGATATTGTTGTGAGAGCACGCGTGTCTTCGCCCTAGAGTAGGTGTATATTCATTATTAGACCAGGAAATATCCGAACATATTCCGAATATTTCCGAACGTGAAAAGCACAAAGCTCTCACGTCGCTTTAAAACATAAACGTTACTTTCTACTAGTTATAACTTGGCAGCAAAACGTCCATTTAATATTTCATATTGGTGAGTGATAATTTACAACAACAGCAAAAAAATAAATACACCTGCAACTCTATCCATAAAAAACCTTTTAAAACAAAAAAGTTTCAGCCCCTTACTTGCTCAAATAAAAACATTTTTCCTTTTTGCAGGGGAAAATTGTTGCGAAATCCCACAGGACCGCACAAGCTCTTGTATTCCTCAACTCTAAAATTAACTCTTTTACATGCCGTGAAAAGCAACGATTTTTTTTTTAGTATGAAAATATTTACATTGAAATCGTTTCGTCATTTATGATTCCATTTAGATAATTACAGAAAGCAATCGATTTATTCCTTTGTTTTTTACAGACTAAATGCATACAATTTGAATGTCTATCGCACCCCTTTCATTTGTAATAAGGATGCATTAGCCCTAAACAATACATGTAAATAAAAACCTTTTGTTTTTAAAAATTATAATCGAGAACATAATACCTAACAATAAGTATATATAGAACTGAGCATGCCATTTTTTTTATTCGTCTCAAAACGTCTTTTGTGATCAAACGTTAAAAATTTATTTTTTATTTTGTTTGATCTTCAAATGGTTAACAGAAAATATTTTGTATAGAAAACAAATTTTTAAGGCTTTATGTTTCATCATGTCTTTGATAGCGTGTTAAGGTTTAGAAGCTTAAAGGGTTCAAAGCTCAAGTACAAGAGATTAAGTTGTTGCAAATTTAATCTACAATAGATAGCTATCGATTTGCAAAATTTTGATTAAAAACCGTAAGATTTGAAGAGATAAAATACAAAGTTATGAATCTTTGTTTGAGATATAATTTTTTTAGAATAAAAGAAACATTTTCTCTTACATTTTCCTAGCATTTTTAATGGTTAATATTTACGTTTTTTTACTAAGAGTTTTTATAAAAATTGTGCCTACTCCGAATTTTAAGTAAGTATTTTGATTTTAAAAAAAATGTTATTTATTAATCTTCTCATTTAATAATCTTATCGTGATTCATGACATAAATCGACCTATTCCCGTTGAGTTTTTAAATCAAACCAACCTCTGTCGTTATTACAGCGAATCATTTAATGGCTTAGAACTTAAATTATATACGCAGCTTATCTTAAACCTAAAATGATCGATCTTATTTCATATTATTTAATATTTTTAACACTAAAAAACTTTTGAAAATCTCGTTACTTTTCTATACTTTTTAGTATAGCATATTTCATGAAGCTATAATTATTTTCTTTAAATTGCTAACTTATTTATGGACATCAGGAGTGAAAGAAATTTAAAAGGAGCCATAATATATTTACGTTTATACAACCAGTACACGATATATCTTACTAACAATAAGATATGATACGGTTATTTTGTAGAATATATCTTCTATCTCGATTAACTCTCTTGGAGAATTACAACTCAAAATTATGGAATATTAATGAACCTATAAGCCAATTACGGTTTATAAACTAGTGCTTTTAGCCTTGGAAAATGGTAAAAAGTGAAAAAATTATAGTAGGATGAAATCCATTGGAAAAAGAAGTAAATATATCAAAAATGAAAGGAAAAATAAATTATGGTTGATCTGAGGTGGGGAAGTGGAAAAGGGGGGTGTTTTTAAGGGTAAAAATTGTGTTATGTAAAATTTTGAGCATTTTATTAAAATTTACACTTTTATTATTGCATTTTCTGAGAACATATAACATTGTAATGTATATATTGTTTTCAACAAAAAAAAGCTCACAGCTCAAATTAGGGTGCTTTTTCGTTGTTAAGCATTCTAAGGTGAAAATATTAATATTTTAAATCAAAAAAATTACAGTGTGTTTGGGATATTAAAAGGTAAAATTTTAACAAAATTTCATGAAAAAATAAATTTTTTTGTGAAGGATAAAAATAAAAAAACTAAAACTTGGTTATTGGAATTTTTCACATAAATTTTGAGGTTATGTGAAAAAAGTGTGAGCACAAAAAGTGTAGACCTACTTATTATCTACAACTTTGCTATTTAACTTTTTTCCATAGGACTTGTAGTTTTGTCGGAAATCGAGATAAACCGTTTCTATCCTTAAAAACACCCCCCTGTTCCACTTCCCCACCTCAGATCAACCGTAATTTATTTTTCCTTTCATTTTTGTTATATTCTCTTCTTTTTCTGGGTTTTATCGTACTATAATTTTTTTTCTTTTCAAAAATTATATTCCCTGGTCTATTACAATAATATCTACGTATATCTAAGGATTCATCAACTGGACGTTTTGTGCAATAATTTCAGCTTCGCTTTTAACTTTGAAATGAATGAACTTGTATATTAAATACTGGATTTGACTTGATATTTAAATATTACCATTTGGCTTGAATTTTACTAGATTTCAAGCCAAGTAACTTACTCGAAACCAAGTCAAGTAGTGAATCTTTGCCTATGTTATCGTACCGTTGTAGCTTTAGCAGATATCAGATAGCAAACATTTATCAAGTCGTTACCAAAATCGTCATTTTCACGTTATGCAATGCCAGTGACATTTTTTGACTTTTTTGGCCGAGTAAAATATCATTGTCAAGTTTAAATTCTTCAAGAATGGCTTCTCAAAAAGTTATTTGGAAATTATATAAATACCTACAACTAATAAAACAAACCCAATAGAAACCATATAGTCGTGAATTAATCAGAGACTTTAGCAATTAAAGCGAATAAACGTCAATTCAGCATTAAAATCTAAAACCATTAATTTATAAAATTAATATATTAGATACCTTACATTGGAATCTTACTAAAAGCGTGTTGGTATACGGTTATTTCAAATCAATTATAAGCTTTAGCTATTATAATATCCCACATCCCGCTTTTAAAGAGAAGAAATAAAAGACTACCTTTTCAATTCCAATTATATCTTTGAGTCTTTTTTCTTAAATAAATGAAATACTATTTTCATTTATTTATGAACACACTCCAGTCTCATACCTTTAACTTAAACCATCCCTTTTATACAATGCAATAATGTTTTGAAAATCGTCCCTTTTAACGTCAATTATGAAGTAAGTACCTAAATGCTTTTGGTTAATACAATACCACATCGATACCACATTGCTCTTACTAAATTAATTAAAAGCAGAAAGATACTAAAAATAACATTTATCGGAAAAGTTTCTTGATTTCGTGAAGTTCTATTACAACGAAAGAACAAATTTTATCATGTCAACTTTTTTTCTCGTTAATTTTAATCTTCATGCCTGTTTCTAACACAAAAAAGGCAGATAAAAATCTGAAGTAGTCGTTTGTTGAACAGCAATAAATTATAAAACTTCAAAGCCAGACAAGAGGAGGAAAAATGTTTACAATATAGGCATATGCCATCATAATTTAAGTACAAAAGACGGCGGATATCATCAGTGTGATTATTTTCTTCTAGACCAGATAAATTAAAAACGCATTCCTCAAAGCTTTGATATTGTCGTTTTGAAAATTTCAAGGTTTAATAATGAAAAAAAAACTTTTTGGACATTTTCCTAAGCGTGTTATGAAAATCAATACAAGTTTCAAAGTTCATTGATCTCACAACAAACTGGAACTGCATGGCACTGGTGTATCCCAGCGACATATGCAATCATTCCCATTTATTATGTGACAAATCTCAACGACCAAAATATGCATTATTGATTGGGAATTGAACGAAAATTGTTGCGTTCAATTGATGATTTGGTTAATGAAGCGTACATACATATTAGATATACATATTGCATCCGAAGCAAAATTAAATCAAAATACAATTTTCTGCGTGATTGGATTGATTTGAAAAACAAAATCATCAAATATATTATGGTGCAGTTCCTAACAATCTTTGTCTGGTCTTTGTAGCAGATTTGCTATAATTGTCTTATAATGTTAAAGGTTTTCAGTTCAATTCTTACTATCAAATCTTAATACATTGACTTGAAGCTTTTAATTTATCTAAAACCAAAACTGAATGTTTTAATTCTTTAAACCGAAAGAGAAACAACAAAAGCAATTTTTAAGTGTTTTTAGAAGTTTTTTAAGGGACTTAATAATGTAAGTAATTAAATTTTAGTTATTGTTAGTTTTAAATTTGTGTAATTGTTACATAAAACTATTTTGAATATGATTTAACTCTAGAGAAACCCCGTCATTGTTGATGGGAGACACCCACCTATATAAAATAGTATTTAATGTTAAGGAAATAAATTGTTCTTTTAAATAAGTTTCTTTACTTGGTAGCTTACCAACAAAATCAATATGAAAAGCTTTTTACTTACGCTTAATATTTTTAACAAACCCTCGGTTTGTATCATCGTAATCCTTACCTAACCCTCAATAAAAACTGGAACGCTCAGATTTGTTATTTACTATAACATAATATACATATATAGAATATATAGAATATATGAAAGTTACAAAAAGCACGTTGGAAGCCATAAGAGCAAACGCGGTCTCCAAATTGAATTAACTTTAATATTTTACGATGTTAATAATAAAATTAAATGATTTGATCGCTTTGTAGAACAAAATGGGAACAAAGTAGGACCAACAAAAAAGTGTTCGAAGAAAAAGATAACTTGGTCACATAGACATAAATATACAAGAGAATATTTAAGTGAACTTATGTAAGAAAGGAATACATTTGAATATGAATGTCGGCATATAAATGACATTGAATTTAATTGAATACTTAAGATTTTATATTTTGAACTCGATTTTTTTCGTGTTTTTATTTCGTTTTACATACTTAAAAATTGGTTGATATCACTGGAAAAATGTAAGGAAAATTTCAAGAAAGCAAATTATGTTTCTCGTTAAATGATGTGATGTGATATATAATGAGTTTGGGAACATATAAACTATATAATTTATTTTTATTTGTCAACTCTCGATTTTTCTCCATTAGTGAACGTACAAATAATGAGTTGTTTTAAAAAAGAATTTCTAGTTGCAGTCAAAAAGGCAACGAAATAGCCATAAATAAATTAAAGAAATAATCGTTTGTAATAAGTAGAGTATATTTAGACAAAATAAGCGTACTGTAACTAAATAAAAATAATATTTATTCCACTTGAGTAATATTAAACTAAAAATATATCAAAAACTAAATTTTTAATAAACTTTCAAATAATACTTGCAAAATTACAAATTTGTATTATATAAAAATTGAGCATGTTATTTTAATCATCAAACGCTACTCAAAGCCCTAAGATATCGAAAATTTACGATTTTATCAAAAAACATTCACAAAAATTACCATAGTAGAAAAATCAAGATTTAAGATCAATTACACCCGTTTTTGTACACGTATCTATTAACCAAGATTTAACCCAGTTAATGTTAGTGACAATAACGCCAGAGGGTGCCTTAATATGAATACTCAGTCAATGTGTTATCTTAACTTAGACTTTTAGACAACATTTCAATTTGTTGATGTTTTAATTAAAATTCTAAAATTTAAAGAAGTTTTGTACTATACACTAAACTTCACTAGGAACAACTTGTTTGAATTATTTTATTTCTAGAGCTGACTAAAGTATAACAACCCAAAAATTCAAGTTAAGTCCCTTATCCTTTGATAATTGATGAAGATATTTAACACATAAGTAATCAAATTTTAGTTAAAAATAAAAGATAGTTTCTTGCCAGTTATGAAGGGAAATAATTTCAGTTAAAAGCTCATAACAACTTCAATTTTAGACTACGATCCTATACTTTAGGCTTAAGTAAAAGTACTTAAACTTTTACATTAATGTAAAAGTTTCATATATAGACCTATAAGGTTCCAAACTATGTTTGCAGTATCTGAAAATTTGAAATAAAATTTTCAAACTGTATCATACAAAATTTACGATTGTTACTATTTTATACTTTGTAATTTAGTAAGGATTATGAATTCAAACAATAAATTAAGGCGTTCTAAAACTATTAATTTTTCCTCTGTTAATACAGAGGAAAAATAAAAAGTTCGATATCGAACTTTTAATCTTATTTTAAAAGAAATTTCAAATTTAGTTGATCTAATTGAATGGCCAGAAACTGTAAATTTCAAATATTTCCAATAAATGTGGGATATCTTATTCCTTAAATAGACATTGTAAGTACCTAACTGAATTGTGAAAACAAAACGCCTTAAGGAGGTTTGGGATATACATTAAAAAATAAAATTACTAATTTTAAATCCTTATTGTTGGCAGCATGTTAAGAAGTAAATAAATAGCTAAACTGAACGAATTGCACAAAAATTTTAATTTTGAATTATTTAACGTTAAACCCAAAAAATCAATTAGCTTTTAGTAATGAATACCACATTAGTACTTCAATAATTTAATCGAGTAAAATCTGGTTGTGGATAAGTTGTAAAAGTTATTAAATCCTTATAAAATTGTTTTTATAGTTCAAATTTTATTTTAATTTATAGATTTGGAAACTTTTTCCATAGAAATTTTAATGAATTGTATCCTTAAGTGAATAAATCTCAATAGAAAAATGTAAAAATTGTAAGTACTATTAAATGGTTAAATCAATCATTTTAAAATTTTAACAGTAACTTAAGCATTGTTTAAAGAACATTCTTGCAAATATTTGTGTGTTCAGCAGCATTTGATTCTAAATATTCTTACATCAAATGCAAATGAATGAACTCTAATTCTAGCAAGACGCCTCAAACACTAGTTACCAATTTTAAAGGACAGTTTCAACCAATTTTCAAATTTTTTGTCTAAAAAAACGTTGTTGAAAAGATATTCTTAAATGTTATAACATATGAGTTTAATATCAATAATAAAACGGTAGCCTGTCAAGCTCAACTGTTTAATGGAAAAAACCATTGATCGAAATGAAAAAACCGACAAAAACGAAAGTACAGAAATGATATCAAGCCTTAAGACTGAAACTAACAAACAATGAAGACAAATATATTCATAAATTTGATAGAAAAAAAGAGGGTCAGTGCCCTTTCGCACATAAAATATTTCATATTATTAAAATAGAAACGCATACATCAATCAATGAAAAATATACACTCAAGAACTTCCGTTATAATCTCAATCATAACATAGACCTTTTGAAATAAAAAACACAACTAAAGAAATAAGAAACAATCATTTTAAAGTGAAACTATCACGATTCAAAACCAACAGTGCAACAATTACATCAATGTGTTGTATATGGGGTGATACTTACAAATACATTTTTTGTTTTGTTTTGAAAAAGACGAAAGTTCATTACCAACACCAAAACCACCGGAAATGTGTCTTTTTACTTTGTTTTTTTCGAGTTGAATAATAATATTATTAAACACTGACACAAAGAATGTACAACGCGTAAGTCCGCGTTCCGTGGAGATCGTCAACAATCGACCAGATGTCGTAAAGACTTCAAACCGAGGCTCAAAAATGATATGAAAACTCCCAGAAAAAACCCAAATCACAAGCTAGATTTTAACATTGACGAGATAAATTCGAATTGAACTTCGACTTGATTCTGTTTACAATCACAAATAAGTGAATACCAAAGAGAAGAACTTCTTGTTGTTTGTTTAGACTGTGAGTTTTCTTCTTCGTTCACATGCTACTGGCTAACTATTGATCGCGGTCTAAACGCTACGTTTATCGCTCACACTCCCGATGGCTTGTCGGTGTGTCGATTCGTTTGTGTTCTCGCGCCGCGTGTCTACGTCCGTGTCTGCCGTAGCTTGTGCTTGCATTTCTCCCCACATTTCTCTTCAAAAACTCCATGGCTGAAATCGAGAGGGGATCTTGTATTCACGTTTGGGTTATGGACACAAATTCTTCCCTTTCTCCAGAGAGCCACTAGACAAAGAGCTGGGCATTTAAATAGATGAAATATCCGAGAAAAACCAATCTGACAATGATAATCCGATTAAAATGCACTCGACGGTAAATGCATCTAATCGAAAAACCAACAATTCCCATTTAACCATCAATTGGGAGAATTTGAAAGTAAAAAATCAAACTGCAACACCTAATACGAGAAGTTATTAGCAATGGTGGTACAGGTACATGAATGTGATTGATCAATATTGTTGTCATGGTATTCTACAAATTAAAAAAGTCTTCTCGCCCGCTTCACTAAGCGTTACTTAATCAAAATCAACGACAACTAAAAAAATCTTCATAACAAATTTCAATATTTTTTTTTTTAGTCATTTTAACAGAACTAGTGATTCCACAGAATCGTGCATTTTTTAACATAAAATAAATTCTATTAGATATCTTCAAGCTAATTAAATATCTAAAATATACCTAAGGTTCATATTATAATTAGTGCCATTCTTCTTTAATTGCAAAACAAGGTGTTAAATAAACGTGTCCATTTAGAACTATTCTACAAGAACCTTGCATATTATAAAAAATAATAAATTTTTGGTGTAACTCCAAGATTCCTTCATAGTAAGTTTTATCAAAATACGGAAAGACATACAGGACGTACAGGAACCTTCTATTGTTTCAGGATAAAATATTCTATTCACCCAATACCTTATAACAAATCTTTATATAATTAATACTTCTTCAGATCCTAGTTATTTTTATTGATTATTAATGGGCAAAAGATCGGGATTTTTACAATAAATGCACCAAAGTTATCAGTTCGTGACGTTTCGCTTTATATTACGGCTTCATCAGGCTCTCTGATCTATGCTCAGCATTTGTGTCTTATTGTAGCCTTGCATATAATAATTCCATATAGCTCGTTCCATTATAAAAAACGAGTTTGACACATGATTGATAAATTGTAAAAATTATTGTACCCATCCAATTTCACAATTTATCAATCATGTGTCAAACTCGTTTTTTATAATGGAACGAACTATATGGAATTATTATATGCAAGGCTACAATAAGACACAAATGCTGAGCATAGATCAGAGAGCCTGATGAAGCCGTAATATATAGCGACACGTCACGAACTGATAATCTTGGTGCATTTATTGTAAAAATCCCGATCTTTTGTCCCTCTAATTACATCAATCAATATATCTATATAAAAAAAACATGTTGATTTGTCGCTCCTTTTCTGTATTCTAGAAGCACCAAACCAATTAACAAACATTTACATTAAAAACTTTTCTACAGGAGTCGTAAAATTTTTCGGGAGAAAAAGTAGCCTCTTGCGTTTGCAGGCCCGTTAAATATTTCTACACAAAAATAATTTCAATCTTTCTAGACTTTTTTCATTCTTGACAAACAAACACTTTGCTTTTATAATAAAAAGCATTTTAAAATTGTTAATGCACCAAAGATATAATCACTAATTACGACTTTATACACTTTTAATGCAATTCTCTTTCGCAAACTATCAAGAAACAATAAAATTGACTTCACATTGTTTTGTATTGAGTTTTTCATACAAAAAAATTGTCATATCGACAGTTTTCTTTCATAATAGACTCTATTTTAACAATTATGAATTCAGGGATTAATATCATCTAATAAAGCCGAGCCGTTGATCTGTCATACATAAGGCAATTCTATAATATAATAATAATATTAAAAGATCGTAATGCAGATTGGATGATAAGAAAACAAAGAATAAGTTAATTTGTAACAATATGATTTTCCCTTTTCCAAAATTAAATTTTTCTGGTTCATATATCTACCAATTGTATAAAACCATCCTTGAAATGCTTACTGTTTCATGGTATGTATCGGTACAAACATACATAGCAATTACATATAATTAACATAACAAAATTTTTAAAATCCGATTAAAATAAATTAGCATATCATTAACTGTAGCCTGTCAACCAAAGGGGCTCTGTATATATAAATAATTTCATATCATTTTCAACGACACAAAATCCAAGCAGCGAACTCTTCCTCGAACAAAAAATGTCATTACATATTTATTGAAATATTGTGCTCCAAGGCCAAGGACCCTTACGCGATGCACTCCCCTTTTCTAAAGCATCCCGCATCCTACGCACCCTTAATGAAGGCATAGAGCGAGAGAGAATTCCTGAGGGTTGTGCGTCATTCCCAAGCATCGTCTCACAAATGCATTGAGCCCGTGAGTACAGTTGAAACAAGAGATTTTCCAATTTTTATTATTATTGTCTATCAAATTGGCGCTAAATGGTGATAATTAAGATTCACTTGTTGTATAATTAAATGAGATAATATTATGAAGACGAACACCTGTTTCATTTTTTTGCGCAAGAAAAACGTTTTTAGCATGTTTTAATCTATTTCGTTATAATTAAAAGGTTTTTCTTCTTAAAGAAAACCATAGGTAAACGTTTTCTTCCAGCTATTTATGTAATTTCAGTTTATTTGTTTCAAATGAAAATATTTTCCTTTTTAATTCTTAATGAAATATTTCTATTTCTTATATTTATTTTATTAAATATTAAAGAGATTTCTCGATTTTAGCCTTGGTTTTATTTTATTTTATTTTAAATAGGACTAGAAATATCACGTTTTATTGGCTTTCTTTTATATAGAAACAAAGCATTTCCTGTGTATGGTAGTAAAGTGTAAATTGCATGGCAGGGAATTTGAGAATCCTTGACGCCGTTGTCATAGCGACGTGCGTCCCGACGCTCTCATGAGGGGGTGTATAGTTGAATAGTAAATAAAATTAGGGGGTGGCTGGGTTGTAAATAGAGAGACTACGTTTGCAGACTGCTTGGCGTCGTTCCCCACCGTTTGCCACTGGAGTAATATTATTTAGTATGTAGATACACGTACGTTTTTTGTCGTAAAGGAACTACGCAAAACTAGGAAAATGGATCAAACCAATCGATTTTTCTTTGTTTGCGGAAATACCTAGCATGTTGAAATTTAATCTTCTTTTTTATGAAGTACTTTTTTCACATTTTTATCAGATTATTCTGTTATATATAGATATGATGAAATTGCGTGCAACAAGTGCAAATTTTTTTATTACAATTAAATTATTCAGTTATTTAAAAATTAAATAAGCTGTTCATTCTAAGGTATAGGTACTCATACAGCATTTGAACTTCATAGTGAATACCCACATTTTAAAATAATATTTCTGATGAACGTCAAAATTAAATATGCCATGAGTTCATTAAGAAACAAAACGTCTTATGTTTTTTATGTTGACTTCCGTAACATTTATAGATTTCACTTGGACAAAACACATATCTCAAAAGCACATCCAGCTTTAGGAGATTATTGTAGTGGCTGATAAGAGGATATTCCAAACTGTCCTAGGACGAAAATTTGGCCATATATATATCCACTATCAAACTCATCGGAATGTATGGAATAAAGCTGTGGGGAGCCGCCAGAAGTTCCAATGTCGCCCTAATTCAGCGATTCCAATCGAAAATCCTAAGGTCAATAACTAATTCATCTTGGCACGCCATGGACCTCAGAATGGGTACGGTACGAGCGAAATAACCAGAGACAGTAACAAATATCCAAAGAAGCTGAGAACTTAAAAGTTTGCAGTAAGGGTTGCCTATAAACTCAATACGCTCAATGTCCAGGAACAAATTGCGAATCCAAACAGTGGGAAAAATATAACTTCTTAAAAAACACTTAAATAAAAACCTTTTAGAATTCTACTTTAAGTACTTTCTGTAAATAATAAAAAATGTAAATAAACTATATAACGTTATCATACAAGTTAATTTAAAAATCAGATGTTTTATTTTCAAATGAGAAATATGATTGTAAAGTTGAAGCTTAAGCTAACCTTCAGGTTTTAATATTTAATATACGGAGAAATTATCAGGTAAAAACAACTACAGTAATATGTTTTAGTTATATATTTATCTTTTATACTATGTTTCGTCGGTGTTATTTCGACTTCATCAGGTATCTTGAAATAGTCTGTTAAATCATTGTACACCCTATGTTTATTACGTCACAGTTTTTTATTCACAAATTTTATACGTCCAAATTATAGCTAAACTTCAATGAATAAATATAATAAAAATATAAATTGAATATACATTTAACTATGTATATTGTATTGTTATATTTAAATTATATATTATTATATAGTTTTGTTAAATTTATATTTTTATTATATTTATTTATTAAAGTTTAACTATAATTTGGATGTATGAAATTTGTGAATAGAAAACTGTGCCGTAATGAACATAGGGTGTGACAATGATTTAACAGACTATTTCAAGATACCTGATGAAGTCGGAATAACACCGACGAAACATAGTATAAAAGAAAAATAAATTATTAAAACATATTACTGTAGTTGTTTTCACCTGATAATTTCTTCGTATGTTGAAGCTTATATTCTAGTAAAAATATTGAACATGATTTTTCTATAGGATCATTCATGATAGTTGTTTGTTTGAGTTTATTTCGGTCTTCAATGTTTAAAAACTCATCGATTTTATTTCATTCATCGATTTTTTAAACTTTTTGGCAAACTTTTTGAAGATTTCTTTGAAACCATTAAAAAATAAGGATTTTATGTATTTGATTTATTATATTAGTGTTTAGTCAATATTTCAACAATGTAATCTCGTACTGGGATGTCCCATTCATAAATTATTTTATTTTTTTTTGAAATCGTAGTATTTTTATATGTTGTAATAATGCAGGTATTTAGAAAATAAATCTATTTTTGAAACATCAAAAAAACTATTTTGAAAAGTTTTTATTATTATTATCTTATTATATTTTATTATTTATTATAATTTCTTTACAACACAAATAAGGCACGGATGAACTCAAATATTCAAAGTCAAAAATGTAACTCTTGAACTATTCAGATTTTAATTTATTAAGAAATATCAACTTAAATATTTAAAAATGTCCTTATGTTTGAAAAAATTTGAATCTTAACACCTACAATATTTAATTGCTTTTAATAGACAAAAGTACAAAAGTATAAGTTTCTAAGACTTATCCTCAGGGACTTATAAGCATGATTTTAGATATATGAGCTTGTTCACAATTCATAATTTGGATATTTTAAATACAACTTCATTTTCGGGACTTGTACATAAAATATTTAAAATGTCTTCATGAGGAATTCATTTGGAATTAAATACTGAGTTAGATACTTGATAGAAATCATGTCAAAAATTTTAAGCTCTAACTTAAACGTAGTTCACCAGATAATTTTTATGCTTTCCTTACCTTTTAGAAATATTTAAATTGATTTATAACATTAACTTTTCATTTTACTTCAACATTTCAAGTTATTTTCACAACACATTTGGGTTGTAGTTAAATGTTGAAAATCACATAGTGTTGTTACATTATGATGAAAACACGTTGTAAATTGATCAGACCAGAAACGCAATCAACTGAACTGACCAAGATCTAATCATGCTTTCTTATATTGTATTAGTATTTTATAATATTGGCAAACGGGAGAAATTGAAGTAAAAAAAAAACTCTATTTTGCTTCAAGCAATTTCCTCCAACGTCCAATATGTAAATCAAATAAATAAGGAAATGTACTTTTTGACAAACGGAAATGGAATTTTTCTCTGTATTTGGCATTGCTTTAAGTTAATTTTTTTTGGGTAATATAACAACGTGACTTAATACAGGTGACGAGCCCCATATCTGAAACAATGAGCAATCACCGTGCATGGAATTGATATTAAAACACATTATTTACTGTATTTTTTTTTTTATTTCATATAATAAATAGGATATAATGAACACTGATATATTTATTCTTATATAATAATAAATATTCGACATTTTTCTCCCAATTTTTCATTATTTCTTATCAAGCAAGCATCAATTAAAAATTTCATAGTATTTTAACTAAAATTAAAGTCTTATAACTTGTAATCACATTTACTTATCGATAAATATATATTGTATGTTTCATTCATTTTCCTTCATGAAAAATGCAACTAAACAAAATTGAGAAACTATAAAAATTGCTTGCAATTCAAAGTAATTACAATACAAAAGGGACTAGGCGTGTTCAAAACACTTTTTAAAAAAAATTTTCGGGTTGATTTTTTTGAAGAAACTTAACCATTTTTAATAGCCCGGGGCAAAAATGACTCTCACAAATTTTTTCAATAAGATTTTCTCTTGAATATTACACGCACTCCACAACAACAAATAATAGAAACAAATCTAAAAAGTAGAACAGAGTTAAACATAATTTTTGTTGTATGGAAATATTTAAGAAATGAACTTAAAAAAGATTCTAAGTAAATGTATTTCTAAATGTTTTGAGTCATTGGCAGATTCGTAACGTAGGTGGTGCAAGCGGTGCCCCGGCACCAAGCGTCAAATAATAAAGACAGTAGAAATAGAAACAGTAAAGAATAGATATGAATTTAATTTTGTGTACTTTTAAAACAGAAAGAGAGGCATTTTATCCTTTCGCACTGGGCGCTGTATTATCACACTACAGCTCTGGTCGTTGATGCCAATTTACATGATCCTTTCTAGTTTCTTGTGACAAATAAACCCCGGTGCTATATTAGTGAGTTAAGGAAGAGGTAGATAATTGTAAAAGAACACAACTAGTCACTTTTGTCAGTACAAAGATTAAATATTCTTGAGTATTTTAAAATTTATAATAAATAATAACAACAATTAAATCAGCTAAAGAATAATAATAAATATATCTACAGAATATAGTTTCAATAACTTAGGATTTTTTCATCTCTTCAAAAATATTTACAATAAAATTCTAAAGCCATTCGTAACAAATTAACTTAAAATTTAAAAGCATGCAATTAAATATTTACATAAATATACAAAAAAATTAAAATAACATAACATAAAATATATTATGTACCTAGTAAAAATAATATGAATACTACTTTTTCTCTTGGCGGGCTATAGTCTTTAAATGTTTTTAGTTTGCATTAGCTAGATTTTGGAAAAAAAATACATTTTTGGTTCTACGGAAAATTGTTCCCATTTTTTTCTGTATAAATAGTCTTAAATGTTTCGAAGAATATCAAAATCTACTTGTTTTGTATGATGTAGTTGTAAGTTTTTTTTTTCTCAAAAAATATTTAGATTAATGTCACTGCACAATATATCTAATTGTAAGAAAAATACTTAATTTAAAATATTTTATCAAAATTAGTTTTACTTTCAAATAAAAATGTGTAAAATATCCATCGTAAATGCCACATTCTTGATTCGATCATATGTCTCACTTAAGTTATGATATGAGCGATAATTTTTCAGTACTAATCGAAATTTATGTTTAATATAATATAGTTTCACAATTTACGAATACATTTTGTTTAAATTACTATTCCATTGAGCTGCTTAAATATTTCTTTTCAACATAATTTAGCAATAGTTTTGGCAGTGAATTAAATATAAATGCATGCTGCACGCCGGTAGTGCAGGAAAATAAAGGCTTTTCCAGAATTGCACAACACTTGACGTACTTTATAAGAAGAAATCAAAATATTAACTCTGTATAATACCAATTATTAAACGTTAAAATTTATACAGAAATGTTCGAATATCAAAAATTGCACGTTTTTTTATTTATTTTTATTTATTTAGTTTTTCGGTCGATTAAAAAATCATAAACTTTTTATCGAGTGAAATACTTTATATTGTATCGATTTCAATTTATTCTTATACAAGATGCCCAATGTTTAGATATACAAAAGAAAAATTTTGGTTTCTCTCATTGAGGAGCATTGAAATCGCCTTAATGCGACCAATATTTTATAGTTTAAGAGCTATATTTTTTTTCGTGTACCTATTATCTATTACCTGACAGTAGTTTTGATTTTTCCTCTTTCTATAAGAAATGTTTAATTTTTTTTAAGTCTCGTTATTATCTAAGGTCTTATTATAACTGTCGAAGCATAAAAGAACAAAAAAATATTTTTAAATTACTTATAATTCTAGGAATACCTACGATTCAATGAAAATCGAACCAAGCACCACTGAGTCAAATAGAAAAAATATATAATTTTAAGAATCGTCAAAGAGAAAAGACAATTTAAATAACCGTGCCCAATATAGTTCATTCTCATAGCTTTTAAAAATGAAGTTTAGCAATTATCTTAATTCTTGTACTTTAAAGGTTTTTGAAGTTACTTTCAAATTTGTAGATCAGAAAAAAGCTACCAATTTTGTTCATAGTAAATGTTCATACATTCAACCATATTCGAGAAATATACGAGGGTTGTGATTGATCTCAGGTATTTTTCTTATACGGTTCAAATACTACAACTATCTGGTTTCCTGTGTTTTTAAGGGCATTTTGAGTTATTAACAAAGTTGTAGAATAAAAAAAAATACTACCTACCAGTTTGGTTCTTAGTAATGTTCATAAAATCAATCCTTTTCGAAATAAATCGCGACACGTAGGACATAATTGGCTTAAGGTATTTTACACGTGCAGCTAAAATGCTCCGACATTTTGCATTTTTCTCGAATATGGCTGAGTTTATGAAAATTTGCCAAGTCCAAACTTGTAGTCTTTATTCTGGTCTACAACTTTTTAAATAACTTAAACTGTCTTTAAAAGTACAAGAAACATGATAATCGCAAGTTTTATTTTAAGAGCTTTAAGCCTGACCCTTGACACGTGTAATATTCAATTATTGTTGATTGCAGTTTTTTGGAACGCTTTGTACCATTTTTAATTTTTTTTTTTAATAAAAACTACAGCCGAGTATTTGTTTTGAGCTCTCGAATCAATTCTAATCCTGTTCACATATGGATCAAGTATACAGTATATCAGTATATATCAGTACAAGTATAAGAGTATATCAATATATCATTTTTAAAATAATATTGAGCAGAAACATCTAAAAAGTTTCAATAGAAAGCAAAAAGAATCAAAACTGGTGTCTACTCTAAGATATTTTTATTGGAATGCCTATTAGATTCGAATATCAGCGATCATTCTGGCTACTATTTCTTTATTGACAACTGCTCTGAATAGTTCCGCAGACCTTTTAGAGAATCATATTCTAAGATTTCTGAACCAAGAAATTCTTCTCCTTCCAGGTCGTCTTCTGTCGTAAACTTTTCCTTGGATTATCGATTTTAAAAAGTGGTATTTACTATCAGTACTCATTTTATGGCTGAATTACTCAAGCTTTCTCCTTTTTATGGTTTTTAATATAATATATGTATATGATATAACAGATACACAAATACCTATTATGAAAATTTAGCTCCTATTTACTAATATACATATATTGGAAACACTATCAAGAGATGATTTCAATGCTCCTTTAAGCGAGAAACTTAAAATTTTCTTTTGGACGTTTAGACATCGATCACCTTTGCATACCTTGAATAATTTTTAAATTTCATTAAAACTAATTTTATTATGCGATTTTTTAATATTCATTACATTTCTTCTGACTAGAAATAATGCCTTAGATTTTTTTCTTTTCATTGCTGATTGAATAATTTTATATATAGGTATATGTTTATTTATCTCTAAAATGTTAACTTTGATTTTCCAACTGTTGCTTTGTACTATCTGGGTTTTTCTATTGGGACTGGGGAAGACTATTGGTATCATGATTGAAATTCGATCGGACTGTCTCAAATTTATATTTGTGACTAGAATAGAACAGATATGTACGATATAAGATATAGCAGAGATTTACATGTAAGTTGGCTTCATTTTATAAGCTCGCTTCCATATTTCACACAAACAAACCGTCGAATGGAATCGATAAAATATAGCCAAGGGCATCGACACGTGTGTGATAATCGTCCAGGCCCACAGCCCATAAAAATGCAACTGAATCGGATGCGATTCCGCTCGAGATTTTTCTAAAGTATTGATCGCCCACATCGCCAAATTTGTGACCAGTAGAAATGTGACGATTTCCCGTCCGGGTTTACGCCGTATCTGATCTGGTGTAACACAAGATCTTCGTGACGCGTCTAAAATGAACATCGTCTGGAATGTGGTTTGCACAAGGGATGTAAGAGCTGTTATCAACACTAAAACCGTATTCTTTTCAATTGTAAACTGCCCCCCAATTATGGTGAACATGCTGTAAATAAACATTCCAGTCTGTGCCCCGATCAATAAAATATTATCCAACTCTAAATTTCGCGCACCATCATACTTAAGTACCCGTACTTGAAACATTCCAATCAAACTAGCCAAGGTTGTGATCCCGTAGAGAGTCAACTCGCAAATATTTACCTCCATCACGGCAAGATTAACGAATTCCGGTCGAGAAATCAAGACAAAGAATAAAATCAATGATATTATGGTCAGAACTAGAATTAAAATTCCCACAAACAAACCCTTGTGAGCCCGGGCACAGTCTACGGAATAATGATGTGGTGAACGTTTGTATGTAAGACCTTCGGCTTTCGCTTTTATGCCCATTAATATATTTTGGTTTTGTGCTGGAATTTTACTGATATTTTTCCACATTACGTACAAAATAGCGGCACAAATCAAACTGTATTCGATCGTGCATGGGAAGAGGAATGGTGAGGCGTCTTGAACCAAAGATCCAATTATATTCGTGCGGCGACATTCATAAATGTTGTGCGGCCCTTTGAGGCCACGTGCGACAATGTGATGGGATGCTGGAATATGATCGCTACGCGTTGGAGAACCAGATAAGATGTGACTTTTTGAACCTTTAAAGAAAACATACATTAATTCCTTCCATAACAAGTATAGAAATATATAAGCTTAACGGTAGTTTCGATAATAATGTCTTATCTTTCACATAAAATATTTTAGTATGTACTAAAAATAAAGACATTAATTACATAGTTTTTAAAAATCTTTAATGAGAATTCCATAATATTCTCTATCTCTTAGTACTTAAATATAATAAACAAAAATAATATAATAAATAAAAAATCTCCATTAATTAAAGCGCTACTCAAAGAACTAAATTTTAAGGTATTTACTAAGAAAAAATTATTCCAGGTGATTCTGTTCATTTTAAGATAGGCTGTTTTTCATAGAAATCTAAGTGTCCTATATTTTTAATAGGTGGAAAAATATTTTTAAGGGTTGAAGTACATCCTCCAAGTTACTCCCTGAACTTGCATTTTTCGGAATGGAGCTTTTTAAGCTTATTCTTACAAAGTGATTAAAAATTGTGGTATTAGCATGTTGATCAGATTTAAAGTGAAAAATATTAAGGTTTAAATTCACAAATTAAACTTTAATTTATTTATTTTAAATCAAAACCCCAAAAAATAAGGAAATATTAGAAAGAAAATTTAAAATATCCATTTTTAAAATTCACTTTTATTCTTAATTGGAATAGGTAGGTAGTAGGTACATTAAAATATCTTACGGATAGTTTTTATTTTTGTAAAGTATATCGATGTAATAATCGCCATGGATTGTTTTTAGATTAGTATGCATTTCCACCTAAATCTTGATTAGTAGAGGCGTTCATCTATACAGTGGTGAATAACTACATTTATTTTTTAGTAATCCAGCCTTATAAGATGAAAAACGGCATAACCACGAAATAAAAAAAGTTGGAAGCTGTTTGAGCATTCATTTTTACGTTTTATAAGCTGAATCAAAAATTTCAGATAATCTAATGTGCGTGTTACCTTACGACTACCTTTCACTAGTTTCATCTAACTTCAACATTTTCATTGTTGGACTTCACATATAATTATGGCAACTTGACGAAATTTTAAAAAGAAAAAATTCTTAAAACAATACCGTTTAGTTTCAAATAAACCTACCCAATCGATGAGAGATTCGCAACGAGTTATTTTCTGGATTGTAAAACGTGAGAATTTCATGTTTCGTTTCTTGTACAAGAACATTGAGCCAAACCGATAAATTCGTGCCAATCATGTGCATCAGTCCAAATCGTGCTGTGATTTTGTGCTTATAAACACTCATTTGCTGTAACAAAAAAATTTAAATTATTTGTCGCATAAATCGTGAATACAACTCGAAAATACTTTACCTCGTTATTCAAAAAAATGAAATACATTTGTATAAAAATAAACGCCATTCGTGTCGCTGGCGTTAACGCTAATATCATATTATGGCACTTGGTATTGCGTTCAAGTTCGAAATATTGTCCAAATTCGAGGCCGGAGTAAATCATACTTCCAATTCCAAATGCTGAAAATAAAAAAGAAATAAGAAACTAGAAACATAAGTACGAGTATTCGATGTATTCACAAATTATTCTTTACAAAATTATTTTTTTCAAAAATTAAGAACTTTAACTGAAAATTGAAAAGAATCATTAAGTTATTTAATTTAACTAAACTGTAAATAGTAAGATCCCGAAATAGAAGGACCTATTCCTGTCGACTTCATAAATCAAATCGGTCTCTGTCGTTATAGGAACGATTAATTATTTTTCTGTTCTTGTTAAATGTTCTATCTTGTTGAATTTCGTATATGCCAAACTCACGAAATTGTAAAATGTCGATACCTTTGAGTATTGCTTGATGAGCAAAATAATTGCCTTTAATTCGGTACTTCATTTATAAAAAATCGGTGAAGAGAGATAGCTTGAAAAAGTTTCAATAATTGTTATGCTTATAGAAAATAATTATCTGAATGACCGAACTTTTTTGATACTTTGCTGACATAACGGATAAGTATTTTGATTTTAACATAATATTTTTTAAATTAATTTCTCAGCTTTAATCTTCATTCTGTTACCAACAAAATCTTTCAATATCGATAAAAATTTTATAGCTATGTGCAACTTTTTAATATATAATAGTATAATAATAAAGTTAATGGATAGGCAATCCTTTATACATGAATGCATATTATTATTCTCATACACAAAATAAATAAATATACGAGTATATACAAGAATTGTTAGATTTAATTTGCTTATTTATTATTAACATTACCAATATTATAGATATTACACGTATCGTATATTGGTAAGTTAAACAATGAGAACAGAAAAAATATCCTGATTAAAAATTGTATTCTCTTAAAATGCTTCTTCATAGCTTTGCCTTCCCCTAGTCCAAAAAATAACGACGTTCATGAACATAAATCTTGTTTTTTGAGCTTACCAACAGCACCCATGCGTAAGTAAAAGCTTCCGTAGTGATATTGTCGTGGCGGAGGTATAAATGAGCATCTTCTTGTTCCTGATATACCGGCTATTCCACTATTTGAACGAAATCGACCTCTGGAAGCAGAGCTTTGTGAATCAGATTGTTTACTGGAATCGACTGTACCTGACTCCTCTCCACTATCTGTAATTGACGACTCTTCTTTTTGCGATTTACTTTCTATAAAATCGAAAAATAAATTTGTTATTTAAAATGTATGATATTATAAGAAAAGTTTTAAAGAATTTTATTTTTAAAACTAAAAAAATTAGTATTCATTTTTAAGGTTTAGGGAAACAATTTTGAAGTTATCTAATTATTTTTGAATTATGTAAATTAGTTAGATAATTGACTTTTTAAATGTCTTATTAATTGATTTTTTTAATCTTACCATATTTAATATGCTTACTTGATTTGGAGGTTTTTCGATGTTTTTTTCCTCCTAGAAGCATCGTATACAAATACAAAAGGAAAAGCATACTTCCAATGTATAAATAAAGGTAAAACCACTGAAAAAAATAAAAATGATATGGTCAAAAAATAGTTTCTCTTACTAATCACTATTTGAAAATTTCATCTTTTGAAAATTAGATTTAGGTATAAGCATTTCTTACAAAAGGGAACAGGAAAAAAATTTCTGTTTTTGAAAAGCACATGCAAAGTTTGGTACACCTTCGCGACGGTAGAATTTAAAGTTTTCTTTTTTATAATTTTATACTTTAATGTGATATATATATATATATTATTTTAACAGAATAGCCCCACAGTCCACTCGATGTGATTACTGTGCTCTTTATACTTTCGATTATATATCTATATATTGACATACTGGAAAAACTGAAGAAAAGCCTCAAAATTGACTAAAACAATTCACTGATTAAAACGGAATCCACCTTAATGGCACAAAGGTGGATTAAATATAAACCGAAATTGTTCTATCAGAAAAGTATCAAGAAGGGGCTCTATCTGGAGGTTGTGGATGACAATGTTACATGGCTACTTAAGGGTCGTTTTGTGCTCTTCGTTCCATTCTCTAGTCAGTTTTATGAAAGAGCAAAAGGTGAACCACAACGTTTGCAAAGTATTAACTTTAAATTTTTAACAAACTAAGAATGCAATATTAGAAAAAAAAACTTAGATACGCTTTCAAAACCCAAGTGTACAATATGTGCACAAAAAATGTTTGAAAAGGCGAACAAAGGTTAAAAAAACAAATTTCACCTCCAAACAAGTTGTATTTTTTTGTTTTTTAGATTTCAAAGAGGTTTTAGGTTTTTGTGAAACTCAAACTTTTAACACTACCTAATCTTCCTAGTTGTTGGATGAAAAACTAGAGGGTACGTAGAAAATTACAGTTTTTCGATCAGAAAAATGATTTTGCTTCAATACAATGCTCAGTTCTATATCAGCCAAGCTGATTCGTGAAAATTTGGAAAAATCGTCTAAGTCTCTCCATAGTCTTCAATTATATCTCTATGAAAATCACATGTTTTGGCTATTAATAGAAGCCTTATATAGTGAACAATTCGCCGATGAGACTACTGTGGAAACCTTCGTCGTATAGGTAATTAACTTTCTTTTTTCTACGATAGCAAAAAAATTCAATCTTCTGGGAGAAATGTGTTTTGAAATCAGGAGACGAACATACGTAAAAAACTAAGGTTTAATTATAAAGTTTGTATCTTATACAAATAAATTTTAAAGTATCTGGAAGACCGAGCTTTGCTCGATTCAATTTTCAGATTATATGCTTGGATTCTTTGTTGACTAAGTATTTTGATTGTAGTAAACGCAAACTTTAACATTGAAAAAATATTTCAATAACAATTGATATTGTTTTACTATGTGCAACATTCTATGTAATCCACATTCATTCAAAGCATTAAGTAACTAACCATAATGTTGAAGGATAGGCAATTACTTATTCACCAATGTGCAATAATATGATCCCGTAATAAAAAATAAATAAAAAACAAAAATACGAAGAAAAAGAATTTCCCCATAAATGAGAACAAGTTAGATCAATTTTTCACTCCCATATTATAATTTTGAGATACACAAAATTATTACATATGTTATATTCAAGAATTTCTCGTTAAAATAAATAATTCCAGTTTGTTTCATTCTCGAGTAATTTTTAAGACAAACCAAAAACATTTTAAATGCTTGCATACAAACCAAAGCAATTAAATTGACATATTTGATACTAATTGTGTTATTCATTTTTAAGATAAGAAAACGTGATATATTTGCTGCACGCTTCACTTTAAAAAGTTGAAATTAAAGATTAACTTTATTGTATACAAATACGCATAATACCAGTCAGCCTAAATTAAATTTTGAATCATTTAAGAAGATATATGGCAAGGTATTCAAGGTATGAAAAAAAGAACAAAGGAATTTTCAGATAAAAAAAAAGGAAAAAGGAAAAAGAATTTTCCACTGTGAGTTTATTTTAGCTTTTACGGTTCAATAAGAAAAAATATCGACATAAAACTTAGAAAAATGCCCCTAACGATATAATGTATTCAGGTACAGTTCAGTAAACATGGCTATTTACTGCTATAACGTCACATAATAGCAATACTAACAATACGAGCAACGTCACATTCCAACACCGAGCATTTCTACGAACCGGAAAAATCAATAAAATGTAGGTACATAAAAGAAATATTACGGATATAAGTTGATCAGTAACAGAATCAGTCATGAAAATATAAAGCCAATTCAATACATGTATTCTTAAAAACTTCATAATCTTCCAAGAGTTCTGATAACTTTTAAAAAAAGAAATGAGAAAATTTAATCTTAATTATTCAAGTTTTAATTAGTTCTACAAGAAACGTGCTTAAAACAAAAAAATAATAATATTTCTAAGTATTATGATATCTCGAGGATATTTTTATATATAAATCAGATTAAAAATAACAAATAAATAAGTTTAAAAAATGTATCAATTTATCAGTAATAGAATCATAATAAGCAATAAAACTAATATCGACATGTTCTTAAAAAGTTCTTAGTCTTACAAAGCTTTTAATAGCTTTTAAAAAAGGAAATTAAAAAACTGTAATCTGATCTTTTCAAGCTTTGATTTGTTTTATTAGAAATGTGTTTAAAACAAACACAAAAGAGCATTCAATGTTTATAAATCTGTTTATATCTCAAGGGTTTATTTGTAGAGAAATCAGATTAAAAATAGCAAATAAAAAAAGTCAAAGAAATGCATCTCCCTGTTTTAAACATCAAACCAGCTTCCGCCAACACCTAAAGTCGTCGGTAATGCATTGATAGAGCATATTTTTATTCTATTTATAGAACAGAGGCGAAATGCAAAAAGTATACATAACAGCATCATAAAATTTACCTCATAGAACGACGGAGGGATGTAGGTGGAGATTACTTCCGCCATCGGGAACGCCGTACCCATGACAACGAGCAGCTTTCCATAAAGGGCTGACAGGGTAGTCGCAAGCGCATCCCTGCAACAACAGGACATTGCATTTATTATTACATTTACCATTTCCATCCCTACTTAACGATAACAATCGATCTTTGTTCCAACAATTAACTATAAATAGAATGGAGTTAATAACCAATATTTTAAATATTATATTAAATACACTATTTTTATATACAACTAAAGAATAAAAATAGGTAATGGAATAAGTGGGAAATCCTATCGTTGGACGAAAATTGACCTCATGTTCAAAGCGTGTTTTGATTACAAAAATTAAACAGGAATCATATTAAAGTTGAAATGAAAGTTAAATGGCTCTAATAAAAGTCAGAGAAATAGCGAAAATATTTATTTGAAAGTTGAATCAGACGTACAAATTTATATTTTTCATTTATATTTATATACATTACGAGAGTTTATTAGCAATTTTGTGTTTACTGACTCGGTCCCTTCTTTACAATTCAGTGAATATTACACACGATCTATTCACAAGTTAAACGAGTTAAACCGTTCTCGTATAGTTAACCAATCGAAAATTTTCAAGTTGAAGCAATAATTTGATAAACACTATCATAATCTTTCATTTAAAAAACTGTTTTCATTACATAAGTTATATGAATTATAGTTTTATATGGAGGCTTAGAAAATAGATTTGCAGAATTAATATAAACATATCCTTTACTGAAAAACTGATAGTTATATTTGCAATGTGACATTTTATTTTTTCAACGATATGATTTATGTAATGTTTTTTAATTTACTGATTTCGTTTTAAAATAAATATGAAAAATGTTCAAGTATTAGCTTTTGAAACAATAATGATTCACAAAAACTAGGTTGTACAAACTATTACACTTGGGATTGGCTAAATTTTATATTTTAATTACTATTAGTTTCGCCATAAATCAAAAGAAAACAAACTTAACAAACTTCAAAGCAATTAAACATACTTAATAGGGTTGTTTGCTGTTTTTTTTTTGCTTTTTTTTGTATTTATTTAGATCCACTATAGCTATTAAAGTTGTGTTTATAGTTTAAACTTAATAATTTACGACACGTCTATATAGATTTAAAGTTTGTTACTATGTGCAACTTTCCATGGAACCCACGTTCATTTAAAACATTTAGCACCTAATGTTGATTGGTAGGCAATAATTTATTCATCAATGCATAATAAAATAACCCCGTAATGAAACCCTGAAAACATGAAGGAAATGAGTTTCCCAGAAATGAGACCTATCTAGATCCAATTTTCGTTTTCGTAAATGCCTACTTCGTAAATTTCTTCAAAATCGTAAGAGCCCTTTCTTAAATACACAAAATAAATATCTTATTCATAACAGTCAATTTTGTTGACTACCAGGTTTTTATTATTATACAAGAATTACTCGTTTAAATAGAAAAAAATATATATAAAATAATAGTATGTGATGTTTCATTCATTATAGATATAGATATAAATATAAATTGATGCCGTATACTTTTCTACAAAACCATTGTAATCTCCAAAACAGAAAGTTTATTTTCTCCTTCACCTATTAACTAATTTGATGAAAAGAAAATGACCCAAAAAACGCATTTTCGCATATCATCTTCATACACCTATTATATTATATATCTTTGTCGCTATATAATAGCATATACTATATAGCATTTGGTTCCTAAGAAATTTTTTATGAATATATATAAGCATTATATATTTAACCCTAGTCAAACTTTTAAATTATACCGATTGCCTCCGACTAAAATAGTCAAACATTAACGTAGAATCAAATCTGTGGTTCTTAAGTTAAAATACTGATGTCCATATAATGACGAAGTTCGAGAGATCACAGTTTTAAGTTCTACAGACTTTTACGCTTTGAAAAATTCCGAGAATTTTTTATTGAGTCTATGTAATTTATCGAAAAAATGGACTTAGTAGTTATCGTTTTTTCATATCCTGTTTTTTTCTTTTCACAAATAGGGCTGAATCAGAAATTCTTTTTGTAACAATTGACGCAAGGGTTGAATGAAAATTCAAAATTCACTATACATAATCTATTTTATCGAAAAAAAAAAAATGGACTTAAGTGATATTACTAAGGAGCTACTGAAATAAATTATTTATTTTGGAAATCGTTTCAATTATAATGTCAATTACAGTTCATTTCAAAAATGTTTAGCTACTTGACTTAATGAAACCCTGTCAGTTATAAAAAAATTAGCTCCGTGAAGCTGACAGATAACAGTTACTACTGTACAGTTTTTATTAAGTAAATACAACAAAATTTTTTTGTATATAGACTCTAAGTAATAGATGCCTTAAGATTGAAGTTATACAAAGGCAAAAATAACTAAATAATTGAGTCATTGTTTCTCATGTTGCTCCTATTATAAGAGAAAATTCATTTTTTTGTATTTAAATTGCATTAATTGTATCTATGTTAAATAACGATTAAGGAACGAAAATTTTATAAGATTGTTTTTGGAAACTGGTTATAGATAACAACCTAACTAATTTAACTCATCTCTAAATGCTTGGTCAAAAATGGACTTGTACCGTTTTCAAAAAAAAAACGTCTCAATCAGCGATAGTCGTTTTTTCGTGAACTGAAGAACACCCCCACTTCCCGCCCGACAGAAGCTAAGCCTTAACCGCGTAGTTCATGTGCAGTTTTCGTGTAGGACTCACGCTTGACATCAGAAACCCTTAATTATTTTTTAATTGATCAAATCTTAAAAAATAACTCTTAACAAGTGTTGTGTGATTAATTATTTGTGTGTATGTAAGTATTAAACTTAATTTTCTTAAATATATCTAACCAAAAGTCGGCATATAGTAACAAGATCTAACAGGTAGGGTTAGAAATAGCTCAAAAAGTTCAGTAAATCCTAATTGGCAGGTAACAAATATTTGATAATATTTTTGGGGTCTTTCAAATAATTTGAATAAATTTAATCAGATTTGGAAAAATTTAGAGAAAAAGGTTTAAATTTTTGAAAAGATAAAATTATTGGATAGACGCGTTACCCAAACAATTGACGATCTAACAAACGATTTAAATCGTTCCTTAATTCGATGAAGAGATGGCGTGCTATCTTCAATGCATAAATATTATCTATTTGCTTTAACGCCATTCGAGTTTAAATGTCTTTCCTCTTTTTCCTTCTCATAATAATATGTCATTACCTAATAATCTTACTCTTTCTATTTTCAAATCACAAGGAATTATGGGTAAAACTTAGAATTTGTATTTTTTGTGTTTTAAGAGTTACTAAAGAAAATTAAATTCAAGAATTTTAAGTATTTTTAAGTATTTTGATCTTAACTTGAGAATTATTTAAAAAATGTCAGGAACAGTTTGTGATTAAGGCTTTTATTTAATTTTTTAATAAATACCTCTGTTGTGACTTTTTTAATTATTGGTATTTATTAGAAATTCACTTCTTGACTTGATTTTTTTGGTTACTTAATTTAACATTTAAACTACTTAACTTAAATAAGACTTAAAGTGAAATGTTAATATTAAAATATCAAGGTAAGTGAAGCAACGCTCTCAGGAATTATTTCAATTTGAAATAATAATATCAATCTCAATGCATTTCATTACATGGCATATAGTCAGTTACTTGGCTTGATATTATTATATTAATATTTCAGTAATGGAATTGTCACTTCTCGTTAATAAATATTTAGTTTTGCAATCTCAAAAATGTAACATAGTGTAATCAAATTAAGGTTCCATCTTGGAATAGAAAATAATAAGCTAAGAAACATTCTCCACTAACTTCTAAAATTTAGGGCCTTACAACTATGAAGATAACTAAAAGATACTTAAGAAATGACACTCGATAGCGTGATAATTGATCTACTTAGAAAATACTAAAACAAAGGTTTATAAAATCACTTAGGGCCATCCATAAATTACGTCACACAAATTTCATGATTTTTTATCCTTTCCCCCGTCCTTGTCAAAGCTGGTTACATTTGTGAGACCCACCCCTCCTTAGTGTGACGCCACATATTTTACAATTTTACATCTACAAATAATTATTGAATTAAAACAGCAGTTCCATAATTTGTTTTATTTCAATTTAAATGATTTTTAATAAAATTAACATCAATTCAAACATTTCAAGAAATTAACAAAAAAAAACGATTAATTATATAGATTAAAGATCCAACTTAATCATCTTCAGTCAATTGTCAAATGAAATAAAAACAATATCACCGCTAGGCACGGTGCATTTAGCGGCATTTATGAAAGGGCAATAGTGTCTGAGCGTAACACTACACCGAGAAAAAAAAATCTTTTTGGACAATTAAATCTAAAAATCTAAATATTAAATATTTGATCGACAATGGGCTATCAAATCATTTTGTTGGCATAAATGAAATTCAGTTGTCAGAAGAGAATTTTTTTTCTCAGTGTAGTAGAGCGAGTTGCCGACAAAACAATTTGAACCTTATATTTCTGCAAATAGAGTTGCAAATGTTTTTGAGTTTTTCGTAAATAGTTCAAAATTCGTGTTTTACTTAACACTTAGATTAAAATAGATTTTTAAATATGACGCCATAAAATTTACGACCCCTCCCACCCCCTTGTCACAAAATGTCACACTTCGTCGACCCCCTCCCTCCTCCTTAACGTGTGACGTAATTTATGGATGACCCCCTTAGTGGCTTGGTTAGCTAGTTTGTCGCATCTCAATGGAAGCTCAAGATTTTTCTTTGGTTTTTGGATTCGGCAGTTGCTAATGACCATACTCATTGAACACAAAAAATCCAACTGTATAATAATCCTTAACTGCTATTCCAATGAGTACAAAACGACTACGTCCCAGTTCTCTAAGTTACATAACGAAAAAAAATTTTACGTAACAAAACTGTTACGTAGTTGAATGTATTGTACTCATATAGCAACTGTAGTGATCTTTAAGATAGCGAAAGAAAAATTCTAATACCCAGTTTATATTGTTCTATTCTTAATATGTCTACTTTTTTTACATTATTCAATTGAACTTTTTTTTTTAATTAAAATTTTAAATATAGAAAAACGTAACAAATAATTGTAATTAATAAATCTAATTACTTTCTTTGTTTTTAGGTGTGACTTGTGAAGTGTTCAGTGTGTGGTACCTTTGGATTATTGAAGCTGGTTGCAGTATGGCGTTTATGGCTGTCCTAAAAATATTTCCAGTAAGCTAAGTTGCATGGTTTTTGTCAATCAATTTTTTTTATTTACATAATTAATATAAATTGTAACTGCATTAGCCAAAACAATTGCTGTTTTTCTTGTGGTTGTGTTATTCTCAAAATTTAATTTTTCTAATATGTGAATTTTGTATAAAAGGTACCTACCTATACAGAATTTATGTAAATTCTTTTATACTCTAAATTCGATTAATTCTTATATTCTTTCAAAAAGTTAATATTAAGTAAATTATTCCTTGAAGGTGTACTGTCGGGAATTTATTGTACGAGGTTAAATAGTCCTGAGGCTTTCTTCTCGATTGTATCTCAAAATGTTTAAAATTGCTGCGATATTTAAATATAGTTGTCAGTTTTTTTTAATACAATTTTTATGATGAATTGAAAAAAAATTCATACAGCATAGCAAGAAATTTACAGCATAAATTTCTGAAATAGATAACGAAAAAACTTAAATAGTTCAATAATTATTTCATAGTGTTATATTAATGCAAGGCAATGTAAAAAGTGTTGGCACCTATTAACGATAAAATATTTATTTCGTTCACAACAATGACGAAGGATTATCCTTTGTCGTCAATACAAACAACACCAAACACCATAAGCCCCCCAAAAACCATACGTCATTTATGGATGCAATATTTGATAGGATTTATTGGTATTTTTTTTATTTTTATTTTCAATTAGATAATAATTATGAAAAGTTAATATTTTTAGCGTTTTTATTTTTAAGTAACTACCATTGCGTTGGTCGATGGAACATCACAAGGCTGGTTTTCCAGCACAGTACCAAAATTAACTGATGGACGAGGGCCTTTTAATGTAACGAGTTCTGAAATTTCTTGGATATTTTCAATAGAAAATATTGGAACCATATGCAGTGCATTTTTTCTAGGCCTCTCAATGCAATATTTCGATCGAAAATATTTACTAGTTTTATACAATCCACTGCTTTTAATCGGTTTAATAGTCCTTTATTATGCGAATAGTGCTATGTATCTTTATGTGACTAAGTTAATTATTGGTAGTATTGAACCTATAAAATATACGGTAGGAGAAATACGTGTATATACATTGATATTTCGGTTAATCAGAATTGTGTTTAGGTAACTGCTTTTTATTTGGGTGAAATTGCGGATAAATCTCTTCGTGGTCGTCTTTTTGCAATGAATAAGTTTATGGGTCGAGCTGGAGAGACAATATCTTTAATAATTAGCGCATATCTTGGATACAACGATTATATCGCTGTTTTGATGAGTCTTACTGTAATATCCTTCTTTTCTATAATTTTTATTCCCAAAAGTCCGTATTTTCAAACGTTGAGTGGAAATCGAAATGGAGCTTTGAAAAGTTTCAAAATTCTTAATCGTAACATTGACGAAACTTGTTTAGAACAGGAGCTGGATATAATGGAAGATAAAATAGGAGAGGACATGAAAAATAAAAGTTCTTTTTTGGAGTTTATTAAATCTCCAAGTGCCAAAAAGGCAATAATAATGCTTTTAGGTAACATTTTATTCCATTAGATTTAAATAAGACTAATTTTCTTTTCATTTACCCATCAGTAATCGTTTACTAAAAATACACCAAAGAATCGTTTATGTGTAATATTTCATGGTCTTAATGGTTGCATTTTCAAAATTTTTGAAATACTTTCTTAAGTATAAAATACGTTTTGTTGACTATTTGTTGAAGTTGTATATTAATTGGATAAGAAATGTAATTAATTAATCATTCTGTATGTTATTTTCAAGGGTAATATTATTTTAAAAATAGTTTTAAGGAAGGTATCCCAAGTGTCTTCCCCCGATTTCGTTCATTCTTCATCAAAATTTAAGCGTCCTATATTTTTTTTATTAGTGAAACCATATTTTTAGGAGTTAAAACATATCCTCATAAAACGCCTTAAAGCTGTATCTTTTTTGAATTTTTTTTTTCGAAATGGGACGAATAAATTTATATTGATATATAATATATCTATACCTACGTGGTAAAAATATCAAATTCGAACTTTTGTAAATATCTCATTTACTGCGCTTTATAGGATACTTTTAAGTTATTTGCACAGTTTCAAAACAATTTTTTTTTTGGTGTTTATAGTCGCTTTAACATCTATTGTCATATCACGACTGTCTTACACACAGAAATATTCTGTCGGTCTTGAATCTTAATTTTAATCTTATATCTAGGGATTCGACGGGGATCGAACCCAGAACCACTGGCGCATGTAGCGGAGAGATATTGCAGATAGAGCAATTGCTCTAACCATTGGGCCATTAAGTGGGTTGACAAAAAAATTACTGCAACCAATTTTTGTAAATTTTAAAATACAACGCGATTTATAAAAGCGATATAACCACATTTAAAATAAACATTTGTCAATTATATAAACATGTAATAACAGGATACTCTAAACCAGTGGTTCTTAACCTTGTTGGTATTACTGACCCCCACCAGTTTCATATGCACATTCACCGAAACCTTCCTAATTGTATTTTTTTTCCAATTCAACGTTTAGGTATACTTAGGACCTATATCTCCATAAACCTTATATTTGTCGGGTGTGTGTCTTGACCTTCGCCGATCCCCTGAGATTGACCCACCGAATCCCTGGGATTCGATCGAACCCGGGTTAAGAACCACTACTCTAAACCCTGTATTGAATTCCTCATTAAGGGTTCTTCTACCAATGGAAATTTTACAAAACGTTTAATAAACCATTCTACTCTATTGATTTTAATTTGTTGATAAAATCATAGAAATTACTTCATTTTACTTCAACCACTTTTTAAATCGCTCGTATTGTTATAATACTTAAATCACTTGTATTCACAGAATGGATCATTCCAAATGAATGAGTATCTTTATATAGACAAACCATGTGTTCTCGAATAGCCCAGAAACTTCGATTGCAGAACCTTCTAAAGACATTGTTAGTATTTCCATAGAATAATCTAAATAGAATGTGCCATTCCTTTCCATCGCTATTCGTTGTCTCTGTCTTTGTTCGTTACAATATTTAAGTAACATTTTAAACCAAACTCATAGTAAATTTTCTTTTTTCTCACTTTTTATATAACTTTAAAACGAGATATTTACAAACGTTTGAGTAAATCGGAGGGGGGCACCTACAGTACCTTCCTTGTTAATTATTATAAAATGCTTTAATCTAAGTTACAAGATAGAGATAGTGACTAAATTAGGTTTTGATTATTTTACTTAATTTTAGGTCTTAAGACGTTTCTAAGTGCAAGTGGAATCAAATCAATTCATCAATATTTACAACTCATCGTGCATGCGACCAATTCTAACATTTCTACAAACCTATCTGCAATTATTGGTTGCACATTGCAGGGAGTGGGAATATTTATTTCATATTTCCTAATCGATAGAATTGGGCGAAAACCGTTACTATATGTATCTTGTACAGGATCCGCTATCTTATTGTTTGTGTTAGGGTTGTATTTTTTTCTGCATCAGTTTTACAGTGACTTAATCTTAGATGATGCCACTTGGGTACCCGTGATCGCTTTATATTTTTATGAATTTCTTGAAGCAATCGAAACTCAAATAGCTTGGATTTTGTTAGGAGAATTGTTCACGATGAATATGAAGGAAAAAATAATTGTTGTAAATGAGATTTATCTAGGTTGTATAAATTTTTGTATTAGTAAGTTGTTTGGAGTGTTATCAACTTCAATGGGATTGTATTTGACTTTTTGGATTTGTTGCTCTTTTATGATATTGGGAATCGTTTTTATAGTTTTTGTTGTAATGGAAACCAAGGGACAATCTTTGCAAGAAGTGCAAGAAAATTTAAAAAAGTAAAAGAGGAATTGTAATATAATTTACTTTTCATAGTTAAGCTATTTTAAGAAATATAAATGTTATCGTTTTTTTTTTTTTTGTAATTTAAAAAAAATATATTATATTATATTATATAAGGAAATGTATTTAAAATTGGAAATTTATTGATAGATTTTTTTTTCTAATTATTCCTATAAAAAATATCGCAGCAGTTTTAATACTTTATGGTACTAGCTTGCAAAAAGTTTATGACATGCAGAAAATTACATATTCCATAAATTTAAAACGAATATTAAAGTCTATAATCTTTACGATAAGAGTAGATTGAGAACCAATTTTGGTTCTTGATCCACCATAAGTTTTATATTTAAAAGCTTAATACAATTACGATTTTTACATAACGTATTATATTAGTAAAAGAAAGCTCATAAATGATAATAGTAATTTGTTAAGATTTTCATATTATTATTTTTCTTTTTATTTCACAATCACACAATTTTAAGAGATAATTTAATAGTTTTGAAGTGAAACTTCTTTCAGTGTTATATGGAAAAAATTACTGCAGTTCTAAATTCGAAAATGTTACGTTACGTTTGTAGTCTGCTGCATTGCTATAACGACGTAATGTTCACACGGTTCACACATTATTCCAAAACAAATATATCAAGCTCTAGAAAATATGACATAGTGCTAAGACATTTACATTTGTATCTATAGAACAATAAAGCTGAATATGTATATTGTTTAAATGGGTATCATTAAATAACAAAAATTTAATTTTTTGGACATAAAAACTCTTAAAAACAATTAAGAACTTACAGTGAGTACTTTGAGTAATTGTTCTATTTATTTAAATGTCAAATTATACAAAGTGGTATATAAACAAAGGAAGTTTCACTTCTAACGCGTACACACTAATGCACCAATTTATATGAGATATATTTATTATTTAAGAGACTTTTTAGTTGCATCACGCAAAGTTTTGGTTACTAACCCTTTCATTGATCTTTAATAATTCCTGTATGGAACATAGACGGAAAAAAATAGTGGTGTAAGATTTACAACACTAAATTAGTAATATTTTTATTGCACTTTGTGTTCACTATAACCACAAATGTAACATTAGATAACACACTGTGTTGTATTCAGCTCTAACGTATAGTATTTTTAAGTATTTCTACCATAGTGTAGAAAATATATGTAGCTGTTACAACTGCTGAGTGTTGTACAATTAACAAATTTTGGCGTTTACGCATGCGGCGCGTACAACATAACCAATAATTTTGACAAATAAATGCAAGTGTCAAAAAGTCAACTACATTTTTACTTTTCGTGTTGTTAATAATACTACAGTTTTTTAATTACACTTGACTGGTAAACGTTACCACACGTGGTGTCATCTTATATAATACTAGTTAATGTAGTAAAATTAACAAGGAATGTTGTTAAAACTACAACACATTTTTTCCGTGTAGGTGGTACGAGTTAGACAACTAGACGGCTTAATCGTACCAAAGTAGCTTTTTAAAAAAACGCTTAAATAATTATTTTTCAAAAAAAAATCCGTTTTTTATGAATGTTAATTAAAATTTGAACAACTAAAGATTCAGTTACCGCTAAATTTTAGTGTAATTTTAATTACATAAATATTACAGCGTTATTTCCTTAGGTGTACGAGTTAGGTAACCTTGCCTATAAGCAGGGCCTAATTCAGGCACCAATTTTTAAGAGACTTTTTTGAAATTACAATAGATTAAACTTTCAAAAGATCTGCAACTTCTTTTATTTAAGTGTCATTCAATCTTATGCACTTGTTGCAATCGCAATTGAACGGCTCGAGTATTCATGAAATAACAAAGCATATATAGTGTTCAATCATTTACAATGACTAACTTTTGGTGACAAGAAACCCTCATGGTTTACAAAAACACTGTTTGGTCTGATTTATAGTCCATGAGTCGTGCAAATCCTTGATTTAAAGCGTATGATATGGCTGGAGACAAACATAGTACATGAGGGAAAGAAGTTTCAGTTCTTACACGTACTTATACACGCACCAATATTTTCAAGAGTTTTTTTTTTTACTATCTGAGAGACTTTCTTTTTAAGTATAAGCAACATCACACAAACCTTCAATTAGCAACCCCCGTATTGGTCTGTGGTAATTTCTTTATATAGGTGTCATTCCATCTGATGCACTTAATGCAATCACTCATTAAACGCCTCGGCTATTCATGAAATAACAAAGCACACAGATCTAAATCATTTGCAATGACCCTAGATTTTGGTAACAACTTACAAGAAATCCTCGAAAGTACTATTTGGTCTGTTTTATACCCCTATAATCCATACAAATCCCTGATTTATACTGTCACCGCGTCTACTCAACAAGGCGACGTGGAACTTTTTTAAAAGAATAGTGCAGTCAAGGGCTATTATGCTGAAATTATAATGGAGGCATTTACATGGTAGATAAAAGGAAGACACAAATACAAGGGTTGCATTCGGGCAAAAATCGGATGAGTGAACTCGTGCCACTTGCTTGTACACTAAAGCTCAGTTGTCTGTGAGGATGATGATGATTTAAAGTTTTCAGTCTAGACATTTCCGACAAGTTAATTTTCTCTGAGGCAAAATGAAAATTTATTAGATATCAAATAATAGATGTAGGAAATGATATTTGAACCATCTGATTTCTTATTGAAGCAGATTTTATAGGTTCAACGTCGTGAAAATTGAATAAAATGAAAATGCAATAAATTTTCCTTTAGTTTATGCCAATCATGGCACATAATACACGACACTCACTAAGAAAATAAACGGTATTTTATTGCTTCTTGACTTGTGTTATTATATAAAAAATTTATTATTGGATTAAGCAAGCGTGAACGTTGTATTTACATATTATTATTATACACAGAGTTTTAGTGGTGACTTACGTTCCAAGTTGTTTCCATTCAGTTTGACGTTCAATTCGCGATGGGCGTCGCAAAACCGGAAGCTGGGAATGATGAAAATTTAACGGGGTAATGGCGAGAGGTCCCGGTGATTGTTGTGTTGCACGTGAATGACGACCACTTCCAGGTTGTCTAATTTCAAAAAAAAAAAATCATTTTTTTAAAAATATGGATAATGAACCATCTATTCGAAATATTGAAATTTAGTTTTAAAAAATCTAACAAATGCACTCGTGGAAGTTATAATAACATCATATTAGTTACATTAGTTAGATTAGTATACACTATTGTAGTGGCAATCGAAAAAAAAAACTAACTTAACTTAAAAAAAAAAAACATTTGTATGAAAACATACAGATTTTGATGGATATTAAAAGATCTTCACTGCTGTTATTTTTTTTAATTTTACTACCATTATTTCTTTATAATCCTTAAATTCTATTGAGCATAAACTGCAGGTTTATGTGTTACAGTTAAAGCATCAACTTAGTTGATGTATGTACCCACTAGCTAAAGTATATTTTAACTAAACTAATCAGAAAAAGTGTACAGAAATAAATTTATGAATACTTCCACTAGATATTGTATACACCTTCTACTATAGATCAGTTAAAATATTTCAATGGTTTGTTTATTTTCTACTATCATACATGATAGATATTTTTACAATTTATTTATTAGTAAACTCAAAACGCAAAACCAAACATTTTTCTTGCCTCTAGAGGAAAGAGAAAAAACGAAAATAACTAGATGTAACTTATTTAACTGAATCAGATTGAATGTACACTTACTGACACCGCAAAGTTTAACACAGATTAAATATTTGGTTTTCTGTAAAACTTCGCGGTGTCAATAAGTGCGCATTCAATATTTTAAACCAGGGTATAGAATGAAACCAAAAAAATATTGCCAGCGTAGATAGAATCATTTAACTAATACTATCACTAATGCGAATCAGTGGGTTTATACACTCACTAGTTAATGAATGCATTGACTAGACACAGTATGCATCATTTAAAATAATGTATACGTTTACTAAAACAACAAGTGAAAACATGCATCAACTAGTTACTGTATACACTCACTGCAGTTTACGCTTTAACTGTAACATATACAATATACATATAATAAATGATCGTAAATTTATAAATAATTCTTGGATAAACTAATTCAAATTTCTTGATTTTTGCTTTGATGAGGTTGTTCGCAATGCATCAGAACCTACCTACAGATTTTAATGAAAATTAACCTAAAAATAATTTAGGTATACCTATATAAAAGTAAAAAACAAAATCCTATATTATTGAGGGTTTAGGATAATTCTGAACTAAGATATATCTAAAAGAAATCATACCTCAGAAGTGAAATTTTAACATAGGTTCTTATGGAAAATTGTTCTTATGGTTCTTATGGAAACATCCGACAGAAAAAAAACTCATTGTGAAAAACAAATTTACAGTAACCGACAAAACTGTGTAGGAAAAAAATTTGTCCTTTTATATCCTGGTCCCTCTAAAATATAGGATTATGTTTTTTACTATAGGTATTAAATAAAATCTGTAAATAGGTTAATATCATTATTAAGATTTAGCTTAATTCAATCCAGTTATGTAAATGGAAAATAAAAAAATTAATTGAGGCAAATCTTAATTTTGATATTAATATTTTTTAAGGATATTAAGGCTCGTTTTGGCTCTAAAATTTTTGTTTTCTTATATACTGTCAATTTTTGGACACCATAAGATTTTTTTTTATTTAAAGACCCTAACCTTTACATATATACATGTAGTACAAAGTAGGGTAGTTACTAAGTGTTCGAATTCTCAAAGGATACCTAATTACAGTCTCGCCAGACAGAATTTATTTGAAATTACCTATATTGAGTGTACCGAAATGTTTTGCTTTCATTTAGAGTACCAAAAGTTTTTCAAGGAATTTAGTATATTGTAGATACTTAGTATTATCGAGATGCATATGTTACTAAAGGTTTTCAACTTTCAGTAAAGAAGATATTAATATTTTTAAACTTATTATTATTTCAAATTGTTTATTGCATAAATGATAAAACCAATGTACAAGTGCATCAACCTAATGCACTTTTGAAAAATAAAGAAACCTAATTCGATTCCTTTTAACAATCATTATTACTTTAAAAAACTCGCTGAGGTTATTTTGATTTCCAAAAGCATATCACGAATAGGCTATCATAAAAATTAAAAAATATTGTCTCATGCACGATTTTCTATCAACACTTTGAGTAGCTTCCGGTATTATTTCATATGGACATTCAATACACAAGACTGACATTCGCTGGTTTATTCCAGACATGATTTCAAAAGGCAATGCCCTTGCCTTTATAAATAACTCACATTAGACTAAGCCACATAATAAATTATCCGAAACCGCTCAAAATTGCATTGTTCAGAAATTAATTTTCAAAAAAAAAAATCAATTAAAATATATTTTATACAAAGACGGTTCTATCAATTCATATATGATGCTAAAAACAGTAAGTGTGAGAAAAATTATCGTTGTATATTTAATTTCTTCTGGCTGCATATGGTACATCTGTACTCGTTTAAGTGCATTTAAAGCTCATTTTGTAAAATATTAAAAATAAATGTTAAATATTTCGAGTTACAAAATAATTACCCACATGCATCGGTTTCAGTTTCAATTAAATAATGAACACAAGGGGCTTTTTATTCAATCAAAAACTGAATTAGTTAACTCAGGAACCGCATCTATCTATGATATGAATTAATCTGTTTTAAACTGAAGGGTTAGCGTTAAGTAGATTCTTTGTCATACCTAGAAGGTGATGACAATGAGACGTGGTGTGAACAAGATGGCGTTAATCCACTGATGATGGTGCTGGTGCGAATGCCACCCCCTGAACTTCCATGCTTTTGGTGGCTGCTTTGCGATATTTGGTGAGCTGGAGACGAATGGTGACTTAAAGTCTCCGGAGAAACAATCGCAGCTGTTGGGGAAGCGGGCGAGGGTAGTAAAGGATCACCACCCCCCAAACGACTACTGCAGGTCCTGCTTCCTCCACTCACGTTGTTTAACGGTATTGATGGCCAACTAAAATGTAATAACTTGGCTCAAAAGACTTGAAGATAAAATTAATTATTCTTTAATCAAAAGCTTTCAACTAACGCGCTAAAACCTTATTGAGAAACTTGAAAGATTCCCTCAAAAACCACTTAAATGTTATGAATGCTTTGAAGGGTAAAATTAGTATGGAAGAAACAATAAAAAACCTTCTTTAGAATTTTATCTTCTTTTTAAAAATATCTTAACTAAGTTATCGATAAGTTTAAAAATGTGATGGATAATATAACTTAAAGACGAATTAAGGATAGAAATGAGGGAACAAGTCTCCACAACAACTTTTGAACAATTTAGTCAATCATTTTAAAATTGTGAAAATAGATTTTGCATTAACTAAGGAATATCTTAGTAATTTTTTATTTGTTTGGTTAAATTTATTTTTATTCTTCCAATGTCCTTAAAACATATGCTCATGTTTCTCAGTTCTTTAACGCAATGACTGATTTTCAAGAAAATCAATTATAAAATGTGTGGAAAATTCATATTTAAAAATAAATTATCGTAATTTGAAAATAGAGTAAAGTGTTAATTAAAAATCTTGAAAATAATTTCCTACAGATGATACGATGTAACGATCAAAACGTCATACTAGGAAATTGACTTCATTAACGATGATCGAAATGCATAGACATGTGCTAGTTAATTTATAGACGAACAAATTCTCCTCTTCATTTCCTTTTTATAATAATTACTAGCCCTAATTTTACTTGTCATCAGAATATATTTCAATTTAAATTTTAGAAAAATCTTAATCCAAATCTTTGTTAATTATTAATTAAAATAACCTATTAAACTTTTATTGCGTGATTTTTTTAAATTTTTTAGAACTTGAAAAAAAAATACAAATTATAATTTTTTTTTAATTTTTCTTATTCTTTCTTTAGTGTAGCTTTGTTCACATATACTTAATATATTATACATACATTTTATTAAAATTTAGTTTTTCAAACTTATTGAATCATAATCAACATTACCGAAACAAATTTCAAGTCAAAAGTTAATTTATGCTCTGTCAAGATATTTTGAAAAATCTAACTTTGCATGAAAAATCTTAAAAGTGTTTTAAATCATTAAACGCACTTCTATGAATCGTATACAAATATAATAAATAAATAAATAAATAAAATTTTATTGCACTTAAGTATACAATATTTTACAAATGATAACGTTTATTAATTATTGGTGTTCCAAAAAAATTAAAACCACCATCATATTTAACATAGAAAATTAATAATTCAAAATCGTATACAAAAACGTTTAACTTTTATAGGATAATAATTCAAAACCTAATCAAATGTAGGTATTAAATAAATAGTTTTAAAATAGTTAGTATTTAAACTACTGAATACTTTCAATACCCACGCTTCTAGCTCTCTAACACAGAGTCTTCAATCTGGGTTGTATGGAATCCCAAGGTTCTCTGGAAAGTTGACAGTGGTTCTGCAAAGAATCACTGTTTTCTGGGAAATTATCTGTGGTTAAACTATGTTTCTACTACTTAAAAATGAAGTTCTTTCAAAAAAAAACAAATAGTGTAAACGAGTAAAAAAAGATTCCTGCGTTAATAAAGATGTCACTTCTAACAATGCCAACTAGTAACCATTTATCTCCTATTACTACTCAGCGTAGTTCTTTACAGAAATATAACTCCTTTGTATACCCATCATTTCAGTTCTAGTTATCTACCAATTCAAAGAAATAATAAAGATGACGAACTATAATCCACAATAAAGTTTATTTGCGGAACCATTTTCTTTACTATACTTCAATTGTTTATAGTATATGTTAGTTAGTATTCTTCTACTTTAAAAAGTATTTGGTGGAATTGAAAGCATTTTTTAACAAGTATTATGATTAAAATGGTTCATTTATATATATTTGGTTTTGTATATAGTATTTGTAACAAAACAAAAAAAGAAAAGAAATGTTTTCTTATTTTTGAACAATTTATTTGCGTTACAGCGTTGAGCCTTGGTTCTTCCACTAAAACGTACAATATTTGTACGAGTAGTTAGATTGAAAGATGTTTATTGTTAGTGGGGAGTTTAGGCATCGTTTTTAATACTACCAAGTAGCATTATCAACAATAGAACCGATAAGCATTGCCTTAAAAGAGTTAACACATTAGCACACAATAAGCATACTTTAAGAGGAAGCAAAGAGCAGATATAATTGATTTTGGTATAGATAATTTTAATGTTTTTAACAATTAAATTAAATACAATAACTCGTGTTAATATGCTTGAAATAGAGGTTTTATGTACTTCAAGACAAGATTTGTTTATTTTTGTGTCCATAACTTTTAATTGATAAAAATTATCCGTTATAAACTTATCAAACTTGAAAGAATGAAAATATAATCAAATAAAAAATTGGGGCTTAAAATTGTTGGTTGATTTTTTTTTTTTTACTTTACGATAGTTTAATTGACACTAAAATCAAGTTTGGACTCTATTTAAAAAAATCATAACGTTCATTGATAATAGGTTTTACTATCTATTTTCAATAATTCAATCGAGACAACGCCGGATATTTCAGCTAATTTAATATTATTAAATTTTATTTACCAAAACCAGATATTCCATTGGTATGTAAATTAGTGGAGTCACCAAGCTGTTAAAAATGTTACGATCGTACAGTCATTATATTATGAAACATGAGATGAATTTCTAAAAAAAAAAATCCCTCTCAAAACCCACGTGTCTTTGAATCTTCGTTTTCTCTTTCAACGTTAACGTTAATGTTTTTTTTTTCTATCGACTCACTAAGCGTCTAGCTCACTGTAGCTATATTAGAATCAAATATTAAAACATGAAAATCAGGATGCAAATCAAAACGATTCCAGCTTGTAATTGTTGAAGGTCTTTTGATGCAACTAACAAAATGATTGGGTAATTGCTCTATTCCTACACGGTGCCATTCATTTATTTATTTATATTAAACCTTTTATAAGATTGAATTGGACCAATGAATGATTAAGGGTTGAGTTGGTAACAGATTTATACCTATTTACTTTTGCTTATTTTTTCAATTGAATAAATCACATTACCTAGGGCCTTCTTCTTTTAAAATGGCCCGAGTCGTACTAGGACTTGCTGTATCTCTGCCAGTCGTTTCTCCAACATCCGCCGCGCCTGATGCAATGTCTTCGATATCTGAATCAATTCCTTGAGCGAAATCCATATAAAAAGAATCTCTCGAATCACTCGACCCACGGCGTAGCTTCAAACTTAAATCAGGCGAACTATCCTCCATTGTTGAACAGATTTAAACGACTTCTTTTTAAATCTAATAACACACCCACACAATTTAAGAAAAAGATTACTATCGATATTTTTCGATTTGTGAACACAAAGACAAGTTACAGCTGTTCCATTTTTGATGTTAAATCCGAACTGTTTTCAATAAATTGATACAAAATTTGTATGAAAATGTGGTGTAAATTTGAAATTTTTGCACACATGATTTTTTTTATGAATGAATTAAATCAAAATATCACAAAATCACTTGAGTAATTCACTTTGTAACGCAAACACGCCGATTGATCAATCTAATGCGATTTAAATCGTTTGTTTCAATTAAATTCATTATTCCGATTGTGGTAGGAAGCTGGAAAAAAACGCTTCGCGCAATTTACTTGAATTGTTTGTTGGAATGTTTGTGATGAATGGGAAAATGTTGGCTTGACTCGTGCTCAAATGAAATACGAATGAAGCTCATCGCCGTCACAAAGCTGGAGCAATGCTTCTATTACATTCTCGTCGTATTATTGGTAGGTATTCGGCGCGGCGCACGAACTGCGAGGGCTCTGAATTCGAACGCGACACACAATTTACGTTCTCTTTCCGACTAAAATGCGTTTATATTCCCAACTAACTGTATTTAGAGTCAATGTACACAAAGATTGTGTGACTCGTGTTCTTTGATCACATTGCATTAGATTCGGCTCTGAAGACGTAATAATTTCTCTTCTTAAAATTTCATCAAAAAAAAAATATTTTATTTAGTGCTATCAAAATAAGCCATCCTTTTGATATAAAAATCTGAAATAAACTCTAATTAAATCTGACAAACTATAGATTTTAGCACTCAGAAAAATGTTATCTTTTTGACAACTGCCTGTAGGAGTTATTTTAAAGATATCTAAAAGATATCAAAATGAAATAGTCATGAACAAACATGGTCTTGGTTTTGCTCTTATGAAAAAGCATAACCAAGACTAAGATCGAGCAAACAAGACCAAGACCAAATAAGCAAAACTAAACGAAAAACTATTAGTTCCCGTTGGTTTATGAGATATCTATTTAAAAGCATTTTACTGTATTCTTTTTTTAAACAAAACATTTTTTATGTTTGAAATTTTCAGTGTGCTTTATTACATTTTAACAATAGTGACGAGTAAAATTATTAATAATCTTTAATTTTCACAAGTGTATCTTGGTCTTGCGAAAATGCATTCACAAGACCAAGACTAGAATATAGTCTTGGTCTATCCACTCATACACTTACTTTACATTCAGGTGCACACAATAAATTATAAATAAATTATGAATTTTAATTATTCGTTGATAAAAAAAGAAATATAGTACACATTAGAAAGTTATCTTTTTGATATCATGGAGACATCTATAAAAGTTATTATTTTTTTGATGAGCAAAGCAAGGCCAAGACTAAAACGATCTTTATACTAGTAAGACCAATATCAAAATTGGACAAACTTGGTCTTGGTCTTGCTTTGCTCGTCACTAAAATAATAACCATTATTGATGTCGCTATGACATCAAAAAGATAACTTTCTAATGTTTGTACCATACCTTCTACTTATTCTTAATGGATATCTAAAATCCATAATTTATCAATTTTAGTAGTGTATGTACTTGATTTTAAATAAATTGTAGATAAGTATTCAATTTTAAATTCAATTTTATTATTTTATACTCAATTTTAATTATTTGTAACTAATCTCAATTTCCTTGCATTTAAATATGAGTTTTATTATTTTTATAAAATTCGATGAGTTCTAAAAGATAAACCAATATGGTTCATAAGAGTCATTGCTGATATCTTTAAGTCATCTTTAAATTCTCTTAAAGTTATCTTTTTACCGAACGAACATTTACATATAAATTAAATTGATATTTTTGAAATAATTTGATACTAAATTTTCTGAAATTAAATTAATAACCTTAAAGAAATTTTTTTTTAAATATTCCGCGCTAAATACACAAATTCTTTTTTTAAATAAATTTGAATAAAGTTGTTGAATTTATGTTTAGAGACAAAAACACGATAGAATTTTTTAGTCATCTCAATAATTCATGTTCTCGAGTCGTGTGAATGAAAAGAGCTTTTCGCTATGTCATAAAAAGCTGTAGTACGTCGTAGTATACGAGCTAAGATATAAACATAAAACTACGAATTGAGCAGACTAGAGGGGTGGAAGTGAAGAGGGACGTGAACTGAATGCACAACCCTCGTCGTTTGAAAAGCGAAAGTCACTGTTTCATTCGAACTGAAGCATAAAGTAAAAATATTTTTATATATGATAAGTAAAAAATTTACTTCTTTCACTAAATTTGTTACCGAAATTAAATAATTGAGGACTGAATTAGTTATACATTTTTATTTTCTTACAAATAAACTATAAACGTGTTTGATAACCCGATTGTTAATGAACCATTGAATTTTTGTATTCTTATTGTTTAAAATCTTATACAAAAAGAGGTGTTCTACAAACGTGTTTTACCCCTTCATAATCCCTCTTCAGATGTATGATATTACAGTTCATTGGCATAAGTACTATAATGTGTTACACACAAAAGTAGAAAGAAAAATAAAAAGGGTTAAATCCGGAATAAAATGAATGAAAATACATTAAAAGGCTCCGATGAAGAATTGAACAATGAAAAATATTAGGAAACGTCTTCACTCGGCTGAATGAGAAGTAAACTAAAGTAGATATAGGTTTACATTTGTGTATGTTTGTTTGCCGTTGCAACTCAAATTATTATTCAGTGTAAACCAGTGGTTTCCAACTTTAAGCAACCACATCAGTCGGAAAAATGTTTTCTACGTTTCCTTATCTTTGATATGTTAAACCAATTTCAGAAAAAAAGGTTCCTACGAGTATGTAGGCATTTTTTACGTATTCTCAACGACTTTTAGCAACTATTTGGGTGATTTTGGAATGAATTCTTCACTCTGTAAAATCCAACTCAGAATTAATTCTTTTCTGTTTAGGAGAAAAATTATTATACTATCCGTGTAGATTAAAAGTTAGGCCTTGAAGACCCTGAAATACTAAGATTTTTATTTAAATTAAAAAAAAACTTTATAGGGAATAATCACAAACGGGTTGATTCTACTTGAAATTAAATAACAAATTACGTTTTCAATTACGTAATAATTTAAATTTTTGAATTTTATAACCAGCCAAATCAGAGTTTCAACTTGTTTTTTTTTTATTTTTTCTCAACAACCACCCCGTGACAAATTTGCAAAATTGTTTTAGGAACATAGGTATTTATGAATTTTTGTTTATTTGTCATCGTCTTGATTTACCTACCTTATAAACCGTGCTGGATTTACGCCTATGCCCGTGAGGCCCGGGCCTAGAGCGCCATAATTTTAGGGGCGACAAAAACTTACAAACGACATCATTTTTAAGGTGCAAAAGTATGAAAACAAATTAATAATTGATTTGGATTCGTTTTTTATTAACGCATTTTTTAGTTTAAATTTAAATTACTAACTTACAATTGAAATAGTTTTAACAGTGTTAATTTTAATACAGTGAATTACTATGCAACGAAAAACTCCTTAAAGCGTAGAGATTGTTAGGTTTGTTTAGTATATTGTGACTCATTAAATCATTCTATTGTAATTACCACTACCAATACCGAAACAGTACGTAATTTTTATACCATTGTAAATATTAATTCCACTGACCTTCAAACTGATAGAGGATAGTAAATATAATATTTCGTATTCACAATGGCTTTTTTATAAACGTGTTCATTTGTTTTTTGTAATTGCCTAGCACATGTTTACTAACTGTTCCCCTACACTACTTTTAATCACGTATTCATTTGTTTTCTTTTACTCTCATAACGAAAACTCTTCATAACACAGTCAATTTACTCGATACTTTCAATTTCGCTTTATAGAGTTTACACTGTAAACAAACCATAAAAACCAATGCCAACCATTTAAATATTTAATAATTTGATATATAAGTTTAGCGATCATTTTTACAGAAAAAAGGACGGCACATCGGATAAAGCCTAGGGCGGCATCAAACCAAAATCCGCCCCTGCTTATAAATACCCTTAAGACATTTCTTAGACAAGGAAAAATAATTAATTTTTAGTAAAAATTTTCTTTTTTTTATAACTTTTCTTGTATATAACAATGAGCTAATACAAGTATAAAAACACTTACCGCAATATTTTTGCGAGGCAGAAACCTCACCACTTTTATAAGGATTAGTGGTTTGTTACACAGGCCAGGTTGGTCTTGAAACAGTATCAAATTACTGGACGATATCATATTCCAAGAAAGACAACCAAATGTTAAACATAATTTTATTGATTGACCAAAATATTACAAATTAAAATTAAATATAATCTAACAAAATTAAATGAAATGGTCCTAAATTAAAAACAAATCTAATTACAAAATTTTAACAGTGCCCTCATATAAAACATTTTAAGATTTTTCTTTTAATATAAGTAATGAAAACATAAAAATATTTAAGCAGCTGTAGAAATCTTCACTCTATCATATATTTTGATAAACTTATGTATATATTTGAAACGATAAATATAGTATAACCCATAATAACATATTTTAAATTTATTTAATTGTTTGCTATGCATCCGTGCCATGTGAGACCTCCACAAGCCATCGATATTAAGAAATAAACAATAACAATGGCGACGACTGCTAAAATTACGTATATTTTAACGTTTTTCCAAAATAAAGAACGGGCTAAATTGCGACTGGTTGCACGGAATGTTACAGTCTAAAAAAAAAATAATTAAAATAGATTTTAATAACACTGGAGGGGCAGTCATTTTGTTGATTTTGACCTGATACTTTATGTTTAAGGCTAATTTTTAATAGCTAAATCCAATTTTTTATCTATCACGTCAACTTTTTAAATTGTATGAGTTTTTTTTTTTCTAAAAAAAGGCATCATAAATGTGGTTTCATGAGAAAAGAGTACCAAATGTTGCCAAATGAATAGGCCAAAGAAAATAATTTTATTCATAAGATAATAATAGGTTTGTTCTCACAACCGAATTTAATTTTGAATTGAACTGTTCGCGTTGAGTGTGCGCACAGCAGACTTTGCAGAAGTGAGTGAGCGTATAGAGCCTATAGAGCCACTTGTTCTCTTTCTATACGCTCTATACGCACTCACTCACTCATTTACTGCAGTCTGCTGTGCGCACACTCCACAGTTCAAATTCAAATCCAGTTCGGTTGTGAGAACGAACCTAATAAAAACCATTCTCGTTCATACTAACGCTAAAAAATATTTCCTTGGAGTATGTATTCTGCTAAAAATTTCACTCTTTGCTTCAATAATAGTTAATCATAATATTATATATACCTCTCACTATATACCATGTACCTCTCACCTACCCTTATATTGATGTTTTAATTTGAATTTTTACGTATTTTTTCTTAAAGATATCGACTTCACTTTCCTATTTTGAAAAAACAGAATTTTCTTTATAAAATTTATAGAATAGACTTGCCACGATTTATCAAATCTGCGTGATTTGATAAATCGTTATAAAATTATAAATTGCTTATTGGCCATTTTTTAAATAAATAGTGTTAAATGTTGTGGCTTGTATTTGAAATAACTGTGCTTCACTTGATTTGAATATTAATATTTGACCCAATTTTGACTTAATTTTAAATCAAATTTAGGTCAAGTTACTTGAAAATTGAAGCAAGTAGCTTGAAAATCTAGTCAGGTAGCTTTGAAAACAAATCAAGTAGAGAACCTCTACTTGCAACATACTAATATTTCCCCTTTGAATGAGAGGTAGTGAAATTATTAGATTTAAGTACTAGTGGCTACCCGTGATGTTTTCCACGTAAAATCAAATCTTGTTAATTGCTTCTTGTTGTTAGAAATACACTGACGTGATAGAGTAAAACTAACAATGGATTTGAAATAAGCATCACTTGTTTGATTTAAAAAAAAAAACATCAAAATTCAAACTCAATAATTTGTTTAAAGACTATTCCCCTGTGTAATTGAAAATTAGAGCTCTTACGTTGGTATTTAAACGAGCAGTCTTATCCACTAATAGTTCTAAATGTTCTCCACGAGCAGTTACATTATCTGAAAAAATAGAATAATAAAGAAAGGTTAAATTTTATCTTTAAACATGTGTTGTTTCGGACTCACCGATATTTTTAACCATAATATCTTTAAGTTCGTCCAACTCGCCATGAACTCTGGCTATGGTATCTAAGTCTCGGGATTCTGTATAGTGTTTCATTTCGTTAGCTAAGACCCGAGCAAATTCCGTGTTCATCGAATAGGCGATCGCTGTTTGGGCACTGGATCCATAGGTAGCCTTAAATCGTCGTTTGATTTCATTCAAAAATAAAAATGCTCGGGATCTTTCGAACTCCTGAAATTTATAAAAATATGGTTTTATAGATGAGCAAGCGTTAAATAGTAATGTTGGTGTTTATTTGTTATTTAGTAATGATTAGAGTTAACCTTAGCGGATCCATTTGCACGGTGTGCTACGGTGTAAACTCAGTGTAAGGGTAAATTAGATCAAATATACACTGAAATCACATCCGAATAACACGGTGGATTTGTGAAAATTTTATCTGTAAACTATCGGTAATTTCATTTAAAAGTATGTGGTTAAAAATATATTTTCGATCTTCAATGAACAATTTAAGCATAAAAAAACGTCTTTAAATAAATAACTTAATAAAAGCTTAGATGGAAGTGATCAGATTTAAGATTAACGAGTTATGAGTGTTTTTGTAGAAATCTAAGACGAAAATTGACTTTTAAATGACCTAAAGCCTGGTCAGATACAGTAGAAGACACAAAAAATGATAAATATTAGGTCTGGAAATATTAGTACATATTTGATTAAGTAGTGTTCAAAGAAAAAGCCTTGCAGCTTTATATATTAGTAAAGATATGCATACATACTAGAACTTACATCATCTGTAATACACATGTAAATGATTCGATCTTCACATATATAGTGGTATAGATAATTTCCATGAGAGTAACTAAGCTTATCGTTGTGGGGTGGAATTTTTGTTAAAACTTGTTCGGTCACTTCGGCAAAATTGCCTGTGCAGGTCGCATATTTTGCCAGAACCGTAGTCCCCCGTGCAACTACGCTGTATAATAAAGGCATATTTCTGAAACAATATTATTAAAATGTAACGATTTGATTTACGTTATCCAAAAATAAAACTCAATATTTACAGTCAAGGCGATCTAATCAGTGATACAACACGAAAGTCGATATCTGATTTGGAAATTACGTAAACAATATCATGAATTCACTTTGATTTTTGAATACAAAAGAATAATTATTCTTATATGAATTTCACAAAGAAATCACCAAATATGATAGCAGATAGACGTAAATAGAAGAGCATTTGATGAAACGTCAAAACATGAATAATCAGTACACAGCGCAAGCGTAATATTGTATTATAGGTGTTATAGGTCTTATAGGTATTATTGTTGTGACGCGTTGTGACGAAATAGTAGAAATTTTCACTACAAATTTCCCCCTTAGCAGCTAAACTATTGGGAAAACTGAAAATTTACTAAGAATGTTTTTGATGCAGTTAATTTTTTTTCTACAATTTTTATTTGAAAACTTACTAGAGACTTATCGAAATTTCACTCTTAAGTAGATCAAAAAGGGGGTTTGAAAGTCGAGCATTTTTTAAGTCTTAGGTACTTTTAAATAATCAATTTTTTTCAAATTTTATTCTTACAGTTATCAATCTGCATGTAAATGTTAAGGACATCTGCTTTTAATGTTTCTAAATGTCTTCCTTCAAGGGGGTATTCTGGTGTAGAGGCATAAATTTCAAATAATTTTTGAAGTGTCGTAAAAAAAGGCAATAAATATTTTTACTATACATTTTACCCATTTTTCTATAAGCTATTTATTAACATCACAAGAATATAGAAAAAAAATTAAAAATTTCAAATAATTAGCAGTTGATGAAGTGGGAGGTCTCAAAAAATTGGCATGTGACCATACCACATACGCCCACGATGCCCACGATTCCAACCCTCCTAGCAACAATTTGAAACAAAAACAAAAAAAATATTAATCTAGATTCTAGAGTAATGTCGCAATGTCTGGAAATACGGAAAAATTTTAAAAATATTTTTTCATAAAAATGACGACTGCCTGAAAAAAAAATATTTTTCTTACCATTTGTTTGACATTTTCGAATTTTTTAAAAATAGTAATAATTGAAACTTTAATATAGTTTTAGTTAGTGATATAGATTAATGTATTGAGAAGGGTCACACCAAATTTCAAGTGAATTGGCTCAGTGGAAGTTGAGATATCATGGCAACCGTCTCGAAAAAAGTAGTTTCGAGAAAAGTGCTTATAAAATTTCGGGTAAAGTTACGTGCAGTGGTCATACAATGATAGTAAATACTTACATTTTTTTTAATCGGCGATTCCTGGTCCAAAAATAATTAAAATTTTGAAAAATCCTCTTATAGTCTAAGATCCGAACCTACATCGACCTTCACCGAGTTCATAATAGAATGAAACCTATTTTATAATGAATTTAGTATATTAGGAAATATATTAAAATTGGGTTGGCTAAAAAAGTCCGGGCTATACTACTTTTAATTGTTTAAAAAAAATTATATTTAATAAAATACTGCAACATCAAGATAATAGAAAAAAACGTATATCATCATAAGCGCTATTTTTTTGAGAACACGTTGATATAGGTTTGTGTGCAAAAAATTTGGTCCTATTAGGAATTAGCGAGTTTTAAAGATTTAAATTTTAATGCGTGTGGAAATGTGTGACAGAGAGATCCGAGGTAAGTTACTGTGTATTATCCTTAATAAAGGACCCAACATCGCAATCAACTGTGATCATATAAATTTTCTTCTATTATCTTGATCTTATGCAATATTTTATTAAAAATATATTTTTTTAAATAATTAAATTATTCTGCCCCGGATTTTTATGGCCCATTTTTAATATATTTCCTAATATACTAAATTCATGATAAAATAGATTTCATTCTATTATCAACTCGGTGAAGGTCGATGTAGGTTCGGATCTTCTACTATTAAGGGCATATTCTTAAAGGTTAATAAGCTTTGAAAATATCAAAGAAAAGAAGAATCAATTTTTTCAAATTTCTAAACCAGAATACCCCATTAAAGGTTGAAACTATTTATTTAAAAGACTAGTGCAGTCGGGGAACTTCCATCAAGAGCAATGTTTTTACGTTATTTTTTTTTCTGCGCGATCTCTATAGTTTCAAAAGAAAACTAAAAAAAAACTGATTTTTCGAGCGAATAAGTTCTTAGTAAAAATATTTATATATTTAAGTCGTTGAAGTAATTTTGTGTTTGGATTTCAAATACAAAATTTTATCTATACAATATAGATTTTTACAACTATTATAATTTAGTAAAGTCGACAAACGTGTTATCTAATAAGCAGTAGAATCATTTTTTTTCCTTTTCTCTCTCTTTCTTTTCCTCTCTCTCTACCTTTCTATTTCTCCTCTTTCACTCGACACACTTTATTTCACCAATCACTCTCAGAAATGTTATCGGGCGAATAGGAATTCTGAACATTTTAGTTTTGCTTTGGAAGCTCTGCTTTTTTAACCAACTTCAAAAAAAGGAGGTTCTCAATTCGCTTTATTTTTTTATGTTTGTTACCTCAGAACTTTTGACCGGGTGATCTGCTTTTGATAATTATTTTTTTATTTGAAAGCTGGTGCTTCCCGTGTGGTCCCATTTTAATTTGAAAGAAATCGTTCACTTTTAAGGGGTTGAAAACTAACGGATGAAATATTAACTTCTTATGTAGAACATGTTGAAATTCTTTAATGTATTGCAGCAGAATCTATCGGCGGTTTCTTAATTTATTTCACTTTCTTTTTCAACTTAGAAAGAGAGAGAAATAGAAAGAGAGGATACCTTCCAAAATTCTCAAGATTATCCACAAAAAATATCCTTACTGATTCATTTATCGATATTTTTTTTATAAAAATAACCTTTTCTACTCATTTTTACGTACTCTTTAAAACCATTGAATTAAAAGTTATATGTTAGGGGGTAAATAAACAAAATTTTAAATCATTATGTAATCACCGTGCATATTCAAAATTATATTTTCGAAATAACACTACAATTAAAATGTATTTTTTTTTTGTCAAATTTTACATGAATGAAGTTACGGGTAGTAACTAATATAATATGAGAATGATTGTTGAGGTTGACGTTTATTCTGAAGTTTTAACTGTGGACGATTTGGTTGTTCGCCGCTATCGTGCGGCATTTTTAGGCTATAGTAAATTTTTATACGTAAAACGGTGTAAATCTTGGGATAAAATCCTAATTGTAATGAAATATCAATAGGAATTCATAAGAAATGACGTAATCAATAAAAAAACTTCTATTAACTACAATACATTTGTATCCAATGTAACCGTGACCTAACAATTTGTTTAAAAGAAAAACTGCATTGCAAGAACAAAATGAAATTTTATTGTACTTTAAATATTTAGAATAATGACAGAATATCACAATTGGTAGAACAATTTGAAAACGTTTCATTTTCCTATCGAACTTTTTTCGGTCCGAATATTAAATCTGCATCTGGTGCTCCTTTTGGATGTTGATACTTTCTACGTTCACGATTTAGACTAGCTGTTTGTGGCCGCTGTTGCGACGCCAACATTTCCTGATAATCTTCCTCCTCCAAACGTTCAGTTATATTCAAAGTCAATCTATAAAAAATTAAACATTTTAAATAAAACGCTCAATGTATACCTAACTAGATGATACCTTTTAACACGTTCTTTTTCCTCTCGAAGAGCTTCTTCTTGGTTGCGTAAATTCAATGCCAACTCACTGTCGGCTGGTGCATCAAAACTTTTGTACTGTGGTTTATGACCTTTTCGGACCATTAAAATAAATTGTTGAGTACTGTTCTCGGATGACGGTGGTGCTTCCGCCTCTTCTTTTAACACTTGATAGGTCTTTTTTAGTCCTGATTTTAGATTCATCGGTACTGAAATATCAATCTGGGCCGGTTTGAGACCTTCCCGTACACGATCTTGAATATTATCAGCGACCATTTTATCAAGAGCCTGCATAAATTCGTCGTCTTCAACACAAGCCACTTTCGTGGGAGCCGAGGCGATTACATTATCTGCCGCGTCCAAATCGGACATTTCATTTTCCTCAATTTTATCCGAATCGAAATCCGATTCAGGATAACCCGACTCGTCTTCAGTGGTGGTTGTATGGTCTTGCATATCGGAAATAATATCCTCCTCTTGTTCTTGAATTGGACACAAATCGTATCCGTTTTGATCCGTTTCCATATTAGTCTCATCCAAGTTTAATTGTTGAGCAAATGATTTTCGTAGATCTTCAACGGCGGTTTGAGCATCTTTATAGTCTTCAATAAATGTGATTTTAGGTCGTAAATTTCGTAAGCAATCCTTGTACATGTACTCGATATCAACGGGAAATGGGTTTTCCGCCGTCCATATCGGGTCATTTTTTTTAAACAGATAATAGTTTTGGAAAAATATTAAAAAATAATCCAATTTCTTTTTACTACTGCCACTGTTAAAGTATTGTCCGCACGTTTCTAATAGAACACACGTGAGACGAATTCTGAACAAATGATCGGGAGGATCTAACGGTGAGATAACATTATAGTCTAGGGATACCCCAAAACTAATCAGTGAATAGAGTACTTTAAAGACATCGCCCGAATCAATCATTCGATAATTATATAGCTCTCCTAAATATTTGACCATGGCCACTCGTCGTTGATTTAACTTAGCCATATTTGTTTCCATTCCGGCTCTGATATCCTCGAAAACGCCATCGATAACCCGAGTCGCGACAAATTCTTGGTATGCCACTAAACCGGCTAATAAACTAGCCATACATCGAATGTTCAAATATTTAACATTATATGCATTCGTAAGACATTTAATTGCGTATGCAGCCGTTGTTTTGTCCTCCCAATTCAATTTTCTCATAATACGTAACACTTTATCGGTATTACTTTTTTGTAAGTCTTGATAGAGTAATTTTCTTATGAACTCGTGTAGAATCGGTCTAACTTTACGTGATGAAGCAACATTTTCAGGTGGATTCACGAAATAATAAGCATTTTCAATTTGTGTAACATAACGCGAATCTAAAGCCATGACAGCTTTTTTACGCATCATTTGTTGCAGATAGACTTTCGTACGTTGATGTGATTCTTGATGGCAAAATAAATAACGGCCGCATACTTCTAATAAATTACAGACCATTTCTATGTGATGATGACTAAAATCATGTAGTAAGACTTTCAAACAGTACAATGCCTCGATTTTTGAGTACAAATTAAATTTGACCAATTCGCCAATGTAACGAACAACTTTAATTTTACTTTCGATGTTGATTTGATCCTTTTTACGCACGTGATATTTAAAGTCTTGTCTTAGCATTTGGCACAGTTCTGTGCCAATTTCTGGGATGACTCTGTATAAAGTGGCGGTGAATCGGGCATAAAATGGTAGTAAGTCAAGACGAGTACGAGCCACGCCAAATAGGGTTCTGATCAGTTTACGACGATTGTGTTTCGTGTTTAGATTCATAACAAATTCCACAGCTGTGCTGTCGATCATTTCTCGATTGACACAATTCGGTAAATTACTTAAAAATGAGTCTAGTAGTATTTTATTGCTGATGTTAGTATTGACGGGGTCGGGCTCTTCTTCAGTCTCTTCTGGATTTTTAACATCTTCCTGTTCAATATCGATTACGTCCGAGTCTAGTTGTTCTTCAGTGATTGTATCATCGGTGGTGGTAGGTTCCACTTGCTTCACACAATAATTGGGTAGGAATTCGTGAAGGTCCAACAAATCAACGTAAAAACGTTTTGTCTCTTCATCATCCCAAATTTCTAACGGCATCGTGGATTCTTCCGTATCATTATTAACGATTATATTCACTTCGTTATCAGTTTTATCGGTTTTTTCATCGGGTAATTGAGGTAAGTCTTCGTCGATCAAATCTGAAAAAGTCTGAGTCCAAGTCATTAACTTTTCAAAATTCATTTGTAAAATTTCCAGTTTTTCTTTACGCTCTTGACTTAGTTCACCTTTCGTTTGTAAAATTCGACGATTTTGATTTTGAAAGTTTTGTATTTCATTGTGATCATGCAAAAGGTGCGTGCAAACAGATGCATAATAATCTTTGAGAAGAGCACGAACATTGTTTTGCTTTTCAGGGGTTAACAAATCACTTCGTGGTAGTTTCATGTTATATTGTTCACTTAAAATTCTAATATTGCGAGGCACTAGTCCAGCATAATCTTCACCACAATGACGACAGAAACTCAAAATAATTGATAGGTTGATATGCTCTTCCTTATCCATGTTTATTAAAAATGTTAAGGCGTTTCCCAGTAGGGGTAGTCCTGTTTTATTTGGGAATATTCCAGCACATACTAACTCCCCGTAGAATCTCAGATCGACTCGCAATTTGCTGAGATTGGCGATTTTATCACCCGATTTAAACCCTAAAAGTCTCGACCAATTTTCAAAGAAATGGGTGGAAAAATCCGCGTAGGTTTGATGGAGGACACTACACAGGCGAATTGTGGCTGGAATATCGGTCATTTTTAGCTTACACTCGGCCAAAGCAGATGCCACTTCTGACATGTATTTGGTTAAATTTAATGTAGCCAAATCTTTTAGAATCGCGTCTAAATTAATCCCCGAGAATATTTTCAATTTTTTCACAAAAGTTGTATTTTTTTTCAAACTTGAATCGAGTTTGCTGAAATAACTCTCGGGCGGATAGGAATTCAGGGCATTTTGGTTTTGCTTTCGAAGTTCTGCTTTTTGTAGCACACGCTGTTGAAATTCTTCAATGTATTGCAGCAGAATATCTTTATCGGCGGCTTCTTGATTTATTTCACTTTCTTCTTGAACTTCCATTTTAAATCTGAAATATAGTGATAGAATGTAGGTTATATTAACACAAGACATTGGTTTATTAATGATAAAATCTAAATAGAATAAATATTTCCGATATTTACCATTTGTATGAATTATCGCAAATTTGTACTATAATTAATTGAATTTGTTTAAATTAATTTGTTAAAATTTAATTTGTTTGACAATTCCTGTGATTGTAAATGTGTTTGCTTTTGCTTGTGATTGTTTTAAGTTCATTGGCGTGCTTAATGTTTTCCACAGTTTTCCCATTTTAAAATAATTACAGTTCCCATAATCACCCATAAACCAACAACAAACCATAAAATTATATTATAGACAAATCTTTCATATTAAACGATTCTTACTTTAAAAAAGAATCAAGATTCTGAAAGAAATCATTTGTATAGAAGTCGTAAGTGTAACTTAAACGGAAAGTTTGAGCATCAAGAACACGATCAAAACTACAGAAGCTACAGAACTTCAACGACTTCAACGATGTGCTTTTTGATATTAGGGAGGAATTTTTACAATACAAGTTCTACGCAGTAAACAATTATAACAGCTTTTTGTATACTGCGCATCAATTGTATCGTAAATGTACAGTTTTGTTTTCATCTGGAACACGACCTATTAACTTAACTTGACTGTGTCACAGTTGAATTTTATAATCGATGTCTTAAAAATTTTGCATTTGCATGTTCTTGGTGACAATATGATTGATAAGATTCACTCATTGATCAATTTATGTCCTTGATTTTATGTATTATAGATCATAGGTTTGAACATATATATCTATGAAATATATGTTTGGTTTTAAGGTCGGTTTACAGTACTCCCCAGTACTAATTATATATAGTAACAAACAGTGTCTATGATGTGAAAAAAAAATCACGAAAATAATGTTACTTTTAACATGAATTTCGTTTAATACGAACAAATATTAGATGAAAAAATATTGAAACAAAAACATACTTTTATTTAAATATAGAAAAAAAAATTGAGCAACATCAACAGCATTTGATGACCTAATATCAATTTATCACCAACACTTCATTTGTCAAGCGTGAGAAAAATTTTTCTTATGGAATTAGACCAGTGCTTTTAAGCTTTGAAAATGGTAAAAAGTGAAAAAAATTATAGTAGGATAAAACCCATTGGAAAAGGAAGAGAATATAACAAAAATGAAAGAAAAAGAAATTACGGTCGATCTGTGGTGGGCAAGTGGAAAGAGGGGGTAAGAGTAGAAACGGTTTATCTCGATTTTCGACAAAACTACAAGTCCTACGGATAAAAGTTAGAAGGCAAAGTTGTAGACAATAAGTAGATCTACAACTTTTGTGCTAACACTTATTTCACATAACCTCAAAATTTATGTGAAAAATTCCAATAACCAAGTTTTTGGTTTTTAATTTTTATCTTTTACAAAAAAAAGAAATACACGAAATTTGGTGAAAACTTACCTTTAAATGTCCCAAACACACTGTATTTTTTTTATTTGAGTTATTAATTTTTTCAACTTATAATGACTTACTATCGAAAAAGCACCCTAATTTTCAATCGAAAATTCTCACGTTAAAACAAAATACAGTGTGTTTGGAACATTTAAAGGTAAGTTTTCACTAAATTTCGTGTATTTTTTTTTTTTGTAAAAGATAAATATTAATAACCAAAAACTTGGTTATTGGGATTTTTCACATAAATTTTGTGGTCATGTGAAATAAGTGTTTGCACAAAAGTTGTAGATCTACTTATTGTCTACAACATTGCCTTCTAACTTTTTTCCATAGGACTTGTAGTTTTGTCGGAAGTCGAGATAAACCGTTTCTACCTTTGAAAAAACCCCTTTCCCACTTCCGCACCTCAGATCGACCGTAATTTCTTTTTCTTCCATTTTTGTTATATTCTCTTCCTTTTCCAATGCGTTTCATCCTACTATAATTTTTTTTTTGGTTCCTAAATTATCTTCCCTGGTCTAAATAGGCTCAATTGTATACAGTATACCGAATATGTACCTATTATATAGTCTGAGGACTAACTAAAAAGCGTTTGCTTTCTTTCTCAATAGTCGATATTAAAAAAAACAGGCACACACGACCGAGCTGGCTTAGTATATTATTATTATGGCGCAAAAAACTATGCAAAAAACGTTTCAACCGTTAACCAAATTTCATCATAAGGGTTATCGTGTTGGTTATTGTGTTTAACGTTTTTAACTGACTTCAAAAAAAAGGAGGAGGTTCTCAATTCGACTGTATTTTTAAGTAATATTTCTAAAAATATGTTTAACAATTAGAATGATTTAAGATTATATTTTTGAGTAAATAATGGAAAAAATATGAAACCTTGAAAAACTTTTATTCGGTAAAATTCGTCTGCTGTAATACTTATTTAAGTCGAGATTAAGTCATTATCCAGGTGAATCATTACCAAGGTGAAATAAAGACATAAACGTTATGCATCAAACCGATAATGAATATGGTTATATCATACGCCTATCTATATATCAATTTGTATTAAATTAGAGATATGATAATTGGTATTCACGTATTATTTGCTTCATGTTTTCATTAGATCTATCTATCGTTTTTATAGCAATATATAATTACTTTTGTACCGATATTGCATAATAGTTTATCTATTTATAACTATAAGCTATGTATAAAATCAATAATTTGATCAAAATTTTGTTTTATCCGATATAATCTCCTCGATATCCAACGGTTTGGTGGTCAACTTAAATTAGGGCTAAAATAAAATGAGGCTTTGGAAACATAATGTATACTCCCTGGGTACATTAAATACATAGTAACTTGCTTTTTTGGTGATTTTTATTTTACAAATCAGTTAATTATCGTTAAAAATCTTAGAAAATTTATGAAAAGTGTACAACAATAACAAAAATCTTTCATAAAACGTAGCCGTAATTATTTCCTTTATTTTAATCTTATTATAAAGCGTGGCGCTCGATTTATGTTTGTTGTTAATAAAAACTTAACATAATATAACAATAAATGCCCGAGAAATCTTAAATAGTATTTAAAACCCCACACCAAATTAAAAATAAATTTAAAAAATATATCGAAAAAAAAAATTAAAAATTGTCAATTTGTTTAAAAAAAAAGCGTTCTAATGAAAAAAAATATATATATTATAATCAGCTGTCAATTCAATACAATCTGTATGTTAGTACTCAAAAAAAGTCCAATTTCAATTAAACTTACATGTAAAATGTTTCAAATTTAAGTTTACGTTCAAGTAAATTTCACTTTATTTTTAAACTTTACAATATAAAATTAAAATTACAAACCTATCCATTAAAAAATAATCCACAATTATTGAAAGATAAAATTAAAATGTACAAAATAGGTCCTTATCATTTTATACAAATATTTTAACTTTTTTTTTGTTTCAAGCAGTCAAGTGTATAAAAATGCAATTTCTGTATGAATGTAATTTTTTTTAAACATATCTTCGTTTATATATTAACTCGTTTATTTTTATTTCAATTTTAAATGCGAGCGTTTTAATGTTGGCTTTAGGAAAATATAGTTGAACGCTTTGTGTTTTTCTTTTCTTTTTTTATATTTTAACTCTCGATAGTAATATAATGAAATCAGACTTATCACCATAAACTTAATCACGTACTTAAGAAACTATTCGTCTTTGGATTTTTCAGATGCATTATTTTCGTCTTCCTCGTCGGAGTATTGGGCGGGTTCTTCGCCCGGTTTCAGTAAACGACCAACCAAAATATATCGATCTAGAATTAGAAATTTAAATAAATTTAATGTTTTTCTTTATTAAGTGCAGCACAATACTAGCAAAAAAGATGGTCATCCGACCTAAATACAAAACTATACTTTATTGCCCCTTGACTAGTTGAACAATAAGATTTAAGGTTGCTTCCTCATCAGCTGTTCACACATACGCTCTTACACATCTTATTTTCGATGTTGCTTATGTGCATTGTTACTAGATCAGAGTTCGCGTTTTTTCTCTTCCAGTAGTTTTCTCTTCTCTTATCTCTCGTTATATACGAACTTTCAAGTATTTAAAGAATATTTTATTTACTAAACATACACCGCGATAATCTCAAGCATAAATATTAATTTTTTAATAAGTTTTCATTTTTCTATACAGTTTCGTCGATTTTTTAAAATTTGTTTTTCCACGGTGCATTTTTATGTCGAATGTTTCCGTAAGAACACATCTTAAAAACTTATCGGGAATAATTTCTTTTAGTTATCTCGGTTTAAAATTTAGAATTATGTTTTTGATGATGATATTGCGTTTTTTAAATCCAAAGTTTGTGTGTTACTGAACACTGATTGCACAGTAGCGGAATTCTATCAAAATTTTGTCTTGTCTATGAATTAGAACAATATCTTTTTAACAGTTAGTTTTATAGAACAATTAAAAAAAAAATTTAATTTAAACTCCAGCACATTTCCAATAATTTGACGCCAAAATGAGCTTAAATGGTTAAATTGAAAAAGTGCTCTTAAGCGAGACTGTATAGTGTATACCAGGGGTGGCCAAGACGTCGACCGCGTGACAATTTCTAGCCGCCCACCTATCTAATATATATATATATATATATATATATATCAGTGGCGTGCGGTCCATACATGCTGTAGATGCGCCGCATGCCCTGGGATTGAGACAATTTAAAAAATTAAATATTTTTTATGATTTATTCATATTTAAATTTACGTAATTGCATGTATTGTAAAATGATTCTAAAAATACCAAATACTAAATATTTTTATCATTTATACATTTTTTAATTTACGAAATTGTGAAACGTATCGCTCATAAAATTAGCATAAAATACCACATCAAATGAACGGCAAAGGTCGAATTAATGCGCAACGACCGTTGTATGCGATTGCTTGGCTAGAATTGGTCGCGCATGCGCAGTAGTATGGTTGAGTACTATCTCTCTCGGCGTTTCACATTGCCAGTTGACGCTTGTAGATGCGTTTGACGTTTTGAATTTACTAATTGCTACTCATTGTTACTGATACTTTTCGGGACTTATTTTGATTTATTTACGTAGAGGCGATACAAATGTTCTATTCTTTAGGATAAGAACTATTTTCGTAGTTTTAAAATACATTATATGATGCGGTTATTGATGATTTTTGTAAGGAGCGTTGAATAAGGCTAATTTTTATAAATAAATACATAATATAATACAATGTTTACCAATTAAAAAATTTTGGTTTATATTACCCCCCCCCCGTTCTGACCGCATGCCCTGTTTCAAAAGTTACCGCACGCCACTGATATATATATATATATATATTGAATTAGGTAACTTAATATTGAATAGGTATTGATATTATCTATGTTTATATGAAATTTAAACTTATTTTTTGCTATAAATTACTACTTTTTAATGTTAGCCGACCGGCGACAATAAATTTAAAAGCAAGTCGCCCGTGGTCATCAAAAGTTTGGCCACCCCTGGTGTATACCAACCCGATTCAACCTATCTTCTCTTTTTCTAATGAAAACTGAAGCTGTTCCTAAACTTCTCATTAAGACGATATCTTGTTATATCAAAAATGTGTGTTACTGCCGAAAGGAAGGTCTAATATCTTCCCTAAATATAAAACAGTAAACCGATTGACTGACAGACATTTTACGTGGACGAAGTCACGGGTAGTCACTAGTATTAACATAGAACTAAGACTTGGATTTAAAGACTATGCAAAACAGTAACAAAAAATTAAAACTGCCCCACCTTCTACACAGCAAACCCTTTAAACCTTCTAACCGGCAATTTATTGTTTTCATCCAAAAAGTATTTAAGTATAGTTTCGTATTTTAGTTGAACGTCCACTTTTTTGGTGGTCATTGGTATTGTTACTACTATTGGTATTTTATTTGTTAGTTATGTAATTCACCTTTGAACTGTTCCTCCCATTCCCGAACGGATTCCATTTCCATTGTGTTCAAATCGCTCAAATCGTCGTATTCATCTTTGCCGCTAACTTGAAATGTAGCTAAGCCCCGTGATGCATCCCGTCCCCCGAAAGACGCGTAAGGGCCACCTAACATTTGAAATAGCACGTAATTAAGAAAATATGACATTCATTACTAATGTAAATGATCACTGCACATACCAGGGCCGTAGAATCGTTTTCCTTTCGTTACATCATAGACATTTCCATTAACGGCGACCAAAATTCGCCCGTCAGGTTGCGTGCCATCGTACGGTTTTAATTCTGCTACTGTGAAATCCCGACGAATCCTGGGAAGTTCAGGTTCTGGTGGCGTTACCTGAGGCACATGCTGGTGGCTTTTGATGATTTTATAGATGAGAATTGATATGATTGCAACGAGGACCAAATTGATGGGGTTTGAAATAATTTCGTTGATAAAACTAGTGAAGAAACCTTGCGATTCGACGAGAGTATCGCTATTTGAACTGTCGTGTTCGGCCATCTTTGAGTAATTGACAATTTTTACGTCGTCATGCCCATCAACCACTACCGACTGCGATCGACTGCCATATAATCTAATCTAATTTTTACTTTTGCATTATGCAAATTCCATTTTCCTATTATGTCTCCTTTTTTTTGTTCAAATTTTTTATTTTAATTGTAAAATATTACTTTTGTCTCGTACACATGCGTAATAAATCAAGAGATTCTATTCGTTTTTCGCGCGTATTTTTCCATATAATATGGAATTGTACATTACGTTTGTATATGTATAAAAAACGATTAAAACAAATAGCATGTAATAATTAATTATAAATTAATTCATCAACGTCAGAAAGGAAGCTATTTTACAATTGGAACTTATTTTGAGAGGAAATAACACTTTTGATTTTATATTTAAGTCATTTAAATATACGACAGTATATACAGGGCCGGATTTCCGAATTTGTAGCACACACTAATTTCGGGCCTTTCGGGTAAAAATACCGTTCATACCGTAGGGGCCTTAGGGTTTGTTTAAATATTTTAATAAGGAAATAAAATCTTGATCTATTAATTTTTACTAGAAGAAAATAGCAATATTTTCTAATATTTTTTCATTCTTAAGTAAGGAATCGTAAATTTGATTTGGTTTACTTATCTCTTTTTAGTTATTTAGTTAAGGTCGCTGTGGCGACTAGAAATAGAATTCGAACATGTAGTGATAGCTCTCGCAACTATCTTGACGAAACGACGTTATATATCTTAAGCAATTCAATTTGTTCGGGGCCAGTGCTGGCCACTGTAATTGTAAATATATACATTTATATATATGTAAATAAATTTGGGTAACCACTCCCACCTTACAGTCACTTTTACTACAATGTTCAGTAGCAAATGGTGAATCCGAAAATCAAAGAAAAGAATTTTGGGTTTTCATTGGGATTCGATCTACTGGTATATATGGAGCGACAATCTAGTCACCACGCCATTAAGTGATCTAAGTCTATCTAGAATTTTCCATGTTAGTCCCTTATAATTAAAAAATATTAACGTAAAGAATGAAACGAATAAAACAATATAAAACAACAATAACAACATATCGTTACTTGATTATTTTGGCAAAAAATAACCGCTTATTATAGCGATTCTTTTAAAAGCAAACAAAAATTTGCCGCTATTTGCTTCGATTGTCAAAGCTACGTTCTACAACACGTTTAACATTGCCAAGTTTTGACCTACGTTCATTACTCTGGTCTATATCTCGTCTATCTCTTAACAAGGGTTTGCGTGATCATAAGGAAAAGTAATGACGTCATTTACAATATTTTGTTTAACAAAATAACTGGTTGTAATGATAAACGATAAAAAATGAATGTATAAATGTGACTTACTATTATGTTACATAACAGAAAAAAAATTCTGTATCTGTTACGTATACGTTACCTACGTTACGTTATACTTATAGCCTTATAGTTTACTCCTTGAGTTACAACTTACAATTTATACGATATACACCTAAATAATATGAATTTTTAAAATAATTTTAGATATCTCATTCGTAGTTAGATAACCGTTCATATACCCTAATTATTTTAATATTGACTAAGGCTCAAATTAATATGCGTAATATTAAATGTTAATCTAGCGTTACATGATTTTTTTAACTTTCCGTTATCATCACCCAACGATGCAGTTCTAAGAGAGTTGAAACAGCACATATTCTTGCTTATAGCGATGACTTATAAAATATTTAAGATTTCGTAACAACTCAGTAAAATATAATAAAAGTGCTTTAAACCGCCGAAACATAAACAAATTAGTATGAAAGTTCTGATGCACTAAATGCGTTTAATAATAATTTCTTTAAAATATTCTTTAGTCTAGTTAACATCATTAATATTTTTGAATGAGAACGACCTTGGCAACATAAAAATAAATCATTGTTCTTATTTTAATTTTTTTTATTCTCTTAATAACCTTTCGCCAACGATAATTTAATTCATTAAATGACGATGGACTTTAAAAAAAACGGAACGAAATTGATTGGGAACTAACCTTGAAATCCTGTACGATTTATGTTTTACTTATAATACAAGTTTTTTTTTCAATTTTTGACTTATGATAAAAAGAAGATAATTGCAATTGAAAACGATTGCTTTAAACCGTTTGAATTATTAATTACACTTGAAGGCTATATTATCGACAAGAAATCGTACTTTGAACTTGTGATACTTTTTTTCGTTTTGTTTGTAATACACAGAATAGTATAAAATATTTTTATTTCTTTCCTTCACCTTTCTTAATATGTAGGGCGTTTATCATATACAATGATAACAAAATATTTAAACAAATATATACAAATGAGTTTTATTAGCATAATAAAGTAGTACACATTTGTGCAGAATATAATTTTTTTAAAAATTTAATCGCTTTCACTTTCTTCGTCAGCTTCTTCTAGCCATTTGATAAACTTTTCGATTTGCGTAAATAAACGAGACGATGAATCTAAGTTTGAGTGCCATTTAATAATAACTTCTTCTGATAAAATGTCTTCATTGTACAGCCAATGTATAACTTTTTCAACATTCGTTAATAATTCGGTCGAATTATTGGAGGTATCCTAAAAAATTTTCACAAATATATTTATATTATGTACTAACAAATCTATGACAAGAAGCATACTTCAATAGCTTGTAAGCAATCATGCATTGCCGTTTCATTTTTAATATAGTTATTGAAAATTGGTAAAAAGTATTTTAGAAACAATGACAGTGATTTTAAATACTGTCCACTTTCCTTTTTATGAAAAGGCATATTTAATATTGCCATTGTAACATGGTAATTGACCTGAAATAAAAATGTTATACAAGAGCACAGGGAGAATAAGAGAGTAGATAATTTTCAGGTGAATAATACAGTGAAGCCTCGCTTAACGAGTACTTTCTATAAGGAGTGATTCGCATGACAAAATATAAAAAAATTATTCCTTTCACGTGCAATGTTTCATAGGACGAGTGATGAAGAAGGATGCGTGGAGTGGCCTCAAAAGCAGGATTCGGTTTCCAACTTAGTTTTTACTATTGTTTCGTTTCACAAGCGTTTCTCATTACGAGTAAGATTCGGGAACAATTTAAGCTCGTAAAAAAGGCTCCACTGTATTATTAAAAAACAAACAACTACCTCTTTTAAGGAAACATTATACGCATATCTAGACGAATTTATCTCGAGAATTAAATTATCGCAAGCTAGTTTTTCATCGAATCCTCTAATTAAACTGTCCACTACTTCCATCATAAACACTAAAAGAAAACAAAATTTAAATAGAAAATCATATATCCTCGCTGGGAAAATACAATTTGTATCATCTGGCTCAGATGAGGCAATATGAGACATTTCTGATTTATCTGAGACTGAACTATCGTCCGATTCGTCACTTTCAGTTTCAGACACAAGAAAAAATCCAGTTAAACGACTAGATATTTCCTCAATATCAGATTCCGAGTTACTTCCAGTCTCAGAATAAGTACGAAGACGATATGCGTTCTTTCCAATTTCTTCTCCTCCTGCGCAAAAATAATAATTAATATTTTTAAAAAAAATTAAAATCACCATAAGTACCTTTGCTTGGTTTCTGTGATTGGATACGAACTTTTTCTAAATGATTTCCCTGTTTGATCATAACTTGATGACCTAAAACGCAGTTATTAAAAAGATTTACGTTGTTTCCTAAAACACATTTAGGGCCCATTATGCTATGGGACACGTTAACGTTGTCTCCGATCACACAATCGTTCATAATGAAAGAATCTGATATGGTGACATTTTTTCCTATTTTACAATTAGCACCAATTGTAGACCGTGTAACAATAGTTGATTCAGATAGTGAACATCCTTCAGCAATTACAACATCTTCACTTAAAATACATCCTCTAAAAATGTTATTAATTAAATTTCTAAACCAATAGGGGTTTTCAAAAGTAATGAAAAATCCGGAAACTGGAGGTATATAACACAATTCTAAAAAAAAAATCCGTTGCTATTTAGCTAATCAGAAATCTCGCAGGAAGATTGCACTGAAACAAAACGCTGAAGACTTTTCGTCTTAAAATTGAGTCATTTACCTCCAATTTATGGCTTTGTCATTACTTTGGGACACCCTGTATTATAAAACATTTACTTTGCCAATGTAACGCTTTTATTTCTATATACATTATTCCTCAAATACATATATAAAACTTCGTGATTGGTGATCCCCATATCCGGAACTAAAGGAAAAACGAGACGATGTATAATATCGTGACTGAAAATTTAATATATTCAAAACAATTATATTCAAATCTAATTCACAATTTTACCTTATGATTTGATAAGTACATAAATTTGTTACACTAGCTCCATAATCTTCGGTTTCAAAATAATAAATCGTATTAGTGAGAAGTTCGTCGTTTAATAAACCTCTAACTAAATGATCTCGAGTTTGAAAATCAAAGTTATCAGAAAATAGCGGTAATACAGATGCAGAACAGATTGCAATTTGAGTATCGAGTAAATCGTAACGTATTTCTGTAGTGGGAAAATCTAACATGATTTCCTAATGAAACAAAAAAATAAATTTAAAGTTTTAGATTGAGTTTTTAATTCTTACGAGAGGCACGGGAACTTTTGAAATTTTCGGGGTTGTATTCAATTTTTGATGAAATAAGACACGATTGGATCGTTTATCGGCAACAATTAGCATTTGATCTTGATGTCCTAGGGCTTTTTTGTTAAACGCTACTTTTTTATAAATTAGAGTCATCGAGGCTCCTTTGTCCTTTTTACAAATTGACCTGAAATAAGAAGTTGAAAATTTAAATGTGTGTACAGTGTGTGAACGATAATTGAAAACACTCTATATCTTTGCGTATAACCATACAATTTTATATCGGGTATAAGTTGGTTCTTATTCGTTAATATATATAATGGGTATGGAAAAATCTTTCAGTTAATTAGACCTGTGCATGGGAAGAAAAGTTTTTAGAAGTGAAATTTCTTTAGGTGTGATTTAGGAAAGAATTTAGTAGAATATAAGATTTAAAAAGAAGGCGTTATGTTTTGTTACGTTAGTCGTTACACCCATTCTAGCTCACTACATTGTGCTAGGGATACTATGGATGCTACGTAGGGATCACTATTGAGAAAAATTCTAAAAACGTGGAAGCCACTATTGGAAAAAGCTAAACAACAAGATGATCATTATTTAAAAAAAAAAACTAAGTGCGGGTCACCATTAAAAATGATCAGAAAACGATGTGGTGTTCACTAAAAATGACGCGATCTTTTTCGAAAAATATGAGAAAACCACGTAAAAGCCTTAACTGAGAAAAGTTTTAAAAACACGGAGGTAAATATTAGAAAAAGTTTTAAAACAGATAGGTTTAAGTCGAAGAGAGGTATACATAATACATATATTAGATAATAAGAACCAGATTTCAAATTTTATAGCTCCTCGGCAAGATATTGACTATTCTCAATTAGCGTTTACATACTGTATATTAAATGTATATTTTCTATTGAAAAAAACACACATTCTCACAGAACGTACGAAACTATGCACAAATGCGCATATATAAACTCATAGATTTTATGAGATCTTATACGTGCATTTGTCATTCCTATTAGATTTTTACAGTAAGGTTGGCTTACTTATGCTTATTCATGATGGGTACAAACTTAATATTTGAAACTGCATTGGCCCCTAATAAAATAAAGTTATCCCGAAGTATGCCTTTGGCATCCAAATCTCGCATAGCATCTCCAAAGGACTTACAACTTTCTGAGACAATCACATGAACGCTTAATGTAATTGACCAATTGACATTTTGTGCAATACTTTTCCTAAAAGAACGACGAATTTTTAACTTAACAAAAATGATATATACAGAACATACCGAATGTGTGTTGATATCTTTTCCACATGAGTAGAACAAAATAAAAATACCTCATTTATACCACCCAAAGCCAAACATTCTAAAGTATAGTCAATAAGAGGAACGTTAACTATCGGAAGTAAAGCCTATTAAGTTAAAAATAAAAGTAAAATCAGTTTTTCTGTAAGTTCTACTTATTTCTTACGATGGGAATATCATTTGTTAATGGAATAAATTCGGAACTAAAGTTATCAGTAATTACAACAGCTTGAATTACATCTTCTTTTTGAATTATTTTCGATTTTTCAGACATTTTAAATGATTTTTTCGAATAATTTCACTTTAAGGCTGATGTAATATGAAAAGCCTGTAATATTTATATTTTCTATTTGACTTTTTCACAACCATGTGTCAAAATTATGAATAATTTCGTGTAGAACGTTTAGAACAATATGTAAGAGTAATAAAACCGAATAGTATTCAGCAAGTGCAGGGACGGATTTAGGATGTAGTTTGGGGGGCCACTATCGGGGGGAGTGGTGATACTCCTCTAACGCGGGGGTCCGGGGGCTCTCCTTCGGAAAATTTTTGAAAATATATATCTCAAAAACGTGTTTTTATGCGTTTCTTCGTTAAAAACAATACCTAATAGATTTTTATTTTGTATTATTTATTTAGCAGACAATCTGTAACTCTGTAATAAATGTAAGAAATTCAACGATGTTATTGGTATTGTCAATTCAAGAAATGTAAGATAACGTATAAAATATACCTCATGAAACAAAGAAATTATTACGAATTAGCCTATAATTCATTTTTGTTACTTTGCTTAAAACAAGTGGTACCTAAGTTAAGAAAGAAAAACAACGTTAACTCAAGAAATCAAGAAAAGAAATACCTACCAAAAAGGTTTATTTGCCTTAGGACTTAGATCTGTATTAAAAACTCATAGAGAAAATATTACTATACAACTGATAACTAATTAATAGTTAATACCGTTAATAAAATACAATCAACGAATGGACGGAATGGACCATGGCCCATAAACCTAGCAATAAAAAGAAATTTTACCATAGATCTTAACTAGCCTGGAATTTAACACAATGAAAATTGACTTAGGTCTATATATTTTAAAAACTACTACATCTTACATTGATAATTATTTATTATGTGCCTAACATGCAAAGTCGTTGTAGTATACAGTATACAGTATTATACATTTTACTACATACATATATTTGAATTGCATCCCTAGCAAATAGCAAATAGCAACCCCTAGTTTCCCTAGCACAATGTAGTGAGCTAGAATGGGTGTAACGACTAACGTAACAACACATAACGTCTTCTTTTTAAATCTTATAAAAAACAATTGGTACTATGGTCGGTATTCACGCTATAAGACAGCGGTCGGGGTACTTTTTGACGTGATAACGTCTTATAAATTGATGAACACTGGGTAGCCTGCATGAAAAAGTGTCACGTTCCGTTGGAGCCTGTGCGTGCAAGCAAGAACGCGATACAAGTGATAGAGAGGCACGATAATATTGTTGAATCCGAGACAACGTGTTTTGGTTTTTTTTTACAACTTAATAAAAATTAATTGATTTCCTTTATAATTTTCAGTCTGATTTCATTTTGAATGCACCTCAATTAACTGTTGTTCTCAAAACAGCAGCAAAAATGGTAATTAATTTATAATCTAATAATATATACATATATAAAACTGTAAATAATATTTGAAATTTAAAAATTAATGGTTCAACCAGTTTTAAAAATATTTATGTCGAATTATTATTATTATTGATAATAATAATTATGAATAATTAATACGTGCAAGCGAGAACGCAATACAAGTGATAGAGAGGCACGATAGAGTTCTGCTACTAGAACGCCGCCACGCGAGTTTCTTCGAGAACTTTTACAATAAGCTATGCCTCGTATTCAATAATTGTTGAATCTTATACAACGTGTTTTGTGTTTTTTCTACAGTTTACTTAATAAGATTTACCTACCTAATTGATTCCTGTCATAATTTTCAGTCTGATTTCATTTTGAAAAAATTGTTAATTTTCAATTAACTCCTTCTTTGTACTATACAAAATAATGATAATTCAGTGATAATAACTCAACGTTATCACTGACGTTATCACGTAAAACTATCGTCCGTAAACCGACTTTACAGACAACCAATTTTTTACCATTATCCCAAAATATTTTTGCTTAAGTCGATATTACCCCGTCATTTTTAAAAGGAGACAATCAATATAAATTTAAATTAAACATTATTTATTGATTCAATTGAATCTGTTATAGACAAACAAAATAAAATTCTCATATTGGAAGTTGGAACAAACAAAAATGAATTGATAACTTTTCTCCTTCAGATTTTGGGAAATGATCTTGCTTCATATTTGATACAATAACTGCAATAACTTCAGAATTGAGGCTTTTTGAAGTAAGAACAATTTGAATACAGTCTTCGGCTAAGTAACACATTTATAAAATAGCCATGTCAAAAATTTCCTTATTACCCCAAAAATTTCATTTTTACCCCATTTGGGGTAATTTACCCCGGTTCTCCGACCGCTGCTATAAAGGAAAGAAAGGACAGCGAGCCAAACAGCCAAGTTTCTATTAGGTTTAGTATTTATTAGACAATAGAATAATAAACTTAATTTATTTTTTTTTAATGCAAGAAAAGCTTGGTGGGGGGTCATGACGCCTGTGACCCCTCCCGTGAATCCGTCACTGAGCAAGTGGCCAGTTTGACTTTGGCCAGCACGAAGTATATTGGGCATTGGTTAGTTTCGCCCGTTTCGCCGGTTTCAAAACTTGCAACCCTTGCAACTAATCTGCTTCAATCCACTTCAGGGACCGTGCACTCCAATCCATTCAATTTGATTTTTCAATTTCAATTCAATACCAATTGTCATTATTGTTTACATTTACATGCTTTAGGTTATTTCGGTTATTTACTATAACAAGTTAGATCTGGTTAAGTAAATACATTTTAATTTAAGTAAAATAAGCAAACAAAGTAATATTACATTATAAAAAATAATATATATAAATACAGATTATTTTAATAAAACTTGATATTGTAGGTTTAGCCATGAATGAAAAAGTGCATGGCTTTATTAAAAATACCGGCAATGGTTTGAGGACAACTGCAAAATGTCGACAAAATCACGAACTGATTCCTTCAACACATTTCAGTACTAATTGGAACAAAAATATTCGAAACCATTACACGATTTATACGAATAGTTATCCAACTCCACTAATATTTTCAAAGTATAAGCACGATACAGATCCTGCTATAGAACTGATTTCCTTAAAAAAGAAGTGGCAAAAATCAATGGAAAAATTACAAAACATGTATCGACAATCGTACAAATCGATCCAAAGAATAACAGACAAAGACGTAATATGGAAAAACAACCAAGCTAAAGTACCTGAAATTACTGCAGTGTTCCATGAATTAATTGAAAATGATCCTGATCCTCATTTTCAAGGGCTTTACAATTGGTATTATACCAATGGTAATCTCGCTTGCGATAGTTTTGATAGTGAAACATTACTTTTATCTGCGACATCGGCACAACAAAATGTTTTAAGTAAGAACGCATTCCAACTAAAAATCTTAATTATAATCTGCATTTAAAAAATTTTTAGATGTTGGATCTATTAACATTGAAAATGACAACTTTTCCCTTATTAACAAAACATCTACAAATTTTGAAAGTACAATTTTCGAATTGGAAAACTTTAAATTTAATAAAAAAACCCACGTAGGAGTTCGTGAACAAAAACAATTTTCAATTGGTGAACTGATCAAAAAAGACAAAGAATATTCTTTGAATATGATCCACAAAAAATTATTCGATGTTTCAATAACATCGGTTGTTCTGAACAAATGGAAACCCAATGAATATATATCATTAGATATTAATAAAAATGTAAAGCTGTGGGATTTTGAGGCTTCGACAGTCCAAAAAGAATTGGTTGGAGAAATTGAATTACAATTCTCAAAGCCATACGTTGATAATTGGGGAATGCTTTCGTTTATTCGCCCATTTAACGTATTTGCAGTGGATCGAAAAAGTTTCAAGTTGGTTGATACAAGAGAAAACTCGGACTCTACAAGTATTTCTGTACAAGACAAATTATTTACTTGTGACAAAAATTCACTTTGTCTTCCCAGTTTACTATCAGAAAACAACATATTCTTAGCTACCTACCATTCAGTATTTCTTCTCGATTTACGAAATCTTCCGAATATTATCAAAAAATGGACGCACTCAATGCAATCTATTCCATTATCGGCTAAATCAGTCTTAAACGCTGCCAATGAAGAACTGATTGTATTATCAAGTCAATTAAGTAGTGAAAAATGTCTTATTGTTAACATTGACGCCTCGAATGACCCACCAATAAAATATCTAAAAACTTTTCCTGATACAATTCGAGAAATGAAAGCCAAAGGAAAATTTTTAAACCCGTTTTCTGATATAAACCAACATGCTTTATATGCGACAAGTGGGATTTCATTATTTAAAGACCACCAAGAAAAATTGTATGCACTACAAGGAAACTCAATTGGAGATGTTTTCATTCAAGAAATCAAAAAATCTTACAACACCCCTCGAAATGATGAATGTCCAAATTTTGAATTTGAAAATTATTCCAATAAAAACAAAGAAACGAAACCATTGAACGCTACAGCTGTGGTTAACATGGAATATATATTAAAAGAAAAACCCAGAAGATCTACGAAGCCAATAAATACAGATTACTATTTGTATTATCCTTGGCAAAGAAGCTTACAGGAATTAAACGCGTGTGTTGACTTATTGGCACCGAAGTTATTAGAACCGTGGGGATTCCCTAAAAATGAAGCTATAGTAACTAACGATATGGCAGAGATCGATTCCTCAATTCGGATCAGTCAATGGTTGGATAGTGTGCCGCCAGGAAATGTTGAAAATGATAACGATATGGAAGTACAAAAACCGACAAATCAAAACGAGAAGCGTAAATCTTCATCAGGGTTTTAAAGTCAACGAAAACGGTTACTAATTACGGTTAATAAATTAAGTGAAGGGATCGAAATCATTGTACATATTAAACAAATTTTACCTTAAATGAAAAAAATAAATAAAATATATTTAAAAACGTAAAACTTTATTTAATTCCATATTTTTGATAAAATTTACATTTGCAGGAAAAATATTTATTATAATCTATATTTACACAAAATATCATCTTATTTTTTCAGGGTTGGATGTAGGAATTTTCCATCTATTTTCCATATCTTGAAAAGACACCCAAAAGGTACTGAATACACCGCTAATAGCAAGTAAGAAATTCTGTGATATCGTTTTAAAGTATTTCATTATAAAAACTGAATATCTCTAATATACTCTTGTTAAAAGAAAATATTATCTTGTGGATGATTTAAGTAAAAATTATTTTTGTCATAATTTGTCGTCCCTCAAAAATCAGCCGTCTTAGACACTTGTCTAATTTACCTAGTGGTAAATCTAGCCATTGAGAAAGGCTGTCTTATAACAAACTGTTAATCTCATCTTAACGAGTTTTCAAAACTTTTATCTTAATAGTCTTAATAGCTAGCAACTAAAGCGGGACTGTATTTAAACGTACAGTTGGTGAGCCAATTTTTTTGAAATAGAGGTCCTTAACGTGGTTTGTGTGAGTATAGAGTTCATAGAAATTGTTATATAACGAAAAAAAAATATTGTGTGGTTTTACGAAACCACGATGCAAGTGAAACTTTTTTGAATTGTAGGCATTTAAGTAGGTAACTGAAATGTTAATTTAAATTTTTAATTTTGAATTTTCATTATTGATGTTAATACTCGAATGTAATATTCATTATTGAATTTGTTGATTAATGTTAAATCGATTATATATTGTAAAGTTACTTCATCATGTTCAACAAGTTCAATAAGTGAACAACAACATTTATATCAATACACTGATCAAAACACAAAAATACCAATACAAATATGATTGACAATTACTGACAACTTATATTATACTAAAACGTTGCGTTGTGGTGGAGAGGAAAATAGCTCATTACGTTCAGTAATAACTCGCGCAACAACCCTGGTAAAACGACATTGTATATAGCTAGCAAGATTACCGACCTCTGCCGAACACTTGTCGATTCCCTGCCGAGAATGTAACACGCGACATCCTAAAAACAGGCCAAAAGATTTGAGACGATGTATAAAAAGTTTCACTTTAAAAAACGTTATGCCCCCTCCATTCAGTGACTCTCTATTTCACTCTTTCTCTTCCTAATATGTACACAATAGGTTCGTTAGCTTAAATATATTATAATAGATACACAATTATTTTTCCGGCTCTTTCTATAATACTGCGTGTGTGTGCAGTGTGCGTGTGAGTGTCGGGATTTGAACAGGCAACCAATTGTATAATCTCATTACTTTATGGAAGTATATTTTACGAAACTTTTATTTGTTTTAAAACAGCGGTATTTAAACTGGGTTTCGCAGAAATATAGGGTTCTATAGACCATTCCCAAGGGTTTCGTTGGCTATACTCAACTATTTTTTATGAATTCAACCTCTACATAATTGAACTTTACTATTTTAAAAATACAATTATATTTAAAAAGGAGTTAGTTATCAAAAATTAGTATTTTTTTACTAATTTACATTTTTAACATTATAAAATTCAAAGAACTAGTAATTTGTTATTAATTTTTCTTAATGGTTCTAAATTGTTCCATTAAAATTTATACAAGTTTTACTACATCGAACAGAACTAATGACTCATTATTGCAATTAATTTTTATGTTAATCCGCAAGGCGCCATTATTATACTAATTATTGTAAGACGATTAGTGCGATGCATCGTAAACTGTATAGACGATACGCATATAGAGAAATACTTAAAATCTGAAGAGAAGATAAAAAGGTTCACATTCGTGCGATTGTACAACATTTCGCAGGTAAAATATCCCTCAATGTACCACTTATTAGTCGCTTAAGCGATTTATAGCACTATAAATGGTTGCAACTTAATATATTTCGAGTTGTATAGTAATTTATCGCCCATTGACATGAACCTTCTTAGCAATAAAATATCGTCAGGATATATTTCTTACGACTTACAATATATCGCATATCGTCTTAATATTATGAACGGTGCCTAAGATAAATGCTGTAATGTGCTTCCATAATGCTTTCAATAAATATGAAAATTCCGTTTTTACTTTTTTTTTTATTACTATATAGTAAAGTCATTGGGTCGAATTTTCGAATTCGAGCTTTCACCGGAAGTACATGTTTTGAGGTCCCCTGAGTTCAAAAAGAAAACGGCTCCAACGATTTTCTTTAAACTTACTATAGTTCTTAGCGTTCTTAGACTCATCAGTGGCTACAACTTTTATTTGAAACTTTTTCCTGGGAAAATTCGGATAAGAACGGTTTTGGGGTGAAGGTTGGGAATTCGTATATGTTACCTATATGTACAATTGTACATTTAAAGGTTGTATGCATATAGTTCTGTTTATATGCATAGTTATAAAGTGCTTATATTTCACATATTTTATACTAACAGCGAGTTTTATAAATGAAAGTAAAAGAGAGTACTGTGACGCCTCGCAGCAGTTATTTTTTTTACCTAAGGCTAATGAAAACCGAAATTATTTTTTGTGATTAATTTCTTTTCGTATATTTTAATTAATGTTTTAATTTGAAGAACATGAACTTTAAAATGTGTGTTTGTTGGCTTTAAAATAAATTATGGGCATAAATAAAATGATCGATGTCTTATTAAGAAGTAGAACAATTTTAAAATACTAGACAATGTCAGTTTTAGCAGGACATTAAAAGTTATGCTCAATTATGCTTAAAATATGAGATCTCTCGGAAAATACGGGGCATCTAGTAGATCTAGCATATTATGTTAACGATGTTAACAGCCCAATGATAATTTAGCTTGGATTGATTCCAGCGGCTATTGTTTCTATTTTAAAAAACGGAACATTCAAAAAGTGATTTTTTTTTTAAATGCTAGAATACAAATAACTTCTTATAAAGCATTTTCATGTAAAACGTTTTCTATTGTATTTTAAACTTTCGCTCGGTTTCGTCGGTTCCTGTGCAATATTGCCACCGTATTTCATTTCAGTTACTTGAATAAAAACAAATTCCCCAACTTCATTACGTCAAAATATTATGTACAGTTGTCACAACAAATATTGTGTGTATTTTTAATAGAGAAATGACAAATAAATATTTGGTTAACTATAATAAACCAGTCGCCTTAAAAATTGAGCGAATCACAGGTGCAAGCCAGTGGAGGGGACAAGTTAATTTTCACACATATGAAATGTCATTGTTAAATATTCTTAACTGTCATATTAAGTAACTATTTGTTAAAAAATTGATTATAAATTCTATAATAATGAAAGTATAAAATCCATTTTCAAATATAAAACGCCTAAAATATTAATGTACGTAATTATTGTTCCTTAAATCAAAGTTTGCCTTTAACTATAATTCCATTAAAATACGTGTCATTTCTAATATAAAATCATAAAAAAATCTTTATTTCTATGGCGAAAATAATAAAGAAAACGTTAATTTTCTTTTAGTTGGTTCAATATTGCGTTGTTCAACTAAACATCTGCTTTAAAATGCCCAATATTATACCTCCATTGGTGAGTAGTTCACCACCCCCAATACTGCCAGGAACTGATGAAGATGATGAGTTTGGTGATTTTAATGTGGCCAACGATTACTCTTACGATGGTAAATTTTAAAAAGAACAACTTTGAACTGAGGATTTAATAAAATTTTATCTTAGGGTTATCATTACCAACAACACCACAACATCAACCAAATAACGTTGAAACATACGAAAATGCCTTAAGTATAAATAACGATACAACTAATTATACGGGTTTAGATACGTTAGAAATCAAAGATAATGAAAGTCAGGATTCAACAACATCTATAATTACACCCGATTCAGGATTAAGTAGTGAAATGTCTAATTCCATTGATGATCAAACTGTTGTCTCTGATAAAAAAATTGAACTGTTAGAAAATAATTTAATAGAAGAAAAAGATTATCAGGACGTTCGAAATGATATAAGCGACGATACAATATATCCTTCAGAAACATTGCCTCCTATTCAAGATAGTATAAATCTGGAAGTCGGAGATTTATTCATTGAAAAAAGTGATTTGTATCATGAATCGGATGATATAATTAAAACTGATTTCATTGATGAATATAAAAATTTTAAAGACAAAAGAAAAATAGACGTTTTACATAACACAGATGAATGTGTTGAGCAAGACTTCGCTGATGCCAAAGTTGACGAAGCAATTAATTCGACAGAGCCAATAAATTTGAATGAGATACAAACTGAAACCATTACTGAACATTCCAAAGACGTAACCGACGTGAATCTAGAAGTTGAAACTATGGTTTGTGAACCTGATTTAAATAATAGCTTTAATGACGACGATGATGAATTCGCTGATTTTGAAAGTGCTAGTTTTGTTCCAACATTTACGTCTAATACGAAGAACGAGGAAGAAAATCCAGTTGAATCTCCTGAAAATGAGGACTCAGATTTTGATGATTTCGCTGATTTTTCCAGCGCTCCAAGTCAATTACACCCAATTCCCCACGATATTCATGCAGAAATAATTGATTTATTTTCAAAGAAACCAAATTCATCAAATAAAGAGATTTTATCGAAAACTATACGAGAAATATTTACAAATAGTTTTTCGAACATTGATAGCGATAACATTGACGATGTCTATCCACCAGGAGATATTTTAAAGTCATGTGGGCTTTGGGATCGTTTAGAGGATATTGACAATTCAAAGGCTTTGAATTTTCGCTGGGAAAAATCTGAAATTTATTCCAATTACTTAAAAGTAATAAACATGGACTGTCGTAATATTGTAAGGATCTCATTTTCGCTTGTGTTTCGCTGCTGTATCTAATTTCCCCTTTGGATTTTTTAGCTTTATGGTCCTAATATAAACGCTCCACGATTTGCATCAAATATTCCCTTAGAACCAATCAAAACTACTCAGGTTAATTCATCAGCAATAGAAAATACAATTTTTGAAGAACCAACCGATAAGACTATAGGAAAAAATGAAACCACACCCAATCCAGAATTACAATTTGACTGGAATAGTTCTGGACTAGAAAATCCGTTAGATCGTAAGTTTCATTTTTGGCACAAAAAAGTTAAAAACTTTTTTACAAAGTAATCTTCTATTTTCGAGCTAATACTAATTTTCATTATTTTCTCTCTGTCCTTGTATAATTTTTTTTTGCTCTTAAACCTGAATTTCCTTTATATCCTTGGACTTTTGGTTTTATTTATATTAAGTGTCCCAAAATAACAGCATGCTACTGGACATTGAAGAGCTGGTAAGCTCACTTGATAATATGTCTGGCGGTTCTTGTAATGTAAACGAATCGATTGGGGTTGCTTCTCGTCTGTCTGAAGAAATTCATAATATTGATGGTTGGGATTATTGGACACGTAGCAGTAAGTTATGTGTGGTTATATGTGTTAGTACAGTGGAAAACGGTTAAAACGAAACTGAAAAATCCTACATAGTTTTTTGTTTAAAATGAATTGAGTCTTAAAGTACCCACTTATAAATGTCATTTTTGATAAGAATAATGCCTGAATTGATGCTCTAATAATGTTAATGATCATTATATGATTTTCGGATTTTTTTCTTAAAGTATACTATAGGTTTGTTCAGCCCTCTGTCACTTAAATACGAGAAAGGCTAAAAAACAATTTTTACGGCAATTATTAGTACCTTTGGGCCGTTTGGGTGGCGCTGGTAGCTAGTTGAAAAACAGCTGTTATGTTAACAGCACTATTTGTGTTGTTATACGAGTCATATGTCTCAAACAGCCCCCTGTCACTTAAACTTATCATCACTTATCAGAGTTATTATATAAAAATACTTATCATAATTATTCTCATATAATAACAATAATAATGAAAGCAATAAAAATAATTTGTCTTACGTTTATTAAAAAAAATTATTTCTAACCTCCGACCACCATTAAAGTCTTCGTCAGTCTTCGTTCAACTCGTTTTCAACTAATATTGATTGTCGATGTGTGCAAATGCAGTCGAAATGGTCAGATTTTTGTAACATGGAGTTGTAGGGGACTGGGTTTGTTCCAATTGAAAATTAAATCGTACAATGTATGTTACAAGTCATGCGCAATATAGAAATATGACAATTTCATAGAATTCAATAGTATGGTATAAGTAATTTATAAATGGCAAATCATTTTTGATCAGGTTCTAAAAATTCATTCATATGGGTGCAATTTCATGTATCGCTCGATTTCTAGCGATTTGGGTCAAGTGGTACGATTTCGACCAATGTGCTGCCAGGATTTTGAAATTGGTAAAAAGATGGCTGCCATCTGAGGGATTTTAAACTTTAACGATTTGACGCTAGCGGCGCTAGGACAGCAGTTAAAGTTTCAAAATCCTGACAGAACATTGGCCGAAATCGTACCACGTGACTCAAATCGCTGGAAATCGCCCGATGCACGAAATTGCACTTTAAGAGATATTATACATTCTTAAATAAAGTTCATGGTATGAATTATAGATGTAATTAAGATACTTAAAATTATCCCACCTCCTCTTATAGTTTTTGTGAGAAAAATTTTTGTTTTATAACAAACTTTTAATCTCATTTTTAACGAATTTTCAAAATGTTGTTATTGTAATTCTATGGCCAGATCAATTCAACACAGTTTTATGCCGTTTTAAGCGTTTTCCACTGCATTTTTAAAGGTTTTGTTTTTTCTTTTGGCTTTGTGTTCGTTATCGTATGCACCTCGTTGTCTTCACCGTTGTTTTTTCATGGCACTATGCATGCATTTAATTATTTCATACGAAAAAATTTCCAATGCAACTTTTACAGATTCGATTAAAAATCGAGACATTGAACCAGAAACATCGATTCCATCAACATTTGAATATTCCGATACTGCACCAACTGATGAAGATTTGAACAAACCGAAAGATATAGATTCAGTGAAATCGTTACAGTTATCGGATCTTAATATCGAAGCCGTGCTGAAACCCGATTTAAAGCAATCAAATGAATTTAATTCTCTAGAAAATAAGGACGATGATTTCAGTGAATTTCAGGCATGTACTGCGTTTGAAGATAAATCGTCTCCAGTTCATGTAGAAAATAAATTCTCTGAAATGAATTTGCGAGAAACGCACATTTCATCCGTTTCGGATGTTAATGGCAATAAAAATTGGTCGGAAAAACCATCGATTGATAAAATAATTAAACCTGAATTATTAGTACCAAACAATCCATGTCATGATATTAGTAAATCGAAAATTGACGATGATGAATTTTCTGAATTTCAATATGTTCCGTTAAGAACAACAAACGGCCTTAATGTACCTGTTTCAAACATTCCAATAGTAGAAAAAAATGTTCCAATTGGGTTGAATGCGACTCCATTACAACCAATCGTGATTCAAAATGTTGCTAAAGCACAGGAATCCCAACCTGAAATAAACTGGCCAAATCCTGGAATATCTGAGGATGAATTAAATCGATTAGCAGAACTAAGTTTTACAATCAACAACAAAGAAAATGTCGCAATAAATGTTGATTGTGAAGAAAGTTTAAAAGAAGTAGAATTAAAAAGCAATTTAAATTCATCAGAAGATGATTGGTCAGATTTTGTTTCTGTTTCAAATAGTCAAGATGTAAACATAGTTAAATCAGCGATGGAACCAATCGTAACCATATCAGGACAATCTCAGACTGTAGCTAATGCCGTACTACAATCAAAATCTGTTTTGTTAAGTCCAAAGTTCAGCACAGAGATTTTAAAACGGGAAGAAAAACCAATGCAATTAACACATTCCGTTAGTGATTATAAAGTTCATGCTAGTGATGATGATTGGTCTGATTTTGTATCGAATCGGGATGCAAAACCAGTCACTGTTTCCAATTTGAAGCAAGGACCACGGTTCACTAGTTGGAACCAACCGCCGTCATTTCCGAATTGGAACGCACCCACGTCGTTCACACCAAATATTATTACAAATCCTGGACATTTTGAGCAGGGAGACGGATTTAATCCTTTCATGGCATATGTGCCAAATAATAATAATAGTGCGACGAGTGCATTGCCGTTGTGTGTCACAACGACTACGTCGAAAAATCAAACGCATACTACGTTACAAGCGATGAAAGGACGTAACGCAAGCGTTTCAACCATTTCTACGCTACCAGATCTAGACTTTTTGACTCCGAAGACGATCCAATCGCGAAACACAAAGAAATGACATTCGGATTCTGTAGCTTTGTGATCGTCAACTGCTTTCGTATGATTTTAATATTGTAAAAGTGGACCGTTGATTGTAGCATTAGGTTCGTTCGATCACAGAATATAGATTTGTCGCAACCGATACATATAATCACCCTTTGCTAGTAGGGCCCAGGGCCTTCGTCACAGGCTTATTTGACATAAAAATCAGTTACTAGGAGCCTTAAACTTAATGTATTTATTATCTTATTTATGCTGAGGAAAAATTAAACTACCATTACCAAACAATCAGCCCTATTTCGTAAGGCATGAAAGACATGTCACTTGTCAAGTGAGATAACAGTTCAAATTCGTATTCTTAAGAGAGAGAGTAAAGTTAGCGTGGCGTCAAGAATTGACGACGGCTCCTGATAAAACAAGTCAAAAGAAAACAAAAATGAAGAGTGGTAATTTGCGAGTTTTCGATAAAAACCGAATTTCAAGACGCATTTTTCTTATGGAAAATGATTTTGATAAATCTGTCAATTAAGACGTAACTAAGAGAACTGTCCTGTATTTTAAGTTAATTCATATAAATTCATCCAAAAATTTCAACAAATGCCAGGGGGGTCCAGAGGGTCCTTCTGGCAGGGGTTTGGGGGCGGAGTCCCCAACAAAAGAAATTGTAGTCACTGTTCTTTTACCCGATTATCATTATTTGACTGAATGTGCACTTCCTGACACCACGAAGTTTTACACAAAATTACATGTTTTAACATAAAAATTATGTTGCAAGTACAATTTGTAGATATTTCTATGAAATCTATGAGTTTTCAGTATTTGTTGAAAATCTTTATGAATACAGATACTGCATTATTAGAGCATTTTAAATTTATAGAATATTTTTAAAATCTAGTCATCTTTAAAATACGTGGTATCTAACGATTGTTTATGTTGTCAATTATATTTTCTCCATTACTTGAGATGAAGCTCGGATCGCAATAGTTGAAATTTCATTAATTTTATGGTGTTTGATGTGTTTTATTCCTCAAAATTTGTATTATTTGTGATGTTTATAAAATATGTGTCCTTTGAATTGAAAAATATATGGACATTATTATCACTCAATGGAAATTTAATATTGAAAACGTGTTCCCAAATAAAAAATATTAAGTTGTTCAAATTGGACCATGTAAGTTCCCATAGTTACTCATACCTTGAATTTTTCAAATGGCTTGCTTAAGCCTCATGCTGACGTCAAAATTTATCGATTTTGGGATAATTGACACAAAATTTAGCTTCTATTAGCCTTACTTTATGGTTATACAGAAGCATAATGTACGGCGATTTCAAATACTTAAAACGCCACGCTAATCTTACTCGTGCCCGCAAATTTTGTACACAGTTGACGTTTTTCAACAATAATCATTCAAATGGCCGACACTGATCATCACACAAAATCGCCTACTCATTTTGTTCGTGGTCTTTTTTGTCCTCGAGTTGTTTGCTTCGGCCACCAAAAAGTTATTTTAGATGTCCATTTTTCGTTATCTCTTGCAAGATGTCTATCGCAATTCCATTTCAATTTTGACTGTTGTTTAATAATATCTTTTGTTTTGCACTACTCTAGTGTATCTTGTATCTCTCCGTTTAGGATACATAGTATAATTAATCAATGCGATCAGCGATTTAAATTACATATGTTGGAACCAGCTTACATTGTGATGGCAATAATGAGAATAATAAATGAGAATAAGATAAATACATTCACTATGTTTGGTAAAATAAAATTCGATTTTTGCTATATATTCTTGAACAAGTTGAAGACTGATTCATATGTGCCGTTTATAGCTTATGATGAAGAACTGCTCATAAATTACGTAAGGCAATTACGTTAGGGGAGCGGGTGTATACAGAATATTATCAATTCTTTATATCGGCAGGGGGAGTAGACAATCTGATTTTACGTAGGATTTTGAATTGAAAATTTGACTACATATTTCGCACTAAGAATCGCTCTGATTAAACGGTTATTTTATAAGTACGTTCATTTTTACGAAAATGTCTTATGAAAGGGAAGGGGTGAGTAGTTGTAATCTTATGATTTCTCACAATAGGGAAGAGGGGTTTATGTAAGCCTCAAAAACGTCTTAAGCAATTTATGAATGGCCCCTGAATCACTTATCGCCTATCGCTGTATCGCTTCTATGTGAATGACATCTTATAGAAAAATGTCGGCAGGTATAAAGCCTTTATTGTAGTATTTAGATGTAAGACCGGTATAATTTCCAAGGGAAATTAGCAAATTAGCAAAAAATTTGATTTCTATAACAAATTCGTAACTTCAAATGACTGAATTCAAATAAAAATCCACCTAAAACAGTTCAAATCTCTGTACTCGAACGCACCTTATGATGCAGTTGTGTGCATTAAATATGCTACACACAAGTTACATTCATCATAAGACCAAATACTCTTTATAATAAAAAATACACCACCATAATTTCCTTAACTATACATTCAATACATCAAAAAAGCAAACAAACATCTTTAAGTTATACGTCAACGGACCTTAAATATTTCCACTTTAAAATTCTACGACGGCAGTTTATGATCACCTTGTATATATTTTAGGTTGTATATAAACATTTACTTACCCATTATGAACAGATTAATTGTTTCCAATCCTCCCTCATTGACATTTTTATTTAATCGTATTCCGTCTAAACACAGGGTGATTTAATTTAATTGGATATTTTAAACGAAATCGATTTGAGATTTTAATGTTTTACTTTTCTGATGTTGTGATAAAGCTAATTACGTTGCAAAGACAAAAACTCTTAGGGAAAACAAAAATTGTAGATTTTAAAAATAGGGGTTTGATGTATATTAATTAGATTAGCAAAATAAACATCACTTTAAGTTTTGTCTAATTTCTTATGTAAATATTGAAATACATATTTTCAAATGATGAAAATCAATTAAGAAAAACAGTGATATTAGATATCCATTATAAATAAATAAGCCAAATTTTAATATAACATAATATCTATATTTTTGAGTAGTGCTTTCAATGTACTTAATTCGTTAATTTTGTCGAGTTTGCCTGTACATTTTTGATGTAAATAATTTTTAGAATGACACGTTTGACAAAAAATAATTTTTAATGTACACATTATTAGGAAAATCTGTTGGAAAATTTTTTTTAGTTTGAATTATTTATAAAAAAAAAAAAACTAGAATGACAAAAATGACTATTAAATATCTAGAACAATTATTGCTATTGCACTGAAAAAATTATTAAACGTGTTCTATTTTCCCGTTGAACGAAACGGAGTTGGAAAAAATGCTTTCTGAAAATCGAGCGTTTTCTTTGCTTAAAATGTTTAGTAAGAAAAAGTTTACATATAAACACATTAAGAGTATCATAACTTTAATTTTTATTTGATTAAACAGTAAATTTTATATTATTTGTGAAGAACTTAAAGCAAAGTAACCGAAACAAATAATTTAAATAAATTTTTTCGAGTAATTACAAAGTATGTAATAAGTAAGTTTATATTGTGTCTAGATGAAATTTATTCCATTTGTACTTAATTCTGCATTTTGTTGATATAATTTATTATTTTAATTTATAAAATTTATCATTAATTTAATAAAAACTATAAATAATGTTATTAAAATTTTATTGTCTTATTTCTTCCCATATTTTTTATAGTTACATACCAAACTTGATTCAATTGAATATAGAATACCATAGAATCAAATATCTCGTTATTAACACACATATACGAGGGTCGTGCAGTAAGTCTTTAGAAAAACTAAAAAGCGGATTTCAGATCCATAAAAATTGTTTGTTATTCAAAGGTATCATTATCAGAATATTTTAACATCTTAAGATTTTTTTGCGTGTTTTAAGTCGCTTTCACATCTAAGGTTACGACTGTCTAAACACAGAAAGGTCTAGGATCTTAAATCTAGGATTCAATGGGGATCGACCCCAGTACCACTTGACGCATGAAGCGGAGAGAGCAATTGCTCTAACTACTGCGCTAATAGCTAGTTAATTTTTGATTTATCGATCGCGTGATTTAATTTTTAACGTCGATTGAAGTACATTTTTTGGTCCATTTAAAAAAAATAGGAAAAATTGAGTTTTAAGTGGTGATGAAACATTTGTAATTGAAAGATTTTAAAGATCATTTCTTCGGTGAAGATTTGGTGAAGGTCGAAAAACAAGGTCGTTTTAGTTGGATTAAAAATGAGATTGACGACAAATGCAGATGCTTTTTAGTCAAACATTAATCAGGTAACCCTTAAAGAATCAGAACCCAATTGACCCAATGAACCCATCTTGAATTTTAAAGGATTTATCTCTGATAATAATAAACTATCAAAAGATCATCAATTTTTTTAACATGTAAACTTATAGGAATCTTCAAATCGAACCTTTTACTTAGAAATTTCTTGGAGATAATTTTCAACTAAAATCTACATATTAATTGTTGTTCTAATGAAAAATATTTCTACTTAAACAAGTAGATATATCAGATAAATGATACTGAGAAATTTCTTAAGAATAAAACACAGAAAACATTGTAAAATTAATGAAATTCTAATTACAGCAATAACGAGTTCATGCAACAGGGAACATTTGTTTGAAATAAACTACCCTTCGATACGACGTTTTTAAAAGATGACTAGATTTTAAAATATTTTTTCAACTAAAAATGTTCTAATAATAAGGAATATGTTTTCATAATCGTATATTTGTAGCATAATTATGCCCCAAGTTAAGACATTTGGTTTTCTGTAAAACTTCGCGGGGTCAGTGTAAGTGCAAATTCAGTCAAATTATGAAAATCGAGTAAACGAACATCCCGTTTGATTTTTTTATGTTGGGGGCTCCGGGGCTCCTAAATCCCCGCCAGAGGGCCCCCCTTAACACCCTTGACATTTGTCGAATGTATTTCTATCTATATGTATTAACTTGAAATACCCATAATCTATATCATCTATATGATAGTTCCCATAGTTACGTTTTAATTGGTAGATTTATCAAAATAATTTCCCATAAGAAATAGCATTGGACAATTTCGTCTTTAAATCCGGTTTTTATCGAAAATGAAGCGAAAACTCGCTTACTACGACTCGCTTCGTTTTCTTTTGGCTTGTTTCATCAAAAGCCGTCGTTAATTCTTGGTGACTAATAAACCGTACTCTCCTTAGATATTTTTTAAACTCTAAAATTTCTATTACCTATATAAAAAACGATGTGACTCCGATGGGACAACAGCGTTGAATTAATTTCTAAATGTATTGTTCTTGAAAGATGTCAAAAGAATACATTTTTGACAATTCAAAATTAATATAACAAAAACCATAGTTATTAATCTTTTAAAACACCGATAATAATTATATTATGCAGATTAGATAGGTATTAAAAGCAAATTTTAATCGATTTTGTAAAAGTTACAAACATTTAACAATATCTTAAATAACAATGGCGAACCCAAATAAAACGAAGAAACACGTTAAAAATCCTTCTAAAAATATTAGTTCGAATAAGAAAGTTGACAAAAATGGGTGTGTATTTTATAGCATTTACGATTTGAATAGGGGGAAAATTAAAAATTTTTTTTTTTTTAATTTAAAGGAAAGCTACGCTCAGTAAACCGAAAAACCAAACTGCTTTATCTAAAAATTTGGTGAAAAAGGTATTAATGAATTGACAAATTATATTCAATGTGATTCAATGTTAAATTTTACACCCTGAGAAATTTAGAACAATCTAAAAAAGAAAACTCTCAAGTTGAAAAAGAAGATTTGCAAGAAGATTATGCAAACGGTACAGCCAAATAAGGTCCTGAAAAAGAAGCTTTCATGTGATTTAACTGAAAAAGAAATTAATGTACGTGCAAATCTACCGATTGGTGAACTTTTCTTTTTAATTTATAACTAAAATCGTTGATCAAATAATCAAAAACTTTGAAACTTTATAACTATACATACTAAGGAATTAAGGTTGCCTAAAATGTTTATTATGTGATAAAGATATGGTGGACAATTACTTTAATTAATTGAAGCTCTTGATGGAAGAAGATGTTAATCCACATTTTAGCAATTCTGGGAAAATGGACTTTAACATTCGAGCTTGAAGTTTTTAGTCTGTAGGCCTTTTGGTCCTAAAATTTTAATAATGATTTTACGTCATTCCGATGAATTTAACAGATTCTGATGTCTTATTTAGTGAAAATAGAAAAAAAAATTTTTCTTCAAAAAGTGAGTCAACATCTACTTCCAAGAGCTTCAATTGTGCTCTGTGTAATATTATTATACAATTTGCCTATAGCTATTAGACGGCTAAACTTGCCTATATTTCGGATTTTGTCTTGAACGGTAGGTATTCTGTAAGAAAATAGCTAAAAATCAACTATTTGCAAATAACGCAACATGTACTTCAAAGGATACAGGATATAAATTTGGTTACTTCAAACTTAAGTAATTTAAAATGCCTATTATTAGATTTTAGATTATGAGAGTTGCATCAACTTATAAAATATCAAATCAAAGATGATTAAAACGTTTTTAGCTGATTATCTTCCATTAAATGTCTTTATCATATAATACTACCTCCCCCCCTCCCAAATGCATAACGTTGTAAGTCTATCAAACAAAAATGATGTGTGTCAATTTCAATACCTACGCAACTGGAGTGTACACCTTAAAAACGATTAAAGTGGAAGGGAAACAAAAGGAAAAATGGGATTAATAAACGTACCCCGTATACAGGGCTTTAACGTGGATGGTGCCTCGGCGACAAGCGCCGAATCATGAAGATGCCACATGATGAAGGCACCAGACGATATAAACAGTAAACAATAAAGATGCCGTTTAACTTTGAATTTTTTTTTAGTAATACACTAATGCATTAAATTTGGTATAAGTCCAAAGTTTTTCAATATACTTCAAAGATGATTACAGGACGGGTAGAGGGGGATATTTTATCCTTTCGTGTAAAAATAAATAAAAATAATTTGGGAAAGATAAAGTTAAAGACAGAAACTATGCTTGATTTATAGGATTAGTTTATAGTATTACAACAATTAATATTAGCACGCACTCTGCAGCTACCACCTAGAAATGAAAAAAAACACACCAACGAATAGGAAACAGTTAGATGTAGTACAAATCCTTTATAAAACCAAAGACAATTAAAATAAAATAAATCATAAAAGCAATTTTTGAGTGTGAAGATTTTGCAGAATATCTACGCTTACTCCTCAATTACAAATTAACAATAGAAAAAAACTAATGGGTAGAACAGTGATGGATATATAATCATATTAGAAAAACAGAGATGAAAGAAAAGTCACAACCAGATCTCTTGACAATCTCATTCATAACATTTTTATCCAGTTCTATTTATATCAAAATCAATTTTTAAACAGCAAAAATTTGAAAAAAAATGGTTTCTGAACTTAATAGATGACTGAAAAGTGGAGTTAATCGATTTAGTAAAGCCTTCAAGTATTTTGTAAACCCTCTCTCTTAGTGTTATCTTTTTAAAAATATTTTTTAAATATTTTCTCACCTTATAAATTGTAATTGTTGTACAATGTTGACGTTCTTTGATGGTCCTTAAGAAACTTTTATGAAAAGATAAATTCATTGATTAAATTTAACCCAAATCGAACTAACAGTTGACAACAATAATAAATTTTTGTATATTTGGATTTCATTGGCGACTGTTTGTAAATTTCCATTGTTGTATTTATCATACCGATACCAATGCAGTGTTTTAGGTTGTTGAATATATTAAGCCCGGAAACTCAAATCAATGTAGCGATAAAATAGTGCAAGCTAACGTTTTTGAGTGAGATACTATATAAATATAATATTACGAGTACAACTATTTTTAAATTTGACACGAACATTTTTGTAGAAATTCAATGGAGGCTGATACCTGTATAGTTTATATTAGCGACGGAATTCATGAACACTATGAAACGATCGAAATCCCTGAATCGCTGCGTGGTCAACATTTCGGTATTTTAATTTCATCGTATTTAAGCCTTAAAAATCCAATTAGATTAATGTTTCAGCGATCGAAAACGCTCTTCCAACGCTTCTCCTAAATCAGTTCACCAATCTGGATGTGTCCAGTACATCTTTAGTAAAAATTTTAGAGTGTAACACCCCCGCTATTATAATCTACTGCAACAATTTCTATAGAAAAAAAGAAACAGAAACGGATACCTCTACTCTGACCGATTTTATAATTTCACAAATTTCTAATGGAAAAAGTGATTTTGTTGAAGAAGACAGGCTTTATGATGCTATATACGATTTGATGGAAACTTTTTGTCAGCGTATTTCAAAAATTGTATCATCATCGAACGTAAAATGTTGTGGACAGTTGGAGAGTAAATGTTGTCGTGATATAAAATCAATCGAAAAAACCGAAACTCCCATTGAACCTAGTGTTGTTTCTAATAAAAGATTTCAAAATGCCGAAACACAATACGAGGATTCGAAACATTCAAGCACTATGGAAAATTCGGTTCAGACAACCCCTAACTTTTCAAATCCACCCAGATGTTCTTCTGAAAAACCCTTGTTAAAAACGACAAGAACTAATTGGAAACAAAAAACAATTGATTACCAAAAAAATAAAAATTCCCGCAACAGTTCCAATACAAAAAATCAATTTTTTCATTATTACGGTTCGTCTGATAGCAACAATAGTATGAAAACTGGAAAATATTCTAATAAAACTATCAAAGAAACCGGTACAACTATGAACACTTGTTTATTTTGCAGTAAAAACACAACCGGACGCAATTCGATTTGTAGCGAACATAATGAAAATAAGGAAAAACTAGAAAGCAATGAACTTGTTATAACAAGTGAATCAATCCTTTCGAATGGGAAATTATTTAAACCGATTGTTTCGGAACACCTTGTAAATAGTTTAGCTCTATTGAAAAGAACAAGTTGTTCAACAGTTGCTTCAATTTTAGAGGAAATTCTTGATGTTAACATTTCTAAATATGAAGAAGAAAAATATTTAAAACCTTCTTTAGAGAGTGGAATTATGGCTGAATTATCTGAACAAAATTCAAATTTAAATCGTTTTCCAATGAAAATAATGAATTTAGATTCTGTAAGCAACACAGAAATTTCAGAGTCATCTAAAAATCTAGCTTACGAAAATGCTTCTAAGCATTCGCAGCAAGATGAAGCTTTGCAAACTGAATCATTATACTTTTATCAAACCGAGGAAATAAGCCAAAACGACAATAGTTTGTTTAATTTGGTTTCAAGGGATGTGATTGCAGACGTATGCACAAAAGTTATAAAACATTTTCTCTCCGATAATGATGTAGAACAGGCATCATTTTCCGAGCTTGAAGACACCATAATCAAGCACATAATCTTAAATACCAATCTGTTTCCCCAAAATAAAAATCGTTTGAACAACGCGAATTACATCAGTCATTGTATCAACAACATGGACCAAGGTTTCACCGAGGGACTTTTAATCAGTTGTAGTAACTTATCAAAGGCCAAAACGCAAGATATTTGCATTCAATTCACAACAATCTACCATAGAAAGGATGCTTCAACAATGACCGATCCATTGCCACAATTCGAAAAATCTGCAGTTCAATTGTTGGGAGAAGGCTTTTTAAAAAGCCAGGAAACAAGTACAAGTAATGATGAAAATGAATACAATTTAGTTCGCACGGTGACGATTTATTCCGATGTTATTGAATATGATTTTCCACCAACTTTTAGTCCATATAGTGACGATGAAGAACCAAAAGATACAATTTCGGCTGAAGGTATAACAGAACCAGAAAGAATGGCGTCGTCAGAATTAAAAAAACAGAAAGGTAAAACATATAAAATAACGGCTGAAAAACCTGGTAAACATACTGGTATATCTTTCGATAGTCAAGATGAAAACTTTTCACCAAATATCTACGATCAAAGAGTAACTCAAGGTGGAACGAAACCCTTATTGCAAACGGTTTACGAGACAAACGATAATGGAAGAACCAGTTACCTACCGACATCAACAACAATGCATGAACCAAACAAAGGATCATCATTTGAGAGCGAATTGAAATTAGAAATTGAAAAGAAAGCGGAAATGCGTCGAAAGAAGAGTATGGCTTATGAAGAAAACTTTGAAGCTTCATCGGACTTGCGGAAAATCACTACCGAAAAGCTGTCACGAGGTATTTCAGGGACGCGAATCAAAACGAATTTATCAAATATTTTTCCATCGTTGGATGAAATTGACAATAACCGTACCAGCATCGACTCGAAAAACGTTAACTATGACCGTGAAAAGGAAGCGATACACAGTTTCGAAGTTGAAAACGATGATACATTTGTTAGGCACTTAAAAGCACCCAGTATTTCGTACAAAAGTCTTCCATCGCGACAGTTATCGAGAGGTATGAATTCAGACATTAAAAGTGCCTTGTCCACAATGGCACAGCTGAAAGAAAGTCATGAAAATTAAATTTTTTTAGTGCAGGAATGATGAAAGATTAACGCAAAGATAAAATAAAATATTTTTTTTATTAAAAATATATAGTTTCTTCTAAACATTTGTTTTGGTAATTATTTATTATTTGGAAAACGTATTACTTTTTTCTTTTATATTCGAAAATGTCTTAAGCCTAATATTACAGAATATAGAAATACATAAAAGGCTCAGCTAAGAGTTTTCTGGGATTTTACTGTTAGCTTAAACCACTAACATTAGTTTTAAGTATATTTTATTACATGGGGTTTCTACAGTGAATCCATGGAATTTGAAATCAGATTTTCTCTTTGAAATATTGAAATCGTAATTACTGGTGCTATCTCTAGGAAATCGAGGTTTTGAACATTAAAAACGAATAGTGATAATATTAAGTAATATAGATATATAAGTGGGGGATAATGGGGACATATACCTAAGTAGAGTTAGTCAGAAAAATTTCAATTTTTGAAAGATTTCTAAAATAAATCATGTTTCTTGTAAGAACATTTTTTTTTTCCGAAATTTATTGTGAATTTTGGCATCATAGTCATAATAAAAGTGTAATGTTTACTACCTACATATTAAAAAAAAAATAGTGCTCCGACGCGCGATTGGAGTTTACTTCTTATAAGAATTATTTTTTTAGAATATAATATACAATAAACAAAAGGAGGTAAATATATATTTAATATGTTATCAAGGCCGTAATTTGACAGAGGCAATAAGGGCACTTTCTCAGAGCCTAGATTGAAGGGGGGAGTCTAAAAAGTCTTATTTTGTTATAAATGTTTCTAAGTGTTTATGTGCTAATTTTGTTTATGTTTTGCATTCCTAGCCTACAGTTAGTAGCCAAAATCCACATATAAGCAGATTTCCATTTATTAACTAATATAAATATTGTTTCACTTAAGATACTCGTAGTTTAGGGCCTAATTTGAACGTCTTGTCCAAGGTCCACAAAAAATTAGTTATGACCTTGTCTCTTAGAATACTAAAAGTGTCAGTTTAATATATCGAATAGTATGAATAAAAGCACAGTTTAGTTCCTAAGAAATACCTTATAGAGTTCCTTAAGATTTTATTCTGAACACATGTTGAAGTTATAACGATGAACCTATGTTAATATTTGCCCGGATTTCAAATCTTGAATTTGAAGTTTGGTCTCGTTACCAAAATCACTACTTTCAAAATAGTTTTAAATTGAAAAAAAAAAGTTTTTTAATAAAAACTTGGGAAAAAGTCTCGTAGGTCACGTAGTTTTGTCGAAATTTAACTAAAATTTTTTTTGATCTTTATATTTTAATACTTATTTCAAGGTAGAAAGGATATTTTTTTAAAATATCTTAACTAAGAATTCATCAATTAGTCAAGTATTTGGATACTTTGTGCATTGAGTTGAATTTAATAATATGCAAACTCAATACTTGAGTTGTCTGAATAGTAATATATTATATTAAAATTTGACTTGACTTTGAACCATATTTAAGGCAAATAGTTGGATAATCAAGTCAACTAGTTTATTTCTAAACTCAAGGTATTGAAGAGACTTACTACTTGACTTGATATTCAAGTTACTTGACCTTAATTTGACTTAAAATCAAGTTAAACTTGAATGAAATATTAATATTTAAATGTCAAATCAAGTCAAACTTTGACATTCTAAGTTATTTCATTTACAAGTCAAAGTGTCCAGCATAATTTGTTTCAAAAAATGTTCAACTACTTGACTCAGTGAACTCTAATGATTTATTGAAAAATTATTTTATGGCCTTTTGAAATTGGGGTCAAATAAATTTCAGATTATTATGTTTCTCTAGGGAGGTACAAATATAAAGGGTATTATAAGGGTTATAAAGAGTTTGTTCATTAATCGACGTTTGCTTGCGTCAAATGTGACAATATTGGAGTATTTATTTCAGTTCTAACAGAAAAAATATTCCATTTTGTTGGATTGTTCGCGACATTTACTTTGCCGTTTGCTATATCGAGATTATCAATATGAAGCATATTGAGATCAAAAAGACTGACCTTAGGTGAACCTTCTGTATTTTTCTATATTCTGTCCTAATATTGAACACCATGTTGGTTACTATCATAAAATGTTTAAGATATCATCTAATTTTTGAATAGTGTAATCAGGAGTTGCGTCCTTGCAGCAGGAGTCAGCTTCTGACCATGTCGCCGGCATCCAAATGGTGCTCGCCAGCTGGGCCGCTTTGCCACCTAAAATATCTGTTTCCAATCTATCACCAACCATCACACACTCGTCCGGCTTCACTCCCAAACTCGAACAAGCCTTTTGAAATATCTGTATACTCGGTTTCTCCCATGGCAAGTCACCCGAAATTAAAATTAAATCGAAATACTCCTGCAAATGCAAGCGTTGTATCTTTTCCCACTGGGCACTGGAAGGTCCATTTGATATAACAGCAAGTTGATAGCTTTTATGAAGTTGATTTAGAATGTAGGAAATTTCAGCGGGTATAGCTAAATAGTTGTAACGAAGTTTTAACCAGTGAGAATATATTTCACCTATAATTAATATTTATTTTTAAATCTCTTGTGTTTATTTATTAATTTTGAACATACGTCGTATATCAAAAAAAAAGTGGTTTTAAATGGAACTCAACGAACTCATGTAAATTTACATGCAAACATTTATCCGCGTATAATTCAGTCAATGAAGACAAATAAAGATGAATTGGGGAAATAAATGATGATATCTTTTTATTTTTTTTTTTTTGTAAAACTATAGATAAGGTCTACTTTAACATTAAGCAAAAACGTTTATATATTTTATGTAACAGTACTATAACAGCTAGGTACATAACGAAAGAATGTTTAACTGTTACGTAATTGGACGTTTTGTGCTCACTGAGAACATATTAAAATTATTTATTGATGATACCGATGACTATACTATTTTCTTTTCTGTTTAGATTTTTCTTTAATATTTAAAATCGTACCTTCTACTGAATTTTCAAAATTAAAGTAAGTTAAATTTCCCATTAAAAAGTTATTTTTATTTATTTTCTAAAATCAGTACTTAATGAGATATGGGTGATGCAAATCTCAACAATTGAAATATAACATACTACTAACTGTAGAGATGCACTACTTCACTTGGTTTTCTAACTATTTGATTTGATTTTTAAGTTACTTGACTAAAATTTGGCAAGTCAAACTATAATAAAATGTTAATAAGTTTGTTCCACTTGTCCATTTGATGATGTTCAAACACGTCCACCGAATGACAAAGTAAGATACATTAACCAAGAGAAAAAAGTGAGTGAAAATCATAAAGCAACAACTTCCCCTTAATTTTAAACCAGTTTTAGGGTGTTTAAACACCTCCAAATCAGTGTCGAAACAAGCGTTGCCACGAAAACGTACGTTAATAGCTCGACTCTCGGCCTAATGCGGCTGAGGGCTGCAACATTTCTTCACACACTCTTGTCTCTTGGTCAGTGTGCCTTGCTCTTTGTCTTTCGTAGACGTGTTTGGCTTTAACGTATGGAACAAATCTAATATGTTAATTGTAAAAATTTTAATTTTTTCATACTTCTTGAACTGACATGAGTTATGTAAAACAACACCTTGAATAGCTGGGTATACTAGGTATAATACCTATGTAGAAAACTGATCAGTTATGATTTATGATTATTTTTATAACCCCCAGCATTTTTGTAGCCCTTCTCAGCGGGTTGCCACTTAATGCTAAAGGATAGGGAGCCTATTTAATCTATCAGTTCTGAAACAATACCAACTCAATTCACTTCAGCCGTAAAATCTTCAAATTTCCATAGATATTTTTAGTTTTCCACCACATTTGGTGGGAACCTTGTTGTTATGCAGCGTACTTTATTGACTAGTAAACCAATTAATTTTAAATTTAACCTGATTTAACCAATTATAAAAAAGTTTAATTTAAAAATTAGTTGTGGTAATGACAAAGAACTGATGGAAAATAAGAATAATAATAATAAATAAGAAAGTGGAGGTGGAAAAATGGCAACCCGCTGGCCCTTTTTGAATTTTTTTTCCTATACTCTTTAAGACAGCGGTCGGGGAACTTTTTTAACCATTAGGTACCACAAAATATTTTTGCCTCAGTAGATATTATACCCCCTTATTTTGAAAAGGAGATAATCAATGTAAGTAAATGTACGATAAATGAAACATTATTTATTGAATTAATATACACGGATAAAAAAAAGTTGCATGAAAATAATAAGTATGTAACATGGAGAAAGAAAAAAATAATTTTCATATTGAGACAAACAAAACAAAAATCAATTGAACACTTTACCCTTTAGGTTTTGGAGAATTGATGTTGCTTCATTTTTGATGCAATAACTTCAAAGTTGGGGCTTTTTGATTTAAGTTTAAAGAATTGTTTGTAAAAATACTAACATTTCTAAAAATAGCAAAGTAGAAAAACATTCCTTTTTACCTCCGAAAATTTCATTTTTACCCCATTTGGGGTAATTTACCCCGGTTCCCCGACCACTGCTTTAAGACCACTGGAGTTTTTAAAGATTGGAAAATATGAAACATTTTTTTTCTCTGTAATTTCTTACAGGTAATGTCTTAAGAAGCATTATAATACATTATATTATATATTGTTTCAATTTTTAAGATTTCCATCCTTCATATCTGGTTAAATATTGATTCTAGAGAGTAAACGTAAAAAGCCTTTTTGAAGTAAATTTAATTTACTTTAAGTTAGTGTACTATGTACATATTTTTGTTAAAAGGTACGGTATTTGAAATATTTAAAAAAAAAAAAAACTAAAAATGTAGGTAACTATTCAACTTTTTCTTCACCTGACGTTCTTATCATATCGGCGAAGTCTTAGAACTGGTACATATTAAGCGCTTCGAAAGCCTATTCATGTGTGGAGTTATACCTTAACCGAGCCTTAAAATATTTACGCCTTAATACTGTTGCATTTATGAAATAAAAACGGCATAGTTAACCATTAGCATAGGCATTTAGACCAACAATCCAATAATGAAATTGGATATATTATGTGAAAACAAAATAAAGGCATCTCTGCTTCTGTTACTCTGGCATGTCTTATGCTATGCATACATAGCATATGTCTTTCAGAGTTTACCCTTCCCCATAGACTATCAACTGGGTTCCCCCATGACTACACCATTTATTTCTCCAAATTTTGGTTTATTGACTGTATTATAATGCACATTTGTTTGTTGATAAATTGGTATAGAAAAACGGATTAAAATACTAATAAAACTCATGGAAACAATGTCATTCTCATCCTTTGTTAGATATTCAATTGTTAAAAACCAATGAATGGTGTTCCATAGCTTAATATTTAAACAACTTGCAACAATAGAATGACATGCAATTAACAAAAGATGTGGTGAAAATAAATCATTTCCATGGCTTTTTGGAAGTTAGATACCATTAAGTTGACTTCTATTGTTTTAAAAAGATAGTCAAAGGCGTCAAAGGATGGAGAAAACATAAAAATCGCCATGTCCACGCTAAATGTTTTTTATTTCATAATAAAAATTAAAAAAAAAATGTATAAATCACCTTTTCTGAATTAACAACCAACATAACGAATATGATTAGAGATAAACGACGTGAATAATTCAAAGAAAGCAATCAAATACATACCGGCGTAGTGTGAAAATTTATCATCGAGAATCTCGCTCCACAGCCTCAGACGCCACGTGTCCAGGGAATATTCGGGATTGTCGGGACACTGTCTAAATTTTTGTAAAAACCTATTGCACAATTCATGTGCTATGTCTTTCGATATATCGTAGTCAGTCCATAGTATTTCAGTTAGCTAAAAAATTAAAATGTGTTCCATATTTTTAAAATTTGCTCCATCAAGTTAAAGAAGCTGTATATTTTGTACATTGGCAAAATTTAGAAATATGTATAAATATATTATTGTTCTGTGTCAAGTACATAAAAATAAATTATATATGTAATATATTTAAAAATTTAGCACATCCAATATAAATAACTTGGACTATAAATAGATTTAATTTAAGAAATAAAATTTCATTCTATAATAATTATGTAGAAAAATATTTCCAAGTTAAAGCCTTCACCCATTGAAATTCGTACAACTAAATCGTATCGTGATATCACACAAAAAAAACTCTGAATCATAGTTATTTAAGGACTATTGAGAAAAATTCACAGATACAGTTCCAAGATTCTAATTTTATGCACTTTGAAATTACCGAAGAAAAAATAAATAGTGTATAATGTCAGTGTATTTATTAGTATATAAATATGTATAATACATGATCTGACCCATAAATATCAGTTATAGAAAAATGTTCAATACATAAAGAAATTTTATTTATAAAAGAATTACAAAAATTTATTAATTCTATATAAAGCGTCATCCATACAGTGGCGTAGCGATAAAGAGACAAAAAATGAGAGGGGATGATTTTGCGAACTGGTCCCCAAAACAAAATTGCTCTGCGTAAAGATATGCGAATGTCCCAATTAGAGTTTGTACCCTGTCTATAATAAGTACTAATGGCTACCCGTAATTTTAAAGTAAAATTTACCAAATAATGTATTCAATTTTGTTTTAAAAATGCCTGATTGCAAATAACAGGAATTTTTCACTACCGAAAATTGGACATTAGGTAAAATACATTTTTTTAATAGTTAGAACATAGAAACTCAAAGTGACTACGATATTTCTATATTAGGGAAAATGTTAAAGAAAAATATGAATATTTTTAAATGAAGAATGATTGAAAATAAGCCTTGATTATCAAGCTACTTGACTTAATTTTCAAGCTATTTGACCCAAATCAAATCAAATATTCGTATTTAATTATTAGGTCAAGCCAAGAATTCAATTTGCTAACATTTAATTTTAAAATTAAAATGTTAAGCTCAACATTTATTGCTTAAAATGCACAATTACTTGACTTGATATCCCCATTGAAAATTTTTGATCAATTTAAGTAAAAAATTAAACATTATGAAATATGGCTCCTACGATTGATAAAGTTTTTAAATCAAAAGCCCAAGAAAAATTTAGACAAACCTAAAAAAGGCATTTTTAAAAATTAAGCGAAAATAAAGATAAATGAATTATTTTACTTGAAAATTTTCTAATTTTTTCAATTTATTTCAGTTTTAATGAGTGTAATTTTACATTTCACCAGGTACTTAAATCATGTTTCTTCTAAAAACCATGGATTTTAATTGTCAAATATGAACTTTAACGGATTAAATGAGTCAGGATTGAAAATATGGAGTTTTTACGGATATTATGGATTTTATAGATTCGTAGACATCCTGGAAACGCGATTCTTTGTGATTTTGAACAAATCAACTGGAAAATCAATGCTTTGCGGGTGTGGGTGGGGGATAAAAAGGTATTGTGTCTCAGACAGCAATCATGATCACTACGCCACTGCATCCATTTTAGTACAGGTAAAAGCTACACCTTTCAAATAAACCGGTAACGCAAAAACTTAATCGCCAAACAATTTCTTCCCTAATTCCATAAACCGATGATTACGACAAACTTTAAGCGCATCACTCTTTTTCAAAACGGCCACCACATCTTTGTTGGCGTCGACCAGTTGGCACAAGAAATCTTCATACGCTGACTTCACATTCGGTTGCAGCGTGCCAATCTTAACTTTCTTCAACGTTTCGATTATCCCCTCGGCCCAACCACTTTCAATGGCAAACTCCGAAATCCACGGAATCTGTGCCAGAACACCGCTCATCGTTTGCATGCCCAAAAACCAAAGTTCCATCAGTTCCATCCAATGTTCCTTGTACGTCATCGAAACGACCAAAGCAGTCGGATCGTTTGACTCATCCACGATATAAGCATCCCACAAAAATCGGATCGTCACTTGAATGAAGCGGCAAATCGAAAAATCATTTTGTCGCACCTGTTTCGCTTTCTGCTTCAATAACAGTAATCCAAGTATGCCCAAATTGCCGTGCAAAACAAGATTCTCTGGCACACTTTTTAATTCAGGTAAATTGTTGAATATAAACTTTAATAAGGTACTGAAAAGTAGACTTGATTCAACCACTTTGGCCTCCAAAACCGTAATATTCATTAATATGTTACAAATACTAATCATGGCCGTTCGGGAATCTTTTATTTCCTCCAAAGCAGCCGCATCGGGACCGGGTGTTGGTTGATCTTTCATTTTTAATCGCTCAGATTTAGGAACTGGTGGTTTTTTCCAGTTAACAATCGACCAGTGATAATCCAAACATTCATAGAGCACCTCATCTTCTTTGTTATCTAGCAAAATTTTTCGAGCTTCATCTTCGACGGTTAAATGACACATTTCTGGTAGTAAAACTCGTAAAATATCAAAATCTATGTTGGTAGTAACTGGCGTTATATCTGGGATCTCAGCTTTTGATTCTTTAGCTTTTTCGGCAATATGTTTTGCACGTCTCGCATAAAAACTTTCATTTGCCACACTTAAAATGAACGGTAAAAGTTTGTAAATTTGAGCTCGTAACGCCGATGTTTCCTGGGCCAACCATGCGGCTAAAACTCGGACCATTGCATAAACGAAATATTTCTCAGCCACCGGTAAATTATCCTTGTTCTTATCATTGGAAACCTTGTTCAAAATATTGATAATAGCCGAAAAAGCGCCTTTCAATCCCGTGTAAATGGATTGTTTTTCCTTTTGTTCTAAGTCAATGTTGTCAGCCGCTATATAACTGACCATTGCTTCGATTATAATAAAACAGGCGATAATTAACTCGGACTGAGCACAGGCTTGTTTTAAGCTACTCGAATCAAGCATTCGTATTTCGATGGCACTTAACTGAATTAGTAATAAAAATAAAACTTTTGGCTTCTCCTCGTCTTGTAACGACCATTCAACTCCCAGTAAATCAATTACGGCCGAGGCTAAAATTAGTGCGGGATTTCGTTGATTTTTACCGATACGGCTCTGTAAGATGTCGTTCAACCCCTTGTATAAACTGGTCGGCCACGTTTCTTCTGTGGCACTATCAGCGATTAGTTTCTTTCGACAACTTGTTAAAATTGCATGTAAAATGTGACAGAGTTCGAATTTTCTTTCTGAATGATCTGTTTCGAAGTCTAACGCGATTTTATTGACGAGAGTATGAAACGATTTCGGATCGGTGTCCCATGATGCTGGACCAAATTTACTGACTAATTTCACTAGGATATTCAACGCCTCGTCCGTTTGAAAGCTTTGATGAGCGTAGATTTCAGACATTTTTTTCACGGCGCCCACTTGAAGTAAAGCTTTTTGTCCCGGTTCGTAAGCTGCGATGTTTTGGAGACAAACATAAGCTTCTCCAACAATAATCAAATTATCATCATAATCAGTGTTATCTGATTGCGAGACGATATCCAGGAAAACCGGAATATTATTTAACATTTCTGAATGTGTAGCTAATTCTGGATCATTGCAGAAACATGTTAAAATTGATAAAGCCACTGATTTGTATACGACAGGTGGACAATCGACGGGGACATCATCCGTAAGAAGGAGTCGTTTTAAAAACTTAAATCCAATCGCCTCGAAAATCGCTTTGCGAGCCACTGATGTGCAATCCTTGCCTTTGACCAGCTTCGTCACCATGAATAATGCGGCAAATTTTTCCGTATCACTACTGGCCGTTTTTAGAATTGCAATTATTTTTTTACAAGCCTCTGATATTTCACCCATTGTTGCGAGGCGGATGACTGATTGTTAGCAAAAACCCGAACTGCACGTTAACACCGCAAAATTTGTACTGAATCTTATAGCGTTAAACGAATTTCTGTCGTTCATTCGTTTACTTTTTTCGAGTGTGTTTTATAAATAGCGAATCGTCAGACTCTGGAGATACTAAATTGGGAGTTTGTATTCATTGTATGTAGATCTCGTTTCTATGTGAACGCAAAAACTTGTTAAGTTGAGAAAAACGACGCCTCATAGTATTTTATGATTTTATAAATAGAACGTTTACAGTCCCACATGTGAGTTTTAACAAGTTTTCGCTTGAAAGAATATTTTCCAACCTCAATTTATTTGAAAATGTGACGTTTGGCTGACGTTTATATTTAACATAAGTGTGAAGTGAACTACAAGTATATTCATTGACGTACCGAAGGGGGGCAGCTACCCTTCTTCTCGATTACGGTTACCCCTATAGGGAGCTGATTAGTTTTGTGTAAATGTCTAAATAATAATATATTTATGAATTTATGGGAAAAGGAATGAAAAGAACTACTTTAAATGTATAGGTACTTATTTCACAAGTTTTAAAGAGTCGTATCTAAATGAAAAAGGCAAGGCAAAGGCTATTTCAATTTAGATTTAATATTGTGCCCAATATAACTAAACTAAAATAAGATTTTAATGAAAATTAACAGAAAAATCAATAATCAATAATATCTCCAAAAACATAATCCAAAATTTTCGAGGGTTGAAGATAATTCTGAACTGAGATAAAACTAAAAGAAATCATACCCTAGAATTTAAATTTTAACATGGGTTCTGGAAAAAATAGAAATATCAAGTAATGACGGCCATAGGGATCGCATTCTAAATTTTTGAACATACTACTATTATTTAAATCGGGGGTCGATAACCTTTTGCGGACGACGGGCCAGTCTAAAAAATAAAAATTATAAACGGGCCGCATAATCATATGTTTTGGGGCCGCCGTTTTGGCTTAAGATGTTTTCCCGCGGAGGGTTTCACTCCATTGTACCCGGGTCCTAAGTCTATGCGGGGGTGTACTTTGATTTTTATCGAACTTATTTTTGAAAAAGTTTGTTCGCATAAATAAGTACTCGAAAAAATACAAATCATTGATTTTGCAAAATTTCTTACAATTAGATTAGGAAATTTATTTTCTGGCAGACCCGAATAAAACAAATCAAGTTATTTTCATCGAAGTTATTTTAACTTTTTAACTTTCTATCTATGCCAATATAATTACTACTCAAGTACACACAATGTATTATAGACAAGCTGATATCCGTAACTTCGTTCGCGTAGTTTATTATTGTTATTTATTAAGAAAATATTTTAAGTACAGCTACAGATGAACAACGTTTTAAAAAATTGAAAGCAAATATACATTGAAACAAATACAATAATAAAAGCAGGGGTTGAATTGTAATTTGATTATTGTAACCATTGTAACTAGTAACGTATTTTAAATTTTTACTTGATAGTAATATGTATATAATAAAGTAAAATTTAAATTAATAACAAATTTTTAAAAACTGCTAAATGAAAATTAAAGAAAATTACTAAAAAATGCAAAAAATTGAATTAAAAAATATTATGTTTGTTAAAATTTATCGCTAATAATTGCGCAGAAGTATAAAGAAATATTTTCTTGCTTAGCGGGCCGCATGCAATTTTACAACGGGCCGCATGTTGCCGACCCCTGATTTAAATCATTGACTAAATAAAAATTCACAATTTGACTTGCTTTTCAAGCTTTTTCATTTATTAAAATGAATGAAAAATTTAGTTTAAAATGACGTGTAACTGAAGTCAAATTTTAAAATTTAAATATCGGGTCAAGTCAAGAATTGAATTTGTAACTTATTTAATTTCAAAGTTAAAATGTTGAGCTCAATTCATTGCACAAATTGTCAAATTATTTGATTCGATTAATTTCTAAACCGGAAAAACAACTGAAAACCAAAAATCTGTTGCATATACGAGTGCAATATTAATATTAAATTAATAATACTATTTAATAAGCAAGACCCCACTGAAAATGGACATACGGATTATTTTTTGTAAGCTTTTTTATAAAGTTAATAATGGTTGAGTAAAGATTTAAAGGATGTTGTATGCTCAATGTACATCACAATTTGGAAAAAAAATTAAGGGATACTTTTGTAAAAATGGTTTTTAACCATTTTGCAGGATATTTTCAATTGTTAACAAGAAAAAAAAAGTTTTGTTTAAACTAATACACTAATTGATATGATATTGAATTCTACCTATTCAAAGCGCTATAGTTAGTCAATGATGTATCTAGACCAAGATTACGATATTGGACCCTTTACGTATAAAATTAAAACGCTTGCAATGTACAGCGAAATAATTCTTAAAGAGTTGCCCCCCTCTAGGTCCAACGCTGGGTACGTCTATGAATGGATTGGTAACTAAGTTCAGACTAATCAGATTTTCAAAAAAATTTAACTTTAAAATTTGTTGTTCTTTTTTCTACGTTTAAAAATTGTTTACAAAAAATAAAACGTTAATTGCTTATAGATTATATTAGTAAGAATCAAATAAATAAATCTACCAAGAATTTAATAGTAAAATTAGTATAAAAAAGAAATTAAAAAATAGTGACCAAAAACTGGTAACTTACCTTATTACAAGCAAGTCTATCTGCTTCTCGTGTTTGTATAATTGTATTGTCCAAATCGAAAAAAATCGCAGAAATATTGTTGCCATTTGTTACTTGAGACATGATATGTTATCCTTTAAATCAACACTAGAATAATATCAATTGAATATTTTTATATAATTTAGTATATATAATAAATAAAAATAATAAAGGGATGACGTGCGTTAAAACATGAACGTCACAGCTGGGTCACACTTCGCTAAGAAATGACAATTTTGTGCGCTAAATGATCGCCACCGCGTTCAAAAAGAATTTTACCTATATTTAAATATGCCAATGTTTCACGTAATATAACATTGAGATTACTGGTCCAATGGTCAACTTTCAAGTTCAACAGGTCATTTATTAAAGTCGATTCAGCTCTTGATTTATTCTCTCTAAGATAATTGAAGGATTGTCGAATATTTCAAGAATACGGTTTTGAATATGATAAGTAGAGATACCTACATACGGAAATTAATACGTCAATTCCCCTCTTTATCGTATAAAATGTTTTATTATTGAGCAATACTATATCTAAGTAATTGCACTTTTTCATACTTGTTTTCTTTTAATTACCACGAATGTTGTTAACTGGAAAACATTACTGACTAATAAAAATATTTTTAATTAAATGACTACTTTTATATTCTTTAAGCAATATACCAATTCAAACAATTAACTAACAAAAAACGTAAATACAATTTCGTCAAGGATAGTCAACTGATTGAGCTAATCTCTCAATGTAATAATTTTATTCTCCTTTAAAACAATTTATTTTAGGACATAAGCATTAAAGTTTAATCTAATAAATCGCTATAATTCTTTTCTATAAAAGTCTAGTCTATAGTTTGTATAAGATGACCAAATAATGGAACCAATGTGCGTCTTATTTATTAAAAAAAAAAAAAGAATACGTTTTCACTTGCGGAATATGAAGATATAATATGAAGAACTCAAACGTTATATTTTTGAGTATAAATATTTCCTTTGAAGTAGGATAAATTGCTTAAAATGTTATTATAATAAGAAGGAATGATTTTCTTAATATTTTGCAAGTATAAACAAATCTTTTTTTTTTTTTATAAATATTGAATATGATTCCATTGTGGGTTTGTAGAAATAAGTTTCTTATTTTATACTTTTACTAGTGACTACACGCGACTTTGTTCTCGAAAAATGTGTCTAAGGGCGCGTTCAGACGGATCAACTAAACTCGCCCGAATATTTTCAATCTTGTTGACTGTAGCAGGGTAAGCGACGCGAGAAGTGAAGCACAAGCGAGTTGAATGGGAAGCAAATTGAGCAGAATTGAAAGAAAACTGATCAACAAAACTCGTTCAACAAAAGTTTGATTCAGTCAATCTTTTGTTGAACGAGTTTAGTTTATCAGTTTTCTGTCAATTTGCTTCCCTTTCAACTCGCTTGTACTTCACTTCTCGCGTCGCTTACCCTGCTACAGTCTACAAGATTGAAAATAGTCCGACGAGTTTAGTTGATCCGTCTGAACGCGCCCTGAATCAAACTTTTGCTGAACGAGTTTAGTTTATCAGTTTTCTGTCAATTTGCTTCCCTTTCAACTCGCTTGTACTTCACTTCTCGCGTCGCTTACCCTGCTACAGTCTACAAGATTGAAAATAGTCGGACGAGTTTAGTTGATCCGTCTGAACGCGCCCTGAATCAAACTTTTGTTGAACGAGTTTAGTTGATCAGTTTTCTGTAAATTTGCTTCCCTTTCAACTCGCTTGTACTTCACTTCTCGCGTCGCTTACCCTGCTACAGTCTACAAGATTGAAAATAGTCGGGCGAGTTTAGTTGATCCGTCTGAACGCGCCCTAAGTCAGTCTATGTAAATAAACACCGTTTAGGCTTAAATAAAGAAACCTCTGTTCGAAAAGAGAAACTACAAAATCACCTTTCAAGCAGCAGGATAATTTCCAAGAATTTAATTATAATAAATATAAAATATATATATAAGTACAATACCAGAGCCTTAACTAGCTTTTTATGGACCCTTAATAGATTTTCAAATTGGGTCCTTAATTATCTTAAGTGAATCGATAGACGGATACCTCATTTACCTAATCGAGTAACTCCATAAAACAAAAGGTAGAGAAGAATAACTAAACTAGTTTTTGAAAAACTATAAATTATGTATTAAACAATGGCTAATTAGAAATTGCCACTTACAGTGGCAGATCGTGAATTTGTGGGGCCCTGGGCTTATACCACTTAAGGGCCTGCCTAATTACTCCACTAATTGCCATTTTGTCCAGAATTGGTTTGTTATAGCGATGAAAGTATAAGTAGAATAAAAATTCATTGTTAAATCGCAATTTATCTATTGAACAGATAAATGATTTTGTCGATTGTTCAACATTGTTGTCTTATATTTATTTTCTGTAAACAACATCCAATAGAAAGAGCGTTTCGCTTCACAGCTAGTGATTGAAAATATTTTAAAAAAATTTCAAGATGGTATAACAATTTGGGAAAATACCAACAAGTTTCTTTTCATAAATTAGCATAGAAATTTCACTACAAGAGACTTTATGCTTTTTTAATTTTAATTTTTTTTCTTTTAGAATATCGCCTATTGTTTTCAATGAAGGTTGGAGCCCTTTTGTATGAACGGTGCCCTGGGCTACAGTCCAAAAAGCCCTTTAGATCCATCCCTAGTCACTTAAGTGGAGTATACATATTATTATCAGAGATATTTGTTTTAAATGTATACAGTTTGAAGCCAATTAAGTGCTTTGATATTAAAATTTAATAAAATTCAGACAATGGAGTTATTTGATTTGGCAAGTAAAGTATTCATTTATAGGATAGGCATGTAATAATCAATGTTAATATGTACGAGTATATAAACTTAAAACATAAACATAACTCATATAATATACCAAAATAAGCATAGAGAATCATTGAGATAATTTTTTGGCGACAACCCCCCGCTTGATATGGACTCTGGCCGCAAGTGCCTCTGTTGCTTCTGCCTAGTTACGGCCCTGTACAATACAATACAGTTTGAAGTACAACATAGTAAGTAAGTAAACAATCTTCAGGCTAAAAAAATAAATCTTTGTCTTTGAGGAGAGAAACTCTTAAATTACTCGACTGCTAGCAGCAGGATAATTTCCGAGAATGTCATTAACTCGTAATTGCAGATAGCCGACTTAACACAATGTTAACTATTTTTCAAACTTTAAATGCCTTAAAAAACGAAAAGAAACCACAAAAGTAGAGACTCTTCATATTTGGATGTAAAATTCATAATTGTAAAATAAGAATTTGAAAAAAATGTAAATTAAGAAGAAGGGCTAAAAAAATGGAAAATTTTCAATCCTATCTTTGAGCCAATTAGGGGAAGAATATAGCAAAATCCCTTCTTATAGTAGAAGTCATAGTCCTATCATAAATAAAACTTTTTTATAATTCAAAAAAATCATTCGTTGTTTAGTCTCCTTAATATGAATCAGATATTTTTCATTAATTGGAAGTGCATATTCACTTTTTGTCAAAGTTAAAACCAACCCATCTGAAATAAATGATTACTAACAATATGAATTAGAATGTCTTCATATTATGAATTAGTGAAATTTCACCAATTTGTTGCTAAAAACATTGATAAATAAGTGAATTTTTTGCTCCACGTATGCAATTAGTGAAATGTTCACTAATTTATGCTTAGAGGGCTGTACACGCCTGTCTGCCATTCCGGTTATTGTTTTAAAATAAATAGAAAACAATGAAGCTGATAAAAGATAATACTATTGGCTATCCACGACTTTATTTTCGTGAAATATAACAAAAAAGTAAACACCGCTTTAGTTTAAGAAAATAAACCTTTGCCTATGAAGTGAAAAACTATATAAAATGATCTTACTGCAAATAGCAAGACAATTTCCGACTATTTCTGAGAATTTTATTAGAAAATTAAAATATAAGGTCTGTTCCACATGGAAATAAAACCTTACATTTAGAAAACAAATGATGATAAACTAAATTCAATTAACAATTTTCGTGGGTTCTCGTTAATTTTCGTCTTACTTCCGAACATTTTCAAACTCGTTCGCGGGATAATAACCCTTAATCAGTCCATAAGCGTGTATGCGTTTGGCGATTATCCGAAATCCACTTGGATTGATTCGTTATCGGTTCAGTATCAGATCCACGAACAAACCTTGTATTTGATTTGGATTAGTACTTAAAAATTGCAATATTTTCAACCTCCTCTTTAAGCCACTTAAAGGCGTAACTTCGAAAAATCTTTGTCTCGTTGAAGTAATAAGTCTTCTTGGGAATAACATTTAGACATTTCCTGTTTTTATCCTCAGTTGTTTAGATTTCAGCGTGTCAGTTAATTATGGTATTGCTTTATAAATACACTAGCTGACCCGCGCAACTCCGTCTGCGTCACATAAGAGTGAGAGAGGGTTAAAAGTGGGGAACCTATGGCACAATTCTAAAGGAGTTGAAACTTTCTTTGTTTTATCCACAAATCACTTAAGAACCATTGAAGAGATAAAATTTGGTACCTATAATGCTAATTTAAAACCACGCGGACGAAACCAAGAAAAACATTGTATGTCTGTAACGTTAAAAGTATAACATGACTCATGAGCTATCTTAGGTACATCACACTATTATCAGTAAGAGTGGAACTATAGTAGAAAATGTCACGGGAACGGGAATAATAAAGGAACGCTGCATAACACCACTGGGGTATTTTATTGATAAAATTTACGTATGTAAACTTAAAATATAATGAAGAAAAAAGAATATATGAAACTTAAACAAAGAGTAACGTAAAAAAAATTGAAATGTTATTTGATTATTGCAACGCCTGTAACCGTTGTAACAAATAATATATTTTAAACTTGTACTTCTGTATCTGTTATAATATATTGCAAGGAGCTGAATGCCTGAATGTCTAATGATCTATGAATCAGCTCGGTACTGACTACTGAAAAAAAGTTAGAAGTACACAAATATTGAGAAGGAAAACACTTAGGAGACCTAACATGTTTTAAAGAGTGGGGAGTCTTGAAAAATGTTAAAAGTTAAAAATGTAATTTTTGATTTTTTAAATGTAATTTAACACGCTAAATTCTAAATATGTATTCGAAAATTAACAATGAAAAAAATTTCAATGTTTCAAAAATTTTCATTATTTTTCGGATGTTAAATAAAAAATCATATCTTCAAGTGAAAATTGTAATTTTTATTTTAATCCTAAAGAGAAAATGTGCTAAAACGCTATTTCACGAACTTTAAAGATCTATTTCACGACCTTTTTTTTAACACACGGTTCCCGCAGGAGACAATTATCATGCTATCCTTTGAGCACCGTGCATTATTCTGGCATAAGAAATAATCTATATTATTATCTGATCCCTGCCATATATCCCCCCAACTATCATATTGCAAAAAATAATGTCTATCTTTTAATCTGTGAAAAACAAAAACATATCTATCCCACGGGAGTAGAACATTTTTCCTGGATAAAAAAGAGATCAAGATTTCCTGAGGAAAATTCGTTAAAACTCTTATTCATGAACTTTTAGAAAATTCCTTTGAAGTACTCAGTTCCTGAAGGATTCTATTTTTAGCCTATCCTACGGGAACCGTACAATATTCTAACATAAAAAGTAGCCCATATCATTCACTGTCTCTTAAACCATCATATTGCAAGAAATTATGGTAATTTTGTGTTCTGTGAAAAACAAAAGCGTATCTATCCTACGGGAACATAAATTTTTCCTGGAAAAAAATTGGACTGTATGAAAAGAAAAATTATGATTTTGCCTTGAGGACCTTATGAGTTATTACTATAAATATATTGTAATCAGATAAAAATGTTTAGTTTCAGCATGTTTTTTCCTCGAACCAGTTTTTCTGTATTTTCCCGATGAAGTGAGAAATTTTTCTGAAATAATACGTATTCTAGATTATGATTCGCATATTTAGCTATCATCGTACTTAAATATCACCAAAATCCATTTTCAACTAAAAATAGAGCTTATGCATAATTTTTTTCTCCAACCCGTTTTTCAATTTCCCGGGTAAATGAGACATTTTCCCGTATTAAAAAGTATTCTATTAAATGACTCTGAGATTGTCATTTATTATCACACCAAATTTTATTAAAAGCCGTATTTATTTGGGTAAGAATTAATAATATGTTTCTAAAAACAATTTCGCAAATAATGAATTATTTTTGAAACAACCTTAACCACCATTAAAAAGGTTATAGAGGGCTAACCGTAAAAGATAGACATATGTCGTCGCGGACTTTTTTGTAGAACTTTTTAAGAGAAACAATTTTGCTATATATGATTTTTGCGTAACTTTAACCGTTTACGCAGGGCAGGCCACGAACGCTCTCAAAAGAAAAAACATTTCCTGATTTTTGCAACATTTTCCATCGATGCTCTGCTCCTATTAGTCGTAGCGTGATGTTATATAGCCTAAAGCCTTCCCCGATAATTAGGCTATCCAACATTAAAAGAATTTTTCAATTCGAACCAGTAGTTCCTGAGATTAGCCCGTTTAACCAATCAAACAAACAAACAAACAAACAAACAAACAAACTCTTCAATTTTATATATTAGTATAGATTAGTGGCGGATTTACATTATTCGATAATTTTTTTTCTCAATAAAATTTTATGATTTTGTATTTGAAATGTTGACCCCAAAGCCGCCCTAGGCTCCAACCTACTGGTAAATCTACCACAGATTTATAAAAAAAAGTAAGTATATAATATAGGTATATTATATACCCATGACAATGAAAGTATAAATACTATCTATACTTCTTAAAGTAAAATATTTTAAATGAAAGATATCTCTTTATAATATGAATATTTATTACTTCCGTTAATACAACAAACGTTAAAACCCATTTGTAATCAAGCTATAGGTACGTAATTTTCCTGCTGTCGGTAGTTTAGATGACTAACAAGAAACTTTACTTTCTAATGACATAAATGATGAAGCCGATGAAACATTCAAAAAAAAAATCGAAACATCATAAAAACCAGACTTTGGCTGAGGCGAAAATTCTTATTTCACATAATTATAAAAAAAAAAATACAAATAGAAAACACGGATAGAATAAATCGTGTCCTTGTTCTAGATTTAAAACCTCGAAAAGCGAATAGCTACGGGTACCTAATACTTTCCTTATAAAACATTTTTGCAAATCAATACCAAACAAATAAATATTTATTGCAACGTTATTTATAGATTTATTTAAAATATGAAAACATTATAAGTTAAACCTTTTTAAATGTTAGCGTTCATTTTCGTTCTATCGCAAGCAAGTCTATGAGAAAATACAGCGTTAAATGTATTTTACTATGGATGTCGCTGGTTACATCGTTAACGTAGCGCTGATTATGTAGCGACCGTAGTACAGCACAGCTGACACAGATTTCACATACAGTAACCGTGACGTCACGTGAAAGATCAGGTCACAGTTCAGTTATAGTTTTTTGGTTTTTTTCTTACAAATCAACGATAAAATTTCCATTAATAAGATATTATAAATGTGATGGAACACGTGTGATATTAAATAAAAAACAAACAAACATTTTGTTTATCTATTAAAGAAAAAAAATGGGTGTGTTGTAACCTTAAAATTATACCCAACTTTCCTTGTCCTATTTTTTTATAAATAGTTTATTTTTATTATGTTTAACATTTTCTTATTTATATACTTCTTAAAATAAATTGATTTTATTTTATCAGCAGTTTTTTTTTTCAATTTTATTTTATTTATCCTTAAAAGTCCTACAACGTATTTGTGATAATAAGTATGGTGTTAAGCACTGAGTGGTCCCAAGTGGAAGTAATTGATCTGATTAATGATGGTAGTGGCTTAGGATTTGGAATTGTGGGTGGTCGTAGCACAGGAGTTGTTGTTAAGTCAATTCTTCCTGGAGGTATTGCCGATAGGGATGGTCGTTTACAGAGTGGGGATCACATTCTTCAAGTAGGGGATGTTCACACGCGGGGTCTTGCCTCAGAACATGTAGCGACCGTCTTACGACAATCGGGAATTCAAGTGCGCTTAGTGGTCGCTCGACCGGTGGAACCAACTTCTTCGGAATACCGGGCTCTGGGAAGTCATGCTCCCATTGTTCCGACAAAGACTCTCACTGATCCTGAAGAACTCGAAACACTTCTCCTACAAAATGGGTATCCTGAAAATTTCGATATTAGTATTTCAATGCAAGAAATGTGTGAACAATTTCAACAAGACGAAGTTCAGTTAACCAACAGCATCGTTAATATTATAGACAATCCTTATTCAACAAAAACAGTTATAGAGACTTCTAAAAAAAGTGAAATTCAATTTGATCCTGATTCATCGCAATTTTCTGATTCACCCGAATCAGAACATATAACAGTTACGTTACAAAAAAACGCATTAGGCTTAGGCATTACCGTCGCTGGATATGTATGGGAACGCGAAGAATTATCCGGAATATTTGTAAAAGGAATAAGCGAAGGTAGTGCTGCTTATTTATCAGGAAAAATTAATTTAAACGATAGAATCGTAGAAGTAGACGGTAAATCATTATTAGGTTTTACAAATCATGAAGCCGTTGAACTCCTACGAAAAACCGGACCAGTGGTTCAATTATCATTGGAAAGGTATTTAAGAGGTCCACGATATGAACATTTACAAAACGCACTCCAAGCCGAAAATGTGTATCCAACTATAAGTCCACCATCGCCATCAGTAACCACTCTCTCTTGGTTTCCTGTGAAAACCGATAATGAAAATCCGTCAGAAATTGAACCCGAACCTGAATCGCACACCACTATCGATTCAACTGTATTCGAACCCCCCGATCCGGATACAATTGAGGTTTTTGTTGACACACACTTCGAATCCGGATCAATAACACCAGATCTGGACGAAGCCGTCAAACGAAAGTGGGAATGCATTGTCGGAACCGAGACTGAAATCGTTGTCACTCAACTAAGAAAGCTTCGTGGTCTTGGAATCAGTTTAGAAGGAACGGTCGATGTGGAAGATGGAATCGAATTACGCCCACGCCATTTCATTCGATCAATTTTACCGGAAGGTCCAGTCGGGTTAAATGGAAGATTGGCTTCGGGCGACGAGTTATTAGAAGTCAATGGACAAAAGCTGTGGGGGAAAAACCACGTTGACGTTGTGAAAATTTTAAAAGAACTTCCCGAAACGGTTCGAATGGTTTGTGCCAGAAATAATCTAGCTATTTATCGAGTGATCGATACGGCACAAGACCGTGAAGCATTTGCGGCCAGAAATATTCTGGGTGGAAGTCTCCGCAACCTTCTAAACGCACCAAACAGAGAGATCACCAAAGCTCAAAGTGATGGCTCCATTAACACATCCAGCACCGCAACAATTGCAGATGAAAACTTGGACACCTGTACGACAACTGAAAACGAATCGGGAAAAATTAGAGAAATTATTTTAGTACACAAATCTAATGATTATGTGGAAGCGACCAATGGAGATGTTAATAATGAGGACGAACACCAACATAATAATCCTGAAGACGATGAAGAAGCGCGATATGTAAGTCAATTAAACGTTTTGAATTCCGATTTATCTTTGTTGGCGAATAGCAGCGAGGGACCGGTCGAATATATTGATGCAAGTATTACGGAAATGCAAAACGTAGAAAATTCAAAACGGGAACAAAACGAGTTAAATGAAGATAAGTTATCGGTAGATTTAGAAAACAGTAGTAATATTGGCGAAGAAAACGGAGTTATAGATATGGAAATGAATGAAGAACCAACAGTTGAGACTCCAAGTCAAGAAGGAGAGTTAAATGACAATGACGAATGGGGAGTAAGAACTAGAACAACGGTCGAAAAAGGGATCTATGCAAATTTAGAACGACGAAAATCGCGCTCGTTAGAAACTATCACATATCTAGCGATATGGAAAAATGAAATTGAATACACCGACTTGGATAAAGATAGCAACGGTTTGGGCTTTTCAATATTGGATTACCAGGATCCGTTGATTCCGAATGGCATTGTTATAGTTGTACGCAGTTTGGTGTCCAGTGGATCAGCAGAAATCGATGGAAAACTCAAACCAGGCGATCGTCTTATGTCTGTGAATGACACGTCGCTAAGAAATGTGTCTTTGGATGCGGCTGTTCGGGCGTTAAAAGGTGCACCACTTGGTAAAGTGCGAATCGGATTCTCCAAACCGATTCCTTTATCGAGAAATGATGGTTCTTCGAGTCCCATAAGTATCAATGACGAGTATTTTATTTGGTAGTAATCGCTTTATTTTGACTAGATTTTAAACTTGCGAATAATAATAAATTTTTTCAAACATATCTTGAGTTTTGGAAAAAAAATTCTTATAGAATTCGTCAATTGTGTACATTGTTATTGAAATCGGAATAGATTTTTAAAGTTTATTTTAGAGAATAAATTTACACTGTGTTACTTATTGAAATAATAGATAATAACAATAATTCAATTCATAAAGTTAAATATTAGAGTATATTGTACATAATATTCTAATCCTCAAAACCTTAGTTATACCTACTTTCTTAATAATCTTTTTTTAAGTAAAAGATTCAATATTTTAAATCATATTAAAATTTGAGTTCTTACTATTAACATTTGAAGGTACCACAATGTACTTAATTATTTATTTTACCTTAAGAATAAGATAGGAAAAAGTTTCTTGCTCTTGATTTTTTAAACTAGCAAAAATGGGTTATAAAAAAGATCTTAAAGAGGAAATGTTTTATTAAAAAAAAAAAAAGAATTTTATTTACTTTTAAATAAAAAAAGGTTCATAGAGAAAGTTTATGACTTCCGATTTTTTAAATTTACAAATAATAGGTTGTACAGAAAATCGAATTCGTATTTTTATGCAAGAAAAGGTATTTTGATAATCTTTGTTATAAAGTGGGAATATTAACACGAAAACACTTCAGATAAAATTCGGCTACCACGAAATAATACTGTGATACCAACTAATGGAATCATACATAATATATTTAGGATTCTATACTTTTTTTTATGGATAACTAACAGTAAACTTCAGTGCAATAATCAACAGTGTCGTTAATGCAAAATACGACAGCAAAAAATGAAATTTAATCAAGACGTATAAGACTTATATATTTCTTTTAGTATGAAACCTATTTAAAACGAAAAGATATTTAGTAGAGCTTACTTAGAGCTTACACTCCGTACAAACAGTGTCTTGTCAAGATTTCATGTAAACAAACAGGTACAGGTCGCTTAGTGGCGTGGTGGACTTTATAGATTGCTGCTCTATACCAGCGGTCGGGAAACCGGGGTAAATTACTCCAAAAGGGGTAAAAATGAAATTTTTGAGGGTAATAAGGAAATTTTCGGCCATGGCTATTTTATATGCGTGTTAGTATGGCCGAAGACTGTATTGAAATTATTCTTACATCAAAAAGCCTCAATTTTGACATTATTGTATCAAACATGAAGCAAGATCATTTCTCCAAAATCTGAAAGGGGAAAGTTTTCAATTAATTTTTGTTTGTTCCAATATGAGAATTTTATTTTGCTTGTCTATTGCATACTTACTACTTTAATGCAACTTTTTTTTCGTGTAAATTAATTCAATTAAGTCTCCTTTTCAAAATGAAGGGGTAGTATCGACTTACACAAAAATATTTTACCCTATACAGTCGTCAGTGGTCCTTAGTTCGAATCATAATGAAAGCCCAAGATTTTTTCCACGGGTTTTCAAATTCGACGATCGCTAAATGACCAAAGTTGATGCGACCTTAAATTAACAATATATATATATATATATATATATTTAGTACCTTTTTACTTTCGAGTTAATCTTTTTCCTTTGTAGCTGTTTTTTTTAAGGCCGCATCAACTACTAAGTAGTTGACCTTTAGCGTTCGTCGAATCCGAAAACCCATGAAAAAAATCTTGAAATTTCATTGGGATTCGAAACCAGGACCACTGGCGTATAGGGCAACTATGTAGTCCACGCCAGAAACAATAAGTGACCTATACTTGTTTATTTACATGAAATTTTGAAAAGCACTTTTTGTACAGAGCGTATTTACCTTACAAAAATATACCTGTAGATTTTCTGTTGATACATCCCAAAGGTCCGTAGACAAGGAGGGAAGGTCAGGAATGATTCTTACCGAGTGCATAGTTTTTAAGGGCCCCAGTGTTTTGAGAAACAGTATTTTCCAGAGGATAAGAAATTATTATTTTGGGAAACATAGAAAAACCAGGAGAAGAGTGGGGCTTAGTGAATTTTATCTAGGACCAGATTTTCTTGTTTTTGACGACCGATTTTTATTAATTTACAAAAATAAGAAGAAAGCAGAGACATTTTTCTATTTAATACTTAAAGTAAAAAGTACGAAGAGGAACCTCTAAATGGTAATATATCAAGGAAAGTATCCCAAGGATATCCCTTTTGGTTTTATTTTACATTATTTTTCATCGAAATCTAATAACGCAAATTTTTTTTATTGACATGTAATACTTTTAGGATTTCAACATCTTTCTCAAATTATTCAATTAAGAAACTTTTTGTAAGAAGCTCTTTTCTTGAAAATTTAATGTAGGTACATATTTTATTGTTATACCTAATTATTATCCTCGAAAAATGTATAATTTTATGACTTCTTAGAAAGATGTTGAAGATTTTAATGCTTTCCGCAATTTTCTTTATGAAACTAGTTCCCTGGAGAGGATTTGATTAGACTACGTAGCGTTTAAATTAAAAAAAAAGTTATATAACATTTGAATTAAGAAAAAAAAAAGAATTTCAGTTTATAATTACGTTCTAAATACTTTCAAAGCATTGATTATTAGATTTAAATGAAGAATAGGATATTTTAAAAGGAATCAAATGGAAGGAAGACACTGGGAATATTTTTCTTGTATGAATAATTTTTACAAGAGTTTATTTTTTTAAACGTATTTTTTACACTTCTATAAGTTTCGTTATAAGAACTACCAACTTATCGAAAAGTTGGAAACCACTTTTATACACTGTACGAAACACACCCTTAAAATAACATCTCGCAAATTTAAATATCCTGTAAAATACTTATTATAATATAGTATGCATACACCCAAAATATAATTCTCTACTTGACAATCCGATTAACCCTTATAATACTAGAATATATTATAACTCTTGTGCGACAGAATGGATATATATATTTTAAATCTTATAAAAGGATCTTTGGTTCATTTTTATTACTGAAAGTTAACATTTAAACTATTTGTTTAACGTTTAAGTGGTTATAAAATATAGGTGTACAACTAATTTTCATTCCAATTAAAGGAATTGCACAGTTACTTTTTGTCATTGATAAATTAAAACTAATTGCCTTTTTTAACAACCAAACATTAATTGTTATATTTTTGAGGCCAGATATTAAATACTTAAAAAACTAAAACCATAATTAAGCAAAGATTTAAAACGATTCACTTAAACTAATTAAATATTAACTATATAATAAAAAAAATAATTATTCAAGTTGAGTCTTTAAAATTTGGCTTCAATAGTTATTAATATTTATCCCAAAAAATTTTATAATACATTAAATTATTAAAGTTGAAATATTCATATATATAGTATATTTAGTAAAAGATGCAACTTTACAGACATGAAAAACAATTATGGTTATTGAATTTTTGGAAAAAATAAATATTTCGTAGTTTTTACCTAGTAAAACATTGTCTAAATTGAGATGGGACCACCGTTGTTTAAAAAAATGGAGAAAAAAAAGTTTGTTATCGAGGAATTAGTTATTATATAAAGCTATATCTATATGTAAAATATTTTCCATAATATCCCAAATATTTACTTTATAATAATGTTGACCATTTGAAAAGAAAATTTAAAAAAAATACTGAGAAAATAAATTTAAAAAAAATGTGATAGATTCCATAAGATGACTTGAAAGGATTTGGTGTGTAGGTATTATATGTATCTAACAAATATCTATCACAATATGGAACATAACTATTTCGTAACAAGCGAAAAATTTTATGTAGAAAATTTGGTGCTTCAAATAGTTTTAAAACTTTTAAATATTCTATGAAGCTCATTGGCAGTGCTGAGAGCATTAAATCTATATATATAGTTTAATGATCTTTAAAACTTAAATTTTTTTAAATATCTATTGCTTAAAAGACGTAGTTTAATTAAAGTTATACTCAATTACGTCACTTAAAATAAATAAGTTAACTTTTTCAATTCTAAAGTTAAAGTTTTAACCAAATAAGATAGTTAACGTAACAATTTGAACCATTCTAAAATATTTTTAAAGTTTGTAAAATTTTACATTTCGATTAAATTTTAACCTAAAAAGTCGTAGATATAAACAACTAAATTAAATATTTCCTAGTGCCTGAAATTAGTTAAAAAAATTTAGGCGGCAACATGTTCTGATCAAACACCATGGATTTTATGCGTTTTTGAAATTATTCGCTTTTCAATTTTTCATATTATTATGGTTCCTTATTAGAGATATTTTAGTCAGTTTCACTTAAAAATAATTCCAATACATTAAATTATTAAGCGTATATACGAATACATTTCAAAGTCTATATAGATAATAAATAAAACTCACTATGGATTATATTAATCACTCAAATAGATAAACAACTTTAATTGGTTTTCCAGAAAACTTTTCAAAGAGATTTTGTTAATTTAAAAATACATCACAATTAACTTTTAGCATTTTTTTGTAATAATGCAAAGTATAAAGTGTAAAATAAAAAAAACTGATGTTATCTATATATATTTTTATAAGAAAATCATTTTCGCTAATAAAAAAATCGATGCATATTTCAATATGTATTACTGTAATTAATTAAAAGCACGTAAAATTAGAAGAAAAAATATATTGTATACATTTGTAATTAAATACCTTTAAACATTGTTTTGACAATCACATATTATATGCTTGTAACATATCAATGAAATAAATACTATTGTTAAGTTCAAAAGAATTCAATTAATTGTAGATATTTGTTTTACAATCAGTTTTATACCTAGATTTTATATAACTTATTTTATTTTTATTTTTTAAGTCGTTTTGACATCTATGATCACGACTGTCTTATATACATAAAATTTCTGTAGGTCATAAATACGTCGTAAGTCTTATATCTACAGAGATTCGACGGGGATCGAACTCAGTACCACTGACGCATAGAGTGGAAAGCAACTGCTCTAACCACTGTGCCATTAAGTAGACAAAGAATGAATTATGAACTTCTAAACTTCTAAATAATTACGTTTTTGGTGTTAGGAGGTTGATATATCATAAATTTAGGTACTTAAAGTTGTTTACTTGAGGGAAAGTGTTTAATTTGTTATCTAGGCAAAATCATGAGGTGGCTTGGTTTTTTTCCCTCGTTAGCAGAAAGCCAGGTTAGGACTCTTAGGACTCGTTTACAGCCTTATATGCTTATTGTACTCCTGTTCTGCTCATGTATCCTTGCTGAACAAGGATTCTTGCTTATTCCAGGGTCAGTATTTTGCCTAACAAAATCAGTCCCTGTATTAAGCTTTTTGCGCGATTTGTGCCTGTTTGGGCGTCATATATCCCATACAGGTGTCGCCATTTTGTATTCAAAAATGACATGGGTTGCGTCTTCCTCTCTATCCCCAGACAGCCTGTAGTTAGGGTCCTGTTTAGGTACTCCAATAGTTTGCAGCTGCTTTCTCACTCTACAGTATCCGGTTTCAGTCCCGCTACTGTTCTGATTTGATTCCTTCCCAGCCGTAAAACCTCAGCAGTGAACAAGGGGCAAATGCTCCCCATCATTCTTTTGCTGAGCTTCTGGCTGGAAATTTCTAGCCAGTATTTGTTTTGCTGCTGCCTCAGCCGACTTTTTCTCGCTCTTTTGACAGCAGATTTGATGATCCCTATTCTAGGCTCCGGGTCCACGAGTGGGGTCATCGAACCAGCCCTAAAATCAGCTTCTTCATTGCCTTCAACTCTCTTATGCCCCGGCACCCAACCAAGTTTGACTCGGTTGTGCTTTGCCAGGTCCTCCAGGAGTTGCCGACACTTCAGCATTAACTTAGAGCTGATCGTTGTTTGACGCAGTTAATAATATAGGATAATTTTTCAAGAGAAGCATTTTTGTATTAGGATGGCTTTAGTAAGGAAAGTGGCGGATTTAGGTTTGATGTCGCACTAGGCCCTACCTGATGTGCCGCCCTTTTTCCATATTTAAGTGACTTAAAAAATTATATATCTAGCTAGAACTGTTCATTATCTAATATCATTTTAATATATCTCGTTGTTGGTTTACTTTTATATTGTGTAACTTATAAAGCGAAACTGAAGTATATTGGTAATTTATTGCGTTACAAATAGTTTTCACTAAGAGGAGATTAAAAAAAAAATGTACAAATAAGTGTTCGAAACAATAAGTCAAGATAATATGCTTGGCAATTCCAACTAACAAATATTAACGACTCTACATTGTGTTTGAAACGCAGTGATATTAATATTTATTGAAGTCTGACAAATAACGTATTGTTTCGTTATTGGAAATAGTTACTACGTTATATGAAGCGTTAAAATAAATGAGTAATAATGTAAACCACACAAAGCTTAACAATTTCTTCGTTTTAAGGAGTTTTTTTGGGCAATAGAAGTTTGCTATATTATTTGTTTTATTATAATCTATCGAGTATCTCTTTGGTTCCAATTTCGTGTGTTCATACATTTATTTAAATTCTTCACATCTTTGATTCCTTTAATTTCTTTTAACCAAATAAATGTATGAAATTTTTCAGCATATTTCAGTCTCATTTATTCAAACAAAACCAATCATAGGGGATGAACCACACCCCAAATGGGGAAATAAAAAAATATCTCTTAAAGTCCGGACATAACAAATACCGCCCAGGATCAGGGGCTGATAGAATTTGTCGATCCAATCCCAGGCCGGACATAACAAGGTTATTCAAGTTTAAAATTATTTCTAATACCTATAAGTTAGTCATTTAAATTTAACTGAAAAATGTCTATCAGTACAATACGAATCCAAATATACTTTCAATTTATATTTATAATTTTGAACCTTCAGTATGTTAACGTCCCTAAGTTTTTGCGGCCCCTTAAATTGTGTCGCCCATGGCCCGGCTCTCACAGGCCTAACCGTAAATCCAGCACTGAGGTAAAATATATGACGTAAGTTAAATGATTCATACTAACCAAAATAGTTCTCTTAAAGATTGTTAATAAGGGGAAATTTGTTAAAATAATAATCATTTTGGACGTATCAAAAAATTATCTATTAATTTGATAAAAATATCTTTTTATATATGTACTTACAATGATCGAGTTAATCATTTTCAGTTTTAATATTGAAATTTTCACCTGAAAATGAATATTTTTTGGTTAATATTTGTTTTGATAATACCAATAGCTATTTGCAGTTCTGGTTTATCAGACAACTGCCAAATCATTGATAATTACACATTAATATGCAACAATGTTACTAAAGAGGAAATCAATACTTATCTATCTGAAAATAATGAAATTAAATATTTGGAAATAACAAGTTCTAATATTGGTTTGTTGGATGCGAGTTACATCAATCAGAAGAGTGCTGAAAAACTCATCAAACTGGAATTAAATGGCGATGAAATCAATACAATCACTCCGGGTGCGTTTGAATATTTTCCAAATTTAAATACAATTGAACTGAGCCACAATCAAATGCCAATATTTGAAAGCGACGTTTTAAAAAATCATATCAATTTGGAAACAGTTTTTATTCAAAGCAGTAGAATACAACGATTTGAAACACACAGCTTTTCGAATCTCAGTGCCTTGAGTGTAATTAACCTAGGAGGAAATCCAACACAAATCTTGGAAAATGGGACATTTTCGAATTTACCCAATCTATATATGCTGGAGATATCTGGAATGCCATTAGTCGAATTTCCAACGTTTGCATTTGAAAATGTGGACGTTCAAAATCTAATGGCTCAACGGTGCCAATTTCAACAATTACATCATGGTGTTTTCCAGACATTGACCAGCTTAAATAATTTGGATTTGAGTTTTAATTCAATCAAAAAGTTTCCTGATGAAATTTTTGAGCCACTTTCAAATCTAACAACTTTGACATTAATTTCGAATCGTTTATCGAGTTTCATGCCGGAAAGCTTGAAAATATCGCAATCGCTTTCCACATTGGATTTAACGAGCAACTCTTTGACGAATTTAGATTTAACAAAGTGGAACAGTTTATTTCCCAAGCTATCAATGTTGATTTTAGAAGGGAATCCTTGGCAGTGTGGAAATTTAAGTCGAATGTTAGAGGAAGCTAAAAATTTGAACACGTACATTTGGTGGGGCAATTCGGATTATTCAGGGTCAAATATTAATGGAATTCGTTGCAGTCCTTAAAGATAAATCTTTTCAATGTAATATATCTATAGAATATTAAATTTTCAAATAATAAATTCTTTAAAATTTTTAAAATGTTCATATCTGTTACAACACTTCACAATTCTTTAAATTGCATATTGTGATGATCTTAATAAAATTCACAGTTCTAGTTCCTGTCACAGTCTTGGAAAAACTTGAACTGCATCACTGTTTTATGAATATTTTCACAGTGAAACTACTGATATAGGAAAATATATGGTAAAAATTAAATAAAAGTAGAAAAATAAATAAATAGTTTCAATACTAAAGAAAATACATAAAATTGATTAACTTTTTTTTCAATAAGAAAAGTGTATAACACGAAATAGTCTACTTACTTTTGACAATGAATATAGGTACCTCAATTTCTGTTATATACAGGGTGTACCAGCTAGACCGGCCATTAGAAGTTTCCGGAGAACCTGAAATAATAGAAATTTAAAAATTGGGATTAAAACCTAACTGCATTGGAGCTACCTTCCTAAAATATTTTTAGTTTTCTGGCATTTCCGGTTATACCGGAAGTCGACACTAAAATCGTTATTTCAAATGGCATGCCCTATTTTTCTTTACATAACTCGATTGAGTTAATAATTCTGAGCATCTTTCATAATAACAAGATCTCATCTAATCCTTAAGGTTTTCGAGAAAAAATACTTTTTTTGAAAATTTCGCAGCAAACGGACATCTTCTAAAAGGTCCATAACTCCCACAATAATTTGTGTTGGAAGCTCGACATAGGCTCGTTTGAGAGCTCAAAGATGCTGTTACACTCGAGAATATCAAAAACAATCAAATTTTGTTACTAAGTATCTCCAAGTGCATCGTAAAGTAACACGTGCTTAATTGTGCAAAATTTCAATTTTTTTAAATGGCACTACCTAATTTTATTTGCCTTTTTTAGTTCTTCTTAAAATTCCCCACATTTTCATAATTCATATCCCTATAGCCAAGTGTGAGGATTTTCGAGTTATCGTGGAAAATATGAAAATTCAACGTTACATCTGTAATTTATACTGCGTAGCCGAGCTTTATGCTGTAGTTGGCTATGTCTTCAGGTAGGTTTGTTCTATTATTTCAGGTTCTCCGGAAACTTCTAATGGCCGGTCTAGCTGGTACACCCTGTATAGATACACTTGGTTCTCTTTTTATACAGTAGATACGTTCCACAGGAAAACGCATAAAAATAAATCGCACAAAAAAGACTAGACACACATATAAAATTAAAGGATACGTCCCATAATTTTTTAAAATCGCATAAAACTTAATCAGTGAGTTACAATATACCGAAAATCGCATAAAAAAGGTTTATTAAATTTCAGAAAAATAATTAGTCTTACTATTTTCTTTCTGGAATGTTTATTCATAATTTTATAAAAACGTTAATAATCATAGACAAGTTTATTAAATTTCAGAAAAATATAACCTTAACATATTCCTTCTAAATTTTAGAAAATTTTATAAAAGTTAATCTTTCTTCACTTTTTACTTTCTTTTACTACTATATAGATAGTAAAGGAAGTATTGTAATCGGGTCGAATTTTCGAATTCGAGATTTCACCGGAAGTACATGTTTTGAGGTCCCCTGAGTCCAAAAAAGTGGTTTTTAGAAACATGTCTGTGTGTGTGTCTGTGTGTCTGTGTGTGACAGCCATATCATATCAAAAGCTTTATCCGAATTTCACCAAACTTGGAATCTGGCCTCCATATTATACCTAGTTGTGCCGCGAAGCTTTTGGTTGAAATCGGTTAACCGAAAGCTCTACTTTACTCTTGGCGTTTTTGAGCTTTTTCAATTTTTTTCGAAAATGGCTCCAACGATTTTCTTTAAACTTTCTATAGTTTTTAGACTCATTAGTGGCTACAACTTTTATTTGAAACTTTTTCCTGGAAAAATTCGAATAAGGGCGGTTCTGGGGTGAAGGTCGGGAATTCGTGTATATACATATAGCCCTATAGGTTGTATGCATATAGTACTGTTTATATGTATTGTTACAAAGTGCTTATATTTCTATTAACTAACAGCGAGTATTTTCATAAATGAAAGTAAAAGAAAGTAGTGTGACGCCTCGCACCAGATATTTTTCTTTAGAATAATTATTGTCGCTATATATGAGAGAGTTCGGCATAATTTGCAAACTGGTTTGAAATCACTTTCATCACTAGAAGAGATAGTCAGTATATCAGATCTATGTCCTGAAGATAATGATTCTTCACAAGTAAAATTAGTCTCAACAAAATTTTCCGAAGTTCTTACCCTTTTAACATGTCAAAATGGTCTAAAATAGTTATTTTAAAAAATGCTTCTTGAATTAAAAACCGCATAACTTCAAAACTGCATAAAAGTAGTACCTACGCATAAAAAGAAGACCGAGTGTATTAAGCAGTCAGATCAGGGTTTTGGATTTGTTTTTAATATTTTTCTCAACAACCGTTGAGGCAATATTATGTAAATTTTGCAAAATTGTTTTCTGTAGTTTTACTTGAATGTTAGAAACACAAAGTTTTTAAGAAATTTCTATCATGCTTTTAAGAGATTTTCTCTAATTAGGGGAAGCTTGAAACCTATAAAGTCAATGATAAATAATTATTGTTGATGTGACTTTAAACCCCGAATTACGAGTCCGATTTAAAGAAAGATATAATAAGACACTCATGGAGCTATTAAACTCAATTTTTCAGCATTTTATTAGTTTTTGAGCTTTTTTCAAAATCTAAAACTCGCATTTGAGTTTTGATCCGGTCAGAGTCTGCGCGATGATCAAGAAGATTAATAATAACCGTTGGCTTAAAAAACAGTCGAATATCAGATCGTTAATTTTAACTTTTACATTTGTGTAGCTTGTCCTGGTCTATCCCAATTTTTTCAGACTTAAGTCGTGAATATTATTGTTTTGCAGTGTAACAGAAACCTGGTTAATTGTTTGGAATAAAAAACATCCAACATATTTTGACATTTAAATAGTGTACTAAAGTCAGTTGATTATGGAGAAGGTGAGAACAGTGCTGGAAAATGTTGGTTTTATGGGTTTTGTAGGTTTTATTGAGGATTTTCTTGCTGTAAAAATTGGTACGCCTTGAATTTAACATGTTAATTTAGCTATTCAATTCAATTATCAATATATTTAGGTCTATTTGGGGGAAAATAGTAATTTGGAAAATAGTAGATAAATACCAAAAAATGAAAAGTATATTTTAAAATATAGCCATAAAAATAAAATAAAATAACCCTATTTGCTTTTTATAAGTTAATCAAAAAAGTGTAATATTAAATTCGAAGCCAACATCATTTAAGGATAAAGCGGTCGTCAGAAATTTGAAAAGGGTGTTCGAGGAATATTCTTAATGCGTATTAAAGACCGAATGACGACAACCTGCTAATTGCATTTAACTCGATTCCCCATTTCTTCCCCATACTCCAACTGAAAATAAAATATGGGATTGTTTAACCAATATTCTCAATTGACGTCAATTTCAACTGCACATTAAAACATAAATCACCAAAAGAAAAAAATTGGAAGTTGGATATTTATTATATAACTCCTTATTTAAATCAAATAATTCAAGTAGTAAAAGAACAAAGCTACAAATAATATGATTAATGCGTCAATAGTAATTAATTGACGCATTTCTTTGACGTAGAAAACTCAATAACTATAACGAAAAATTATACTATCTATATATTGTCTTCTCGTTTATTTGCGTTGTACTTAATATTGTAAGGATTTTTATTTATTTGCTTTCTAAATCGTTAAGCTACAAAAAATTGCATTATTGTTCATATACTACTCCCCAAAAATTCATTAAATATTTTAATAACATATGATTTTTTAACATTATATTATAACATTACATTTGCTCAAATGAGAATTTTAAATCGTAGACAAAATATACTTATAGGTCTTAGGGTGTAAAAATTTGTTTAATTGAAGATAATAGACTTTGTAAAAACGTTTCAACCCTTAAAAAAAACGAATAAATAAACAACAAAATTAGCGGTTCTTTATATTTACATGTAAAAAATTGCAAAAGTCGAATTTAAGAAAGTTGATAATTTAGGAGTAAGAAACATAAAATACAAAATTACATCTGTGATTTGTGTGAAACATAGTCAACAATCATTAAAAATTGTATTATATGTATCATTACCCAATTTAGTTTCTATTTCCCCCGTAGATTGATTTCAATTACCCCACACACTATGGGGTTAATAGGAATGGCAATTTTTTATATTAATTTTTAAAAGTTTTTATTTCCGATTTGCAAAGTAGATTAGTTATGTTTATGTTATAACAAAAGTTCATAATATTTATTATTTTGTTTTATTAACTAACAATAAGGTAATTTTATGTTCAGTGTTCTCAAATACCCAATTTTCCCCTACGATTTAAAAATATTGCGTTATCTTCTGCATTTCTCGTTTTGTATGTCAAAGGTAGTTAAAAATTTTATCGCGAATCTTACAATAAATGTTTAATTTATCAATTTCACGTGATGTTTGATTGATTTTTATAAATCTGTATAAATAATGAAACAACTTTGATTGCTTAATAAGTACCACATAAGGACAGTTTTTTTCTGCTGAAAAAGTCTAGGATTTATTTACAATATTGGAAATACCAAAACAAGTTTTCACCATTTCTGATACAATTTTTATTTTTATAAGAAATTCAATAAATACTATATACTATTGGATTTTCCTCGCTAAGTACAAGTTGTTGCAACAACATGCTGTTATCAATCGGTGCTCTTTACAAGTATTAGCATGCAAGAAACTACAATCAGCGAAACGGCATTGATAAGGCAGTGAGTTTTCTGAAACATTAAAAAACAACATTAAACGCCTTTCTACTAATCAATAAATAAAGGAAAACGAGGAAATTAATTTTTTTTTCAATTTCCGTATCCCCATTGGAAAAAATTTAGTATAAAATTTTTTAAAAAGTCAATTTTTGAGTTAAAAATGATAGGGTAAGGTTATATAAGTCCAGTTAATTAAAATGAAACAAAAGTTTCAGCGGTATCTGAATCTTTTTTTAATTAAATTTTAATTAAAACTTATAAAAATGGATAATCTTTTAAACAAATCGGTATTCCAGCGTTTTAAAAAATTTTTTTTCGGTACCATTAGGGCGCTTAGTTGCCACCTACGTATCACCTGTAGCCGAAGTCGTACTTAAACTCTACAAAATCCTTAACGAAACGAGATTACATTAAGAAATAAAAACTCAGTTTAAATCAACTTATATTCTATTTTTTTTTTTTGGAGTCATCAGTCTCAAGTTTATGTACCATAATCACCAAGTTAATTATAAATAGAAAATTAAATTATAAATTTTTAAGAAAGAACATTTATGGACATTTATCCCTAGTAGTAAATTATAAAAATTAGTGAGCCTGGATATCATAAATATATTTCTGTCTTCCTCGTGGTCTTCTTTACATAGTTGGTATAACCATGATCCCGGTACGAATAAAACATTTGCTACTGATACGACTTAATCAATGACGTCTTCAACGTTTCAAATCAAAATCCTGGGATAATTTTGTTATGTGTTTAATGTTAGCATAGGTACATTTTAGTATAGAAGTAAAATATTAACACTTAATAAGATTGGTAACTTTATCATTACTTAATCATAATTTATACACATACCATAAGGATCGTTACAGCAACAGGCATCATGTAGTAATTTGTCAGTACAGTAGCTATACACAGAAGAATCGCACAATGGACAACGTTTTCTTGGATTTAATAAGCCCGTGACAGCTTGTAGTAGTCCATTTCTAGGATCATCATTTTCTCCGACAGCTTTCGATATTTCAGCGCCTTGCACTGAAAACCATTCATTATATTGAATCGAACAAGTAGCTATTCGTAAGGAGTCGTTGATTTTAAATGCATGTCACGATGTCTTGAATGATAACAATAAAATAAACACCCGACACTTAAAGAAGTGAAAAACCGACACTTGATATAAAACCATAAAGGCATTGGCCCCGGGATTATTTCACGTTTAATCACTGATAATCAGTTTAAATACGAAACGAAAAGGTTAGTGAACTTGAAAAATAATATTTTATTGTATTCAATTTAGAGTTGGTAGAAAATATTAAGCAATACTATGAAGTTAAGGTAAAAATTTAAAAAAAATATTAAAAATTATGACTTACCGTTATCAGTAAATTGCAAAACACAGATAAAACTTAAAACCAGAATTGAGACATTCATTATATATAGCTTTTGATTTTTTGAATGGAACCGTCAATGTTTATATGTTGCCGATACCAACAAATCTTGAAAAATACTTCGATACCTATATAAAATCTGGGTCTGCCAGAACTAACAGTTCTTTGCTTCCTACGTATAACAAGTCAAGTGTCATTTATAATAATTATGCTAATATCGGTGGCCCCAAACACGGATGAAACATGGTAAAGGTACAACTTGTGTATTTCGGATCTGTTTTCTCTCGAAGCATTTTCTTGCGACTTAAAAATCCGTAGGTATTAACCTCGTTTTGACATTTTTCTTCAATCCAGCTGACTCTCGAGAAAATTTCAAAAATTAGAAAACTTTGAATTGTACCCAAATTTGTTATATGTATTGTTGAACGAACGAGTTGTCACGCAAATTTGCGTGATTGGTCGCATTTAAATTTTGAAATAATTTTTTTTTTTATGATTCCAATTTAAACTTAAACATATTTAAATTGCGATTTTAATTTTTTAATCGATAAAATAAACAATGATAATTTTTAATAAAAAAACAAAACTTTCTCTTTAATAAACTAATAAAATATTCTTTAAGATATAATTTGTGTTATGTAAATACGTAACAAATAATTTTTCAATATTGGTAATGTGAATATAATGTTGTGCCTTTGGCTGTGTGACTTTGGCAAAATTAATTTTCATACTTTGACTTAGATTTAGAATGAAAATATCGATAATATGAGCGTTACACTCATCGCAGTGATCGATAGGTGGTTGCAAGATCCAATTGATAGACTTTTCCCTGAAAATATATAAAAATAAGTTATGAAGTTCTTTAAATTATCTTAAAACGATATAAAGTCGCTGCCCCTGACAAATTCCATATGTGATTTTTGTGAGGTTTTGAGAAACAGCAAAATTTTTTACATACTTATATACCTATATAAACATATATATCTAACAAAAATGATTTTATAAACTCGCTTTCAAATCGAAAATCACAAAAAGGATTGCATCAACAGAAAAAGGATAAAACGGAAATTCTTTTAAATAAATAAAAATAAAATTGAAAAAATGCACATATGGAACTTGTCAGGTGCAGCGACGATAATTTTTGAATAATTACAAGAAACATTGGATTTTGAAGTTTATTTCTTAATATTTATGTATAGAGTGCGGTACCTATAAAAATTTTATGGGTAATGAAATCGGGTTTTATGCTCGAAGTTATATATAGTTAGCACATAATTTTAAACAATTTGATCCTAAGCCTTGGTTAGTTTGCTTGGTCACTTACTAGTCATAATTGGTCGGGTTGTTTAAGTATTTGGTAAGACTTTTTTTAGAGTTTTCGAAACGGTTTTAGGTTTTTTAAAAATATATATTTGTAGTTAGCAACTCATCTAAAACAAATCAATATGAAACCTGGCTAGATTAATTGGTTACTATTTGGTCAAAATCAGTCAGGTGTTTTCATTAATTAATCTAATTTTGTTTAGAATTCATAAGGGATTTACGAAAATTTCAAGATCATATATGTACATACAGCCATATGCCATGTTTCATACGTAATATATATGGGGATCTGGAATAATTCATTTGAAATTAAATGAACTTCTTCCTCATCTTTCAAATGGTGTTCTAAACGATCGTGAAGCATTTTGAAATTTTAAATTGTAAAAGGGACTTGCAAATCAAAAAAGTTAGAAACAGTTCTAATGAATTCTCTTTGTCAATAATAACGGGGCTATTCAGGAATCAATCCATATACAATGTATGTAGTTGTAAGCTTTTTATACTAGGTACATATTAATTTAGATCAATTCTATCCTGAAAATTTAGATTTCAGTAAATTTAGGTGTACATTACTCCTTTAAATAAATCAATATTTACTCTTACTAGACTAGAAGTACAAAAGTTTGGATGGGTGGATATTTAATGACTCAATCACACCAGGATAGCTGAAGGAATCTAGATGAAATTTGGCTCAAAGATAGATTGTAGTCTGCAATGTCCATAAAATATACTCCTATATTGTATCTTGGAAAAAGTATTATCCTGAAAGAACACGATGCCGATTGTAAATTCATGAAGAGATTTCATGCAATAATATTTAGTATACAAGTAGGAATACAAGTAGGAGTATTTATGGGGAAATAGAAAAAGTAATTTTTGTCCTGAAAAATGAACGGTTTCTGTAGGACAGCTTTTAAACGAATCGAGGGATCCAAGGATCAAGGAATCAGCAGGGACCAAGCAATTAATTAACATGACTTTTATGTAGGGTTAATTTCTATCTTATAGATTGATTACTTTTTATTTGGGAAAAATATTACTTCTTACAGGGTAGCTAAAAGAAACACATATAATTGAGCTGGTGAGAATTGAATGGTGTCAAATTTTCCTCAATTTGAGATGTTTAAGGGCTTATTAGATTAACTGTAGAAAAATCCCTACAAACTGAAAAAAAAAACACTAAATGGACTAATGACTTACCTAATGACACTAGTCTTAAATTTAACAGAATGATGCATTGTAATAATAAATATTGACTTAACTTAAATTTTAATGTACCTTTTATTTTTTTGACTTACACCCTTCTGATTCTCACCAGTTTATTATTGTTTCTTACAAAGAAGTAAATTACCAACGTGAAATTGAATTTAGAAAAATCTTAACTGTTGAAAAGTGTATATAATGTTACTATTTCCAATAATGTATGGTTCCTGAAGGATAGTACAAAAATTTTTTATATAATTTTAATGGGAACGCAAGTTTTATCTGTCAACTTTAGCAAAGCGGGAGAGAATTTAGTAGTGTTAAAAGATGAGTATTATTTTAAAGTCGAAAACTGGGAGGAAAAAGTGACATACCGTGTGGTCACACTTTTCGATGTTGAGAAATATTAAGAATAATGTAAAATTATATTTTTTTCACTAAAATTTCGGTTTTTTAATAAAAACCCTTTTTTTCATTTAAAATTATTTCAAAATTGATGATTTAAGCTGAGGGCAACTCATGGTAACCCACGATGCAAAATTCGACCAAACACTAAAATGTATAAATAAATTTTGTACATAAAAATCAATCTATGCATTACACGAGATACGTTTATTTTTGTTTTTTGTGTATATGCTAAGAAAATCGTTTTTAAGAAGTAAATTCCATTTATGTATTGGAGCTGACATGCACTATTTTTTTGAACTTGATGAGGAAAATTTAATGGAAAACCTTCTTACATTTAAGAGCCACATGTTGGTCGCAGCAACAAGCTCTAAGCCGAGCGTACTCTCCACAGTCTCTTGCAATTGGCTTGCATAGTTTTTCACCGATGTAACAGGTGTGTGGTACGTGCGGGAATGTTTCTGGAATAATAAAAAACCACACACAAATAATTTTTTGTCCTTCAACTGTGATGTAAATGATTTGATTGTGAATCACGATAGATTCACATGAATGCATTTTTAGAAAACTTATTAAATTGAATAATATTTCATGCGTGTCTCTAATGCTTAAATCAATTAGCGTGCATTGTTCAAATAAACTTGCATGTGCTCAGAAAATGACAATGCAACAAAAAAGTATATGTAATGAATACTCAGATAAATATTAAGTATACTTACTGCTCGTATTACCTTGTGCTTAATTTCACGTTTCAATACTTTTAAACAAACATATTAAAATGGGAGTAGTTCTTAATAGGAGAGACGATATTTGTTTTATTAATATCCGATAATTATGATTGATATTTTTTTATGCAATATATATTTTTGTCTGGTTCTCTTCTGTCGTAAATTTTTCTACGTAATGTTTTTTTACTAATATTGTTTTATCAAAACTAAATATTCAAATGACTTTTTATATTTGTAAAAATATTAAATCTAATTGCTATTTAATTTGGCTCTATTTTTGATACACCAGAATATTTTTTTTAGTTAAGTTGCCTAAGTTTATCTAAATAGTTCATCGTTTATTTGATTACGTATAGGCAACTAAAGTTACATATGAGAATAAGTGTATTTTAATTAATTGTAAGTATGTAATAAGTTTAACACTGTTTATTTCAATGGTAATTAGGAAGATTTTTGAAAATAATTTTCACAATAATTACTTATTGTTTGATAGATCTATGAAATCACTCTAATTTCTTCATTTTTTTTTTAAATAAACGATCTACAAAATTATCTCCGTTGCAATCTTAAATTCCTTTGGCATATCTAAGGTACCAACAATAAAGGCGGCTCTATAAAATGGTTCCTAAAAATCATATTAATTTTTCTATTGGATATGGAATTCAAAAATTGATTTCCATAACGACTATTTGATACCTAAAAAGATATTCAAGGTTAATTTTTACATTGTGATTGTTTTCAAAACTTGTTGATCGAAATTTTGTTAATTTTATATCTACCACATAAGTAGCCTGTGAAAGAAAAAAAATACTACAAATTTTACATATACCTGCGCAGGTCCATTTGATTTACAAATTTTAATTAGACGTGGCAAAAGCTCTCAGAAGAGAAAATATTTTCCGAACTTGTTCACAAATACTATTATATCGATTACTTAATGTCACAAAATGCTTATTCATTACAGCCTATATCCTTCTGCGATTATTCCTTTCTTAATTAGTAAAAACCGTATAAAAACCCATACAGTGGTATCTGAGATTAACCCGTACAACACACACACACTTAGCACGACGGTAGATTTAAAAATACAATATTTAAATTCTATTATATCATGACTCTCTACACATAGAAAACTCAGTAAATTTTATCTTCTGCTAATTTTAGAAAAATCTAGACAAAAACTGAAATTGAGCCGAATGAAGTTCTAAGAGATTTAGCGGCTATGCCACTATAATATGTAGAATAAAATGTTTTATTAATTGACTTTCTATGACCGTACACAACTTATATTTTAGAGAGGGACAAACCCTTAAAATGTATTTTGTGAATGCAACAAATTGGAAACTCTTAATTGGTTCTTTTCACTGTCAAACACGGTACTTCTCATCGTTTGTGAAAATTTTCAACTAGGAACTCATAAATTTTATTCCATTTACAATTTCATACATATTACAGTGTTTAAGGATAGAAAAATAATTAATTAAGCAATTAATTAAACTGGTGTAGTCACGATCTAAAAGGGGAAGTGTAACTCCCCCCCCCCTTTCAGTTTACCTTTTTGTACTTCTACCGTATATTGTCTTCTATAAGATATTTGTTGAAATGTTGGAGAACTTGTTAGAAGTTGTTTTTGAGGATGTAAATTTAGATGCTGTAATTCAGTTTACCTTTCAATGTTTAAATCTATAATGTGGGTACTAAGCCCTAAGGTATAAAAATATTCATATACTAATCGGGTTATCTGATCAATCTGAAAATTTGGTAGTCCTATTTTCAGGCTTATAAAAAACCACAAATTAAATTTAGATGTGTACCTATTGGTTAAGAAAATATCTAGACGGGGATTCAATATCTAATTTTTGAAATGTAAAAATAACAAAATCTCAACTTCATTATCTTATATGTAAAAATTTTCATATTTGGTTATGCTGATCATTGAGATTATTATGAATTAGTAATGAACCAAAATTTTCTTGTAAAAATTAACATTAACTTACTCCATAAGTCATTTACCGTGTAATCGATTTGCTCACAAAACTAAAACTATTTGAGTAATTTTGTCAACTCATTTATAATTGATACAATCGTCTATGGATTTCGCTTGAAGTCAAATACTCTAAATAATAACGACGAAAGTGTCTCAACTTGCACTTTTAAGTGGAATCGTCATCAGACATTAACCGATTATTTATTTAAAAAATCAATTTCTTGATAAATTCTTCATTGCTTTTATTAGTGTGCATTTTTTCAAAGCTATTTTTTTAATATCTTTTGTGACCTAGGCAGGTGTTAATCGTTGTCATCGTCTGCTTTGAATATTAAATAACTATTTATGTCTAATTTATAAGTGGCATTGTTGTATTGAATTTGAACTTCTACGTTTCAAAATACACGTCCAAGTGGACAATTGGGAAACATTTTACGTTTATTCCTTTTTAATAATTAGTCAATAACTCACTTAAATCGTACAGACTGTAGTTAATGAATTCTAATGATTCTAAATTTGTTTGTTCATAATAATCACGCTATTCATTTAATTTTCTTTTTTAGTAAATTATTTTTCTTTTTTAAATTTTCAACTGTTTGATTTATGTACATAATATTATGTAAGTACATTTTTCATTGCAAAGAAACATAAAGTAAGTGAAGTATATTTTAACTCCCACATATCAGAATTAAATAAATCTTTTGAGCCTTATAAAGTGTTTGGGTTCACGTTTTAATTACTTAATATATAAGTAGAAAATTATTAAAATTAAAACTAGTGTAAAAATTAACCTTAGAACTTTTAAATATGTAAATGCTTTTTGAAATATTAATATGCAGAGTAATTACATAGTTCGTAACGCAATCAAGATAATGAAATTCTCGTTATCTTACCCTGGAATCTTCTGTCGCAACAACAATGATCGTTCATTAGGGAAACTCCGGAGCAATAATTGATTTCTTGGCGCGTACAAGGTTGGCATCCAGCTGGTGTTTCTACTAAAATTATATTGATTTAGTCCAGAAAATTTTCGATATTTCAACAGTGCTGTCCAAATATTGATTTGCCATACAGTTTTCCCATACTTCATCTGTTTGTGCTCATGGAAATTTATAATCAATTTTCACCCCTTCTCGATACTCGATCGAGCTGAAATTTTGCACACGAACGAGAATGACAATATATGAAACAATTTTTAGACTCGCTAATTAATTAATTATTAACTTAAAGTACCTAATGGTTGTCAAAAGATGACTCTAGTCTCATAACGAAGTAATTTTATTTGAAATTAAATACTTCTTAAGCGATTACAGATAAGTTAAGATTAAAAAATAAAAATATTTCTTTTATGTTTACTGGTTTTTAGTTATTTAAGGTTGTATCAACTACTATATGGATATAAGCAACCGATGAATTTGAAAACCCAAGAAAAATTTATGGGCTTCCTTTATGATTCGACTTCAAGATCTGTGATACCATTCTTTTATTTAATTTACTAAAAATAATAAAACTTTTATCTTACGTGGAAAATATAACATGCGTGCTAAAAGATATAAATTTCAGAGTTTTGTTGTTGATGGGGAGGGTTAATGATTGGGAAGTGTCCACGATCTATTTTACGAGTGAGACAGAAAGTTTTGATCAAAATCGAATTTTATTTTTAGTAGCTTCATTTAAATATAAACGTAGTTTTAAGATATGACTGTATTTTCAAACGACTACTATAAGTACGTGAAGGGCGTAGACTTAGTTAAAATTGGTCGTAAACTATATTTAAATGTGATTGTAACTTAATCATAATTCCAAATGTTTCTTATGATTAATTTTTACTGATTAAAATTACTGATCAGAATATCAGTTCAAAGTTCAATTCGAACAAACTTGATATTTGTTTGATTATGTAAAACCACTTTAAATATGCAGTTAAAATTTTCAAAAAATCTTTTATTTTAAATTTCAGTTTCATAATGTGCATCAGTGCACATCTATGTTAAAGAAGATACATATAGTAACTTTCTTGTGAATCTGGCGAATATTCTCGTTACTACAGGAAATTGAAAAAAAAAACTTTTTCTTTACTTTACGAGATTAACAAGGCATTTGAAAAGCGTTTTTCTTAAAAATGGATATTAGAAAATAACTGAATCGATCAGTCCCAAATTTCAACACAAGCTTTTTTACAGTTACAGTTAAAAGCTACCATAATATGTATACAAATTTTTACTTTGAAAAATCAACGTTGTAAAAGAACGAACAATTTTTTTTGAACCTCTTGATTGAATATGACACCTTCAGGATTAGAACTATAATACTAACATCTAAGTGCTATCGCAATTATTTGCAAATATGTACACCATATGTCTACACCAAAATGTTCCTATCGTATAATATAATTTTTAAAAATATTTTTGAAAGTAAAATTTTTTACGACTATAAATAATTAATTGATCATAATCTATAAGGATTTACTATTTTACTTAACTTTTAAGCTACTGAAATTAATCTTCAAGTTACTTGACTTAAATTGGGATTAAAATCAAGTCAAAAGTTAGTATTTATACACCAAATGAAGTGAAGCATTGAATTTAAAAGTTAATTCATTTTAAAATTTAAATGTTAAATTTAACTCATTGCAGAAAATGTTGAGTTACTTGACTTGATGAATTCCTAATTATATAACAGTTTAGTCTAGGGATTCACCAAGTCAAGTTGCTGGACCTTTTTTGAAATGAAATTCAAAGAGATTTTCCTTAGAATTTTGACTTGTAAATGAAATAACTTGCGTAGGCGCACACGTAAAGGATGTTTAAAGGATCTATCCCCCTATCTAGATATATCAGCTTGAACCAGTGATCTGGACTGCTTTAATGCCTTAATGCACACAAATGTAAAAATTTGAACTGTCGCTTTTCTGGTATGCCTGATGGCCAGTTCTCTTAGTTGATCTAAGGTGACAGATATAAGTGAGACAGATATTTTTTAGCCCTATGAAATCCTGATAAAAGTTTTGCAAGGTGTATCGCAAGGTTAATAGAACTAACTGAAATATCCCACCCTTTAGAGGAATGGTCTTGTCAAGAGGCCTAATTTTTCATATACCCACCACTCCCGCACCACTAACTAACTGGCCAGGATAGGGGATTGAACGGTGCTGGACCAAATCTTTCAAAAAACCTCCGCATATGTGCTTGCCTAATGCTTGACTTGAGTTTGACTCAATTCCGAGTAAAATTTAAGAGCTTGAAAATCAGGTCAAGTAGTGAATCCTTAGAGTAATTCAAAAAAATCAAACTTGATCACTTCATATCTAAATCAATAATTTGAACAGCACTGCTCAAAAAAGCACATACATTCATTCGGATTAATGGCTCGAGCAGCATTTTTTGCGTCACTCGACGAAACTTCGTGTTCCACATTGAAAATTTCAATGTGCGGATATTCGCTATAGTCTTTATCGTGGTGCAGACAATCGTCGGTGTTAGGCGCACTCATCACAAAATTAAACGGTAACAGCACCACCAAAAGAAATTTTAGCAAAGACACTTGCCGACTGTTGGCCATGGATATAATAATTTCACATGCTCTCAAAAAATTTTATTTACACCAGCACTAGAATCAAACGAATTAACACGATATAGTTTACGTTTTATTTAATTTAGATTACACAACTATTTTTTATTATAATCATAAACATTTTATTACTTTTTTTCTATTTTGAGTAAAACTGGAAAAATATCACGATATTATTTGACCGAATAATATTATTATAAGAAAATAATTTTGAAAATTTAATTTTACTTTTGAAATTAACAACTTAAATCACGTTTTGGTTGATATCAAAACAATCAGCAAGATCTCATCAAAACACCGTCGAAAAATGAAATTAATATTTATATATAATTTATCGTTGGTATGGTATATATTACGATAAAAGATAGTTGTGATAATGCAAATGTACCTTTAAGCAAAGTGTGGCCAGGAAAAAGTCTTTACAAAATTATTATAAAAAGAAAGAATATGATATCAGGTGGGAGAGAATAGCGCTGATTTATTAGTGGGGGATTATAAACAATGATCGTGTAGAATATAATTTTCTAGAAATGATTCATAAATAAAGATGGGTGCATTGATTGGAAATCAAATTACTTATTTATTTATTTATTACGACATAAATTATCCATTTAGAATAGTGATGCATGACGGATATGACGATTAACAAACGGAAACAATAAACCACCAAATCGTTAACCGTTTGTTAATTATAATTTTTTTTAAATAAGCCAATTGAAATTAAACGTTCTTGTTTATAAAAAGAAAAATTGTCTGTATGAAAATTATGTGTTTCGTAAGTCCAAATTGATAAGAACAATCAACATATACATTTTTTGAGTTATTCTAATCGTGCGAATTTTGATAGTGGAAAACGTTTAATACGAAACGTTTAAGTTGAAATTCAGTTAACATGAAGTAACACTATATTATGGTTTTAGTTAAATCCTTTAACTTGATTTGATACATTTTTTTTCTTTGTAAAAAGAAGGAAAATTATTAGATGAACAAAATCCAATTTTGTTTTCTGAAATTGAAATAACGGTCCTTTCTTATATTACAAGGTAGATTTCCGCTAATACTTGAACCCTTAATTACAATTATGTTAAATGAAAATCTTTTTCTCGGAAATATAACTAGGGAGGATGAGATTTTTGTGTTAATCTAGATTTTAATATATAATACATATAAAGATAACTGAGGGACTAATTTATCATTCAGAGGGAGACTCAGAAAATATTTATTCTAGGGGCTAGGTCGTCTTGACATGAACATGAAATTACCAAACATTTTAATATAAATGTTTGAATCGATTACTTTTAAAGAGTAGTACTTATCTTAAAAATTAAGTGAAGCAATGAGATGGGGTTTTTTAAAACTTCAAGCAGAAATTAGTTGAAAAAAGGGGATGGGAAGGAAAAAGCAGCCCCCTACAACTCAATGTTACAAAAAGGTGACCATTTTGACTGCATTTGTAGAATATTAGTTGAAAACGAGTTAAACGAAGACCACAAAGACTGACGAAGACTTTTATGGAGGTTGGAGGCTAGAAATAATTTTTTTACGTCATTTTTTTTAACGTCAGGCAAAATATTTTTATTGTTTAAATTAATATTGTTATTATATAAGAATAATTATGATAAGTATTTTTATAAATTAAGTATAATAACTCTGATAAGTGATCATAAGTTTAAGTGACAGGGGGCTGTTTAAGACGTATGACTAGTATAACAACACAAATAATTTACAGCTGTTTTCAACAGCTACCAGAGCCACCCAAAGGGTCCAAAGGTACTACGATTTGCATAAAAATAGGTCACAATTTTTAGCCTTTATCGTATTTAAGTGACAGAGGGCTGGGAAAAAGCGACCCATGCCATTTTTGACTGCAAAGCCCTCACAAAGTGGCGACACTTGTATGGTACAAATGACGCCCTTGCAGGCACAAATCGCGCAAAAAGCTTAGTACCGGGACTGCTTCTGCTAGGTAGAATGCTGAACCTAGGATAAGCAAGAATCCTTGTACAACAGGGATACATGAGCAGAACAGGAGTACAATAAGCCTAAGGTTGCAGTGCGGGGGGAACGAGCCTAACCTGGTTTTCTGCAAACGAGGAAAAAGAAGAGCACAATATTATTTTAAGGTCTTGACCTTACATGAAGATAATAATGCTCAACTTTTCCACAAGAATTTTTTCTTTTTGATGAATGACATTTAAGTTCTATCGAAGACGATGATGGTAGATGATGACTGCATGTTTATGCAATGACTGCATATTTTAACAAATACAAATTTTCGAAAAATATAAAATTAAGTAAATTTTAATATCTTTGAAAATATGCTATTAATTTTATTTTGATTAAGATGAAATTCATTTAATATGACAGAATATGTCAACTCTTTCAATTTCCTCATTCCAGTTCTTTTCAAATAACATCTCAGAAGATTCTTGTAACTATACCTACATTTTTAATGGAAGTAAAAATTTCTTGAAAACTATTTTTAAATATTCCAAAAGATTTAAAAATCGGACTGTATAAAAGAGAAGCTATGTCATTTAATACCATCCATCTTAGAATGCGAATCAACTTACAAGTTACGGTTAGTTGATAAATGGCCCACAATTGCATTCTTTGGACCAGAAAATTTCCTTGCCTTTTTATTATTCAAGTTTTTGTCTGATATATTATGTATTATGAACAGAGAATGAGTTAATTTTTAATTGAAACACGTAACTATTATGAAAGTTACACTGAATAAAAAGTGATAAACATTTTCTATCGTTAATCACTATAATAACTCGGTAATTGCTATTTATTTTTATTTAAAATTGAACAATGTAAAGGGTTTTTTTTTTTTGATGTGCGGTGGCTAGAAAAATACAAGGGAGTGCAGCGTAACATTATTGTGTAACCGCAAACGGTGACGTGATTTTCATTTACAATGCCATGGCTAGTCACTCGTATCATGCAACAATGGTATCTAGGTTTCATAATAAACATGGGCTACATGAAAAAAATACTCTAAAAAGTTTTTAAGCTTTCATAACTTAGTTTTTTAACTACCGTTACTTCTTTAACGTTAAAAATTATCAAATAAGATTTTTATTGATTTTTCCACGAAAGAAATGCCTCTACTTAATAATAGATGGCGATTCATGAGTGAGTTCGAGGAAAGTACGATTTGATCAAAAGCTACAGCTAACAGTAAGTTTATAAAATATTTACTTGGTAAAAACTAAATGTTTAAGTATCTTTTTACTCATGAAAGAAATAAGAAATCAAGTTAGAAATAAAATAATTAGTGGATTAGAAATAAGAAAAAAGAGCTAGAATAAATTTCTTTTTGTTCAATTATGGTATTAAAAATGTTGTAATTAAGTAATTGTTAAAAGCTTTATTAAATTTTTGTTAAATTTCAAAGTCCTTCTTTGTTTTGATTCTACTATCCTACCTATAGTTATACTGAAATGTCCTAATATATAACGGGAAACATTTTTTTCTTGAGAATTTATAAATGCTTGCATTTTTTTCTATTCAAGTTTAAGTATTAATTAATAATTCATAATTTTTGGTAACTAGAGGACAATAAAAACTTGCATGAGCTTATATCAAAGTTTTCAACAGTAAGAGCTTAAGTAATTGTCTTTATTGGTAGAGATTTACTACTTGACGTGTTTTCAAACTACTTGACTAAATTTTACTTAAAATCTAGCCAAATTCAAATCAAATTATACTTTTTAAATTTTAAGTCAATTCAACCCATAATATGGATATTATTTAATTGCAAAAGTTATATGTAAAACCCAATTCATTGCACAAAATGTCAAGCTACTTGGCTTGATGAATCACTATTTATAGGCTAGATAAGTAAAATAATAGCCTCGAAATAAAAGATTATAAAAAGACTTATAAAAATTAATGTTTTAATATTTTATAAGTTGACTAAACGCTCGATAAGAGTCTTTGCAGCTCAAAGCTCACAAAAATCGAACTTTTATAAATATCTAAATTCCTCGTTTTCTTGACTTTTATTGGTGTTTTGAGCTTCTAGAAATGTTGTAGAGTATAAAATTATCTACAACGTTTTTCATCAAATGTCAATAATTTCATCTCGTAAAAATGTTTGTGAGTTCAAATTTCTACTTTGATTTTTTATACAATCATTATTGTTAAAGTAGTTGGTGGCCAAAGTTAAAAAATAATTTTTGTTTTGATTGAAATAGTTTCGTGACAAATCATTGCTGTATAGATTTCTTAAAAGAATTTTAATGTGAAATTACAAGAAAATAAAAATAAAGTCAAAAATCTTTTTGTAAACACAAATATATTTGGAAAAAAATGTTTTGTAACTCTTCTTACGATTACTTAAAAACCTCAACTGATTATTAATTTTGTTCTCCAGATTGAAAAACACGATATTTAAAACTTCTTTTTTGTATTTCTTTCTGCGATTATTTTCTTCCAAGTTAAAGTTCTTTAAAAGTTCCGTAAACATTTGGAGCGTTTCTTCAATTTCCCTTAATTTTTGCTAGATGTTCGTTGTAAAACGTGTTAGTCACAGGAAGTATAAATAAATAAATTAAATTAATTTGGTATGAATAAATTAAACTGTCAACATTTCAATTTTTTTGATGATGTTTTAAAGTGCCTTCGGGCAAATAAATTTCAAAATATAAAAAATATAGCAGATAAAAACATTAATGAGTTTTATCAAGTCAAGTAGTTCGACATTTTTGTATTGAATTTTACTTGATATTTTGACTTAAAAATGAAACAATTTTCAAAGTCAATAAATAACTTGATTTGTATATAAATTAATATTTGACTTGAGTTTGAGTTGGTTTCAAGTCGAAGTAAAGAGAAGTAGCTTGAAAATCAAGCCAAATAAACTTCAAAAGTCAAACCGTGAATTCCTAAATAAGATTTTTACACATATTATAATATGTTATAAATTATACTTCTAAGTTTCTAACACTTACAGAATAGATTTTTTTTATTACTTAGAGAACTTAAACTAAAATAGAAAACTTAGAAATATATGGTGATTAACAGTATATTGATTGAATATTAATTTTTCCTTAAATGTTTTAAAATATTTTTTAAACACTTGAAATATTAATTATTTAAGCAACCAAAATGTTAATAAGTCTTTCTCAGCGTTCTATATAAAATACCACTTAAAAATAAAAGTTTAAAAAAATTTCTGATTATAAAATATTCCCTTTGAAATTATTCATACTTCATTGAAAAAAGAAATAGTGTTACCTCATAAGTTAAATAGATGAGAAAAAAGTAAATTGCAAATTATGTGCGATATCAATTGGGGTCAACTTTTGTAACACTTCTCAAGATTACAGACACAATGATGAAAAATAGAATTTTTATTCACATTTACGACATTATTACATTAATTAGCAACAGCAATGCATCATATATTCGTAATCACGACACAAACCTCGTCCATCCAAGGGACAATTTAATGATCCATGACATTTTATAGGTAAATCGTCTAAAAAATTAAAATTGGTAAGATTTTCGATCAAATAAATTCGTTTCAATTAATACCAAAAAATCGAGCACATCCACAACAATATCCATGAATTATAGCTGGATCGTCATCGCAAAAATGTTGAGGACAGTCAGTGCATCGTGGACCAATTCCCAAAAATGGGATGTTAACTTGAAAAATAAATATAAATAAATATTATAAATACAAATAAAAATTATTAGGTACTTACTTCGTCGTGCTACTCGCGCTTTAGATTCATTTTGTTCCGACTGTGGAAATGCTGATATGAAATTAACAACAATCAGCAAAAGTGTTGTAGTGATAAAGAATTTTAAATACATTTTTTTGGTTTGATTCAAATTTTAAATCTGTTTTTATAACAAAACAACTCAAAACTTATATAATGGGTTTTATATACTTAGGTATAGATAATTATAGATGATTCAGGGGCGTCGCTAACTTAAGACAAAGCGATTTAAGACATAATTTTTTTAACGACGCAGTAGTAACTTGTGATAACAAAATGGAACGATTACTTATCTAAAAGTAATTGTAAAAAAAATCATAATTTTGCACAATTTCTTTGTAGGTGATGGTTGTGGATTTCTATAGTATAAATCTTGGGCTCAATTTTAATCCAAGGCGACTTTTTAACAGCATTTGTAAGTTTTACAATAAGTAGTTTCTCATTAACATAAGTACGAGGAAATCATTTACAGAACAAGATTTTTTTTGTCTAAAATTGACGCTAAAAAGTATTTCAAAGGGAAAAATAAATTTTGACTTAAACATTTCTGTCTCCCTTGGAATATACTCCTTTGGATTGTTAATACTTTCCCTTCATCAAAAACAGAATTGTGTTATCATAATTATAATAGGCAAATGTATGTATGTCGACATTGGAGAGATGATTTTTATCAATTTTTTGTTAAAATTTCAATGTTATTTTTGTGGCTCAGCGATTAAAGTGACGGTTTCACATGCAAAAAGTCTAAGGGACGAATTCCGAAATCGTTATTTTTTATTTCTTTTAACTAAACATTTTATATTTCAAACTTATAGCCGTGAATATTACACGAGGAGGTTCTACAATTACCACTTACGTTTTGTTTTCCGAATGAGCCAAAAATTTTTTGGCTAAAAATTTAACTTTTCTTTGCTACTATATCGTTACTTAGGGGACATCTATAAAATCACGTGAGTTTAAAATGGAGAGGAGGGAGTAAAATTTCACCCAATTTCATCTTAGAGGGAGAGGCTCATTGAAAATCTCTCGTCAACTTTTAAATTCAAAGAATATGTACTACAAATAAGTTATTTGTGCTTAAAAAAGTTTACAATTTCTTAAAATTTCTTAAGAAAATTCCACGTGAGGGATTGGGGGGGGGGTCTACCGCATCTCTCCAAATCTTTCCAAAGGAGAGGAGGAGAGCAAATACAAAAAATACCTCACGTAATTAATGGATGCCCCCTTACCTAATATCATAACGAAGAAATGTTTGTCAGTCTAAATGCTAAGGGTATTCTCCGAAATTACATATCGACTTTATGAAAATTCTTTTACGATTTGAAAAACGTAATAATATTCTAAATGAACAAAGGCTATATTTGATATCGAAGATCATGTTGTCTTTTTTGAATGGCAGGACGGGGTTCAATGATATTTGATATAACGGTAACTTATTTATAAAAAAAAGTATTCCTGGAAAATGGAAATGATTCCTGTAAGAAAGCTGTAGTAATCCTATTGTATTTTGTAGTAAAGAATAAAGAGTTTGTGGTAGCTCACTTAGATATATGCATTGATCACAAAAGGGCTCTCACTCAATATAATTTTGATTTTGATTTTTAATATAGGCTGAATACATTCCATATGTTGATATTTACATATATGTCAACAAAAATTTCTTCATATTGTTTCTTTTACAGGAACTAAACATTAAAAGAATGCATTTTTTTAAGATAAAGAATTAATTTTCGGGTACTTGAAGATAAATCCTCTTATTCTGGAAAAAAGCATGATTTCTGTAGGATAACTAAAAATAGAAAATCTGGTTTATTGTTTCTCATACAGAACAAAGTAGAGAATCAAAACAAAATGTTGTTCAATAAAATACATAGCATAAAAAGACTATAAATGTTACTAATCCAGAGAAATGTATAATTCCTGCAGGATAGTAATAAATGAAAATATATTTATTAAATCTGGTTTTTATCGACTCATTCAATATAATTTTTCTTATAAGAATTTTTTTTTCTATTTTTTGTGTTGTCTTCGTTAAGAGGTAAAGGGAGTACTTTTTATTTTGGAAAAATTTCTGGTTTCTTTGGGAATGCTATTATTTCTTTATGCTAAAATGGTTGAACAAATGTTAATGAAATTTTATATGAAGATGTGTTTAATTTTGTGTTCGGGGTACATATTTGTTCAAAATTTCAGCTTTAATGGATATTGGGAAGTAGGTGAAATATCGATTATATTTGAGGTGCTATCCACACTTATAAACAAAATTATATATATATATATATATATATATATATATATATATATATATATATAAGCGTTAATAAAAACGAAAATTTTTTGTTCTAAATTAATATTAGGGGCCAACAATTCTTTAGCCACGCCACTGGAATATGAAAGAATAGAAGAAAATCATTAAAATATCATTCAACTCAAAATAATCAACAAAACCATAAAAGTATTTTGTAAATCTTTCAAGTAGATCACCTACTTTAGAATTCAAAATGGGATTTTTTTAAAAATATCATAAATTAACATTTTGTGAAATCCTTGAAATTCTATTTACTTTGTTCTTATAATGAGTTATTTATCATAAGACTTTCAACAAATTTTCCGTAAAAAAAATTAAGCCAATTACACACACAGCCCAATTTTCACCCATTTGCTTTGTGTTTAAAATATTTCCTTAAAGATTAACGTTTCAGGGAAATCACTAACTTGACTGCGACACATTATATTATTTACCTTTACATTTTTTTATATGCAGTTTTGTTACAATTGAACTGGGATCTAATTGAATTAAATATATCAATAAAAGCACTTTAAATCGCGATGACAATAAAATGAAGGGAATAAATTGATAATTGTGTGACTGACCTAATATAGGAAGACGGCATTCAATAAAGAATGGGGCTTTTCGTTTTACAATGCATAAGCGTTTAACTCAATTTGCGGCCAGTTTAAGAATAGATACACTATTGCAAATAAATCACCATGCGTTTGTGATTTTTGTTCGCTAATATTTACCAAAGCATACATATTTTGTGAAATAATTTTATCTCAACAATATTTACTTATGTATCGTCAGTATTTTAGTTGTCTCGAATTTTCACTGGGTAGGTATACGGTAAAATGGTAAAATAAACCAGTCAAAGCTATCGATATGTAAATGATTTTTACATTGTTACAATATTTTACTATGGCTATTATTCAAATTTAATTTTTTTGTCTGCGTCAACAAAAATAATTAAATATCTATTATATAATATTTCAATGGCTTCAATTGTATAATATAAGAAATTTAAACCGCTTAAAAATTCAAAAATAAAACTCCTTAATGACTAGACATATCCAGTTACAAAAAAAAATTATTATTTCATCGATCACTAGTCAGTGAGATTTACTATAATTAAGTTTCATTTTGGAAATTAAAAAAATCAACAAAATGAAGCGCATATTTAAAAAATTTCGATGTTATTATAGTTAATTATAATATTTAAACAGAAATAAAGCATTGTTAGAACTAGGAATTTTTTATTTGTTTCACTATGGCTTCCAAGAAAGGCTTTTCTTGTTTCAATGAAGCTACAAAAACCTACAATGAATGAGCAAAGAAACTCTTAGCGACTATATGGTTATTTTTTCTATATTATTAGGTATGTGATTGATTGAACTCTTTTAAGTCAATAAATGATAATCGTTTTTATTGGATTGAGATGCTTATTCGATTTCATAAATTCTTAGGGAGAAACATCCGAATTTGTGGCAAAACGACGTAAATTTTTAATCAAGAGAACATATTGGTACAAAACGTTTCCCAATTATAAAATCCCTTTATTATATTTTAGCATCACGTAACTTCTATTCCCTTAGACTCAAAACTTCATTTTATATGATGGAGACGACATTTTTTATAACCGTTGAAACTCTGAAAAAATGGTTGAAAAAAATTATAAAAATAACTCAAAATAGTTTAGTAGTCAATGTTGATAGTCAAACCAACCTTCTATGACTAAAAATGACCTAATTAAAGTGGTTTATAACGATAATACAAATAGCACATAAAGAAAAGTCCGTTCAAATAAGATCGCAGAATTTTATCAATAGTTTTTTGAATATTTTAATTTAGTTACTTTTAGGTATAGAAAATTCATAAAAAAACTAGACAAAAAAATGTTACAAGTACTTACAATAGGAGGTGGTTAATGCTTATTTAAAAAAACTTTGAAAAAATGAACGAAGTAATTAACAGAAAAAAATTCCGATCCATACAAATGTAGATATATGAAGTAATTATTCCCAAAATTATAGCTAATTCTGGTACATTTCCCAAATTTACTTGTTTCAGACCATTTATTTTTAAAATCAATGTTTTTTGTGTTCCAGCTCTTCCTTATTTCGTTGTATAAATAAAACAATATTGCAATTTGAGTACAAACGTACGAGTATAACTACACCTTCTATTTTTATTTAGAGGCAATTTATTGATTTCCTTTCATAAATAATTCAGCAAAGCAAAGAAAACTCGGCAAATAACAAGTTAATGAAGGCATTGAACAATAAAATACAATATCTTATATCAAAACCGACGAAAGTAGAAAAATGTCTGGAAAATTGTAAACATATTGTTTGTTCAGTAAATTTTGTATTATTCAGTATTTTTAATGTAGTATGTTATTAAAATATTTTATAGATCTCTGGTAAATTGAAGCTTTTACTTCAGAACCAATTTTAGAAAAAAAATTATAATTTCAATAATTTTATCTGCAACACCGTTGAAAATTGACCGTTGTTGGAATTAAACATTATTAACCATCTATACACGTAATAAAATTATAACCAAGCTAAATATGCGCATTGAATATTTTAAAGAAAATCTTTCAATAGTCGTTATTATTGTTACAGAGGCCAAATACACTATATTTAAATTTTTTGTTTGTCTTGTCTGTTGTTGAATGTTTCATATAACGATAACTGACTGTCAGAATTATAAAGTAAAGGATCATTTTTTAACGGGAAAATGTTTCATTTCCACGGAAAAATAAAACACTTGCTGGCGTAAAAATTGATAGCTTTGTTTATTTTGCCTGTCTTGATGTACGCATTTGTAAAAAGCTCAACAACTTTGTATTGGATGATATATAAGGAAAGAACATGTAGATTGTGTTCTCGAAAATGTTTGTATATAAGGTCCCAAGGTTCTTCCTCGGTAGGTTTTAAAAAGGAAATAAAGTATTGTAGATAATCCACAAATATGGACTCATTTATTCAACCAGAATCAGAAAAGTTGGCTATCATATCGTTATTAGCGCCATTAAGCAACAGCTCACACATACGCCTTCTTTTGAAGATAAACATTGGAGGAATATATGTATATACCGTTAGCGCTAGCCGCACAAACAACGGTAGTGGTGATACCGCGTTCAGCGCTTGTCGCTTTTGCTACTTGCTTCAAACCTTTTGGAGCCAATATCGAAAATATTGGCTCTGTTCTCTAAACAGTATTTATACCGGTTTCATCGATGTTGAATATACGATAACTAGGAAAATTGTATTTACGTTGGAGGGCTTCTAGTTGATTGAAAAATAGCTTAATTTCGGTGGCATTAAACGCTAGTATTTGGTTAAGTGACGTTGCTTCTGGAATTCGTAGACTGATGGAAGAATGTTAAGACATGAATGAATAGTACCGGTCTTTACCAGTCATCTGAGATTCTTGGTTAAATTTATGGCTCAATTTGTTGGCTTCAGCAAATGTAAAGGCAATCTTTCGTAGTGATCTAGGTGTGATGCCGTAAAAAGACTCGCAACAATCGAGGATGTATTTTTCCAATTGATTTTCGTGACTATGATTGAAGACAGGGTGTCGTCCTTTTTTCGGTTTCTTAAATTCTTCTAGATGCACTTGTCGAAATAATGTTGATTTTGGTACTCCGTATTTGGTTGCTGCTTTGCTTAAAGAAAGTCGTCGACATCTCACATCATGTCTCACGCGTTGGAGATTTTCAATTGTGTACCGCCGTGTTGTTTTTCTTGTGTAATTTCTGGGCATCTAAAGAGAGAATTTTTTTTTCCGTAAAACAATCATAATTATTGGAAACAACAGCACAAAATAAAATTGATCCAAACAAATTGATCAAACAAAACAACAACAACAAGTCAACAAAACGAAACGTTGCATCATAGTTTAAAATAAGAAAATTCATCGAAAAAATTGTGAAATAATTCATTCATTGCAGAGTCTTAAGGAACGTTCACATTTACCCTCCTAACTCTGTTCCGAAATACCCGAACTAAACAATTCAAATCAAAATGACCGATACCGATAAAAATTGTAACAAAAGAACATAATGTTAATATTATTTACTTACCGTAACAACATGCGGACCTCAATTTAAATATATTTTTATCCAGGAACTAATGGTCATCAAACATGATCATTTAAACACTTTTAAACTTTTTCGCAAAAGAAGGAATAATTAAAAGTCAACTGTCTTAAATTACCTGATGTTCTCAAATAGTCAACCTTGCCCCATAGACAGAGTAATAATTTTTAAAACAGGATTGTTTACTTTTTTTTTATTTGATTTATTAAACGTTGCATCAACTTCTAGGTTATTAGCGGCTATAGTGGTTAGTAATACTAGTAGATAACTGATCTTAGATTAGATTTATTCTGTGTATATCTTTAGGTTTAGAGTTTTATTTTTTGTCACGTTTATTGATTTCAGATTTTTATATCTCTGTAGTTTAGTTTGGAAAGGTCTATTTTTGTCAAGTGCAAAAATTGTACAAAATTGTAAACAAAAACACGGGTAGCCGCTAGTACTATAAAAATCAGTGATTGACAAATTAATTGAAAATGTCATTATCAAGGTGAAATTTTAATTATGTTTATTATAATGTAAAAAATAATTTTCTTGGTATTTGGTTCGATTTCTTCAATTATAATAATCACTTATACAAGTTCAAGTTAATGAAACTATTATATATTTGTGTTCCAAAAAGAAAACCTTAAGTTTCTACTAAATCAAAAACTTTTTAATTGCAGCATTTTTAATGTTGGTAAACAGCAAAAAAAATCAAATTAATGCATTGATTTTGCTTATTTCTTTATAGCCATTATACTTGTCGACTAATAGCATTGTAAAACTATATACAGTTTACTACTAAATTGCTTTGAAATCGTGTTGTGTCATAGCAAAATATAAAACATTTGGATATTGTAATAATCATAGAGTGGGAGCTTGAAGCTTGATAAGTCTGGGATAAGCATACATTTTAAAAGTTCTTTCTTACGTAAATAATTGAAAAGTTTTTTAATAAAAATTTCCATTTTGTTAACTAGAGCAAACATTTTCCCATTTATATTAGGATTTGCAATTATAAAATTGCCTTAGCGAGATATTACATTATACTTTTATGATGAGAAAAATAACGACATACCTACATAAAACGTCGATTCTATGTTGTAAGTACGACTATATCATATACCTATATAACAGCTATTTAATGTACGTAAATAGGTACGCCAAGCTTATTTAGTTAAATAAATTAGATTATTCGCGGAAAAACGTTTGCTTACCATTGGGAATAACATATATACACATAAACTACCATAAAAATTATAATATTAAATGAATTAAATATTGAATTTGCAGTGTAAAGCTTGTTTTTGATTAGACAAAATGTAATGAATACAAAAATCAAAAAGTCGATTCGCAAATATTTCCGTATTTTTAAGTTTAAAAAATAAATACAATCAGAATCATTAAAACTTAATAACACAGGCCAACAAAAAAATTAAATTTTTGTTTTCACGGCTTAAACTTGGTGTTTGTATATAAAAAATAACCAATATCGTTATTCGTTATTAATTAAGTTTATTTTTTACCTTTTTGTAATATTGTAAATAAGGAATTGAAATTTTGCAATGAACTACGAAAAAAAATTTTAATAATTGGAATACAAGAAATAAATCAAGTATAGCATAAATATCTTCTTACTTAAAGACACTGCACTTAATTTTTGCTTACCTTGCACTTTTAACCATTTTCAATGCGCTCTAGTGGTCAAACCATTCAACTGGGAAAATTTTTGTTTAAAGTGTTTCTCCTGAAAATTTATGGTACATACCTACTTTATTTTTGTAAAGAATCATAATTTTAGAAAGATGGTCGAAAATCTTTGCGTTTTCCGTGATTTTCTTTATGAAGTTATATCCGTGGAAAGTTTCAAAGTTGAAATTCGGAATCAACACCTCGGAAACAAATATTTAGAACAACAAAAAATCTGTATAAGTATATACTTTTTGTTAGTCTTAAAAGTAAATTGTAAAAAAATGCAATCTACTTATGTCTTAATTTAAGAATCTTAAGATAAAAAGAGATTTATTTAAGGTAAATGTTTACATTGTTTTATAAATTTTTACATTAATCATAAACTTAAAACTAAGAGTACGAGAATTATAACCCGTTACCTCTTAAAACTATTCTAACACAGTAAAAAAGGCAGTGTTAAAATGGACTACAATGCTCTTTTGCGGTGTTAAAAATTCGGTGTTGAATTTTTAATCTTCATAAACTTATTTTATAAATTTTTAAAATTATTTTTTTATAATTGTTAAACATATATAGCGTTTAATTATAAAAATTATCTTAGTTAAAATGTATTCAACACCGGAAAATTTATGACACCGTTTTAACACCGAAAAGAAAAATATTAACACCGCTAACGGTGTTAACGGTTTTGGTGTTGAATTTAACACCGGAAATTTTAACACCGTACACCGCATCCACTTACACCGCTTTTTTTTTACAGTGTATAAAATAAGTTTCTTTTTCTCCTTTTTATTTTTGTTAAATCGTCTTGGAAAAGGGCCGCAAAAATCCAGCGACATTTATTACCTTAGTTAAGCTTAAACTTAAATATTAATTAGCTTGACATGAAACAAATTTTAATTTTTCTGATTACTACACTGTAAAAAAAATCGGTGTAAGTGGATGCGGTGTACGGTGTTAAAATTTCCGGTGTTAAATTGAACACTGAAATCAGTGTGACAGTAACACCGTTAGCGGTGTTAATATTTTTTTTCTGTGTTAAAACGGTGTCATAAATTTTCCGGTGTTGAATACATTTTAACTAAGATAATTTTTATAACTAAACGCTATATATGTTTACCAAATAGAAAAAAATTATTTAAAAAAAATTATAAACTAAGTTTATGAAGATTAAAAATTCAACACCGAAATTTTAACAACGCAAAAGAGCATTGTAACACCGGTGTTAGACAGCGGTGTTAAGACAAGTCCATTTTAACACTGCCTTTTTTACTGTTTTGGAATAGTTTTAAGAGGTAACGGGTTATAATTCTCGTACTCTTAGTTTTAAGTTTATGATTAGGGGAAAGTTGGGTATTTGAGAACAGCGGCTAATTAAAAACAGTTAAATTTTAATTATTTCTGTATTTAAAAAATTTTTTATTAGTGTTTGAATTGACAAGTGTGTGCTTTATCGTTCCTGACAGAAAAAAATATTTAAATTGGCGTTCGCATACTGTCACGGTAAGTAAATAATTAAAATTTGATCTTTTGTTATAATTTTTGCCGTATGTAAAAATCTTTGAAAAAATTATTTCTTGACCTTTAGTGCGTATTTTTTTGTTATTATCTTTCATTTACAATTCACTTATTAGTTTTATGTGGCTATTTAAGTTAAATAAAGAAAATATTTTAAGTATCGAGCATTTTAATATGAATTGCCTAAATCGGGTAATTTGGAACGATTTTCGCGGGGTAAATGTGGACGTTTCTTATTAATATGTAAGAAATTAATTATTTTACAATTTTTTCGAAGAATTTTCTTATTTTAAACCCTGATGCAACGTTTCGTTTTGTTGACTTGTTGTTGTTGTTGTTGTTGTTGTTTTGTTTGATCAATTTGTTTGGATCAATTTTATTTTGTGCTGTTGTTTCCAATAATTATGATTGTTCTACGGAAAAAAAAATTCTCTCTTTCGATGCCCAGAAATTACACAAGAAAAACAACACCGCGGTACACAATTGAAAATCTCCAACGCGCGAGACATGATGTGAGATGTCGACGACTTTCTTTAAGCAAAGCAGCAACCAAATACGGAGTACCAAAATCAACATTATTTCGACAAGTGCATCTAGAAGAATTTAAGAAACCGAAAAAAGGACGACACCCTGTCTTCAATCATAGTCACGAAAATCAATTGGAAAAATACATCCTCGATTATTGCGAGTCTTTTTACGGCATCACACCTAGATCACTACGAAAGATTGCCTTTACATTTGCTGAAGCCAACAAATTGAGCCATAAATTTAACCAAGAATCTCAGATGACTGGTAAAGACCGGTACTATTCATTCATGTCTCGACATCCCTCCATCAGTCTACGAACTCCGGAAGCAACGTCACTTAACCGAATTCAAGCGTTCAATGCCACCGAAATTAAATTGTTTTTCGATCAACTAGAAGCCCTCCAACGCAAATACAATTTTCCTAGTCACCGTATATTTAACATTGATGAAACCGGTATCAACACTGTTCAACGTAATTCGAAAATATTGGCGCCGAAAGGTTTGAAGCAAGTTGGAAAAGCGACAAGCGCTGAGCGCGGTATCACCACTACCGTTGTTTGTGCGATAAGTGCAAACGGTATATATGTACCTCCAATGTTTATCTTCAAACGAAGGCGTATGTGTGACCTGTTGCTGAATGGCGTTAATAACGATATGATTGGCACGGTTTCTGATTCTGGTTGGATAAATGAGTCCATATTCGTTGAATACCTACAGCACTTCATTAATTTTGTTAAACCTACCGAGGACGAGCCAGTCTTGATAATACTAGATAATCATGAAAGTCACATTTGCTTGGGGGCATACACGTTTTTTCGAGAACACAACCTTCATGTTCTTTCCTTACCGCCTCATGTATCACATAAAATGCAACCGCTGGACTTAACTTTTTTCAGTGCACTGAAATGTGCATACAATCGACAGTGTGAGCTCTACATGGTTAACAATCCTGGCAAACGGATCACCCAATACAAAGTGGCCGAGCTGTTTACTAATGCGTACAACAAGACAGCCAACATAAGCAAAGCGATCAATGGTTTTAGAGTGGCTGGAATTCATCCCATCGATACGGACAAGTTTAACGAATGCTTCGCAAATATGCCTTTTATTGATAAATTCAACACTGCTGACAGTCATGACAGTCCACATACTACTTCCGTTCGTAATACTACTACTACTACTACTACTACTACAGCTGAGAAAACAATTCCTGTGGACAATCAACCGACAACATCACACAACCATAATCATGAACATCAAACCGATTTAACCATACACTCTTTTCTTGCTCCGTTAACTCCTGTGCTCCTCTCTGACATAGCCAACGTGCCGATCATTCCTAAAATAGAAACTTCACAACGAAGAAAAAGAAAACATTCTCAAATTTTATCCAGCACTCCCATAAGACATCAATTAGAGGAAAAACAAAAACGGCAAACTGCAAAGAAAAGTAAAAATATTCAACAACGAAGAAGTACAACGAACCCACCATCAGTCAACAATACAGCGGTCGTTAGAAATTTGAAAACGGTGTTCGAGGAAAGTGACGGCGTGGACTATTATTGCATAGTCTGCACGGAAAAATATGAATCGCCCCCTAAAGAAGACTGGATTATGTGTACCAAATGTAAGAAATGGGCCCATGATGCATGTACGAACGGTCAATACATGTGTAATAATTACGTCTGTGATTTGTGTGAAACATAGTTAATCATTAAATTTTATATTATATATATTATCATTACCCAATGCAGTTTCTATTTCCCCCGTGGATTGAGTTTAATTACCCCACACACTACCGGGGAAATAAGAATGGCAATAGTTTTTATATTCTATATTTTTGTTATTCTAATGTTAATTTAAAAAAGTTTTGTGATCAAATTATTAAAGTAGATAAGTTAAAGTTTATGTTATAGCAAAAGTTTACTAAAATTGTTATTTAATATTATTAATCAGGATAATTTAAAGTTTATTGTTCTCAAATACCCCACTTTCCCCTAATGTAAAAATTTATAAAACAATGTAAACATTTACCTTAAATAAATCTCTTTTTATCTTAAGATTCTTAAATTAAGACATAAGTAGATTGCAATTTTTTACAATTTACTTTTAAGACTAACAAAAAGTATATACTTATACAGATTTTTTGTTGTTCTAAATATTTGTTTCCGAGGTGTTGAATCCGAATTTCAACTTTGAAACTTTCCACGGATATAACTTCATAAAGAAAATCACGGAAAACGCGAAGATTTTTGACCATCTTTCTAGAATTATGATTCTGTACAAAAATAAAGTAGGTATGTACCATAAATTTTCAGAAAAAATACTTTAAACAGAAATTTTCCCAGTTGAATGGTTTGACCACTAGAGCGCATTGAAAATGGTTAAAACTGCAAGGTAAGCAAACATTAAGTGCAGTGTCTTTAAGTAAGAAGATATTTATGCTATACATGATTTTTTTCTTGTATTTCAATTCCTTGATTATTAAAATTTTTTTCGTAGTTCATTGCAAAATTTCAATTTCTTATTTACAATATTACAAAGAGGTAACAAATAAACTTAATTAATAACGAATAACGATATTGGTTATTTTTTATATACAAACACCAAGTTTAAGCCGTGAAAACAAAAATTCAATTTTTTTGTTGGCCTGTGTTATTAAGTGTTAAGACGGTGTCATAAATTTTCCGGTGTTGAATACATTTTAACTAAGATAATTTTTATAATTAAACGCTATATATGTTTAACAAATAGAAAAAAATTATAAAATAAATTTCTGATGATTAAAAAATTCAACACCGAATTTTTAACATCGCAAAAGAGCATTGTAAACACAGCATTGTTAGGCGAGTCCATTTTAACACTGCTTTTTTACAGTTTATTTACATTAAGATATGTTTTAGTCTATTGTATAAAAGTTTATTTGAAAAATAAATTAAAATAAAAAATCGTTTATTGCTAACTACCAATATAGTCGTATTTCCTTGGCTGACACCAACTCCAAAAATAACAAAAGTTGTATATTATATCATCCTAATAATTATTTAGTTGTAGACACTGCAAGGATACGCAATTATTTTCTTTACTTTTTAGTGCATTATTTGTTAAAGTTTTTATTTATTTTGAAGTCTGTTTTTCATTTTGTTATAATTACTTTCTTTTACTACTATATAGATGGTAAAGGAAGTATTGTAATCGGGTCAAATTTTCGAATTCGAGCTTTCACCGGAAATACACGTTTTGAGGTCCCCTGAGTCCAAAAAAGTGGTTTTTAGAAACATGTCTATGTGTGTGTCTGTACCTGTGTGTGTGTCTGTGTGGCTGTGTGTGACAGCCATATCGTATCGAAAGCTTTATCCGAATTTCACCAAACTTGGTATTTGACCTCCCTATTATACCTAGTTGTGCCGCGAAGCTTTTGGTTGAAATCGGGTAACCAAAAGCTCCACTTTATTCTAGAGGTTTTTAAGCTTTTTTAATTTTTTTCGAAATCGGCTCCAACGATTTTCTTTAAACTTTCTATAGTTGTTAGACTCATTAATGGCTACAACTTTTATTTGAAACTTTTTCCTAGGAAAATTCGAATAAGGGCGGTTCTGGGATAAAAGTTGGGAATTCGTGTATATACATATAGCCCTATAGGTTGTATGCATATAGTACTGTTTATATGTATTGTTACAAAGTGCTTATATTTCTTTTAACTAACAGCGAGTATTTTCATAAATAAAAGTAAAAGAAAGTAGTGTGACGCCTCGCACCAGATATTTTTTATATATGCTCATTATTTCATTATGCTAAATATTTTTTAAGGCAATAAATTCATATCGAATTATAGATTATGTGTTGACGGATATAAGATTTAATTTTCTAGTCGTCGTTGAACGACGACGCGACGTCGACGAGTTGCGTTATCATGCGTCGTTGTGTATCACTTTATAACGCGTTCCTCTATATGTAAAAAATAAGTAACGATGTGCTGCCATTTCCACAGAGTATTTGGCATCGCGGCGAGTCGCGTGGTTTCATCGGCTGCTCTGCCATTCGCTTGTTGTTGTTCTGTCAGTTGAAAATGCCCTGAGTTTTCTCGCACTTTTGCCAAATATTATCATATACTTAAATTAATTAAAAAAAAAAAAACATTTTTTATATACCTACCAGTCAATACTATGTTAACAATAATAATAAAACTCAAACGGAAAAAGTAATAAATCTAAAACAGTGCAATGAAATAAATGGAGCAGTTGTTACTTCTTATCAGGTAAAATTTTTCATTTTGATAACGTTAATGAATGGAACTGTCACAAGTAGAAAGTAGAGTAACATGGAAGAAAGTGTCATTTTCAATTGATACTTTCTATAGTCTGATTTTTTGACTGATTGGTGGCAATATTTAAATTAAATACCACGTGCATTTTTATTCAACAATTCACACGGTGTAAACGTTTGACAATTATCTCATCTGCTCTCTATTGATCTCACAATGTGTACAATCTATTCATGTTTAACTCCAGTATTTAACCTTGAATAATAACCATACTCCTACAAACCAACGTTGTGTATGTTTTTAAGAAGGTGCTAGAGTTTCGATCGATAATGACATTGGTTTATTAGCAAAACGAAAAAAAAATAAGAAAATTCAAAGCATATTTCAAAAGGAAGTGAATTTTAAATGGAATGTTTAGAGCAGTGGTCGGGGAACTTTTTTGTCATTGCCCCAAAATATTTTTGTGTACTCTCTTAAATCGAAATAGTGACGATAGTGACTATTCACTATTTTTGCAGTGTAGAGTATACCACTAAATTCAAATAGTTGTATACTTTTCATAACTAAATAGTGAATAGTCACTATTTGATAGTCGAAAGTCACTATTTCGATTTAAGAGAGTATGTCGATATTACCCTCTCATTTTGAAAAGGAGACAATCAATGTAAATGTAAATTTAAATTACAAATTATTTATTGAATTAATTTACCCCAAAAAAAAAACTTTCATGAAAGCAGTACTTAAGTATGTGATAGAAAAACAAAATAAAATTCTCATATTGGAACAAACAAAAATTAATTAAAAACTCCCCCTTCAGATTTTGGATAAATGGCCTTGCTTTATGTTTAATTCAATAATTTCAAAATTGGGGCTTTTTGGTGTAAGAACAATTTGAATATATTTTTTAGCCATACCACATTTATAAAATATCTATAGTAAACAATTTTCTTATTACCCCCAAAAATTTCATTTTTACCCCATTTGGGGTAATTTACCCTGATTCCCGGACCGCTGGTTTAGAGAGATAATATTAAATGGTGAAAAGCTACACAGTTTCATTTAACTGATATTTCAATTTTCAATAACTGAAATATTTAACGCATTTACGAGAAATTGTTTCGTAAATACCTTGGAGCATCATTAAATTTATTGAATTTTATTTGAAATATCTTAGGTACTTATATTAACTAATTTTTACTCCCACACAAATAAATACCTTGATGTGGAATTTAATTACTTAAAAAGCTTTTTAAAAATGTTTAATTTTACTCAGATTTTCAATGTAGGTAAATCCCTATAATAAAATAACTTTAATTTTTAGTAATTGGAGCATTACTCTCTCAATTTTTAAATATTTTTTTTTGTTTCGAATAATTTTTTTTTTAATATCAATATAGTAACGATAAGTTTTATAATCATTATCTTATCTAAAAACAGAAATCATCAAAAAAAAAAAAAAAAAAAAAAACTATAATGAATGTATAGCGTGACGAATTAAAAAATTTTCTTTCGTGTGCTAGTGGGACTGAGGGAAATAAAAAAAATTTTAAGCTTTTTTCTGACTTGGGTGGATTTAACAAATAAAACCATATGGCTCAATACCAAGCTGGAATATGAATAAAATATTATCCATTATATTGAAATAAATCTTTTTGGCAATAAGACTTTGAAAAGCTTGTCAAGGAAGAAAGGAGATTTCAGATATAAAAGAAAATTCACAAGGTCGTTGACATAAAATTATCCAGCTAATCGCCTTTTAAAGTCTTCCTATGTACGATTGAGGGGTGTTGGGTAGTGAATCATAAGGAAAAAAGTGTTGAAACATTTTATATTTTACAAGATATTATACACATCTAATGTTTCTCTTTCATCTGCATAATTTATTCACAGCGATACAACGATTTTAACACTAACATTTCGCAAACGTTTATATTAACGTAAGCGTGATTATAAGAAAATTTTCTTTAATTTTAGAAATATTAATAAATACAAACTTTTTGTTTTAATTTCATTGGAATTCATTCTTAAATAAAGATCAATCTAAGGTTTTAATGTAATTTTTACCATGCTTATATTATCGTTATCTCTTTCTGACGATTAAATCTCTTAATCGATAATTTACCCACTTTCCGATATTTGTTCGAGTTTTTTACCACAAAATTTACAATTTCTCGATGACATACAATATACATGCTCGATTAGACAAACAAAATTAATTAATGGTGTATATGGGAAATTATTTAACAAGCTTGCCAAAAAATGGCGCTGGTTTCAAATCGGGCGAATTATTTCCCATTGTATTTATTTTTCACTTGGTATATTAAAAATGTGTATGAATAGTGTACATTAAATGTGTAGGTACCTACTGTTTCCATTACAAGAACCCAATAACATAACAGGTTACTGGGTTCTGTACACAGAAAGTGCAATTCAAATAAATAAAATAACAAAGACGACGTGAAGATAATGAAATAAATAAACTGAGGCTGTAAATTAATTAAATGTTTCCGACAGCAACCTTTTGCTCCAAATGAATTGATTTTACGTCAAATTATACACGTCTTAAGCATTCACAGATTCGTTAAAAGTTAAGACTAAAAATAGAAAATAATTTTACATATTATATAAGATACTTATAATTTAAAAAAAAAAAACACGAAAATTATTTAAAAGTAGTGAACAAAGAGCGTGTTGCACTAATACAGGAGATTACTCCTTAAGAACGGTTGGCTTAACAGATATACAATACCTGTATGTAAAAGGGGTCAGCAAATGCAACTTTTAAAATACTATAAAAAACTTATTCTAAGAAAAATACTAGACAGAACAAAAACAGGCATAGTACCTACTAATTATATACGAAATACAAAATAAAAAATAAAAGCTAACCTTGGTACAGTAGGTTACACTTAATGCAGTATACAGTAGTATTTTATATACAACCAGTATCTCTACAAACAAATGATCAAATGATAGAGTTGGATGTAGTATATACTTTTAAATAAAATACAGACTAAAAAGAAAAAACAGCAAGTTTTGATTTAAAAATTTTCTCAAAATATCTGCACATACTCTCCAATTACAAAATAAACAATAGAACAAAATGCAATCAGTACAACAGAGGTATAAGTATTAATTGAATAAAAAAAAAAAGAAATGAAGAATACTCTTGATAACACTTTTGTTAACACACAATTTCATTACACATATATTTTTTATCGCCCTTTATATATGAATATTAATCAATAAACTCCAAAAATAGCTCAGTTTTGGTCAAATTCTTTTTGTCTCACTCGAAGTATATAGCAAGAGTATTGATATAAGGTTAACATTTGAGGTTATAGTTTTGTTTCAGATGAAAATAAAACCGTACATTGTACGTCACACGCCGTCTAAAATGATAGTATTTTTTACTGCGCATGACTTTTGTTTTGCACAGGAACTGTATCGTATAATGAACGTTTTTATTTCCACACCTTATTCCACACCTTACATCACAGTTGTGTAAACTCAGTAAATTAAAAAAAAAACAGTAATCTACAGATATGAAGAAAATCAAGGATTCAATATGAATCAAAACGAGAGCCACTGATGGATGAAACGGAGATCTAACCCTTACATCACTAAGTGGGCTACACTTTATTTTATCTTACACTAAAAATTTTGATCATGACTTGTTTTACTTATATACTGTATTTACTTATCAGTAGATAAGTAAAATTTTTAAACTTACTGTTTGTGTGCAACCAAATTTTCAAATTTTTAAAAGTGTACCGCAACAAACAAAAAGGTTGAGTATCACTGGCTTTAATAAGCATATGGTCATAAAAAATATTTTTTTGTGTTTTTTTTTCATATGATATAAAATTTCAAGATTTCGAAAGAAACCCATTTTTGAGTTATTATTTCAATGCTTCAATCTACACATGAACCCTTTTTTCTTTTTGGTCATTGGAACAATTGAAACACGATTGAGAGAGGCGATGATATTTGTGCTATTCAAATAGTAGTTTACTACTAGTTTAATAATAAAACCCTATGATTATTTTACAATTTTTGTGGTAGTGACAAAATTTAGAATGATTTTGTCACTTCCACAAAAACTACACTTGATTTGGTAATATTCCATACCCAATATTGTAATTATTGCAAATTTTTCTTTGAATACTTTGAATTTTTTCCCTCGTTTATATATTTTATAGATTTTAATGTAAAAGTCAAAATTTAAAGCGAACGAGGTGTAATTTTAAAAACTCAGTTTAAATTAGCATTAAGTTTATGAATGTCATATAATTTCCATGTAATAGTCAAATCAAGTCACTAATGTTAAGCAATTGAATTTGTTTCATCTGGTTGACTACTCTGAAATTTTATGGCATTCATAAACTTAAAGCTGCATTAAATAGTTTTTCAAAAAAATGAACTCGCTTCACTTTAATTTTGAGTCACTTATATAACATAGAATTCAAAAAGAAAAAGAAATCTCGAGCATAATTTATTATTCATTAGATGCAACAGTTATCGGTCAACATTCAACCTCAAGTTTCTCCCCAATGAAATGAACTAACCTTTTGATTCGATTTCCAATAAAACGTGCCCTTGAGCCCTAATGCAGTGCTCACAGATACTTGACCTCGAGCGCATTCATATAAATTCAAAATTTATCAACTTAAGGAAGCACATATTCAAATTTCATGACATAAATATGCAAATGTATTACATATGTATGTATAAGAACATAAATATTGAAGGTTTTCGATTTGAGCTTTACTTATTTCATATATTTCATAACAATTATTGATTTTTAAGTAACAATATTACAAATCTCAATTTCGAATTTTATCAGATTTTTTCATTTCTGAAAAATTTTTCTTCATTAGGGATGAATCAGCAAGAATTTAGACGAAATACAATAACTTAAGGAATAACATTAAAACGTGATGCAAGAACTTTGTTAAAAACCAAGTCACGGTCATCACTAAGATTTTAATTAAAACCAAATTGCTCTTTTTTATTTTTCTTGATCTCAGGAGAATATCAAGCCAAATTCCCTCTATATAATTGACATTGAAATTGTGCCAATATTTTGAAACGCAATACACCTAAAATGTGTAGGTATGTCGCACGTATTTCTAACTGCAATTTTGATTTAAAAAAATAAACAAAATAAACATTTCACTTTAAAAAGATGTCTTGTAAAAGTTTAATTTCAACATATTTTAAGCGGGGATATTTTTATTTTTAATAGTTTATTCGCAACCTACACCTTGAACTTTCTTCTTGAATGCTTAAATCTGGCTCAACATAAAGTCATATACATAAAATTTTAAAGAAAAAAAAAGGTGAATCGTTAACCTTTGCTGGTTTAAAGTAGATTTGTATCTATGTCGCGAAAAAGTTGAAAATTTGCATTTTATACATATTATGATGTACTTTATTCATTCATTACCTATACCTATACTTGAAGAGAATGTGGTTATCTTAATAATTTAATTGGGATATTTGAAAAAAAAAAGACACAAGAAAAGTATTTCAAATGTCCCTTTAATTTTTTTTTTATGTTGAGCTCAAAGTTTTTTCTTAAACTATATATTTTTGCAGTTTTGAAATTTTTCTTTTAAAATCAACATTTTAAAAATGAAATGAAAAAATATATTCTATATCGTTTGTGAAGATAAACAGCATGAAAATTTGACAAAATTCGAGTTTAAGTTTTGATTTGTAATAAAGTTTCTAAAAAATCAATATTTGAACTACCGTTACTAAAAAAATTAAGTTAAGTTATGTAAAAAAAAGTGTCATTACTTCATTCACACTTAGACGACTAAACTGACCCAACTATTTACTTAGACCACAAACGAATCACAACTGCGACAAACCTACTAAATCTAGGTTTCCATCTTGATCAGCGATCGGGGTACCGGGGTAAATTACCCCAAATAGGATAAAAATGAAATTTTTGAGAGTAATAAGGAAATTTCATGTCATGGCTATTTTATAAGCGTGTTAGTATGCCCGAAGACTTTATTAAAATTGTTCTTACATCAAAAAGCCTCAATTTTTTAATTCCCAAAAATCTAAAGAGGGAAAGTTTCCAATTACCTACTTAATTTTTGTTTGTTCCAATATGAGAATTTTATTTTCTGTATTTCATACGAACTGCTTTCATGCAACTTTTTTTTGTTAATTAATTCAATTAGTAAAGTTTAAAAAGGCCCAAGGGGTATAAGTATGGTGAATTTGCCCCCGAAAGATATTTAAACGATACTTGGAGGATTTGTAAGTATTAATGAAATAATAAGATCCTGAATTTTTCAGATCCCTAACGCAATTGGTTTTTAAGAAAAATCAAAATTTGTAAAAAAAAAATAGATGATCGTCTCGTTTTCAAAATTAAGGAGTACTATAGACTTTTGCAAAATAATTTTGGGGTAATGGTAAAAAAAATTTCCTGACCACTGATCTAGATAATCATCTGACGGGGGCTACCTATGTAAAACTATAACGCCAAGAACTGAACAAACGGTATGGACTGCTACGTAGACTGCTAGGACCTACATCTACAATTAACATAAACAATAAAATTACCATTTACAAGACTTTACTGCAATGCCATCCAACATCCCACGTATCCAGTCCCTACAATAAAAAATACTCCATCGCATAAATGCTCCTTACTACGTTAAAAATAAGGTCATATATACAATTACCTCAAAATTTCCTTCGTTTACAAACTAATCCAAGACCGCTTCCAAAAACTCTACAACAGCTTAAGTAACCATCCCAACCCCAATGCTAAAATCCTTTTATTCCATTTCACATCCAACCAATTATCCGATTAAAACGACGATGGCCTCGGGATCTGCTAACTAATAATCATTAGAGTTCCAACATTGGTTGGTTGCTCTATTCATGTTAATTCCTCTTCTGTCCACTGGCTAAGGGCTAATCCTTAGGCCTTAGCTTTGTGTGGTATAATCAATTGTTGTCACATTGCTTATTGTATACTTAAATATTTTAATACATACAGTAATAAGGAATAACATTGTACGAAAAAAAATATTTAGAAAATGATGAATTGAATAAAAATGTTCTTAGTATCTACCTTTGTAATAAATTTCCTGTACTACACAACTTTTAAATAAAACAATGTCCTAAAAAGCACAAAAAAACAAGGCACTGAACAAAGATCCTTTTAAAAGCTTTGATTACATCAGAACTCAAATATCTTGATATTTGCACATGAGATCTGAAGCTTTTAAGTCAACATTTAAAACGCTTAAAATAGAAATATTCAAGTAGTATTCAACATTTTCATACCGTGATTGAAAGCTTTTTTCATCTTATATATCGAATCACTATACCTTGGTTTTATACAAAGATACGAGTATATACATTAGGATGTTAAAAAAAAATTTACGGTGTCCAAAAATTGATAGTAGGTACCTATAACCTATATAATATTAAAATAATAAATTTGTCGCCAAAAGAAGCTCTTAATAACAATATTATGGCTTGCTTAAATCCATTTTTTGATTTTCCTTTTAAATAACAAAAAAAAATTATTTTTGAATTTTATAGAAGAAAATTCTAATAGAAATATCTAATAGAAGGGATTTAAAAGAAATTTAACGCTGTCAAAAGAACATATCTAAACATATAAAAAAATGAACTAAATTGTAAGTAGTCGTAAAATATTCTTTTAACGCAATAATTAAATGATTTTTTTTAAAATTTTTAATTGTCAATTTTCAGAAGAAAAGAACTCCGAAGTCTTTGATTTCATCAGATGTACCATGAGAATTAAAAATATGTTTACTTTACTTCTCAAACTTGCCTTGTTGTCAATCGTTTTTTATCAATTATTCCATTTTATCAAATAAATTTCCACGAACAGTCATTAAACTAATTAAATGTTACTTTTTTAGTTTATTTATTCCGAGTATTTAAAAAGCATATACTTTGTGTCCCACGTTTTTTTCGATATCCCACCCAATAAATACAAAGCTCAAGGTTTGTTAATATATATTTCAATTAAATTTTTGTTTGTTCTTTACTAGACCAATTTTCAAACATTTAATAATATCCATGGGCATAAAAAAGTATGAAAAGTGAAAAAAATATTTTAGAAAGCGAATGTAAAAAGTTTGGCTCGAGTTTTAAAACTTATTTTCTTTACAAGTAGTAACGTGCGACATATCATTTTTAAAGGTATAGTGTTATCAATTATTTTATTAAAAGGTTAAAGGTTAAACAGCAAAAAATGGCGGTTATAACTAACTTCACATAATATAAAGAAATAAATATTTAATATCAATTAAGTACCTAAAAAAACAACTAATGGGTATTATTTTGTAACTAGGTAACTCCTTTAATACCTATATACCCTATATATTTGATTAAGTAGTCAAAAATGAAATGATTAAAAAAAAACACTAGTGATGATATTCTATAAGTACATATTGTATCTAATTCGAATTGATTTGTTTGTGTAATATTTTCACACGTCATTAAAAATTGATTTTTTTTCATCTAAAAAAAGTTTCCACAGTATACCATATTGAATTAAATACAATATGTTATTCGGAAGTAAATAAAGTGCAGACGTTATGTGTTATGATATTGAAATATAATTTATATTTATTTATTCATTATTCTATTTGCACTTCGTATACATTTTTAATTTTCTCATTTACCCGTTCAATATTATCTACTTTTGCCTTTACACAACCAATAGAAGCAAATGCCAAATATAGCTATTTATTTTTATTTGAAAAATATATTATAAAAATATACATTTAATGTTTACATTCGTTTTGTATTTGGGAATCGATGAATGTTATAAAGAAAAAGGAAAGTTGATTTGAAAAATTTGAGCTATTTTAAATATTATGTTAAATGATTTTGATGATTACCTCAAATATTTTTTGGCACATTTAAAACAATATAAATTAACTCATCCCCGCTACCCTTGGAATAGACAAAAATTTGAATACAATGGTCAATGTTTTTCCGGGCATTTTCAGGTATTTTTTTGAGATACAAAATAATTTTTGTGGTATATATTGAAAATTTAGAATATCACTCGAAATTGATGCGCTGCTAGAGTTTATTCCTTAAGAATGGTTTCTTTATATAAGAATGGTATAAAACAGAAATAGACACAATAAAACATTATTATTATGAGAGACAAAGTTAAGGATAAATGCCAGTCATGTGACAGTGAGTTCAAATGATGTATGGTTTTATAGTATAACGTAACTCGAATTCTTTCGGAACCACTGATTTTGATATGAGGACGAGAAACGTATGGAAATGGGATAAGTAGATAAGTAGAGTCATATCGTAGCACAAAGATGGATGCTACTTTATAGTAAAGCTTTTCGTATGACTAGATGAGTTTTCTTTCAGATCGACCTTCGTTCAAAGCGTGTTCTGGCAACGCAGAAAAAAAAAGATTAGATAACCAATATCTGCACACACTCTGCAATTACAAACTAATAATCGAAAAAATTATATCCACAAGTTTTCAACAATTGAACAATTGATTGTAATTCCACGATTAATATAAAGCTTTAAAAAAATGATAAGTTTGATAAGTTTATTTTTTTAAGAGAAGGGATGAACTTTTTAATTAGGGTACAAGAAATTCCAATCAATGGGATGATGGGGGAGTGGTGTCAGAGGTAAAACATTATCTTCTTTTTTATAGTCGCTCCAACATCTATGGTCACATTGCGACTTATAAAAAAAATATGAGGTGTTTCGCTGGTTGACTTTTCTTATATGATCCGGTATAGTCCCGTCAGCTTTAAAAACTTCAGTAGTTATCTTTTCATTGTTTTCTTAAATATTTCGAAAGCTGTGTGTTCTACCGAACAATATTGGGAGAACAAAGATGAAATAAGTTGAATTTTACACAAAAATTGCTCTTCATTTTTTCTCTAATTGTAAGGTGAATAGTTAACGAGACCTAGATGAGAAAAGTTTCAGCACTTGAACTTAATGCTCATATTATGCCAATAAAATTGAATACTTTGCAATTTTTGGATACGATACACTGAGAAATAACTAATTTGATAAGTTTTGATAATTGAAACTAGTGTTCTTAATTAATGTTAATAATTGCGTTCTTTTCTCTAAAAGTTTGCACTAATAGAGATAGACGGTTTTTGAAATATTTATTTAAGTAAGTTTTTGCATTTTTTTCAACAATGGTTCAATTGTTGGAAACGAAATTCAGTTCACTCAATACTAGTAAGTGTCAGACAAACTAGTTACAGAACACTTTTATTTAAAAAATTCTGAGGAGTATTTTTGTTCCTTTACATATTTTTTGTATGACCAAAAGGATTTCAAGTTATATGATATAAACTGATACAACGTGCCTATCTGGAAGGGGGATTTTCTTACAATTAAATCAACCAGAGAGATAGAAACTCCTTTAATTCTTGTTCCTGGCCTCTCAAAGATAAACCCTTGTGAAGGACAAATCTTAACCAATTTTTTCATTAAAAGGCTATCTTTAGTCCTTATTTCCGTCAACGAACTTTTCTTAGTATCCCTGTATCTACGAGTATGTATAGGTACTATATAATATAAGTATACAATGATAAATGACATTTATGAAACTTTCGCTTGATAAAAATTAAAAAAAAAGAAGTCATTATGTCGTATAATTTCCTGCCATTTAAAATTATCTTGTCTTTTCCTATAAAATGTACCCCAATATTACCGAAAAATTGATTGCAAGTATTAAAATTTTAATAGAATAGATTAATCATAAAATAACATTTTTCACGTCGCAGTATTTCGTCTAATTTTATCCCATCAAAGAAATGTTTTTCAAGGCTTCAAACCCACTTTCATATTTCTCGCTATGTTATATTACTTTTCACGACGTTATCTTTAATGAGATGAATTTCATTAATTATTTGATTAAATCGTGAAATTTTGACTCTTAACAAGAAAATCGTAGCAATTAGTTTTACGAGAAATTCTAATAGTAGTTACCATATACATTACGTTTACAGGTAAAAAAAATTAAGACGTGTAACATCTATCATAATTATCATTACCTATATTAATTTTTTTGTTATTTTAATATTTTTTAATTATAATTTGATGTGTTTAAGCGTGATCCTCTATACATGTAAATCAAACCGCGCTTATTTTTAAATTTTGATAACATTATGCCCATAAAGAAAGCTTAAAAAGACTTCTCATTGATCGCCATCAGCCTATTACTTCTTTTCACCGCGCTTTTTTCGTGCTTTCAATCTTTTATCTAAACGTGATATATTTCATTTAAAAAGTTTAATAAAAAAAAACTAAATAATTCGTGCGATCGTTGCATTTTATAGACCATTTCATGACTTGTACATGAAGTATTATAAATCACTTTTTCCAATCACGCACCCTAAATAAGTGTAAGTATATATTTTATATTGTTGGTGTAACGACCCTATTTGGAACCTAGTCGTCGTTTTAAGTCAACTAACAATGGTTATTTTTTAAGCCTTGTACATCTAGTGGTATGTTATTTATTCCATTAATTTATTTATGCATATATTCTTGTCTATAATAACTATCAACACGTAATTAGTTAATTGATTGATTATTGTAGGTATATTTAGCACAAAAAGATAATATTGATTTTTTATAGTGATTAATCGGTTGAGTTTTACACATAGAAATAACACGAGCTAGGTATGTAATTACCAATATATTATGTGTCTATATTTATTTTTGGCTGAAGATAATGCGTCTAAAATATAGATAAAATATAGAAAATGTTTAATTGTTAATTGCATTGTTTACCAAGCACTTGGCACCGTGTAATAATTTCATTAAACACATGCCGATGTTTTAAAATATAATTCGGAAGAAATCCAAATTTTTTTTGGGTAAGAATTATATGTAGATAATAGTTTTCGTTTTGTATTTCAAAAGATCTGAATGCAAATAGGCAGTAAATATAATATACATGCATAATTCTGGTTTGAGTTTAGATATACCTACCTATATGATCCGGTCAGTGCACACATCGATTAACTCCACTTTTTCAACTTTTACAAATTTTCATATCAAAACACTTGGTTGACTCCTAACTTTATATATCCGAAAAAAAATTTTCTAATATTAAGTACTTAATAATACTTAAGAACAGCTCTAAATGACAATTCCCTTTTTAGCTTTTCCATAAGAGACAATGTATTTCAGAAGTCTATTTTATCAATTTACTCAACTTTTTACATTACGGAGTTAATCGTTGTGTGCACTGAACAGCTCATATATATACATTTAAATGAGTTAACGTAAAAAGAGTGATTTTAAAGTTAATTTAGTAATTAACTTAACAATGGTATATGATAAGTCTATCCAAATTATCTAAAATTACGAATCTCACTGTGCTGTAGCACTTTTAAGAGTTTTTAAAATTTGTTTTAACTTTTAGACGTAGAGTATCTTCTTGTGCATCTATAAAATCTCATAAATCGTGGAAAAATCTAGAGGTTCATTATTTTACTTGATCTAAATTTGACTTCAAATGAAGTCAAACTCGAATCGAAAATTAATATTTAAATGTCTAATAATTTGCTGCTTAGAAAAATTGGTAATGATTCTGTACTAGATATTAAGAAATCTTTTATTGCTTACTATGTTGCTGCATTATAATGAATGTAAAATGAAGTTTTGTGATATTGTAGGTAGTTTTTATTAGACATAACTCAATCTTTTAATCTAAAATTAATATACGCCTATCTCTAGTAAAAGCTCAAGTTATATCGCAGTGAAATATTTTAATAAGTTACCAAATAATTTTAAGAGTTAAGAAGAAAGTAGGAAGTCAATTAAAAAAGTTAGTTAAATGGCTACTAAAATCTAATATGTAAATATTCTATAAATTTCCTTCTTTTTTTTTTAATTTGTGTGAATCAATGACCACTGATGAAGATTACTTGGCAATCGAAATACGTATCTGGGCAATACGTCAAAAAATACATTTGAACTTTTGTTCATGTTTATGGTTTACTTATGTAAATTATATTGCGTAAATAGGACCATGAGAGCCACCAACTATAATTGCGAAAATTACCCCGAACAACCTACCCTCACCTTGAAGCATCTGTTGTGTTGCAACCTCCAGCTTAGCAAAGACCGAATCAAAAATATCCTGTCAACCCCAATTATGACCGCCTGACTCACAGTGCTAATGACCAAGTAGTTGAAGCACTTTAATAAGGAAAAAATAGGACCACATCCACAATATATTTTATATATTGTATAAACATTTGAATATTCTATTTTTTTTCTCATTTAATTAAGGTTGTACTTTTTTGTGATTTTTATAATATTGTGAATATTTTTTCTTGGATGTATTTTCATTTTATACCAGTCCTATGAACAGATGGAGACATATCTATATGTTATAATTAATATATAGGACCGGTAGGTATATTTCTGCATTTCTGGTTGAATAAAAAAATAAAGTCAAGCATTCACCTACAAGTAATTTCAAATACAAGTCAATATGCCAAGCAATGGCAAATGCCAATTTATTTTTAAAAATTTCCAATTACTTTATTTGATGCGAATCCCTAGAAAAATAGAAAAATGGAGGTAAAAACTAAAAGTCGTTGCCATTTTCACTTTTGAAGACAGTAAAATTTAATATAAGTTAAATAACGTGATTAATCAGATGCTTGATTAAGAGGTGCTAGATAGAAAAGTACACCGTAGGGGGGTAACGATGTTGCTTTGTTGAAATTTAAATGAAAGAAAAAGCGGTTTTCAAACTTTTGTTTTGGTTTATCAAAGTTTCAATATTGACATTTTTTTAAATTTCTCAACAACAAAAGGTGTGGCCATCCGGTGTCTCACAGTTCTTTTTTCTTTTTTAAATTTAAAACTACTATTTTTTTTACGTCTTGGGTTAAACAATTTAATATTTGGCTAAATTAATAAAATATTACCGTTCAACGTGATATTTTATTACTACCATATACAGCTAGATGTGAATGGCTTAACTTCAGAGCAACTTCATCATTGTTGACACGGCCATAATCCACTAGTAATATGTTTTACTTTACTGCTTCCCCTAATTGAAAACTCTGAGAACGCCACTGTGTGAATGTAAATAAAAAGCATCATGTAATTGATACACATGTATTTGAATACATATTATACCTTGTTATATTTATGTACATGAAAAGTAAATAAGTACATTGAAGTCGAGTGGAAGAGACGTACTTATACTTTATATAATAATATACATATTTGTCGCCGGTTTTATCAATTGAAATTAAATGGCAGTGATAGTTTTCCATTTGCCGACAGTCAGTCGTAAGTTGAACGTTTCGAAATCTCTCGTTGTTAATTCTTACGATTACAATAAAAGTTTTACTCAGTTTCGTTCTTTAACTAAAATTTATTATTGAGTGAATTATATGTTTGTAGCTATTAAAAATTTAATTTTCCAAGATACTTAATTGAATTTTTATTTTCTTTTAAAGATAATTATGAATGTGTTTCAATTTGGAAGGTCATATAAAACCTAGCAAGTTCAAGAAGATTCTTTCAAGATGATTATCTTCATAAAAAATCGGCGATAAGCAATGGTTCAACGAGCTTCAATAGGTGTGTAACAAATATCATATTAATTCTAATTTAAAACCGGGAAATGGAAAATTTGTTCTACGAAAAAAATTAATCAAATCACAACACAAAAGTAGCCTCTGCTCATTTCAATATTTACGATTAGTTTTATCTTATCGTAAAGGTTTTCCAAGCCTTTAGATATATATACATTTATTATACAAATTGTGTTAATATAATGTCAGGTATAAAATTTCCATCAACTAATTTGTTTTTGTTACATAGAAAATCATAAAAATTGTCTATTTTTAGCGCCCATTCAGGCTTCAACTCCATATGAACAACTTTTGCACAGCCTCAAACATGATCCAAGATGGACACATGAAGTACTTACTAAATTTTTTTTTCAAAATAATTTTTAAAAAAAATTAATCACTTTTAGATTTCCCTTGGAAAACGAGTGGGTTTTTATAAATTTTCCGGGGATATTGGAAGTGGAAATTTTTCACAAGTCAAACTTGCCATTCATCAGTTGACAAAAGGTGCGTTATAAATGATTTTTTTTTCACTTTACAATAAAATCTTTTTTTAAACAGATAAAGTTGCTGTTAAAATAATTGATAAAAGCAAACTTGACAATAAAACACGTAAAATGTTAGCGCGTGAAATTGCAACAATGGAAGCTGTGTACCACCCAAATGTGATAAGGTATTCAAATAAATAACTTTCATATCAAACACCAATTAATATTTAACCATCTGCAGATTATTTGAAGTAGTCGAAACATACACCAAAATACATCTAGTCACCGAATACGCAAAAGGAGGCGAACTTTTCAATAAAATATCGTCAGAAGGTAAAATCAATGAAAACGAAGCTAAGATTATCTTCGCTCAAGTCGTTCTAGCTGTACAATTTATGGTAAACCGATACGAAAATGTACGTCAGACATTCAAATAAATATTTTTTAAATCTTTTAGCATAGCAAAGGTTTCATTCATCGTGACATCAAAGCTGAAAACGTATTTTATGCTGGACATAATTATGTGAAATTGGGAGATTTTGGGTTTAGTACTAAGCTACTTAAAGGTAAGTTATTTCATTATATACCATTCATAATTATATACCCATGTATATTATGGACCATTCATAAAAAAAATCTTCTCGGTAAAAACATTTTATGGAATTTTAATTTTCTAATTATTGAACCAAGAAAGAATGGAAAATGTTTGCTGAAGACTAATAAAAAATATACATTTTTTTATGAATGGGCTTTCAATGGAATATTACTTAGAACGGAAAACAGTTAACACGAAATTAAAGTAGTTTCATAGATCTTGGTTTTTGTCAGAATCTCATTTTTGTTGTCGTATTTCTCATCTTTTGTACTTCTATACAGCCACTATACTGTGCTATAATTATTGGTCATTTTGGTCATATGAAGCTTAAGTGTGTATCAGTTTGTCGCCGATAGCTTATTGGTTTCTTGCGTAACAGTGCCAGCCAATGGAGTGAAGTTGCCACGGAATTCAAATAGTCCAAATATACTAATATCATGCACTAGAACAGCAGTCAATTCTGTTGACTGCCGGGCTTTTACTAGTTAATACATGTGTAGAAGGAGAGTGAAGGGTAAAAGGAACCAACTAAGGAATATTGTTACTAATACTCATAATTTTCACAATTTAAACATTAAAAATTGCAAACAAATAAAAAAAAGAAAATTTATTTCTTGATATAGAATATTTTTTTCCTGTCGCGCTTAAAAATGTATAAATGTATTAATATGCTTAAAAATGCATCTTAGTTAAGCGCTATTTCGTGTTAACCGAATTTCATCTTAAACGTTTTCTACTATACTTGAGAAATATTTTTCAGGTCCTGATGAACATTTGACTACCTTTTGTGGGTCTCCACCTTATGCGGCTCCGGAATTATTTCGTGATCAACATTATATAGGCCGCAGTGTCGATACATGGGCGTTAGGTGTTCTATTGTATTTTATAGTTACAGGAATTATGCCGTTCCGGGCAAATACTGTTGTTAAATTAAAAGACTGCATCTTAAATGGACGCTTTGATATACCAAATTGTTTATCAAATCAATGCATACATATCATAGGTAATTTATAAGCTCCAAGTGGTGTAGCGTGAACTTAGTCACCCGGTGCGACTCATAAGTTTGCCACCCCTCTTATTTTTGAAATTAAATAAAATTATTTCACAAATTAATAAAATTTTTCGGATTTTTTTTTCAATTTTTTTCACCTGATTCTGCCAACAGAATTAAGCAGTTCTTCCGTTTTTTACCCCCTAAGAAATAAGCCCCTTTTGTCCCCTACACGCTACATCACTGATAAACTTCATATGTGTTAAAAATCAAATGAAATTTAATATTTTCTTCCAGAAAGAACTTTAGAACCGAATCCATCCGACAGAATTAGTTTGGAGGAGATCTTAAAAAGTGAGTGGGTTTCTAGTGTTGATTTGTCCTTGTTTTCGGTTCCACATCAAAAATTTGTGATCGAACCGACGCAAGTCGAAGACCTAAGTGTTTTGGGCACCGTCGAGGCCAAGGCACGAAAAAAACTTGAAACGTACGGAATTAGCAACGAAATGCTAATCGAAAGCATTCAACACAGTAGTAAAAGTTCTCTGATTGGGGTCTATCGAATAATTGTCCATCGTTTTCAACAAGCGTTATTTGAGGCTGTACGCGAGCGTAAAGAAAGTTTGTTAAAAAGTGATAAGAAAACGACACGAAAGAATTCCAGCCCCAAAAACCGAATGTCAGCTACGTGTCTAATTTTGTAAGTGGAGCTTTAAACTGTCTAAATTATTTATATATATATTTATTATGATGAATGTATATTGTATATATCAAATTGTTAGAATCTCACATTAGATATATATAAAGAAAAATTTTATAGAAGAAACAAAAATAATAAATTAAACGGAAATAGTACAAAGAAATATTTATTTTTATGTACTATAGTAAGTTAAAATTTGAGTGATATGAAAGTTTCCACTGCTGTGCATCTTTACATAATATGTTCTAAGAAGCACACATAATACCCATTATTATTTACATATTATTTCTACATTTGTATAATAACTAAATAAACAAATGTTTTGAGAATATATTTAAACTAAAAATAGTTTTATACAAAGCGTTTATAAAGATAACGCTAATATTTATCTCCGACAGATACATTACTCAAATGAACTTATTATAGTTAATGTTAAATATTGGAAAGTTTATTAATTATCATCAATAAACGAGTGCTTGTACACTTTTAAATAATATCAGAATATCATTTATATGTAAGTAACAACTCAAATTTTACACACATACAAAATATACCTAAATATAGTTTCTACTGTAAGAATTTTAAGCGACAAAACTATTAGAGACTGATTTGCCTGCTTTAAGCATTTATTTACAGATTCATAACTTAGCGCTCTATTAATTTTATCAATACTATACACGACCGTAAAATATGTACCAATTGTGTATACCATATATTTATGTGAACCAATAAACAAGGATGTTTCAAACGATTGAGTGTAAAACTTTTATTAACCTTGTACATTGTTTACAATTTCTTGTAAACATGAATTATTTTATTCTAGTTTTTCAGCATCATATGTTTTCGAAGTTTAGATCTTCAATAGTTTTCTACAAATTTTATGGACCGATGGATACAAAAAAAAAAACAAAAAAACTTTAAAGCAATGTTTAACTACCTATATCCAATTTCTAATTGAATGTTTACTTATCAAGAAAAGTTACTCTATGGCAGTGATAACATTTTTCACTTTAATTTTCATGCTATTAGAACTGCATTAATATAATATCACCTAAAAGGTTATACCAAAACTACACTTCCAAATTCCAATCATATTTCAATTACAACAAACAGCATACTTTAAAGATAAACGTTAAGATTAAGGGAATATGTGGATTTTGAGGGTAATTATTAAACATAATTATTAACTGTATTTTTTTTAAATAAATATAATAAAAAACTTTTTCAAAGGGTAACATTTTCGAAAAATTTCGTTAAAAAATCTCTTTTTCTCCATCGGATAACTACTCTCTCTCTAACTTTTCGGTCAAATTTACAACACAAAATTTTTTTCTTTCTATTTTAGTACTTTAACATCTGGATTGTAGATCATTAGCACGTACAGTTAGTCTCTACGTTTAAATCTGGTTTTGGGTTGGTAGATGAATGAACGCTAGTATATTGGTGTTGATAAGATCTTTTTGATGGTGTTCCCTGTTTATCCCAATGTACAGCATAGTACGTGCTCTACGGTGAGATGGGGATGTTCGGAGCAATTTCTACAATCTGTTTTTTCTTCATTATATGAGTGGGTGACCTGTGCATGTCCAATTCGAAGTCTGGTTATTGCGACTTGATCGTTTCTATTGAGTTTTGGTAGTCAAAGTTGGCGTTGGTTGACTTTCGGATTTCGTGAAGCTTTGTGATTTGCTGTTTCCATTACGAATTGCACCGTTCTTCTATTGTCGTAGTCAAGAATTTCTTGAAGTCCAAATATGGTTGCGTTAGTGTCCAGAAAGGTTCCTGTGACTTTCACCGTTTTTCTCGTTCCCCACTAGGTCTTGATTTATAAGAAACTACAGTAGATCAATTTGTTTTAAATCGGTTTGAATTTCAAGAATTTTTACAAAGCTGTCATTTTGTAAGACGTCCATATACCTATATGTATTAGTTTGAGAAATAAAGCATAAAGATTTTAAAAAAGGGTGCGTTATTTTGAAAAGATCGGTGGATTAATTTTAGCATCGATTAAAAATGGAGCTTAAAGAACAAAGTTATAAAAGCTTTCAGTAGAAATAAAGCAAGGCTTATAAAATTGTTCACTAACAAAACCCTCTTAAAATAATGCTAGAAGAATTTGAAGTATTCATGTAATAAATAATTGTATTTATTTAAGAGTAAAAGAAAGGATACATACATTTGGATTAAGTACTTATATAAATTACGTAAACGTAAATAAAATAATAATATAAATATATAACTACAGTTAAAAAAATATTATCTTCAAACAAAAAATAGGTAACAAAAAAATGAAATTAGTACAAAAATTCGCTTTATCACAAGGACTAGTCATTTAATAAATTAGTTAATTGCTTCAAATATTTTTTTCTAGTTTAATATTTTGATTTGATCTTTACAATTTAAAATTTGCTTGGGACACCGCCACCCCGCGTATCGGAATGCAAATCAAGAGCATCGCCAATGATTTGTATCATATTAATACTGTCGTAAGGCTCGGATAGCATTATTAATTTTCCAATTGAATGTAAATGCGCGATGATATCCTCATTGAAACTTGGCATGTGATTTGCTGAAAAAACATATTCCTAAGTAATTTCTTGTTAAAAACACTCAACACATTGCAATACCTTCAACTCCAATTTCGTTTTCGTTCAAAACTCGAAACCGTGAATTTTCCACAGTTTCTGTGATATTTTCGCTTCCAATAAGCAACGATGATATTAATTGAGTTGCCAATGAAACATCGCCAGTGCCAAAAATCGCACGCTGACCACACACATAATTCGCATCAGTGATGATAACAGGTAACGCTAATGTTTCTGGATTGCCTGTTGATATTGGCGGATTATCAAGCAAAAAACCGGCAGGAGACATGTGATGAGAGCCCAACATTCCATTTAAACCCCTGAAAAATGTATCCTTGAAAAGTTGAAATAATTTTAGTCGTGGAAAATACTAACGTAACAACTACTACGTAAAGGTCATCTTTATCTGTCGTTACCACAGTTGATGCAGTATTTTCATACAATCGACTGGTAATGTTAAGTTCCGAATATGTATTAAGCACGATTTCAGCCAATCGATAGGTGTATTCCGGTTTCCAAACATCATCTTGTGTAAAATTGTACAGTTTTAAATTCTCAACAACTGATAACAACACTGGTCCATTGGCAGGAATATTGGGGACATAAATATTATAGTTTAAAAATGTAGTATTTATCGCTGAGGTTGTCATCAAATCTACATTGGAAGTAACTAAACTTTCTAGGTCTACAAAATAATCATTTTTTATACGTGTTTGCAATTTTTAAGGCTATCATCTTACGATCTTCTGTTAAATTAGCAATTATTTCCAAGGCATTCGCTAGAGCAGGTAAGTGAATGTTTTGACCTGGTAAAGGATGTTCGAATAAATCGAAAGTATGCGACAATTCAATGGCTGTGAATAACGTTTTTGGGATGATAAATCCATTTTTTGCTAGTTCAATAGAAGGTTGCAATAGGAGATTCCAAGGCAGAAGTCCATAGTTGTTATGAGCAAATGCTAGCCCGTTAATAAGTCGTGGAAGTTGTCCACCATCCATATTCACACCTGGGCCAAAATCAATTACTGTTGGAAGATTTCTCAATCGATGACTATATATCATTAAAACCCCTCCTCTGAAAATTAAGATTTTTTTAAGCATTGAATCACTTTTAAATGTATTTAGGGTTGATTAGTTATTATCATTATTGTTGGTTGAATCTTGCCGTTAACAATGACGAAACTACTTCGGAGTTAAGCTACATGCAGTGAATTTTTTGAAGTATTACATATTAAAAATAATTAATCAATAAAAATCATTTTCATTTAAAGACCAAATTCCGAATTAATTAGTCTGTACACCACACAGTAAGTTATCCTATTGTAAAATCAATAAACGCATTTCTCATCGATTGAGCTATTTTGTTATTTTTACTCTATACCTCAAAAAGGATACATTTTATAAAAATTTGCAAAAAATCAAAGTTAATAATTTTACCTATACTCTACAACTTTTTTAGAGACTTAAACCACTAATAAAAGTCAAAAAAATAAAATACTCCTATTTAGAAAAGTTCGATATTCGTAAGTTTTGAGCATAAAAACTAAACGAAATGTTACAGCTTAATTTTGCAGCTTACAGAATAGGTTTCTTGAATTACTTTTAGTCGCTTTTTAACGTTACAAAAGTGTTTTAAATTCTTTAAAGACAATCTTTAGAGTCTGGAATGCCTTAAGATAGCCTTGATAGTGCCTATTACTAATAGTAAACATTATATATTATATAAAAAATGACAACAAAAAATAGACTTGATAAGCTTTCGAAGCTTTCTAGCTTTCTACTGTAATTTTCCATGAAATTAAAATTTTTTAACGTAGGTACAATATATTATGTAAAGTTCTCTAAAAGTTAAGTGCTACCAATGCTTTTGAAATGTAATAATTGAAATTAAAAACAACTAAGTACTAGATATATTAAGAGCATCAAGTTCTTCCTAAAGGGGGCATTCTAGTCTAAAAATTTGAAAAAATCGATTTTTCTTTTCTTTCATATTCTCAAAGTTTAAACCTTCAAGAATATATCCTTAAGAGGATTTATCAAAATTTTAATTATTTTTGGAACAGGAATCGCTGATTAAAAAATGGTAGTATTAACTACCATTGTATGGCCACTGGATGTAAGTTTAAACGCGTTTTTCTTGAAACTACTTTTTTTGATGCGGTAGCATATTATATATCTCAAGTTTTTAATCAGCCGATTTACTTGACATTTGGCATGAATATTTTTTAAATATCTCTCTATCGCATGAACCAACTAAAAATAAAAATTTGTAATATTTTTAAAAAAATCGACAAAGTTAAAAAATTAGTGAAAAAATTGACCTTTATTTTTGAGTAGCCGCCATTTTATGAAAAAAATGTTTTTTTTTCAGTTTTGCAGATATATGAGATAGCGACATTCGTACTAATCAAGAATCCATCGTTGTTTTATTTTTCAGATGACCACAAGGGTAGAAATAATGTCGACGAGGACACGGCCTTTTTTTTCTCCCCTCTACTTCAAGGACGCATAACTCAATGAAAAAAGCATTTTTTTAAAATTAATTTTGTGTAAGTACTATCTGAATATAAATAAACAAATGATAAAAAAAATGTATGGTAAAAATATCAAATGCTTTTTTTATCAATTGCCAAAAAACGCTTGAAAATCGGACCTCTGGACTAGAATACCCGCTTAAAATGACCAACGTTTTAATTTGGGACGCCGTGGAAAATATTTTATATCAAGGAGCCGGAAATCGAAAAAGTTTGTTAGCCATTGTGGTCACTAGATCCCTTTGTAATTAGGAAATTTTAATCTTTCAAGGACACTACTAAAGATTAAATTTTCAAATTTAAAATGATTTTGACTAAAGATATTTCAATAATTACTTTCTATTAGTAAATATTTAAAAATTTATCTTAAAATTCCAATTTTAAAATATACTTTAAGTCTCCATCAAACCTATCAACGTTAGTTTGTAACTATTTGGTCTCTAAGATTTATTTACAAGATTTAAAAGATTACAACAAATCTCCCATAACAGAAAAGATCGAAACATGGCCTAAGATAAAGCATATTAATTTGTGGATTAAAAATTGGCATACAATTAATATTTGTAGCGACTATAAGTAATGGTTCTTTTAACACGAAAAAATAATTAGGTACATTCAATTTCAGATTAGACATTTTTCTTTCATTAACAAAATAGAATCTTTCAAGAACTCCGATGAAGATCAAGTTTTCAATAAATAAGCTTCAATTGAATTTTCTGTTAGAAAATAATACAAATTATTATTTGAATTTAAGAAATACTTAGACCTTATTAAACTTAACTAAGTTAGTTTATAAGTATTTAGTCTAGCTTAAGAAACTTTAACAAATCTCCCATTACAGAAAAGACCTTTGAGACAAGATTTAAGATTAAACATACGCTGCCAAACCAGTGGTATGCGGATTAACAACAGCCATACAAATAGCTGTAGCGACCGCTGCATCAACAGCATTGCCTCCTTTTTTCAACATTAAAACTCCTGCCGAAGAACATTCCTCAAAATCTGATACAACACTTCCATGCGGTAATATCTAAAATCATTTATTCAATTTAACATCTTAGCTGCTGCTAAACTCGCCATGTATACCTGATAGGCACCATAATAAATTTGCAAGGCTAAAATAAAAGTGATCGCCATTGAAATTGTAGCGAAACTTGAATAAATCAAACCCAAGCCACTCGTGCAATCATCGCCAAAATACCAATTACAGCAAATTATATTCCAAAAACGAACTTTGGGAGTTTCAGGTTTTCTCAATGGGATATCTTCACGTAGTTCTTCAACTTTATTAAAAAAAAAAAAAATGTAAAAATATATTTGTCATATGAGTTTAGTAGAAATCCGTTTTCATACCTGAACCATTGGTGCTCAATGCTGTCATTGTTGCAGCTTAATTTAATCCCTTTTTACATATTAAATAAATCGAAACACTCCAATAATTTATTTTATACGCACTTATAAAAAATTTAATAAATAACTCTTGATGTAGCTACATCAAAACTTTTTTGTCAGCACAAATTTTTTATAGGAACATTGAAACATTCTTTTGCCGTTACGTGTTGGTTTATTGTAAAAGAATTTTATGCTCTGTCTAACATTTAGCCCAGAAATGGAATAAGAATGGGCACGACAAAGATACTTGCATGAATTGTGATTTACTTCTCTGTCCACGTCTTGTCCGAGTCTCGGACAATCGCAAAAATATATTGATTTTGGACGTTCTAATCGTTTTTCAGTAAACTTGTTACTTCTCTAATATACAGTTCCAAGTAATTACTCCCATAGAAAATATTAATATAATATGACGTTATCTCCCCAACCATGTGGCTTTTAAGGAAGTCGGAGAGGTATTTTATATGAGTAGGTAGGAGGAAGTTATAAGATTGAGGTCTTTGACTCTAATCAGAATTATTTATTCAACAATATAACGGGCTACTCGCGGTACAACCATCTGTGTAAACCATGTTGTTTTTCATTAAAACTTGTAATAAAAAGTATAAAAGTTTAATTTTTGATATTGAAATGGTTTCAAAAATTATAAACAGTTTATTTATAAATGTTTTTATAATGTCTGTGATACGCTCACTTGCTGATAAGCTATATTATTTAAATGCATTCAGGTAATTTTATTTTTCAAAATGTACCTATCATTTGCTGATTTTGAGGTATTTACTTTTATAATTTAACTAGCAGTTTGGTGATATTTATAAACATTTTGATAATTTTTTAAAAAAAGATAACATAATTAAAAGACGTGTTATGCATTTCATTTGTATTATTTTTACTACATGGTATTGTAAATAGCAAAATTGGTGAGTTTGTTGGTAGTATCTGAAGGATAGTTTCTTGAACTAATTGAAAAATTCTTTCAGCGTTTGACAAACCAATTACCAAAGGGTATCAAATCTATTTTATCCTGAAAAAATGTCATAGTTCTGATAACCCGTATAAGAGCATCTAAGGATAAATTAAGTATTATATTCTCTCGTTTTCGAACGAAGCAAAACAAATCAACAAGTGATTCTTTGTTAAGGATGAATTCATGAATTAGAGAAAGCATAGATTGGATTTAATTCAAAAAATTTTCATGGTTCCCGTAGGATAGCTATATAAATTAAAAAAAAAAAACAAATCAATCTCATTTTTTATTCAAGAAAAGTTTGTGAATTGAAAAAGGTACAGACTATATTTTATTCCAGAAAACTTAATGATTTCTGTAGAACAACTTAAATAAATATATTTTTCATACGGCTGGAGTTACAAATCGATGGATTTTTATAATTGGATTAGTTTATGGTTTGAAAAGTGCTACTTTTTATCCCAAAAAAATTTTTGCTTCTCAAGTATGAACAATGTAACAAATTAGCATATTTTAAATTGAATCCAATCTAAAAAAAGTAGATATGTTTAAAATTTGGAACACTTTATGGTTACTGTAAGATATCCTTAAACATTAAAGTTTGTTTATTAGCTTTCAGTCAGGAATGGAAGAACAAATCAACGTATCTATTTTTTATGTTTATGGATTTGACGGGTACAAGGTGCACTTTTTAACATCCATTTTTAAAATTAAGCTTGAAAACGTTATCGGGAACTACTTAAGGATTCATTAAATCAAGTACCTAACTTAACATTTTGTGCAATAATTTGAGCTTAAAATTTTTACTTGGAAATGAAATAATATGTAGCTTATAAGTTCAATGCTTGATTCGGTTTGATACTTACTAAATATTAACATTTAACTTGAATTTAATCCAAATATTAACCAAATAGCTTGCAAATCAACCCAAGTAATGAATCCCTACCGGCCTACCTCGACCCATAGCTAGTGTACCGCTGTATTTATAAATGGATAAACTGTCTATAATACCTACATAGCATTGTTACACAAAAAATACAAATTGCTACCAGCAAACCTTAAAAATGTTTTTGGTCTTTATTTTAGGTTGTGACATCAACCCGAGAGTCCTAAGCAACTATTTTTTTAAATGATGTATCTTTTATTTTTATTTTGTTAAAAAAATTAAGAAATCATTATAGTATTTAGTTGGCACGACAGTCCGATTTGAAAATAACCGAATTTTCTTGTAAGGGTTTTTATTATAAATGATAGTTAATTGCAGTAGCGTAGTCGTAGATTTATGCTATTCGAAGCAGAAAGAACGTTTCGAAACTGGTTTCTAACCATTCCTTACGTAGTTACCACGTAGACTTTGTCTGTAGACGTTGTCTAATTTTGCGGACAAAGTTAATAAAGTTAACTGTTTCTTTCCGCCACCACAACAATGCCGCTTGCAGGGCGGATAGGCAATATCTTAGCGACCCGGGAAATAATATTAATAAGTACATATTTATAAAGATAGGTTGTTAGGTCACTTAGACGTACTTTCCAACCACCGGCCCTGCGGGCCTCTGAATGGCTGGTCCAGCGGGAAATTTCCCGGTTTGTCTATCCCATCCACCCTGGCCGCTAGTAGTTATGATTCCCTTTGTTTCTCTCACGCTACGTCGTTGACTAAGCCTTGGAATTTAAATAACCCCTGAACTTTTAATTTTAGTCCCTGTTCATTAAATTAGAACCACTTATAAATTTTTATAAAATTCTTTACAAAACAGATTTAAAGTTCGTTTCTAAACGTAAACTTTCTTCAAGCAACTAAGAAAAATGATTGAAATTGTCTTGATTGTAGTCATAAATCTTATCGTTGCTGAACAAGAACATTTAAAATAGTAACAATAATCAAATAACATAAAGCGAATATGTAAGAAATATGAGTGCCCTAATTCATTTATCATGAACCGTATCAATTAAAAGAGACATTATCCATGGTATTTGTGTTTGTCTTTAGTTTTTTTTTTTTTTTTTTTTTTTGAGGTGAATTAATTCATATACAAAAAAATATTACAGTCCCTGCAATTTTGATTTAACCCTTTTCATTATAATAATTAAGATTTTAACTTATTTTGCTTAGATTATTAAATTAATTACATGTTAAATTAAAAAAATGTTAAGACATGTTTTTTTAATTAAGTAATTAAGAAGTTGTAAAATATAATATAAAATACAATTTTAGGTGACGAAATGTTCTATAAGATGAACCGCACAAATTTGAATTTCGAGCAAGTCAAATTAAGAAAATCGATTCTAGTCGAAGAAAGCCGAATGTGGTGAGATTGTTTGTAATGTACACATTATGGCAGCAATGGCAGACAATTTTTTTTTCTATTTATTTTTTTATAAATAAGTCTACGTCAATATTGACTGGGTCCGAGCCCCCTTTCTGCTGAATTTTGGTAAGTTTTTCCATAGAAAAACTATTTATTTACATGAAATTTGCAATAATTATGATATGTGCGTTTGTGGTTATGTTTATGTTTTGACTTTTCATCCTAATGTTTATGTTTTAAGTTGTCTTGTTTTTAAGAAAATTTATTCGCTCAGTTTGCTTCTTGGGTGCCATAATGATTTTTTTTCTTTTGATTTTTTACTTCTTTTTTTCATAATGACTTTTTTGCTATTCTTTATAGATCATGGACAATGGAGATTGTTCGGTAAATGTTGAAGTTGAGCCCGACGTCGTTTTAGATGTGGAAGAGGACTCGGTAATTCATTTACTATCATCATTTATAGTCCAGAACGAATCGGTATATGAATGCTGAAAACTATTCAGATGGATTTTTTTTTACAATGGCTCCAATATGTGGTAAATATTATAGTATAATACGTTTACCTTGGGGCATCACAGTCTGATATTGTTAAAAACGAAATTGTTTAAACAATCTCAGAACAACGTTATTTTTAACCTGATTTCTTTTTCATATTCTTCACTTTAATACAAACATAAAAGGCCCTGTACACTTTTTTGATAAAACTAATATTTTAAATATTATTTTTCAAGTTTTTCATGCTTCAAGTTAACATAGTTACAAATGAAAATTTTTCACTTCTTTACTATTAGTAGAAGATCCGAACCTACATCGACCTTCACCGAGTTGATAATAGAATGAAGCATATTTTATTATGAATTTAGTAAATAAAAAATATATTAAAAATGGGTTGGCTAAAAATATTCCTGACAGACTATTTTTAATTATTTAAAAAAAATGTTTTTAATAAAATATTACAACAAATAGAAAAAATTTTACACATCACAGACGACTGCGATGTTAGGTCCTTTATTATTCCTTTATTATTACACAATATACTTACCTCGAATCTCTGTCACACATTTCCACGGGCATTAAAATTTAAATCTTTAAAACTCGCTAAAACCTATATCAACGTGTTCGCAATAAAACAGCGCTTATGATGATAAAAATTTTTTTCTATTATTTTGATGTGGCAATATTTTATTAAAAATAATTTTTGAAGTTATACTTCTTTAGGCGCGTTATGAAAAAAAGAAAAGAGTGAAATTTTAAGATGCGCGCGCATGCACAAAATTAACATGATAAAGTTGGCCGCAAAACCACTCTTTTTTTTAACTAGGAGCGCAAAATTGAAATTTTGTTTTATTTATTTATTTTTATATTTAAAATAAAAATAATTAATTCTTTAAAAATGTTTTTAATATTTTATTTAGAAAATATTTATATATACAAATGACACATATTATTAATAAATATGTTATTATTTTTCTCGAATTTTGCAATAGCTGTTACCATACTATTAGGAATATATTCTATATATAATATCTAATACTATTTAAATGACGTCTGAATTCCATGCATATTCTTGGTTATCACTAAATCTGGGATTCTGAAATGGTTCAACCATCTTAGAATAATAATTTAGTAAAACAGGGCATAAATAAGATTTAGACAGTTACTTTGAAAAGTAGCTACTTACTTTATTTCGCAATTTCTAGGGAGCTTCGTTTTCATGGCATGCATGAATTGTTTACCAGAAAAATGATCCTGACAAATTTTATAAACGTCTTGCAGCTTTTTTTGGATTTTATTTTCGTTGTAAACCATAGTTTTTTACAACATTCCAGCCATTAAATAGTCATAAAAATACAAACTTACTGCACAAACGGTAACTCGGAAAAACATGTCAAACGTCATTTTACTTTTAGGTTATTAGTACGGCGCGTTGTTCTTAGAGGCGTTAGTATCGGTCTATTTTATCATCACAGCGCAAGTCCGTAATGCTTAAATGCATTTTGGACATTGCCCCGTCATCTCTGTTCAACGGGCCGTAGTAAAATTCAAAAGAACCGCACCTCTCGTAAAAGTGTCCGCTCCGCGAATAAATTATATTCAGTAGTGATTTAAATTGAACATTTTGATTAATATTATTAAACTATTTGTAAGTATTAGTGAAAAAAACTGTGCTGACATACTTTTTCAAGTGCTCCAATATAATTGAGGTTAACTAGCCATATGTATTATTTATTGATATAAATTAAAATATTATTCTCTAAATTTTAATTTAACTAATTATTTGTATGCAATTAATAAAAACTAATTTTTAATGATGATAGAGAAGTATAAGTTCTCACGCGCGTATATAAGTACACGCACCCACTTTTTTTAAAATAATTCAAAATAGTTGCCCAGAATTTTTTTTAATCAACCCATTCATAATATATTTTTTAGTATAATAAATTCATGATAACATATGTTTCATTCTATTATCAACTCGGTGAAGGTCGATGTAGGTTCGTATCTTAGACTATACGGAGTTGGTTAAATGTGTGATGGTGACTAATTTTTTTATGGTTTTTCGCGACTGATTACTCCTTTCTCCCAAATAGAGATTGGAGATATTTTTTGATATCGAAATCCCGGGATTGTCGAGATCGATATTACAATAATGATAAATTTTTATGTTTGTATTAAGTTACGATGCCCTATGGTATATCATATTTCTACCATAATTTAAAGGAATAGTTTTCGGCATTCATGTACCAATTTCTACTAAACCTTTAAAGTTTAAACTAACAGCAAAGGATTTTTTTACGTTATTTTTTTTAAGGCCGAGTCATTTTCATATGAAAAAAATGAAAAAAATTCCACGCCCGAGACGAACACAACATTTCCATCGAACAACACTGGTTTCGATCGGAACTTCATATCAAGAGCCGAATTCGCCAATGTTTCATATGGGGATTCCAGTCGCTTAGAACAATGTCCACAGTGTGGCAAATACTATCGGCGACTCGCTCGTCACATGTTAAAACATCTAAAAAGCGAGGATTACGCGAAGACGTTGACGTGCCATTTATGTAGTCAAACATTTAACAAGAAAAGTCTCTTAGAGATTCATGTTAAAACGCACAGTGGTCATAAGCCGTTCGTTTGCGAAATATGCAGTAAGGCATTTTCACAAAACTGTAATTTGATCAATCATCTGCGTGTGCACACCGGCGACAAACCATTCAAATGCACCTATTGCGATAAACGCTTTACCCAATCAGGAAATTTGAAAAACCATTTGAGACTGCATAACGATGAAAAGCCATTTGTCTGCTCGATCTGTTACCAGGCATTTCGACAACTCTCTAACTTAAATAACCACAGTAAAAAACATCCTAATTTTAAGCAAAGCCATTATAAACGTGTTAAAGTTATCTCCATATCAACATAACTAGTTCTTACGATCTCACTCATCATCATTTTTATTATTTAAATTATCTTTTTAAAAAAGAAAAAGAAATGACAACGCTTTATTTTTCAATTTGAACGTACTTTTACGGTAGACTGTTTTAGAATGTGATATTTTTGATCTGAACGTGCTAATTTTATTAATCTTATTTGCTAAATGAGTTTTAAGTCTGCTATTTTTAAAGTACCATACCGTAAATTTTATAATTCCTAAGTATAAAAAAATGTAATAGAATGTTGGTGCATTCCACGTGAAGTGAACAAGTAAATGATATTTCCAATTTTGGTAGTTTTAAATAGTTATAACCTTTCAGGTTTTCGACCTATATACAAAATATTTAGAGTTTAAAGTCTGTTTAAGGAGTTAAAAGATTTTGAATTTTTGAAGGTAAGCGCTATCTCGAATTGTTATCTCAATAACAAGCTTTATACATAATTTTATGAGCTTTTCAATTCATTTTTTGATTTTAAAATTTTTAAAATGTATCTTAAAAATTACTAGTTATAGACATCAACATTTAGTGCGTTTATTGTGTGCTATTTCACATTAAAGTGATAATAGGCCAGAGCTTCAAAAGCCTTTGAAAATGGTAAAAAGTGAAAAAAAATTATAGTAGGATGAAACCCATTAGAAAAGGAAGAGAATATAACAAAAATGAAAGGAAAAATAAATTACGGTTGATCTGAGGTGGAGAAGTGGAAAAGGGAGAAAGGTTTAAGGGTGGAAACGGTTTATCTTGATTTCCGACAAAACTACAAGTCCTATGGAAAAAAATTGAATGGCAAAGTTGTAGGTAATAAGAAAGATCTACAACTTTTGTGCTAACACTTTTTTTACATAACCTCAAAATTTATGTGAAAAATTCCAATAACCAAGTTTTTGGATCTTTATTTTTATCTTTTACAAAAAAAAATTAATGAAATTTGGTAAAAACACCTTTTAATGTCCCAAAAACACTTTAATTTTTTTGATTAAAAATATTAATTTTTTCATCTTACTTTTATTATCAATTTAAAATTGAATCGGCACCCTAATTTGCAATCAAAAATTCTCATGTCAATATATTTACTTTTTTAAAAAAGTCAGTGGGCTTTTTGTTCGTTGAAATCTCTACTTTCTGATGATGCAAAAAAAATAACATTACAATGTTAAATGTTCCCAGAAAATGCAATAGTTAAAGCGTAAATTTTAATAAAATCCTCAAAATTGTACATAATACAATTTTACAAATACAACTTTGATTAATTTTTTAAAATTTACACTTTAATTATTGCATTTTCTAAGAACATTTTAACATGAAGAACATTATAATGTATATTTTTTTACACCATCAGAAAGTAGAGCTTTCAACGAACAAAAAGCTCACTGACGTTTTTGAAAAGTAGATATTTTGTCGTAAGAATTTTCGATTGAAAATTAGGGTGCTTTTTCAATATTAAGTCAAAATAAGGTGAGAAAATCAATATTTTAAATAAAAAAATACAGAGTGTTTGGGACACAAAAAGGTAAATTTTTACAAAACTTCATGACAAAGGTTACAAATTTTTTTTTGTAAACGATAAAAATAAAAAAACGAAAAAAACTTGGTTATTGGAATTTTTCACATAAATTTTGAGGTTATGTGAAAATAGTGTTAGTACAAAAGTTGTAGATCTTCTTTTTATCTATAACTTTGCTATTTAACTTTTTTCCATAGGACTTGTAGTTTTGTCGGAAATCGAGATAAATCGTTTCTACCTTTAAACCCCTCCCCATATTCCACTTCCCCACCTCAGATCGACTGTAATTTCTTTTTCCTTTTATTTTTGTTATATTCTCTTCCTTTTCTCATGGGTTTCATCCTACTATAATTTTTTTTTGGGTTCTAAAATTATCGACTGTGGTCTATAAGTAATATATGTACATAAACCTTTTTTAGCGCTTACATTCAGATTTTAATTATATGTTTGTGTATATCTCAAATTGCTGGCGATATATCGCCTTAATTTGACCGTCTCCGTATTATAAAATAATTATCTGATTCGACTTTTGAGAACATATTATATAGGTATAGGATATTAAATAAACTACCATAATCTGAAAAATCGACATTTTTAACTTCCTACATCACATAGGATGCATCAATTTACAAGTATTTGTATAATTATCAAAGAAAATGTGTAATATCTTAAAAAATGCTCTTTTATAAAAATTGTAAAAAAATCTTATCAATATTTAATATCTATTTGTAATAAATGTAAAATTATTATTTAATGTTCCAAATTAAATGTATGTGTATATTTTGTGTCTCAAAAAAACGATAGATTTATAAAATAAATTTTTTTAAACTACAATAGAAAATTTTTATAAAGTAAACGCTTTAAATTCGTCCGTTTACATTTCCTATATTTTCTTCTTTTAACAAGAAAAACATTTTGATTCCTTTCAGTTTCCTCGTTACAAGTTATTATATTTCCATTTATTTACTTTTATATAAATACATGAACATTTTATTAATATTTACAATTTAATTTTGGCATGATTTCGATGTGCAAATTTTATTTTTTAATTTTCGCTTGTTAATAATTGGTCCATATATCCAATCAATTGAATAAGCAAGAACGTGAGCATCCCCATAATCAAAAATCGGCTTACGAGATAGAAGCATATTAATGATAGGTAGATAAAAAACATAAACGTTTCGCGATTATCATCATTTTCCATATTTTTTTGTTGCAAATTATGTTTCGAACAATAAAAATTTGTAGCAATTGTATGAAATCATCGTTAAATTTATTTCGATGTAAGTTGTATCTTAAAATGTTTTATGACAAAAAATTTTTAGGTTATATTATTTTCTATAGAAAATTTTTAAATAAATCTCTTTGCCTCGTAGATGCATCTGGAGGAAGGCCATCCGAAAAATGGGATTTGTTCGGAGCAATATGTGTCGAACGAAAACCCATTATTACACCCCAATTAAATGAAATGGAATCGAAGTTTATGGCGTATTTGGAAGACATTGAATTCGAAAAAAGCATGAAATCTATGCATGAAATACGACATGAAATCGATTTGTACGTCACGATATCATTTTTTATTTTATATTTATTTTTTTAACTAAGTTAGTTTTTTAATTTTCAAAGATATCAAGCTGAAAAATTGAAAAAAGGAGACTCAAGCGACATCGATTTAGATTCAACTTTACAACAGACGGCTCAGGATTTTGAAGATGCCTGCGTCGATGAGCTTTCAAAGTTTAAATTCGCTAGCAAAATAACAGGTAATGTAGAGATTGTATTGGAGTTTAACGTTGGTTATCATTTATAAACATGAAAGAGTCTGTGCCGGTTTTATCATACTGTATGATTCATATACTATTACCATACTATATAGTCGAGATGGGCACACATAAGGCCTAAGGGAGCCGCGATCCATTTTTTAATATTCTAGAAAGAGCCATACACAATTAAATTTTTTTTTTATTTAATATAGGTAGTTGCATATTTTACAAGTCACAAAATAAATCAAAAAATAGAAACAATATCATTATAACTTATAAAAATAGAACTATGAAAAAGAAAAAAAATTATTTCAAAATTTTAGTAATAAAATTGAATCATAATTCTTTTCGTCTAAAGCGTTTAACAAAAACCCCTAAATTGAAAGTAGAAACCCCTAAAGTCATCTACTAATAAATATAGTCTAAAACAGCCCCCTACAACTCCATGTTACAAAAATGTGACCATTTTTACTCGATTTGCAGTCACTAGTTGCCATTTAGTTGCCAACGAGTTGAACGAAGAAGACCACAAAGACTGACAAAGACCGTAGAATTTATGAAAGTAGGAGATTAGAAATAATTTTTTTTAAACGTCAGGCAAGTTATTAAAATGAAACTTTTTTAAATGTTTTCATTATTATTGTGATTATGAGAATAATTATGATAAGTATTTTTATATAATAATTATAATAACTCTGATAAGTTTAAGTGGTAGGGGGCTGTTTGAGACGTATGACTCTTATAACAACACAGATTTCTGTAGAAATCGGTCACGTTTTTTTAGCATTTCTCGTATCTAAGTGACAGGGGCTGGTCTAAAACTTAGATGGGAGCTGCACTTGGGTTAGTGAAGAGCCGCATGCGGCTCTCGGAACCGCATTTTCCCACCTTTGCTATATAGTATATAGTTAAGGTGACCAGATTTTTAGATGGGCAAAACGGGACAACTCTGAAGGAGGGGGGGGGATCAACAAAAATTTTCATACAGAATAAAAATAATATCGTAATATTTTTTTTATTTTTAACATAAATACAATTAATAAATATAAAAAAATGTATAATATTTTATTCCTTGACATATTTTTTATTTGAGTGAATTTGTTTCAGTAGATTGTTGTCATTTTTTAAAATATTGTTAAAATCTTCACACGAATTTGTCAAACTATATTTGACACATTTGTTTAATTAGCTTGTTAGCACGGAGTACGAACACGAAGTGTATCATCTGAGAGACAAATACAATGTAACTGGGTAGCAAAAGCAATATGTTAGTCCTTGTAGGACGTAGCCCGTAGGATTCTTAAGCCCGTTACAGACTCACGTCGAGAACACCCGAGACGCGTGAATGTGATGGGTTTCTCGTAGTCTCGTTCTCGCGCTCGCCTGTTCTCCGATCGGTGTCGGTTTTTTCCCCGCTTCAAAGGGTTTCTCGGGCGAAAAAAAAGATTGATATCACATTTTTGTTGAATACAAATGAGAAGGTTGCATGAATGTGGAAACTTTCTCGGTTCTCGCGCAATATCTCGGCGAGACTTCTCGCGTGAGTCTATTGCTGGCATTAGAACGCAAAATAAATTGAAGGATTCTTAGAATGCAAAACAATGATTTTCATAAATATAAACATCAACTTTATTCTAAAAGTCAGGACTTTTGAAAAACGTTGCGAGACGCGGAACAAATTAGGAAAAAGCGGGACTGTCCCGCCAAAAGCGGGATGTTTGGTCACCTTATATATAGTATTAAATCTACGTGGGGGTCACTGGCTTTAACACTATGCCGTCCGGCGACACCACATTGGTGTCGCGTGCAGAAATATATCATACAAAACAAACTAATTTTACAATTGAAGACTGGATATCAATAATGGGCTAAGGGCCAAAAAAAATTGAACTAGACCCGAAAAAGCAAGCTAATGTGCCATTGACATTAACGTAAAAAGCAGGCTTTATGCCATGGTCATTAATAGTTACTATTTATGTATTCGGTTAATGTATGTATATAAGTTGCTGGCAATGGCAATTAGCTTGCTTTTTCGGGTCTAGCTCAATTTTTTTTTGCACTTAGCCCATTATTAATGTCCAGCCTTCAATTATTTTGAAATCATAATTATTTATCTTTGAAATTTCCTGAAAATAGGGGTAAAAGGATTGAAAACTCAAAAAAACCAACGATAAGATTAGTAGTCCGGGAAAAAATGTTTTTGTATAATCAAATATAATCATGTATGAGATATGTATGATTTTATATAATTCTATATAGGATTGTATATGATTATATACAACCAGACATGGCATTATATATAATTATATGTGAGTATGTATGATTATATATATGGAAGTCACGATTAAAAATGATGGAAAAGTTAGATGTGGTCAGTAAAACTACGTAGCTCAATATTGAGGAAGGATTGAAAAACTAGATAAGACTTATTTTCGGAAAAAAATGTAATGTCACTTAGGGATCATCCCTAAACCACGTAACTCACATTACAAGAGGGGGTAGGTAGATATGCTCTCATGTTATGAGCGTTTCAAAAATATAGTATTAATCTATATTGCATTACATGGGAGGGAAGGTTTCAAAAAGTACAGAAAATGCGTTACGTGATTTATGTATGGCTTCGGAGAGGTATCGAAAAACTACGTGGGCATCACTGTCGAAAAAAATAGAATACTACATGGGGATCACTATTTAAAAAAAAAATATGGAAAATTACGCGTAGGTCACGATTGAAAAAATATCGCTTAACTATGTGGGCGTCACTATCGGAAATTTACATGGGGGTCACTATTAAAAAATAATTTCGGAAAATAGCGAGAGGGTACTGGAAAAACTTTAAGATAACAAAGAGATTACTTCATGAATCAAAACAAAGCCAATTTCAGACTTTTTAATGTGTCCATACTTTGGATATAACCAACTGTAAATTCTTAGGTTCCGTTCATACTGAGGTTACAAGTGATATACGATAGAGGAAGTTGTACCAGTTTGAACTTTTTTGTCGTGTCCCTTCAGATTTCAAGCATCGTATCGATTATCACTTACCATATATTGTCTATCGCTTCAGTGTGAACGACACTTAAGATAACTAAGATTAATTAAGTAAAACTTAACGGTCTCTTTTTTTTTAAATTTAGACGCCGATACGAAAAATGACACAACTTCATTAAACCGAAAATTAGATAGACATCTCGTTCTTTTAGTTCAACAAACCATTGGTAACAAACCATTCTTTTTACTACCACAAATTTTACGAAATGAAGGCGAAACGATGAGACAAGTAATACATATACAACAATATAGCTTAAATTTTCATAAAATGTTTTTTTTAATATTAGACGGCTGAGAGAGCTTTACAATCAGTTTGTGGAGAGAATGTAAAAGCAAAACTTTTTGGAAATGCCCCGTCCGCATTTTATAAATATCGATATCCAAAGGCAGTGACGAACGGTTCAGTTGGAGCCAAAGTAAAATTTGACTTTTTAATTTTTATAAATAGCTAATAAACTGTTTCTTGACTTGAGGCATATCTAGGGTAAAACTTCTTGAAACTCTTTAGTTTTGAAGGGCAATTGAATAGTTTTTGAGGATAATATTATAGATAGGTATGAAGAACTCCATGAGTGAAGTGTGCACCGTTGCTTTTATGTATGAGTGTATATTTACTGCTCATTACTTTTTATCATTATTATGAATTCAGCGCATTTGAGAAAGGTTAAATAGATTAAAATTTTTAAAAAATCTTCGTTTTACGTTTTTATTAAACAGTACAATTCTACGAATATTTGCTCCAAATTTTGGAGCTTTCTAAAGCAGGGATCATCGATTCTATGTAAGTATGTACACATACTTTTTTCTCTGTCTTATTTCAAGTGTAAAATTTAATCGAGTTTTTCTCAAAACTCAATTTTTCAAATCCAATATTTGTCAGCAAATAATTAATCGATCTTGTTCAAAGGTTCTAGCCAAATAAGCATAATATCTCAGCGGGCCCAGGGTGTTTTTAGCCTGACGTTTATTTTGTTCTTATCCACATATTCCTCTAGGTGGGAGTAGTAAATATACTCGATATTAGACCGCACCTCTTCTATTATCGGAGCTAGAGGGGTTACAACCCTTAACTTAATATTTTTTTCCTCCGAAACTAATAAAGATAAGATACTAATACGTAATACTATACTAATAAGATTTTTTTTAATTCTGTAAAAAATTTTTTATTATAAAAATCAAATTTTAAACCACAGCACAAACAATTAATCAATCGTCATCACTGGCACTTTCAATATATTATTACTCATAGATATCATCCATATAGTGATATACATATATCACTGCTTAATTATGCATTTATATATAACAAAACCCTTAACAAAACTCTAAATGATGAAATGTTAACAGTTTTTTATGGGCCTTATTGCAGTTTTATAGAAAATTTTGTAATAAATTTTTCGTCTTAAATTTTATAATCATATAAAGTACAAACCTAGTGTAAAAAATCTATCACAAAAACTAACGCAAATTTCTTAAAAGTGAAAATTATAACACTTTATATTTCACTAAAATTGTAATTTGGGATTTGTAAAACAAACTTTTAAAAATCCATTTTTGGCCAGATTTTGCGGTCAAATATCACACTGTGAGCCGTCGAAAGGGAAACGCAACAATTAATGAAGTATACTTTTTAAAAATATTATTATTATTTTTAAGACTAATCGATATATGCAATAAAAAGAAACCTTTGAAGATTCACGGGCCGTTTAAATTTTTGAAAAATCTCAGCAAACTATTTTTGTTTGCACGATTTTGTAGATTGTATAAATTAAAATCTTAAAAAAGGTTTTAAATGCATTCCCTGTGTTTTTTCTTAGCCGTAGAAATAGTCCTAGGAATCTTATGTTCCTTTAAAGTTTCTTTGATCAATTACACTACGGTGCTTTTAGTTAAATATTCGACATCTCTTACTTCTGTAAAAAATTTAATTAATAAACAAATAATAAACTAAAGATGTGAATGGAACAACTATTCGATATAACAATGATATGTCTCGTCAAGAAACATACCTCAAACAAAATTTTGATAAATTGACTAATAACTTCTTCCAGATTTTCGTTTATATGGCTCGATATGTTGACGGAAATGTAAGTAAAGAAACTTCCAAGTTCAAATGGCTTGATCGTCTTGAACTAGAAAAAGAACTACCCCAAGAATATCATCGTAATATTAGTAAATGTTTAATAGATGATGTACACATACAACCTACAAGTGTATAATACCAACAGTCTTATTTAAATTTATACTATATCGTATAGTTAAATGTATTTTTATTTTATGTAGGCGATGTAGGTATAAAATTTGTTAATTATTATTATTACAATGTTATTGATTTGTGTTTTGTACAATTTAAAAACAATTATTGATATATTAATACGCAACATTAATTTTGTAAACTGCTGTTGATTGAATAAAAACTTTACTTGTTTAAAAGTTAAAAAAAAAATTTAAGTGTTCCAAGAAATTACAGTGAATCACACACAATGGCTGAGACATAGGCGTTAGTATTAAAAAAACTAAACGATTAGCTAAGCAAATTACCAAACTATGACTGCATTTACAACTCAACTTGTGCATTTTATAATGGTACCATCCTTTTAGATTTTTCTCTTTTAATTTTACATTCATTAAAAATTAATGATCTAAGTCAGAAATTAGTCTTTTATTGAGCTGAATCCTACGTAAAATCATTAATGAAAGCTATAATAATTCTTTTTCAAATAAAAAAAAATTCAATAGTATCAGATTTGAATAACTAATTTTGTATTGTTTGACGAAAATATCAAATCAATTAATGCTTCAATGTAAACATTTAAGTTTTAAAATTTCTGCTATATAATTGCTGGGTTGTATGCACTTGTAGCAGTTGTAAAGAATCAAATCGAACGACAAAATGCGTCCAACAATCATTGTTACCTTTGTCGTGTTGACATATTCATTACTCCTCTCAACAATTCAGGTAATTATTGATCTAATTATAACTTTTTTTTAACTTTTATGTGATTGTAATGGTATAATTTTTTGGGTTTATTCTTAAATTATGCCAGGCATCTCCAGCTGCTACGCCAGAAGTGACTGATACTGTAACTGTAGCAAATGCTGACGGACTGCAGTACATCGACGCCGAAAAATCTCAATCATCACGACCTGGTTTTGTCTTTGATAATTTAAATTCTAAATCAAGCTTCTCAAGTTGGGAACCAAGGTTTCAACCCGAAAACCGCCGTTTCTTTTCTCAAAATGATGACTTTTTTACTCGATTAATGAAAATGGTTAAATGGATTGTAATAGTTGTTGCTGAATTTTTCATTGGTAAAGATTTACTTAACCATATATTTTAATAAAATGTAATAAAAATAGCTAATAAAGATCTGTATTTTAAATACTTTGCTGCTATTACTATGCTACAAAACGCATGATCAGTTGTAATTTTTATCCTAATTTTCTTAACATTTTCATTGCCTATTAGTATAAACACGAATTGTGTCGAAATTTTAACTAAATTAAATTAATTTAAAAGTCTTTTTAAATGGTTGTTTAAACTTTTGAAACTTGGTGCAAAAATTTCTATAAATCAGGATTTTTTTCAAAACACCTTTAACACTTCCTGGAACCTATTTGAAATGATAATTTTTGTGATTGTAAAAAAGTTTTAACAACCCACCAAACTCTTCAGGATACGAACGGTAGGTAGTATAATATAGTACTAGTATATTAAGGACATTTTGAGTTATTTGCAAAGTTGTAGATCAGAAAAAAAAACACCGAAAGTTATCCTGGCAATTTTTTTTTTTTAGAATCACCCATTTTTGAAATAAATCGCGAATCAAACTTGGCATATTTCTGATCTACAACTTGAGACGTGCACGCGATATTTTAATTCTAGGTTTTGAACATTTTTTTGGGATTTATCAGGTCAAGTGATTGGATTTTTTTAATAATTACGCTTGACGTTTCGACTTATAAATGAAATCGCTTGCGATATCGATACTTGAATTTATTTGACACGTAGATTCCAGTTTGAGTCGATCTCAAGTCTGAGACAAGTAGTTTGAAAATCAAGTTAAATAGTATAATTAATATTAAGTCAAGTAGTAAATCCCTAAAAATTCAGTATATAAAAAAAGTTATGAATCACAAGTCCTTTTACAAGCGATTGAAATAAAATGAATTAGCTTTCGCATACTATATTTCTAACAAGAATTAGTAAAACAATTTTACAACAAACCGTTTTACTAGAAATATATCATTGTTGACACTTTAGTACTTATAATAATGAATGATGAAAGTTCATTTTTCAAAAAAAAAAAATCCTTGAGTTACAAGAAAAAATAATACTCTAATTGAATGTATCAATTTTCCCACCCATTTTCCACCTACAACCATTTGTTTGAGTTGAATTTTATGCTTAAATAAAGTAGAAAAATGTTAAAAATATGGCAACAAACTCAAAGTATTACATATCTAAAAATAAATATCATAATTTAAATAGAATTTGATTAAGTTAAAACAATCCGTTGAGATAAATTCAAAATCGAACCGATAATTGCATCTGAATTAATCATCGATCTATTTAATTTCAAAATAGAATTAAAAATATAATTACCGTTTATTTACGATTACCGCATTTACGAAATATTTGGTACCAATTTTAATAGCTAATCAATTTTATATTGTGGGTAGAAATTTAAAGATATTTCTCAACATTGTAATTGTGTTTGCGGAAGACCACCAAAAAAAAAGTTGATTTAAAATCTTTAGAAAATTGCTAACGTATACGTTCATACCCACTTAATTATTAAAGTACGGATTTATTATATTCTTGCGTCTTAAAAAAATTTTATCAATGCACTTTAACGAAAGTATCGTTTTTAAAAACACTAAATGACTTGAAATTCAGCAAATTAAATACCTGCAAAATACATTTAAAATGCACAGTTTAAGTTTCTGTTCTCAATTTTGAGTTCTCTGTCTCCAAGTTTCAACGATTAAATATCAACTGAAAATTGAACTACATTCCCATGAGTTTCCTACGTAAAGTTCATCAAAATTCGCATAAAATTTTCGTCAGATTTCATAATATTCTATGAATTAGGTACAGTTGGTGCATTTTGCACATAATCTTTACATTTCAAATGCTGTTCTTTTCGATAGCAAACGTACTAGGGCTGCTTCTACACCTAAACGCATTGAAAATTTCAATTACAATTATCCTATTTGTATAAAATGGGTTCAAATACACAATTTTCCTTAAGTATTTTTATTATGATTTCAAAACATTACGACGACCTAGGATCTCCATCAATGTCCAATCGAAATATATGAATGAAAATTTTTCGTCAATTTTCAAATATTCATGCATTATGTTAAAAGTCGTTTCTTTTCGATGGCAAGTACCATAAGGATATTTTGCATTAAAATTCTTTTAGTTACACTCAATTCAACAATTAAGATGCCTAAAAATGCGTTTAAAATGCAAAATTTTTCTTATTTCTGTCCATTATAACTGAAATATTTTTTAACCCCTAAAATATCTTAAACTAGCGTTCCATTGCTTATATGAAAAATTAAAAATTTTTTTTATCTATTTTTGTGAAAAATTGATACTTTCTAAATATTTCTTTTCGGTGGCAAATGAGATATTTCTCAAAGTTAGTGCCTTGAAAATTTCTCATTTTAATCCATTTAGTTCACTTCATTTTTCAATGATTTAAAAACGTTTTGACAAACAAATACTGGATTTCCAACAATGTAGGTACACATAATTCTCTTTTAAGACAATAGATAGGTACGTTTCTAAAAAAATCGTTTAAAAAACATTGGTTTAATTGAAAAATCTTGATAATTGAAATTTTGAAAGAATATCTTGAATATTGAAAATCGTGTTAAAACAAAACAATTAGTCTAAAAAGAGATTTTTTAACACGTGTTAAATCGTGTAAAAATAGAATTAAATGTTCTGCCTGAGTTTCAACAAAATGCATGTTTATAAAAGTTCTTTTATTTTTCCAAAAAATTCATGTCTTATTATGAAAAATCGATACATTTTAAATTAACATTATAATTTGCATTTACTGATAAATGCCCTCGGGATGTTTCTCGATGCCAGTACATTGAAAATTTCGCTTTTAAACTCATTCTGTAATCTGTGTTACTTCAACAAATACCTATGGAATGTAATAAAAAAGCACAATTTTTTAAATGATTTTAAAACGTTTTAACGATCAAATATCTTGTATTGGATTTCCATCTATGTGCTGTTTAATTTTCATTGAAATTCATGTAGGCACATAAAAGTTTCCATGAGAGTTAGAGACAGTACCTTATATTATTAAAAAAACAGTTTGTAATAATGACAATTTTTATATTCTTCACTATGAAATGAGTTTTTTTAAGAACTCATGGTCAAGAAATTAGAAATTTTTTTAAAATGTTTGCTTGTCATTTTGTCTTGTAAATGAAATAATTTGCGAAGTTAATTCTTAACTTGATTTAGCATTTAAATATTAATATTTGCTCGAGAGTGACTTAATTTCAAGTCAAATTTAGGCCTAGTGGTAAGTAAACTAACAATAAGTTCTTTTTATATCATGTTACAAATTTGTATTCATATATCTCAAAATAGCAGCAATAATGATAATAATCATGCAATAGGTCTAAAGTATTAGAAACATTAGCTTTACTATAGGATACAAAGGGCTAGTATTTAGCATTTAACACTAAAGAAAATAAATAAGATAAACTTTTAATTTCTCAAAAGTACATTGAATATTAAAGGGTTTTGAATCATTGAGTTTATAAAATTATGAATTTTTAGAATTTTGAAAATTTAAATTCAATTTCAATTTAAACAATCAGACCAAGATGTCCATTTATTGAAGATATTCAAAAAAAAATTCCATCAGAATATTTCTCGGCACTCATGTGCCGAATCCTCTTAGACTATGGTATTTATTTAAGTATATATATTTAAGTATGTCGAGACAATGAGGTTTTTAAGTAAAAATGCAAGTTATGGCCGAGTTGTCCGACTCGTGTTGTAGAACGAATTACTCTCAAAAATCAAATAATGAGGAGAAAAGTAAAATCACCACCTTCCAGATAAAATTATAAATAAATATATGCAATGAAATTTCACGGTGGTCATCGTTGAATACCTACGGTATGGCAGACTGATATCAAGCCGATGCGGCGCGGCGGTAATTGTCAAAACGGAGAATCACAATTTTGGTATTTAGGTCACTCCGATGCCATGCCATTATAATCTGTATAGGTACAAATAATACTCGCATAAGCGTACCCAATTTTTGTTCTTGAGGAGGGAAAATTTATGTACAAGCAATATTGTAAATTGAAGCTTTTTTCTCACTCTTAATCAATATCGAAATTTGCTCCAGATACCAATAACTACTTAACTAAAGTACCTACTTCCTAATGTCCATGAAAATTTCGAAGAGGGATTCTATAAGTTTTTATCGATTGCAATGTTAGATATTCCTTCAACTATATTAAGGAATAGAAAAATTATTGATGATGAAAATTGATGAAAGTCACGGTTCAAAAGGGGAAGGGCAGCTGAATTACCTGACCCCTTTTCGGTACGCTCATGGTTACTCGTACATAGTTTTTGAGTTCTCTCGTATTTTGTGATAGTGGTTACCAGCAGGTGATTCTCTGGTATTTCATTGACGACGATGCCGAGGAGAAATCACCACTGTACCTACCACGCGCACATCCGATAAGTGGAGAGGCGTTCATTATCCATTATTAGTTCCGTGATCACCACACTATCGTCACCAAAAGAAGAGAGTTTTCTTTCTTCGCATACTTAGTCCTCCTAATAACTTTCTTCAGATAACAGTCCGTGTTCTTCAGTAACACTGATATGATTTACACGAACAGTGACTTTCTTCAATCGCTTCATTGTTGACGTTTTTCAATTGAATCGACTAAAGAAAAATTTGAAATTACTCGGACTTTAAAAAACGAACATGTTTATGGACAACAATTATAAACGTTTTTAATCGTTACTTGTGGATTATTTATAGATAGTTTTTGTGAATATTAAGTAAAAGTTAGTTTTTTAATTCAAAATGAAAAATCAAGTAAGTTGTTACAAAAATTCAAAATCTATTCTGCGTTAGTTTTCTTTTGATTTAATTAAGCTGTGGCGGTTCTTAACGAAATTTTTTGAAAAATATTCTTTACGATTACAATATTTCATTTTTAAAAAAATGATGAAAACATTTTTTTTTGAAACATTTTAGAAAGCTTTTCTCTCTTCAAATAGATCTAAAGATAATTCCCATTTCTATCAGACGCTAGTTGGTTTATGTTGACACTCAACAGTGTAACTAGCTAACTAGCATTCTTCTGTTAAAACTTTTAAACAATGAGGAAGGATGCTGTTTAATACGCTTAAAATACTTGTTATTAAAAAATTATTTTTTTATAAATAATTTAATTATTAGACTGAAAATAATAATAATTTATAGTTATTTGTCAAGTCAAGTAGCTAAATAATTTTATGAAAATTATTTAGCTTGAAGTTTTAACTTGAAATTGATACGTAACTATGTTAAAGTTACCTATACTAAGTTAATACTTACTAGTATTTAAATACTAATTTTTTGTCTGAGTTTTTTAAAAATGTTATACTAAGTAGCTTAAAAAGCAAGTCAAGTAGTGGATCCAAAAATATGCTTATTGGATATTTATTTTTTGGCTGCCGTTAATTAATTTTGTTCAACACAGAGAGGAAAACCAGGATTCATGCACCGAACATAGGGGTGCAAACTCATTTTAATGGCCCGAAAAATCTTCATTGAAAGTTTTTTCGTTTAAAAGTTATCAAACTTTATTTATATCGTGATTCATAATCATAACTGGAAAACGACTTAAATCTTAAAATTAAATATTGTGTGTATCAAGTTATGGTTTGCTTAGATGGACTTTTTTGAAATTTCAACCTAAAAATTTTTTATAAAATATCAACTTTTTTTTAGCTAGCAATTATTATTAAACGGCATAAAAAATCAGAAGATTCAAAATTTGTAGGTTTCTTACATCCTTTACTGGACACTTGAAAAAAAAAATTTAAAAGAGTTACAAACCTTCCCAAATAAAGGCCACTACTAGTTTTTCTTTCAATGTTGTTTTTAAATAATTAATTTTTTCCATTCCTTATTAAATTGAAACAATATTGAAGAAGGCGTAACTTTGAGGTACTCTTCTACTGTATAGACTCGTTGAAATTGCGGTTTCTTTTGAAAATGTTCGTTCGTACCCTCATTTAGTTTTCTTGGGGAAATTGTTTTTATTTTCTTATCATTACGGCATATTTTTTCTAAAAATATTTACTCTTTCAATATATATTTCCGATTCAATTGTAAATATATCAATTGAGTTTATTTTACGCTTAGCAAAGCGGGCAAGTAATAGCTATCAATATATTCCTAGAACATAATATGCATACATAAAATTTAGCTTTTTTAACAACGTTTCTTGTCTCATTATATTCAAATAACATTTTGAAGAAAGGTTTTCTCTTGCTACTGCAATATTAGAGCCAAACTGTGTTAATACTCGACAGTGTAACTAATTTACATTTGGCATTTTTATGTTAGAACTATCGAAAAATATATATTAAATACTGTCCAAACTTTTTTTAAATAATGAATCAATAATGGGCATAGAAAAACATTTTGTGGGGGAAAAAGATTACATTTTTCCGAAATTTTAGAAGACTGACAAATGTTCATACTATATATTTTCTGAATTTTTCAAAACCTAGTGCATTACATGCATAAAACATTAGTGATTAGACAGCTTATTGAATTGGAACTTCTGACGTCACATCGTCAAAGACAGCTATTAAAACATATCCACAACAGATCATTATACATACAATATGTAATAAAAATGCATAAAATGAATCATTTTGTGTGTATAAAAGTTGAAATTACCTTTGCTCATTGAATGCTAGGGGAAAAGAAATCTATGTAATAGTTACCAATTAAAATTCGAAACCAAAAAAATAATAAACCTATGTGTGCATTTTTTTCACAGTAAAAATTCCCGTGCATTTTATAAGTCACCCTCTGTCTTTCTTAATATGTGTACATCATTACAACATTTTTACTGCAAATATCATTGCATTCTTTTTTGGTCCCTTTAACGTTTATTTTTATACGAAATTTTCAATTATAATAATTATTGAATCCACCTTAGCTTGAACAATATGTGGGAAAACTTATGCAACAAATGAAAATTAACATAATGCTGCTCCCATCTCAAAATACAATTGCTATGACCTCGAGATTATTTAGCTGACATTTTATATTTACTAATTATAATATTGATTTGTAATAATCGTTTGGTGCAATACATCGTAATTGTTGTATAAAGTCATTACAATTGTAAATCATTTAAAACGTGCCCCATAAAATATGTATGAAACTCTATAAAAATCTCCAAACTTGTTGAACAGTTGTCTTACTTTCCATGATAATAATTCAAAGTGAAATCTATAAAATCAATTTTTCCAATTTCATCGATGAAACGTTAAAAAATTTAAGCAAATCTGTTAATTCTTACTTTCCAATGGTTTATGTTTCAATTAATATCAATCATACTTTCAATCTGTTCCAGTGATGATCGCTTTGAAACCTAATTCTTTTCATCCTGAACATTTTGATTTCTTTCCTGTAAAACTTAAAAATTACCATCGTGAAATGCAATGTTAATTTTGTCTGTGATAAATCAGGTTGATTTTGTTGGAAATGAGACGACAACCGACAAGTTGAGAACTCGTAAGGTAGTTGCATGAAGATCTCCCATTAATTAATTATTAGAATCATTAAAAAGATATGTTGACGATTTGATCTACAACATTAAAACTCAAGAAGTGTGAGAGTACACAAGAGAAAGTAGGTAATATCACTTTGGTCGCTGTTGTTTATAAGTAATCATGGTTACTGTAAAAAGGCCTTGAATATTTTTCTATTCATTTCGAGTAATCTTGGTGTTAATAATTATCTCAAACTCCGACGACGAGGTATTTAACTAGAGATTTGTTCGAATAAAAAGTGTTACGAATTATCAAAATTGCTTATAATTTAAGGTAGGTACATTGTATACAATTTGCAATGTATTCAATCGGTATGATAATAGAGGTAAAACCGCAGAAGTAATTTTGTCCTAAAATGTGTAATTTTTTCATTTTAAGCACAATCTTTTTCAAATCCGATTCAACCTTTTGTAAAAAAGAATTTTAATTGATTAATTATCATTCTGTTTGAATAAATGTTTTAATTGGCGACAGACTATTTGATGAAAGTTAATAAACTCAATTTGGCTACAAATTCCTCACGCAGAATTTGGACTTTGAAAATTTTAAAAAAATTTCACATTTTCGTGCACACATGACAAGTGTTTACCAATGTAACTTTGACGTTAAGTATGCTGAATGCAACATTAATGCTAATTAATATAAATAGAATTCAATGTTCCCATTGTATTTCATTGATAAAACGTCGAATTTGATTTGCAAAAAATAATTTCCTAAATAGTATCAAAATTGTAACTCATAATATGAGTTTTTCGTGAAGTCATTTTTAAAACATCTTTTAGAAATATTATAACTAATTTAACGAAAAATTCGATTCAAACATTCAAATTATGAATTTTTGATGAGTTCGTATTTATGAAGTCATACGCTGAACTCGGTTTTACTATTCCAAATTATCTTTTCATATTTCAAAGTCAAATTTCTGAATTGTTTAAGGCTTTTTTTTAGTTCTCTAAACAGCATTTAATTTAGAATGAGTTCTCACTTGTAATAAAATAAGAAACTATTTTAAAAATGAAAATTTATTAAGACCCAAATTTTTTTCCAAAATTGCTTGCTCTACAACTTTGGAAATAAAGCAAAATGTCATTTAAAGTACCGAACTTGAGATATTTACAAAAATTCGAAGTTGAAAACGTTGCCATACATTTCAATTAGAAGGTGAAAGTGAATTTTAAAAATGGACTTTTCATATATTCACAAGAATGCATTAAGTCAAGTAGTTGGAAATATTTGGAAATGATTTGTGCTTAAAATTTTAACTACTAAGCGAAATTATTTCCGAAGTCATGATTGACTTGATATGGCATTTAATATTCATACTGGACTCGAGCTTGACTTGATTTTAAGTCGAATTTAGGCCAATTGCAAAATAGCTTAAAAATTAAGTCAAGTAGTAAATCCGTGTTAATATTAACCTTTATTTTAATAATATTAATGTTAATATGAATAATTTTGAAACCCTTATATAAGTAGTGTATAAAAAAATTTAAGTCTTAAATTTTGATTGACGTGACTTTTAAGTCTTTCTGCGCTGATCAAGAGTTCAGAGTTCTAAAGTTAATTTTGGGGCGTCAGTAAAAATTAGAAAAGATTTCAAGATATAAGTAATAAAATTAACATTGTGATTCGTTTAAGACTGATTTTAATTTCCTCTACTAGTAGGGATTTAGAAAGTCAAACTATCTCGAAAACGGCTGATAGTATGAAAATTTTATAAGACCAAAATTGTTGTACATTTGATGTTCTGCAACTTTACAAATAACCAAAATGCTTTAAAACCAAAAGGAGATGAGATTTTTACAAACATTTGAGGTTGAAATTTTGCCATGTATTTCAAATAGAGGGTGAAAGTGAATTTTGGATGTCTCATGTGGATATCTCCCAAATGGATATCTCATATATTTACAGGGATGCATTAAGTCAAGTAATTGAAAATTTTGTGAAATGAATTGAGCTTATCATTTTAACTTTGAAACTTGCATACTCAAATATTTAACTTGATCTTGTGTTTAAATATTTGTAGCTAACTTGAGTCTTGATTTTGGGCTAAATTAAAGTCAAATAGCTTGAACAAGTCAAACAGTGAATCCCTAAGTCTATGTAATGCATTAAGATTAATATTTTAACTTTGAAATGAAATAAACTTGTAAATTCAATGGTTGGCTTGACTCGATTAAATGTCAACTTTATATCTAACTTAATCTAGTCTGACTTAATTTTATGCTAAATTTAAGTTAAGTAGCATGAAAATCAAGTCAAGTAGTGAATTCTTATACGCTAGTTATTAGTAATGAGCAAAGCAAGACCAAATCGTTACTTAATCATTCTTGATCTTGGTCTTACTAGTAAAAGCTTTTCACTCTAAATTGGACATTTTACAAATTAAATTGGACACTTAATTGGATTTGATAAAATAAGCATTCATAGTATTCAAGAAATTCGTGAGCTTATTGAATAAAAAGGCTAAACGAATGTGGATCAGAGGTGTTTTCAAAAATTAAATTTTCTGCTAGTAATTTTTAGCAGATCCAACAAACTATTCTTTGGAAAATGTAATAAATCAGTTTATTTCCACCGACTTCTACTAATTTTTATTAATATTTTATAAATGTGTATATGAAACTACCAGAAATTGCCACAAAAGAATATTTATCAATTAAATTCAGAGCCGGCTGTAGGTTTTGCGGGGCCTCGGAAAATATTATACTTTTTTTTACAAAATTTAATATAATTTTATACTAATAATTGTTTGAAATACGAAAGCGTGGGGTTCCAATAAGCGCGGGGCCTCGGGAAAAATCCCCTACGTCCCGACCTCTGAGCCGACCCTGATTAAATTAGCATGTAAATAGCGGTGTTCTTCCATTATTTTCATTAAAAATCTTTAACTACTATGTATAATAAATATTTAATGAGTGAATAATCCAATTTGCTTTATAAAAGGTCCAATTTGAAGTGTAAAACCTGTACTGACTGCAAAGACAGTCTTGGTCTTCTTCTTGGAATTTTTGCAAGACTTCACCAATTTAGCTCATCACTACTAAAGAAGAAGTTCTGTTTCTTGAAATTTTTAATATCATAGAACATAAATTGTTATTTTATATCTATAGTCATAATTCATAAATGGTTGAACCTTTGATAATAATAAAATAAAACGGATAGTAAATAGGTAATAATAAAAACTGGTAAGATTTTTTATATGAACGTAAACTGAAAGTAAAATTTTCTAAAAGAAATTTAAGAAAAGATTTCAAACGAACTACTTGTTTGTTTTATTGAAAGTTATTTAAAAAGAAAATTCCACAAGAGACGGAATTATGTTTTCTATTTTTTTTTTTTTACAAATACATCTCAATTTATTTTTAACAATTTGTTGATAATAAGTGAACCAGTGAATTGTTTGTGGTTTACTTTTTTTGAGGTTTGATTTTTAACCTGTTAAAATTCTTTTTGCAATTACCGTGTGTTGTACCGCTTTACTACTTACTTTCGTTTCCAGATACGTTTGCCTATAGATTAATAAAAATTCATGTATGGAAGTTTATAAATTACGCAAATATAGTATTAATGGTAATAACATATGGTTAGTGAACGGATGGTGGTTTTCTTACTAACCTAAAACCACTTACCATAGCGTACACGCTACAATTTTTTTTTCTTCATTTATTAAATTTTACTAATTGCTACGGTTTAAATACAAGAAATTATTAATTGATTGAGTGCAGGTCAATTTTTTTCCCATGATCAATCAATTTTTTTAAAAGGAAAACTGACCAAATTGTATTGCTACCTACGAAAATAGATTGACTCTAATATTAAAAGCTTATTAATTTAAGTAATTATGCCATGTTGAAAATTAGTGGGTCAAATGGTAAGGAAATAAGGCGTCCTACTAAGAAAATTTAAAAGAAATAATGACTGATAATTAAAATTTGCAACAAGAAAATCTTTCATTTGAACAACTTGCGTGACGAAATAAATTTTCAAACCGAAAAAAAAAAGTTGCAATAAATCTCATTTATACCTACAAATGATACTTTTTACATAGCCCATAATTTTAGTTATACGATTTTTTTTTTACTTTTCCGACACATTAAAACATAAAATGTCTATGTTCAATATTTGATATTTTATCAAGTAAATGTTACTACTTAAGTAAATAATTAATAAAAAGTATCCATTTAATAACCGTGTCTAACAAATATGTTTCCACAATATATTTAACATAGTTAACCATTCATATATAAAAATTATAATTAATACAGACATTAAATTGCAGCTGTGATTTTGAGGCCTCAATTTTAACAATGGAAAAAAGTAGTGAAATGTAAAATATGCCAGACATAAAAAATAACATATGCTTTCAGTAATAATAAAACGGTGAAGGTTAATATCAGGGTTAATATAGTAAAAATTCATTTAAAAACAAAACATTCACCAAAAAGTATAAATTTATGGACCGTAACTCACGAATGGTGGTCATAAGGAAAATGATCAAGTGCAGGTTGTTTGGGGGTTTAAGTTTCTCTTTGATCGATTTCATTGATTTTCTTATCACTTTTTATAAAATAAGTGACATAAAACTACTCAGATAGTCTAATGAAAAGAAAATGAAGTTAATAGAAAGTATTTTTAAGTGTTTACAATATCTGATAAGAAAATTGGGTGGACCTATATGTAAGCAAATCTCCTACGTTAACTATAAATCAGTTATCTTAATAATTTCATTTTAAACAAGACTTTTATAGTTTTAATACAAAATGTGTTTAATATAATTAAAATCTTTAAGATTTTTAACACAAAATTATTTGGTTCATTAAATAATGAGAATGGTTGTTTTAGAAGTGGCGTAAATTCCATTGTGAGTTTCAAATGAATATAAAAAGGGAAGATTTTCTATTAAAGTGGCACCACTATATAAAAAAATGATTCCTGGTTTCATGGATATGGAGGATTGGGATATTAGGAAATTTGTCGATTTAGATAACTAATTGCAAAGATTGTATACTAAATAATAATAAAAAAGTGTATACCTACCACAATATTGTTTAGGATTAAAGCTATTTTTCGTTCAAAATAAAAAACTTTTTTACTATCTCTAGTTCCCTCATATTCATGAAACTAGGAATCGTTTTTATATGCATCCCGAATCTCGTACGAAATTATCAAATTTAAAATGGAAAATATTATTCGAATGCATTTTATCTTACAATTCATAGAAAAGCGATTCTGTATACATTTTGATTTTACTTTACAAACTATTGTACCGAGATATCTTCCAACTCTGTATTGCGCTTCTCGTTAAGGGTTTTTTTATTCGATGAATTTTTACAAAATGTTTATAAACCGAACTACTTTATTTACTTTAATTCGACACCAACATATTTCGTCTCAGCTAGAAAACAGCAGAAACGGCGGAGCACATTCTGTGCTCATGCGAGGCAGCTTTTGAAAGAACACTGCAGCATTTCGGAAAAACGGATATAACGCTTGGCGAGATAGGAACGGCAGTCCCTAGGCAGGTGCTGGCTTTCTTGAAAAGTCTAATGCTCCCTAGCTAGAACAGAGAGTTACATCACAATAGAGATCGTTGGTCGCGGTGATAAAGGAAAGGAAAATTTTGAGACCCATACAGAATAAAAAAAAATATCACAAAAATATATTCTAATTATATTTCTTTATTAAGGAGAACCCAGTGAATGAGTCTGGGAATCCTAAGCTGCCTCCTAATCCTAAATGGCTTGTCTGACATTGGGTGGCACCCAGTTTTACCAGTATGTATCTTTAAAAAGTAAGGCAATTTTGGCTTTAAACCGAGTTAGCTCGAATATTTTATTTTCAAACTTCAAATTGCTGCAAGTTTACCCAAACTTTACTGATTTCAAAATTTTTTTCTTTATTGTTAACTAGCTGATACCCGCTCGCTTTGCTGAGAGTATCTAAATTTAATTGATTGATTAACAGATTCCCTACCTTCATAGCGAAATTTAAAATTTAATCTATTTTGACAGAAAAATATAATCGATACTTCCAGACTTTAGATCCAAAGTAAATTCACCAAAATCCTTAAAACTACTTCTCTAAGAAGATATATTAGCTATTTCACAGGTTTTATACGATTTTAAGTATAATAAGGTCTTTTAAGAAAATTTGAAAATCTTTCATACCAAATGTCATTGAAAACCGTTCAGCTACTTAAGTAGGAAAGATTAGGAGCTGTCTTACAGGAACTCTACCTTTTTTAGGGTAAATGGTAATCAATATATTAAGATCTGAGGTATCTTTAACAAAACGTCATTAAAATTCGTTTTGTTAAGTTATTGTTAATTATTTAAAAATTTAGTATATTATTGTAATACGTTTTTTCTAATTATTATTTACGACAATGAACAATAAAGAAATTCAAATATTTAAAAAATATTATTATTAATTTTATCGGGTGTTAATTCATAGTATTTATTTTCCAGTAAAAATTGTCAATTTTTTAATTTCAACTTTGTAGAGATTTCTTTCGTTACTGTGTAAAATTGGTCAGGCCTTCTTGAGGAAAATGCGTTAAAATGCTTAATTAGTGCAGAATTTTTCGAGTTTTGTCCTAGAAAAGAGCCAAGATAATATTTCTAGATATATAAGAAAAAGACATCAATAAAACAGCCACTACGTACGCCGTACAAAATAGCCAGCCGTTCTGCGAACGCTTTTTAAATCTATGATATCTTTTAAGATATTCATTTTTATGATTTGCTGTAAGGGGCAATTTTGATCTGGATGAAATGTAAAACCTATGTAATGTATTTAATTGGATAAGAAATAATACTGTATTGTATAAAATAGCTTGGTAAATAACCAATAATTTTTTTTTGTAATGTGTAAAAGATAAAAATGGTTCCTGTGGGTTATCCTTAGGAGATAGACATACCGTTGCGGACATTTTTATCAATCTTTTTAAGATACACAATTTCGCCACATATTAGTTTGATCTATCTCGTAAGGTGTAGCCAGCGTTTGCAATGTAAGTGCAAAAAATATGTTTGTTTTTACATCACATTACCAACCTTGAAAATTCCCGACTTTTCTCTACTATAATTTGCATGTTTTATACCTACAAACGTTCTTCCTGAATCACTCTATCAATTTTTGAAAACTGCATTAAAATCCGTCTTGTATTTTAAAAGATCTAAAGGGACAGACAGCGGGAGCAACTTTGTTTTATACTATGTAAAAACAAGAGCTCCAACGCTTTTAAATTTTATGATAAAATTTTCAAACGTTTTAGTCATAAAGAAAAAAAGAGGGTAGAGCGTATAACTTGTATCATCTTGCATACTACTAAAATGTTTAATATCTTACTGGTTCTGTAAATACGAAAAAATCTTTTAAAACATTTTTTTTAATGAAGTCTATGTATGAATCAAAAATAATTAAAGTATTCTCAATAAAAAGAACCTTCAACCAGCTAATTAATTGTTGGTACTCGATAAAAATTGCTCTAATCTCTAAGCAGATATCGATAAATATTTCAAATAAATTAATTAATCCCAATTTGTATTTTTACGCGTTTCTAATTTCGGTCTCACTTATAATGACGAATGATTAATCACATTTTTATCTACTTCTTTTTCATTTAACTCAGTGACTGACGCAAAATAAATTGTATTTCCTGTGTTGTGATGAAGAAGAGATGTTCTTGCTGCGATGACTATAATAAATAATATGAATTCTCAAACTGGCTTGGTTAGCCTTTCTAAATTGTTCATACTTATTAGGAATGTTTATGATTAACAACTCATATATTCTCCTCTAATAGAAAAGAAATTTCTTTTATACAACTGGTGAAATGGCAATGTAGGGAACTTCGCAATGAAAATTTGTCTAAATTGTGTCTCGACCCTGCAAGCAATTTTAACAACAAAACATTTACGAAAAAAAATTTATTTATGAGCCCCTCAAGTTGTAATAAATTTCTCTTTTACTAATGAGATATTTTTTTTGCAGAAAATATCGCTGATTTTATTGATGGTCGTGTTCCTGTCTGCGTTTGCTGCAGATATTTCTAAACAACCGACCGTCTCTGTAACCCGGACCGAACTTAAAGTTTCACGAAGTTTAAATCCTGAAAACACGCAAACGTTAAATGTTATGACGAAACAAGGCTCTGTCGCTACGTTAATCGTTAAAAGACGCGATTCAAAATCGGATAAAAGTAAAAATTCTCAATCAAGTGTTTTATCAACACCGAAAAAATCCATTGAAAATGGAACTATAACAACATCATCAACCACATTTAAACCTAGCGAACAAACGAAAAATGCCGAGGTATATTTCTTGAATGTGAACGAGAAACCTAAAAACACCTACGAACAACAATGGTCTCCCTTATATACGATAGATCCAAGTTTTTTTTCTGTGGACCAATCAAAAGCTCATAATTTAGAAATCAAAAACCATCTAAAAGGAAACGAACAAAAAAATGTTTATATTACATCTACAACGTTTATGGATCCCAACAGAATTTTACGTCAACTACCGGCTCCTGTTGATGTAAGATCAGGGGATATCTTCGTAAAAAATCAACAAGAAAATAAACGAGGCCGAGCTATAATTTCCTCTGAAATTAACTTAGATAATGTGCCAGAAATTGAAGGAGTTCGAATGCCTGATAGTGAAGAAGACAAATATAAAACTTGGCGAAATGCTCGTGTAATTAACGGTGAACTCATACCATATGAAAATGGTTACAAACCTGAAAAAGCTGTCGCAATCGGAGAGCTGATATTCGCCAATAGCAAAGCTATTGAAAATTCAGAAACGAAAGGAATTGGTCCATTCACAAAACAAGACAACTATGCAAGAAGTACATCTAACATAGGTCCTTTTACAGTAAAGGATAATTTAGGTGTGACTCATTCTGAGGGTGTCGAGGAAAATTTTAATCGAAATAGGAATGATTATGTGCGTTTCAATGCAAATACAGGATTTGGACCTTTTACTAAAGCCGATAACTCTCGGATTGCCAACTCGAAATTAATTGATTATATCAAAGAAATCAATGCGCAGGAATATAAAAGAGATTATTTTTCTAGAAGAAATGTGCGTAGTCAAGATGGAAATATGAAGTTTCCTTCTGACACTCAACAAATTCAACGACGAATGTTACACTATCAAGGCAACACAAATTATCCCACTTCGAAACTTTATGCGACACAAAGTAATACGAAACTAAGTCCAGTTCATTTCGTTGACGGAGTTCGAACTCCTGTTTTACAATATGCACATCCGGAGCTTGGGGTACAACCAGTGCGAGTTCCAACCGAAGCAGAACTTCAAACAAAAAAAGATCCAATTAAGAAATCTTCTGGTTATTACGATTATCAAAACGATGGGAGACAAACAAAATACTATGAAACACCCAATCATAACGATTTCGGTTACTATCGTAAAGACGTAATGAATTATCCGTATGGAAGTGGTTATTATACAATAAAACAAACCTCCGAGCAACCGTTTTGGTATAAAATCACCGAATCGATCAAAGACAACTTCCAAAATGGAATCGAAAAAATGCACCAATTAACCAGGCCGGTGTTCGATCCGATTGTTGAAGCCACCCAAAAAATCGGTCACAATCTCGGCTTTTCTAATGGACCTCCACAAATGGCTCAAGATAAAATTGGAGCCGGTCCTGTGATGACTAGTTCAGTTATTTTACCAGCACTTGGATTAGTTGCGGGTGGAGCCGCTTTGGGCTTAGGTGCTGCGGCTGTCGGGCGATTTTTGGACGTTGGAATGATGCGTGGATATCCTTCCGAAGGAGAGTTGATTGATGATGCGGAACTACAACATAAACGTGCTCTAGAGGCATTTTCCTCACAATATTCCGGGGCACAACAATCGCAACAAGCCGACAATACTGAAAACATCTACGTAATTATGGATCCAAGTACATTGAATTCAGAATCAAAACCCATTCATCGACAAAAAAAGCGATCTATCGATACAAATGATGAAGTGTTCGTTTTACAAAAGCTCGCTGACGAATTGGATGGGGATAAAAACAATTTGGAATTGCAGTATTTGGCTCAGGCAACGCATTGGTCGAACACGCCGTGTGCAAAACGATTATTTTGTGACGTTATGTTACGTAAGGGGGCTGATCAAATTTACATAATGGAAAAGAAAATGGATTCATTTCTTTCAATGTAAGTAGTTTTCTAATTTTTTCAACCTATAATTAATATTATTATGCATAAAGAAAGATTTATTATCTTTATAATTACATAATTAATTATTATTATTAATATACCTAGCATTTTTTTTTCTATTCTTAAAATCTAAAAGCTAGTAGATATCCTATTTTATTTCAATGAAAGAAATCAGGCCAAAAAATAAGTTTAAATTTTCAGACTGTATCTTGGTTTTCTGTATGTTATAGATTTCAAAACCGTAGTTTTCTATTATTAAAGTTGTCTTTTGTTCTTTTTTATAATGATAAAAACAATGCTGTTTTTATAGGTACTAGGAGTATTTGGGATAAAGGCCTAGGGTAGTAAAATTCTAGGGGCGGAAAAACTCAATTATGAAATAAAATTATTTCAATGTTGTGATTAAAAAAAAAAAACAAAAACAGAAAACAAAAAAAAAATTGTGGTGCCTAATTGATAGTAGGTATATAATAATACAAAAATTTTGGCGCCAAAACAAGCTCTTATAGTATCAATATTAAAGTTTGCCTCAATCCATTTTTCATTTTCTATTTAAATAAAACCCAGAAATTTTTTTTTCTTTTGCATTTAAATAACTTTGGAATAGTTCATTGTAACAACAATCAAAAAGAAGGGGTTTAAAGAAAACTTTACGCTCCACAAAAAAAGGTCCTTAGAATAAAGTTTCTTAGATCAATCATTTCAAAGATATCAGAGATCAGATATCTCCTCCTTTCTGATTGTTGTTACGATGAACTGTTTCAAAGTTATGGAAATTATTTAAAATTATGAAAACTTAATAAAAAAAAAACGTCCAGTAGTTATTTAAATGAATAATGAAAAAATGGATTGAGGCAAACCGTAGTATTGATTAAGAGCTCTTTTTGGCGCCAACATTTTTGTTTTAATATATATATTTAATATATCTATACTACCAAATTTTTGACACCATAAGAATTTTCTTTTGAGACATCCTAACAGACATCCATGCAGCGGTCGCGGAACCGGGGTAAATTACCCCAAATGGGGTAAAATTAAATTGTTTGCCATTGCGATTTTATAAACTTATTATTTTATAAACCTCACATCAAAAAGCCCCAATTTTGAAGTTATTGCATCAAACAAGAAGCAAAATCATTTTTCCAAAACCTAAAGGAGGAAAGTTTTCAATTAATTTTTGTTTGTTCCATTATGAAAATCTTATTTTATTTGTCTGTTACATACCACGAGTGTGCAACTTTTTTTTCGTGTAAATGAATTCAATAAATAATATTTAGTTTAAATTAACTTTGATTGTCTCCTTTTCAAAACGAGAAGGTAATATCGATTTATGCAATCATATAATATTTTGGGGTAATGGTAAAAAAAGTTCCCCGACCGCTGTCCTAATGTATATGAATAATAAAGAAAATCTCAACACATTTTGGATATAAAATCACATTTTATATCCACACATTTTGGAATACGCTATAAAATCAAATTGAAGGCTGATCAGTTATTATTTGAATTTCCGAATTTCGACTTCAATTAGTATGCATGGCAAATATACGGTTTTAAATACAAATCATAAAACATATCACCCAATATCTAATGAAAATTTTAAGAAAGTGTTATTTGAAATGAAAAAAGTTTTATTTGAATTGAAAAAAAAAACTTGTGTGTTAAAGTCACTTTAACATCTAAGGTCATATAACAATTGTCTAAACTCTTAATGCAAAAAAGTTTTAACTAACAAATCAAGAAATAATTAAGAATCGCCGGGAATCGAACCGTGTACCACTGATGCATGGAGCGAAGGTCTAACATTTCCAACCATTATGCATTGTTTAGTTAAAAATTCAATGATTTACCTAACGATTTTAAAATTGTAATGCAAAATAAAGTGTGGTCTCATTTTTGAATGTCGAAAACTTTGAAATTACTTCAACATTTATTTCCTGATAAACTAAATTCCGATTTTTTTTTTTTCAACAATAAAGAAGCTATGTGACTATTCCTGTTGACTACATAGTGTGTCATACATTTTTTTCTCCAAATTTTGAAAAAGTGTGTTTTTGAAATGAAAAATGTTTCTTTTGAAGTAAAAAAAAACTGTATTATATCTTAAAATGGTATAACAAATTACTTAATTTCGTAGTAACGTTGTTATTGTTGTTTAATGATTTATCAAAATTAGCAGAATACTTGTTTAAGTAGAGATATAATAGGCGTTTAATTTTCATAAAGAATTACTAGTATAAAATCTTTAAATTTGTTGAATTAATTTGTTTGAATCTTGTTTTAGTTGCAGTGATAAAAATCAGATTATGGTAATGCGTCTTACAAGAGCTTGGCTATGTATTGGTTACGTTTGACCCATTGAGGTTTTACTTTTAATGTTTAGCTCTCGGGCAAAAATTCAACTAATTCATCGGATGTCTAACACACACGCCTTGACGTTAAAAAATTAATGTTTTTACTGTTTAAAAAAATGAGACGAAACATTAAAATCTGATAGAGCGAAATGCACTTGTCTTCTCGACTAATGGCACTGAACTTGATGTAGGCTAACCAGAGGACACGTCACTGGTGAAAGCAGTTGAAATACTCTCTTGGATGTATATTTGTATTATTATGCATTTACGTATAAAAATGTTACATTTCACCATAGCTCCAGTGGAGAAGTCAGAAAAAGCCTAATACAGGTTCAGTGTGGGATGATGTAAATTGCCATATGAAATGTATTATTTATTTGTAATTACACGATGCATTTTTTTATTTTTAACCAGGCCAGAGATATTGATATATATCTCCCTATATAAATATAAATACGATAAAATATCCGTAATATAAATTGATCGTAAAAATGTCATTTATTCAAAGCAATTTGCCCCGATTAATGCACGTCGCGTCTGTTCATTTTGTATTGTTGCAATTGTCGTTATAAAACTGTTAAACATCTTCTGTGAGCAATTCGGGTAATTTCTTTATTTAAACGTGATCTACCTAAATACTTTACATGTTTTAATCGTCTTCATGTCTTTTGTAAGTACCTACTTGTATTATTTCCTCATCTAAAACTGGTTTATAAATAATTTAAAGCAAGACAAATGCCACAATCGTCTTTCGAATATATCCGTTCGCATTCCAAATTGTTCGCAGGAATTTAAATAAAATTTGAGACATTAAATTGATTTTAACTGCATTCACGACTGTGATTTTCTCTCTTGGAACAAACGTTTCTAAGTTTTTTTTTTTAATCTTTCACACCCATCAATAAATTATTTTTACTTTAAATTTTCTAGAGAAACGAAAATGTTTTTCTTGAAAATGTTATGTTTTACGGTGCGTTTCTTTTACCTTGATAGTTCAAAAAAGAATCTTCTACATGTAAATAAAATTATTCATGTATTATTTAAATTAAAAAGAAATTTCTTCCTGGAATGTTTATTTTTTATAATATGCAAATCGGAGAAATTATATAGACATACGTTACTTTATTACGTTCTATTACAAATTGATTCAATCCGAGTAATAAACTTGATGATTTCTTTGCTACATCATTTCCAGAATTAAGTATAATATAAACCTCATTTCCGTTATAACTTTCAATTTAATCTAAACTATTCTTTAACATTCAACAAAACTAACAACTACTTACATGTAAAACAGTTTGTAATATAAACAAGGTACTCGTAATTATGGATTAATTACTTGGTTTGATTTTTAAGTTGTTTGGTTTGATTTTTAAGCTATTTACATTTGGCTTAAAATCAAGCCAAGTCATTAAATGCAAGGTATTTCACTTCAAAGTTTAAATATTAATCTCAATTCATTTGCATAGTTCCAAATACTTAATTTGATGAATCACTTATAATAAATAAGCCGTTCAGTCCAAAAATTGATTAACTCTATACTTTTTCAAGTTTTAAAATTTTCACGTCAAAATACTTCGATGACTTCCACCATATATCCAAAACAAATATCTCTAATAATAGTAATTTAATATTCAGTTTTAAATGGCCATTTTTTAAGCTTTTGCATAACAAAAAATGCAAGTCGGAGGACAATTTTATCAATTTACTCATTTTTTTGCTTTACGGAGTTAATAAATGCGTGTGCACCGAACGGTTCAATTATAAAGCTCAAAATTAATTCTTTGAGTGCACAAGACTCAGATGCTATAACATTTGCAATATTAAGTACTCTTTACTTTGTAATCTGGTCTTGGTCAGTATTTAGATTTTTTAAACGTTAAATTTTCTTCTTGGATTTGGAAAAAATCCTGTTCGTGCTGTTAAAATTTAGTTATTGTTAGTTATTTATTATCAAGGTAGACCTCTTTTAATGGCCAAAGAAATTTTGAAATGATAAGATTTTTATTTATTATTAGATTTACTGAACAAGTACTATGTACGGTTTTATTTACACTTGAAAAAAGGACGAAACTGACAAAATTTTGTTAAAGTACTAGACAAGTGTGACACCTTTTATTTTCCTTGGGTTACAGTAGAAACAAAATGAGTTGTGTTGGGCGGCTCATAAACTATATATACGTATACTAACGATGGCTGATGAAAAAAAAACTTAATATTTTATAATAGATATAGCTAACATACTTAAATATTTTATATTTAATTTATTCATTAATTTTTCTATTTAAAAGTAAAAAACTTAACAAAGTAAGAAATTAGAGCGATGCTTGGGTTATTTTTGCGGCACTTGACTTTACACGGGGAGCTTCATGCTCCAATATGGGAGCGTTTATCGCTCCTACTTACCGTTCATTCACACAGGAAGCCATTTTAGCTCCTGGCTCCTTAAGCTCAGTCATAGAATGGATCGCATGCGAGCTGTTTTCATATACCGTATATATGTCGTATACCTCTATCACTCTACCTATCTATCACTCTTTCTTTTGCATTTCGAGGAGGAGACACGGCTCCCCGGATCGAGGTGCAGGAGACGTGAGGACTCTCATCTCCCGAGACGTAGCGGCTCCCGCTCTTCGTTTGGAAGCTCCATTGGACTCGATGCATTTTAGTGAAGCTCCCGAAAGAGAGAGGAAGGCTCACTGCATCCAAATTGATGTATTTTGGTGCTGAGAGCCTTCCTCTCTCTCTCGGGAGCGAGAGACGTGAAGCTCCCCGTGTGAAAGAACCCTAATGCTTCGATGTTTGGTTCTAGGGAAGTAGCTTCAATTCTTAAAGAGTTCTCAAAGTGCTCATTAGTTTTTTTAGTTATATTTTTGCTTTTTGTTTGTTTCGTCCTTAAAAATAACTGTTCATAAATGTAGGAGCTTCCAAACTTGTGATGAGCAGTGGCGAACTTAAACATTTACCGCCTCTACCGACCACTATCAGTTCAATAGTCTAGCTCACAATTATATTAATTAATCACATTTTTGTCACTGATGCATATAATAATATATAATATGATAATTTTTGGATTTGTATTTGAAATTTTGTTCCCAAATTTGCCGCCCATGAGCCTAACGAGCCTGTAAGTAAATCCGTCAGTGGTCATGACATAAATAAGTTTTGATTGTGAAACGAGCGATATTCTGCTTTGAAAATATATATCATATAGAAGTCCAGTAAATTGATGATATCTTCTTTAAGTTGTTTGTAACTCAATACATTCCATTTAAAAATTGGGTAGTAATAAATTTATTTGACTGAAAAGGGAATCGCAAAAATAGCAAATACTAGACCATTTTTCTGAAAATCTTGGAACCTATATGCTCTCCTGTATCAAATCAGGGAGCTTACAAATTTTTTGTTGTTTGCAAGATCGTGGTTCACTATAATGTGTTAAAATGCATAAAATGGTTTTGTTTGAGAGTAAGGATTCACTAAATGACTTGATTTTAAGCTGCTTGACTAGGTTTTCAAGCTACTTTCAATTTCAAGCCAAGTCATGCGTTTAATTCGGAAATTATTTCATTTACAAGTCAAAGTATACCTCATACATTTAAAAGATTTTTCAACTACTTGACTTGATTAATTTCATTTTGCGAGTGGTTTTATGAATCTTTATAAATTGCGAGGAAAACGAAGTTTAATTAGTAGTATTTTAACATTTATAAGGCATATCTGTCCCAAATTTTTAGATGCTAAACTCAAGGAAAGTATTTTTATGGATTCTCAAGTTAGAAAAATAATAAAAAACACAAAATTTGAATAATTTGCATCCACCATTGAAGGAACTTGGTGTACTTTGAAAATAGTTGTGCAAGAATTCTTGAGAAAGTCAAAAAAAAAATATATAAACTAAAACGACGTTGTATTGAATTTGTTAGAAAAATATAAGATGAGAGTTTGAATCAAAAAACAATTTTTTTATATCACTTTTGAATGCTTTTCTTGGAAAACCTATGAAAAAATCACTCATTAAAATGAGTGGTGAACAAATTGAACGATTTTATTAAGAATTAAAAATGGCTGAGGGTGAATACCAAGGATTTTCGGATGAAAATATGTTAACAGCTTTGTTGATATGTTTTAAAAGACATTGATTTAAACAATGCATATTAAAATTTTATAAGTAGCTTCCCGTGAAATATTTATGATCGTAAGTTTAAAATACCGAATGTACAATTAAAAACAAAATTAACGAATGTGGGATTTGTTCCTTAGACTTTTCGAATATTAGCCCGTGACTTTAATTGCTGGGCTACATAAATATCAAAGCATTATTATAAACCATCTCTCCGTGTCGACATACAAACATTTGCCTGCTATAATGATGATGGTGATGATATTTAATTGTTGATTTTGTATTTTGTGAAAAATTTTAAACTTTTTTTTATTATTTAAGGTCACATCAACTTCTAAGGTCATTAGCGACCGTCGAATCCAAAAACCCATTTAAAAAAATGTGGGCTTTTATTGCTTATTTTACACAAATTTTTGTTTCTGAAAAATCATTTTTAACTTTGTGATTTTAGACTATGAATTTTCTACTCGACTTGGTTTTTTAAGCACTTTCACTTGTAAAACTGCTTGACTTATTAAAGGCTATAAATCAAGTCAAACTCATATCCATGAATGTTAATATTTAAATATGAAATCAAGTCAATCAAGTGAAAATGTCCAGTAATTATCTAAAAGACTTTAAAAAAAATTGGTTTTTGAGTAAAATAGTCATGGTAAACTAGTATAATCAAATATATGTGCTAAAATCATATTAAAAGTTCAATACGTGCCTGAATTTCTTAAACCATAATCTAATAAAAGTGAAAATGTTCCGTTTGCGCGATAATACTCGACTTCAATGGACATAGGAATACTTACATTTGTCCATATTTGTCGAAGCATTTTTGTACATTTTATTTTAATTGTATAATTAGTATTCCATTTGACTCTCTACATCTCTTCGCAATTCAATTGTGGACGTCGATTTTTCATTGTTTATTATAGCGACAAACGTTTCTGACTTTCATTTTTCAGTCTTTAAAATATCTACTTATATTATTTAAATAGGAAGTCACAGTAATAAAGTCATTGTTCATCCGTTCAAGACTATAATAAGAAGAAAACGGTATCTCATGCGTCATTTATGGATCGACTAATAGACATTGATAATAATTAATTATTTATTTGTGTATGTTATGTGTTGAAGTGCACCGTGCAGTAAAAGTAAATGCGTTTTTATGAACAAATAACAACACAAACGCTTTCATTAATAAAAATATTTTTAACTTTCCATTTTCTTATTTAAGTTAATTAATTTATGAAAAACGTTTTATTGAAAAAGCCTATTGATAAAATGTTTTTTTAATTCTCTCATTTCCGTCAATGAAGTATATATTTACTTTCTTTTACTACTATATAGATAGTAAAGGAAGTATTGTAATCGGGTCGAATTTTCGAATTCGAGCTTTCACCGGAAATACATGTTTTGAGGTCCCCTGAGTCCAAAAAAGTGGTTTTTAGAAACATGTCTGTGTGTGTCTGTGTGTGTGTCTGTGTGTCTGTGTGTGTGTCTGTGTGTGACAGCCATATCGTATCGAAAGCTTTATCCGAATTTCACCAAACTTGGTATTTGACCTCCCTATTATACCTAGTTGTGCCGCGAAGCTTTTGGTTGAAATCGGGTAACCGAAAGCTCCACTTTATTCTAGAGGTTTTTAAGCTTTTTCAATTTTTTTCAAAAATGGCTCCAACGATTTTCTTAAAACTTTCTATAGTTCTTAGACTCATTAGTGGCTACAACTTTTATTTGAAACTTTTTCCTGGGAAAATTCGAATAAGGGTGGTTCTGGGGTGAAGGTTTGGAATTTGTATACCTATACCTATGTACATACAAGCTGTATAGTGTATACATATTATTTTCTTTTACTACTTAATAGCAAAGGAAGTATTGTAATTGGATCGAATTTTCCAATTCGAGCTTTCAACGGAAATACATGTTTTGAGGTCCCCTGAGTCCAAGATAGTGGTTTTTAGAAACATGTCTGTGTGTGACAGCCATATCATATCGAAAGCTTTATCCGAATTTCACCAAACTTGGAATCTAGCCTCCATATTAAACCTAGTTGTGCCGCGAAGCTTTTGGTTGAAATCGGTTAACCGAAAGCTCTACTTTACTCTTGGTGTTTTTGAGCTTTTTCAATTTTTTTCGAAAACGGCTCCAACGATTTTCTTTAAACTTTCTATAGTTCTTAGACTCATTAGTGGCTACAACTTTTATTTGAAAATTCGAATAAGGGCGGTTCTGGGATGAAGTTTAGGAATTTGTGTATATACATATAACCCTATAAGTTGTATACATATAGTACTGTTTATATGTATTGTTACAAAGTGCTTATATTTGTTTTAACTAACAGTGAGTATTTTCATAAATGTAAAAGAAAGTAGTGTGACGCCTCGCACCAGATATTTTTGTAATTTAATCATATCCGACAATATTTCAACAGAATTTCACTAAAAGGATTTTAAACATTAAAAATATTTTACATATGGTTATTTAAATGTCACAAACAAGATTTATGTTATTATATATTTATGTAGTACTTATTTTAATCCTTATTTTTAAATACCTTTAGAGATTTATCCATATTATTATAATATCCTTTTTATTTTTTAAATTTTTGTTTCTTTTGGCTATTTATTTGTACGTTGCTATGCATCACGTGAGAATGTTTATCTCGAGATTTTTAAGAACATAGATGAGTTTAGAAATTTTTAGAAAACAGTATTAATCTGGTAGATAATTATTTGTCGGAAACTTTGAACTTCAAAGATTGGAACACCATGAAACTTTACGTTTCTGGGTTGTATTGAAAACAGCAAACTTGAGAATTTTAATCTTATCTATATTATAATCTAACATCTATATTCATATTATTTGTAAGTTTATGTCGGATAGGTAATCTCCGAAACTATTTTCATCCGATTTTAAAAATTCTTTCACCAATTGACAGATACGTTATTCTATACAAACAGGCTATATTTTATCCTAGATAAATGCGACATCCTGGGGGATTCTAATGTCTTTTTTTAAAGGAGCAATGAAATTTGGAATTAAGATATCTTATTTCTTAAAAAAACACATTTTTAATTTTATCCTGGAAAAATGTATTGTTATTTCCTTAAGAAAGCTATAAAGAAGAAAGTGTTTATAATATTATCTAATACAGAAATGAGAAACGAAACAACATGTGTTAAGTTTATCTAGGCGTAAGATTGCAGTTGTTGATATTTATCCTGGAATAATAAATAAAAAATATGTTTGTTGGTTCTAAAACCGGAATAATACAATTATGTGAATTTTGTGTAAGCCTGGTTTAAGGCAGTGAAGGCGAACCTATGGCCAGCGGATTAGACACTGACTCTCGAATGCTTTTTAAATGACCCAGGCGTTTATTTTTATAAACGTAATTTTATATCATAAAAGAAAGAACAAATATTCGAAAATATTTAAAAAAATTTAGTAAATGTTATGTTGAATTAAAGTAAAATTTAAAATTAAAGCTTTAAAGCCTTTAAATTTAAAATTTAAAGCTGTTCACAAATAGGTTCACCACTCCTGGTTTAAGGGTCAAAGGTTATATTTACTACTTTTTATCCTGGAAAAATGGACGTTTGAATGTTTCTTGCGGGATAACTGAAAATATAAAAACCGTGTTTGTTGTTTCTCTTATAGAAATTTAAGGAAATTGGGGCAATAGCAATTTGTTTTTTATAGACAAATGTACAGTTCCTGTGGAATTACAATGATCATTTTCTATTCTAATGGTTGAAAGATATTAAAATGCCTGTAATTAAAAATAAATTTAGCTTAAGTATGGCAGTAGGCAGCAAAAATGGGCGTATATCGGCTGGTCAGTTATAAATTGATACCAAAAGGTTTCATGTTTTCAATTTACTTTTTAGTAATAATACTTATAAATATTGCATTTTTAGGTATAGTAGGTATAGTTTATTAATTTCAATTATCATAAAATTTAAAGAATTGTTAAAGATGAATATGCCGTCACTACGGCGTAGCAACATTTAAATGAACCCGTAGAGGTAACTAATGAAAGAACTTAGTAAATGGGAAATGGTTATTAATTGTGGTTAATAAGATGATACGTTTATATGAATTAACGAGAGAATTGAAGTCTAAAGTAGGTTTTACACTTATGTTTTTGAAAATATTATGTTATAGGTATTATTAAAAACTAATTGGCATAAATACAATTGTTAATTGGGTGAGAACGAGTTAGAAAGCGTGAAGTGGGTAATTTGTTCAAATCAATGATTATTTGAAAAAAAATTATAATGTATTTATTATACGCTTAGAGGAGCAACAGAAGACTTAAATCCTGTTGGGTTTAGGTACAATAGAATTAAAAGTATAATAGAACTAAAAATATGGTCTCATGCGTTTTGATCTCGGACAAAATATCCCCGACAAAATATCCCCATGACAAAATATCCTCAAACAAAAAATTGCCTGTATGCCCTAAAAATGTCCTAATTGCCCTAAAAAGGTACCTACCTGATAATTCATAAAGATTTTCAACGAATACTGAAAACTAATAGATTTCAAAGGAATAACTGCAAATTTTTGCAGCATAATTTTGATGTTGAAACATGTAGTTTTGTGTAAAACTTCGCGGTGTCAAGAAGTGTACATTCAGTCAATGAATGAAAATCGGGTAAACGAACAATGACTATAATTTCTTTTGTTTCAAACCCCCGCCAGGGAGACCCCCTGGACCCCTTTGGCATTAATTGTTGGGCGTATTTATATGAATTAACTTGAAATACATGACAGTTCCCATAGTTACGTCTTAATTGACAGATCTATCAAAATTATTTCCCATAAGAAAAATTCGTCTTGAAATACGGTGAAGAAACTAAACGTGAATTAATAATAGAATTAATAAGAAATATTTTATCGTAAATAATTTTGTCGTGGGGAAATTTTGTCAGAGGATATTTTATCCGGGGATATTTTGTCAGGAATATTTTGTCGGGGATATTTTGTCCAAGGATCAAAACGCCTGATACCAAAAACATGAAGTATTAATAACTTTTATCTATAATTCTTAAGTTTAATTTTGTTTAAAACTAAAGTAAACTGGAAAAGAAGTTCCTCTATGTACAAACAAAAATTACTTACAAGGGTAATAAGTTAACTAAAATTTAATTTTCTTATATTTTTTTAAATGTGTTATGAGAGATTTAAGGGCCATTGTTTGGAAAGCACAGATTGTTATAGTTTTTAAATTATTATTGCCCTTATATTTTTTGACAAGGTCTACAAAGAATATGAACTTATAAAAATTCAATTTACAAAAATTCGCTTTTTATTTGTTATTTTCCACCCTCTGTATCTCGTTATTCAAGGGAAAGCAAATGGGAGTACTTTGAATAAGTTGTTCAGGAAGGTTTCCTTACTATTTTCCGAAAAAAAAACTCAGACTACAGAGAGAAGTCTTCTCTCTGCAGACTACAATTTTTCGCCATTTTTGTGTTCTCAGTTCATGAAAAATACATCAATTCAGAGTTTTTTTTTTTAAATTATTTTTATTCTGCATTTTCTTATTAATGTGTTGTTTTTTTTCAGAGTTCATCCCGTTGTGGCTGCAAGTGTTCCGATTCATCTTCACGATGTGATGGATGCTATAAAAAGCCACGATTGTTCCCGATTTCAATGCAATGAACGACCCATATAAAATTTTGTTGAATGTGATTTCTCTTTGTTATATTTATATTAATTTAACGTAGACCCCAATCACAAAGACATCTAGATAGACATAAAATTACATTGTTATACTGATTCATGCATCAAATTTATCATTATCCATCCAAATTGAATCTAAACAACAAAACCGGTTACTAGTTAAATTTTTTAGTTTCGATGTAATTTTATACTAGCAATTCTTTGTAAATTAGCAAATACCCATTAATTTTATTATTTATAGAGCTTAATTTAAGCTAATTTATTTATATGCACTAAAATAAAATTTAAAAAAAAAAACTGATTAAATAGATGCAATAATTAAGTTAACGTAACATACAATTCCTAATTTAAGCCATATTATGTAATGTGTTAAATATTTATTTACTTTTGTACAAGTAATTTGCAAAAATTTTATTGTAAAAAATCTTTTTTAAAATATAATCTCTTAGGATAAATTTAAACGGTAGTTGTACTTCAAATAAAAATTTCTTCAATTTCAGTATCGATATTATCAATTGTTTGTTTTAAGTGTCACCGCCAAGTTCTTTTTGAATTTGATCCAACGTTTTATTTCGTGTTTCCAAAACGAATATTAATATTAAAATAGCTCCAACCAGACAAATAATTGCAAACATCCAGAAAGTCCATGCGGGTGTTAAAACTTTTTGCACTGGCTCATAGACGCTGGTTACCAGAAAGGCTAATAGCCAATTAAGTGCCGCACATATTGATCCTGCAACCCCTTTTATGTCTGGAGAAAACAGCTCCCCAAGCATGGCCCATGGTAAGGGGCCCGTTCCAAGTGAAAATCCCAAAATATATGCACATACACTGACCAATGGCAACCAGGACAAACTTTGTTTCTTACTCTCATCGGTTTTTGTTAGTATAAAATACAATCCTAGCAGCGCCAAACATAAAGTCATTATAATCAACGATAAGGCAAACAGTTTTTTTCGGCCTAATTTTTCGACCAGAATAACAGCAGGAAATGTGGAAAAGACTTGAACGACTCCCACGATTATACCACAGGTTGAAGAACTCATTGATGATGAAGCCATTTTAAATATGGACTCAGTATAGAAAATTACGGCATTTATACCACTTAATTGTTGCACTGCTTGCAACAATAGGCACATCAAAAAAGCCTTAATCGCTACTTTGGTTTTGAATTTTTCTAGTTTATTAATGTGCTTTTGTGCTTCAATATCAGCTACTGTTTGTTTGATTTCTTTCAATTCTTCCGAATAATCATAGTCGGGCCCTCGCAAGAAATGAAAGGACTTCTCAATTTCCTCCGGTTTACTGTTTTTCAGAGCTAGATATAAGGGTGTTTCAGGTAAAAATAACATTAACAATAGCACAATGAGCGGAAACAACGCTGATGAGAATGCCAAAATTTTTAAAGATACAAACGGCCCGACTGCATAGGAATACAGTATCCCGAATACGAGTAACAGTTGAAAGCATACACCTAGTGATCCGCGAATATCCTTCTGTGATACTTCTCCAATATAAATGGGAGTCACGACACAAAAGGCGCCTCCAAAAAAACCGGTAAAAAAACGTCCAACCAGAAAAAGTGTCGCTGTATTAGCGAATGCAAGCAATATCCAACTAAGGGTAAATGGAATCGTAAGTAAAATAATCGTTCTTCGACGTCCGAAAAGATCAACTAATAGCGGCATCGGAAGCATGGCTGTTGCTGCTCCTAAGGTCGTAATCGAACCAATGAACGACTTTTGAGTGCTGTCAAATTTAAATTCATCATTAATTTTCATCATTGCTGGCGATGACCAGCCTAAGACTGTGCCCAATGCAAATCCACCCATTGTCGCTATTAAAATTAACCAAAAATATGTCATTCAAAAATAGTGTCTACTGATAGACAATAGTAAATATCTTACCAGAAAATGCTGCGAAAATTTGAGGAGTTTTTCTAGCGGTCATAATTAGGTTTTCCTGTTTGTGGTTTAATCATTCAAATTGTAACAGTCCATTAAAGGAGGTTTGTTAAAATTTTTTATAAATATATATTGGAAAATAAATATTAAATTAAAAAGACAACCTTTCATCTATTCAGTAAAACAAATTAATGTTAAGTTTTGACAAACTTGATTTTCTTTTTAAAGCCCTATTGGATACATTTTGGAAACGGATTATTAAGTTTTAAATCAAAATTCAAAAAATAAATCTTTACTTACATGATCGAAAGGAAATTTGTATTATTTTATAAATCAAAGTTTATCTCCGAAACTACTTAACGGATTTGAAAAGTTCATGATTTGAAATAAATTCTCTACCTATGTATATTCCGAATTTCATTGAGATATTCTTTTAAAAAATGTGAGCATTGGCTTACGGATTCCAAAATCGGAAAATAAAAATCTTTCTTTTAAGCTTTTCAGGGACTTTCTTGATGTGAATCGATAAAGTAATTCACGCTAATTCCAATGAACCTACTTTTGCTAACGTACAATTTATAGTTTGTGAAATATTCGACGTTAAAGATCGAAAATGTCCGTTTTTGACACTTTTTCAGGAATTTCTCAATTTTTTATGCGTTTTTGATGCGGCGCTGCATAAAAAAAGGAAAATTTAAAAATAAAATATACGCCGATCGACAGGAAATTCAACCGTCTTTAACGTCCACAATTTTCACGAATGAAAATGGAACAATTTGACCGTGAATTTTCCGACCAAAATTTAATTTATTAATTATTAAAATTAAAATTTGCAATTATAATAAAGCCAGAAATTAAATCTAAAAACTTTTTAATGGTAAATAAATATGGAATTCCGTTGATCGTTCAAATTTCATAGATTTGAACGATCGATCAACCGAATTTTACGATAACTACAAAGGTCGTTAATTAATTTTATCGATGATACCGGAAACTTAACGCTGTAAACATTAGAGAAATCAATTATTATGGTAATAAAATTCGGACGATGGCTGCTGGCTGGATTCAACCCCGAGTCCCCTGTGCCATTGCTGGTAGGGTTGGCTTACACTTTGCACTAAAAGAGACTGTATGTCGACTTCGTTGCAAACTTCTATATAAAGATTTTAAACTAAATAGCAACAATATCCATTTGTCAAATAACTACGCGTTTCAAAAAACGATTCGAGGAAAAGTTTTGATATCACCCTTTGACGGATACAGATTTGAAATTTGATTTATTACTCGTTAATGGTAATATTGAAAATCAAAAATGTTAAAATAGATTAAATTAAAATTTCATTTTTACTAATTTAAATTTGCCAAACTCAACGTCGATCAGATACAGCTAGTAATCGCATAGTTATGATGTTAAATTCATGATCATATGTTTAAGAGTCGTGAGAAAATCACATGAGTTAAGTTTTTATTACTTCTTCGAAGTTTTCATGATAATTCGTAATATTACGCAAGTAAACAATTTTAATCGAATTTTTAACATTTTTAAACATTAATCTATGCAACTAGTGCCTCGCATCGACACTCTGGGTTGTCTATACAAAACTGTTTATCGGTTTTATAATTTTCGATTTTTATCCTGCAATTTAAAGGCTTTTTGTAAATAAATTAATAAAGAAAATATAAATTATTTTAAATAAAAATTCAATTTGGTAATATATAACATAAATATAAGAAAATTTAATTTAAAAATACAGATGTTAGATGATCCAATACTAATCTTGAAAAAAAATTTAAGTTTTATAAAACAGTCGACATCTTCAAAAAATGTTTTTTTTAATATTTATGATTTTGGAACAGTTTAAAGATTTAAAGGAAATTTCACGTTCTTCAAAAAGGTCATTAGAACAGAGTTCAATTTAATTCAGATCAACCGTTTCAAAGATACCAAAGTTCAAAAATAACATTAATTAAATTGCCTTTAACATTTTACAATTTGTTCCAAGTACCTTTTTTCAATAGCCTAAAATTTCCTTAAATTCCTTCTATCAGATTGTTGTTACGATGAACTGTACCAAAGTTATGAAAATTCAAAAAAAAAAAAATGTCCTGTGCTAATTAAATGGGAAATGAAAAAATGGATTGAGGCAAACCCCCAAATATTAAGAGCTCGTTTAACCGCCAATTTTTTTTAAAATTTTAGGTAATTATCAGGTTATTAAAGACCAGTTTTTTCTTTTAATAATTTATTTTTTTTTACACTACGTTTCGTCAGTTTTATTCTGACTTCATCAAGTATTTAACAAGACAGACGAAACGTAGTGTAAAAAGAAAATAAATTATTAAAAGAAAAAACTGGTCTTTAATAACCTGATAATTACCTAAAATATAAAACTATCAAGGCCTGAAAATTAATATTATATATATTTTTTTAAATAACTACTATCAATTTTTGGAAACCATAAGAACTTTTCTTTTTGAAATATGTTAATTAAATAATATGATAACTAAAAAATCATGGTTTCTCTGGAATTGTAATAAATCAAATATTGTATTTGGTACATAGAATTTATCAATAAAATGGCGTTTCATTAAGACAAATTTCACAATTTCTATGAGTTACTTACTGACCTATCCAAAAATTGAATGAAATCAAATTCAGTACAAAGATACTATAAGTTTCCAAAAAGAACGCAAGGCGTTTTATCCCGGAAAATGCTCAGTTTAAATATAAACTTTTGTTCATTGATATGCGATTCTGGAGATACCAAGTAACATAACAATGTGATTTATTACAAAACGATAGAAATTAAGACACAAAAAAAAAACAAATATTAAAATGGTGCACGTTTCCTGTGAAATAAATAATTTCTTCCACCATAAACGACTGAAAGGATTTTCATGAATTATAAATTATTAATGAAACACTGAAAAAGATAACAAAAGATTTAAAATAAAACACGTTGAACCCAAAATAGAACAAATCCGTTAAAAAAAAGTTTATTGAAAATTACAATAATAACTTAGTTAAAATATAAAACAATATTAATTGAACTTTCAATCTTGTTGAGTATATAAACTGGCAGCGAAGACAATGTCTCGTTTAATTATATTTGCCGCCTCATCCATTTTCGCTTGCAACTGTGGATCTCCAATGATCCTTGCAGCATCCTTAACCCCACGTAAGCATTCATTTAATTTTTGAATACATTTAACAATAATCCCCTCCTGAATGTCAGTCAACTCCATAATTTCAGCAAACGGCTAAAACCATTTCAATTTCAATTTGAAAAATACCAAAAAAAAACAATGATTGTTGTGAACCTTTTGCAAAGCCCATTCATACACAACTTCGACCAGACCAAAGTTAAGCTTATTGGAATTGACAAGATGATCTTCTCCAGAAATACCGTGCCGTTTTTCCAATTCATGAATTTCCATTTCGATTTCTTCGATTTTTTTCCTTCCCTACAAACAATCTTTGTTTAATTGTTACTCGACAACAATTAAATCATTATACTTCAATAAGAGTTTTGGTTAATTTAGGCTCGTATTCAATTTTTACTTGAAAAACTAGACAAGACAATAAGGCTGCAACTTCTTCAGGTTTTAAATCAGTTAAAATATTTCTAAACACCAATTCCGTAACAATCAAATCATGTGTTCCAATTTCACAAGCAACTCGTCCTTTCAGCTTAACTAAAACATATGTTAATGGTGAACAAGTTTTAACTAATTGTTATATTTTACCTCTGTATTGATCATCAACATAGCCTAATTCTGATAAAACACCTAATCGGCATTGATATTCCGGATATAACGACATACTTTGATGACTAACAAGAAATTCAAGATGCTTTTTCTGGTCGTTTAAGAACATCTTATGAAAAATTTCGTCGAAACTTTTCTCAAAATTAGCAATTTTTGTGTAAGGCACAACTTCAGTTACTTTTTGATAAAGCATATCGAGATGATCTAGTTCTGGTAATAAGCTAATATCACGAATTTTCCAATCTACTTTGATATTTAACAATGGTATTGCATTGTTTGAACTGGAAAACGTGTGCGATATTTTAGTTAGTTCTTGAACTGCTTGAGTGCAAGTGGCTCCTGGAGGATCATTTTGAAATCTAACTATTTGTCTTTTCTCCCAATTGCTGACTATGAGATCAAAATCAAACTTTACAACTTTTCCCAACACATGGAAAATGTCTATTGCGGTTATATGTAGTACAACATGGCCACCAATATTTTCCGATGTGAATATTTCGTTTGGGTTTCTCAGTGCTAACATTTTATAGTATTCATTTGGTTTATTTGTATCCACTTTGTTGGAAATATTATCCAATGCCAGGACGATGTACTTAATTTGTTTTCCTGGAGATATTTTTAAGATCATTGCTAATTTGTTGTAATGCATCTCGTGGCTGATTATCAATAACCGACCAGGAATAAGATCTTTTGTTCCCCATTTTTCAATTACTGTGGGCTATGAAAAAATATTAATGTATAATTATTTTTGAGCAATCATATCAATCAATTTCAGAAATGGTTTTTTAAAAGTGCTGTTAAAGTTTACATTTTAAATAACATTTGTCGAAATTGTCATTTGTTTAACGAATTGTCGATTCATAAAGCTCCCGTACTCGAAGAGAATATTTTTAACAAATTGTACTAATAGACCAGGGCAGTGGCGGATTCAGGGGAGGGGTCATGACCCCCCAGCAAGCATTTCTTGTATTAAAAAAAATAAATAAATTACGTTTATTATTCAATTGTCTAATAAATACTAAGCCTAATATAAAATTTTATTGTTTGGCTGGCTGTACTTTCTTTCCCTTAGCGTGAATACCGACCATATCAATTGTTTTATACAATCAAATGGCAGTTTTCTCCTCTCTATAATACAAATTTTTCATTTTAAAATGTATCTAGGCCTACGACTTTGCGTGTCAAGCACATAGCAAATAATTATCAATGTAAGATAAAATAGTTTTTAAAATGTATAGGCCTAGGTCAATTTTCATTGTGTTAAATTCCAGGCTAGTTAGGTAAAATTTCTTTTTATTTTTAGATCCATGGGCCATGGTCCATTCGTTGATTGTATTGTCTTAATTATTAAGTTATCAATTGTATATTAATATTTTCTGTACGAATGTTTAATATGGACAGCTAAACCAAATAAACTTTATTTGGTATTTCGTTTTTTGAACCATCGTTGAACTTCTTACATTTTTAAAAATGTTACAGGTTGTCTGCTAAATAAATAGTACAAAATACAAATCTATTAGTTATTGTTTTTAACAAAAAAAACGTATAAAACACGTTTTTGAGCGATATATTTTTAAAAAATTTCCGAAAGAGGACCCCCGGACTCTCAATATATGGGGGGTATCCTCACCCCCCCCCGGTAGTGACCCCCCACCAAGGTAGATCCTAAATCCGCCCCTAGACCAGGGTAGATAATTTTAGAACCCAAAAAAACTATAGTAGGATGAAACCCATTAGAAAAGGAACAGAATGTAATAAAAATTAAAGGAAAAATAAATTACGGTCGATCTGAGGAAGGAAAGTGGAAAAGGGGGAGGGGTTTAAGGGTAGAGACGGTTTATCTCGATTTCCGACAAAAATACAAGTCCTTGGAAAAAGTTAAGTAGCAAAGTTGTAGATAATAAGAAATTCTACAACTTTTGTGCTAACATTTTTACACATACATACCTCAAAAATGTGAAAAATTCCAACAACCAAGTTTTTAATTATTTATTTTTATTTTTTACAAAAAAAAAATTTTTCATAAAATTTGGTAAAAACTTATCTCTTAATGTCCTAAACACACTGAAGTTTTTTTATTTTAAAATATTTATTTTTTCACCTTATTTTGACTTAATATTGAAAAAGCACCCTAATTTTCAATCAAAAATTATCAAGTCAAAATATTTACTTTTTTAAAAAAGTCGGTGGGCTTTTTGTTTGTTGAAATCTCTACTTTCTGATGATGCAAAAAAAATACATTACAATGTTTAATATTCCCAGAAAATGCAATAATTAAAGTGTAAATTTTAATAAATTGTTCCAAATTGTGTTATGTGCAATTGTATTATGTACAATTTTGAGCAGTTTATAAAAATTTACACTTTCAGTATTGCATTTTCTGGGAACATTTAATATTGTAATGTGTATTTTCTTGCACCATCAGAAAGTAGAGATTTCAACAAACAAAAAGTGCACCAACTTTTTTTAAAAAGTAGATATTTTGACGTTGGAATTTTTGATTGAAAATTAGAGTGCTTTTTCAATATTAAGTCAAAATAAGGTGAAAAAATAAATATTTTAAATCAAAAAAATTACAGTGTGTTTGGGGCATTAAAAAGTAAGGTTTTTATCAAAATTCATGATTTTTTTTTGTAGTTTTGTCGGAAATCGAGATAAACTGTTTCTACTCTTAAACCCCTCCCGCGTTTCCACTTCCCCACCTCAGATCGTTCGTAATTTATTTTTTCTTTCATTTTTGTTACATTCTCTTCCTTTTTTAATGGGTTTCATCCTACTATAATTTTTTTTTCACTTTTTACTATTTTCAAAGGCTTTAGCTTTGGTCTATAAGTAGTACAATATGTTTAAAAGTGTACCTACTAATTGGTATAATGTGTTTAAAATATTCTCTATAGTCTATACTTCCTCTTCTTTTATTATATCTACTTTATAAAACAATAAGAAATCAATTTTTTGAAATTTTCAAATTCAATTAACTCCATATGAAATCAAGATTAAAACGAATATGAATTACCAATGCTAAACAAGGACATAGACACTCAAATTTTTACCTACCCAAATTTCTTTTCTGTAATTTAAATAAGCACTGGCCGCCGTATAAAATAAGCACAGCTTTTGCAAACACTCATTGATTTCAACATTTAACGAATCAATTTTCATTTGCGTATTTTTCAACTCATTTTCCAATTGAGTGGCTCGAAGTTTATGACCAACTTCTCGAAAACTATGCGACATCATACTTTCGACACTTAACGTTTCAATTCTCAACAGCTTCAAAAGCATATTGTAGGTGAGTCGAAATTGAGACGTTAACTTTTCAGGTTTTCCTATCGATAAAAATTTGTAGTGTTAATTTTATAAGACGAATTTAACAATATACCTAACATCATCGCTTTTAAAGTTTCGATTTTCGGAACATCGGTTTTACAAAGTATAATCACCGTTCCAACATCGTCTAAACCACGTCTTCCCGCTCTGCCGGCCATTTGAATATATTCGGCCGGTAGAAGATCACGGCTGATTTTCCCATCGTACTTAACAACAGAATCGAATATTACAGTTTTCGTTGGCATATTAACACCCATCGCAAACGTTTCCGTGGCAAAAAGAATTTTCACCAAACCCTTTTGAAATAACATTTCAACAATTTCCTTTAAAATCGGTAAAATACCACTGTGATGCACGCCGATTCCCCGATCCAACCACGATCTCATCAAAACGATTTGAGGCAGTTTCTGGTCGGGTTCTTTCAAACGTTGAATACACTGCTGAAAAAATCTGAATACTTGATGCTTTTCTTTTGAGTCGTTTAAGTCGACTGATGATAACGCTTCTGCGTTTAAGTCACACCGTTTTCTTGATAAGGTAAATGCTACCACTGGTAATTTATCTTTGGCTTTTAGATGGTCAATCAAACCAATCCACATGGTTTGTTCTTGTTTTGGATTTAAATGATGTTTGGCTCCCACTTTTGCGTATTCTTTTTTGGAAGCTGCTTTTTTTGATAAAGATGCTTCCTCATAACTAAAAGTATTACTTATGAAAATTATTAACTTCTATTGAAGTCCAAAGGCTTGGTCGATTTTATACCATAAACCGTAGGTTAATATATTAAAAAGAGACAAAGAAAGCACGGGGTATTTTTGCGGTGGTCCGTTTTTCACTATTAGGAGCAATGCGATTCTAAGACTATACTTTTAATATCTTTAGGATTTTTAAATTTTTCTTCCATAAGAGATATTATGGATCGTTATTTATTCTTAGATTACAACAATTTTCGGTATATAACCAACTTAACCGTGATACGACTTAAACTTTCAGACTTCACCGTAGTTTTTTGCTGAAAGTCTCAAACATTTGAATTGAAAAATATCGTTAGAAAGCTTATTGATTTTAGCAGCTTTTTAGAATAGTGATTCTTAACTACTTTTTGTTTGTTTTTCTTTTGAAAATTTTAAAACTTGGTGGTATAAAATTGGACATACATTCCAGCAGTACCCGACGATTTCACTAAGACCTTTGTTTGTTTAAAGAATAATTTTGTATATGGGGGCATGGATACCCTCTTACACTTCCATCACTACACCTCAAAGGACAAACTCTGGAAACTGCCCCCAAACGGAAAATCGCACCAGAGACTAAAGTTGGAATGATGCTCATATCGAGGGAAGCGTGGAATGCAACATGTATATTTACGACGGAGCTGTCCTCCAAGATTTCCGCCGCAAAGAAAGTCAGCGAAATAAGCGCAAGTAGAAGAAAGGAAGCAGTGGCTTCGAATATAATACGGAAGAGCAGCTAAAGCCTCCCCACCGCGAAGCCTAACGGCGGTTTCGCAGGGGAACCAGAGAAGCAGAAGACAGAGAAAGTTTTTAGTCTGTATGGGATTATCCGAGTCCAACATAGCAGACACAATTCCTAGCCCTGATGATAGTATTTTCTCAAACTCTGACAAAAAAAAAAAAAAAAAACTTCTAAGGACAACATTAGAAACTTCTAGGGCAGAAGCTCTTAAGCTTGTGTTGTTTGCAAACCATCTGTTGAACTTTTTTTTCCCTGACCCCTTTCTACTGTAAACATTTTATACCACCCTTCAAGCTTGATTGTTTAAGGGGGTATTCTAGTCTAGGATTTTGAAAAAATCGAAATTTTTTTTCTTTCATAATCCGATAGTTTATATATTCAAAAATATCTCCCTAAAAGGATTTTTCAAAATTCAAATTATTTCCGAAGTTATAGCCGTTTTAGTATCGTGGCAATTAGACCGGTTTGACTTAACGTAAAACTTTAAACGCGTTTTTCTCGAAACTACTTTTTTCGATGTGGTCGCCATAATATCTCAAATTCTAATCATCCGATTTACTTGAAATTTGGGATGAATATTCTTTAAATATCTCTTTATCGCATGAACCAACAAAAAATTAAAATTTTAAATTTGTGATATTTTTTAAAAATTCGACAAAGTTAAAAAATGAGTGAAAAAATCGACCTTTATTTTTGAGTAGCCGCCATTTTATGAAAAATATTGTTTTTTCAGTTTTGGAGGTTCATGCGATAGCGACATTTGTACTTACATATCAAGAATCCATCATTGTTTGATTTTTCAAATGACCACAAGGGTAGAAATCATGGCAACGAGGACACGGTCTTTTTTTTCCCCCTCTACTTCAAAGTCGCATAACTCAATGAAAAATTTGTTTTTTTGTTTTGAAATTAATTTTGTGTACTCTCTGAATATGAATAAGCAAATGATAAAAAAATGGATAGTAAAAATATCAAATTCTTTTTTTTAATCAATTACCAAAAAACGCTCGAAATTCGAGCTTCTAGACTAGAATACCCCCTTAATATATAATACAAATAATTTTTTAACTAGAATTGTATTGCGTAACCCTGGTGATCCACGGACCACAGTTTAAGAATCCCTGTTCCAAGGGTCTATGATATATAAACTGAACAAGCTCTTGGACCAGTATAACTTTTAAAATCCAAACCCTTTTAACTGAAATTTTCCCTCGGCATCAAGAATCAAAAATCGATCATTTTTACTTTTGCCTCCATGACCCGTATACAAATAATGCAGTAAGGGAACGGGTCGTTTAGGGGTTGAAATCACATAAACTTTTCGTTGTTTCGCACACCCAACCCAATCAGCAAATTCTAGGGTATTGGGAACTGTAGCACTTAGCATCACAATTGTAACATGAGATGGAAGTAGGATAATTACTTCTTCCCATACATGTCCTCTCTATGAAATTATTATCGTTAAATTATTATTTTACCAATGAAATATTCCAAAATAAACTCACATCTGAATCATTGATGTAATGCACTTCATCGAAAATAACATACTCTAAATCACGAGTTACATCACTACCGCAATATAACATCGATCGTAAGATTTCTGTTGTCATTATAAGACAAGATGCTGTTTGATTGATTTGGAAATCTCCAGTGATCAGACCAACATCTTTGAATGTATATTTAAAATCTCGATATTTTTGATTTGATAAGGCTTTTATCGGAGATGTATAAATTGTGCGAGTCATATGTCGTTTCGAAAGAGCAATTGCATATTCCGCCACGACAGTCTTACCAGCGGATGTGTGAGCGGCGACAAAGACATTAGAATGTTCTTCAAGTTTAAGGATAGCCTTAAAGAAAATTGAAAAAAAAATAAAATTAATCTACAAACATAGAATACAGATAGAAGGCAGAAGTTTACTTGGGGTTTTGGGTGGTTGTTTTTGGCACTTGTGCATCTACTGTACACAAATATAACTTCTTAAATTAAATAGCTGCAGTTGGCTCATTTGAACTGCTTTGTTTATAAAGGGCTAATGTATGTAAGGAGTGTGAAACACAATCTTTGAATCATTAGTGTCCCCCAAATAGCTTGAAATAAAGATATAGCGTTATACCCAGGGCCGAATTTACCATGTGATCCCGGGCCCATAGCGGCAAATTTTAGGGGCGGCAAAACGGCAAAAAAAATTAAAAAATATATTTTTTTTTTAAATTAAAAAATAATTTTTTTTTAATTAAAAAAAAACCCTGTAATTTGGAAAATACATTTATGAATATTACAGTTCTATGTTTTGTCTGGAACAAAAGTAAAACTCTATATCAGTTTTACAACAGATGGTTATATTTACAACTTACGACTGGGCACTTCTGCAACTGTTTCCCTATATGAGAGAGTTCTCCATATCTCTACCCTTCATAAGAGGTATGTATCGAAATATATTTCCAAATTTTAGTTATAACTTACTGTAACTAAAAATCGTTCATTCTATTTTTAACGTTATTTTTTAAGTTAATTTTATAAACAAACACAATAATCATTGTTGAAATTTTGACTTATAACTAGGTTTAAATTATCAAATTTAAATAGATTTATTTTCCCTAGACACACAATTAATACGAGGTTCTCCCAAGAGATCAAATGTTTAAACTTTAGTTCAAGTTACGGAGTTTTTCGACTTACAAAGGTTCAAATGATGAAAGTCCCACTGTATAATTGTATTTCAGTTCCTTTTAGTATTATAGCAGAAAAAGTATTCCACGTTCATGAAAATAGTGGCAACATTAATTTTACCAATGGCTAAAAAACTTCATTGAATAGTTGCGTCAAATCCGCAAAAGACCGTTAAGATTCTAAATTTCCAACACTGAGTGAAACTTCTGCTTTCTATCTAAATTCTACCTGTTCTACGTTGGAACATCTAAGGTTGCGGTTACAGTGGATACGAATTTGTACGAAGTTTCATTTGTATACTTATTGTTAGTAATAATCATAATAATCTTTACATTTTGATCACATGCAGCGGGTTGCCACTTTTTTATTTAATCATCACTTCAGTGTCAATACCACAACAACAACAAAATTTTGAAGTAAATTGGTTTATTATTGGTTAAATCAGGTTAAACTTAAAATTAAATAGATTACTTTTCAATAAAGTGCGCTGGATAACAACAAGGTTCCCACCAAATGTGGGAGAAAACTAAAAATATCCCAAGAAATTTGAAGATTTTACGGCTAAAGTGAATTGAGTTGTTATTGTTTCAGAAGTGATAGAGCAAATAAGCTCCCTATCCTTTAGCGTTGAGTGGCAACCCGCTGATCACATGTATACAAACGCAATGTAGTTATGGAGCTATCCCAGTGACGGCTCGTCCATAAAGGTTGCAGCCCCTCCAATATTAGTGGATAATGTTTCGTTTAATATTAATTCATTTTAAATCTATGAAACTAATATTATTACCTCCTACGGCCCAAAATGGGACAATATACGATATATTCTAGTGTTAGATCAAACCAAAATATCAAAAAACACCGAAAACGGTGCAATTACTGGTCTATTTTGGTTTTGTGGGCTGCGTGAATTGCAGCCCGCTAAGCTGGGCTGTCCCTTAAAGCATCTACCGTTTACGCTATGAAACGACAAAATGGAATGGGGGTTACGTACTAAATAAAGGGGCTTTTGCGCTGCAAAACAGTCCTCGCCGTTTGATTAACAAGTTGAACAAAAACGGTTATACATTTTGTCTTTACTACAGACGAACATTTTTAAATTTTTCATTGTTCATTTGTATTTTATCTCTTCTATACTTGCAGTATATTATAAAAAAATATTATGGCAAATATAGAAAAGTTATTAACAAATTTATATATCAAAAAAATCAAAGAATGGAATCTTACCTTTAAAACTAAATACAAATTTTAAGTTAACTTTATGTTAATAATTTGAATAGCAACATATTTTTTTTGCAAAAATCACAACTCGCCATTACAAATTCACACGAGCCGTCCCTGTACTACCCATAAACCACGTAACGTATTTTTGTCAAGAGAAGGATATGCTCTTATGTTACGAAATGTTAAACAGGGAGAAAAAATATGCAACTTGAAGAAATATAACGCAATCATTTTTATAGCAGTTTAAAACTATGCGTTACGTGGTTAAAAAATAGTTCCTAATAGAGGGGAACCAAGTAGTGGTTTGAATTTCTTATCTTTTTTATTAAACTTCATTTTAAATTTGCCTCCAATATTTTTAAAGAAAATTCGGAATGTTATATGAAATTGTTTCACACAAATTTGTATCCAATGCAACTGTCCCCCAACTATCCATACTTGTTTTTGAAACGTGTCCAATTCAAAATTGTACTTATGCGCCAAATCTGGGATACGTTTTTCAAAATCAGTCACTGGTAAATTCACATTGATAATTTCAGCCCATTGGCTTTGTTTCACTGATTGTATTTTATCGGTTTCGGTGATTTTTAATATTGCTATCGATTCCTCGGTGGGAATCACACCGGAATCGTCAACAGTAATTTCTTTAATTTCCTCGCTTGGTTTTTCTTCATCGACCACATTTTCTGTTGGCTCACTCCATAAATCTAAAAATTTTATACTTTATGAGTTTCGAGTGCAACTAATTGTAAGTTGAAGTAAAGACCAGCCAAATCATTCTCGTACTGAGTTGAAGATAATAAATTTATAACTACATTGGACGTATTGGAAATATCTGATTGTTCGTTTGAAGAATCGATCAGAGTAAATCCATCGTCATGAAATTCTAAGCCTCTTGAAAATCCTGGTGGTATTGTTAGTATGTCTAAAAATCGAATAATATTTTAAAAAATAGATAGTAATATTTAGTATTTTTAACATTAAATGTTGCTTCCCAATGAGTACAAAACGACCACCAGGCATCAACATAATTTAGTGACAAAACGAAAGAATGTTACGTAATTGTTACAAAACTGTTACGTAGTTGGACGTTTTGTAATCACTGGGTTATTAATTATTAAATATACACATAAAACAGCACCTTGTTTATTAAATATTATTAACAAATCCGATTGCACTGTACACGTTGAAATCCCACCATATAAATGTGAAACATTTACACTGTGCTTACACTGGAGTGCCACGGTAGGATACAGTGTAATTTCAGTGTAGACACCGTACCGTTTGAACAACCGTTTGTTACACCATGTATACACTAAAAGCCTACTTCAAGTTTAAAAAGTAGGTATCTATACTGAAATCACACTGTTAGTTTTATAAAATGGGTACTACACCGTATTATTAGTATTTATTGTTTGTATCACTTATTTAGTTAAAATTCAGTATTGATGCGAAGTAAAACGAGTGTTGATATGTACATCCAGGGGCGGATTTAAGATGTAGCTTGGTGAGGGGTCCTCTTCCGGAAATTTTAAAAAAATACATCTCTTAAAAACGTTTGCTTAAAATCAAGTGGTATCTAAGTTAAGAAAGAAAGAAAACGTTAACTCAAGAAAAGAAATTCTAAATTTATTTGGTAGACAATTGAATAATAAACTTAGTTTTTTAATGCAAAAAAGCTTGGAGGGGGTCATGACCTCTCCCGTGAATCCACCATTGATATATCAGTGTAAGACAATTGTGAACTACAGATAAAGTATATCGATCTGTTAGGGATATTAAAAAACACTACCTTGGGGCACTAGTGAAAAAGATCGGAAAACTATGTAGAAGGCATTTAGGGTATCATTCCATAAAATAATGTAGTAAGGAATAAAACAATTTATAATGATTTCATACGATATCTAGTTTAAAACCTAATACGTTTAAAATTAATTATAAATTTATATTTAAAACCTACTGACTCCTTGGCCTCAACCTTTTGATTTCATATGGGCAAGAGACCGAACACCATTCGGCCTCTTATCGTTATCGCTCGTTGACCCAGTGTGTATGAGGCCTTACTACTATACAATATTATAAACAAAGTTGGTGGTAATTTCAGACTGTTTACTGCGTGTAAATAATAATCAACACTTAACGCTAAAATTACTGAGTTGTAAAAATAACCTTTAGTAAAATCTATTGATTCATCTGTGGGTAAATCAGCGATCGGATTGGGAAAACCTCCCGGCCAAAAAGGATAATTGGACGAGGAACCTCGGGTATGTTCCGAAAGTGGATCCGGGGCTCGGTTGAGTGCTGTTGAATTTTTACTGGTTAAACCCACTTCATCGATTTCCACTTCATTAAAACCAGTTATCAACCCAGTGAATGGATCTCGAGCAACTTTTAAAGACGTTGCAAGTGGTGAATTATCAAAATTTAATAAAGATTTTAAATCAGTTTGTCGCGGCCACAACAACTGGCCGCGTTTGAAATCGTGTATGGGAAGATTTTCGGGATGAAGAAGATATTCCAGAAGAGTATCTCTATTATCTGGTAATATTGGTTGATTTTTTAACAAATCCTAAAACGATATATTTATTTAATTTATCTTAAAAATTATCATTTGACTTAACATTACCATTTCTTTTCATTTATATTTTATAAGTTACATAGCATAAACTGTTGATTGTAGTAGCTTGAATTCAATTTAATCCATCCAAACCGTTTATGCTACAGTAGAAAGAGCCATGTGAAGCAAATAGTCAATAATTTTAATTGAAAATAGTTTATTAATAGTTGTAATTGAAGTTTATAAAAGTGAAAATGGAAAGTGAAATTGACCAATTACCATCATTTGAATGTGAACTTAATATTTTACCAAATTCCGATGGATCAGCAATGCTTTGTGAAGGTTAGGGATATGTTTACAAAATATTAGTCCACGGTATAAATTTGCACTTCGGATAAATTAAGGGAAAGCTGCATTTTTGCATGAAGCTTCCTTTTGTGGTTCTAAACAATATCTCAAAAGTCCCCGACGATACATACGCCGTTAAAAATTTTACGCAGTGTCAAAGGTTATGATAAACAAATTTTCGCAAAAATCTCGCTAATGGTAACTTTTATCGAAAAAATACCCGTTATCAAATTTGAAGATTAGGAAAGAATCTTCAAAAAATATTATGTTTCTTTTTTTCGTAAGACTAACGGTTTTTGAGAAAATTCGATTCAAAAAGTTGTAACGCTCCGTATGCACTCCTTAATGGTATGTCAAATATTATATTTGTAATTAAACGTTAAATGTGACTTTAAATATTGGAAAATTTATTTTAGTGAACGTTTCAAAGCCCATAATAATGTAAATCAACCTATATGTACTGCAAAATAGTGTCAACTTAACTTTTAACCTATGATCCCGATTTTTGCTTAATTGCGCGCACTTTTAAATTGGCACCCTTATATCTCATCATAGAGAGCTTTAATTTGATATTTAGTGTAACAATCATGCAACGGGATCTTAGGCTAAGAGTTAAGTTGACACTATTGTGTAGTACATATGCGTTAGTTTGCATTTTTAAGGGCTTTGAAACTTCCACGAAAATAAATTTTCCAATGTTCGCTTTTAACTCAAAAACTACTGAATAGATTTCGATTTTTTTTTTGTTTTACTTCTTATACACTTGGTCTTTATCTAAAAAAAAGAATTATCACGATATCTTTATTAAAAACAAAGTAATTGCAGTTTTAAAAATTGCAATTTTTCCAAGCAGACCACGTATGCTATCGTTGTTCTTTCGTTGCTTTGATAGAGTGGGGCAAACGTTGTTATGCACAGTGACTAGAGTGGACTAGAGAGGGAATGTTTTTCCTTCCACTGCCTAATAACTATTTAATATTTGAGCGTACGCTGTACGGCTTAATGCGAGCAAGCGAGCTAAGCGAGATATTAAAATAAATAAAATATTTTTGAATTCTATTTTTTTCTGTATTTAAAATATTTTTTGAAGTTTTATTTTTAATTCTCTTTTAACATTTTTAATATTTTAGTGTAGATACAAATTCAAAATACATTTTTAAGTTACAACCGTTACAATAATCAAATAACATATTTTAACACTCCCTTTTATTATTGCATATATTTTTTAACCAGAAAGAGTTAAGTTGGCGAGATGAAAGTTTTTTTTTTTAAATTGGTCCTAAAATGTTCTTTCCGGGCCCGCAATTACTCCAGGTGTAATAAAATGTGAAATAAAATATAAAATAAAACAATAAATCGCTATAAACGCGATTTTAATCGAAATTTTTGTTTTTCTTTTTTTTAAGTTCTCTATCTGCTCTTTTCATTACGCAAATATTGATCAAATTTTTGCAATGTTTTTAGTAATTAATTGTTTGTAACTATAATATTTATACATGTATTGTTGTATTATGACGTCATCAACTGCCGTTGGATCTTATAAACATGAATAGTTTAAAAATTGAATTACTAATTAGCTATACACCTGCAGCATTTGCGGATCCGGAAAGAGCATTTAAGGAACAATTTTTTGAAAAAAAAATTTTAAAGTGATTATTTTGGATTATACTTATAGTAATTTTTATTTTTTTATTTACCATGTTTTGAAAAATTAATGATTAATTAACTAATTACTATACACTTAGAGCAGTAGCGGATTCTGCAGGAGCAATTTATAAAAATATAGTTAAAAATGTTCTAGGCTAATGTAAGTTCTTTCCGGTTATTTTAATTTATTTTTGCTTTCCATTTTTTAAATGATTTTTCCTCTGTAAATTATATATGTTCTTAACATAATAACCTACGCAGACGACGTCGCGGGTATCAGCCAGTTACAAATATAATATTAGACATACAGATACCATTATGAAGTGCATACTGAACTACAACTTTTTGAATCGAATTTTCTCAAAAACCGTTAGTCTTACAAAAAAAGGAACAGTATATTTTTTGAAGATTCTTTTCTAAACTTCAAATTTGATAACTAGTATTTTTTCGATAATAGTTACCATTAGCGACATTTTTGTGAAAACTCGTTTATCGTAACTTTTGACCCCACGTAAAATTTTTAGCGGCGCATGTATCGTCGGAGACTTTTGATATGTTGCTTAGAACCACAAAAGTAAGCTTCATGAAAAAATTCAGCTTTCCTTTAATTTTTCCGAAGTTTGACCTTTTTTTTTTGTCTCTATTCCCTGGACTATATATAAACATGAAATTATAAAATTTTATTAATTTATAGGTCGTTCTGGAATACTTGTTTCCGTTTATGGTCCTGTAGAAGTAAAATTACAAAAAATGAAAATTGATAAGGCGACAATTGATGTGAATTTTCAACCAAGAACCGGGCAAGCAGGTATAAGCAAGCAGACTATAAATCCTATAAAATTGCATTATCCATTGGTATGCGTTGGATATTCACTTAGAGAAAGAAATAGGGCAAAAATCTTTGTTAATACGCAAAAAAAAAAAAACTGTCGACCTTTTTTTGTGAGCATGAAGGATTGGATATACCAAGGAATGTAAAATTTGACATCGTTTTTCATAACCATTGGGAAGCAATGCTTTCATAGACCGCACGCTTTGGGTTTCAATACAAAAATTAAAAAAAAAAAACTTAATATCGATTTTCTAATTTAGGTGTTGCCGATAAAGTAATCGAATCAATAGTTCAAAACACCTGTGAAATTGTTGTATTAACATCATTATATCCACGAACAGCGATCAGTATTCAAATTCAAGAGCTTCAAGACACGGGAGGAGTAAGAATCATCAAATAAAAAGTCTTCCTAACAATAACTCCTCATAATTTCAGATTTTATCCTGTGCAATAAATGCGTGTTGCTTGGCACTGATCAACTCTGGAATACCAATGAAATTTTTAGTGGCGGCCGTTACATGTGTCTTAGACACCGACAGCCAAAAGTTAACAGTTAACCCGGAAGAGTCCACAGATCAAACAGCAACATTTACATTTGCCTTCGATAATATCAATAGTAATATAATCGCATCGCATACAACCGGAAAATTTTCCCCGGAACAATTCAGTGAGGCTTTAAGCAAATGCAAACAAGCTAGTAAATATGTGTTTGATTTTTATCGGCAAACCGTACAAAAGTATGCTGAAAAAATTGGAAAGAAAGACGCAATTTTAAATTAAAAAATTATTTAATATTGTAAGATTAATTAATAAAGAAATTAATGACTATCCATAAATTGTAGTTCTGATAATAATAATAAGGTATTCGGTAGTGGTCTTGGTTGCGGTGATAGGACTGTAAAAGTTTGTCGTTCCACATCAACATTAGTTCTGAAAAAAAAAAATTATGTTTGTAAGTTTTTATCATATGAAAATTAAACCGTACATTGCACGGTACAAGTAATGCGTATGTAATAATAAAAATTATAACAAAATGAAAAACCGACTTCAAAATAAATAAAAAATCTAAAACCAAAAATGTACTAAATTGTGTATCCTTGCAGTGTCTACGACTTACAAATTATTATTAGGATGATATATTGTACAACTATTGTTATTTTTGGAGTTGGTGTCAGCCAAGGAAATAAATATTAATGTTACCGTATTTGCCGAATTTAATAATTTTTAGAAAAAAGTATGGTTTGGACTATAACACGCATCGGACCATAAGATGCACCCTGATTTTAAGACAAATTTTCAGAGTAAAAAAGTTCGTCTTATCGTTCAGCAAATACGGTTATTTGTAAAAAGATTTAGTTGGTTATTGGTATTTTTTAGTTTAAAGGTCGCTAGATATTGTTACAGTACTAGAGTACTATGATTGAGTACAATCATCCTAATAATTTGTAAGTCGTAGACACTGCAAGGATGGGCAATTTTTTTTTTACTTTTTAGTGAATTTTTTATTTTTTTCATTTTGTTATAATTTTTATTTATTTCTCGACTTTTAGTGATCTGAAGTTTGATAACTGTTTTTATTTCTTTGAACATGGGTAAACCTACTAAACGCGCTGCTCATATGAGGCAGCGCCGTTAAATGTTAAAAGTTACATCATCTTGTTGCCTTTAAGGGTTGAATTTTTTTGCTTTCAAATGTAATGATAGAACTAAGTGGAATACTCTTTACAATAGAAAAAATCAAAATTCGATGATTCGGTTAAATGTCACTATTTCATCCCATATTTTCATCCTTAGGGGGTGCATTTTTTTCTTCAAATTGAAATGTGAATAATTTAAAGGTACGATGTACGTAATAGAAACAAAATTATTAACATCGGATTAGCCGGGAAAAATGTATAATATTATTTCATTATTTCATCCCTAATTTTCAACCCCTTATGAGTGAAGTTTTTTTATAAAAAATGCTTATGAGATTAATTTTAAACTATGTTCTACCAATAAAAAAAATATAATCGAGCTTTCCAATAAGAAGTTAATATTTCATCCCTTAGTTTTCAACTCCTTAAAAGTGAAAGATTTCCTTTAAATTAAAATGGGACTACACGGGAAGCACCAGCTTTCAATTAAAAAAAGAGTTATGAAAATCGAGCTATCCAATAAGCTGTTAATATTTCATCCCTTAGTTTTCAACCCCTTTGAAGTGAACGATTTCTTTCAAGCTAAAATGGGACTACACGGGAAGTACCAGCTTTCAAATAAAAAAGATTCATCAAAGCCGGATCACCCAGTCAAAAGTTCTGAGGTAACAAACATAAAAAATACAGCCGAATTGAAAATCTCCTCTTTTTGAAGTCAGTTAAAAATTACTACATGTATCGTACAATGTACGTATTTATCTGGAACAAGGCAACTATGGTTTATTGTTAACTTACACACAAACGAATCCAGCTATATTTGTTTGGACGACATCTTCTTCTGGACTGGCAGCAAAGCTAACGGCTAGAATATGATGCAAAATACTCGGACCCGGCTGAATAGGAACTAATTTCAACATATTGTCTTCAGCTTTCATTCCCAGTGGCATACAGGAGTCGGGTAAAGCCGGTGCTCCAATTTTAAATATTTTCGCCTCGCTCCATTTCACATCGAACGAGTGCGGATAAAATGCAGTTCGATTTCCATAGAAATATTCTCGAATACGAATATCTCGAGCTTCTCGTCGTACACTTTTACTTCTTTCGACCACCTTGAAAATTTTTCAAATATAAAATAAATTTTTAAGCGAGTTACAGGAAAAACTTACACCGCCACTTTTTGGTAAAAATACGACTTTAACAAATTGCGGCATATCACGAACTAATTCATTGTATAATCGTTCATGATCTAATACTAAAATTACGTCGACTTCAAAAGTTTCAGCTGCATACACAATTTGTTTGTATCCTTGATTTTTTATCCAGCCACAAGTATTGATTATCACCCCCGATATTTTAGCTGTAAAAGAACAGTTGATATTTTTTTTTTCAATTAAATTCAATTGTACCTTTTTTATGAGCTTGCATTCTATCGCTAAGAATTTCTGCTAGACGAGATATAATGGTATTGTAAAGGGTTAAATTAGCTGCTGCATCACTATATCCATAGTGAAACACCAGAGGAGCTTCCTGAGAAAATCCTTCCTCCACAGTAGCTGGTCGTTCAACAAGCAAAGCTCCAATTGTTCCGGGAATCGATATTTGTCCCTGGCCAACATCTAAATCAACCAGGATTGGTCGGCGTCCTGTTCGAACTGCATAGTTTAATAATAGCCGACACACAGTTGATTTGCCAACGTCACAAGGACCTACTATCATTGTAACAGGTCCACGTTTTCCAGATTTTTCCGCATTATTTCGAAGCTGTTCTAATGCAGCGTGGCAGTTTAAATACATTAACTATTAAAGAAAAAAAGTGAAATATGTATCTATCAAAAACGCTTAAGAGGGTATTCTAGTCTAGAAATTTGATTTTTTTTTAAATCCGATAGTTTAGCTTTCAAAAATATCTCACTAAAAAGGATTTTTCATAATTCAAATTATTTCCGAAGTTATAGCCGTTTTAGTGTCGTGGCAACTCGACCGGTTGAGACTTAACGTAAAACTTTAAACGCGTTTTTCTCGAAACTACTTTTTTCGATGCGGTAGCCATAATATCTAAGTTCTAATCAGCCGATTTACTTGAAATTTTGCATGAATATTCTTTAAATATCTCTCTATTGCATGAACCAACAAAAAATTAAAATTTTAAATTTGTAATATTTTTAAAAAATTCGACAAAGTGAAAACATCGACCTTTGTTTTTGAGTAGCCATTTTATGAAAAAAAAAAAATGTTTTTTTCATAAAAAAAAATTAATTTCCTCCTCTACTTCAAGGACGCATAACTCAATGAAAATTTTTTTTTTAAATTAATTTTGTGTACTCTCTAAATATAAATAAACAAATGATAAAAGTGGATAGTAAAAATATCAAATTGTTTTTTTATCAATTGCCAAAAAACGCTCGAAATTCGGACCTCTAGTCTAGAATACCCTCTAAAGATGAAATTCGGGTATAACGAAAACGCTTAACACGAAAATGGGTTATATTAAAACACTTAAGACTTAAAATAGTTAACATAAAAACACTAAAGACGAAATTTAAATCACATGAAAGCAATTATTACAAAATTCGGTTAGCATGAAAACGCTTACAACGAAATTTGGGCCACATGAAAATATTTCATATGAAATTTAGTAATATAAAAACTCTAAGACAATATTCGCGACTCATTAAAAAAACACTTGAGACAAAATCCGGTTTATTTGAAAACCCGTTAAGACTGAATTTCCTTAAGACGAAATTCGCTCTACATGAAAACACTTTAGACGAAATGTTGTTTTATAAAAACGCTTAAGCGATACTTCGTTAAAATGAAACCGTGTAAAAAGGAACATTCTGTTTACATGAAAATACTCAACTTCGAAATTCGGTTTACACGAAACGCTTCGAAAAGTTCGGTTAATATGAAAATTTACTTATGACAAAATTCAATTAATATGAAAATGCTTATAAAAATAAAAGACGAAATTCGGTTACCACAGAAGGTTACATCGGAATGAAGAGATAGGCGAAAATGGAAATAGATATGTGGTCACAACGAGAGAGTATAAATAAATAATCGGCCCTATATAATAAGATGTGTCACTTGTCAAGTGAGACGACAGTTCAAATTCGTATTTTGTAAGCTGCCTTCACGACTAATGTCGTGTATGCAACACTTTTTGGTATTGTATAACATAGTGTAAACTAGGAGTTGTTTGAAACGAGAAATTCACAAGATTTGACGTGAATTAATAATTGTCGTCTCACTTGATAAGTGATACGTCTTACAGAATAGGCCTGAATGACAAATAATTAGAAAAAAGAGCATAGATTTATAGATTGAGTAAGACAAAAAAAAAACGTTTCAGACGAAATTTGTCAAAACTTTATATAATTTTTTTAATTTTATTATAATTACCATAGGAGTTTCTTTGGCCACATAGCTAACATCTGTTTTTCCTTTTAGTTCTATAGTACATCCTTGCCAAGTATACACAGCTACCTTAGCCCCAGCCGTAAATTCATAACTTTTCCCCTTAACAATTTCAGTTCCGAATATTTCAGCTAAACCATTTTTAAGCTACAAAAATAAGAAAAATACTCTTAAAAGTTTTTCTTTGAAAATAGCTCCAAATTATTTACTTCTAAATAGACTTTTTCAGTCTTTGATTCGAGTTCAAAACGTAGTTCACAATCGGCGTCCAATTTAAACTCTTGAACTTGCGGACTTTTACTATCATCTGTCATTTTTCATTCAAAATTATGATTTTTCTTTTGATTTCCTAAATTATTTTACATTAAGTTTAAATAAAATGAGATTAAAACGTTTGCAAACGACATTGACACAATTTTAAGGGAGGTGAGTAAGCGATAAACATAACCTCTAAATGAGTAAGAAGTGCATCATTCATATACGACGACTCCCTTAAAATCCTTAAAATTACTACGTCGAGTTTTTTTAAAAATATTTTCGATTTTTTTATTGTTGTGATTGTAAATAAATAAATAATAAACTAAAAATGGGTGACTCAAATAGAAATGAACTCGAATTAAATAATATTTCGCTAAATACAAGTGAAACTAGAGTATTTGTTAAAGTTCCCAAAAAAGTCCTTTACTTTTCTGATGGAGTTATTGAAGAATTTAGTGACGAAGAGGAAGAACAGATTCGAGAAGAGATGCCTGAAAATAAAATTGATACGGTAAATAATTGGTTAATTTTTGGAAAAATCGTTCAGTTTTGTGGAGTTGGGACCTTGAAAATCTTCCTTTGTTCATGAAAAAGTTTAGTTTATTTACCCTTTAAATGGTAAAGTTAATAGAAAAAACGAAAAAAGATCTTTTATCATTTTTGTAATATACGGGGTACTATAAAGTATAAGGAATAGTGCATATTATAAGAATGTGATTTAGAATCTATGATAGGCGTGTAGAAATGCACAAAAATCTTTATTACCCGGGAAAAAATGTTTTTGTCTAATTATATATAATCAGATCTGAATATTGGCCAGGTATGATCATATATAATTATATATGATTGGACAAAACTATCTTTTCTTGAACAATTTATTACTACAAGCAAAAGCACATTTTTCGAGAGTTTTTTTTATAAAAACTAAATAAAATTAAATAAAAAACACCAACTTTAGCGATAAATAAAAAGATATTACAATATGAGTAAGGGCCCGACAAAAAATATTTTTGTCTAATCATATATAACTATATATGATCATACCTGGACAATTTTCAGATCTGATTATATATGATTAGAGAAAAATATTTTTGTCGGGCACTCACTCTTATTGTAATATCTTTTTGTTTATCGCTAAACTTGGTGTTTTTTATTTTATTTTATTTAGTTTTTATAAAAAAAATACTCTCGAAAAATGTGCTTTCGCTTCTAGTAAGTGATTGTTCAGGGAAAAATATTTTTGCCTAATTATATATAGTTATATATGTATGATCATACCTGTCCAATTTACAGATCTGATTATATATGATTAGACAAAAAGATTTTTTCCCGGGTATTAATAACGAAAAAATATTTTTGAAATTATAAAAATGAATATAAATTCAACAATTCCCATTTTATGTGATAACTTATTTTTTGAAATGTACAAACTATACATTGTACTGTACAAGTCATATGCGCAGTAGAAACGTATAGTACCTTTTTTATTCTACGCATGACTTGTACCGTACAATGTACGATTTTATTTTCATTGGAAAGAAATTGATTAAATCCTGTACTTTCGAAGCAGGAGGTTTTGGTGCGGGGCGTTTTGGCACCACTGAACCACTGAAGGTTTAATTGGGAAACCGATAGTTGATACAAAAAAAAAAAAAAAACACCCCCACATAGCCTTAGGACCTCGTCACAATGGAGTGAAACCTCCTGCGGCAAAACGGCGGCGCCAAAATGTCACGTACGGTGTACTTCTGCTGATAATTGTCTCTGAATAAATTATAAGACTAAGAATGAAAATTTATATTCTGAATAATTAACACGCAAACATTTATTAAAGAAGGGTATATCATTTCAGCCATTTCAAAAATGAACAAAATCTATCTGGAAGTTTACTCATACTACAACTTCTTTGTCCACCTTTTCATTTAAAAAAAAAACTCGATCACCTTAAAATATTAATCTCAATTCATTACACAAAGTTTAAATACTCGACTTGATGAATGTCTATTTCAATGTGTCCTATTATATAAATGTTTTAGGCTAAATTAACGTGGGGACCATGGATTTTACATAAGGTCGTATCAACAGGACAAACAGCGTTAAATGCTTGTGATTACGTAGGTGAAGGCCTAGCTTCATTTTTTGGAATTACCACACCGAAATACCAATTGGAAATTGACGAATATAATCGTCGAATAGCTGAAGAAAAAAAACGTATGGAAATGCAACAAGGCTGGATAGATCCTGAAGCGAAAACATACTCAACGCAACCAGGAATTGGAAATCCAACGCCCGTTTAAATTCATTTGCCTTAATAATAATAAAAAAAAAAACGCTTTAATACAAAACGATATTTACTTATATTTTTTATTACAATATTTAAAATTTGTTATAGTAGTTATATGTATTTATTAAAAATTATTTAAACAACCAATTTTGAATTTCGTCTATACCCTCGCCACTGATTGGACTCGTTTCAATAACCGAAATGGGCTGTTTGATTTTTTCTTTTAATTTAATAAATTGTAACATGAGTAAAGCTTCGTTTTTCATCTGACGATAACTCACATCCATTTTAGTAAGAGCTAATAAAATCTAAATATAAAAAAAAAACTGTAAGTTTTAAAATTAATATTAATACAGCAATCATACTTTTGCATTTTGTAATTCGGGATCGACCAAAAGGGAATACAGTAAAATTCCAGCTGCTGAAATTTGGCATAAATTCGACGTGTCTACAACGTATAAAATTTTCCCCGTTCCAGAATAGTATTTTTTCCATAAGGACGCCATTGAACCACCGAGTTCTCGCACCATAACATATTGACTTGAATCGGTTGATGAGTAAATTTTGAAAATGTTTATGCCTGTCGTTGGCACAGAGCTCGATGTTATATCAACTGTTTCAAAATTTTGTAACTTTTTCAGTAAAAGAGTTTTTCCAGCGTTTTTTGGTCCCAAACATAAAACCATTTTGTTGTTTTGTTTACATTGCTATGGTAACCGATGGGGAGATTCCTCCCATTCCTTTTTATCACCAGGGTGTTTACGAAACCATGTAATAATATCCTTCAACGTCCATATTTTCGAACCACATTTATGATATCCTTTAAAAGTTCATATTTTGAAACTAAAATGCAGATAAAAGCTTAAAATTATTCAAAAGACACCAACGAAGATGAAGAGAAGTAGTGTTGATAGGGTGGGAGTTTATCCAATAAAATCATTTTTTCTATGTGAAAAGGTAGCCAGACTGGAAACCAATTTCGCATTACTTCAGCCTGACCCAAAATTTGTTAGTCTCGCTTAACACGATTTCGCTTAGCACGGCGTTCTAGCAGAACCTATCTTCCTTGTTAAGTGAGGGATGGGTGTAGTTGAATGTGCACTTATACTGCCATCGCAAAGTTTTACACATTCAAGATATTTGATTTTCTGTAAAACTTCGCGGTGTCAGTATAATATACACCACCGCCAATGTAAATCTCGGGGTGTCTATAGTGGAACTTTACCAGTATTCCACTTTCATAAGACTTGACAACATTTAGTTTACTGATCGCTAAAAGTTTTTAACATTGAATAACTGCACACTACCAAGATCCCAAAGACTGTCGCAATCAAAGCTACCGATACTAAGTGAACCTTCTTCGCAGGATCTATTTTTAACCGACTTCAAAAAAAGGAAGTAGTTCTCAATTCGACTTTGTTTTTTTAAATGAAGATCAATATTTATTTCCAAGGCAGACAACAACTCCAAAAATAACAATAGCTGTACATTATAACATCCTAATAATTTGATTGTCTTTTGAGCAGTCTTATACTTATACAGAGTGTCCCAGCTAGACCGGCCATTAATAGAAGTTTCCGGAAAACCTGAAATAATAGAAATCTAAAAATTGGGATTATAGCCTAACTGGATTGGAGCTACCTTTCTAAAATATTTTTAGTTTTCTGACACTTTCGGTTATACCGGGAGTCGACACTAAAATCGTTATTTCAAATGGCATGCCCTGTTTGTTTTTACATATCCCGATTGAATTAACAATTCTGAGCATCTTTCAAAATAACAAGACCTCATTTACTCCTTAAGGTTTTCGAGAAAAAATAATTTTATTGGAAATTTTGCATCAAACGGACGTCTTGTAAAAGGTCCGTAACTCTCACATTAAATTATCTAGGATGCTCGACATAGGCTTGTTTGAGAGCTCGAAAATGTAGTTACATTTGAGAATGTAAAAAACAATCAATTGTATTGAATTGTGCAAAATATCAATTTCTTTTAAATAGCACTACCAAAGTTTATTTATCGTGTTTAGTTCGTTTTAAATTTCTAATAAAAGTCATTTTTATCGAAAACCTTAAGGGTTATATGAGGTCTTGTTGTTATGAAAGATGCTCAGAATCATTAATTCAATCAAGATATATGTAAAAACAAATAGGGCATACCATTTGAAATAATGATTTTAATGTCGACTTCTGGTAAAACCAAAAGTGTCAGAAAACTAAAAATATTTTAGAAAGGTAGCTCTAACTCAGTTATGCTTTAATCCCAATTTTTAGATTTCTATTATTTCAGGTTCTCCGGAAACTTCTAATAGCCGGTCTAGCTGGGACACCCTGTATATTTAAAAACTTTTGTTTAGGTGAACTATAAATAAATATTTTGGTAATAAGCCTTTTTCCTGGGAAGGTTTAAAAAAGATCCGCTAGGGGCAGCACCAGGGGCGGGGTACATATGTTTTGAATTCTCTATTGACAACAACGTCAAACGTAAAGAATTATAATGGAATTAGTGGAAGATTATGTATCTGGAGCAAAATTGAAATTTGCAAAAGTGCAAGATCATCTTGTCCGGGATTTAAAACGATGGCTTGCATGTCGTGGCTTAACCGTATCAGGTAATAAAAATGTCCTAGTTGAAATTACTCAACCCAACTACCAATTCAACATCATGCAGTTTTCCTACTACAAACTGGGCAAATTTTCCATCCCAAGCTAATCCTCGTTCCTTCTGCTATGCTTTTTACTATGTAGTAAATTAAGTAACTATGCTTAATTTTACACCATCCTGTTTGTATCGACTATCAGACGTACAATTACGTTTTGTAGGCATAACAATTTTTTTTTTTGACCACAATTAGTATTTATTCTAATATTAATAATTATTAATATTAATATTTATTCTAATAGTAATAAGACGTACGTTTGACGTTGTTGTCAATAGAGAATTCAAAACATGTACCCCGCCAACGGTGCTGCCCCTAGCGGATCTTTTTTAAATCTTCCCAGGAAAAAGGCTAATTGTATGTAGTTGATAAATTTATTGTAAGCAGTAGACACAAGTATATGCAACTATTTTTTTTATTTTTAGTGCACATTTTGTTTAAGATTTTTTTTATTTATTTGAAGTCGGTTTTTCATTTTGTTATAATTTTTATTTTCTATGATTATATGTTCTATGATTTGTTTTAATGAAATCAACCGTTGAGTTGACTGGTAGGTGGAATACCGAAGGATACCTGTGAAGCCCATGTTAACCGAAATGAGTCCACCAAGAGATTAACCTACTTCGATGATTGCTAGTCCTTATATTTCAACAAGCATTTCTCCCACTTAAAATAATTTTACTGTCCATGCCGTTTGGTTTGAGGCGTAGCGGAGAAAGGATTTTATTAAAAAATAAAAAATAATAGTAAACCATATTTTTATTGAAACATCATATTTAAAATTACAATATATTTATGTATTTAAAATCATACGATAAATTGAAATTACGAAAATAATACCCTTAAATTGCGTATTGTTTTTTTTTTATATCATGTTGTTTCTTAAACAAATTTATACAATTTATCTAAATAAAAATGCCATTTTCTTAGCTACGATTGAAGACTTAGTGAAAATACTGAAAAATACTAATAAAAAAGAAAAATATTTGCTTGAAATCAAAGCATTTTTTAACGTCGTCATTTCTTAATAGTTATAAAACAATTATATTTTATAATATCATTATGTACATGCAACTACTTAATTATTTAACCATATATTGTCTACAATATATATTAATTAAAATTTAACATCATCACATTATTTATATTAATTAACATTTCACGTCATTATTCAATTACACAAATATGCACTACTAAATAATCACAAACGACTGTTGCATTTATTTATAGTATTAACAAGTATGATTGAGAATGAGTTTTGTTTTCGATGTGCCATTGTTGTTGCTTTTTTGTTGATTATTGATTAGTTTTTTTTTATAGACATATAATAGATATTTTTGCTTGAATAGTTCTCGAAACACACCACATATAGTATAAAAGAACAATAATCCCACCACCCGAACGAGATCAAAAACAAAAATAACGACGTAAAAATTATTCAATGATTCAAATATTTATGATTAATATTAGTATTGAACTGCATAAGAAATCAATCATTGTAAAATGTATGCTTTATTTTCTATTTTTACAATATAATATCTTAACTACATATACATATATATAATATATTTTTTTTTATAAACAATGGCTTATAAGACTGAAAAAATTCAATATGATAAATGTATAAGTTTTGTTCTTTAATACAAAATAAATAGTTATAACTTGATTTAGAAATTGATGCATGTATGTAAGGAACACACGCAAGAAGTGAAACTTCTTTCGGTTATGTAGTTTTAGAAAGTTTTTGGATGTTTAAAATAAATAGAAATTTTTTTTCTCTCTCCCCGCCAAAAACAATAACGACGTAGGTAAGAACTTACCGTAATTAAGGGGTTTTCATAAATCAGATATTCCTTTTTTTTTTAAATTCTTTATTCACTTCCATAGCATGTAACGTAATATAGATATTTAGTACCTTCTCCCTCCGTTTGCTCATCATCATAATTATTTTGTGAACCGAAACTTTTAAAACAATTAAATACTCAAATGATGAAAATTCCTTGAACAAATGAATTTTTTTTATAAAAAAAATTATAATTGAAAATTACATTTAACTCCTACTTTAGAATCTTTAAGACAAGCGGTGAGAGGTAGCCCTTATTGGGAGTGCTACTGCGAATACAATAATTTAAAAATATTTTTTTATTTATTTAATGGTACTTGAAGTTGCATTCTCTTCCTCTTCTTCCCCTGGCATAAGTACATAGTACATACCACCCTCATCTTTATACAAATGCATTACGTGATTTATGAACAGCCCCTTAATGTATACCTAAGTACAGGAGTGAAATTTCTTCTGGTTTTAATAGTTTTTAAATTTTTTGATTTAAAAAAAGGAGGGCCGGTTATCCACGTAAAACAGATCGAATGCAAAATTGTACTAAGTTAAAACAATTTTTCCATCCCACTTAAAGTCGTTAGCTATGAAACACACTGTAAAAATAACATGGTCTCGGAATGGTGTTAATGATTTAATGTGAAAATTTTCAACACTTATGGTGTAAAAATCACACTAACAATAAATCTGACATTCAATTTCAATAGTACGAATTCAAAAGTCCACACTACGAAACTTGTAAGTGTATGAAAGTTATTTAATAGTTGTTTATAAAATAAAACTATTTGAAACACGAAATGGCGTAAATAAGTGAATCACACCGTGTTTAAGTACACGGAAAACAAATTTTACGCCACTGAAATATAACACCGCTATTTCGCACTCATACTGCCGTGTAAAGTTCTCGGGAACCAAAATTTTTGTACAGTATAGGTTTGAAGCCCGGGTACAATCACTCTGGTATCTTCTTTTTAGTCAGCTTTGATAACAAAGTACTTGATGTATACCTAATGAAAAAATTATTTTTGCTCCTAACAATTAAAATATTTTCAAATAGAACAGGGTGGGATTCCCATGGGTTACATACAGTGGTAAGCTATAAAAATTTTAACAAAAACTCACTTTTACTATGCTAAAAATAAGAATTTTACAACTATAAATTGTTCTAATTTGATACATCTATAAAGAATATAAATTATGCAGAAAAAACAAAACTTTTGTGTTTAATACAAAAGCTAAATGCAATATTATATATTAAGTTTTATAAAAAACAAAATCTGAATAAATGAGCGAGCTTTCTATAGCCTACCACTAGAAACATCCAAATTTCCAAATTTTTTTCTACGGCACCTAAAGAAGTTTCACATCAAAAACCAATTCATGTCTCATCAACTAATTGATAATAAATTACATATAGGATGTAGTTTTTATTTCGTTAAAACATCACATTATTTGCTATAATTAAAAAAAAAATTAAACTTAAAAATAAACATGTCATGTTTTAGAGATTTTTATTAAATATTATATATAAATAGATAATAGAAAATACTATTCGATAGTTTAAGAGGGTACCTTCTCCTTGGATTTTTTAAAATTATTATTGAGTATTTATGTACCTCTTAAGTTACATATTGATATGTACAGTTATTGTCGAAACATTTAATAATTTCTTTGCTTATTATTTGGCAATTTTATTAGGAGAAATTTTTTTTTCAATTGAAAATCAATGCCTATATAGTTAAAATCATTCATTTTATTAAATCACATTTTTCTTGGCTATAAAATACTCGATTTTATTAAATATGAGGTTGGCGTATAAGAAATGGCGTTTTCTTTAAAATGTATTGCATACTGGAACTATTCCATGATTTCTTATTTTTCAACAATAGGAGATTGTTCTCCTTCTATATACTCCATGACAACAATATTGCGACAGCTTTTTGAATATGGGAAACTTAAAAAAAGGAAAGGTGGATACCGCATGAGGCAGGGCTATGGCATTCTAATCTCCACTACAGGATATAAGGATCATGTTATTGCCATACAAAAAAAAAATTTATTGTTTTGGTATTACTGGCATTTTAAACGACATTTTTTTCTGTCATATCAAAGCCGTCTAAACTAAACAAGTTCAATACTGTTTTCGTTTCAACTATATATATTTTTTTTTGTTTATTTAAGGTCGCATCAACTGCTATGACCATTAGCGACTGCCGAATCCGAAAACCCATGAAAAAAATCTTGGGCTTTCATTGGGATTTGAACCCAGGACCACTGGCGTATAGGACAATTATCTAGTCAACCGCGCCACTAAGTGACCTATATTATTTTTATTATATACCTAAAACGTATGTACTTATATATGGTACATGGAGGTACATAATAAAATTCCCGATTAACTCGATCAATTCAAAAGAAGCGCCATTTATGTTGGTACTAGTTTACACTATGGTAAAATTACCAAAAATTGTGTTAACTGTCTGATTCTCCTAAGGATAAATAACAGAATAGGACAAATACATTGAGTTTCTAGTTCCTGATGGATAACACACGAATTTAAAAATCCCACATTTCATATACAGCCACCTAATATTTAATCAAGTTCCTTCCACTTTCCAAAGGAACATTTAAATCGTTTCCATTAAAAAAATAATTTTCGAAAATAAAGTATATAAATTACAAACACGAAAATTGGCATTTTTACATAAAAAAATATTTTTTAAAAACGTTAAAAAAATAAAACTCGAAGGGGTAAATGAATGAATGTAACGATTGCTACTTTTACAATAATATGTAATGCAAAAAATAAATAATACGGAGTAATGATTTTTTTTTCTCGTCATTTTTCGTTATAATATACAACTCATTTTTCTCTCTCTCTAAATTTTAAAATTTACTTAATAACACACTATTAATTAGGTAATAATTACTTGTAATAAAAATTTAAAACTTACATGAAACTATAAAAAAGAAAATTTGATCACTTAGGTAAAAACATTTGCCCTAAAAATTTGACGAAAAAAATCGATTCAAGCATTCGACGTCTTCTTTAAATTATATTAAAAATTTTCATAGATTTTCTATCGGGATTTACACATTTTTTCGACAGTGAAAACTGCTACGATTAACGTATACGTCGTTTAGTTACAATTTATAACTATATTGTTTAAACTTTTTTTTTTTTAAATAGTACGAGAATAAAACTTGACACACTTGAAGAAACTTTAGTTTTGATTTTTTTTCCTTTAGGCACCTTTGGTTTAAATAAATCTCAGTCTCTGATATTTGTGACAAATGTAAATTTATCATTCTTTCATGTTATTAAATTTTCTCTTTTTCTTTCAAATTTCGTCGGGTTTTCGTGCTTCAATCGTCTTCTTTTTTCTCTGGTTTCAAATCAACCATTGCATGTAATTCCTCTGGACTGTATCTATAAATAAAAAAAATAAAAAAAATTAGTAAATTACAATTTTTTGATTTTTCATTTACAACTTACCCTAATAAACTCTGTAAATCACAGACAAAGCGATATACATAACGTTTTCCTGCCGTTTTATGTATAATATTTTTGTCGTAGTAGTATCGCAAACCACGACTAAGTTTTTCGTAGTTCATTTTTGGTTTATTTTTTCGTATACCCCAACGACGGGCGACTTCATCAGGATCCGTGAGCTTGAATTCCCATCCATCTCCAGTCCACGATATGAAACCCTGACATGTCTTGTCCGTTAAAAGTTCAAGCAAAAATTGCCACAATTGAATTGGACCAGATCCTAAAATTTTAAGAAAAAATATTTTTAATAATCTTAAAATTTTTTTCTGTAAATTGAAAATGTTTATTGGGACAATTTAAATGGCATTAACAAGACGAATCTTAGAGGCTATCCATAACTCAGTGAGTCCCAAACTGTACGCTGTGACGGTCTGGGATTACCAAAGAACTGGAAAAATAGACCTCAAGACAACTTTAGCCAAGTATAGTATATAGGGTCGCTGTTATTAATTATATTAAATTTCATAATACTTAAGAAATTAGGTTCTTGAATGCGTTTGAAGATAATTGAAAGTTTAAAATAAAAATGCATAGAGTGCTAAATGTTTGAAAACCCCTGCTTTAACACATAGATAAATAATATCAAAGGATGCATTGGTTTAAGATTGAAATACAGGTAATTAAAAATCACTCCGATTGTCTAAGTTTCAATCGAAGACATTATTATAAAGAACTTACCAGTGAAACAAGGTCCAGAACCAGCATTTGGTGGATATCCACTAAGCATGGCTGATTGCATCATGGGCTTAGTATCGATGAGGGTGTCACGTCCACTTGTTAATCCAGCCGATAAGAAGGCAGGATGTGTATGAGGATGTCCATGGTTCAATCCCATGTCAGAGCCTGAACCCCACTGATCTTGACCACCTGTACTTCCACTTGTACTACCGGGAACTGTTTGGAACGGAGCCGATTCGTAAGGTGAATTGAATCCATCGTTATATCCATCATTGTATCTTACTATTATTGAACGAAAGAAAAAAGAAATTAAAATAGTTCAACGTTTTCCACATTCAATGTAATACCTCGATTAAAGTTTTTCACATAAGACGGATGATATTTATCCATTAAATTATTACCGGCGTAAAATTCAGGTGAATTTTCCAAGTAGGGAGCACCTGCATGTGGAGTATCCAAAGCATGATACTCTTGATCGACATCATGAGAAGAATGGTAAGACTGAGGCGGATGATGGTGTGGGTGCATCACATAATTGTTTTGCATAGGTCCTGGACCATTTGACTCGTCGTTTACCATTTGATGATTCATATTGGATGAATCTGTCGTTCCTAGAGGATTGCTATAGCCACCTGATTCTATTTAAAAAAAGTAAAGGAAAAATTTAGAAAGTTCAAAAAGGGAGTTATGAATGAAAATTGTACCTTCTTTAAGGTGATAAAGGGGGCTACGTTGCAGATGATGCATGAATGATGGGGGTGCTCCAGCAGTGGGATGCTGGCTGTTTGGAGATCGATTATCATCACGACCGAGATCATCGGTTCCATTTCCAGGTTGGTGAGGTGCAGGTGGTGGCGGACATAGGGTTCCTGACCCCCGAACATGATTATATCCACCTAAAAATAAAAAATAAATCAATCATTTAGTCCATAAAACAAGTAGGTATAAATCTAAAATATCGATATGTAGGTATAAACAGTGGCGTAGTGAGGATTTATGCAAATCATTATCTAATTACTTACTCGCCCTTTATTATATAACATAAAAAAATCTGTGAATGACCTGGAATACTATCTCTCTTATAAAACACCCATCCAAATTTGATTTTTCTCAGTTTCACTAACTGATAAGTATTGTGATATTACAGATATACGTTGGTACGTTATACCACTGAATGAAAATCCTATTTTAATAAAATGAATGTTCCTAATTCCGGATAAGTACATCAGGATTTGATATAAAACAATTATAAAATTGTAATTGATGGCTATAGGTACCTTACATTATAATAAGTAAAGATTACACTTATTTATAAACGTTTTATTTCAATTATATTTTATCTCAATTTTATATGAATAAAAATTAATTAATTTTAAGATATATATGATATTTTATTATTGTTTAATACAACAATTAAAATCGATAAAGAGAAAACAACGAGTTGTTCTATGAAAAATAAACGAAATAATCTGATTGGTTGACATGATTGACCGCCCCATTTACTGTCTATCCAATCACGTTGTAGTAGAGGTTTGTCCGAAATTCAGACGTGTATTTTACAAGTCTGCGGTGTACCTACGTTAAAAAAATGTATTGTATGGGAATTTTCCGGGAAAATTTCTATAAAAATTAAATTAAAAAAATAATAATAAATAATATTTAAAGAAGAAATTTGAATTAACTTAGATTCTTATTGAAAGCATAAAGTTTTTTACATTATCTTGATAGTAAATTAAAGGTTTATAAATTAAATAATTATTAAAATAGTATATTATTATACTGAAAAAAAATTAAGTTGAATAATTTCTTTAGCAGTTGGTAGCCGATGAGTATTGAGATCTTTGTAATTTGACTCAAGAGAAGGGAAAGTTTTCACTATCTTATTCAGAGATGGTTAACGGATCGTACGCCCCAAAGCCTAAGGTGGCATAATTTTAGGGGCAGCAAAAACGCAGGGACGACAAAATTTTGAAGGTTTAAAAAATGTAAGAATAGGTAAGTAATTCATTTCAGGATCCGTTTCGTTACCAATTTGTACAGAAAGTTTTTAGTACCTAGGTAACTAATATTTACAATATAAACTTTTTTTTTTTTGTTAAGGTCGCATCAATTACTATGGTCATTAGCGACCGATTATAAACTTAAATTTGAAATAATAACGGTATGTAGGTACCTACCTAAGCCAGTGTAAGTATGTAATATTGCACTTATGTAAGTATATAGGTAGATATGTGCAAGTATGTAAGCCATATTAAGATATGGCTTACAAAAAAGGGCAAGATTGGTTTAAATACAAATTAAAACTATAGAGGTATAAATGAGGCGATTAGTTTCAAAACCGGCTCAATCCATTTTCAAAAATTTTACATGAGACTGAAAAGGTTTTGAAGTCATGCATTATGGTTATGCAATGCATTATTAATTTTAATAACTTTATACTGGATTGGGTCGCTTTTGTTAATGAATTTAGATAGGTAGATACCTATACCTACTAGTTGATGTAACGCATTGAAAACTTGTGAAAATGAAAAAAAAAATCATTTTTCCAAAAACGTACACGTGCGGTTTTGAAACTAATCACCTCAAATATTATTCTAGTTTTTGCTCTGAATTCTTTGTTATTTATTTCATCTAGAATCTATAAGAATTATTTGTACAAAGAAAGCAAAAATTGGCCAAAAACTTTTGGTGAGCCAAATCCGGCCCACGAGCCGTAGATATGTTGGGTAACCGTTGGTGTAAAGTATAAACTAATAAAGAGTTATACTTAATTAAAACTGTAGGTAATCGATTATTTAAATATTTAATAATGTAGGGAGGTAGGTATATATCTAATAGATAGGTACAGTTGATTCTTGTTTATTAAAACCTTCGATAATAATAGGAATCTCTCGATAATTCAAAGTTTATGGGAGACCCCTAAGAAAACTCTTGAAATTTTGAATTAAAACAATATCTACATTTTGTACCTACTCAATAATTTGAAGTACTTAAGTAGGTACCTAAACTCTGTGTCTGGCGAGGTTGCAACATTTGATAATTCGAAATTATCTTACATAACTCGATAAGTACTAAGTCGAACACTTAGGAACTACTCTAGCATTCTAATGAAACATGTAAGAACCCATTTTGGTATATACGGAGGGATTATGGAATTTTTTCCCCTCTTTTGATAATTTGAATACCTGAAAATACGAAATTTTTCATTGGTACTTTGAATTATCGAGAGTCGACCGCATATAATTTTGACAATCATTTTTACATAGGAAAAAAGAGTGGCACATCGAAAAGAGCTTACGGCGGCAGCGTGCAAATTCGGCACTGATCTTATTTATTGATATTCTTACAATTTATCATAGAATTATCTTTAAAAATTGGTTGAATATTAGCACAAATGCATTACTTATCTGTTAAACGATTATTGAAACAATAAGAGTAATATATTATATAAAGACGTTATAAAAGGCAATTTTTGGTAGTAAAATTTGACAAAATGATACACAGTTAAATGAGGTAAAAGTAAGACATATTTATAGCATGTGTCGAGCGAAAAAATATCACCCTTCGTCTTTTAACCAAGAGACTTAAGTTTATTGCCGACTGCCATCTGTAATTTTCAAACATCTACTTTACAAGCCTACCCTTACATTTTGGGTTATTAACACGGTAATATTATATATTTAAGTCTTTGATGGTATCTACTTATATCGTAGATACATTAACGTAGTTATGAAAATATTTTTTTTGTCAAAAGTATGAAAGGTTAAATTTTGACTTCTTGCTTACGTGGGTTTTCGGGGCCTTGTACAATAAAATTCACGTTATCATAAAAATAATGTGTCTACTTATCTTACGTTTATTTATTTTTCATTTTGAAAATTCATGAACCGTGAATCAAATTATCAACCTATTTAAAGTAAGAACGACGGTTACAGGTTTTGAACGTTCTGGGAGAGTTGTTTGCATGTTTCGAGAATTCATTACCACGCAGCTGATACTGTATTGTCAGCCTTATAAACATACAACTGCTTTAACGAGTATATTTTCATTAATTAAAAAAAAAAAATTAAAATTTAGTGAGAAATACTTGGATTTTTAATTCTTAAGCGATCGAAAGTCTATAATTTAATTTCTTATCTTGAAAAAAATTGGAAGTTAAAAATTTGGTAAAATTTTAGTGAGAAGAATTAAAATGTTTAGTCCCAAAATGATTGGAGGTCTATTAATTTTTTTTTGTATCTATAGAAAATGATATTGGAAGTAAAAAGTTTTGGCGATTGGTGTTTTTGTGACGGCACGAGACTCGTAAAATGCATCAACAGGTGTTTTGCTGGGGTCTGTGTCAGGTGGTTATTTGTACGCGCATAGATGAAAAACCACCATCAGGTGGACGTTGTGTTTAACTGAAACTCATCTATTAAACTCTTATATCAGTGGTTCCCAATTTCTTTACTGTGATGAACCCCAAAAACTCCTAATATATCTTGTGAACCCCTCTAAAGATAAAACTCCAAAAATTGTGTACATTGTGTAATATTGTATGAATATTAATGTGGAAACAATCAGAAACAGTGAGATCCATCACAGATCTTCAGAGGTCCCCAGACCACAGATTGAAAACCACTGTCTCAAAAGTATAAGAACTAAAGCCCTCATCGATAGAGACATTTTTTATGAAACGAACCTCGTGCATATCCTTTATTTCAGTTGGTTCAATGACCATAAATCAGATTCATCAGTTCTTGTTCAAATCGACACTTTTTCTATGTAACTTTAAATTTTTCAACTACCTATCGGTTTCCCTATATAATCAACTTTTGGACATAAGTAGTGTTTAAAACTAATTAATAAAATGAATGAGTTTGTTAATTAGCGCCCAATCAGAACAAGACTGAATTTTTCCTTCAATTAAAAAAAAACTGTGAAACTGATTAATTTGGTCTTGTCTTGTACACGAATTAGTAACAAAAGACCACTATAAGCGTTTGATTTTTGGTTTTTATCAATTTGTTATACTAAATTAAATGACGTGATGGAACTAAAGAAATTTTTTTTCTTTCAGTTTTCAACTTATGTTAAAGCAGGTTTGATTAACGTTATTTTCAGGTTTAATCTTCTCATAAGCTTTGCGAAACAAATACCTACCGATTAAGGATTTTAAGTGAACAATTTATCAAACCTATTTCTAAAATATTTATAAATTTTTAGTTACCAACGAATATTGGCCTGTTTTCTATTCGAGTTAGTAATAATTTCCCATCTTTAGCTACTTATATTAAATTGTAGCCATTTAGCTAAAAGAACTTTTTTTATTTTCTTTCTTTGAAAATAAAGGTGAAAACGGCTGAATTTAGGAATCTATATTACAACACTTTTAAAAAGCTCCCCCGGAGTCAGATTTACACATTTCCTGTCAGTAGGATAATCAAATTTTGCCGCCCTTACCGTTCTCTACAATTAGATATCTTTGTTCACAATCATTTTTGTCAATGAAATTGTAATTTTATGGTTTGTATTTAAAATTTTGGCCCCAAATTTGCCGCCCTAGGTTCCAGCTTACTCAGTCTGTGTGTAAACCCGCCATAATTGTCGAAAGTATTTCATTATTAGTAACTTTTTGACGTCAACAATGATGGGGTTTGCTCTGAAATTAAATCATATTCACTGTAGTTGTATAAAATTAAAAGAAAATTTAATTTTAATGGTAATTTTCAAGTATGGTCACAAAATGTGACCACACCTTTAGATGCCAAAAACTTCAACAAAACTTTAACATTGATATCGTTTGTCAAATTTTATAAATCCTTTGGGACTAAAAATAATTGAATAAGTTATTGAACGATCACCATGTAGAACAATAATATTAAATAAATTTAATTTTAAATAAATGAAAAGTTTTATGGAATCGTAAAAAAAGACTGAAGGCGAGAATTAAGCTCAAAACCTTGTAGGTGTTTAAACAAAGGTTCGTAGAAACCTAACTGAACTACTTATCATACTTTATAATTAAATCTAGGTAGGTACCTACCTACAAAAATCTAAATTTTAAAATCATAAGTATAGGTACCCTACATTGAACTACCTCTTGGGCAGATAAACATTAAACCTGATCGATGACCTGACTGATCTCTCGAAAGAGTTTTTTGCAATATGATAACAATAATTACTTTTGTCATAATTTGCCGCCCTTAAAATATTCGCCACCCACACTTATCTATCTTAACAATGATAAATTCGACTTTTTTATATCCAATTTTTTTAATTATTTTTATTATTTCTCCCTAAGAGATTATTATCCAAAAACCATTGTATTGTAAGTAGTTTTGTTTAGCAATAAGTATAGTTATCTTAAAAATAGTAGGTACCAAAACTCTTTAAAATAATAAATAGGCACTTCAAGTACCTTTACTATACATTAGTATTCAAGTAGCGTAAAGTTTCTACAGGTGGTAAATTTCTAAGTCCGACCCTGGCTTATGTATGTTAATTAAAGAAAACTCAAAATATCAAGACTTGATACAGAGATATCCATTTGAAAAATCGTCATAAAACGAACGGAAAAATTCAAAATGTAATTTCTTCATTTCCATTTTTAAATTAAAATAAAATCCATGCTATAAATTAAAGGCCACAGAAAACTTCATAAACAATAAGATTTGGAAAAAATTCTTAACTTTTTTGTTAATACGCAAAATCGGTAGAAGTCAAAGCATTTTTATCCCGAGTTTCAAAAATTAGAAGCTTAAAGCTAGTTTCCTTTCTTGGGTTTTCTCTCTCGACCATTCTTTCAAAACCAGTAAAAATTCAGGATGCTTTTTTCAAAGCTACTATTTATATTTTAGATACTATTTTCATCATCCTAATGATCCCGAAAAGGCTTTAAGGTTGTTAAAAACTAAAATTTACTTCTTAGATTACGAAAAAAGCTCAATTTTAACTGTTTACCTTCCCTACTATAATTCAAGCATTTATACCTATGTCAATTGTCAACGTTATTAAACGGGGATGAAATTGCAATGTGTCGCTATTTATTGTAAAAAAATTGTTCAGCATTAAAATATAAAAGCTTTGGTCTGCTTAAAAATTCAAGCTTAAAACAGAAAATAAATTTTTCAAGCAATTTTTTTCAAACGCCTATTTCATAGAAATGTTTAAAATTGTAACCCGCATTGTAATTTCAGTGTCGTCAGTTTCTTCATAAACTTGTACAAAATCGAGAACAACTAAAGGAATTTTTCATTACAATTTTAACGTTTAAAACTTGACGATTTTAATGAATTAATCTATTAATAGTTAATTATACAAACGCAGAGACCATAATGAACTTTTCCCATATTAAATATCGTTTTTTATATCAATTTCCTTAAAACCGATTGATTTCTATTAATTAAATCCCGTCTTGTCGATCGATTGCAACAAAAATCATCCGTTTACCAGTTTTTTTTAAATATTTTCTTTTTTTGTAACGCAACCGGAAGATAATAATGAACTTGTTTCCGTTTGATAATTGTCGGCGGTCTATTTAAAAACGAGCAAAAAAACAACGGAAAGTCGACTATAAATTTCAACTTTTTGCTTTCCTTTGAAAGCGGAGCTTTCGTTCAACGGGATTTGTACCTGGAATCACTGAAGTGCCATCCAAGTTCGTGTACGTCGTATTGCTGTTGATTGGGCAATCGGCGTAAAACGCCTCATTGGCTGAATTGACTAGATCAAGCACCTGAAGCACCATATTCTGGCTGTCGCTGGTCGCGTCCGTCGTGACACAAAAAGTGGTGCTAGAACCACCACTTGCTGATAGCAAAATTGTCGACGCCAAAATGAAACTTTTAGCAATTGAAACAACTTAAGTGAAAAACTTTTGTGGAAGATATTTACATTTTAAATAAAATGTCTGTGTAAGATCACAAGAACACTACAAACTATTCAAACATTATAGATCACAAAAATATTCACTGGGTATAATAAAATTAATTCGTATTTTAATTCCAAGCACAAATTAACGTCGTGAAAAGTTAATTTTTTTTTTTTTTAGTTTATCGAGAGAAGAGCAGAACTTAACCGAGAGACCGAGGTAGAGGTGTACCATATAATATATAATAGCATTGAAATATTAAGTTGAAAAAGTATTTGATTGTGTTATAATGGGAAACAGGTGCGCGTCGTATGCAAGTTGTTCGAATACTGACAGACAAGCATCCGGCTGTCGTCCGTGGCGATGATATCGTGGCGGTGTTCACCCCGCCACTGCCCGCCACCACAGCACACACTCGACCGTCGCTACTGCGTATTCTCAACACTCGAAGAGCGCCAAGACGCTCCACACCTGACCTGCCGTTTGGTCGTCCAGTGGCGCACTTGAACGGCCAATGCGACCCCCACATGTGGTCTCTTGTTTTCTCCTCTACCTTGTCACCCTAATTTCGTTAACAAGCTTTAGAACAACTACCAATTTATTTTAACTTTTCAATAAAAGCCTCTATGTCAATTAAACAAATCCCCTGCTAATTCCATTATATTCTCGTTTGAAAACAGCGATTTTGATATCATTTCCATGACAAAGAACAATATAATAAAGGTATCATATCTTCTCTTTACATATATAGGTAGATATAAAACAGTACTGCGATTGACCGATAGAACCACTGGAAGCTAAACAACCAAATATAAAATCTTAAAATTCGAAATTGTGATTCCTAACAGAATTGTGACTTACACAAAGAAACGTTTTTTTTTTTAAATTCCACCCTTAAGTGTCTCAATCAAAGAGGGAGTTAAACGTTTTCCATTTTCCGAGTTCTAAGTTATTATCAACTTTCTTAATAATAGATACTATTTTTGCAATTCTAAATTTTCATGTAAAGAAAAAGAATTCCTCTGCTTTCATGGTTTTTAAAATACGTTTATTTTAGAGTTGAAAAAACAAAAATTATTTTTTTTTTTTGGGTGTTTTAAGTCGCTTTAACAGCTAAGGTCATATCACAACTGTAAAAGGACAGAGAATTTCTGTTGGTCAATTTTTACTTAGGTCTAGGATCTTAAGTCTAGCGGATTGAACCCAGAACCACTTGGCGCATGAAGCGGAGCTACCAGTTATTATAAATAAGAAGTGTTTGCAAGTTGTATGTTGCAGATGATCTCCGAAACTGCTTGTTTGATATTAAAAATTCTTTTAGGTACTATTTAAAAAGTACAAAATTCCAGATAAACATCATACAGAAAATTTCTGTTGATCAAATCTGTTGGTTAATCTTAGTTCTAAGATCTTAAGTCTAGGATTCAACGGGGATCGAACCCGTACCACTTGACGCATGAAGTGGAGAGAACTAATGCTCTAGCCACTGCGCCAATAAGTAGCCCGAAAATTATTCTCTAGTTCAATCTTTGATTGAGTTTATAACAAACTTATTTAAGTAAATGTTTAATTTCTGTAATGAAATTCTCGAAAATTGTCTTGTCGCTTACAGTTAGATAGTTTTGTAGTTTATTTTCTCATATAGGCAGAGCTTTATTTTCTTAAAGCTGAACTGCCTTTACTTATTTTGTTAAATTTTGACTGTGACTTATAAAAGTAGAATTTTTTGAAATTTCACTCTTAAGTAGTTCATAAAGAGAGTTAATTATGAAGTTTCTTAGGTACTAAATTTTTGGTTCTATGAATCTATATCCAAATATAAGGAACCACTGCTTTCGTGGTTTCTTAATTTGTTTAGTTAAGGGTGGAAATAATATTAAAAATTATTCTTTAGACCACTATAATCTTACATTAACATGTTTTACGTGTTTAATTTTTGTAATAAAATTTTTAAAAGTTATCCTATTGCTTGCATAAAGGCAATTTTGTTTTCTTAAATATGAACTGTTTTGTCTGCAATTTTGTTAAGCTTCACGCCAACTTAATTAGGGGTAACCACTAATTATATTCATACCAAAAACACTATGAATAATTTTATTTTTCAAAAGTTAATTAATTTTTGTCTGCAAATATTTTGTGCAAATGTTTGTTTCAAATAAATTCAATTGAGAATGAGGACTAGGTTTTTGGAACGAAGGTCCTGATAAAATAAAAAATAAAATACCACCAAAATAAAAATCTAATGAAAAAAAGTATGAATGTTGGAGGTGTAAAAGAGAGCATAAAACATAAATATGCCTATAAATAATGTTAATTAAATAAATCACCAGACTCAAAATGTGCTCTGTATTTGTACGTATGTGTAATGAGCGAGAAAACCTACTTTCATTGAGTTTTAACGAGAAAAAAAATCACACCAAATCATACCCAAGATATTTAGACTTATATATATAGACTCAAAATATTTATTGCTATCGAAAAATACAAGAATCCTGTAGGATAGTTAGTAAAAGAAAAAAACCTAGTTATAGAACAGTTTCTGAACAGGAAAGAACCATAAATAAAATCTTTTTGAAAATTTAAATAACTAAGTATATGTAATTTTGTATTGTCGGATAAACAAGTTTAAGTGCATTCTATACCAATATCAGAAAACTAAGTAGGTATGTACCTATGTATAGTTTACAATATATTCATATAGGTATATATTTTAATCAGTCTTAAATACTATGCTATATCTATTATTATTTATTATCCTCCATGTGTAGGTGTAACTTTGGATGCATAAACAGTCACCGTCTTTAAGGACTGATGAGCTTCTGTTCTGCAGTTCGTGATATAAACTACATGCGTTATATTACTAAGTCTAAAAAAGTAATTGGAACACTAAAGTTATATTTCTTTCCTTTATTTAAAGTGAAAATTGTTTCCAGTACATAATACGTATCGCATACTCATATAAAGTTGCCAAAAAAACTTAGAATACCTACAAGGTTGATGGAAACGTCTTAAAAATAAAATCATAAATAATAAAAATTTTTAATTAATTATTTTAGCAAATAATTCGTTTTTACATCAAAAAATGAAAGTATTTTTATAATTACCTAAACAGTTTTTCTCTAATAAATAATATATTTAACATTTAATAAAACATCCGGTAGAAAAAAACGAAGGAAATTACAAGGATGATATTTAGAATAAATTTAAGTCGATTAAATCAAAATGCCAAATATTTGAAAAAAAAAAAAAAACTCCGAACAGACTACCTATATGTGTTATGATTGGACGGTTTATTTTACACTTTTACGTTTTAAGGGTTAAAAAGTGAACAGGATTTTCTTGTTATGATAATAAAATTAACAGAAACTCCGCCTCTTGATTCGTACCTACATCTTATTTTCAATAAAACATTATGGCAAACTAAATTAATTTTAGTGCAGATGTAAGAATCAAATAAAGGGTTCGTTCAGAAATAATCTTACAGTTGGTCAATGAGAAAAATTGAAAAGTTGCTTCTTCAAGATTATGGTATGTTATTTTTAAAAGAAACTTGAAGACCTAACATAATATATTCAAAGACGATAATGGTGTCGTCACTATTTGAAATTGGGGTAGATTTACACAAGACGCACGATTAGGGGTTGATAATGGGTGTGTATGTGTATATGTAGGTAAATCAATTCTTCATATGGCACGAAGATGAAGAGGGATCTTTCACAAGTTCTGCCTACTTATAAGCGCTTCTGAATATAATAGAGCACAAAATGAATGAAGAACCAGCGATGTTTTCTTGTACAAATCATTTACAAACACTGAGAGCCACCCTAAACTTACGCGACCGGATGTTGTCACGTGTCCTCATATCCTCTCTGGATCAGATTCCAGATTTTGTATTCAGTATGGACCCAGTGTGTATTTTTTTTGTTTGTTAATAAATGCATATGGCAGATGAGATTTAAAAGAGCATAGAAGATAGTTTTCGTTTGAATCTATGATAACGATATTTTTATGAAGGAAATCAATGTTTGAACTATGAAAAATTTTGCAAGGCAATTTATTCAAACAATTCAAGAACTCAAAAGATCTTTATTGTGATTTAAGGTAATAAAAATGCATATATGGCAGATGAGAGATAAAAATGCATAGGATTGACTAATTTGAACGCGCTTAAATATTAAATACTAAAATTTTCAACTTTACTTTGTCCTTTTGATTGTGTTCGAGCAGGTTGTAGGCTATTTAAAAGTTAAATTTTTGACTACGTTTTCGAAAAAATTAAGCTAATTTTGTTAATTCCAACTGTAGCCATTTTCAACTAAAGTTACCTATACCTATATTATATTACATATTTATTATATGTAGATAAGTAGTTAATAGTTTTCATAATTTTTTTTTAATAAATATACGTTAAGTAATAATAAAATAATAACGCTTTTTTATGCCAAAAAAAAGCTTTTTAAGTTCTTATATCCTTCAGTTTTTATTTAAGTTTAGGTTAGTTTAAAATCGTTACTTCATCTCATCTCATTTCCTATTGCAATTTTGTGGACGCGATTTCGACGGCGCGTTTTTGTCGGGTCATGCTTAAATATTAGTATGAAAGATTTTAATCACTCTAAACTACAGAATTAGACCATGTTCTACTAGTAAACTAAAAGAAAATTGTTTCTTATTTTAAGGACTATAGTTAAAGTAATCATCAAACTGAAAGTTACTATAATGTTAAGTTTTTTAAAATTTGGAAAAAATCTCCTTCTTTTATTTTTAAGCCTGATGATTAGTTATCAATCAAACATATACCAACATTAATTATTATTGAACGAGGACGAAGCCGTGGGGTAGTCTATGATAAAAATATTTTTTTCATGAAGATGTCAATGTTTTAACATTTTGCACAGCAATTTATCCAAACAATTGAGCAATAATTCTAAGGACCTTATTGTTGAAAAATTTTATGCAATTTCTCTCTATCTGAACTTCTTTTAGTGTGCTCAAATGATAGGATATATGATACGATATATGAAAATTCTTCAGTTCTCCGCCTCCTCCAACTATTTCCGATTGTGAATAGGTACAAAATGTCCTTTGTTACCGCTTCCGGTCGCTACTGCACAATCTGAGCAATGTTACCGTGTACATAATAGCAATAAAAATACGTGAAAACTACATCTCGGTAGGTACATAATAAAATAATCATCAATGCCGTTTGTTGTTCTGCTCATATACCATTTGAAATTTCGTTTACTTTTTTCTAGAGATAAAATTTATGAACAGTGAACGCTTTTAATAGCTAAATCTAACTCATAAGAAATTGATTTCATAATACGTTTGTTTCGAGACTTATTTATGTATCAATGTAAAAAAATAATACCTACAACAACGCGTCAATGGCAGTGGAAAAAAGAACATTATCGAGTTGATGAGTTTAAATTAAGATACATTCGGAGTTTTTCTCAATTTTTTTTTGCTTTGGTGATGCTTTGCGTTATTAATGTTATGATTTCTTCGAGTACAATGTTATTAAAAAAAAAAAATTATAACAAAGAACATGACGACGGAGACACGACAGTCACAAATGTCTTGGTGTAACAAAAAAATGTACAAGTACCTACCTAAAAAACGTGGAAATTGTATTGTCTTAACATTTCACTGTCATTGTCCATTATTCTTAATAATATTATGTAATAATTAATTTAGTTAATTAACTTTTTTATTACACGCAAATGGATTAATATAAAAAATGAATCAAATTGAATATGTACATTTCTTAAATGTTAAATTTATGACTACCTACCCGCTGTGCTAAGCGTAAAAAATTCTATTACTGATATCATGATATGAACCTCGGTCAGATTTCTCCTAATGAGACAAGCCTTATTTTAATTTGATTACAGCCCTGATTCAAATAAAAGAGAATTTAAATCAGGAAGAATTTCTAATCAAGAATCTAATAGAAACCATCTACCTTTCTAAGTTTATAGTGATCTTTGTATGGCCTCTTAGTGGTTTCGTTACGTACTTAAGAAGGTCTCAAGTGGTGTGTGTGTGACCTACGCATTCTCTTACACCACTTACGTTCATGTTCATATTTTTATTTTCAATGTTAAAAAGTTAATAACATTAAATCAAAAGTACGTCGGAATAATTTTTATTTGCAAGAAAATGTGCTTTTAATGAAAAATTGATCAGATAAAGATAAGTTAATAGAGAACACAAAAATACAATTTTAGTGACCCTTAATAAGCTTAAAAATAATTTTATAGAAAAAATTTTATATTGATGTAATTCTCTCGATAAAAAGTATGATTAAAATGTTAAATTTTTTATACGAATAGTGAACTTTCACAAAGCATAATAAGGCCAAGTTAAAAACTAATAAATCGTATACAACGTAATATAATATTAAAACATCTCTCAATTTATACATAATATAATAATAAAATTTACGAGTATATGCAATTTATTCATAATTCGTATAAATGCAAACTCTTCGGGTTCTATTTGTTGATCAATTCATGGACTCTCTTAGTAAATTTATATTTTCATGATTAGAAATGAGTTATTATATTTTGTCATCAATCAAGTAGAACTATGAATCTGCTAAATGTATAAAACGAAAGAGCTTTTTATGTTCTACTTATATGAAAAATAATTTTTCTAATTGTTCTTCATTTTATGGATGACTAGGAGGATGTGCCAATGGGAACACTTTCACAAGTCAAACTAGGCACCACCAGATTAGCTTATAGTATTAAATTATGGTACTGATTGCTAATATTTATAAGTATAAGTATAAAAAAAATAAAAATATAAAAATTTATGGATAAAACATGAGTCAATTGAATAACGTTGATCTTTACCAATTCTCATACCATTAAGCTGTTAATTGGATGACGTTGTTTTATCCAGTATTTTTAATTTGATACAGAGTTGATTTTAAGTAATATGTAAACAATAATTTTACTTTTAGATAACATTAAGCCGTTCTTTTATATTTTAACTGTATTTAACTAGAATTAATTCTTCATTATCTTCTGATCATATCTAATATCAATATTTCATATATATACATATATATAGATAAGTACCTAAATATCTAAACCTAAAAATTACCAGAAGTATATACTGTGGTTGCATAAAAGTTTACTCTAAATGGAAGAAATATGATGATTTCCCCTGGTAAAATATTAATAAATCAATATTTAATAAAAAATTACGATTTATTTATAATTATATTTTTACCATAAAATTAAGTCATTAAAATTACGAAGAAAATAAAATATCTCGGTTAATATTTAACGGAAGACTTAGAAGAGTACCGAAAAATTAAGAGTATTAAGCTTTGGCATAGGTAAAACTTCCATTAAATTATAGTAAATAAACTTTTAGATGTTTTATTTAAGTGAAATCGAATATCGTAAATCAGATTCCACTTAATCATAATACCTCTAGGTATATGAACAAAAATAAACAATATGTGCTCAAGTACTTGAAGAAGTTGATGGTTTGTCTTTGTCGTGTCTTGGTATTAGTAAAGATTTCCGGAAGCTCGGTATCAGTTGCATATAAAGCAGCTGGTTTTCGTAGGTAGTTAGTTTTGACTGCTATATACCTACACATAGTGGTAATGGAACACCATGCCATAGCACGTGTTTGATAGTCCTTAACAAATTCTATTGTCTATTATTCAGAAATGTTCAATCAGTTTATGCAGGGATTCAATAATATTTCCGGTCAAAATTATATAATGATAGAATTCACGATACAAAATGAATGACTTGAAAGTGGTATACGTAAAATTATTTATAAAATCAAATCGAAACATAAAATCAAGTGTTAAATTACGTGGTTTCAATGAATCGCAAAAAATTCTAATCCAAATAAATGCAAAATTTCATGAAAAAATTAATTAGTGGTAAATACAAATGAGAACGTTTTGATTTTAGCGTTATCAGAAACTTGATTGTGGCTTCCTGCATTGGTCGCTGACGATAACACGAACCAATGACTGTGCTTTTAAATGTATGGTTTTTTGATTAGTTAAAATTATAAACAAGCCACTGACATAAATACATAGATCTCAGAATTATTTTAATCTGTATGAATAATTTCAATTGCGTATCGTGTTTAGTAAACTGACAAATTTAACGCAAATCGTCTACCTTTTGACTCCACATATATAAACAACTTAAAACAAGTAAAACTAGAATCAAGGCAACGTTTTTTTGGCTTTTTTTTATTGGGGAATTTTCTAACCAAAAACGATAAAAGTTTTATCAATAAATAACAGAATTTTAAAAATAATTTTTTTTCTCTTATCAACAAAACCGTATATGGTTAAAGTTTTGTTATATTTACATAAAAAAAAAAAACTTAACAAAAGAAAATTTCAACATCCGACGTCTGGTTGTTCTTCTGCGATAGAGATGATGCTTTTATCACTCATCCATTTATCAGCTTTATTATCCTTTTGCCTTGGCTAGATAATAATTGCTAATACTGTCACGTATTTAACTGGAAGGATAAAATCCACACAACATAAACTTTGACGAAAATGATAACCGAAAAAACCAGCGATTTGTTGACGAATGTCGAAAAGATGAGATAAAACCCATAGATAAGGCAAGTGTATACTTTTTCCTTGAATTTTGTCAAAAAGGGGCAAACATATTATTTTTATTATGGCCGTATATAATTTTGCCAATGACCATAAAATTCACCATCTGGTTGATGAGTCGAGCAAACACGAAAAACTCAACAAAAAAAAAACTCGATGAAAATTACTATACTGAAAAATTGGGTCGTAATTGATGACGGTTTTGTCTGATTGATACTTTGGTATAACTTTTGAAATTATCATTATTACATATAATGAGTTGATTTGGCGAGCTTTAATGATCGAAACATTTGTACGATTTTTTCCATATGTCTTCTATTAAATTATTAAATTAAAAAAGATTTTATATCAAAATATAATTAAAATGTAGAAATTGTTAATTTCATAAAAGTTAAGCATTTTAAAATGTATTAATCAGTTTTTTCAAGGCGTTTTCTGCTCACTGCGTGCTGTTGCTTGTTGAATTATATTTCAACATTTGTTTCATTAACACTTACATTACTCAATTTAAAATAGTTTAATTTACATTTTACACAATTGAAAATATCTAGGTCTATGTTATAACTTTGTGTAAACAGACCATCGCTTTCAAAATGTATAATTCTAAATTTTCAATCAGCTTGCATCAAATCACACAAACCTTTTGTTTTGATGTATGCAAATTTTCATCGAAATTTAAGGTGTCCATTTTTTATTGGCGAAGAAAAACTTTTATGGGTTGTAACACATCCTTAAAGTTACTTATATATTTTTAATTTTTTTTCGCTAAGATACTTTTTGATACTACATATATATATATGAACCTATGTACATTTTTTTGGTTATTTAAGGTCGCATCTACTGTTATGATAATTAGCGATCAACAAATCCGAAAACTCAGAGCTTATGAAAAATGTTGGGCTTCTATTAGGATTCGATCCTGGGACCTTGGGCGGATAGGGCGACAATTTATTCACGATGCCACTAACGAAACCTCTATGTACTTTAAAAATGTTAAAAATTGGTTGCAGTCTCAAGTCGATCGGAAAAATATTTAAAAAAAATACAACAGATTGAACTTCAAAAAAATTTCAATAAAAATTTTTTTGAACGATTTGAAGAAAACTAAAAAGGAATAAAGGTTGTTTTTCTAAAACCACCTCTGAAAAATTAATTTTTAAAATTAAGTTTAGAGATTCATTAAGTCAAGTAGTTAGATGTTTTTGAAATTAATTCAGCTTGACATTTTAAATTATAAATAAAAATATAAAAAACTTGCGAAGTCAATGTTTGCCTTGATTTGACATTTAAATTTAATTCGTGCGTTTGACTTGATTTCAAGTCAAAGTTCATGATCAAGTAGCTTAAAAACCAAGTCTAATAGCTTTAAAAGCAAGTCAAGTATATTAAATCTCTGATTCAGTTTCACTTTTTAATTGAATTAGATACAAAAATCTCTAAGCATACAATTAATATTAATTTTTTAGAAAATAAATTAATATCACAAATTCCACGCGAGTTGAAATTTACAAATCTTCAATATACGAGTAAAAGACCATTTGTACAATGTGGCCCTGCTCCTATTGTATAATTGTAAATATTGTATATATTATACAATACAATTTGTACGATTCAAAGAAAACTAAAACGACAAAAAAATTATGATCCATTTTTAAACTTCAGTTTCAAGATTCTTCAATTCAAGTAGTTAGACTTTTTTGAAATGTATTGTGCTTGACATTTTGATTTACAAAGCCATATGGGTATAGATCAAGATATTTCAAAAATTTAAGTCGAAAGCTCTAAAAGTTTTTTTGTAATCATTTAAATGTTCGTTTTTTTGGGATAAACAGTTTTTTGTATATCTTTGTTGAAATCCAACAGATCTTCAATATATCACCGAACACACAAAAATGTTTATTTCTACCTATAAAGTAAAGATAATTTTTTTTTAATTACAGTAAAATTAAATCCTTTTAGTTAATTATTAAAAACAATTTTCCTCCTGTAATGACCCCTGCAGTTTTTTTTATTAACTATTTAGTTATTTAAACCAGTTTGCAATTTGATTTGATTTTCTAAGTAAGTAAAAGCCTTTAGGTTTGCTTTATTTTAGTATCTGATCTTTTTTGATCTCCTTTTTTTCCATTGTGAATAGATAGCATTGTTTTGGTTCGGTATAATTGAAAAAGTCAAAACACAGAGAAAAATCAAGTAAAAACCATTTGAAGCGAGTGTTTGTTTTAGGTATTTCGCGATATGCTTAAAACCATACAGTTTTTAGATGATCACGATGATATCATTCGATACGCATTAGAGAAATGTAGGCCAATTGTGTATAGGTGTATATGTACATATGTATATGGATACTGTAAATGCAGAGGATACTATTGTGTTATTGTTATATTTCAGCCGTTATCTGAACCATGAAATTTTACAACGTCCCGAGGTTTATAGATCGCTATCGATTTTATACATTTACGTAGTATGAAATGTTAGAAATTATTGTAGTATTATATACATTTCAATATTAAGCTAGATGGATTACATAATTTGGAAAGCGAGAATGAAGAAAAGAATCATTTACGATGCAACCGAGATATGGAATCGTCTTATTATTTTCTATTAACTGAACACGTTAAGTCCACACTGTCGAGGTTAACACGAAATAATAACTCACTATATTAGGCAAGGTTTCACGGTTAATGAATGGCAAATAAGAGTAAAATCTGGCAAGTGTAAGTGTATTCTTTACAAGTGATTTTCTTTTTCATAATTAACTAGAAAAAAAAATTATTCAGAAATCCTTGCCAAACGATTTCCAGTTCATTGACTAGATGAGCTTTTTATATATCTGGAATTTTAACACGATATCATTTTGACATTAAAGATTTAAGAGGAACATTTTTCATTTTTTATGCATCACTTATTTTTAAGTTGAAATTTACTTGGTCCACAGTGAAAAGTTGCCAAAATTTTCTTGAAATATTATTATAATTCTTTTATTCACTAAATTATTATTTATTGCTTTAATTTTCTATCATCATTTCATTATTTATACGTAAATTATGCGACAGAAATATGTTGCGTGAAAATCTTTTGAAGAAATATGAAATTAATGGTACGATTTGTTTTGCGAGCGCTCTGACATTGTTCCAATTATGTATCTGTAGGGGAATGCATTTACTTCTTTATGAAGATCACTCAAACTAAATGATTTCTACGTCGTCCATTCAAGTTACGTACGTGTCCTTTGATCCTTTAAGAAGTCATACTTCAATTATTTTTAACAATCTTTTTATGATTAAAAAAAAGCGACAGAGATTTTTATTTGGCATTGAAGTAAATGACTCCGTACCCGATTATCTGGCTAACTAGTATTCGATCATTTTCGTTATTTTGGTGTTTATAAGAAATTTCAGATTCAATTTTATTAATACTTGCATTGAACAATCTTCAAATGTGGATCGTATAGGCTCTTGCTATTTATGCATATAACTTTATACACTTACTAGCTAATACCCGCCAGCTTCGCTGACTGCACCTTAAATAATCCGAGTGATATTTATGAAAAATCTTTATACGGGCTTCCTTTAATGTAAAATAGGTAATAGCTTTATGCTACAAGAACCAGACATTTTTAAAGTTAGAAAAAGTGTTCTATTGCACTATCTAGTCACTCAACTACCTTTATACAAAACTTCATTACTAAGGTGGAGTGGAGTAAGTGCATCCCAGTTTTTAGTAAGTTTGACTTTCACCCATATATCTTTCATATGTTTTATAATACTTTAACATTAATTGAAACTAACGAATACGTGTTAATACGCTTTAATTAACATTGACAAAACGCCAATTTCACTTGTATATTTTTTTTATTTCAAAATTGTAAAAAAATCCAAGAGCTGTCCGCTTGCCCCGAAAAAGCAGCAAGTGCATAACTGTCTATTAAAACCTTAAGAACCTGTGAATTTCTATTCACAGAGAACTAGTTTTGAGATGATTCATTTGAAGCTTTACGGCTTCTATATATACATTACAACTTGTATAATATCAGAGCTTTTAAATAATCTTTGTTCAAAAAGCCAAGAATGATTTTTTTCTGTTACATGGATGAGATAACTTAAATTTTCAGGTTTTAAGGGTTGAATACTTATTGCATATTTCCGTCCAAATTATTTTACAGAAACTGTGCATTTTGCCATAAATATTTTGAGTGCAACATTAAATCCTTTAATGACAAGTTTCATCAAAATCCATTATTTTGACAGAATGAATTAATAGCTGTCCTACTGGAACCACACACCATATCACACCATTGAAAGCTCGTTATTTAAAAACAAAACTTTTTATATTTCATGTGCATGACAGAACAGTGATCGGGTCTTTTACCTTATCAAACGATTAAATTAAAATAAATAAATTAATAAATCAAACCTTTGTGAATCATTATCATATCGTAAAATTTTCCGAAAAATATAAATAAAACGTTTCACTGATTCAAAAACCAATTATTTTAATTAAATGCAAATTCACTTTGTAAATAAACATGTACCAAATGCACTTTATTACACTTTGTTTTAAAAAAAATCACAACAAATTTGCATTGAATATTCCATAAATCCAATTGTATCAATTCATAAATTTAGTTGAATTGAAATTGTCATGATGTTATACTTAGCTATGATACAAATAGGTAAATCAAAAGCACTCGTATTAATAAAATCAGATCAACTTGGTAAAATTGTAAGTAGTCTTAGTTTGATTTTCCCTACTTAAATTTTACCTAAATATTTCCTTCTACTCTCCACTCACATTTATACGTATTGCCAATAGTAACCATGTAAAAATCATTGTTTTTAACTTAAAAAAATCACCTTAGTTTTAATGGCAAGGGGGGGGGGGGGGGGGAGTGAGTTCTTTTTTAATAGAAGGTAAAAAGACGATGATACCTTCGTTTTTAAATTTTCTGTCGAAGCTATTTTCAATGTGCAATTGTTTCCAACCGAGCATATCAATAACAATATATATTAAAATACCGAGTATTGTTCCATTGCCTTTTTTTTCGGTTTCATTAAGTGTTGATTCTCAAATCGACGAAGACAAGAACACAGAAAAACCTAAATTGTATTTTCTCGCTCGGCGCATGTGTTTAACCTATATACGGGCCAATTAATTAAAAATGCATTACGTTCAAAGTAATAATGAAAATCGTATGAAATATTGCAGCAATCGAATTAATTAATGACGAATAAAAGTTGCTGTTAGCAGTTTGGATTTTTTGTTTTTAATTTAATTTATTGGCTCATTACTTCAGTTTTAATAATAAAAATTGTTTCGAACTTGGAAAAATATGTGGTTTTTATGTCTCTCTTTTTTTCTGGGGAGGATTTAATTGATCCGGTCTTACAAAAATTTAATTGGACAACGACTAACGTTTGGGTTAAACTTGTTCACTATTGGGGAAATATTTGAATTAATAAATCTTGTATTTTTCTATTAGAATGATACCATATTTTTAACAAATTCATAGAAAAGTAGCCAATATAAAAAAAATTTAACATATAATAAAAAAAATATCTTTAATAAAATAAGATTTCAATTAAAGGTTTGGAAAATTTTGCCGTTGGAGTATGGTGTTTGGAAATCTCTTAGTAAAATATATTATCTTTCCGATGAATAAGTTAACTCAAGAAAGTCTTATCATAAAACTAAAAATTGAATTTTACTGTAAGTAGATTAAAAATCTTGACAAATTTTGAAATTATTTTTTTCACAGAGTTCTATATATAATAAACTATCAGAGAATTATAGAGATTGAAGAAATTTAGAAATTTACCATAATTTACCAAACTAATTCTAAAGCTATTTGACTTGAATTTCAAGCTATGAATAGCCAAAATTCTACTTAAAATCAAGTCAAATTCGAGGCAAATATTGATATTTCATTGTTTGAGCCAAGCATTGATTTTGCAAGTTATTTCTTTTACAAATCAATATATCAAGCATAATTCATTAAAAAAATGTCCAACTACTTGACTTGATGAAATCCTAATTTTTCATCAAACCTATACCATATATTGCCTTGTAAAATAAGTTCGAACAAAACTTGATTCAAACCATTATACCATCCTATTTGGAACAAGTTTTGAAAATGCCTTTATGTATATTGGTATACCTATATACCTTCCACAACTTATAAGTTGTTGATGGTTTATGTCCGTTGAGACTGGAATTAAAAGTTTAAAAAAATGCGCTTAATGAGATGAATTTTCAAAAGGTCTCTGTTTTTAAGTTTTACTCTGATTGGCTTGTAATGCAATGAAAATGTTAAAAAATTTCTTAATGTTTGATATATTTATTACCTATATAATTAAAAATAACAACTTTGGAAGACTTATAAAGTAATTGTTAAATTATGTCTTTTCAGGAATTGGGTGAATCTGAGAAAGACATTTTTTAGGAACCAAATATTTTACCAATATATTAAAAATTTTCTTTAATGTGGATAAATTATGGTAAAATATTTTTGCATAAAGCAAACTGTTAGTAGTTAGCAGTGTTGAGGCAGTCAATGTATTTGCTCTATTCTCTTATTCGTCCCAAGGAAAACAAACAACCACCACAAAATTTTGGTAACTTTACCACGTAATTTAAGTAAAGAGACTTTTGAAAACGCCAGTTACACTAAAATCCTACAAATATATTTTTTTTTGGTAGTCACCTTAAGGTTAAATAAGCCTAATGCAGAAGATTCGAGTGACAGTCTCTTAGGGTATCTATGTATCACATTTAAATTTTAGTCATTTCAATTATTAATATTTTTTTTTAAATTTAAAAAACTAGATCAAGTAATTAAAAAATATCACATTTGCCGCTATCAAATGGAATCTACATTTGAAGACTTTAGGAAATATGATTTAACCGAGTCAAACAGTTGAACATTGTTGAAACGAATTTTTGCTTGATTTGCTTTCATATTTCAGTACTAATATTTGACTCCAATTTGATTTGATTTCAAGTGCAATTTAAGCCAAATAGTTTGAAAATCGTATCAAGTAGTACAAAAATCAAGTCAAGTAATAAATTCATAATAAAAAGATGTAAAACTTATTGCTAGTATAAAAAAATCTTGTAGGTATCGACTACCACCAAAAGCTTTAGTGTCGTTGACTTATGCAAGAATTTATTAAAAATTCGGCCATATTTTATGAACTTTCTTATGACACGTTACATTTGCTATTAGATCTTTAGCTATGATTTTATAAGACCTATTAAAAATGCCATGTTAAGAATATCTAAAAACCAAAAAGCTTCTTAAATCACTCTCAAACTTGTCGCCAGATGTAACAACTTAATATTTTTAAAAGTCATCTACTTTGTAAATCATTGCCCTATAATTGATTTTTTTAAAATATGAACATTTTGTTCATCCAATATATTATCCAACATATCTGTATCTCAACCTCTAGATAATAAAACAAGCTTTTCATGATTTAAATCACTTTCAAAACTCAAAACTTGTCACTATATGCGACAACTTACTATTTCAAAACTATCCGTTTTTCTTAATCTTTAAAATCGTGGCACAATAATTAAATTTTCTTTTTTTTTTGGCAAATATGTTCTAAATAAAAAGAAATTTCTGCATGTTAATTACGACAATTGTGCAACAAATTGTATTAAATAATAATACATTAAAATGTTGACATTTTTCATATAATTAAAAGAAAAAAAAAATACAATTCTGATGGCTATCTAAATAATTATTTTGTACTATACTTATGGAGAAGAATTTTAAAAAACACACTTAAACTTATTCAAATAGTTTAAGTTATATGCAATCACAACCAACTTATTTAAAAATTTATTATAAATATATTACGACGTACAAGGTTAGAACGAAACTGAGAATTATTGTTACAATCAAATTAATTCAATATTTGAATTCATTACATATTTATAGTTGTTTGTAGTTTCTATTTTTGTTGTTCGAGGTTTTGAATAAATCGTAATAATTTCAAAGTCTCACTAACAAAAATAAAATGATATTAAATTAATTTGTATTTTTTTTATAAATTCACATTAAAATTGAAAAATATTCGGTTTTGACTTTACGTAAGTTGTGATTGTATTTTATATCATATATTTAATTAGAACAGGAAGTTGGAAAGAGCCTAATTTCATATTTCGCTATATAGCAATGTTTTAACTAATTAAGATCTGATCTGATTTTTTGAAAAGTAAAAAAAAACGACCTTAAAAATCGGAGGTTTTAACATGAAAATTGTTTGATAATCAGGTTTATATAATATTTCAAATGGCAAATTACGATCAATTTGATCGTTTTGTGGGAGGAGTTTGCAAAGTGGATAGTTGCAGCCTCTTTGGCATCATTTACCTCTCAATTTATTTTCTTTAGTCATAAACGTAGATGTAATTATTTCATTGGCAGTTTCTTCACAGAATTGAATAACACGTGTCGCCCACGCATTTATATCAAAGAAGCGACATGTTTTCTAAATAAATTGCTAAAAATTCAACGAAATGAAACGACATAGGTAGTACCCAGTTATATACGTATACTATGTATTACCAGTTTGTCGTTAACGAAAATTTAATTACGAATATTTTATTACAAGCAATCTCTTGTAAAGCGAGGAAATCGTGCAATTGAATATTATGATCATATCAAGGCTTTCGATTACAAAATTGACTTTTTAATTGGGTCATCGCGACAGTCATATGATTTCAATCTGAAAAAATCAATTTTTAAAAATATTAAATAAAAGATAAAGTATCTGGATCTATACTAAAATAAAAAAGGCAAAGTTTGTATGTGGGAGAAAATTTTCTAAACTACTCATCATATTTCAAAAATTCTTTACGTTATTCTAGATGGTTATAGGCTATATTTTGTCCTGAAAAACCCTAGTTGAAAACCCTATCTTGAAGGATAGCCTTTTTTAAATGGGTAGATGGATTTTAAAGATAATTTGTATAAAATCAGCCTAGTAATACTATGCATTGAATTATTTGTAATCCGAAAAAAATCATTGCTCTTGGGGGAGCAAAATTTGATGTTATACTCGTAGTACAACTTTGTATGAAGATATTTCTAATATCGATATTTCAAAAATAGTGGTTTAGATTGTTCTAGATGGACCCTATATCAAAATACATTGAATGACGGGGGTGGGTGGGGGTGTTGAGATTGAGAATAATATTTTAAAAATTTTTCTTTATACATATTGGGATTCCATTGGTCCCTGTATCATTGATATAGCTTATATATTTAGCAATGGGGTTGGGGACAGCCCTAAACATAAACTATAAAGCAAACTTTTAACGGTTAGTGAATCAGAATAAAATAAACTTAAAAAACAAAACAACAACAACAAGATAAACTTTATTAGTTACCTAATTAAGTATGTTTAATAAAGCTCGATTTATGGTGAAACTAATAAAGAATATATGGAAAGTATTGCATTTTCTCAGTCATCAATTGGCTTTATTTGACTGACACATTGGAGATACTAGCCGTTTTAACTGGCAGATACTGGCATTATACTTTAGCGTTGAGTGTTACAACTATATAACAAATCATCGCACATTAGAGCATTCGAAATAGCGTCGCTTACGAATGTAATTAGCAAGTGGTACCAACAAGGTAACATAAAAAGATTTAAAAGTAAATCATTTCATTGAGTTGGCATTATTAAAGTGTATTTATCATCTGTCATTATCATGACATTATCATCTGGATATAGGACGAATCCATTACAAAAGAAATTATTTTATTATTGCTCATCTTGAAACTTGATACAAAAAAAATTAAGAATTAATTTATATGTACAATTGTATACAATTAGTAAGCAATGTCATTACACAAAAGTGTTAAGGTAGCTAAACCTGGCTAAACCTAGGAATTTTTCTTCAAAATATGAGTTAGACGAATGCACTCTACGCACTCTACTGCAACATTTACACACTAATCTATTTCAATTAAACATCAAAAGCATGCGACGGTATGAGGCACAAAACTGCATAATGCCTTGTAATTAGAAAATGGTTCTTATTATTAATTACTATTGTTATAAAAGCTGTGCTCGAGATTTGTATGTAATGAATCTGTTGTACCGAAAAGTTATCTTTGTTATTCAATATTATTCAGTATTTGTGGTGGAAAAGATATTTAACGTGAATAAGATTTTTAACCCCAAGTGAATCACATACAAATCTCTCGGTAGAAATAAGGGTAAAGATTCTATTGATCATTTTGAACCAACTTAGAACTTAGACACTAATTGTTTAGAAATCTAAAAAAAAATTAAATATACAAAGACTCTAATAATTAATTATCATAATAAATGTGAAATTGATTAATTAACGGTAATTGATGATGTTACACATTTCACAGAACAACCTTGAATTACCACATTACGGCGGCAATATAATGTGCAAAACACGAAAAATTACAACGATGAGTTTTGAAGTTAACGAATGAACGAACGAAAGGATTGCGCACACACAACATTCGCCTAGTTAGAGAGCTACGTAGCTCAGATAATTATATTATTTTGCAACAATTGGGTAATTTATTCGCTAAAGTGCTTTGTTAATTTATAATTAATGCCATTATTTCATACAGTTTATATATATATTATTGTTCAGGTAGAGATTTCACCCTTCAACCCTTGACCCAACTAGTCTAACCGTGACGAGTCTTTAAAAAAATATTTCATTGATTTATACAAAACATTTCTTTTGCTATCAAATATGATGTATTTATTATAAGATCAGGGCCGTGCCTGGGTATATGGCCGCCTGCGTGCCAGTCTGTATGGCCGCCCCCAGGATAACATTAAAAAAAACTACTTTAATTTTTAATGTTTATTATTATACACAGGGCATCAAACCGGGAAAAAAATCAGTTTTTGGTTAACCGAAATCGAGAACGAAAAAAAATATTGGTTTTGTTCCCAAAACCGGTTTCTGAAAAGAAAAACCGGCTAAAAACCGGTTTTATGAGATTTATATGTTTGGATGAAATTTTGTTCGGATTCGCTGCATGACTAGGTATATAAATACTACAACGACCTAATCAGTTTTTATACATTTCTTATTTCTGAGAAACTCTTTTTAGATAGATTAGATTAGAGAAACTGTTTTTACTTCGTATCTTAATGAAAACAAACCGATTGTATTTTTGCCCAGTAAACAACTTGTAACGATTTGGCCGCCTCTTAATTTCGGCCGCCTGCGTGCGGTGCACGCAATGAACGCCCGTCAGGCACGGCCCTGTATAAGATCGATTTGTTTAGTTTTCAATCACATGAAGAACTGAACGGAAATTGGATTTGCATTAAAAAATAGAAAGATTTTACGACAAAAAAATTGTTACTATTATTTTAACTTACAATTAGATTTTATATGCAACGAAGATTTATTCGTTCTTGTTTCTAGTGAAACATATTTTTGTATAAATACATTGATAATTGTACCGTGAATTTAATATTAATAAACCGTTAAAAATGAAGTTAAGAGAAGAAAACAACAGTTTGTTGTTGTTTTTCCAATGAACAATCTTGAAAATGAATCGGATTTCTTACGTGCATTTCAGACTTATAAATATTGTAATAATTTTATTAACGATAAAAGTCAGTAGTACGTCTTACACCGTCTGATAATTTCATGCGATGTTCTGTTGACTTCATCACAAATAATAATTTAATTTATGGTTAAATATGAAATTCTGTGTTTCTTACATTTGATATAAGTAATATCATTTACTAAATGATAAAATTAAATAATTAGTAATTTTTTTAAAGCTACATGAAATCGTAATCATAAATAGAAATGTAATATGCAAAAAAATATTGATTCATTCTGTGCTTGGTAGAAGTGAACACAAATATCAAAGTTAAACGCATTTTTTTATTCAAAAATGTATTTTTCATGAAATATATTTAAAATGATTTACCCCACCTCTCTTCGATCGACCTTAACATTGAATATTAAAGTTAAGGAAGTATTCTAGTCTAGAGGAATGAATATTAGTTAAATTTTTAAGGTGCAATAGAAAAACCAGATAATATTTTTACCAGCCATTATTTTACCAAGTATTTATTGATACGAAGAATGCATAGAAAGAAAATCAAAAGAAAAAATTCAAAAGTCAAAAAGTTACAGGCTGATAAATTGGGGGGTCTCAAAAAAATAGCGCTCTCTGTTTGTCACAATTGCATCCCTCCTAGTAATCCGAAATCAAAAATTCAAAATTAATTCATAACCCAAAAAAAAATGCAGCAATCGTCTAAACTATCAAAAGTTAAAAAAAATGTTTTTTTTTTGCATAAAAGCGACTGTCTTAAATAAAAAGACATTTTTGATCAGTTTTTTTGACTTTTCCGTATTATTAAAAAAATAGTAATAATTGAAATTTTGTTATATTAGTTAGTGCGATAGAGTAATGTATAGATATAGATAGAGAAGGCTCGCCAAATTTTAAGTAAATTGGTTCAGTAGAACTTGAGATATCATGGTAACCGTCTCGAAAAAAGTAGTTTCGAGAAAAATGCGTTTCAAGTTTCGAGTAAAGTTACGTGCATTGGCCATACAATGGTAAAGTTAGTACTTACATTTTTTTTTACATTCTTGGTCCAAAAATAATTAAAATTTTGAAAAATCCTCTTAATGGCATATTCTTAAAGGTTTAAACTTTGAAAAGAAAGAAAAATAGATTTTTTCAAAATATCGTGTTATGTAATATCACTTATACAATACTATCTTAATATGGTTTTATGATTTTTCTTATGAAACTAACATAAAAATGCCTAATGTAAGACAGATACACTGTTGAGTGTCGACATAGGCAAGTAATAACGTGTGATAGAAAATGGAAACTATTTCATTTTAGCATCTGCTTACTTTTTTTTTACCAGTTATTATAAATAAGAAGTGTTTGCAAGTTGTATGTTGCAGATGATCTTCGAAACTGCTCGTTTGATATTAAAAATTCTTTTAGGTACTATTTAAAAAGTACAAAATTCCAGATAAACATAGACTATATTTTATCCTGAAAAACGCAAACCAAATAATATATTAATGTATTTTTGCACAGGGTTAGTTTTTGAATCATAGATTGGCTAATTGTAAAAAGAAAATATAATAATCTATGTATCTATGTATAAAATAGTTTATTGGACGAAGAGAGTATACCCAAACGTGGTTCTTGTGGGACAGAAAAAACAAAAGCTATGTTTATTTGATAATAATTTAAGTGGAAACAATGCTTAACGTAAGTTACATTTGACAACTTCTAGTGGAGCAGGGATGGATCTCCTAGTTTTGTTTGTAAAGTAAAGAATATATAAATATGTTAAAATTATAGACACAATATCGTACAGCATAGTCACAGTAAACTATCGACTTATGCTAGGTTTGTTAAGTTTGAAGCAGCAATACTCAATTAAAATTGGTAATACTTTCTATTTTTTTTTTCAAGAATTGCAAGACCTACATCAATGTTCATGAAAAATTTATAAATTATATACCTATATACGACCATGAAGATTATATTTTTATCATAAGTTGAATTACTTGAATATATTATGTAAGTTTCAGAAAAAAAAATCAATTACAATTGCTAATAGTAGGTAATCTTTTAAATATTTATTGTTATTATATGCACCGATTGTCTAGAATTCTTCAGTCGGAGACAGTCATTGTCCGTTTGTTTTTCCATTCAGAGCGAATGGCCGATCTCATAGAAAATCATCTTTTCAAGGATATGCGTCGATGGAAATTTAAATGCGTGATTTTTACTGCACAATTATCCCAAGGAAAAATACAATTATAACTCGCACAACCAATTGTTATGTGGAAACCAAAAATGTCGTATTATTTTAATATTACTCGACACATTCATAATTTCTATAGGAGATATTAAAGAATCATTTTTAAGTCTTTAAAATTAGTGATTCAAATATTGGATATGAATTCAATATAAAATGCTTACGTGCATATATACATACGTCGATGGAAATTTAAATGCGTGATTTTCACTTACCAACATCGTGCATGAATTGCGGTGCTTGTTGGGGTGCCGTCGCCGCTGCAACAGGTGTGGGTGTATGAGCCGGGGTTGGAACTCCTGGGGATGATTTATGGTCGCCAAGTGGTGAATGGTATCCACCAAGAAAGTCGTTCAAGTCGGGAACACATACGGAGTCGTAGATACCGGTAGCACCTGATAATGATGGCGGTGCAGGAACGCACTCACGTTCAACTTCTGTACAACAACGAAAGAAAATCAATTAAAATCCATTATTAATTGTTAACACCACTAACTATTATACAAGTTCAAGTTCCATTGTCATAAATCAAAAGGTAAAAAACGTATAAATCGTTAAAAATTCTCAAAACGTTGTAAGACCGAATGTTTTACGTTTTGTTTGACATGAAATCAAACTGTCAACATAAAACTAAACAAAGATAATTACCATATTTTTTATTTTCCTAGTTCTTTTCAATTTTACGATTTTATTTCATCGTTTTTTACGTTTCAATGGAAGCTTTTGAGAATATAATTTTGTGTGGTCGTCTATTGAATAAAGCTGACGTTGAGGCTCTGAATGAATACCTAATAATCTTGCCATCAAATTGGACACATTAGGCAATGGCATACGCGGCAGAAAAATCGCGACAAGAATACATTAAAAACACCAAGTGATTTCTTTGTATGTTTCTACATCTATCTTTACATATAAAACAGTACCGTAATTGACTAACGTTAGAGGCTAAATCACTGAAGATAAAAACATGAAAGTGTTATTCCTAGGAGGACTGAGAGTTCTATTAAAGAAGGATTTTTCAAAAGTCTACTATTACGGAGAAATTTCGCATTCTTTGAAATCTACTGTTAAATTATAATTTTTCTTATACCAATTTTGCAATTATCAATCTACATGTAAAAGTAAGGAACCTCTGATTTTGTAGTTCCTTAATTGATTTATTTAAGGATTGAATATATTTAAATCTGAAGAAAATTTCCAAAGAAATGCTTATCACTGATTCAACTATCAATATTTTGTTTAGCAAACTGACTATTTAGACCCATTATGACGTATTTTTTAAAACCACGATAAGAAAATTTTTATTTGATGTAAAATGGCGTCGAAAACATTAATTTACTTTTTTTTGCTATTTGTTTTTTTTTTTTGTTTTTTGCACTAGATTAGCGGCCTAAGTTTTGCGCTATGCATAGTTCATTTGCTTTTTAACACCCAACAAAGTTTTAATTCATTTATAGTTTTAAGTTTAAATTTTTTAAATTTGGCGCCGTGTGTTCACAGCTCATATCACCTTACTCTCTTCTCTATAAATAAAACCTATAACACAATTCCATGATTGGCAGATACACTAAAGACTATTGTAAGAGAATTTTAATTTTTCACCAATAAGAGTTATTTCTTCTCTTATATGCTCTAATACAGCTTGGGGAACTTTTACCCCAAAATATTTTTGCGTAAGTTGATATTACCCCTCTCATTTTGAAAAGGAGACAATCAATATAAAAATAAACTATAATTAACAAAAGAAATTATAGTCATTGTTCGTTTACCCGATTTTCGTGAATGTCAACTTCTTGACACCGCGAAGTTTTACACAAACCTAAATGTTTTAATATCAAAATTATCCGATTTGTAGTTATTCTATGAGGACTTTTTGGTTAAGGATATTTTGTCATGGGGATATTTTGTGCGGGGATCAAAACGCATGAAACCAAAACTTTCCTCCTTTGGATTTTGAGTAAATGATCTTGCTTTGATTGCTGATTTGATTTTGTAGTTTCTATCTTCACAGTCAGAAGTTTATTTTCTTAAGCCTTAACTGTGTTTACGTATTTTGTGAAATGTTACGTTGACGAAATCATGGGTAGCTACTAGTTTATTCAGTCAATTAAAATTTAATAAGATAGCTAGATTTTCATCTCGTTTAGATTTAAGAGCTGAGCTGCTGTAAGTCGTTGCTGATGGTTTGTGTCTATTTTGAAAATGTGGAAGTGTGGCATTTTGGTGGTAGCCAATATATGAACAGCATAATAATAATCATAAATGTAATAATGCAGTTGTAAGTGGCGCGTGATGAGTCAAAACTTGAAGCTATAACCTCGCGCTCTCACTGATTAAACTTAAAATAGCGCGGAGGTGGAGTCACTGGCGCTGTTGCCACGTCACTTCCGGCTCGCGACGCTTCACCGGATGGTCGTAATCACACATTTTAACACAGTTTACCAGCACCTTCGTCTTTCGTCTTTCATTTTCTCATCTTATACATATAATATGTTCTATCTGATTTTTTTTTCAAAAAATTAAGCACTTGATCTTACACTGTTGAATGTTGGATGCATAGCAAATGAAATTAATTATTATTTTTAACATTTGAAAATAGAAACTAGTATAAAATAATTATCAGGCAAAATTTGCTCATTAAAAAGATATTAAACTGAAATTAATCCTGTGACAGTTTTCATTCATGTGAATAATTCAAAAATAATGTTTGAGAAATAAAAGTGGATTTACATTGGGGAACACTCATTTGGTTGACTAAGATGTACTCGTAGGTACCTAATGCATGTTTAAGACTAATTTTGAACTGTTGAATCCAAAAAAGATTAAACTGTACAATAGCTTATTTTTATCAAAAAAGACGTAAACACTGTGGTCACAAGCAAAAGAAAACCGAAAATTGTCAAATATATTGGTCCAATGAAATAATTTTATTCATAAAATGGTACTATGAACATACTAGTTCATACCTACATCAAAATTGTTTATTGAGATGTACATATCTTGTTGAAGCATTTAGATTCAAGCTAGTCTACCGTGGTTTTAAGATACATTTTTAATTATTTTTTTCCTTTCGTCAATATTTATAAGCTATCGACTTTGCTCTCAGCCCTTGTAAACGACTAAATGTCTTTATAAAATGAATAATTGTAATATAGACTGGCGTGGTCAATGTACTAATTCTTTTGCTTTAAGTAGGAGGTGATCAAGATTCATCAAGGCAAGTAATTGAAGGTTTTGTACAATGAATTGAACATTTTAACTTTAAAATCAAATAATTTGAAAATTCAATCTCTTACTTGACTTAAAATTTAAATATGAACGTTTGATTGAAGTTTGGTTTAACTTTAAGCCAAGTCAAGTAGCTTGAAAATCAAGTCAAGTTATGAACACCTAGAAAGTGATGAAATTATCATATGTTTGTTGGTACTTGGTTGCTATTATTTCTAACAAAATAAGCGGTAGTTATGTAATTAAGCATTAAAAAGGAAAAAAGGCAATTTTAAATTAAAAATACTTTGGCCTGTCAGTGATATACTTAATATATTTATTGGTATAAAACATGAACCTGTCCTCAAATAACCTAAGCTTATGTAGAATGTTACAAATTTCCCAAGGATCATTAATAAATACTAACGTAAGACATTTTTTGCTAGACTGTTTTAAAATCTATTAAAGATCAATTAGTTAAGCTGTCATTTCATAATGCAATGTTTCAACTTAAAAAAAATAATTTTGAATCTTAAAATTTAAATAAAATCTTGTGATCAACTCCCAGCCTCTCTAATTGTCTTTAGTAACTAACGAATAGTCTCTTTTAAGATTTTTCTCTCTTTTTGAGTAGAAAAATTTGATATTAATAAAAAAAAAATAAAATATTCCTACCAATGATTCACGCTCGATTCAGTGGAATATGTTTAACAAGACAAAAAAAAACTTGTAATAGAAGAAAAATAACAAAGGATTTGAAATCAACATGCCTTAGTTAAACACAGCTCAAAATCGAACTTAACAGAATTTTTCCACAAGTATTCTCCTGTTTGTGTTATATACGTAGAACTGTATCACTAACCTTTTTGTAAAATTTCTAAGTGTTCCCATAGGATGTCACCCATAAAAGCGGGTGCTCGTGCTAGGAATGCATCTTTGCCCATGGCACATATATCCTTGCCTCGCATACGGAACTGCGTCAGAGTGATTCCTTCCAACGAAAATTCCCGTATGGCCCACGCAAGCCAGTGAGTAACGTGAGCTTCAGTCCACTGTCGAGGATCTGTAAAAAACAAGCTCTATAAATAAAACAAAATTTGAAAGTGTTATTCCTGACAGAACTGTGCTTTCACAAGGTTCAAAGAAGGTAAATGGTTCAAAGAAGAGATTAAAAGTTTTGAATTTTTGTAGTTTTACTCCTACAATCTGTTTGAAATTCTAATTTTTAAATTATCTTTCTACGCACAAATATACATAAAAAACTTTTGTAGTTTCGAAACTCGTTCAAAGAAGAATTTAAAAAATATAAAAAATTACTCCAAGTCCCTTATCTATAATTTAGTTAATCTATTTACATAATGTACTTTTAAAGTTTGTAATGAAATTCATGGAAATCCTTTTAACTAGACAGACATATATTTTCTTCCTCCTGAAATTTGTTTAGTTGTTTCGTTAAATTTTACGTGAACAAAATTACGTATAATATTACTATTTCTATTTAGAAACATTGTATACAATTTCATCATTAAAAATAATAGTAATGAAGTCAGTAGAACTACATAAAAATCATGGCTTGCTAACAACAAAAGGGTGAAACGTCTGACCCATAACAAATGTGAAAGAAATATAACAGAAAATGAAGAGTTCACATTTTTTGACATTTCTTTTTTATTTCGTTTTAAAAACGAATCGAAAACAAAGAGACAAGCTACGACACAAAGAGCTACAAGTGAGTCGCGTAGAGCAACAGGTGTATAGAATTTCAGGTCACTGATGCACGAACTTTACATATCAAAGTAAAAATCTATGTAATTATACACATGGTGTGTTCGCAGCTCTGTCCTCTATGCCATCAACTACGACTATTATTTAGCTATATAACACAAATAACTAAAAGTAAGATGATGCAATATAATTAAAATCAACTTTAAAATAGTTAAAGGTTTACGATTCTATGGTTTTTTCAGATTAATTGAATAGAAGAAGCTAAAAAATTATTATGTTATATAGGCACGTTATCATCTACGTATTATTATTTGATATTACTGAAAAAAAATAGCTAGCCTTAATTATATGCAATAGATTTTATATGATACATTTGTTATAGATTATTTTGAAGTGGAAGATTATAAGAAAAAATAGCAATATAATAAATTAGTGTTAGAAGTGGGTGGTTCTTACGTATTGAACTTTATTTATAGTTAGGGAACTTTTGGCTTAAAAGGTAGGTACTTATTGGTATATAATGACTTATTGTTAGCAATGATACTAAAATATAATTTAGTTACTCGCCAATATGCCATCAAGCTATATGACAAAACCTCGTTTCACTAATTTTTACCTAAATGATTGCAGTAGAAACCTCCTAATTTACACTACTAGACAAAAAATAATTAAAAAAACTTTACCCAGAGATGCTGTGTATGGTTTTCGATGTACCTTTTCACGCTAAACACAAATTTGTGATCAGTTTTTCTCCACCATTCTTCAATTTTCAAAAAATCGCTGAAAATCTTTATTGTCACACAAAAAATACCTGATCCAGAGATTTTCTAAAAAATGAAGAGTGCTGGAGGAAAATAAAAAAATTAACCACGGTTTCGTCTTTAGCGTGAAAAAATATACCAAAATCTGTAGGTACTTCTGATATAAATTGCAAGTAAGGGGCATTTTCTGAAAGTTTGTCACCTATTTTTTGGAAACTGAAGGGTGTTGGACCTTTGATCCATTGACCACAGATTTGTGTTCAGCATGAAAAAATATGCTGGAAACCAGATATCGTATATTATATCTGGGTCAGATACTTTTTTGGAATTATTTATTTTAAGTATTTGTAATCCTATAATCAACTACATTATAAGTACTTCCGTAACTATACAGTATTTATGTGAAAATTAAGAAAGTTTAAGATAAACCCAATTCGAAAGGATGCCACTGAAAAAGCTTGACGAATCACTAAATTTAATTAAGTAAATACCTATTAAAAATATCTTTTAGGTTATTAAAGCTATTGTGCTAAGAAACTATAGAAAGCTTAGGAAACGACATAAGGAAGATCGTCAATGATGCATGTTTTTACCCTTTCCTCAGGGTTTCCTTGGGAAGATTGAAAATATGCATTAGTTACCCTTAGTTTTAGGGATTTGTCAAGTCAACTTAACAAGGCATATTAAGCTTAATAATTAAAGTTAAATAGCGTAAAAATTAAGTCAAACTGTTAATCTAATATACTAAATGTATCTAATATTTTCCAAGTTTTCCATATATCCTTAAAGATGTGCATTTCAACCTGTCTACAAAGTCTCCTCTATTTTCTGTTACTCGTAATTTACTCATTCATATTATAAACCTTGGGAAATGAATGAAATTTGGAAGGGGGTTGATTGGAATTTTTCTTATACTATAGCCCTGATTTCATTTCACTAGGTATGGTAAATATTTTTTTTTTTTTTTAATTTAAATTCAGTATCTTCAATAGAAATAAACTAATAAGGAGTAAATAATTTAAATATAAGGTTCTCTGCTGTCCATATTTACTAACTGCTAGTTATTAGGTAGACCATATTTTAAGTACACCTATTTATCTTTTTACATCATAGATACGTGTCCAACAAATTGGTGTAAAAAAATATTGGCTAAATGGAAAACTAGAAAAATAGAAGCTATAGAATATTGAAATCTTGTGCAAAGAGGATTTCAAATAAAACAAATCATGTTAAGAGATTTTTTAGATTAGATACTACCGTAAATAACGTATAAACTTAAATATATTAGTGCGGTTGGAGATTTTAACTATTCTCAAATAAAAACAAGCTGAATAATCAGAATCATCAGTTATTGAAAATCAAACAATGAATTTATCTATCTATGAGTTACGAGCATAGTAAGAAAAACTTACAGTAGGTACTCAAAAACCTTTCTCCGTTCATTAGAATATAACGTATTAGTTAATATAATTTATTTTTTTTTTTTAGTAAAACAAATTAAAATTTCAACGATTTCATAATCATTTCCTGTAATCGTTAAAATCTAAATTAAAACGTTTGAAATTGTAAATTTGTCGTTAATGAAGTAACTAATGAATATTCTTATCAAGATTATAAACATTGGTTATCTATAAATTTGATTTATTTATTTTTTTTATAGAAAAAAATCAAACGCCATACTTGTAAGAAATAAATTTAATAAGGACAAGTGTATTTATTTGAATTTCGTTAAATATTTTTTTTTTTAATTTTTGCGCGTAACAAGGGTGGAAAATTGAAAATAAATTACTTCCTAAATTCGTTTCCATGTAATTTTGAGGAATGTAACGTTTTATGAACTCAAATTGAATTTGTATAAATTTTGAAAATTTTTCATTTTAAATTATCGTTGTTATTTTGTTGAATGGTGGATGTTACAGGTGAAAAAAAATCAGATAGGTACTTATATATAGGTACCAATGTATCTTGTGTACAAATATATTACATCTCATGGAATGATGACCGGATGCTGGAGCGTTACACGAGGTTGACTCTCAATGAGAGCGACCGGAAACTTTCACTAGCTTTAGAACTATTTCCGGTAGCGGCGCCACCCCCCACTAGCCCCCGCACCCTTATTAAACCTCTCAATTGTTTTGTCACTATATGACCCGTTTTATGCAAACTTCAATGAACGCAATTACCAAAATGAATATTAAATTAACTGTATCACATTACGCATAATACTTAAAACCAACGAAACAATTTTTTTTTCTCATTCATTCGAAATATATTTAGAATCATTATTTGATTATTATCATTCTAATAGGAAAATAATAAGGATTTTATTTTATTTTAATTAAGGGATTTAGAGGTAAAATAGGCGCTTAAAGATTTGAAAAAAAATAATTAACCAATTAATATATTCATAGCAATTTTAGATAAATTTCAGATTGTTTCATTTGTCCAATTTTGATATGTATTCCAATTAAATTTAATAGATTATAATAAATATTATAAAGCTAGGAAATTTAAGGTTTTACTAGCGAAAAAAAGTATAAGATTTTCTAGTAGAAATCACGATAAGATCAGAGTGAGACATGCCTTTGGATAAAACGATAATGAATGTGTTGTGTTAAACAATTAATACAACAGATGTTAAATGGACGGTCGCTGCTAATGAATAAAGATAGTGAACAAGAAATAATGTGAGAGACAACGAAGAACACCGATTTGATCGGAGGTTGATTAATATTTATTCCTCTATAAACATGGTCGTACCGAAGGAGGATTTTCTGATGGAAGCAGCTTCCCTTTTGGGACTATTTATTTTTTTATTGTCAATTTAATATTTTTCACCAATTTATTTATCTAGATAATTATTTATCCTATCCATAAATACTTTTGGGTTTATGAAAATATATAGATGGAGTAAAATGTATGGGTAAATAGTTTAGACTTTAGTTAGTCACTGATATATGGAGGAAATTCCGATATTGATTGTAGATCTTTAGTAAAACCAAAAAAAGGTTCCAATTTATAATTTTACTTGTGCTAAATTAATTTTTTAAGGTTTGCCTTTCCCTACATAAAAAACCGGGTACGCTCCTGTCTATATATAATGTATATAAAGAGTGTATTCCGTTGACTTACCTTTGGTGATATTAAGACGAACTTGTTCTTTTTCCCAAGACGCGAAAGAGGCCTTCAAGGCCTCTGTCATTTTCTTGTTGGTGCCTGGCGTCAGAGGAGGCACCGTCGTCGGGATGTCTGTAACAAAATCAAAACATGGTTATTTTATGTAAATTTATTTAAGTGTCTTAACAATTAATTACAGTAAAAGGATAAATGTTTAACTATAACTTTAAATATTCTTACACTTAAATTCAAATTATTATATGAACCGAGTAAAACGTGCAATTTTAAATTTCAAAATAAAATTTGTTCTAGAAATATAAGGCGACTTATAATTAAAAAGAAATACTAAGCTACAATTATAAGATTAAGAAAAAACTATTAGAGAATAGTTTATATGGGAATATGATACAATCAGAGTGGAAAACGTTTAAAATGATATAATACATATCGTACTATGATACCAACTAAATATAAAGCATCTTTTTAAGTCGAAATTCGTTTAAAATGATAAAATATTTTGGTCCGTCTAGTTTCGTCACAAGCGTATATCTAAATTTTCCAAGGTATTTACGTTTCATTAAATTTCAATTAATAAAATAACAGTTTAATTGGTAGATATTCCAATTTCTTAATTTTATAATTGGAGCTTTAGAATACAAAAGAGGCAAGGCTACTCAATTTAGGTTCAACATTTTTCTCTTTAAATTATTGAAAACGTGGCTACTGGTGCTATATCTAAGAAGTAGGGTTTTGAACACTAAGAACTTTTCATTATAGAAAAATAAAATCGAATTTAAGAACTGTAAAGTAAAAAGTTATGACAATAGTCATGAAAATGTTTACTAAAATGCCAATATTATGGGACACGACACGCAGATAATCCTTAAAACAACATCCTGGGAATGTAAGGAAAACTGTAGCAAGATAACTTGATATCGGAGCATAATTGGATTTGCTGACTGATGGTTAAATTCTGCTTATTATATATCTAATACTGTTTGGCCCGGATCTACAATATTTCAAGCCAGAGCAGAAGCTTGGTAGTGACGCCCTTTCTCTCCAGTACTGAAGATTAGTTGTTTAAAAAAACCAAATATATAATGGATGGGCATATTTTTATTAGATTTGCACTAATTATTGTCTATTAACTAATAGAATAACTTTTACATTAGTAATTATAATTTTGGTACCCTCTGAAACTGCTGCCTATGGTAGAAATACTTACTAACTTGCCCCCTCCCCTCCCCCAGATATGGGGTTGATTATTATTATTATTCTGAAAGTTCTGTTAAATTGTATCACGATAGATGAACTGACTAAATGCCACAGATGAAATGATCAAGAATGATCACGATTTTGTTGACCTGTACCTGTTTGTTGAAAATCAGTTCGCGATTTTGTCGATGTGCATAAATCCTTCGGGTTTTTGTTGGTGAAGTAATTATACAAGAAACTTATTAGACATTTAGTCAAGTGTTTTGAGGAAAAATGAATAAAACTATTACAAAAACTGTATTTAAAAAAATTGGGAAAATTATTTTCCTGCATTTTGTTAACTTTTTGTTAACTCTATTAAAACTTATTTTAAGGATTAAACTTAAAAAAAGAAGCAACGGAACAGTGATAGTCCATCTATAGGAGGTCTGTGCTAAATAAACCATAAAAAGAAAATGCATTTTAGAAAACGTACTTCTATATACTAAAATCCGAATAATGAACGCACTAACGAGAAGATAGTGAGACTTGATTTGAGAGAATGAAAAGGAAAATTTATGAAAACTCTGAAGATGCCCTGGAACGCTTTATGGTCTTTCCTAAACCGATGTGACTTTGGTACCGACTATAGCAGTTAATGAGTCTTAGGAATAGAAAAGCTAATAACTAACGAAATAAAAATATTTAAACTAGATATCTATATATATAATATAAAAAGGTACTTAGTTAAACATTAAATACTAAAAACGTTTACTATATAGATTTGTGCAATATTTAAAAGCAATGTCAAAATTATTGATATTCGCTTGTGACACCTCTGAAAAATTTAAAAATATGCATTCCTTTTAAAAGGTTTCCGGAAGCATATTTACTCGAAATAATCTTAAATTAATTTACCATTAAAAACAACTTCCTCTAGTCTAGAAAAATGAAATAATGACCTAAATAACAAGATATACCTTAGATACCCAAAGACCTATTTAAGATTGTATATTTATACTATTGCTATAGGTACTGCAGCAATAGATCATCTTATTATCCAGTATAGACATAAAATAATCAATCGTAATTTATTGTATTGGCGTTTTTAATTAATGATAAGATTTAAGTGAGTTTATATGGATGAGAATGAGAGAGTAAATGTAAAAATGGTATAAATTTGTTAAGGAGATGTGGGGCCGTCTTGTAGGAACCATGAAAGAAGCATTTTAAATCCTTGTCCAGCAGCGCGTGCAAAATATTTCCACTGACGGAATTCAAGCGAAACAGCACGCATATCACACAACATCTGCTTAGAACAAAGTCCATTTAAAGTGTTTCCAATGTGGGGAAATTCTCTATTGTTTAATAATTATTTTCGACTGAAACAGACAACGTCGTCATTTGGCCTTGCTAAAAAATAAAAACCAACAAAACAGTGACTTAAAACTGTTTCTTTGTGTTCCGAATAATTTTTTCTGTTTCTCCTCTTTTTTTTTCGAAAATTTTGCAACAAAATTTGAATTAAAAAAAAATCTTTATTTATGGGTTAGAAATGACTTTCACATTTCTCATATTTCAATCAGTAACTAAAATAAATAATTTTTGTAACATTTTAGATTTTCAGCCAAATCAATGTAAAAATCTACCATTTATACTTATAATTCTGAAATTTTATTTTACAAAGCCGGATGTGAACCGTAAAATAAAAAACGAAACAGCCATCGCGAAAACTTGAACGAATTCAATCAAAAACATGCCACTACATAAAGAATATAAGTAATATTGTGTAATCCAAAAAAGTGGTTGATTATGGAAAACCTTTTTTTTAGGAACTTTGGAAAAAATCCCATTTTGTGATTGAGTTTTGGCTCAAAATTCAAGATGTGAACCATAAACGATTTTATAAAAATATACATTTTATTTCAATCAACTGTTTAATCAGTCAAAATGTTGACGTTAATGGTCCATAAATCGAGAACAATATTAGAGATAGAGCCGTTTTTCACGTTTTCTTCACCAATGTTTCCATTGCTTGAAATAATTTTTACGACCAATAAAAGTTTTTATTTTTTTAAGCCGTTGTTTGTAATTCTTATTTCATTACCTCAATATTATAAGAATTAAATTAACAAGGTTCAATCAAAAGCTAATTCTTGATCTATTTTAATTTTTTTCAATATTAGCTCGTATATCGACTGCCCGTTTAATATCTGAGCGTACCTAAATTAAACTGAATGATTAGGATAGAAACCTTTACAGTAAGATCAGAGACCCTTTTATTCTAATATAAATATAACCCGTTTATCCATTTTGGTAGAATAGGTTAGTAGCTATATCCTGAAAAAACCTTGCATTTTTCGGGATAAAATACTCTTTTACACGTCTATCGCTTTATAATCTATCTATACCCCACAGTATAAAAAATCACATTGATTTGTCGCTCAGTTCCTGTGTGCCAATAGCGCAAATCAATGAACAAACGATTACATTTAAAGCTATATCTCTCAGGAACTAGGATAAATTTTCTTATGTCCTTTTCAAAAATCTTGACAAATCTTTATATTAAATTTTATTTCTTTCGTGGTTTTATTTGGATAGGGTATCTAGTAATTGTTCTACAAAAATCGTAAACTACCACTGTAAAAGCAACATTGAGCTTTTAATTGATATCCGTTCAATCTACCCACTTTTTATTAAACTATACATAACACAAAATTTAAGTATAAAATTAAATTTTAATATTTTTAAAACAGTAAAAACGTTTTATCAATACATCTATTGTTTTGTTGTTAAAATCCAATCAAACTTCAAAGGTAATGAAATATCAAAATAAACGAAGTTTTCTTTAATCAATTTACCAAAACAAAACCTCTAGATATTTTTATTGTATTGTCGACTTGAGTGCATAAAATAATTCAATTAATTGCAATTAATGAGAGATGAAATTTAAAATGCTCTCTATGTATTGCCTGCAGTTCACCTTATATTCATGATATTGACGATAATATTGAATTAAAAATGCTTTTGTATAAAATCCCAATTCAACTACATAAATATAATGTAATAGTACAGTGGCGAACAAAGGATCAAATCGATAAATATTTTATACCAATTTACCAATATATTTGTATTAAAATTAAACTATTTTTTTATTTTGTCATTTCCATATTTATAACTACTAATGATATTTTCCTAAGCCATATATCTATAGCTTTGAATCTAGTTGACAAGTAAACTAATTATAATTTAAAACCTGTACATCTAGATTTTATAAAGCAAGAATAAGCATTAATTTTTATTTGTGAACAAAAATGTTTGTACCAAATTGGAGCTTAATTTTGTTATTTTTGATGCAATACTTGGAATGTACAATTCTTTATATCCTTAATTTACCACCTAATTACCTAAAAATGTTTAGACCAATGATGGTGATCTCCGAATATACCTACAATATGTTCGGCTTCAATGACCTACATAGATTCTAAAATCTTCCATTTACCAATGCTGAACATGTGGATACGGTCATACTGTAAAGCTTGACACATTAATGCGTTGATATCTACAAGAAGATGAAATTTAAAAAACGAAAAAATATGAAAGTTCATATGTACATGGAAACAGACTTTCAAATGAATTTGAATTTTTGATTTTTTTTTAAACATTACAACTTTTAGGCTACTTTTTTGATTTTGGTGTTTTAAGTCGCTTGTAACTAAGGCCATATCACGACTGTCTAAACAGAAAATTCCTGTTGGTCAATTTTTAATCTTAGGTCTAGGATTCAACGGGGATCAAACCCGTACCACTTGACGCATGAAACGGAAAGAACTACTGCTCCAAATAGGTGGTCTTTTAGACTATTGTTAACTCCTTTCATACAATTAAAGTATAAAGCTATTCTTTTACTATAGAATCTATACTTGAAGTTGGAAATAATTTTTTTTTTCACTTATATTTCAACAAAGTATTAACGTGACCACATGGTGTGTCACAATTATTTTGGTTTAAACTATTTTGTTTTCGATTTTTGGCTTCCAATTTTACTAAAACAACTCGGTAAACTATTTAACTATTGCCTAAATAATTTCAACAATACTTCTTAGAGTGATAAATAACTGCATACAACTACATTGAAGACGACTTAGCTTCTAAGTATAGGGTCGTTTATGCTGACAGGAAGCCTTTAATAATTCCAAGATATCCGTGATTTATAGTTCAAGTGAATTGAACTTTTTACATTTATAATGGTTTCTTCATTGATCAAAAAACTCATTTGAAACGAAGAAATTTCAAAATATCTGTTAAAAGTTCGACATAAGTCTTATCAGTTTCAACAAAGAAAATATTAACACAAAGTATGAATGGAGTGAAATTTTCTTAACCCTATTTAATTTAACTGCAGGTATTTAAAGAGAAGTTCGAAATGGATTTGAAAATGTTTTTGAGTAATTTTCTTGGTAATTTTATGGCCTTTTAAACTTGTTGAAGTTAGACAAATCCTGGAGCTGTTAAAACGTTACTCAGCTAGCTAAGTAATATTAAAGATGATAAAAAAAAATTAGAAATACAAATTTATTATGATCATAATTTTTTTAATCATTTTGACCAATAGTTTCTAAAACTGGAAATTTAAGAACTACCTATATATTCTAATAGTAAGCAAGTTTTTCAATTTGTTCAAACTTTTTCTATTTTTAAGCTTAAACAGAGTTTTTGAAACATTGAGGTTTTTAAGTATATAAATAAGCTCATCGATGACCATTCATATACTTATAAGACTATGCTGTTTGTAATCTGATACCTTAATAATCTTAAAACAATTTTATTAAGCGTTTTATTTAAAATACGTAAGCTACTGATAAAAACAACTTCTAGGTCAAAATCATCGAGACCAAAAATGATCTACTATTTTCTTTTGGTTCTATAATGGTAACTTAAAAGCTTCTAACTTTTGAAAAACGTTTTTTATTTTTAAAAAATTGAAACCAAATAACTATCATTTGCATTAATTACATATTGTACTTACAATTGATTGAATATAAATAGGAAATTTTAATGAAAACTTACATATAAGCGATTATTTATAAAATTATAAAAAATATAACTTGTTAGCATGTACGAAGAAAATATTAAAAAGGATAAGTGTAAAATTTTTGTCAGTCATTGAAAAACATTTTCTCATGATGCTTTAAAGAATTAATAGCTAAAATGTATTTATGAATTTTTTCATAACATTTTATGCATTCGATTATCATATATAAGCCGTTCTGTCTGAAATGATTCAATTATCTTTTATATGCACAGAGGATGAAAGTACATCTGAAGGTTGACTTTAAATGATTGGTCAATTAACTTACAATATAATGTCATGTTATTTCAATCTTTTTTTAACTCGGAAAACCAATAATAAATCCCTTAAAAATTTCTTAAAGAAATAGAAATTGACTACAAACGATATTGCAACGTCTGACGAAACATCGACAGTTTAATTAACAGAGAAAAAGCGATAACTTTATCTATAATTTGATTCCGTTATTCAATATTTCTCGTAACATTTTCCGTATAAAAAAAATCAAGGGAGGACTTGTTTTCAAATCCATATTAATTATTATAATTGAAATATTTCACAACCATTGATGACGGTTTTTCTTTTTTCTTTCTTCAATTTGTAATATTTATTATAATGTTGGTCGATACATTCGATTTAATTTTTATATAATTTTCCAGTCACGCAATGAAGTTGAGGTTTACACTCGTATATTTATTTGTATTCCAAATGGAGAGTTATCAGAGGGACCGACAGGTAACCATTACTAAAAATTTCTTTTAAAATCGTAGCGTTCGATTATTGTTATTAGATATTTAAAAATATGAAAAATGATTTCGTTTCAATTAAATCTCAAGAAAAAAAAAGAATATAATTGATAGGTTGGTTCTATTAAACGATAAGTAAATCAACGGGTGGTCGGAGGTCAGATCTCATGACCGGTTAACAGATTTGTTCGAAACATAAACGTAATTACTTACAACACAAATAAGCCAGACATAGACTTAACACAATTGATGATTATTTAATTGAGTTGGTGTTAAATTAAGAGAAAGAATGATTCATATACTTATTTCGTATATAAATTGATATATTTACTCGTGGGCATTTTTCTTTATCTCCCTCAACGTTTCAATATTAAAAATTTAGCTACCATGTAATCGTGAATGTTATGGACGCACAAAAATTGACAACATCTGGTTGTAAATTTTCAACAAGCCATAGATAAATAAATAATTTTATAACCAATTTATTGAGATCGTTTACGCGATCGCCTCGCTAATCATTATCGATTTTATTGTCCAGAAGATTAACGTTGAATAAAACAAGTTTTAAAATACTTTGTTATTGTTAACGAGACTAATAAAATGTAGATAAATGAAAATTGGAAATTCTATAGTCGGGTGTATGCAAGGAAAATTAGCTCTACTGACTGTTTCCATTATTATGATATTTTTGGTGATAAATAAAATAAATTCAGTCAAATTTTTGACTTTTAATCTTACAGAATTTTCGAGTTATTTGGAAAAACCTATTTAACAAATGGCTATTTTATTCCCAATTCTTGCAAGTAAAAGTCATTAACACTTTCGTTATAATTCTTAGATGGATACCTATACCATTTTTAGCTCTCTGGTTTAATCAAAAAGCGACACGATTCTGAATCAATTCTGACAGTCAATTTCATTCAGAGATCAATTCGCATATGCATTATTAAAAAGAACGTTCGCGGGTCAGTAAATTCTGAATTTTAGTAACAGCTCGATATTCGTGGTTCACACCAAATTTATTCGATATCAATTCTGAATTGATTCTCTCGATTCTCGGAGTTTAATAAGGATGAAAAATTTGATTCTTTTTGTAATGCACACTTTAATAGATCATGTTTAAGTTCAGTAGTAATCTCAGCGGTGTCATATATAAGTTTTCGTTTAATTTTGAAGTTGTTTGCGAGAAAAAATTGTGAGCTTGTTCATAAGTGTGCATTCGCTAGACTATAATCTTAAATTTGTCTTGAACCGATTACTAATCGGTGCGAATAAAACTATTATATAGCTATTATTTATCGTATCGCTATCGTGTCTGATTTTCAGCTTACAGCCAAACAAAATTATTTAATATAATCTCATAATTAGCATTCGTTTCATTATCTAACTTTCATTATTTTCAATTTTTTAATACCAGAAGTACCTATAATGGGAGTAGTTCAGAAAATTGTAAGAGTATCGAAACTAATTGGACTCACGAAAATAAAAACATTTTCAAATTAATGTACCAAATGGTTTGAAGAAAACTGACAAACCAAAAATTTTATTAAAGCGGAAGATAAAAAATGTTCCTGAATTCTTTCAAAAGCAAAGCTCAGGGAGGTTATCTTTGCGGATCTTTAGATTAAAAAAATACTAAAATTCTCAAATTTAGAGAATGCTTTTATTTTATTCCTCCTATTGAAGGAAAACTTGGTATGTTTTCAGAACGGTTGTAGAAGAATTATTGGAAAAAACTATAAGGACATTGTATTGAATTTAATAGTAATATATGAAAGGGTAGTTAATATATATACCAAAAATATTTTTTCTTTCATTTACTCTTGGAATTTTTTCTTGAAAGCCTAAGAAATATGAGTTGTAAGTTAAACGATGCCATCGAGATTTAAAGATGTTTGTAAATGGATATCAAAGATTTTGAGATGAAAATAAACAGATTACTGTTGGTCTATTTTAAGAGATACTGAATCAAATCATTATTAATAATAATATCTATTTTTTAAAATATTTTTTATGCCTATTTATATAACGTCGCTTCAACATCTAATGTTACGTCGCGACTTGAGATTCTCTTCTTAACTTGATTTTTATACTACTTAACTTTTAAATTAAAGGCTTGAAATTAAATCAAACTTAAGTCTAGTTTTGATATCTATAAATATTAAGGCCAATCAAGCATTGACTGGGTAAATTATTGATATCAAACTTAATTCACAACAATTACTTAGTCAGTTCCTTGACTTGATGAATCTCTAGTGATGACTTATGACGTCATTGTATTGTTAGTGGTATAAATATAGTAAAATCTTATAATATTGTGCTATATACCATATTTTTCAATAGATAACGGGTGCGTTATCTATGTAAAAAAGTTAAATTTTGATAAAATATGAACCTATACCTAGGCTATATACAAATAATATGTACATATATATAGTTAGTAAAAAAGAATGCCGAAAAAGTTAGAACAGCGCGTTATCCACCGAAAAATAGAAAACATATTTTATGGTACAAAACTTATTTTTCACATTTTGCTATCAGCAAGAGTATTTAATTTTTTATTTCATTCAATTTAAATACTAGAAAGAGCTTAAATGTACTCAAAGGTTTACTTAATCAATTAAATTTGATAGTCTATGCTACAAACCATTTGAATACTTTGCTTTTTGTTGCGTGCAATCAGATGCGCTTCAATATTCAGAGACATTTAATTAAATTAAATTAACCTCTCAATAGTATGGATAATTCTCTTTACTTGCACAGAATCCATCAATTTACGAACCAAAGAAACTTTAAGTGTTCCATTCATTGTAACCCGGTCTTTCGTTATTTTATGACAAGCCCAGATATTTGTTTAAAAACAACTTAGCGCAGAAAACAGACTAAAAAACCATTTTGAAAAAAAATGGAGTTAGTCACATGTAAAATGTATAGATATGATTATTCGCGTGTAGTATGAAGAAATTATGTGCTTATATATATTGTGATCTTCGTAACGTCTAGCCTTGAATTTCGATAGAGACATGAATGGAATAATAAATTCATTTTACTTAATCGTTTAATTTGTTGATGCTCGCCATGAATAAACCTTATCGAAATATTATTTATAATGTTTCTTACAATGTATACTTATTCATTGATAACTTTTTTATCAGACAATTCTAGTCTTGATCATCAATACAACGTTTATATTGTGTCGTTTTGCAATAGAAAAAAAACTTAACGTAGGTAATTTTAAAATAAGATAAATGTGGGATTACAGCAACATCATACCGCTAACGTTAAAATTGTTAAATTTATTAAATTATTTAAACAAAGCTTCTATCATAATTGATCATTTTTTTTCTACCCATTATGGGATTAATAAGATATATTTGAATGTAACTGGAAAAATACATTTTTAACCTAAGGATTAAGACCGATATGTACAAATGGAAAATTATTCCTTGGGAAATACTTTCTTTTTTCGGAAAATAATTTTAGTGGATGGACACACGCAAAATTATGATGAAAAATTTTAGATTGACGTTGCATCTAGCGTAATAAAAGCTCTAAATCCTTTATTCTTTGCTTAAAATTTTTTTTTGGTACTACCTAATGTTCTATAAAGGATGGAGAAATTATGTTTTTATAAATTTACATTACTTAGTAGGTTCCAATGAGGACAAATAGAAATAGTTTTAACTAAGTTCCATTTGCGGGTTACTGAGACAATAGAAATTGTTCATCATGAGAAACAATTTAAGACCTGTTTAAGTTTTTGTCCAAAAATGGTAAGTACAACTACAATAAATGTTGAGCATTCAAAAAACCAAAAACCCTAACTAAACTTAATAAAATACCTCAAAGTTAAAGTAAACGGTTTTTGACTGTAATACACGTGCAGAAAGTTAAGTACACTTTTATGTCCCTGTCTAAGCATAAAAATTAATGTAGTTTTATGCACTTGATCGAAACGACTCATAAAAAAGAAGATGATTAATGCTAAACAAACCAAATTCGCTTAACTATTGAATAGTACCCGCACATAGCCTAGAGCATCATTACTAGCTCCCAGTGTTTTATTATTTACTTAATATTATAAATTGACAGGTCTTTGTTGAATATAAATTAAAAGCTTTCCAAAGAGGATTTGGATTATAAGTAATAAAGGTATAATAATTTTACCAGCATATGTATGTGAAATGACATTATTAAGTGACCGCGCTAAAATAAACTTGAACACTTTTAACGCGACTCGACGCTATAATTAAAGTATTTATATATATGTAAATTTTAGTTAAAAATTTTATTTTCGCTCAGCAATAAACAAAAAGCACGACTAAAGTCGTAATTTTAATTATAATTACTACGCGCTGTATTTTCGAGAATAAAATTGAAACATATTTACAAAATAATAAATCATTCGATTTGGAGGATCAAACGAATATTGAGAGTAGGTATGCAAATTCGTTGAATATTTCAATTTCGAAAACAAACGCATTATTTTTAGAAAACCGTGAATGAAACGTTGTTTTACGTAACGTATGCTTTCTGTTAAGTAGAGGGGTTGATGTAAATGCCTTAAAATTTAATTTATTTCTTTTATAAATCGCTTGTAAAACTATTCAAAATAATGCTCCCAAAATTTAAATTTGTTTGGAAGTTATAAGCGTTTGTAACCTGCTTTTTTCGATTGTCTGTACACTCGAACTAAAAAAGTTTTCAGTTGATCATTTTGAAATTTGATATACAATTTCATAATGCATATGGGTACATTTTTTTTGAATCTAAAACGTAAAAAAAGAGATGAAAAATCATGCTTTATGCTTAACCAGAATGTTCAGGAATTCCGTAACCAAAATATCCGAAATAAAAATATATCCGTAACCGTAACCGTAACTGAACCCGATATAAGTACAAGATTATGATAAATTTAAACAAGAGAATGGGGTCCATTATAATTTTGTTACTATTGCATTTTTAAGCGGGTAACACTTGAAATTAAATAGCTTCAGTAACTATTTACCCGTATATGACGGATTGTAGAACCATATAACTTAGAAATAAAGTGAAATTTTTACCAATTTTTGCTTTACTTTTACGCTTTCTTAAAAATCTAATCCGTACCCGAAACTATTTGAAGTTAACAGATAATTTGAAATAATGTCATATTCGTAAAACCATGTTCGAAATCGGTACTCCCTTAAATCAAAATAGCGACTATTCACTATTTTTGCAGTGCAGAGTATACCACTAAATTCAAATAGTGGTATACTTTTCACTACAAAATAGTGAATAGTCACTATTTGATAGTCGAAAGTCACTATCGATTTAAGAGCGTAGATATAGGTAATATTACGAGTATTTTTATATACCTACTTATCCAAATCCAAAGTTTCATATCCATAATACCCCTGGTTTATACTCCTCGAAAAAACTACAATTTTTAATTTTATTAGGAAATTGGGGTTCACATAGAAGAGCAATTGAGTGAAAATTTCGTTTATTAGGATGTATGTACATAAACCTACCAATAATGGCGCCATATAATGTGGAGCAACTAATTTCATTGTGTTTTTTTACAAAAACTTTAATACGGTAATTGCAGAATATATTCCCAAATATTAGTGTAAGAAGACCTCACGATATCAATTAGTTTACTGATACTGAATTTACTAATTTTTGAACACTTTTTGTGTTCAAAGGTTCCAGAAAATCTATATAGGTATCTATCTCCTGAAGTAAGAAGTGATTTTTCCAGTTTAAAAAAAACAAGTTTACATTTAGGGATGAAAAACTTTTTCTAATTAAATTTCTAAAAAAATTTCTATCTTGACTTAATTACCATTGAAAATAATTTTTTACTTGGATTTTACTTAAATTTAAATCAAATATAAGCCAAGTAGCTTAAAATTCAAGTCAAATAGTGAACTCCTATAGTAAGGTCATAAATGTTATCTTTTTGACAAAATTCTTTAAAAGTTATTTTTAAGATATCCAAATGACAGCTTAATGAAAATTTTTATAGAGATACCTTTTTAACATGTTTTTGATAATCTTTACTTATTATCTAACTTAAAATGATTGTATGAGTGTATTAGCAAATACGGAAAAGAAAATTATTTTTAAATTCCAACTAACGCCACTTTTTACACTTTAAGTACTTTAGATTAGCAGGTTCAGAATAAAAAAAATTCAAATTTATATAATAGTATAGACGGATTTTAAATATTTCAATTATTTACATTTAAATATATTTTTTGAAATTCAAATATTGAGCCATTCAAGACTGTTTGAATAAATTTTATTTTCAAATTTCGGCTTTGTATAGCGATGGAATCCTGACAAGAGCCGGACAACAGCTCGAAGACACGGAAGCTACAAAACGGCGGTGCGGTGTCTTTGCAATTCCGATCAGGAATATTTGCATATGTGTGTGCAGTGGACGGCGATAGGATATTAGAAATGTATTTATAACCCAACAAAGTGTTGTGCAGCTGGCCAATTGTAGCAAGAAACTTGATCAAAACTCATGTGCTGCAGATGGATTAATCGGCTCTAATCACATCTCTGTTTAATATTCACAGTCACTTAATAATCATTTCTTTGTTCGCTTTTTTCCACCATCGACTTGATTCGTTCCCAGCTGTTTATAACACACAGTTCTCGCTTCGGATCATTCGATTTAAATACGTGGACTTTTCTTCGTTTTCCAGAGGTGAAATAAATAGAAGTCTCTATGTAAGTATACCCCGTGAAACAGTAAACGAACTTTAAGTAAATAAGCAACGTTTTAGTTCGGGTTTTTTAAAAAGTTTTTCGTTCTAGAAAAGGCCAGCACATTATTTTATAAGGTTGTAGGATTATGTGTGCAGGTAGTGTGTGCACCTGCCTTATTTCCATATACATGCGATTATAAAATAACCTTTTACAATCGTTTCTTAAAAATATCTTACTTTTGAATCACTTCACATTTATTTCATAAAAATTAATGTTAACGACTCAAGAAAGACAGTTCTTGCAAAATTTCTTACTGACTTTTATTGAATGTTAAAAGAAATATTTTTTTTCATCTATATAAGTATTATTTACATTATTTTTAAACGATTGGAAAGATGAAATCAATTCACACATGAAGTAAACCTACCATAAAACGGTGTTGTTAAAAATTTCACGCTCAATCATGGACGTTCTGATGGGGGAAGGGAGATGATCTCTCCTGGCCTATGACCACCACTCATTTAACTAGTTATGGACCAGAAATTATTTATTAAATATCCATGTACCTACAATAGACAGTACTGTAGGTAGGCATTGTCTGTTCGGCAAAAAAATCATAAAAAGAACTTATAGATAACTTGTTTGTATTGACGTCAGAAATTCTAAAGACAATATAAATGCATCAAAAAAGTCATCTTTTAAGCCCTATAGGGAGGGGTATCTTTAAAATATAATAGAAGAGATTTGGTAAGGTTTATAGTGGTGTGGTGGAAATTTGAAGTTACAAACATTTCTAATGAAATAACAACAATAATATCAATTAATAATATTGATACCAAATAACAAAAATGTATACAAAATATTTTTGATTTAGTAAAAAAAGTTGAAAACTTGTTAAAACTGATTTATACTCATTTTAGGTTAGAAAATAAATAGAAATTGTTGTAAACACGTTAAAATGTTATCTTTTTGAGACCATAATGACATAAATGATAGTTTTCATTTTGCTATGTTCTGAATATTTTTTTTACTGTTGTTCAAAGTCGCTGTAACATCTAAGGTCATATCACGACTGTTTAAACACAGAGAATTTCTGTTGGTCATTTATATCTTAGGTCTAAGATCTTAATTCTAGGATTCAACAGGGATCGAGCCCCAAGATAAATTATAAAATTAATTAATCTAACCACTGCGCCAATATGTGGTCCTAAATATCTTTGAAATAACAAATACAGAAAGTTGCCGAAAGTATAATATTTTTGGAGCTTTGAAGCTTTTGGAGCTTATATAATTTTTTAGATAGTTATGATATTTTTCTGGTGTTTATTTCGAATAGGTGGCGCATCTTGGTTAAAAATCCTAAAACTATAATATTACTTTTAACCGTTAGAACAAAATAAAGAGATCTTTATTTACAATTTTGAATGCACAGAGCAAATCTTTCAGGCTTTGCCTATATATTTCGTCAATTTTTGACAGTAAAATGGCAATCAAAAGTTCAAAAAAAGTCTATAAATGTAAAAAAAAATCCTCTAAACCTTTAAATATTATGCCCTAGTTAATTTTTTTGAAACATTTTTACTTTAAAGATACATGTTTTTATCACCACCAATATCAGTGGGGCTTATTGTTGCGTTTTACCCTATACTTATTTTGCCCTAAATTAAAACACTTCATTCATTCTCAGATAAATTAAAAATAAAATTTACAGTAAATCCAGAACAAACAACATTAAAAATGGTCCAAGCAGAGTCACAAATATCATCCATATATTTTTTTTTTTTTTTTTTTTTGAATGAGATGAAAGAATGAACGTTGTGGTTTTTTTTCGACTAACCGCAACGACATGTTAAAATATTATACGCGCTTATAAATATATTACAATCTTTTTTTTTCTTGATCTTTTTATTTCCCTCGTTTCATTCTCTTATAATATATTATATATATATGAATATTGAAATTGTTTATTTTTAATGAAAATAAATATAGATGAGAGTTTATAATTTACTATGCCAACCCAACACACATGGTTAAATAATGTTAAGTGAAATACAGAAGCGTCACCACATCAAAATAATATGAGAAAAATTTCGTGTACAAATTTATCACGCGGTGGCATTAAGTTAATTTATAACTAAGCAATAATTTGATTGAAGGAAAAATATTGTATGTACACGATTTAAGTGGAAAGCTTTGAACATGTAAGCTGTTATCAGGAGGATATTTGAAGAATTAAAACTTTAATTACAGTTGATTTTCTATGATTTCTTTCATGTCAAACTATTAACAGCATTGAAACGTAATTTGAGCCACTTAAAATATAAGCGCTAAGTGTCTCTGATTAGTCAACTCTTTTAGTAATTTTACAATTGAAGATTTAAGCCAATCAACAGTTTATGAATGGACATCTCTTATAGTTCTCTGACCATTCACGTCCCATTTTATATTAAAATATTTTCAGTTGCACGAAAATAATAGCCAAATCGTTGCCTTTAAAATTAATTAAGTATTTTTGAAACATTCGTGAATTGCTATGTGGGACATTCATTTGTATATATAAATCTTGGAAGTTTGGAATATTTATTAGCGCTAATAACAACAAATAGGCTTCAGACGACGAGAAAAAAGTCCAGGAAAAAGATAAAAATTTAGATCGAATGATACAGAGTGAGTCGAGATTTTCCACGATGTAATGTTGCGATGTCGACTTGGCGCCTCCTGACTCATATTTATTTTCATCACGTATATATCACAAACCACTCTAAAATTGTTTCGACCTAAACACAATTTTTTATTTTGTGAATGTGAAATTATAGAATTATAAACAAGAAACAACGTAAATAAGCCAATTTTTATGAATGAAACAGCACATCTAGTGAAAATATTATATCATAGAAAAACTTCATTTAAGTTAATTGAATTGGCCTCAAGTTATCGACCAGCGTAGCAAAAATTAATACATAGTAACGTTATAAATATATAATTCTAAAATTTAAAGCACATAAAATTTTCAAAATGAAATTTTGGGCTTACGTAAATTTCAACACGCATTCCTTGGTCGAAGCATGAAAAAGGAGGAATATTCAACAGAAACATTTTTGTGAACAAAATAACATTAACTATTCGAAGAGTTTTATGGTAAAAACTCGTGTTTCAGCATGAGTCCCAATTGACTATGTATGCGAACGTCGCCAACATCGCAAGAACGCCTTAGCGAATAGAACGAAAAAAGATAAAGAGCGATGCAAAAACATGAATTATTGGCTATTGCACTTCCTGAAGACCAATCTAGTTACTATGGTATTATATATAGCAATTTAAAAAAATAACTTTCGTACCAAAGCCATACTAAACAACTATCTTAAAATGAATTTTAAAATAAAAAAATCGTTAAAAAAGCTTTGGTTCCAAAATTTAATTGTTTAAATTTTAACCTTGTATCACTAATATTAGTGGACCAAGCCATTGGCTATAAGCTCATGACTTTATTAAGTTTTGGGGACTGCATTACTTTCTATTTTTTTTAATTTAGCCTTATTTGTAAAATAATGGATATGACCGTGAAAGAAAATTATTTTCAAAGGGATGAAAAACTTTGTTTGATGCTAATGTACAATATTTTTAGACTTCTGAGATAAAAAAGACCAAAAACCGTTTATTATTTATTACTTGCTGAAACACCAGGCGTTGTTTGGATTACCTTCATTAATTGCAAATAGTAGCCCCACTAATATCCATACCGGATTTACAACTTTATGAATTGGGATCAAAACTTGACATTAGATCGTATTAAAGAGCTGTGAAATTAAAAAGAATTTCACTCAGCTTTTTTTGAAATCTCAAAAAAAGGTAGCTAAGACAAACATTGTAAGCTTATAGACACAAAAATAAAGAAAACATAAACTGTAATACCTACATAATATTATTCCCCATTTGACCAGTTAAGCATGACGTGTTCGATGGTTCCATCAAAGGAGTACCTAATGTAAGCCAGTGACACTATTGAGTGCCAACATAGGAAAGCTAACGTGTGATAGAGATAAAAACTGTGCAATAATACCAACAAAAAATTCCCTTATAACTAAATATAATGATATTAACATAGTCCATTTTTTTCATATATTGAGATATTTAAGGGTTTGCGTTTGAATCAACATTGCGATAGGATTGCACAGCAAAACTGTTTTTGTTTATTTTAGGTCCAGATAGAACTCTATAGAAATTGTGATTGTAACAATGGAGGGAAGGTGTCTATAGCTCAGTAAAATTACCGAACTTAGTTTTTTAAAAAGTGGACTTATACCACTTTCAAAAAAACCAGTTCATATATAAATGACTATTCACCACGGCTCTTCTTACTCCTACATGATGGACATAATGAAAACTAACTTCTTTAACCCTCTATTCCATACATTCCTTTAGATATCAATCTGGTTTATACCTTATACTGATAGGAAAGAATCACAACTCAACCCTTTAACGTAAATAACATGTTTAAAATTAATGAAATATTTCTTTGAGTAACAAATTCAATAAAAAATCCCAATATAATTTATGCTATTAGCATTAAAAGCGTATGGATTATATATTTTTAAAAGTTTTATTAAAATCCCTAAAATACTTTTTGAAATAGAAGAATATCAATGATCATACAAATAATAGTGAAGATAAGTAAAATAGAAATTACTTATAATTTGTGAATGAAACTCAAATCGATTAGTCTAAAATAAAAAGCCACAAATCCTTTTGATAATCTTGCCAAGTTTGACAGGTATGATTTTAATACGAATCCATTTGATCCGAGTTCTCGTTAAAATGACACGATCTTTACGACTCGAACTGATTCATGGAACAAAAATTTTCAAAGTTAGGTAGTTCCGAAAATAATCTCTCACACCGATACACACCAAAGTAAATTGGTTCTCAACATTAAAGATGATACAAGGCCAAACAACACGAACAGGTAATTTTATTTTCACGAACGATTTTTGAGATGAATAGGAACTGTTATATATATACAGCTGGGCATTGGTGGATAAGACAAAAGGGAATGTATTTGCTGATAGCAGCGACAAATTGAAATAGTCAACTATGGCGATTTCAATTCAAAGTTAAATTTAAAGAAATTAAGCACTTAAAATAATAAAATAAATTCGTTCAAACTGTTCTCGCGTTAATTCTATTTAGCTAAACGTGTCCCGTTAAAATAATCATTGGGATTATAGAGCTCATAAATGTCGTAGTAGTCAGCTTTCTATACATTTATTAAATATATAGCATTGATAATAAAAAACAATTTTCTTTTGTGAATGAAAACTTATAATAAAAGCTTGATTATTCTATCCTTGAATAGAAAAAATTAAACCAAACTAGATATTCTTGTAATGATAATATGTACATTTGATATGTCCTTGTAATTAATTATTCTTTTAATATAAAAGAATGGAAACTTTTTTAATAGAAAGAGTACTGTTTCTATTATCACTAGAAGGTACCTATTTGCTTATTTTGGAAGGAAGAAATAAGTAAATGTTGTATTAAATCTCACCTTTTGTTCTACTAAAAGCTTTCATTGTTTTAATTCCCATTCCGCCGTAGCGATCCGTCAAATCTATGTACATTTGTGCAGTCAATTTTGTATTGGTTTGAAGAGAAAAACAAAATTACCAATAAAGAAAATCGTACTTAGGCAACGAAACGACTAGAAAACTGATATCACACACACATATCTTCCATAGGGAAACTTCCTTGCATTAGAACTACTGCACATCACACACATATAAAATACACAATAAATTTCCAAGTGAGAAAAAAAAAGTATCGTCGTTTCATACAAAGAAGAAAAATTGCACAGCCAAAATTTGTTCGTTTAATGAAAGTGAAGAATAAATGCAATACAACCCGCCTCTGTACCGAATAAGCCAATGAAAATTATATTATGTTCAGTTCCAAATTCCCAACGATTGTGTGCTCCCGAGTTAAATTATTATAATATAAATAAACTGTTATACAGACCAGTTTGGTTCAAACCCCGAATATACTCGGATTATAATAAATGGTAATATTGCAGTTATTCATATGGAAATTGTCTAAGACATCGTCGACGACATTATGCAGCGAAAATCGTATCATTTTTTTCATTGTTTAACGATACTTCATATAGACCATGCGTCCAGCCTTCTTCTTGAAAGATGTTTTACAGAGGGTCGATGCAACACTAAAATCCTATATCGTACAACCAAACTTCCGGTGGTGGTTTTTATTTTTTTTTTCTTCGTCAATGGGACGTTTGTAGAATGCGGTACAATGTTTTAAATGAAGCGGCACATCACATTTTTTAAATATGACTAGATAACAACGATACACTACGCGTTGTGGCTGTGACACTCGCGCTTTTCCAGCGAAATTCACTCGATTTACAGATGAAATAAGAGATTTAATTTAGTTTCACTGACAATGAGTGTGATATAAAGAAGTCGTGGTCAAACACCAGAACGTTCTCTACGTTCATTGGCTATTGTTTTTGTCCTATCGTATTTACATGTGTGGGCACCAACAACAGCAACAACAACAACAACAACGAGCACATGACAATGAAACCATTACTGTTCCACGATTGGACGATTCAATAAGATTCACAACGATTCACATGTGGTTTTTTTATTTCGCCTAAATCACTGCTCCCAAGTTCTTCACGTGAATAAGCCAAGCCAAAATTTCGATCATTTCGTTACGATTCGAACAACAAACATGACGATCGCATTTATCTTGATATCGGAATTGGTTCGCGCACCTGTGCACAGCTTTGACTTGAATGAAAGCAGCGATCCACAATTCAGAATGGCTAAGCCTGTGTGTGGATTCGTTGTGGATGTGGATGTGGATATATAAATATATATGTGCGAGTGTTTCAATGTATTAATACGACGACACATTGAGAGACCCCTTTCCACCTCCGCTCGTCCGAAATCCTCCACGAAGTAAAGAAGCCCAGCAACAGTTCCATGTGATCATATTTATTCACAACTCGCCTCCAACAACAAAGACAACGTGCATTTGAATATACCTGAACTTAAGAGTATCGCTCTTGCTTGCACATCTCCCAACCAGCTCTGACAATAACATACGCTACCATTATACAAATTGACAGGGGATAATTATGTTGCTGAGTAGATGACGCTTAAAATAGAGACGCAACAGAGACGTAAGATACACAGAACTCTCTCTCGTTTTCTTCTGAACGACTCGTCTTAAGAACTCCATTCTATGTCCCCAGTGAAGCAAGAGCCTTCAACATTTTGATATCCACTTCTCTCTGTTGCTCGTCTGGTTTCATTTTTGTCGATTCTGGCCTCAAGTTTTATGAATGAAAACTCTCGAAGCAGGGTACGCACGCTGAGAATGGGGGTTTTACTACACACTACGAAAACGGATGAAGTTTACTACTCATACATTCATTCTAGACAAAGAAATATATCTGCTCTTTCATCGATCATCTTATTTTATCAAAGCTGATTACTAAATGTGTGTCTCTCTCGAACTATGTGGCTTCCTCTGAACTTTTTTTTTTAGGCCTTTCACGTTGTAAAACTGGTAAGGTTGTATCAGGTTTTTTCATTGATAATAATGATAAAAGGTTTACAGGTAGATAGACAGATACATATAAAATACATCATCCTCAAAAATGGGTACAAATTTCACGTTAAAAATCTATTTGAATATATCTATGCCAAAACTGAGTATAATAAACATTCAGGCAATTCACTATAGGACATGGATAACAAATTATCCTTTGAAAGATATAAATAAAAGAAAAAACCTTTTTTTAAATAGATTTTTAATTTTAAATGAAATTCTTTTAGGTAATGTTCTTAAATATTATGCAATCCTTACGAAATTTTTAGTAGAAACGAGATTTTTGGCTTTTGATAGATAGGATTGTAAATAAATGTAAATGTTTAAATAACTTCATATAATTAAAGACACAAAGCCTTGATTTAATTGTAACTTGACAACATTACAGTAGGTACATTGAAACAGTGGAATAAAAACTAATTATTTAAAAGAAATGTTAGAAGTTAATTTTTTTGTAAAACTATTTAGTAAGAGCTAGCCGCCATAGTAAAAATTAATTTTCCCAGTAAGTTTCATCAAAATTCTTTAAATAATTTACACCACAAAGAGGTACTAGATTTCAAGTGACTTTACATTTTTTTAGGTATTTAAAATGATATCTTAAGAATTGAAACCTATTCATAACCAAATGTCTTTAAAACCGTTTTAGATATTTTAGTAGAATGGATTTGTAGTTATTCTATGTATAGCTATTCAGAAACCATACATTTTCATTTTCCGCGACAAAAAATATTCATTATGTTGTTTTAAGATCTTAATACAAAATTCATTAAAATTCGTTAGTCATTTATGCTGAAAGAACTTAATTATCCCACAGGAACCGTGTACTGTTTAAAGACAAAGTAAGCCTTATTTAAATTGTCTTTATATGGAAAACCAAATTGATTTCGCTCTGTTCTTGCATACCAGAAACCAAAGAACAAACGATAAAAAATGTTTCCTGTCAGTTTTGAAAACTTAGCAAATTTTTAAACTAATATAATACTTCAATACTGTTTTCATCAGTTATTATAATTAGAAAGGTCAGTGGAGGTATCATACAGGAACCATACATTTTTTCTGAGATAAAATTAGATCATTTCAACCACGGAATTCATGAAAACAAAATTGCAAGGGACTCCTAAAATAAAGAGCCCATTTAAATTTTCATATTTATTCAGTAATACTTTTTGTTTCAATTATTATCTACGTTTCAATGAGACCGAATTCGTAATGGTATTTTTAATTAGGCTAATAAGCAATATAGAAAAGTATTACAACTGAAATTGAACATATAACTTGAAAAAAAAATTTTCTTTAACGAAAATTAGTTTTTGTCTCCACACATAACACAGCGTAGGTATTATCTCATTTTTTCATGTTTTGAAACGAAAGTAAGTTTTCATCGCGTTAATATCACAGAAAATTTTTTTCTGAAGACATGCTCAGACATCTAAATTTCTGCATTTGCATGCATTTTGTGTCCACGGACTTATTAAATATGAGTGAAAAATATACTATATGTATGTGTGAGTAAAACTTACGCTCTCTCTCACACCGCTGACATTTATATTTTAATTTCTACGTAGGTATTGGTAAAACATTATAAATCTTAACTTTTTATAAAACTTTTTTGATCTTACCTGCCTCAAGACTTTGTAACGTTCCATAAGACGTTTCGTTCTACAAATGAATTGAGCATTACTTAGAGAGTAACATTTTTTTATAAAAGGGATTTTATTATAATTACGGTGGTTAGAATCTCCTATATAGATATTTGTTATATAGATGGGAGACAATAGTCAAACGTTGACTAAAAAAGACTAGAAACGTGAAAATGTCATTTTATTACATTTATACCAATCATACCCTGGTTACATTAAGGCTTTTATAAAACCCAATCATTATCTGTTGTCAATTCGACCATGAGACCTACAATTTCAAAAGGCTTTTTTACATATTACCTTTCGATGATATTATTCGTTAACTCGTCCGTTTAAATATTCATATCAGATTATTGAATACGTGCTATACATATTGACATTCGATCAGTTAGCTCTCTGTTCGTCATATTCAAACATATTAACAAGAACGATTATTTTATTTTCACTTGAATGTATCTTATGAATACGATTTATATTTTATTATTATTACATTATGAATCAAGCCAATCTTACATCATCGCATATTAAACACTTGTGACCTTATAAATCTATCTGCTAAAATAAAATATATATTACCTATTTAATAATTTAATATTATACTATACAGACAAGGCTACCGATAAAACTAAAGAAACGAATACAGGATATTTTTGTGAATCGAAAATTACTAATATATAGTTAAAGGACTGCAGTGGAATCCAATCTTTCATAGAAACAAACGATAAAAAGATTTATTTCATCTTTGATCTAAACAATTGACGCTTTGTTCCTTCGAAAAAATTTAAAACATTCAACTGCAATGTATAGTCAAAGAGTTGGGACAATTGAAAACGAGTAAATGAAAAAAATTCGATTTTCTCAAGCAGCAAATATTGGTATATATTAGTCCGTAAAAATTTTCATAAATGAGAAAAATGATGCATTTTATTTCTGTCGTCTTTGTGATTCGAAAAAATGCTAATGAAAGAAATATTTTTTAAATGAAAGAAGCGTAAATAACTGCATATCGTAATGAATATTTCTAGTGAATGCCAACTGCAAAATATAAAACTAAATTGATGTTAAGTATTTGAAATAAAATCTGATTATTTCTTTTTTTCTTGCTGCCATAATCTAGTCTTGAATGACATTTTTTTGTAGTACCCATTAGTATTGTATTCCATTGTGCTACACATAGACTATTGAAAGAGGGATGCAGACATTAACAGCAATATCATTTGATTATAATCATTTCATGATCTCGTTGCATTATGAGAACTACACGGGAAAAAATTCCACTAAAAATTACAATATTGACATCGTTATGCTGAACTATACTTTCATTATCAGTGAATTTAAAATGTTTTGTTTTCAAATTTACTGTTACTGTTACATAGTAATTTTTATTTAATTAATTACAGTGATACTTCTTTAAGAATACGATGTAAGTACAATTATGACGATGCTATAGAGCAAGGGTCGGCAGCGTTTTTTGGCTGCGGGTCAAAATCGACTAATATTTGAGTATTAAATACACGTTTGGGTCAGTGGTATTTTCAATTTAAAAAAGTTTTTCAATGAATAAGAGAGTATCAGGCGTTTTGATCCCCGGACAAAATATCCCCATGACAAAAATATTTCATGCAATTTTTTGACCTCAATAACTAAGATTTTATACTTATTATAATTTTTAGTAAAAACGTGTTAAATTGACCCCCAAATATTTATTTAAATAGTGTTAAATTGACTTCTCTGTGTTCGTGTTAAATCCACAACAACTATGTTGATTAATGCCAAAGAGGTCCAGGGGGTCCCCCTGGCTGGGGTTTGCTCATAATTCAAATAAAAATTGTAGTCATTTGTCAATTATAATCATTCATTGACTGAATGTGCACTTCTTGACACCGCGAAGTTTTACACAAAACTAAATGTTTTAACATCAAAATTATGCTACAAATACGATTTGCAGTTATTCTATGAGGAATTTTTGTCGTGGCGATATTTTATCATGGGGATATTTTGTCGGGGATATTTTGTCCGGAGATCAAAACACATGGAACCAATAAAAGATACATTATAATAAATTATATCAAGAAAATAATTACAATACGCTTAAAATTTTTTTTATATTTATTTACTTATTTTATACCATTATTATTATATACTTTAGTGGAACTAAAGTGAGTCACTTATAATTATCAAACGGGTCACTTGGTGACCCGCGGTTCATAGGTTGCCGATCACTGCTATAAAGTATACTTTCAAGTCAATGTTTTAGCTATGAATGTAATATTTGTAACGAACCAGTTACAGTGTAAAAAATTACTTAATTAATACCTTCATAGTTTATCTTTCTCTGATTCACTAATTTTTCTATTAATTGCAGCGTACCATACAATACTTTAAACAAACATTTAAATTTTTATTATTGAAATTCAAATTCAGTTAAGTCTCAATAAGTCGACCGCACAGGGGCCATAAAAAACTTTTCGACTTATCTATACACTAAACGTTCGATTTGTCGAACAAGTTCTACTTATATATTGTTCGATTCATGGAGGAAAAAAGTTTGAGTATCTTTGACAGTGAATTAGATTTCATTCGTTAGAATAAACCTCACACTTCCAGATGAAATTTTGCAAAATAAATAACTATATCAGTTTGGATTAAAGAAGTTACCCCGGTTAAAGGCTCGACTTATAAAGGTGATTCCGATTAGGAGTTTGAATCATAATGGTGGAGGTTTTCACCACAAATATTAATTTGTTTTAAAGTAATTTTTGAAGAACTCTAACCATTTGTTCTTCGTGTATTCAACACACTTAATTAAACCCGAATTTCAAAGGATAATAATTGAAACGTGTGAACGATAATCGTTTTTCTGGTGAAATGTAAATTATTCCGATTATATTGAATCGTCATTAACGTGAATATTAAAATAATTTATAAGGAAGTAGATAAACGACGAAGGAAAAAGAAAACGCACTATATAATATATATAAGGTGTGAGGTGGAAGTAAAAGAAACAGAAGTTGTCTCTCGTACCTCCGGCCAGGTCATACACTCCAATTCCCACGGAGACGATTTCTTATTGAAGACATTCAGAACCAGTCAGTTTATACGACAAATAAACGACAACCAAACAGGCCCAAGTTTGATCATTACGAGAGGAAATCATTTCACATTATCTAACGACCAATATTGGCAATTGATTAGAAAAAAATCAACAGACATTATATTCAATATCATCCCACCATCCTGCAAGCTTCACGTTTATAATGCAATTTTTCCTATCCATATTTTCCATAATTTTATTAATATAATCAAGATTGAAATTTCATTATGAGAACCAACCGAAGTGATTATATTTATTATAATATATAGAGATGCAAAGCTAATCAGCTTCTAATTTTTCCCATTAATTTTCTAGCTATTAAAATGGCCGGTTCGGGCCAAGACAGTTTAATAATATGCGTAAATCTTTGAGCAACGACATAATTATTTATGGCCATATCACTCTTTCTCACGAATCTCTCGATAAACTTTTTATCATCATGTTTTGTTTGTTCTAAATATTCGATTTAATTGTAACGTATGGCTGCGTCTATAAGTCGTTGAATTAATTTTCATTAGCAAACAGTGTTATTATCTTGTTAACTGTTATGTTTAATGAGTATGATTAGATGTTTGCGATATGAATATAGTATAAAATTTTTCACATCGAATTTAAACTATTTTTAATTGGTCGTTACGTAAACAACATTGACAACGATTTTCATTCAATTTCAATATTACTTCATTACTTTATTTGCTGATTAAATAAATTTAAATAAAAATCATTTAAGTATTCATAGCTACATATAAATGTACCTACAGTGGTACCTTGAGATACGAATTTAATTCGTTCTGTGATCATCGTCGTATGTCAAAAAAATCGTATCTTAAAGCAATTTTTCCCATTTAAAATAATGTGTTCTAGCGATATAAAACTAACCCAAAACACAGTTGAATTACATATAATATACACTATTTGTATATAAATAAACGAGTAATAACACACATAATGTTTATTAATTTATTTATTTCGTATTTTCGGTAACTTCGAAGCAACGCTTGAAAAGATGCTTAGTAAAAAGTTTCTTAAAATTGGAGATAACTTGTTGATCCATGGGCTGAAGCGTAGACGTTGTATTGGGTGGCAGATTGACAATTTTAATCAATTTATATTCATCTAAAAAGTCATCCTCAAGACCAGGAGGGTTAACGGGAGCATAATCCAACAGAAGGATACACTTAAGCAGTAAACCGTTATCGGTTAAGTATTTTTTCACTGAAGGCCCAAAAACTATGTTCATCCACTCAATAAAATCGCACATCGCAAATTCGTATCTCAAAATTTTTGTTGTATGTCGAGGTATAAATTTTAGAATATTTCATATTGTATCTCAAAACATTCGCATGTCAGGACATTCGTATCTCAAGGTACCACTGTACTTGTTTATACAGGAAAATCAACAAAATATTATCGATACATAAATCGAAAAAAATAGTTTCATTAATGTGAAAAATGATTACTCGATATATTTTTAAAGTACCCCGTTGGGTAAGTACTAAAAAAGTGAACAAATTTTCTATGCTTAGACAGTCGTTATAAGATCTTACATCTTAAAAACTCTTGAAACACCAAAAAAAAAAAAAAAAATCCTTAACACGGTCAAATTTTCTTAAAATTTCACCAGACGACCCAAAATTTTGACTGAACTTCTTTTATTATTAGAAAATCGATCCTTGACAAGTTTATTACTAATATTATTTGATTTTTAGGTCATTGAATTCTTACGAAACAGTTGTATTAATTTAACTAAAACCAAAAATCTCTAAAGACAAAAAAACTTTTAGGTATATGAGATAAAGCAGCAGCTGTGCCCTGTCGTCAAGTCCCGAGTGCGAAGTGCAGGTCTCACTACAGTACACATTCATAACACATTATAGAGTAGCCCATATGAGGGTGGTTTGAACTTCCCCTGTTCTCCCTTCGTCCTGATATTTCATTTCATATGTGTACTCAGCATCAACTTGAGAAACATTAAGTTACCACAACCAGATGATATTCCCAAGAATTATGGCCACCAAATGTTTTTGATAAACACTTAAATATGACGTGAAAGCTTGTCCAAATGAATGGATTTATCACTTTAATTTCTCGAGAAAATTTAGTTTACTTGGAAGTGTTGAACCTAACTTATTATTTATTTATAATAATATAAAATCGTGTGCTAAATGGAAGAAGAAGTGCTTATGTTAAGTTGTCACGATTTTCTAAATTTAAACCAACCAGGAAATGATTTTTTTTTCTTTATTTTCTCAACTAAATTTAAGTACAAATACGAGTGTAAAATTTTACAGGCAAGTGCGAATATTCAGGTATTCGATTCATTTGATGTAATTTGGCGGCGTAGAATTGGGGTTACAAGTGTGGTTCCGATGCAAGGGGTGAATGTGAAGGGTACGGCAAGGACAGTTCGTGTTAGTTTCATTAGGTTTTGAAATGTGAGGGTGGTTTTATGAAATAAAAAGTGTCTGAATGAGACCTCTTCGACCACCGGAACTAGGGGTGAGTGTTTGGATGGCTGAAGGCAGACGGGGTTGAGACGGTTGAAATTTTGACTACTAGGCTCTCGTTTATCTTGTGGCCTGCTTTGGGAACGCCACAACACAGAAAGTTTACACCGGAAATGGTATTTGAGCCCTTGTGCAAGGCTATCATCATCTGTTCTTTCGTTTCGTCTTGTGCAATGTTGGTATATATAAGAATTTTTTTTACAAGAAGACTTAAAAAATCGTATAATAAAAAGTAAATTTTTAAAATTATAACACAAGTGAAGTGAAAGATTTAAATCATATTAGTTTTTTAAACAAGTTCACTATCACACAAATTTATTCATTTGGAATGGATTGATTTTAAAAGATTTTTCTTATCTTGATTAATAGAAAAAACTGATTAAATATTTAAATCAGTTTCTTCAATATCTTCATCAAGATTAAATCATCAAATCTACATCTTCATCTTTCACAATCATCTTCAATCTCATTGTGAATGAACAAAGAAATTTTGAAAAATCCATTGAATAAATTTAAATTTCGTAATTTATTTTTTTTTAAATGCACTGTTTAATTAAGAAAGTCATTATAATTTTTAAGTTGAAATTAAAAAAAAAATACAAACATGTAACAGTCAAATGAATCAATTTTAACGTAACATCAACAGAATTTTATTGCTTTTATCAGTTGTAAAAGCCATGATTTCATCAAAACTGAGACTATATTAAATGTGTATGTTGTTTCTGGTTTGGTTGTTGTAAGATTAATTATAGGATCTTTTTTCTTGTTTGATGCGTAGGTAACGTCTGCATTTGATACAAAGTGTTGGTGTTTGGTGCAGTGGCATTCGTCGCTGATATTGCTGTTATTTAAAATGATGAACTACTTCCGGTCACTATGACGCAACAAGTACCTTTAATACGCGCGTTACGATTACTTGTTGTCAACTTGTTCAAAAAATTAACTCAATTGTAGCGACAAATTAAAACATCTAGCGTTTGAAAAACTTATAATTGATGAGCCAAATCCACCACAAAAATAATATTTTTACAAATGAAATTTTTTTTTATTTGGGTCTTACCTAATCAAATCGATTATAAGTGTAATTTATTATAAACGCGAATGTGTGTTTACTTGTTTTTTATACCTCCAGAAGATTGAAACTATTTTTATTTTTTTTTTTGGTGAGGCTATTTTATAAGCCTGTGGGTACCATAGGCTGCTTTTCATTTCGAAAACAAATTAAACTACGAAAACAAAGTTTTTAAAACTCTCTATTGCTGTAAATTCCAAAGGCTAAGCAAAATTTCTCCATAGCGTTGGGTGATCGAATTTATTTCTTTCAAAAAATTTAATTATAGTATACATTCCCTCGAGCTGAAGTTTTAATAGAATGCATTGTCATAGACAACGAATCTACCTGCTAAATTTCAGCTCGATCCGATCGCGGAAAATGGGTTAATTTTCCGCCGCCAAATTTGCGTGGCACATACAAAACATACATAACATAAATACATACTAAATACAATATACAACAGTAAAACTATAGAGAGAAACTATAGATTAAAAACATTGTTTCTGTAGGATTATACTAACACTTTGAATCACTGAACAAAATACAATTTTGCATGAAAATACATTTCTGAATTATATAATTTTTTTAGCATAACCAGTTGAAAGGATTTTAAAGAATACAAAGCGCTACGCAAGAATTATGTGTCAAATGTTAGTTACCGATTACATTTTAAAGTTGAGCTTTTTTTTTTTTCAAATGCAGTATCTCAACAAATTCATATAGACGTCGCCTTTTTCGCAATATTTTTTTTTTGTTTCACCGAATAAAAGTTTGTAATAAGACTTAGAATGCCTTTGACAATGACCAGACTTATCAAAAATGATAATAAAATTGTAATTTTTCATAATATCCTAAAACGAGGCGCTAATCCAGCATCTGAAAGCACTTAATCGAAAGCCAAAAATTTTGAATAAAACTATAAAATTCAAAAAAATGATTATTGTTATTTTCGAGATTCATGACGTTATGTACGTTCACTGGACTCATGAAGGCCTAATAATTAACATTACGGTCTCCGTGATCGTACGGAGCCCTGAGAAAGAGGAAGAAAAAGCGTGAAAACTCAAAACGTGAAAGGACAAGTCATGGGTTCTCTGTCTGTCAAAAAACTAGCTTAATATATTCATCAAATATTCTTTAACACAACTTCTATCTGGAAGGAACAAGATTTAAGTCTGTTAAGGTTATGAATCAAAAACCAATATGAATCCCGAATGAAATGACAGGACGAGATTTTTAGTCCTGGTTCGAATCATGGAAGAGGGAATGCATTATACGGATGTAGAAGAAAATTGTAAATGGAACTTTTTTTTGACTTGTGTTTCTGTAACACAGAGTGGCACTATCTACAACTATATGTCTTTTTGTATATAGTTAAGCACCTAGAAAGTATAATAAAATATTTTTATTCTAGAAAAATACACAGTTCTTGTGAAATTATAAAAGATAACCTCTTTAATTTTTAATAGTTAAAAAGAATTAATTGAAAAAAATAAAAAAATTTATCATTTTTAATTCTGTTTAATTTAAGTGCGCTCGGCAAAGCGGGCGAGCACCACCTAATAAAACTCAAATAATTTTCACTTGCCCTCTTTTATTGTCTCTATCAAATAAGAATAATGATGATGAACCGAGTCATTAAGAATTTTAACCTCCCTCATTTTCACAATGATAACTTCAGTAGGTATTACCAGAGATCTAGTGATGTATCTAGATACAATGTTGAAAAAATAGAATATAAATGTGATGCACCTAATGCATTTTTCTCACTACATAGAACCAAAACGAAATATAGGATAAAAAACGATGTTTGTTCTTGTGACATCTTTTTTTGACATCATCATCACCATCTCTTGTTAATTAGATTTTGATTTCATTCAAATTGACACTATATTAACATGCTTTTTTCCATTCTGTTCGAAAGATTGTGGAAACTGGTGTGAAATAACTCAACTTAGTAGTTTTTCGTTTAAACTTATTTCGAATAAAATTGTAAAACTGTAAAGACAAACAACAAGATAGCGAAGATCCTTATTGATCATATTTCTTTTAATCGTCTAAATAACTTGTATTTCATTAGGTCTTATTCTCAGCAAACATTTTTACTTTATTTTTTTCTATCCATTACGTAGTTCTATTTATATGAATTAATTATCAGTCTATTAAGTGGCGGTACAAAAGTATTAAGATCAAAGAAACTTCAAGGGTTGCGAATTACTCTCTAAACTCTCGCATCACAATACGTATAGAATTTCTTAAAGAAATTTTTTTTTCTTTTGAAGAAAAGTTTAGCATTACCTTAAAATAAATGTAAAAAACCTTTTACCCAAAACCGCTCACAGCTTCAATTAAATCAAAACGATAAAATTTACACTACATTAGAACAAATTGATAAAACGTTTTATCTTAAATTAATTATTGACGTAAAATAATAATAATGGTGTTTGTTATATGTGGTTTGATAGCAATGAGCAAGGGTTAGTAGTTAAAGGATAACATCTTAAAATTAACTTACAGCAGGTCCTTCACTTCTAAACTCAATTACAAATGACCAAATATGTAACTATAATGAAATGAAATTTTTTTGAAATCCGAGTAGAAAATTTAACTTCTAAATATTTAATCTAAAACTCAGTCATGATCAGAAAAAAGAACAAAAATTTGTATTTATAGGGTTGCAACTTTGAGTACTTAAGTATTATCCTTTCGGTTTAATATAATAGTACCGATAGGGAAAAGAATAGTGATGCTTTGATAGTATCAGTGACGATTAGTCTTTACCTTTTGAAATTCCGCCGAATTGTATACACTCGAGATGTGTTAAATGGTTGACATATAAAAATTATTATCGAGTTGAGACTCATTTGAAAAATAAATATTATACATTTTAAATAATACCAATAACGTTAGTCTGAAGGGTGACAAATTGACAACGAGGACAAGACGAACGAGAAAATTGAAGCCAAGACAACGAGATACGTTTAAATTGATGTACTTGAAGACAAAAAAAAAACTGGAAAACATGTAAATATATCCAATAGCTCACGCCTTTTTTCATATATTTGTTCAATATCAATATGTACTTAAATATTAAACAAATACACATTCATATGCTTAACTTAAAAAAATTAAAAAAATTTCCTTTGTAACATCCTAAATTTATCTTATGTTAAGTACTATAATAACTAATATTTTGAAAATATAATTATTTAAATTAAATCAATTTACATTTTTATGATTGACAAATCGTTGAGTTTTCTTTGGGGAAAGGTGCATCGTATTTATTCAACGATTGGTAAATTAAGTAATTGATTAATTGTATTAATTATAATTTAAAGAAATGCTATCAAAAATCATTTGTTATGCATTTCAAGTTACCGCCAGACGGTTTTTAATAGTATAAAACTTAAGTGAATTGAATTAGTTTTAAGGGTCAATTAGATCCGAACATTCAGTAATTAAACTATATATTTACTCTACATATATTATGAAGTGTATTCGTTCGATAAAAATATATTCAAACAAAGAATTGTAATTCACTATTTCAAAAGTTAATCAATATAAGACATATTTTTTGTTGCCCTGGCTTTTGCTTGTATTGGATAAGATGTAATAAAATATACTCCTAGTATTCAATATAGGACAAGTTACATTATTACTAATTTTACAAAACTGATTTAAAAAATTTAGCGTGATGTAGTTTATGTGATGAATTTTAATCTCTATTTTCATTTGAGAAACAAAGAACTATAATTTGCTTGTCTCTTTTTTCTCGAAAATCGCGGAAATATTGAAGATGTTTTTCAATAATCTTTAATTTTTGTACCTAGTGTACCTATTTCATATTAAATCTGATTGATTTAAATATTTTCCACTATAACTTACTATTTTATATATTGACTGGTACTCGATATACTTGACTTGGTCCACTCTCATATGAACAGGAATCGTCAAACTGAGGTTACTTTCATTACTTCTTATTGAATTTTTTCATTAAATCCAAGATGATTCTATTAAGTTACTGCCTTGCAGTTTTCTCTAACTCAAACTTATTAAACAAAAATTCATCTAATCATTAAATTTCAAATTAAGACTTTCGTCTTGATTAAAACATCTCATTCTTTTAAGTTTTCATATTCTTCTCAAATTTTGCAGTATATTTACAGGAAAAAACTTCCCAGATAATACAATATAAATTTTTATTAAAACAACCTGTTGCTACCATGTATGTTATTTCGTTAAATGAATAAAAAATTAGTACATAAAGTAAACGAAAAAAGTTATTCTTGTCTTTCTATTAATTTAAAAAAAAAAGAACTTATGTATCAGCACGTTTACCATACCATGAATATGTAATTATTGAATATAATTTATGATAATAATAATTATTGTGATGAATTCACACAAATATATACACAATAAGACCATCAGTAGGCCTCCGTATTGTTAGGTACTTAAACGTTGTTTGTTGTCGATTCGGTGGCTTAGTTTTTATTGTGTTTATCATAAACTTAAAACACTCAACATTCAACAAGTTCTAACCAATGAATATTCATAAATACCTACGTTATACTGTTGAAAATAAACGTGATATATAAATGCACCAACTCATATTTTATACATACGAGTATGTATTTATATATTTGTAATAGGTAGGTACAAAATTCTATTAACCACATCCCATATACAACATATTTAACGATAATTTTTTTTACTCTGTGAATATTTCATTGGCGTCATTTTATTTTAAAAATTTATAGTTGGACTCGCTTTGCAAATACATATATATTTTCTCAGTCGTACACAGAATTGTGCGTTCATGCATAATTATGTATGTTAAATTTTGAAGAATTTATTTCTTCTTTATTTAAATGTTTGGTACGACCACATACGGAACATCAGAGTTCACATATTTTATTTTTTAATTTGTATACACTTTGAGTAATTTTAATAGACCAATGGTCGTTCAATGGTTAAAATTCGACCGTAATTCATTTAAGTTTGAATGTTATTAAGCTTCTTTTGTCGAGGATTCAATTTTTAAAATCATTAAAAATGTTCTTAAATTTTGCTTTACTATGCCAGTTATTAAAGTATAAAATTCGTCTCTATGTTTTGATTTTCGAATTATTTGAAATATGCGAACAAAAGTTATTGTTTGGATAGATATCTTACTTAAAAAGCAACGTTTTTTCCTTGGGATTTTTTATTGCTTTGCGGATCAAATATCGTCAAAAATGCGCATTTATCTTTTGCAAATTAAATAAAATTTAAATAAGAATGTCACCGTAGTGCAATTAGTTTTTATTAGTACAGTGGTACCTTGCTATACGTTCTTAATCTGTTCCAGATTCTTGGACTTATACCAAAGAAGACGTATATATAAAATGCATTTTACCCATAAGAAATAAAAAAAAAATGATTACCTAATTCCTTTCCAAGAAAAAAATCATATTAAGTATTAGCAAAATATTATGCATTGAAGGGTGTTTAATAAAATAATTTAAATTCTGCTTCTTAATAATAAAATAGAACTTATGTTAAATAAATAAAAATTAGACCCCACTTTACCTTGGTGAGAAGCGTCAATGCTAACTAAAATAGTGCTAAGAAAGAGAAGAAAGAAGAAAGAGATTTTATAGTTTGGAAGGATTCCGCTTTTTATAAAATTTCAGGAATACAACATTGGATTGATTTTTAATATTTTTCTTAGTTTATTCTGGTTGAGGCTCACTAGCTTTGACTTTTACTAAAAATCTGTCTAAAGACTTATCTAAGAGGGTCGTATTCCAAATGAAAGTCTTATACCAAACAAAATGTTTCGCGTTCAAAGAGGACTTACACTAAGTTGGTCTTATTACAAAGCGAACCGAGGTAGGTACTGTACAACCAAAATGTCAAATATCCCGTCAATACTAACTGTCCTGTATTTCAATCTTTATTCGATTTATTATTGCGAAATCGTTTATTTTAACAATGTTTGTAGTGGCACTTATTTTTTGAAATATATTATATCGAACAAGAAATGTCGAAACTTACACATTTTTCATAAAAACGTGCAAAAAAGAAATCGCAAAAACATTTTTTTTTTATTTCTCATTTGCTTCTAGTACTAAATAGCTGACACTTTTTGTCCATTTGAACATTTGTCGTTGACAGGGTAAAAAAATTCTGACAACCCAAGTTTTGAATATATTAAGCACTTTTAATTACCGCGTCTGTAACAAATACAGGAACAGCGCTAACTTATGACTTACCTGATACATTTTATCTTTTTTCGCTTGCCCCCCTTGTATCTTCAACTATGCCAAATTTCATATTTTTTCGAACTTTCAATTTATCTAAAAATAAGTACGAAGGTTTTTTTTACCTTTTATTATATGTATAGTTATTAAGAGCTAATTTTTCTTAAATTATTAATTTTTTTAAGATCGAAAAAATTTTATTTTTTTTTAGTGTGGTCGATAATAAATTTAAAACGAAACGACAATAAGAATGACTTTCAATGGCTATATAGTAATTATTTTCAACCATACAAGAGATAATATGACGCGATATAGTTGGTATGATTTGCATAAAATTTCATTGTGTCCATCCAAGTGTTGTACGAACTAGTAATGAGTATTTTGGTAAGTATTGTTGTCATTGTTTACTTAATGGCTTCGTAACGAGCTTGCACTCATCAACGAAATGCTACACATACAAAATTTTGATGTCGCTTATTTAATTTCTTTCGTTACATATGTATGTGTAGTGTAAGACAAAGATAATATGATTAGTGCTCGTTGATCGCTGGAGTTCTGACAATGATGATGATGGTTGTTAGTTGTGACATGGACACAGACCGGAAATACGGTCCAGTGCTTGTGGACGGGGCGCACCTAACAACAATAAAATAATAGTCTCTATAACCCATTCGATGGCCGCTAAATCGCACTCCTAACATAATATACGAACAAAACCTACCAAAATATACCTCTATATATAAGGTATGATAAAACCATTTGGGTCCAAATATTTTAAAAAGCAACTTGCTATACATATTCGACAAATTTTTCCCTAACGGAAAATAACTAAGCAAACATTATATGAGTCACTATTTCAATTGTAATAAAAACAACAAAAAAAAAAATGTTTAAAATTCTTATCTAAATATGCTAATTTTTCTCTATTATTTTATGCTCACATGTTAATTATTACAGAGAAACAATTATTTTATGAGGTGTTTAATTTAAAACAATGGCATGTTGTGGATATTTTAAATATCGCATTGAACCCTTAACAATAACAAGATGATGCATTTCAATATAAACATCGTCGCGGTTACAACACGTTAGACCTAATTAAATACAAACTTTAATTATATTACATTAATCATGGAATTGTTGTGTTTATTAAAATTAAGAGTGGACCGAATAAAATTTCCTTCCAAATCGATTTATACTCCTGATATGTGAGTTGTTATTTTTGAAAGTGGTATAAGCCCACTCTTAATAACATATTAGTTAATGATAAGAATGAATGCAATTTTCGTCTTTTGATATTTTTATGTTGTGTGCTTATATTATATACAGTAAATATATTCGAGGCTATAATCTACGAAACGACTCAACCGATTTCAAAAATTCTTTGATTATTTGAAAAGTGCATTATTCCACTTATTGTCCCACACTTAGGGCGGTATTCATAGTTGTCGCTCAAATTTGAGGAAACACTCAAGTGTGATGATCATGCCCCATTTAAATTTTTATTTCATTGAAATTTTCCGTTAAAAAATTAAGGGTTAACATTTATTTCATGTAAACGCTTATCTCAAATGTTTTGACAGTTTGCATCTAGGCCAAAGTAAATTCAACATGGATTGTATTTATGCTCAACTTGCATACTTGTAATAATAAAAACTTAAGTTAAGGTTGGAGCTCCTTTAAGTAAAACTTATTGGATATTATATACTGCAATTATAAATGTGCTGTTTCATGGTTACAAGTTGCGGATATACTCAAATCATAATATAAATTTGGTCTTTGAAAAATGTCAAAGCATTTGAGGTAAGCGTTAACTTGAGTTACTGTTATGTTAAAGTGTTTACTTTGTAATAAAAAAGTTCCAAAAATTCAAATTTAAATAGCCGATACTATCATTTCAGTTGAATGTTCCCTAAAATTTGAGTGACAACTATGAATACTGCCTTTAGTAGCTATTCTCAAATTAAGTGCTGCCCCCACGATAATTATATAAATACATTATTGTGCTACACGCTGGCTAGCAGTATCACAATACTTATATATAACCCCATGAAGAATAGTTTTCAAATGATAACTAATAAGGAAATAGTTCAATAGTTAGTCTACATACATTTATCAACTACTACAGTATGGAATCAATAAAGGATTTACCAGCAGGTTGAGTAGACTAGAACCTAGGGCGGTAAAAAGACCAACATTTCAAATACAAATCATAAAAATATAATTTCATTGATGAAAAAATCATAATTAATATTACTGTGAATTAGCGTATTGAATTATAACGGTCCATAGGGACGGAAAAATTTGAATAGAACTTAAATTTTTTCATCCATAGAAACGAAATAATTTTTAATTTTTGTGTCATGATTTCAATTTAACAATAAAATCTTGAAAAAAAAAACCTCAAAATTTTTCGTTATTAAAATTCAAGTCTAATGTTTTCGGCCGAATGGGTTGAACAATTTACCGCTTATGCTAAATTGGGCCACTCAAAATTGGATGGCAAAAAAATCACTTTAACAAATACAGATAAATGGCTGAAACGCGCTAAGCTGTTGGCCCGTGACAAAATCACAAACACGGACACCGGAGTTGTTTTCATGAGATTCAAAGCGCATTCGATTGATATCAAACAGTTCGATGAATTCATTGAGCTTTTGGCCAACTATAAGAATATGAACGCTGACGACTTACGCCTAACACTGCTTGATTGCGGACTGCCAGAACAAAAGGATAAATGATATAGCAATGTAATAATTATTGTTACTAGACCAAATAAAATTGTAAAAAAATATGTAAACAATTTCTGTGTTTAAATCAAATAAATTTGTTTGAATCGCACAAGTAAAGGAAGTAATAATTAAATGCTCGAACAAAGAAAAACATTAAGGAAATAAAACTTTATAAAGCTGTTAAACATCTAATCGTACTACTTTAAAAAAAGAAATATGAGGAACGATTTTTTATCCATAAATAGTTTCATTAATATAATTAAATGGTCAACGAACAATAATAGTCGTATTTCTAACAAGTAGATATAATTATGAAAGCATTAACAATCAGAGCGGATACAGGACATATCAAACCTTTTTTCATACATTTTTTTCAGATATTTAATAAATTCCAGTGATCCCACATAACATAATAGTAAATCATTGATTTTATAACTGTTAAATTATTGTTCCACTAAATATAAGTTTCCGTGAATGTGACGAATTTTTTTAATGTAAGTAGGGGGTAGCACGTATTCTCGTGTAAATCTATATTCTCATGATACATTGGAAATATTTCAATTATTTAATTAAATTTTACCTTATTAAATGCAACCGATGACAATATATTAGCGGAAATGGAAGTAATTGATTTTATGACTGACTTTCTATTGATCATTTCTTGTATTTTGGTCTAATTATTTCTCAGCCAAAAAATTATAATTTAAAGTTTTTTTATGAACTATTAAAATTGAAAAACATATTAGAATGAAAACCATAAGAACTGAACCATAAGAACTCGATGGTTAAAGTTTTCTGGATTTCTCCTTTTTATTCTGGGTTGCTTTATCAAATTGAAAATCCAATGTAACTCGATGTAAGTCGATGTAAATTCTGGGCTTATACCTTGATTGGAACCTAGGACCACTGATGTATTGAGCGGTAATTTAATCAGCATGTCATAATTAAGTATTTTTTATAGTTTTATAATAACAATGATGGTAAAAAAGTTAAAATGTTATTAATGATTGCAATTTCGTATATTTTAATGTGAAATAAATTATCGACAACAAATTGTACTTTGAATTCGCACAATAAAATCTCAGCTTCTTTGTTCTACGAGAAATGCGTTCCCGAATTTATTATTTTTATTATCTAATTCAATCAGGTTGCAGAGATTTTGTTGATGGAAGTTTTAACGTAGATTTGCTCGGAAAAGCGCATTTCAATTGTTAATATTTCTCTCTTCGAATTTCTAGCGATCGAAAATTGTATTTTTTTTAGTTCTGTGACACAGAATATGTTTCCAAAATGCAAAATGGAAAATTTTCCATACGATAAATTTTTTTAACATTTATTTTTTAACATTAAATAATTACTTAATGATAAAATATTTTTATTCCGTTAGTATTACAACATCTACATGTTTTACACTTCAAACTGGACATTTTAAAAACCAAATTGGACACTTTTCAAATCAATTTGGACATTTTAGAAATCTGATTGGTCACTTTACTCATTGGGATTTATTGTAGGTACATAGTAAGGAAAGATAATTGATGAAAGTCATAGTAGACCAAAAATATTTTATATTCCTACATGTAAATTTAATTTATAAATATTTTTTCGACACTTGCTGATATCTCATGTATCATGTATTCATAAAACAATTAATAGAAGTGACAAAATTAAAAAGTTTCTTGAATCTGACAACAAATTCCTAGTAGAAAATTTAATGTTTGAAAATACTTTTTTAATAAAATTCGTCACAATTCGTCATTGGTAAATATAGGGTTAAAAATTAGTGCTTGTTCAACAAGCTCACAGACTTCTTGAGTATAATGAACGATTGCGTTTTTTAAAAATATAATTACGTGTCGAATTTGATTCGAAAAGCTTTTAATTTGACTTGTAAAATGTTTAATTTGGAGTATAACACATTAATAGGGATCTGTGAAGTAGACTTAGTATAGAATTATTCATTATATTTTGAAATTAAAAAAATAAATTTTTGAGTGCTATAAAATCAAACAAAAGAACTTTTCTTGATTATTGCATTTAAAAAAATCCTAAGTAAGAATATTTCTGAAGCTCAATATTTTGTGGCTAAAAAGAAGATTGAAAATTTTCCATTTTTTGTGTCTTACTCTTACATTATCAACTTTCTTAAAACCTAGTTTCGCAATTATGGTACCTCTGCTTTTGAAGTTTTTAAATCGTTCATTTCAAGATTAAAAAAATTATTATTAGACCAATATGTTTAATTGATTTATTGTTTATACTTTATACCCAACGTATTTTATATGTGTACCTACTCGTAATTATCATAATGAAATTCTCGAAAGCTTTCTTGCTGTATGGTAGTTTTAAAATTTCTCTAATCAAGTTCTTAAACAAACTATTTTTAACAATTTTATTTTTGTTAAATTTTGAACACATAGATATTGAATACCTATACTATTATACTGAATAAATTTCTTTCCACATAAAGTCGGATATATCAAATAGTAAACATTTTTTTTATTATCTATTTGTTTTGAGAAGCAATATTGGTAAAAGTTACGATGATTACCAACTATCTCCAAGTTAACGGATAATTCAATTATAACAAAGTTATTTTATAAATTTATTATAAAAAAATCAATAAGAAATAATTTATAATTAATAACTGTATAGAAATCTAATCAAAGACTAAACGTTATACGAAAGCACTAGTGCACGCTTCCTTTTCAGTGCAGATTTCCGTCCGGCCTTTCTTAAAAGAACATTTTCTCAATTAAAGTTGCAAGTCATATTTTGATGTAAGAACCTATGTTTTGTCATTGATTAGAACCGAGTTTTCAGATAAATATACAAGCCGATTTATTCAGTTTTTTATTGGTTTATTTTAAAATGTGATTTAATGTGTTTTGTCGTAAGTGTCTTTATTTTTGTATCCTTGAACGTAGCCGTCGTTTGCTGCAATATCTTCACGTCCTGCCAAACCTTTTCCTTTTCCCTGTTCGTCGAAACGTTCCTTGTGGGACCCGGTATATTTTGAAGTGTCAGTCAAACGATCCACAGCTCCCACATGTACAGCTTGCGTCGTATGGGTGGTTCCCGGAGCACCACATTGCATCAGTTTTTCCTTCAACGTGTCTGGATTGACGCCCTTTTGAGTAGCCAAATCTTCGATAAATTTCTCAAACTGTTCATATGTAATTGTTTTTGATTTCATTTTATTAAAGGTAATTCCCGTGTCAGTCGTCGTGATTTTTTTATCAATAACGCCCGCTTGTTTCATCCATTTGTCGCTTTGGGTTAATGTGATTGACTTTCCGTCAGCATGAGATTCACCAAATTTTGCAAACAACATAAATTGATCTTTCAACGACATGCTTTCTTTTGCCGTACCACTGGCTTCGACTGTAGACATTTATTAATTGAAAAAAGTATTGAAATACGAAATAATTTTTTACAACTTTTATAAAATTTTGATGATGTCCTTTCGATCTGATTGAAAAAAATGATATGAAAATTAAACAATTTGAAACCCACGACAACCAAACAACAAAGAAAATTCAGCTTTCTTTGATTGCAATTTTTTTTCGAAATTTATTTCACCGGATTAGCGACGCATTTCCGCAGTAATTAAATCGAATCCGCGACGGATAAGCTAATAATTAGAAATGATCAAACGGTTTTTGTCTCTTCCATTTAATATATATTATATTATAATATCCGTTCAACTATAAAAATTTTTATTAACCTTAGAACGTAAGATAGATAACGTCCGTTTAACTAGTTTAAATGAAATCAATGAAGAGCTAAAGACGGGCCCCAATTAATTTAGATTTAATGCAAATCTTCACAATGGCAAACCACACGGTGGTAAACATTTAAAACGGAAAGTCAATAGGAAGTTGAGTCCATCAGTATTTTATTGGAAACCACAGAATTGACGAGCAAATCTAAGTGTCATGCTTAAGTATTCTGAACGATTTTGGGATTTAAGAGGTTCATTAGTATCAAACAGGTTTATTTGTGTGTGATCTGCCGCTTTTCTAAATTTAATTTACCATATTATGTGTTCTAGTTTTTTTTTTCAAAAGACTTTGATCTTATCAATAAAATAAAAACATCTCAAATTTAAAATGAAATCATCATCAATATTTTTATTTCATATCAACGGTTAAAGAATTGACAGATTCTATTTGCCATGTTTAATGTTATCCTTTACTTAACATTTTTAAGTAGCTCACTTTATTTTTACTGTATTTTCATCTTGATCAATTATTAAATATATATTTTTTAATTTTTCTCTTTTTTTATTGTTCACGTCCACTATTTTGTAAATCTAAAAGACTGTAATTGGGAATATGCTATTAGATAGATACCTACGAATATTTGGATCTTTATTATTACTATTTTATTATCTTTTTCACTGTGCATAAAATTGTTTGTATATTTGATGAAACCTATCTTAAAATTTTCAAAAGTTTTTGATGGCTATAAATGATCGATTAAAAAAAACAAAAAAAAAACTAAAAATATATTAGGCATATTTGAATTATCGAAAATATTATTTGCGTTATGGCAATACATCTTGATTCCCTCAAAAATTTCTGACATATCGCGCGAATATCAAATTGATAAAACTACGACAAGCGTATGTATGGAATATTGTAATGAAACACAAACAGATTTTAGACTCTCCCCATACTCTTATTTGTCATGAGGATTTTTAAGTGGTGCCAACCTAAAGAAACTAAAATAGGCATAATTTATTCCTCTATTCTCTCGTCTCAAATAAGGACCAATCATCATTTAAATTATGTTGGTGCTAGTTGTAATTATAGTATAACATTGTGTAATGTTGATAGTTTGATTTTCTCATCAAAAAAAGAAAGTGGATATGGTGAGTGGTAGACCCTAATACTGGAATCTACCGCGAACTCCTGATGATAGTTTTGTGGATTCCCGGGGGTCCATGGACCATAAATTGGAAATCACTGTGTTAGATTCGTAGAGGGTCTAGAGTGTAGACTAAAGGATAAGTGAGGATAAGTTTAAGGATATTTTTCATTATTACCGATTATAATAGCATCAGTATCAATAGTAGCGGTGATCAACAATGGTTAAATGTAAATAAACATTCGTATATTAACTTTAAAAAAATAAGTATAGAATAAACAGAATCATTTTTGATATAAGGCTATAAGTAATAAAAAAAATAACAATGCATTTTAACATAGTAAAATGATATTGTGTGATGCGGTATTTATGAATTATTAAATTTATATCCAATATTTTGAATTGATAAAAATGGTCCATTACAACACTGAACTTTAACGATTAAAAGAGTAAAAACAGCACTAGTTAAATAGTAGAGAAAATAGCATTAATTTAAGAAGATTAATTCTAGTCAGGTTGATTCTAATTTTGCAGGTAAATTTTTCTTAATTTTATAGGTATTTAAGGAGAGCTAGTGACAAGTTTTGGTTCTGGTTTAAAAAAAAACCGTAAATCTGATTTTGATAATAAATATGTTACAATTTAGATTCAATAAACTTCAACCCGAGCAACGCCTATTATTTCAGCTAGTTTCTATTAACCCTGATCAGGTTTTCAACAATTTTCTTCTTAGTTTTCGATAAAAAATTCCTACATTTTTATTTGAACAATTCTTAAATTTGCTCGTTCATTTGTGGCTCAAAAGTTTGCCAACACAATCACATAAAATTGGAAGATCTACTTTGAACGCGCTAATCTTAAATACTAAAACGTATTTGTGGTAACCACAAAAGAGTTGTATAATATAATCGTGAATATGCTTTAGGCTGTAAAGAACTATTTTTTTCTACATTGGGATTTTTTTTTATAAATTTGGGAAAAAATATCCTTTTTTAACTATTTATCTCATTACCAACCAAGCAATTATACTCAACATTAATATTGGAAGAATTCATAGTGCATAACTAGTAGTATATAATTTTTATCAGATTTTTCCGTTTTCAAATAGATAATGGCTTGTTAGGGAAACCAAGTAAAATGTTAATATACGTCGTTTATTGTGAGTTGGAAACGTAGAAAAAAAAAACCTTTAGACGAATGTAGGCGACGAAGCAACGAGATGACCTAAAGGGCGTAATTAACTCTCAACATCCTTTGTTGGAAATCGCTTCTGTTGTCTATTTAATAAGATGACAATGTCTTGTTCCATCTTGTTAATGGAATGAGGGTGGCGTTCATCTCAGTTGAGATTTTGAAGTTCTCGTTACGTTCAAGTTTACAATCAGATAAATGAACAGAACGATGACGAACAAGCAAGTAATTGTCAACGTTTTGTATTTAACTGTTCATTCAATCATTCGCCAAACAATAACCAACAAACTCAATAATTGGAAATGAAGCAATCATATAGAATTGTACGACTGTTTTCTTTAAAGGAAAGCTCAGATATAAATTTAACATGTAGGTGAGTAAAAATGAAATTAGTATATATGCAGAGAAAGGAAGATGAAGAAACTATAAAGGCACTTTTTGGTTGAACTGATTTATCTTATACCTACTTCAAACAAATATATTTATTAAACTGGTCGGAATGTCGCATATAAAAAGACGAGGGTGAACTTGTAGCTTTCAGCGTTAAATGCTCGGTAAGATTAATTAGAATCGCCGCCAGAAGATTCAATTCCCGTCAAAGATTGTAAACATGAAAATTCCCTTATTACATTCAACGGTGTGTATACCTTCAAAACAATAGCGAAAAACTCGAGACATTTATTTTGCATTGTACAGTAGAAATGAATTATAATTAGAAAATGTATCACTGCGAAATACGGTAAATTTATATTTTTGACAAGATTGGAAAAGAAAAAAAATAAGAGAAAAAAACCATAAAGTGCCTTTTAATAATGGGCACGAGTATATGAATAATACGTAATAATATTGAGAGACAAAGGGAATTAACTTGAGGTATCGAAGCGTAAGTTAATTGTCGTTAAGCATCGCCCCGAGACACCGCACCCTTAAATATAATTTGAAACGACCAATATCCGGTTAGAGAAAATATATTTTGATACAAACATTAAATACTTTTTCCATCTTTCTTCCACACGTCTCGATCCTTTTCTTACATAAAATTTGAAAAGTTTATTCAGTATATTAGATGTACACCCAATTGTTTTTTGAAATTGATTTTACAGTTATTCATTTACGATTTGTACGGTAGGTATAATTACTTTTCAATTACCTACATCAAATAATTGAAATATTAATTTCAATCAATCGACATTATGAGTTGAATTTATTTTCCAATTATTTTAAATAAATCTTTTTAAGTAACAAAAAAAATAAACATTTTGTTTTAAAAAAAAGCATTTCCTTTCTGTGAATTTTCTCTAAATGAAAGCCAAATAAATATGTAGTTATGATAAGCTTTTAAATTTTTAAAAAACGAGCTTTAATCCGATTAGTATATCTATAAGGATTGCATATTGAAATACAGATACCAATTTACCAATTAATACAGTATTAAAACGATTTAAAACACGAACCAAAAACGATGATACCAATCAGTCTCTCAATTTTCTGATTGAGATTCTGATTATATTGATATAAATTAACTATTTCTATAGCGATACGAAATTCCAATGCTAGCAATATTACCTACCTATGCTCTACAGGTCAAAACGTGAAATTTCACAGTGTTAAAAGTTTGCAAAATTCTAAGGTAGTGGAATAAAAACAATATTGACATGTAATGAATTCATTGCTTTTAATTTCAACGCTTAACTCTTGAAAATGATGTAATTACAACATAAAAATTTACTTTACATAGAACTCAAAGATGATAAAGCTGATCAAAAATGATGATAACTTATTGCATATGCCTTATGCTGTTCCTAACATATTTTTGTAATATTCAAACGTATAGTTAAATATTTAATAAATTTGATGTATGAGTTTTTTTTTCTATGATTTATACGCTTTAATAATATTTAAGTAGCTGTTTTCTATTGATAGATATAGTTAGAGAGGCAATGGATCGGGATTTACAATGAATGCAACAAGAGTATCAGGTCGCGACGTTTCGCCATATAATATAGCTTCATCAGGCTCTCTGATGTACGCTCAGCATTCGTGTCTTTCCGTAACCTTGCATATACCTTTACACCTACCATTTTTTCTATTTTAAAACGAGTTTGGCACTCATAATTGACACCTGTGAAAATTGTTGTCACCATACATAAATAAAAAATATATTAAAAAATTATATATAATTGGTATATGCAAGGCTACAGAAAGACACGAATGCTGAGCGTACATCAAAGAGTCTGATGAAGCTATATTATATGGCGAAACGTCGCGACCTGATACTCTTGTTGCATTCATTGTAAATCCCGATCTATTGCCCCTCTAACTATATCTATCAATACAAAATAACAAAGATCTGAAGAAATATTAAGTACCTAGTTTATTAACGCAAAAATAACAATTGTATTATACTAAAATTTCTACTACAAAATATTGTAGACGAAGACATAAGCTTGAGCATTAGATGCTTTTCATTATAAAACTAGTTGCTTATTTAGTGTTAGATATTAGATAAAGCTATTGGGGAAGAAAAAAATGACCCCCATCTTTTTGGTAAACAAATAATTGTTTATTCAACTAATTTTATGATTTTTCGAGGTAGGTAATTATAGTGTGAAATCACTATAAAATCATTTTACATATGCGAGCGGTTTTTAAGCATAATTTCAAAATTTTACACTTTTTGACTGATAAGACAAATATAAAGTAAAATAACACTAATTATAAAGTACTCAATTTTCATAAAAATAATGTTATTACCTAATACCCGATACACAATTAATGTTCGATCAGTTATTTCATTTTTGTTTAAAACGGTACAACGACTACAAATATGCTATGACTTTCAAAAAAAAAAGTTCTAATAGAGTTTTCTCTAATAAATTTCATTCTGAAAGACTGTTAATTCATAATTCGACCTTAAACAATCCGCATTTATACACATGCACATTTACTTACTGGTTCGTTAACTGAAATGACCTATCTATAAATTTCAATGGAAAGATTCTTTTAAAAAATTGTTGATGCAAATTATTCATCCGTTTTTGACTGAAAAAATCACTGATTTCAAAACTCTTGTAAATTCTTATGTGCTTATTTTAACTACATTTTAACAATAATTTATTGTGTAAATTTGCAAATTAAATTTTCCAAACAATGACGTCAATAAAAATATACAGTGCTTTAGCTTTTTAAAGAAAATATTATAATTTTAACGAACTATACAATGCATTAGCATCCTTGGCTTTATTAGAAAATCGATGAAACTTAAAATTTCGAATTGGGTTGAAATCTATTTTTTTGGAAATACTTATTACTGCATTATTTGCAGAAATTTAAACTTGGTTCGACTTGAAAGAATCAAAGGATCTCAAATGGTCTTTTTATTAGTTACTAAAGATTTTTAGTGTAATAGAAAGTTGATAACAATTAACTTTATGTAAGGATTCATCAAATCAAACAGTTGGACATTTTACTTGACATTTTGGCTAGTAATTGAAAAACTTCTAAGATCAATGCTTAATTTGATTTAAAATATAAATATTGATATTTGACGCGAGCTTGAGTTTATTTTAAGTCAAATTTAGGACATGTGGCTTTAAAATTGAGTTAAATAGCGAATCTCTAATTGCATAATTCTAAATCATATTGTTGAAGTCAAAATAAAACATTCTTGCAATAATTGTACGATATCTTACAGATATGTTAATAGGCAAATTTGATAATGCATTTTGTACGAATTATGAACTATTGTTGAAGTATTATAGGAATTTTTTTTTTAAAATTAAGCCACTAGAAAAACTTTCTGTATTTATTTTGTATCAGTATATTTTCGTATTGCCTTTTTACGATAGAACCATTATCTTTGACCAATATATTTGTGAGTCTTTTCCAAGTTTTTCATTTTCAAGTTTTTCTAGATATTCAATAAAGGCATTTTAATACTAATTTTTAACTTAAGTTTGACTTGGCTCCCATTGGCTTGAGTTTTTATTTTTTTAAAAGAAAATATATGTAAGTGTAAAATGTTGTGCACTTTTCTGCATGTACAAATTACCTTTTACAAGTTCATTTGAATATAATTATAGCAATTGAAGTATTTTTCATTCCTTTAACAAGTTGATGTTTTCAAATGTGAAAACATTTTATCTAAATTTGTTAATCTATATGTTTGACCGCAAATGTAAATCACATACATTTTTTTTCCACTTGTGAATACTTGTATTATATGTTATATAGTAATATTGTAGTTAATTTTATTGTTATTATCAAAGCGTTACAGGTGGATCAAACCAAACAAAGAAGTGACATTACAATGTCATTGGCCTTTCAATTAATTTTGATTTTTTTCACCAAATATTCGTAACATTACACATTAATATATTCACATTTCACATATATGAAAGGAAAAAAAATATTTTAAAAAACCGCAAAGAGGGTAAATTTTTAATTTGAATAATAGAACGATAAATTTTCAAATCACCTATGGTTTTAACTTAAAATGTTATAACGTTTCCCACGCATATATTATATAGATTATTATCGAAAATGTGAAATATAGATATGGGTTATAAAACAATAAGTTTACACTGTCCGAAATAATTAATTTAAAGAAAAAAAATTTTAGCACGCATTATGCGTGAGATAATTAAAAATAAGACTACGAATTTGTAACAAATTTTAATGATAAACCAGATAATATGTTATCTTAATTTATGCTTACAAAAAGTTTGAAATACAGTTATTATAATTGTACGGTTTAAAGTGGGATAAAAATTTAATCTTAAGAAAAATGGTTGGAGTAATATTAAATCAACAAAAGGATTTAAATAAAATAATGACAACAAAGTTTCAGTATGTGGATGGTGGCTTTTTAAAGAGGTCGTCGATTTGAGTTTCCCTTTGCACTACGCTTCAGTAATTGTAATTTCAATAACAATAAAGTAACAATAACGCCTGAGTGCAGACTGACCGTGAGGGAGGCAAATATGCATATTTAAATCACACAGACAGATTTTGAATTTTTCCAACTTATATTTTTATTTTTAACGTCAAACCATCGTCGCATAACATGGTTACTACAGAAAAATTGTTTTTAACTCCGATAATTTCAAATTTTCCACAAAATTTCTCTTAATTTTTCCTTATTTGTAAATTTATATTACAATAAATAAATTTAAAGTTTTGATTTGATATTTTTTAAACACTAAATTGAAGTTCGAAAATCTCAAAGTTTGGAATGTCTAAATGAATTTTACGATTAAATTTCTCGAACTTTTGAAAATTCCCTAATATTTTAGTTGTATTAAACTCTCTGCTAATTCCAGGTATTCCAAATATTATATGTATGTTTAAGTATAGTAATATACAAATTAGAATATATAACCATAACTTTGTATTTAAAAATATTTCTAGTCGTTTTTAATTACAAACTTAATCATATAGTACTCTGAATTTCCCACCTTTTCATTATACTTAAACACACCTGTTCCAAATCCGACCAAAAATTTAATAAACCTAAATATAGGTGGGTGAAAAATGTATTGTATTTGAAGATCAAATTAAGATTTTATCATCAACTTTTAATTATTACTGATTGGTAGATGAAAGAGGAGATGTAAAATCATTTTGATGCTCTAATTTATTTAATTAGAAAATGATTGGTGTTGCAATGGGCGTTAGGTAGATATTAAAAAAAATAAATAAGATGTTACACACATTGTTTCGCATTAAATTTGGGAAAATTTGTTTAAAAAAATTAAAATATCTATTCACTTACTTTATCATTGTATTGAACGAACAAAAAATTTCTGACTTACCTAAAACAAAAAAAAAAAAAATTGTTAATTTATTATAATTTTATCATTTGTAATTTATCAATCAATCATAATATTCATCTATTTAAATAGAAATTGAAAAAATACCCTTATTCAACATTTTGACCCTTACATGTGTATAAGCGTAAAATAAAATTATTTCTCACAATTTTGTCCTTTCTATAAAATAGGGCTTATCGAATCATTATTTTCGTAATTTAGTTTGATCGGTTGTAAACATAATTATTTTACCTTAAACGTGAACGTTTGGCCAATGAAGGGTGAAATGCCCATTTAAATTCATGATATTATACAAAAAAAAAATATGTTAGGGTTGCGACTGAATTTTTTTTAAAAATTAAACAAAATGCAATAAAAAAACATCAACCAGTATAATTTTTGAGACTATGATAATATAATGAACGAAAGAATTTTTATTCGAGATCGACCTTCCATGCTTTCGACTTACATATTGTTTAAGTTCGTATCATAAACAATTGTATACAATACTGGGAATGATTGAATTATTTTTCCCACGAATTAATTTTATATAAATTCAAGGTAACAGTCAGTTCATATTGAAAAAAAAACAGCGACCAGGGATTCCAAATTTTTTTCATTTCAAACTTGTTTTGTCGTTATTTACACGATTTTAGATTAAGTAAAATGTTTTAATCTTATTGAACTTTTTTACGCTAACGTTTGAAATAACACATACCTAAAAAGCCTAGACTTTAAATTTCAATTTTCTATTTTTTGAACAGTCTTATTAAAGTCTTTGGAATGAGCTTTTGAAAAATCGTTATTTTCCTTAATAAATTAACACAACTATCACTCTGTGAACCTCATAACATTTCTTTTTGATGTTTTTCATTTCTAAGATTGAAGATAAAATCTTTCTTAAAAATGCAGTTTCTAATAAGTAACTGTTGTTGGAACTAGATAATGAGATATTGAGATAATTCAATGCTATTTTCATAAGGCATTTTCTGCTATCTTTATATAAAGATAAAAAATTATTAAAAAGTTTTGAAGTCAAAGATACATTAAATAATTTTTATTAGTAAACGACTAGTTTACAAACAACTTTTAAGCAAGCTTTCAGTTTTCGTTAAATCAAAAATGTTTAATTAAGTTCCATCATTATTATAAATTTCTTTTAAAGAACTATAGGAAAAGGTGTATAAATCAGGTAGGTATATCAGTATGTTAAAAAAATAAGTCGAATATTAATGGAAATTGACCTAGCGCTACTTAACACACTGATAAAGGTACCTTTGGTAGAGCAATAATCTTTAACTTTGTATATTTCCCGAAACTCTTCGAACTCACTGTCTTTTTATACGAAATTCATATTGATGTAGTAGATAAATCGATCTAATAGCAAATCGAATAATAATCATTTACGGTACTCCTGTCAATATTCCAGAGAAACCAACAGAGAACTCCGTGGTGGCTAGGTTAAAGATATCTATGTTTAAGAGTAAGAAGCGTAGAAATTGAAAGTATTTAGTACATTCAAGATCAACAGTGCCACTATTCTAAAACTGTTTAATAATTATCTTTATTTGATAGATTGTGAGTTGTTCTTCCATAAGAGAGATCCTTATATTCCTTATATCCTTATATAAGGACGTCCATATATTATACGGTTCATAAGTAGACCTAATCTTAGCACAGTTAAGGTACGGTCAGACCCAGCTACTTTTTTATAGTATGTTTATGACAAATGCAAAAGTTACATACATCAGACCTACAGAGAATAAAGGGGATCAGGTGATTACTAGGTGGGTCCATAGTTTTTAGGAAGATCCGAATTTCGGAAAAAAAAAGTATTTTCCATGGTTCGATATATTCAAAAATTCGTTTGAGGATAAGCAATTATTATCATCCAAAGACCAAGAAAAATCAGAAGAAGAGAAGTGAAATTCAGTAAATTTTTTCCCAGGGCACAGATTTTCTCTACATGACCTTGGTGTTAACATACAGGAAAGTAGCAAGAAATTTTTTGTAATGCAACTGCACAAAAAGTTGCAATAACGTTTACAAGTATTGCACTTTTATAACAGCAATTTTTGCAGCATATAATATATTATATATATTGCCGTTTTTAAAGTGAGGTATAGTACCAAGATCCTAGTAAGTAAATGGTATTTTTTTTGTTTTGTTTGATTTGTGCACTTGTGACTATATATCTATTCAACAATGAGTACACTTACAGATCTAGTAATACAGTATACAGATCTAGTTATATAGTACACATGTAAGCTTTTATAAGAATTGTTTTCCTGTTAAAAACAAAACAAGAAAAACAATCTTCAGATAAAAAAAATAATTTGGACTTGAGGCTGGGTAATAAATCGGACACAATTTGCAGTTGTTAATAGCTTTCTGCTACAGTTACATCTAGGAGATGAAAGACTTTAAAAGATCTGTTTCCGTGTGTTTTTTTAAAAAATATTTTTTGGTCAACAAAATATTTAGAAATTATAGACCTCTCACTTTTCTCCCATTTTGGTCTAAAACTTTAAATGCAAACGTATTAAAAGTTTCACGCAAGTAAATACAGTGGAATACAATTATAACGAAAATACTTACAACGGAATTCAGTTATTTGGAAATATTTCGTTTAGTGCGAAAAAATATTTTGGATTCTTTAATTTCGTTATAACCGCTTTCCCATATTTTTTGCTGTAATGTATTATTAGACTACTTTTTAAAGCTTGTTACTACAAAGCAGTCGCTAATTTACAGTTTACAGTATGATTTACTTGCCGTGCAAAAGTGCAGTGGTTTTTGTGTGGGTATCTTTTCTTTACTTCGCAATTACAACATATCTTTAGGTATACTAATAGATTAATTACAATAAATGAGTGGTTAATGCTTTTTTGTAAGGTAATAAACTGAAGTTCAAATACGCTCTCGACCATATCAAGCATTTGCTTAGAAAGAATATGCAGGTGGATAGATGTCCTTATCTATAAGTTGGAAAAGAGATGTTATAAAACGAGACAGTTAATACACCTGTAAGTCAACCCTAAACTAATGTCAGTTTGATTGCTTGAATTTCAAAAAAAGACAACAACGACAACGCGTCTCTTTCTCTACACAAACCATTAATATTCAAATTCAGGGCTGCACATGTGGATGTAACCAAGGATAAAATAGCATAATTACTATAGTGGAAAAGTCGCGGGAGGATCGTGAGAAACCTACCGCATAACTGCAGTCGAACCACCTTTATGAACACCCTAAGTTTATGTTTGCAGGTGTACAATCTATCGTTTTATATGCATTCTATTTGCATTTACAATTTATTTATTTACTCGCTTTACACTTTTAATTTTACTGCAACGCAATTTAATATATGTACTATGATACGTACAAATGCATATGTATTGTATATATGTGCATTCAGATAAAGCTAATTAGCTGGATTTTTTTCTCTCCAGTCTTCGCATTCCCATCTAGATGTTTTTATAATTTTAAAATTAATTCTTACATATTAGGATGTGTGAAAAAATCTTAAAAAATGATTGACTGTAGAATATAAAACAGAAATATGAAATACGATACAGAAACACGCGGAATTATCCTCGTTTGCATTAATGAACTCGACTTACATATTTTTCTTTTTTATCATCGCTTAGATTTTCATAGTTTTTTTTCTTTAAATAAACAAAATGTTTTATGTTGCCATCTTGTAAAAAATGTTAAATACATTCGAGTTATGTTATCTTAAAATAAAAATTGTAGTTTAGGGCTTCGAAACTTGCTTGTGATTATATATCAATTTGAGTTTTGTATTAAGTACCTATATATATTTCTTTAATTTTGTTTGCAAATGATACCTGTCGTTATTAAAGTAAAGGTATACGTTATACAAATGTTAAAACTATCTGAGAGTTTATCTATATCTTGATCAATTGAACCGAGGGTTAATATTCGCATTAATAGTCTCTTCATTCAATATACAATTGGTAGCCACTTCAATAATGTAAGCAGTATTGTCTTTATTATTTAAGTTTTATTTTTTATTCTATTCCCATTACCATTATTTCCATATATAAATATCTTGTCTGCCGCCAGTTTATACATTGTTTTCAATCTTTGAATCGAGTAAATTTAATTTTCATAGTAAATGATTTCAATGTTCTTGGCCAAATATAAATAGTCAAAATTGACAGGTCTTTTAGAATTTTGTTAATTTGTTTAAACCTTTTTGTAACCTATATCTATTCTAATAATGCATCCTTAACGTGCAATTTTAATTGCATTTATTTGAATGCTTGTGTGAAATTATAATAATTCGAGGTGTTTAAGTTTAAAAGTTGTGAATCGTCACATAGCAGTTACGTAGCGATCCAATACTACTTGATGACCACTGATGAAGATTGCTTGGTAATCGAAATACTTATTTGGGCAATACGTCAATAATACGTTTGACATTTTGTTCAAATTAATGTTTATAGCTGCGGATTGCCACTTTTTTCCCTCTTAGTTTTCTTATTTAATCATCACTTCAGTGCCAATACCACAACAACAACAACAACATTTTAAAGCAAATTGGTTTATTATTAGTTGAATAAGGTTAAATTTAAAATTAAATAGTTTACTTTTCAATAAAGTGCGCTGCATAACAACAAAGTTCCCACAAATGTGGGACAAAACTAAAAATATCACAAGAAATTTGAAGATTTTACGGCTAAAGTGAATGGGGTTGGTATATTGTTTCAGAAGTGATAGGTAAAATAAGCTCCCTATCCTTTAGCGTTGAGTGGCAACCCGCTGGTTTATAGTTTACTATGTAAATTATATTGCATAAATAGGACCACAATATATTTTATATATTGTATAAACAAATTTAATAGAATTTTGTTAAATTGACCTAAACTTTTTCTAACCTACATTTATTCTAATAAAGTATCTTTAACGTACAATTTTAATTGCATTTTTTTGAAAGCTTTATTTGAAGCTTGTAGGAAATTACTCCGAGGTGTTTAAGTCTAAAAGTTGTGAGCTTTAAGCCACTCTTAATAGCTTTAAATAATGAGAGCTAGTTGGGAGTTGCTAGAAATAATATACACATGTAATTAGTAAAAAAAATCACCGATTCCTGTTTAGAGAATACCTACAACTTACTAAGTACATTCTTTATGTGAAGAGCTTTCATGAAATACAAAAGCTAAATAATTATATAATATATTAATGCTTTCTTTTGTAAATTTCAATTTAAACAATTCGATAAAAATAAAATTATCAAAATTAACTGCTGTCATTGCTAAGAACAGATTGTGATGCGACGTAAAATAAACGCACAAAAAAATTAGAATTTCTTAAATTTTCAGGTAGTTTAGATTATATTTGTGATAATATTTCATTTTAATCGTAAATCAATCGTTTCTTCAACAGAATCAAACTTTTTTCTCTAGACTACAAAACATGAATTATAGTAAAGTACAAAATGAAACGTTAATCTAGGTAAAAACTCAAACGTAATAGTTACCATTAGTTTTGATAATTAATTCAAAACGGTTATAATAAAAATGTGGCTGATAGCCTACTTGTAATGTTAATTCATGTAGAAAATGCAACACGATCAGTTCATCGAAAGCTTGCTTTAAGCTTGCATGAAATGTATAATTTTACGAAATTATCTAAGTATGTATTATAACCATTCTTCCAACGATAATTTTGTATACAATCGCTGGGTAATTAAACAACGCCTATAAATCGATGGGGTCAATCAAGTAAGAAAATTATAATCCCAAAGAGGTAAAGAATATCAAAATATCATTTTAAAAAGTGCACTGTCACAATTTTTTTATAAAATTTTCACTCCCATAAATATATGTATATCGAAAAGCTCCGCTTCAACAATTCAAAAGATTATTTATTGCCATCAACAAACTTCGAATTTTATATCACTTTGTTTGACAATTTTCAAAATCAAATTAAATGGATGGTATTGAGGAAAATTATCGGTCATTGTATTTACAGATTTTTATAAAATCATGCCATTATATGAAATGGCCAAAATGAAGAAGCATTTTGTTACATGACAGGACATTTTGTATAATGTCCAGATTTTACAAATTGACCATGATATCACTGATAGTATTGAAAAGAGTCAAATGTTATGATATTATCTATAAATATTTTATAATAAAACCTTCAATACATAGATATTTGTTTTGTTTGGGCACTGGTTTTAAAGTGATTTTATGTGTTTATTTTGTACAAAAATTGTTCTTTTTGTGGAAATGCGTTTGAACTTGAAGAGAATATGATTATTCTATCATTAAATGCTGTAAATAGGTACATAGGTGCAAACGATTCCGAGCGTGGGTTAAAATGAATGTTTAGAGGACGTCGTTTCACTGTGTAACAGGCGGATTCTCTCATAGTGGGACGTAGAGCTCCACCTTCGGGCGGCGGCGTCTCTTTGCGTCGAACTTGACTCGAAAATTTGTCGATATATATTATATTTATAATATAACAAAAAGAATAAAAAATCTTTGTCAGTAACTGTCTCAATTCGAAATCTCTTTGATGAAAGAAAATAAAAATTCTCCATTATCAATAAAATAACCATTTCCTTTTTGTCGTCTCGGTTACATGGAAAATTAAAGCAAATCCAAGAAAAATACAGAATCAATTAAGACTTAATTAAACTTTACAATCGTCTAAAATTTCAGTTCTGTCTCATCTTGAAATATGGTCGAGTCATGGCCGTGTGCTATCATTAGATGAAACAATTTTCCTCTTATGTTTGTGTCTGTCAATCAAAATAATTTCTTACTTCAAAAAAAAATGTTTATAGGTGTAGATATAAAAGATTTCATCGAAGTTTTCATGATCCAGAAATAAGATTTAGGAGACAGGAAATAACTGATTATATGAAAACTAATCTTTTGTTTAAACTTGAGAAGATCTAGAAGTTTTTTAAAATAGTTAATCACCAATTGATTCTTATGTTTTTAAGTTTATATTATCTAATTAGACAAAAAGTTTAAGAGAAATCAGTGCTTGATTGCCGAAAACTAATCTGATTGATTTTTTTTCAATATGACTTCAATATATTATGTACTGTCAACTATGTACTCATATAATATGCACGGAAAAAAATGTGTTGTAGATTTAACAACATTCCTTGTTAATTTTACTACATTAACTAGTATTATATAGGATGACACCACGTGTGGTAACGTTTACCAGTCAAGTTTAATTAAAAAACTGTAGTATTATTTACAACACGAACTAGTAAAAATTTAGTTGAATTTTTGACACTTGCATTTATTTGTCAAAATTATTGGTTATGTTGTACGCGCCGCATGCGCAAACGCCAAAATTTGTTAACTGTACAACACTCAGCAGTTGTAACAGCTACATATATTTTCTACACTATGGTAGTAGAAAATACTATACGTTAGAGCTGAATACAACACAGTGTGTTATCTAATGTTACATTTGTGGTTAAAGTGAACCTAGAGTGCAGTAAAATATTACTAGTTTAGTGTTGTAAATTTTACACCACTATTTTTTCCGTGTGGCATCTTGGTCTGATAATGTGTAAACAATTTTAGAATAATTTTATTTTCAGGCAAAATGCTCATTCTTAAGGACTGTTTTTTGACTATTTATAACGTACATAAATTATTAAACATAATTTCTGACCTTAAACTTTTAAAACTTGAAAAATATTGCACATAGAGAAAAACAGTCAAATGGTAAACTGTAGATAATTTATTGCAACACTATTTGTAACTTCATTTTTTTTCGTAGACTGAACAGTTTAGAAGATATTGTAAAAACAATCAATTACGATGCAGAGAGCTTGTAAAAGCACGTACTACGTAGAAGGCAACCAATAATACTTTAAAACTATAGATAAAGTTGCTTGCGCCACTCATAGGAATGCGTAATGACTTGATAAAGTTAGACATGTATAACAAATTTACGCGCGTAAGGAACAAAGAAGCAGTCTTTAGTAATGAAAATTTTTAATTTATTATTCATAGCGGAGTTTGTTAAATATGTGAGAGTGAATATAACAATTATTTTTGTTAGTATCATGCAATATTTCCATTTTATTGAAAACATTTGGAAAGAAATCCTATCGAAATAGTTTTCGGTAGTCATATGTGCTAATTTTCTCTAGACAAAAATAGTGATAATGCATGATTGTGTGAATTTGTACGAATGCACATTTCGTATGTGTGTATTTAAATAAAATTATTATTATTATAAATTAAGCGAGAAGAGAGAAAATATTTCGTCAAAAGTCTTTGAAAGGAAGCAAAACCGGTTCACTTCCTGCGACAAAGAAGTACAAAAATCTCTTGTTCCATCCGTATATGTGTACGTCTGTCTGTCCGATGTTGATGTCCCTGTACATAGTATATATGTGACATTCGTTTAAATATGTATTAAAGCTTTCGTTTCCAAAGAACACCGACACATTGTGCTAATTATTATCATCGTCGCTCGAGTTCTGATGTTCATTGCTTCTACGTATATAAATATAGATACATAATATATAGACACATAGATATATAAATAGACCACCCTATTTCCTCCCGCTTGACTCTAACGAGCGATGATATCAATAACCATTCATCGTCTGTAGTAAATTCCCAAGACAAACTTATGAATGAAGCCGGATTTACTACTGTCGTTTATTACGAAACAAGTCTAATTATCCTCCAGATCGATGGCGTTACCATCAATAAAACTAGTCAAATCGGAAACCATTAATCTTATTGTTCTGCACAAATCAAACAAAATTTTCCTCGTATATATATGTAATATTTAAACGAATTGATTCGGACAGGAAATCAATTAAGAAACTTCACCACAAAAAATATCAATTAAATTTCTAATTAAAACATAACTTAATTTATTCAATTGAGTAATTATAGATTGATATCAAATAATAATTATTATGATAATACAAATCATTATGATTATAAATAAATATTTGAAGAAATCGTGCCCAAGAAATGGTATAAACAAACTTTTGTTTATCTACTAATTATTGACTAATAAATAATGATATTTAAATCATGTGTTTTTTTTAAAATGGATTTGTAGAAAATTTTGAACATTTGAAGCTTACTATAGAAGACAAATTTCATAAGCTGACCATCAATCAGTTATAAAATAGTTAAAAATAGAGCTACAAGTTTTAGACTCCTACACGGAAAAAAATGTGTTGTAGATATAACAACATTACTTGTTAATTTTACAACATTAACTAGTATTATATAGGATGACACCACGTTTACCAGTTAAGTGTAAGTAAAAAACTGTAGTATTCTTTACAACACGAACTAGTAAAAATGGCTGCATATAATATAGTTGAATTTTTGACACTTGCATTTATCTGTCAAAATTATTGGTTATGTTGTACGCCGCATGCGCACCATTAAAAATCTTAAAAATATAATTATAGAAAAAGGTAAAGATGAATCTGATGTTTTTTTTTCTTAGCCGTTTTGCAGTTGTAACAGCTACATATATTTACTACACTATGGTAGTAAAAAATACTATACGTTAAAGCTGAATACAACACAGTGTGTTACCTGCTGTTACATTTGTGGTTATATATATGCACAAAGTGCAATAAAAATATTACTAGTTTAATGTTGTAAAACTTACACCACTATTTTTTTCCGTGTACTGAACTCAGCGAACCTTTAACGATTATAAAAATTGAAACCTTAATACAGTTGTCAAGTAAAGTTTTGTAATATTATTTTCAATTTTATAGTTCACTATTCAACTTCAAAAGCTATGAGGAAGTAAACGTCAAAAGTTCAAATACAAATAATTTATCAAAGTAAAACTAGTTCGGGGATAAGAAATATATTTTTAACTGTTATACTTGTTAACTTGTTATACTTACATTTAAATACAGTACAAGAAAAGCTCACATTTACCTCCTCCCGTCAATTTAACGAAACTGATATTTCAGTTCGTTATGTTTTTATATAGGTATTAGAATTTTAGGTTGACAACAAACATATATTTGACATCCTTCAAACTATAATTTACCTCAAAGAAATCAATAATTATGTACCTACAATCAAATATAATCCCAAAGTTAGATCAACTATTAGACTGAATAATGACTTTAAATCTTAAACAATGACTAAAATTTAAAAAAAAAAAACTTATTTTATTACTTTTGAATATAGTATTTGCGTTATGGCGTTGAGCCTTGCTACTTCTTTTTCATTAAAACGCACACACCAGAAATATAAGCAGAGAGTAAAGATTAGGGTTAGGGGGTGAATAGAGTTAGTTTAAAGATTAATTTTTGATTGATTTTTTTCGGTAACTTATAGTAACGATAACCAATAACTGTTAGGTACTTATTTCTTAATCGGAAACAAAACAAAAATCTTTCAATCAAAATAGTTTAAAACGAGGAATTTATTCAGAATATAAATTTCTATGCATCAAAAATATCAAAAAAAGTTAGGTTTCAAGTTTTCAGGCTCAACGGAAATCCTGTGATAATACACACTCGAGACAGCCTCCGGCCTTGCTAAACCGTTACTCTTCCATGTATAATTATTGTCTAATAGATATTAAACATTATCTTAATGCCACACACTGGCAATTAACATATTATAAAATAAAGGATATTAAGAAACAATACAAAACGATTACAATGAATTTCTCTACCAGTCATATAAATCAGAAATGGTCAAGATTTTTTTTATATAAATCGATTTAAAAAAATGTTCTTCTTTTCTATTGGGAACATCCGTCCAAAATTAGTTAATTAAAAAGAATAATATCATTTTTAATTTCTATTTACGAGATTGAATAATAAAAATTCGAACTATAAAAGCCAACGAGCAAAGAACCTGTCCTATAAAGATATCGAGTCGAAGATGTGAACGAGCGGTTGAAAATATTTTTTCGAAAAAAAAACGACAATAAAATGCAGTGACAACTTTTTAATTTTATTATATTATTTTAAGCATAAAATTAATTTTAAATTATAATGTTTTAAAGTTTTATTACATAACCAGTGGCTATCAGTGACTTAGTAAAGCTTAACAAAATAAGTAAACATAGTTCAAACTTAAAAACTTACATCATCTTACTACATGCAAAAAGACAACTTCCGAAAATTTGTAATTGAAAAAGTTGATAATTTACGAGTATATACAAAACCGTATAACTTTGAATGGGATGGAATTTCGAAAAATCTTCCTTAATGGAAATCCCAATCTTCTCAAGGATAACATTTTCAAATTTCATATTTTTATCTTCAATAATAATTCAACCTTTAGCGTGTAAGTTAGTCAACCATTGTTTTAGTAAGAAATGCATTTAAAATTATAATGTTTCAAAGTATTATTATAAAATTGAATTACTTCAATTTTAGAGGTCTAAAATTAACATTAGAATCAAACGTAGGTAATTCTCATTCAACACAAGGAACTTACGTCGTCAAAAAAAAACTGGTAAGATTAAAAAGGAAATGTGAACAAGTGAAATCTAAGAAAGGAAGACTAGAATGTAGTAAACACTTTTCTTTGTACAACTCATTCATTCTTGCATTCATTCATCGAACTTGCGTTCGTTTCTAGTTACCATAAATAAACAGTGAAGCCAAGTGGCGGAAGCGGAGGAATCGGCAAAAAATCTCGGCAAAGATAAAGTTGCTGGACCAGTTTTCATATTAATATCCGCTAGTTTTCTGTCTATTACCGATAAGCATTTAAGTAAATTAAATACAAAGAGCGAGACGACGAGGTCGAGATGGATATTGAAGATACACGATGATGTTAATCACGTTGATGATCCGCGGAGAAAAGGAAAACGTTTAAGCCTACTAGGCTTTAGTATTAAGTTAATCGTACCAAGTTGTAATTAAGGTTTTTTTTTTCTTAAATAAAAATAAGTTAGCCAGGCCCCATTAAATTAACAGAGAATTGAATTACTAATTTATACCGCTCGTGTAAGACGTTCGCTTAATGTTTTTGGGGTCAAAATATCTTTATTGCTAATAATAGGTTTGAACTAAAGTTTCAACTACCGTTTTAAAACACATTTAAGACGAGGATTTTTTATCAAAATAGAATAATTTAAATATAAATCACCGCGTGCAATTTATTAGCTTAATTGTAGCCTGATTTTTTTCCTGAAGAAAAAGATCAATTTTAATATCCCTATATATAAAAAAGTACCGTGATTGACTGACAAACACGCTGAAGGCTAAACCACTGAAGGAAAAATCATAAAATATGAAAGTGAATTATTCTTGAAAGGACTATGACTTTTACTAAAAAAGGATTTTTCAAAACTTCAGCTCTACGTGGCTCAAAGACAACAAAAAAGTTCATTATTGAGGTTTATCTGCATGTTTGATATCAGGATTTGTATTTGTATTAACATATTTCTCAAGAATGGACTTACATTACTTTCAAAAAAAAAACTTCTCATTATACATAGAAATGCCATAAATGCCGTAATTGTTCCATCAAATAAAATATTCTAATAAGACTTATTTTTTATAAAATTTGAACTTTAAAAATCTGTACATACTTCTATATTTATATTTATATTTTATTTAATTATTTTATGATTGAGAGTCTCCTATACAGAGCCGTAATATGAGTGGTGCGAGCTGTGCTCCAGCACCAGGCACCAAATAATAAAGATACCGTACGATAAAATCGGTGAACAATGAAATTATAGAAGCAATATAATCTTGAAAAAAATGTTTAATGTAACGCATGGTACTATAATTATTTTAAAAATATATTTCAAAATGATTATAAGACTGAAAATGGGAATTTTATCCGTTCAACCCGGGTACCTTATAGTACGCTATAGCAGTACAAGTGATACAAGTAGTAAAATTAATCTACGAGTCACTTATAACGCACATTTACTTTTGCAATTGAAATTGACTTTATAATATTCAATTTCTTTATGTTTTGGCATCTATTTTTGCCTTACCCATTTACTGACTTTCTTTTATGTTAGATTTTGAAGGTTTATCTTTCATGAAAGGAAAGGTAAATACAGCAGAAATCATTTAACACAGACACGCTTAACATGAAATATTGTAATACTGTGGACTTAACAAAATAGTAGATCCTTTTTTTATATGAAACATTAATAAGTACTAATTTTTTTTATATGTATATTGTGCATGCGAAATTTATGATGCACTGTAATCGATAGACATTCCCTGATTGAATTTATGCACTAGCTATAGAAAAATAGAGATAAGTGATAGATACAGAATTAGGGATTGAATTTCGCAATAGTACCTACACATACTAATCTCATGATTTTTTTCAAAAATCGATGTAAACTTTGCCTATTATTCAGATTTAGATGAAATGTATACAGTACATTAATGGGGATTCGGGCCAAAATCCTTTTCGGGTTTTTATGGATATTAAACAGCTTATACGATGTGAGATTTGCTAACAAAAAATTAAACTTAGTAAATGATAATACTTATAATATTTTTTTAACCACTAAATTCGTTTAAAAAAACTAAAAATTGTTCACTCCCATCAGTTTCATGTTAACTGTCTTTCACTGTAATATCATTTAATAGGTAAAACAAAGCTACTGATTATTTTGCTTCATTAAATTAAAACGAAAGAACGAGATTTATTCGTCTTCAAATTGCCAAAATTAAAAAGCTTTTGGAGCATCAGTTCATAACATTGCTCAATTTTTCAAGTTGACTATGAATGTTTTTTTTTTTTCAAAATGAATAATTAATTTTTTACACTCGAAATTCAATTTTAGAACGAGCTCCATTTTATTTCATTCATCTTTTTTTTTGTTCAGATAATCTATTATTATGTACGATGCTGTTGCTGATGATGCTGAAGATAATAATAATGATGTTTAGATCTCTAAAAGTAGCCTCACATATAAGTTTGGTCTTTCAATACGATTATCAACAAGTGTGGATAAGAAAGAGAGAAAATGAGTTTCTCGTAGAAATGTACGTGTGTTGTACTGTCAGTGTGTTCGTGTAAAAATAAAAATAAATAAGTTAATAAATAAAAAATCCATATAAAAATAGTAGGAGAAGAGAATATATTTTGAGATGATGTCAGGAGAGGGAAGCTGAAATCTCATCTGCACACAAATGTTCCCACGATCACGTCTCATGAATGAACCAGGTAGTGGTGAATGTGGTGCTGTTGCGGGGTCACAAGTTCTGGCGGCGCTCTGCCCCCATCCGCAACCGTGTTCCGCTACATTATCCAATTTATTTGAAATCGTGTTATATAGTGTTATAAATTATGCATTTGACTTTATTATCAGTTACATCGTTTAATCGCTATAAGCATTTTTCCAAATTAACTATATATATATATATATATCAATACAAACAAATACAGGTAGATATCTACTACAATATATCAATTTTTTATTTAAATTTTTTTCTTTTTGTATTACAGAAATGAACTCGTTTCCTATTCAATCAGTTGTTTTGTCAGTAAAATTTGAAATGAAGAGAACTTAACCAGAGCTTTATAAAACCTTTATTAAATTACTACTAAGTACATTGGACTCACATAAAATTTTCAAGTAGCCCGCAAAAAGGAGTAGATAATAACGTGCAAAACTTAATTCTAAAATTTGAAGTAGCTAACATAAAGATCATGTTAAATTTTAACATACGTGCTTTTGTAAGAAATATACAAAATGGCACGACATGCCATGACTTATTGTCTAAACATAAGGCTCAACAACTATCAGTGGAGGCAATTTTCTTTTTCATTTTGTTTCAGTATCGCTTGGTGTATTTAAATTAGAAAAAAAATCGTTCGCGATTTTTAGTGATAAAATCGCCATTACAAACGAACGTTGCCAACTTCGCGAGAACGAATTAAACAAAGAGAAGAAAGATAAGATAAAGAAGCATGTGTTATCGGCTATTGTCTTTTTCCTTTATGATCTAGTTGTTATTAAAACAACATTAAAAACAGTATCAATCGCATTAAAGCTATCACAAACAACTAGTTAACATTTACGCCTTAAATGAAATGAATAAACGATGAAATATGACAGTATCAGATTAATGAAAGAAACCCACTTCTATGATATCAATTTCTAACTATATTACTTTAACTTTTCATTTAACGCAACATGCTTCATTACACTGTTGGTGTTTGATATAATTAATTAATTACCATCATTCGTTGAAACGGCTAGCTTTTCTTAATCATAAGCTCGGCTAGCATTTCCTTAGTCAATTTTACACTAATATTTTTATGCATCCATTAATATATCTTCAAAAAATATTATCTATAGTTTCATTTATATATAGGTATTTTATTTTGGAAGTACTGGCTTTAGTAGAAAAGGTATTTAATTTCTCATAATGTTAAAAAACTATTCTTGCAGAGAAAGAAAAGCCTTTTATTGCTAATAGTATTGAAATTATAATTCACGACTCGAGATATCGATATAAGAAATGTTGTAGTTGTTTTATATAGGTAAAAGAAAAATATATCCGTATCAAATGTGCGGCAACTTTGATGAAGAAGAGTGTGCCAAAAAGAAAGACAAAAACCGAAACATGCCCAACATCTCCTAAAACTTAAGTTTTGTTTTTGCATTAAAAAGAACTGCAAGAACTTGATTTTATTCAATATATATTCGTGAATTGAAAAATTTATTTTAAAATAGAAAATAATAAAATAAAGTTCAAATAACTGATCCATTTAAAAATAATTTTACATATATGTAGGTACCTAGAATACAGGTAATAGAACACTTCAGTATTACAAAAGACTTGAAAATGAAAGCTAGACAGATACTAGAAAAAAATGCAAAATTTGAATTATTCTGAGGAATTAAAAATACCAATGTAAGCGGAGTAAGAGTGAGCATAACTAACTAGACATAAATAAATTTCTTCATATTAAATATGTAAAAGAAAGCTGAGGGTCGTATATGTAAATAAGAACATGTATAAGGTACTTTCGACTAAAATTAAAATATAAAAAAAATTTTAACAAGCTTTATTAACAAAAAAGATTCAAAATATCATAAGTACCTACGTTTTCAATTATTATCAGAATGTTATTATAGTTTTTTAATGAAAAATCAGTTAGGTGTTGAAAGAGGTTGGGGTCAATGACGTGAAACTTTCGGAAATTATTTGATCGACTCGCGATCACGACCAACAATAATACACCTGCAACAAGGCGATAATTTGATATATGAACAATATTTCACAAGAAACCGACCTAAAAAATTAACGGATTCGATTCTCTGAAACCAATTGGTGTGTATGTATTAACAATCTCTAGAAGGAATGAATCATTTGACATCCGAACAAATTGTACCCCCAAAAGGAAAATATGACCCGTTCATCATTTGAGTGTGAGATACGTTTTGAGGTTGAACAATGAAGGTTTTTATCCAGAACTATAAATTGTTGCTATAGCTAAAATAAATAAATCATGAACAACTTTCAAACGATGGAATGAACAGTAAAAAATTAGACATTATATAGCTGACGGCGTCAAGTGTTATTCTATAGTTGAGATTTGAGGCGGGAGAGACGAGTGTTCATCTTTTTTAGATGGATAGAAAGATAGGTACGATCAGAAATTAAAAGGAAGAAAACGAATGTAGTGAATATGTTATGATAGCGACGAGGAACAAAGTGAAAAAAATCTACAGCATCATCAGATGGCTGCTGGACCAGTTCCTACTTCCACTGTGTATGTTAACTATAAGTGTGTATTAAATGTTGTATGTATGCGTTGGAGGTGATCAGCCGCATCTGGACGATGCCGATTCAAGTAAATTTATCTTTCCGAACATAATATTCCTCTTCAAATTTTCTTTCAACTTCTTCACGATTTCTGCTTTATTTCATATTTAAAACTAGCTATTACTTGCCAGCTTCACTGCGTGCTAAATTAACTGATATATATAGGTAATTTAAATTTTATAATTAAAAACAATTTCGATATTAATACAATTTCAGAGATTCCTAAAAATGTAAAACTTAAACCATTCCAAATTTCATTTACAATGTGGCAAAACTAGTAGAAATAATATTTCATATTAGCGATAGTGTCTTTGAGTTAAAATTTAAGCTCTATATTCTCTTTGGTTGAGATTTGATATGAAAACAATTTCTCTTCCTTCCGTTCCATTATAATATATTCATGAACCTTTCGAATGCACTGGTCAACGTTTTGAACAATTCATCCAAAATGCATTTCGAGCCCCACTGGTTTTTGTAATATGTGTAAAAAGTGTATACTTATGTGTGTGACTTTTGCTCTCTTTATCACTAATAATATCCCTGTTGCCATTTTCAATATTAAAACGATAATTACATTAAATTAATAAGAAATTATTTTTACTTATTCTAAAAGCCAAGCGTCCATAAAACATTACCAGAGGAGCCTATCATTTTTTTATATTAATTATATAAATTACCCACATAAAAAATTCAAGCTTTAAATCCCGTTGTCAAAGCAATAACTACAACATCTTATAAGTACATATTTTAAATAAATTAAGAAATTAACGCTGAGTTTTTTTTTTTTTTTTTTGATCGGCTAGGTCAGGAGTTTCCGTATTACAGGCCCACTGGGCACATCCGCTTTACTGTGCGGATGCCCGTGTGACTTGCGGCTATCAGCAAGCAAATTAGCAAGTCATATAAGAAAAATGAAAACCATTAAAATTAGAAAGAGCCATAATATTTACGTAAACTAATGAATGAAATAAAATATTTACGGTTCAATTGAGGAAATGTGTGGTCTTAATTTTAATGTCAAACTAAATGTCTTGGAAAGAAAGGAATTTTTTGTGGAAAAAATTCTTCGTGACATTTTTTTAAAAAGTCGTTTAACACGGGAAAAAAAAACTAGATTTCTGTAGGTTGATCACAAGTTTTGCCATAAACTATCTCGTTTTTCTCACGCTGCGTTTGACTACGAAGATAAATGAATTACATTTAAATTTCATCGACTTAAGCTAAACTGTATAAATTTAGAAAAAAATATATTTGTTAATTCAATGAATTGTTTATGTTATATTTTGCATAAGAAAACGATTGCAAATTGAGATATTTCATTGGTTACGACTGATTTGGCAAAAAGATAGACTCGTAATTTATGATTGAAATAATTTTGATCGAAGATAACGCCAAAAAGTTGTAAAAAACATAAAAGTGTTCAAAAGTAATAATACATCTTCAGTTTTTACCTATGATATGTAGGCTTAACATAAAGATTATCTCATATAAGAATACAAACGAAGCAATGAGTTTGAAATAAAGCGCGGGTTCCGAATGGAAAAATGAGCGTTTGTATCCACATAGAATTCTAATTTTATCAAGTCGATTGAGTCGAATGTACCCATAGTATGTATATATAAATACATATACATATAATAGTAGTGGCGGTGTGTTATATGTTGAGTGCCGCCGGCCAAGAAAATAAGAAGGTACGAGTTGAGTTTTTGTTTGGAGGCATAGATAGAGAGCAGGCAGGGAGCTGGTGATCGGAGGCGCGCACAACTCATGAATGAATATCGCGGCGCCGGAGAGTGCGGGGGTGGCACTGCAAGTCGCGTGGCTCTTGCGATGATGACGTCACCAACCTCATCCGTTGCCGGTTCTCAAGATGCTGGGTCCACGACCCAATCGCACCATTCATCTCAGATTCTGCTCACGTAGCATAGACTCTCTTCTATCAGTATACTGGTCGTAGATCATAGACATGCCTATTGTGATAAATACGTGTGCCTCCACTATGATCACAAATTAGACCTTAATACTTCTGTTTTTGTCATTTCCTTTGTATACACTTTCCATAATTAATACATACTTGGTCACACCGATATTGAAAAATTTATTTTTTGCAAACAAAGATAAGTAAAATGATCAATCAAATCAATCATTTAGATAATTTCTATTACTGATGAAAAATATTGTTACAATATTAGAATCAAAATAATGCTGTATAGTTTTAGGTCGAGAATGTAGTTTACCCTTATTTCATACATAAAATCGCTATTTCGTTTCAAAACTATCTAAATTTATCAGATACAACCAACAGGGCTTGTACTAATTGGTCCTTTTTCCTGCCAAAAAGGCAGTGCTGGATTTATACACTTGCCACTGGTACGATATTCAAATTTTGCCGCCTTAACCACCTATATAATTCAATATCCTAGTTCACGATCATACTAACAACTTATTTTTCAATGGAATTGTAATTTTAGAAATATTGGCCCCAAAGCCGCCCCTAAAATCTACTTTTTTATTGGTTTATTTAATGTCGCATCCAACTACTATGGTCATTAGCTACCGTCAAATCCGAAAACCTATGAAAAAAATTCTTGGGCTTTCATTGGGATTTGAACCCAGCACATAGGGCAACTATCTAGTCAACCACGTCACTAAGTGACCTAAAATCTACTTATTCTAGACTTCAGCTTCCTCAGCCTACCAGTAAATCCAGCACTGCAAAAAGGGATACTATTGTCTTGATAGAGAACAACAATATTTCTTAAAATAGAGTAACATTTTTGATTTAACTTACTGTCGAATGAAAAAATTAAAATCAAATTTCTTGTCAATAACATAGTTTTAAAGATGTGGGCAATTTCGTTTTTAATTTTAATTATTATTAATATATTTTTATAGTGCGATGAATGTGCACGAAATTTGTTTGGAGCTTCTCGAAATGGAAAAGCTTTCTCCTAAAATCGAAATTAAAAAGTTGATATCGTAATAATGCCAACATAATTTTATTTACGATAGAGAGTGTTGTAACATTTGTTATAACATGGAAGCTTTGATAAATTCTTCGAGTTTTTAAAATGTATTCCTTACTATTTACAATGCATTTTCAAGCATACGCAGTAAAATTTTTATTGACTAAAAATATTGATTTTTTAGCCTTTAATTTGTCTCTTACATGTATTTCTATACCATTTATTCGATTACAATGTACATTTAGAGAGATTGTACAGAGGTCTGCGAAATGTTCTAACTACTTTCATCTTAAAGAATAAGCATTTTTAGCTATGCGTATGTGATTCTATGCAAAAGAATAAAGAATAAAGCGTTATTAACAAGGATTACATTGATTGTGGCTTCAAGATTTCAAATAGTACTACCTATCCTGCAAGAACCATACTTATATTTTTCTGAGACACGAAGTATTCAATGTAAAGCTTTTAGATTTTAGAGATTTTCGTACACAGTTTCATTGAAATTCGTAAAAAAAATGCTAGATGAAGTTACTTAGATATCAACAGAAACTGCACACAACGATAGCATATTTTATTGTACCTGCTGCTATATAAACTAACTCTACCTATATGAAAAAATAATTTAAGGATGTGTTCCTGTTTGCTAGAACCACCATTTTTCAGACACAATTTTTTATTTTTGTATGCTATCTACAACTGTATAGCCAATTTGGTTACAAACTTTACCAGGAAGCGCTTTTTGAAGAAGTATAATATAATTGTTTCAGAATAAAACATTTATTGTGTATCGTTGTTGAAAACCTAACAAATTATACTGAATTCTATTTCGCTCAGCCATTTAAATTGGATGGGTTAGTAGGTATACTACAGGAACCCTGAGTTTTCCGGACTAAAAAGTAACCTGTTCCATCTAAAAGCCCTCACGGAGGTTAAGATTTCGTGTAAATTGGTTGAAATATGATGATTTTAAAAAAATGAGATAATTTATTTTTAACATAAAATAAGTAAATATAAAAAAGCAAACTGAACTTTAACCTATTTTTGTTGTTAAGATCATTTAAAAAATATATTAACAAAAATGTTTACTACATACCTACCCACGTAAAAAAAAAAAAAAAAAAAAACTTAATTCGGGAACAACAAACATTTTAGTAAGTATTCTATAAATATCGACTTTATTGTCAAGTTTTAATAGTAAATTATATGATTTTCACTTTGGTTCGTTCCAAATTTATTTTACTCAACTCTTTGTTCTCCCATTTTATTATTTTAATTAGATCGTCATGCGTAGTTAAACTTTACGTTGTCGTGAATGAAATAAACGGATATAGGTAATTTATTATTTGATTTCAAATAATACGTCTTGTACCGTTAGCAGATACTAGCAGGCGAATGAGATGATATAAATCTGTATATACGCGTATATATTTATACATAAACTCATACCTCTGCAAACGTTTCAATACAAAATAAAACGAAATTAACGAGAAAAATCCCTGCAATAGAGTTAATTATATGGTAACAAGTTCTACTAACTAATACTTCCGACAATGTTTCTTACATATTAGTTGCACTGCCTCGGTAATAGAAAGTCAATTAAAAACAGGGACCACAGCGAAAATTACGTCAACATATTCGATATGTCTACGGAAACTTGGCTATAGGTAGATATAGATCATTTTTAATGATCATTCTAGTGATTGATCGACTCAACTAATTAATGCATGATGCAAGAGAATATAATTTAGAAAAAAAAAGACGTTATTGACCTAATGAAAATTCTAAAGGTTTTCGTTAATATAAACTAAAATAATATTACGCGTTCTTCCTGAAAAGTGTGTATCTGTCAAAGTTTTAAGGTTATTAAGGGGGGTAGGTACCAAAAATGAAAAAAAAAAATCGATTTGCTTTTAATGGATTGAAAATTTCTCTAGTCTGCCCTAAATTCAAACATGTCTTCAGAGATATGAATCCTAATGTTTTTGATCTCTTCAAAAAAATCATGTTTTATTGGAAAAATCAGCACTTGTCTCGAGATCGGACTAACTGATTGCCTCATGATTGTTTTGAGCTTATAAAGTAGTGCTGTTGGATCAAATGGAGCAGATAGGTTTTCATTATATAATATACACTTTTACGAGTTTTCGCCGAGTTTTGCGAGATATCGAATTTTAAAAGTTGTATCGAAAACTTGTTCGATTAAATTATGACACTTAAATTACACTTAAACTATGGTCACACTTAATTTACTATTTTCCTTGAAAAATAGGTTAAGATAAAACTCTTTTTATTGGGGGGGGCACCCTTGTTATGTATAATATCATGGATTTTATCAGATGATATTTTCTCCTTGGGATATCGGGTATGTTTTGTCGGGGGATGAAAACACATATTACCGCTACCATATTAAAACTAAGAATTACAAACTATTATTGTTACATTATCTACAAATATATGTAATGTAAAATTGACTAGTCGCTAATGGCCGTTAAAGCGATTTTAAACAAATAAATAAATTTTTTAAAAATCACAAACTTCCTCTGCTTAAAATGCTTTATTTACATTGCTGAAGAGCCCAATGTTTTACCGAATTCTGATTCGTAGTTTCAGAGAGAAGTTCACAGTTTCTCCAGTAGGATAAGGTCAGTACCTACTGCCAGAAGGGAAAGCTACTTTATAAAAACTTTTTGAAAATTTTACAGCAGTTGGGTAAAGTTTGAAGTGTTGATGCTTCATCTGGTTCAATTACATTGGCTTATAAGCCCGGAACCGTTTTCACATTGATTTAAACGTCTATGGGTCTGTTCCAGATGAAAATAAAACCGTACATTTATGATACAATTGATGCGCAGTAACCAAAAAGTTGCCATAATTGTAATCTGCACAGAACTTGTATTGAAACTGTATGCTTTTATTTTCATAAAAAAACGAACAAATCATTATTTAAGGTCTTATGAATCTTTAAGTGAAATTTTACGAAAGTCTTTTGTGTAGTTTTTGAGAAAATTAAAACATTGTATTCTTTTTAAGGTCACTTTAAACTGCTGGTATGGTTTTTAGCAACTGGTAAATCCGAAAACCTCAGAAAATTTAGTGCTTCCATTGAGATTCGGCCCTATGAGCACTGGCATGGAGAGCGATCATTTAGTACCACACCACTAAGTGATCTTACATTGTACTTAAATAATACTCCAACAAAATTATTTTTGTTTGAAAAATCATTAAATACTTGACAACGTCTGCCTAAAATGCACATGGCTAATATTTGAATGTGAGGTATACTTAACGATACTATACGTGTAACAAGGTAAAAATTATTATCACATCTTGCCATATTGATCTATTTTAACCAAAATAATTGTCATTTTATTTGTTTTAGTAACGAAAATATTGTTAATTTGAAAGTACTATGGATGATTTTACTCTTTTAACTTATGTATTTAGCATGAAAAAGTATCATCTTCATCTTCATCCCCTCGACATCTTCTAAACAACTTAAAGCTGTCCTATAAACCACAATAAATATTCATATGAACAATTTAAACGAGTTTTTAAGAGGTAATGGAAGAAATATTATTACATCAAGAGCTTACGGAGCGACGATAAATTATAAAAATAGCCTATTTCATTCTTAATGATCTAGAAATAAGTTAAGTGTTGAGTCAAAGAGAGAAACGATGGGGATTTTCAGAGACTCATTCATAGTATTTAAAAAAAAATCCTTTCGCTATGTTTATTTGCAAGAAAACACTTAGTGGTATTTGAGTTTTCACTTTTTTTAAAATATTTTTTAAATTTAAATTAATGATGGCAGTTAATGTTCGTTTCAATTCTTTGAAGGCTGTCATGAAACGTTCGCTTAAGACTTATTTATATCAATGAATTTTCTTGAGGCGCCACAACACTTATTGTGTAACACTGCGTGACATATAATTAGTACAGAAATCCAGTTTCGTTATTTTTTTTCTTTTCTATTTGTATTTGATCAAGTGAACATAAATTAATTCATTTTCACAGCATCCAATAAGCGCAGTAACACGCGTATAGATCATCCGTTTTTCATCACGTCCATACAAACATTTTTAATGAACAAGCTGTCTTTCTAGTTTCTGCCATTCATAATTTTTTTTTAAACTTATTTAGTTGCTCATTTCCGACACTGGTGATTAACGGACCAAATCTGACTTGAGCGAATTTGTAACTTTATAATATTGAGCTAAACACTCGTTTTCATGGCGTTGGATGTTTAATAATTATTATAAATTAGTGCTGTTATTGAAAAGTTGATTAACTCCATAAATTTGGAGAAAAGCCGCGACATATTACGTCCGGAATCCATGTATTAAATATGTAAAGAAAAAGAATTGTACCCCTTTTTTAATTTTAACTAAATAGCAAACAAGGAGAAATATGAAATTTGGCATGGTTAAAATTTACTTCCATATTGAGAAAAAGTGGTTTTTATATCATTTTACCAAAAAAAAAAAATTATATACATATCTTTTAAAAGAACCCTCAATAGCATTCAACTTAAAAATTCAATGAATTACGGTCGAATTTCGATCATTGGACAACTGCTAGAACATCTTAATTTTTTCTTGTGAAAATTTTTTTAGACCAACAACAATAAATCTTTCTTTTTTAAAATAGTTTCAGGCCTATATTATTTAATGTCAAAATTTTCTACTCACCATCACCAAATTATACGTTGTCTATATTTTTAGGGTTATTTATCTTGTTGCTGAACAAACAAATGCAAATAAAATGAAAATTATTAAGTGTGTGCTAATTTAAAATATTTATTGAAGAAGAATGAAAAGAGATAGAGCTCAGAATGAATGAGAGCAATCTCTTCGGGATATGTATGTAATAATAATTATTGCCTCGGGGAAATATTGCCACCCGCTATGGCCTGTCCTACCGATTTAGTAAAGACTAAGTGATGACACCTCTACCTTAACGTTCCATCTGCCCATGATTTATTGGACCAGTTCCAACGAGAGGTCATTTGACTGTGTCAGTTAAAAACTATAGAATAAAACAGTATACAAATAATCCACGCATATAAATAATTTTTTCAAAACAACAAACCACCTTTTTATTTTAAATTACGCCATCGTTTTTTTCAACCAAGATATTTCTCTTTAAAGCACCAACCAGATATAAACTCAATCTTGTTCAATCACGTTGGTTAATGTTATATATTAGATCGTTCCTATCAGATCTAACCATTTTAACTTAATTTATTCAAAATAATACCAATTAATCTTTTGTGTATCTAAGAAATACGATAGATAAGCACCTGTTTTTTATCGTAGAAATATTTGCTTTTGTGGCAATTGTGTAATTTCACTTCTAAAGTAGAATCTATTCAAGGCAATTCTGTGAGAATAATTTCCTGTAGGTATAATTATAATAACATATTGTTTGATTTATCCAGATATAAACCAACATGTTTATTATCTAATAAGAAATGCCAAAATTTTGAACCAGTCTAGTATCAAATAAGGTGAACGCAAAAGTCTAATTCGGAATGAAAAATAATAAGTTTCAAACTTCTAAATATTTACTATGTAATGATCAATCCATAAGTGTAGCAAAGCAATATTTTTGTAATTCATTGCAACTAAATATACTCTAAAATAAATACCATTAAAATAATATACATATATTGTATATGAACTAAGAATGATTCTATCAAAACAATTAATTTCATAAATTTCACTAGTTTTAGAATTCAACAACAGACATATGATTGGTACAAATGCAGTGAAGCTTTTTCTACATTTCGAATTCTATCTAAAAGGCGATAAACTTTTTATGGAAATTTGGTGACGATTAAACTTCATGGTGTCCAGAATTTTAAAACGGTAAATTCTTTGATTTTCTTTGACTAAATCCACGCTAAAATCTCTGACTTTTTCAAACACGTCCGGAAAAGTAAAAAAAGTTAACCTCCCTTTCTCTGAAAAGTTCGAGCGATTGATGCCCTCCCTTCTACAAGGAAATTAAAACAATAATTCAAAAACGATAGGAACCACTTAATATAATGTAAAAATGATATTCGTTATAAAATTGTTTTTAATGAAGTTTTCAAAATTCCCTTACTATAGGACACCATGAAACGTCATTCTATATAACTATTCAGAAAATTTTTTCGTGAACTTTTATGCATAAATATTGAATTCAAATCGAATTAAATAGTTTGGCAAATCCAGTATTTGGTAGTGAATGTACCTAAATATTTTTTATAAATCGTATATCCGATAAGGAAATGGTTTTATGTTGCATTTTAATAACCAAGGAAGTAATGTGTACGAGTCATCGATTGAATATCAATTACATTTAAAAATCGCCTTGGTTCTAACTTCAGTTTCAAATTTGAATTCTTCAAACCTGCAACCTGCCGTGTACCACGTTTTTTATTCATTAATAATCAATTAGCATGCATGATTATTAAAATCAAGCGTAGATATAGCTAATAAATAATATAATAATACATTTTTTTTGTATTGAGTTCTGAAAGTTATCTTGAAATTTTTCTTTGAAATAATGTGATGAAAAATTTTGGTTTATTTTAAACATGAGGTTAATACAAGCCAGAAAATTTGATAGAGTTTGAATTTGATAATTTTCTTCTAATTGTTTTCGTTTAGTCAATTAAAAATTAAATTTTGATATAAATAGTAGGTATAACATTTTTCAAGTTATCCTACGAGAAAAAAATGGTAGAAATCAAATATACCGACATCTTTTTCAACGATGGAACGATTATAACTACTAAATGACCCGATGCAACTCCATGTACCTATGTACACATATTGCTTATAAAGATTATCGAATATACCATCCTTCTTTATATGATCCTTTCTATATCTAAACTTAAAAATACTACCTTCCACCTTCATAAAATTTAATAGAAATCATAAAATAATGAGCTTATATACATGTAAAAATTGCAATGCTTTTTTAAAATAGAATTATAACAACAAATTGTTGATTTGAAACGTACCTAATAAAAATACTGTCAAAAAAATTATCTTTGACAACGTTTTTTTAGTGACGTCATATTGGGATTATAGTGTTGCCTACAGTAAATTGTTAATATTCTATAGTATGTATAGCCGAGTAAAGCTTCAGAAACATTTTCGATCAAACAACTAAAATCTAATAAGCTTTAATAAACTTTCCAATTAAGAAACGTAAATAAATAAGAATAAAATTGTTAAAATGGAAATTGAAAGATTATAATCGATACAAAATGGCAGATAATCTAACCTTAGATATTCTGAAGAATGATAAACGAAACCCATTTTGAAGGAACTGGAAAAGACAAGGATTTTCTTCCAGAAATCAGGAACAACACTTTCTTGCATCATAAATAGGTAATTAATTAAATTTCAATCAAATTAATTATCTTAGCAAATAAATTTAAAAAGAATCGATTGCATTTCTTACGCCAGAAAATGACAACTGATGGTAACTATTGGCATCGAAAGCGCCACCGACGTGACATCGCGTTATTAGAACCGATTTTCTTTTGTTTTGAATCAAATTGCAGAAAGACTTAAAGTGAAACAAATAGATTCGCCGTCAATCTTCCAATTAGTTGAAAAGAGTGAAACATAGAGACAGATGCGTTGATATTTAAATATCTGCTGCGAGGCGTCACAGTACTCTCTTTTACTTTCATTTATGAAACTCGCTTTTAGTTAAAAGAAATATAAGCACTTTGTAACTATACATATAAACAGAACTATATATGCATATGTACAACCTATAGGGCTACTATATGTATATACGAATTCCCAACCTTCACCCCAGAACCGCCCTTATTCAAATTTTCCCAGGAAAAAGTTTCATATAAAACTTGTAGGCATCAATAATTCTAAGAACTATAGAAAGTTTAAAGAAAATCGTTGGTGCCGGTTTCGAAAAAAATTGAAAAAGCTCCAAAACTCCAAGAGTAAAGTAGAACTTTCGGTTAACCGATTTCAACCAAAAGCTTCGCGGCACAACTAGGTATAATATGGAGCCCAGATTCCAAGTTTGGTGAAATTCGGATAAAGCTTTCGATACAAAATGACTGTCTCACACACACAGACATTTTTTTAAAAACCACTTTTTTGGACTTAGGGGACCTCAAAACATGTATTTCCGGCGAAAGCTCGAATTCGAAAATTCGACCCGATTACAATACTTCCTTTACTATCTATATAGTAGTAAAAGAAATTAAAAATGTGAATTTTTAACAAAATAATATACATATACTTAAGTTTAATGCGTTTTCAATGCCATTTCAATCTGATTTAAATTAAAGATGTTTTTAGCCTTCATATCGATCGTTATTTTTTCATAAACCTTTTAAAAATAAATAATATTATATATTTTAATTTGAATAATGCAATTTTTAAATGTAATAATTCAATAAAGTGCCTATAGGTTAAACTATACTTCTAATTTATAAAATTTATACGAACTCGTATTGAATGACAATATAAGATTTACAGGGGCGGATCGTGAATTTGTTTATCAATTAATTATCAAAAAAAAAAAACTATTTTCTGTAATGATGTAGGTTATAGGTGGTATACGGTTTAAGGGTTGTTAGTTGTTTTGTTAGTGTTTACATACAAACAGCAACTATACGACATTATTACAAAATAAACTGACGGTTTATATGCATATAAACCGTGAGTTTATATGTGGTTACGATGTATAAATGTTAAAGCGACTTTTCGGCATTTTTATGCAATAAATTCTTTTTATTCATCGCATTGCAAGTCCTTTGTTAAATCGCAACTTATAGAAAGAACTGATCAATGATTTGATCGATAGTTCGACATTTTTATTCTATATTTGTTTTCAATATATAGAACATCTTGGAAAAAGAGCGCTTCGCTTCAAAATGTTATAAAACATTTTTAAGATGGTACATATAACAATTTGGGAAAACATCAACAAGTTTCTTTTCTTAAAATACAAGTTTCATTGCAAGAGGTGTATAAGACTCTGGCTTAAACTATTGAAATCTTACTTACATAGGTATAGGGAACATTTTAAATGATTGCACTTGTTCACTAAATATTTGCCTGCTTTATCTGGATAATAATCAACGTTAATAATCACGTTCATTTTCCAGAACGGATTTTTTTTAATTTTAGATATTTTTTTCTTCACAAAATTCTTTACTTTTTTGATATGGAAACTGAAGGCCTATTGTAACCAAGGAGTCATGGGCTGCAACCCAAAAAATCCCTTTATCAGATCTGTCCATGAACATTTTGAAAAAAAAAATCAAACTTAGTATTTGTTATTTTAATGGATCTAAAATTTGAACAGTCTTACAAAAATTTTATTTTAACTAATTTTTTTTAAAACACTAGCTTGACTTCCCCACTTCGCTTAGCGTCCAAAAATTAAACTGATTGATTAATAATAAAAACATTCCTACGAAAATATTAAAAATTAATTTCAGCTATTTGACAAAAAAATAGAACCGTGCTTTGTTCAGAACAATAGAATCTTGGAGCAACTTCTGAGCCTTAGTAATCTTAGTAATATTTATAGTAAAGGCTAGATTTGTAAGTTAGTTCATCAAAATCCATTTAACAATTTCTTATAGAACTAAAAAACGAAATTGAAATAAAGAAATAGCGCGACCGACGTCCATAAAAATACCCATTACTTATTGTTAAAGTATTCTGAAAAATAAAATAATTTAATGTGTTCTTCTACTGCAGTTTCATAAAATGTATTTAAATTTAATAGAATCGTTGCACTTATTCGGTCGTCAATGCCATTTTTAATCCGATTAATGGATTAACTTCGTTTTTAACCTTGAATTTTTGAATTTTGCAATCGATTGATTTTATTTTTCTCACCAAGTGCAGAACACACAATAAAAATCTTTGAAAACTACCTTGGACATTTTATTAAGTAATTGTTTTAATTACAATACTATAAAAGTAGCTTAAAGCTTCGAATTCGCTGATCAGCAACTCCTATTTGGTTGATTAAATCGTGACGTCACAACATTGTTTTCCAAATGTTTTTTGTTTGTAAGTTGAATGTATAATAATTCAAGTACACATCAAACAAACAAGTGACGTCATAACTGCCATTGGTTGCAGTCGGTTGTTTTTCCAATAATTTAAAAGTCGGATAAATAAAAATATAAAATAGCTACAAATTATAATATTTCAAAAAATTTAATGATGTTTAATGTTTATGTACCTATACAAATGTAATATTTTTCTTAAATTCAGAATGAATTTGTTCAATTATTGTTTCGGTATAGACCTAACAGTTATTTTCAGAAACTTTTACAAGGTGCATTTAAAAGTATTATTAAACAATGTAATCAATCGCGACTAAAAATAAAGAGGCATCAATGCAAAACTATACCCATGTAGGTAAGTTCAAAATGACTTATTTTTTATTAGTTAATATGCACTCGGTATCAACAAATCAATGTTTTTTCTGTCTACAATGTTTTGACGTAAATGTAAATTTGTCAAGTTATGAATGTGTCTTGAATAGTTTTAGAAAAAGACAATAGCTTCAAATGTGCGACACAAGAATTTAAAACTGCATGCCAATTAGAATAAGCTTCAGTGACGTCAATAAAATTTAAACATTTAAGGCAAGTTATTTTTTTTTCCAAGCGTCTATTTTATAATTAATTTAAATAATTTAAGGTAAAAAAAATGTTTCTATTTTAAGATTTCAAACATCTGCCGAATGTACACGATAAATGTGAGGCAAAGCATTTTAAATTTGATAGAATCGTCAAATGGTGACATTCCTCTTGGACCAGTTATCACATTAATGTTGAAATGAAGGATAATTGTACGTGTTTAACGACAACCAGATGAGACACTATGCAAAAGCTTGAAAATATGACCGAAGAGCTTTTTAATTGATCGTGTCAATGCTGTAAATTTGTTGAATGAAATATTTTTTCTTTCTTTATGATTTCCGGACGTTCTAATAAAAACTAATTTCGTAACAATTTATTTCATTCTCTCTCATATAAAATGTTCGTTTTTATTTTTCTTTTACATTTATTACTTTTGCGCGTATTTACTTCAGTAAAAACGTCTATCATTTTTCATTTCTTTTTTTTTTTGACTTGGTATATTCAACCAACTGGTTTTCAAATTATGTAAAATATTAGCTTTGATAATAGCGATATTATTACCCAACTTCAATACAGGATGTGGCATTAATTAACAAAGAAAAAACCATAATTTATTTAGCATGAACATTTTTCAATTTTCATCATTTTTTTTTCCAAATGAAAGCCATTTGATAAATAAATGATGATTTAAAACATGAGTTTTCATAAGATGATAGAAAATTATTATTTGAATGACAGGGTAGGTCAGGTTATAGTAGGATTTCTAGAAAATTTTTCGTATTTTGCATGATCTGAAAATAATATTATTTATGGTGATCAAGAAATTCCAACTTTGATTAGTTATTTTTTGTACTTTGGTCGTTTATTTTAAAACTGTATCTCTTGAACTAATGATCGCACATAATAAGTTAGACATTAAAGGTAACTTTTCACTCAATTGAAGTTCGAAAACTTGAGTTAATATTCAGACATTTATAAAACTAAGAAAAACTTTTCTCTAAGTCTGAAGGAGGTTTGAAAATAACAAAAATTTTAATTTTTCCAACTGTAATGTTCTAGGTTCTATATACTAGAAAAGCTCGAACTATTTTTCTTCGAAACAGTTAGTGTTATTCGATTTATCCTTTTAAACATTTCAAGTTGACACCAAAATCGAAAAAACTCCATAAACATGGAGCTATATTATTTTTCTACTGAACCTTTCATATAAACTTTAAAGAAGGATTTCATGTGATAAAAGTCAAAAATTTGGCTTGAATAAGCACGTATTTGAGGCTAAAGCTGGTCAGCCCTGAAATGAATGAAAATTTAACAGCGGCAAGCCAAGCTTACATTTCTCTTATCTACACGTATGTGACCGGAAATACGAGTACCTATCTACCTCTCTTGTTTTAACATTCACCAAATCATCGATCTATTGATGAATCATTATTTCAAAAATCATAATATAATGCAGTGGTTTTCAACTTATGTTCCTGAGATAGATTACAGTGTTTCTGATTGTATAGTTTGATAAATATTTTATCTGAATAGATGTGATTATCTTGTTTTATTAAGCAATAATCTTAGATTTTTAGTTTATACTCGTGTAATTTAGGATACAGAAATATTTGTTAAAACATTAGATATATAGATTGTAAAGCATAGTTTCAAACTTACAAAAGCAAGATTTTTTTAAATTTATGCATCTTTGATTCAGAGATTCTTTATTTGACTTGATTTTTAGGCTACTTGACTTAAATTTGGATTAAAATCAAGCAAACTCAAGCCAAATGTTAATATGTAAATGTCAAGTCAAGCACTAAACTTCACTCTAAACTTTCATATCAAAGTTAACATTTTGAGTTCAATTCTTTAACGAAAATTTCCAGTTGCATGAGTTGAAAAAATCTTTACTTCAATTATCTGATTTTCATCATTAGACACTTCATCGCATACATATACAGTCTCTTTGACATATATACAAAATTTTCTTTTTTTAGTTTTGCATTTAAGAGGTCCGCCATTGTAAAAATGTTGGGAGCCACTGACATAATAACAAATATAATAACCAACGGAGTACAAACTTCTGAGCGACGAACGAAAGACGAATGAATGATCAAACGATTGATGAAAACAACGACGGGGCCTATGACGGAAATGGCTAATAGTTGTCTTATGAAATCTGATGATGGATCAACCGCGTTTAATATTAATTCACTATTTACTATTATTATTCCTTCTTTTTTAATTCTACAAAAATAAATTAATATTCACAAAAGAAATGATTTTAGGCGGAACTTGAATATTAAAACCAAGATAAACAAAACCAGAAAAAATGATAATTCCATTCAATGTCAGATAATTTTCTCCGATTGCTTTTATTCGTTTTCATGTTTAAAATCAAGCATCTCTAAAACCAATCATAGCGTTTGATACGTGCATAAATTGATCTAATTTTAGATCTCCCATAAAAATTATAGGTAGGTTGCTAAGAAATAATTTTTGTTTTGATTCAAAGCAATCATGAAAAAATAAATCGATAAAAATAACTTAATTTCACTATTCTATAGCTTTATATGTATTATATCTATATAACAATATTATACAGAGGAATTTGTAAGTCGGAGTTAGGGATTGATCAAGTCAAGTAATTGGACATTTTTTTAAATGAACTGTTCTTGATATTATATTCAATGCATACCAGTTATGCAAGTCAATGCTTGGCTTATACAGCTATATTTGATTCTGAATAACACATTATCTAATCCTTTTTTGAATGGATAAACGGTTTCAAATATATTTTCTACAAAAGCAATTAATAGGTCTATAAAAACTAAACACAAACGATAATATTTATTCTGCAAAAATGGTTCATTAAAATAACTATAATAAAAACAGAATAAAGTGTATATTGGCTTTCCGATAGTCAGCAATGAATTAACGTGAATTCAAATACAATTCATTTATAAGTTAAAAACTGTATACGTTGATATTTTTTCGAAAGTGTGTGGTTCCTGCAGGATGGCTATAAACCGAAATATCTTTCTGCTAGTTCTTTAAGAGGAGTTAGTCAATATATCTATGTGTATTTCGCAGTGGGTTATATTTTGAGTCAAAGATTGCAATACTTTTTATCCAGGACAAAAAACATGTTCTCTACGAAATAGCTGTAAAATATAAAAAATTGTGATTATTGTTCCTCGCACAGAAGTAAAGTAATTAATAAATGTGAATTTTTATGAAAAACTGTTCAGTACTGTGGGAGCGGGGATTGGATTGCTATTCTATTAATAAAATCAAACTTTTTTGAATTAGTTTAATCAAAAGATCTAATCAAGCATTAGCAGTTAAAAAGCAGACTGATGTTTCAATCAAAACTTTGTATCTTTTGAAAAATTAATTACTTCCGTAACTTTATAATCGTGATAAAGCTAATAAATTGCTATAATAAATAGTGCAGATATATCAAATTTAATGGTTAGTTGAAAAAAAAAAAAAAAAGACAAAATCTTTATTATCACAGTATCCACTGTGCAAAATTTATAAGCAGGAAAATTAATTTGCAAACTTTTACCGCAGCCCACACAAATAGAAATGAAAATCTATAAGAAAAAATAAACGAACCATAGCCGATTTGAATAAATTAGTAACATATAAATCATCTTGAATTAAACTTTTTTTTCCCAAAATGACTACATTGTGTTGTTTGACATTGTTGTTTAAACAGTTAACGTAGTTTTTTCGTTGTATTTGTTACATGCTAATCAAACATGTTTTAAATTTTTGTATTCATTATGTGGAATTAAAAAGCCCACACGTTACAAACAAGTCAGGTATCTTTGTACCTGTAACATAATATGCTGATGATAGTAATAATTTAATGAGTCTAATATAATTTAGAGATAGCCCATTATCATATTAGGGATGGGTAACATATTCAAGTAAAATTCTCACGAATCGCTACTTTTAAATGATTGGTTATGTTGATAAAAAAACTTAAGATGATAATTTATTATGTAATTTTTCACTCTGCTATGAACTTATCGTTAATGTACACGTATGGCTATTTTCAATTAACATTAAATACCCTTCTATTATAACATAAATTTATTTAGAAACTAATAGATATTTCGTGTTAAGTTCTTACACCTTAATAACATTTCTGATCGGAAAACGTTCTATAATTAAAATTAATATCTCGAATGTGATACATGTAATATCCAATAAGGTTCATATTTTTTTGGTAGACTTAAAAATAATATTTCCTTTCCTTCAACGTAACTTTAGCAATGTGTTTGTTAATTATTTACAAATACCATGGGTTAACATTTTGAAAAAAATTTTAAAAATATTGAGGCGTTTGTATAATAAATGTTTTCTTCGTATTCTTTTAGATTTGTATTCTATTCAATGAAGAATTTCTAGTTGTTAACAAAGTCGTTGAACAAAACCGTGGCAGCACTTGTCACGTTTTAACAAAGCTACTGCAACGCCACTTTTGTCGCACTAATCTTGAACAACATCGAAGCTCACAGATGGCGCAAAGTTAAGATAGATTTAAGTCACCACTTCTCGAAGAGTTGATATTTTCCTCGAGCTTTACAACGCTTTTCTTTCGTATTTTTTTAATGAACTTTGAATGAAATAATAGAATCCAAGTAAGAAGTAGTAAAGTTTTTTTTTTTAGGATTGGGATCAGATATTCAGGGTATTTTTTTTAATACCATTCGTTCAGTAATTAATATTAAGTAATTTAGTCGTTGTAATTTACATACGTTTCAAGGGTAGGTACCTAATTGTTTTCAATAAAATAAAGAAAGTCAAATCTGCTAAAAATAAATACAATTAAAGTAAGTAGAACAAAAAGAAAATTAGTTATTATTTCAAAATGCTAAACGAAATTATGGCAAAATTAACATTGCAAGATAAAAACAATCGCAAATAGTTCAATTAAGAAAAAATACAAAGGATTCACTTCTAGTCCTGTTTTCAAATAAATTTGACTTGAATCCTTTCAAATTCGAATCACATATAAATATTTAAATTTCAAATCAAATCAAGTATTGACTTTGTAAGTTATTTCATTTACAAATCAAAATGTTAAGCAGAAAGTATTTTAAAGAATGTCCAACTACTTGACTTGATGAATCTTTAAACAATAGATCTGCAATATGCAAAACACTGTTAAATATTTGAGACCCCAACAGTAGATTTCCCAGAAGTTTCCTTTGAAACCTTTTTTTTGGGGGTTAAACGTAAAGCCAGCTATTCTTCCATAGATTTTACAAAATCTATTTTTTCATTAAAATATTTGGATAATAATTATAAAAATGCAACTAAAGGAAAGGGTGATTCAGAAAATAACACATCTGAAATGGATCAAAAATATGGTAAGTTTTTGATAATACTAATAAACAGTGGATATTCTAGAAATTTACTTAAGAGTCTAATTTTTCTGAAGTCGAACTTAAAGCTAAAACTATTTTTTCCCTGAATCAACTTTTTCTGCTATAAAATATTTGAATAGTGATCGTATAGATGCAAGATTACAATGTAGCTTATTTGATGACTCCAATATAATATCGATTAGATCTAAATTCAAAAATATGCTTGCCATTATGGGTGTTCCGAGAGGGAGGCAGTTTTTCTCTATTAGACCGTGACTAACTCCAATTTGTTGTATTGTATTTATAAGTGTAGATGAAGTAACATTTTTGAGCTCTTATTTCAAAATTATCATGGACTAGGTATGGATTGTGATTATATTCCATCTCATTTGCCTAGTTAGTGAGTAAAAGGACTGAAACTTGAAGATATTGCCAATAAAAGAAACGACTACTTATACTATACATACGACTACTCCTACTATAAAAGTGACGTCACACTTTTTAACCAAAAGTTGTTGCCAAAAATTTAATTTGGTTCTAGTAACGAAACAATTATGAAAATTTAAAAGTTGCTTAGAATATTTTTGATGCAATTCCTGCGTTTCCACAAGTTTTATTCGAAACTTTTTTTTCCTAACTCTTCTCCTACCTGAGTTATTTTGAAAAAAAATTTCTTTATTTTTTCCAACCCTCGCTGGAGGGTGGAGACAAAAATATTTTCACAGATAGTTATAGAATACCTCGAAGAAAATTATATCCAAAAGTCAACCATTCTGAAAAAATTTCGATTTAACCACTTACCTACTTGAATAAACTACTTAGCCATTACCGGCTAACTATGGGACTAACTCTGAGATAAAATTCTGATATTGACAACTGGTAGATCCGTGCGAAAATTGCACTTTGCAATAGTATTTATCCAAAATGTAAGAATTTTGATCGAAAATTAAAATAATCGTTACGTTATTCAATAGTAGTGATAAAATCCAGACATAAACAGACGTATTCCCGTAAATAGGATCTGTCGTTATGGTCATAGTTAATATTTTCCTTAAATGAACTAAAACTTGGATATTCGTAAACTACTATCGTAGATTTTCTTCAATTTCGTACAACCAAATGCATTTAACATATAGGTACATCGTAACTTATACCTTATAAATTTTCGATGTTTTTGATTAATGCTTGACGATTAAAGCAGGATTTTTCTTGATCGCGTAAATTAATACCTCGTTAATAGAAACACTTACTTGAGAGAGTTTAAAAAGGTACTCTAAAATGTATATGCTTATAGAAAGAATATACATGAACATGTAGAATGTGAAAAGGATTACGAGTGTGAGATGAATTAATTGTTGATTTTTGTTTTTCTGTTTCGAGTTTTATCACATTAGTATCTAGTTGTAATGAATGTTGTAATAATATTGCTTTATTAAAATATAAATTCTGCATACATTTACTGATAAGTTTTTAACTTTGAAAAGAAAAAAAAGATCCATATAATAAATTTTGCATTCACAGAACGCATCTTCAACAGTTTACTCTCCTTTAGACCAATATTTGCCATATTATTAAAGAGTATAAAATAAAAGAATAATATAGGACCTCTATCTTCCAGAAATAGGCAAAAACTTCTTAATCTTACAACCATAGAAAAAGACTATCAAATAATAAACTAGGATTGATTCCTTATTTGAAAATATTTGTTTAGAATTACTTTCGTTGTATGCATACAAAATGTATAATAGCGTACTATAAGTTAAAAATCCAAGTACTATATATGTTACTCCGTAATGAGGATGTTAGAGTTTATTCAATTGCTACTTATGGTTCCACCAACACCGATAAATCTCAGCAATGATAATAAGAGAATGTAATAAATATTGAACCATATTTTTACTGATTAAATTAACTTTTTGTTCAAACATAAGAAAATAAGTCTCATAAATTTAAATTAATAGAATTGTATTATATAAAACATACCCTCCGACTCTGTAAAAATATTTCCTATTTTTGATACTAAAAACAAGCACACACGTTTAAGACAATTCATCACACACCACTTAGCATGAAAACTTTTTTAAATTAATCTATTATTAATTTTGCATTTTGCCACATATTTTTTAAGTGTAAGATAAATGTAATCTTAGATATTTAGAAGCTCGAAATAAATAGGTGTAACGTTATCTTTACGTCAACCGGATTTGAAAAATTAATAATTAATCAGTGTTTGATTAGGAAATTTGAGCACAGGAAATGATATTGAGTAGATTTCCACTTACCAAGTGAATCCTCAGGATCTGATAGATCACTCAAAGATGGAACTTTCTGCATGGAGTTAATGGAAGGCGTCGAAACACCCACGTCGTTGTCAACAATCTCTTGTTTGAGATATAAATCCATGGTGGAGGAACCCTCCTCATTTTCACACTGCAACAATATAAAAATTATATCAAAAAAATTATGTTAATCTTAAATTTAAATAAGAAATATAAACAGTGAAAAATGATTAAAAACGAAAAAAAATTTCAGCCTTTTCAGTTTCCTTATAACCATTTTCCACTGTTAAATATAGTAAAAAAATGGCACCTTTATTACAGTATAAAATCGAAACATAATTATTAATGTTTGCACCCTTAAGTTTTAAAAGCAAATGCTATAAAAATCATTTAGTGGTAAATGGCAAATAAACTATGTTTATGAAAATTTCGGATGTACCTTAAAAATGCAACAGAAAAATTAAATAACATCATTTCCTTTGCCAATAATAAATATGAAATGAGTCATAACAAATGTGTTCTATTGGTGAGTGAAAAACAAAAATTTATTTGATTATTTGATAATTCATTTTTTAATTGAAAAAATTTGGTACGATTTTTGATATTATCTCAAGTGTGCAGGCCGGAAATTGTCCATACTTCAAGTACAATGCTTAGATAAATGAGTTTGAATAGATATAGACTTTCATAACACATAATTGATATGAATAGTTAAGCAAGTAGTGGATTTACTATTCAAATGCATCCTAATTTGATAAAATGGTCCAACTAAAAAAACACCCCAGAGAGTTTTACAATTAGTCCGGGGAATAAAGACCAAAAAAAGGTCAACTTTCGTAAAAATTAAGGGAGAGCTGAATTTTTGCATGAAGCTTCCTTTTGTGGTTCTAAGCAATTACAAAATTCAAAAATCCCCGCCGATACATGCGCCGCTAAAAATGTTACGCGGGGTCAAAGGTCAAGATAAACAGGTTTGCCTAAAAATGTCGCCAATGGTAACTTTTATCGAAAAAATACAAGTTTTCAAATTTGTAGTTTAGGAAAGTGCCTACAAAAAACATTCTGTTACTTTTTTTCGTAAGGCTAACGGTTTTTGAGAAAATTCGATTCAAAAAGTTGTAACGTACAGTATGCATTCCTTAACGGTGTCTGTAAAAATTAAACGTTAAATATGACTTTAAATAGTGGAAAATTTATTTCCATGAATGTTTCAAAGCCCATAGTAGTGCAAACTAACGCATGGGTATGCCTAGCGGCGCGTTAACTCTCCCTCACTTTATCTCATCTTTAACATCTATTTTCGCTTATTTACGGGCACTTTTAGATTGGCACTCTTATATCATCATGCAACTATTAAATGCTCTTTAATGCTAAAATAGCTTAATGCTTTCTAATGATATTTAGTATAAAATACTCTTAAGTCTTAAAGGAAAGCAAGTGCTTTTAATTTTCAAAAGTGTATAGAACCTATGGGATAGCTAATATCTTTTAATAAATAAAATCTTAAAGTCTTGTAATAAATTTTCACCTTTTTATTTCAAAATGGTTGAATTTTTATATTTAGGGTAAAAGTTTCTATAAATCAATTAGTTAAATTTAGAAACGCTCAGCAAAGTGAGCGGGTATCAGCTAGTAATAAAGTTATAAATATTGTAAAACTGTATAATTGACCAAAGATCTAGTCGCTAATGATCAAGATGCTAAAGCGACTATAAATAAATAAAAGAAAGAAATAATTAATATAAAAAAATTTATATCCAAACTATTCAAAATCGTAAACGTTATATGAGGATGACTTCTACACTCCTCAATAAGAAGATCTAAATTCCCTTTTGAACGTCTATTAGACTATAAAACACTTTGATAGTAAAATTGCATATAGAAACTCTTTCCAATTAAATTAAGACATTCGTCTATAAATTGCACAATTTTATTGCATGTTTTCTGAAATATCGGCCTTCGAGGTATATATTCTAATGCAAATTATCCCTTCATCCATTTTCAGCTAAGTAAAAATTGATTTATTTATGCTAGTCTAGACTTAAGTCGGTGTGAAAATTAATGCATATTAAATATCCCAAATACAAACTCTTTACTTGATGCGACAATTAATGCAGTACATTTAAAACAGTTAAATGATCGTTAATTAAATGTTGTAAACAATAGTTTTAATTATTGCTACCATGTAAAGCATTAAAAACTATGACTCACTTATGATAATTGAGCCAAGTTAGAAACGCTACGAGGGCAAAGGACGGGAATGCCTCATTCAAATTTACATTGATGAATTTTATCAAGTCTTCGAGTTCAAAAACATTTTTAACTATAAAATATTATAAAAATATAAACATTAATTTCCATTAATAAATTATTATTAAAGTATTGTTTATGAGTGCCGAATATTAGAATTAAAGACGTAACTGTTGTAGATTATTATGTGACGATATTTAAAATTATCATTCAATTAAAATAAAATATAATTTTAAAATTTTCAATATTTAAAGGGTCAAAAGGTTGAAATGATAATACTTTTACAAAAAATACCACCCAAATTGAAGTAAGTTGTACGTACGCACATTGATATAATAACGAACGTAAAAAAAAATTAAGTTTTCTTTTACTCAATGTAATCTATGTAAATGTAAAGATATAGCCAGCTCCAGCAATGTTATTGTGGTGGATTAATTTTGATATCCCTAATTAATTTAAATTAGTCAACGTTTTTATATTAAAAAAAAATAAAAACAAGAATATCACAGTAGACCAGTGCTTTTACCCTTTGAAAATGGTAAAAAGGGAACAAAATTATAGTAGGATGATACCCATTATAAAAGGAAGAGAATATAACAAAAAAGAAAGGAAAAATAAATTACGCTCGATCTGAGGTGAGGAAGTGGAAAAGGGGGTGTTTTTAAGGGTAGTAACGGTTTATCTCGATTTCCGACAAAACTACAAGTCCTATGGAAAAAAGTTAAATGGCAACGTTGTAGATCAAAGTCTGAAATCGTTTCAAATATAAAATATATTTAAATGGGAAACCAAGTCAAGCGTTTCGTGAAATTCATTATTGATTAAAAAAAATAAATAACATCCACGATTGGTAATAAAAAAAAAATTAAATAAATTGTTCTCTAATTTTTACCGATAGGCTTTCGGTAGTAACAATAATTATGTTATTATTTTATTATATACTTAGAATCTCCTATATTTATATTTTCTTAAGAAAAAATTTCAAATAAAAGTTGGAGTCATTAATAAGTCTAAGAGTTATAGCAAGTTTTAAAAAAATCGTTTTCGGAGCTGTTTTCGAAAAGAAATTAAAAAAACTTAAAAACCCATAGAATAAAGTGGTGTTTCCTGTGAACCGACTTCAATCAAAAGCTTCGCAGCACAACTAGGTGTAATATGAAGGCAAAATTCCAAGTTTGATAAATTTCAGATTAAGCCTACGCTACGATGTCATTGTCACACAGAGCCCCACCCACACCCACATACATTAACATTTTTAAAAAACATTTTTTCAGACTCAGGGAATCTTAGAACATGTATTTCCATTGATAACTCGAACCAGAAAATTTTTAGTATTAGTATTTAGTAAGAAAGTTAAAAAAAAACATCCAAAAACTAAAATTGATGAATTCCTAAACTCCGAACGCATTTGAGAGCTTTTGGTTTAGAATGGGAAGCGGGGAAGAGAAAACTATTTTCGTCTCAGTAATAGAGGTTAAATTTCAACAATTATAATTTCTACTTTTGCCACATCGTAAAATCAACAAAAGGGATTGTTTTTTAATTAAATTCAAATATAAAATATTTTCATTATGATCCTTTGTTATTTAGTCTTCATTGTTACATTTCTAATAATTTCCAAAAATTATTTAATTATTTTTCCTATGAAAAATGCAATTTTATAACAATCGAGTTTATATAACGCTTAGCGAAGCGGGCTAGTAACAACTAATATTTTGATCAATCCAAACAACGCCGGGTATTGCAGTTAGCCTTTATATAATTTTATTGACTTTTATCTTCGATTCCGTCTGCTGCTCTTTCATTTAACGAATTATCGAGACATATTGTCAGCATAAATATACATTCACATACAAATCTATTCAACACAATCACATATATAAACGCTTACACACACTGCATATATGCTTAAATTTTATTCATGTAAGATACAAGTTCGAGTTCATTCATAATCTTTTTAAACTTGTACCATTCATAAAAATGAGCTGCGTGTCCAGCCATTTATTTAGTAAAACGAATATTGTATATCGTAAATAATAATCATAACTTAAAATATCATTCACTAATATTATGATTCTTACAAGTAGATACAACTTCAAAAATAGATGCAGTTAATGAACTATTTCTTTTCCAACATTAACCCTTCAATATATGTTTAATTAACCATTAATTATTTTTACACTGTTAATTAACTTGAAACATCCACATTTTCTAATTTTATACCTACAAAGATAAATGCCTCTTCTCTAAATATCTAATTTAAGATAACAACAAAAAAGTTTGAGAGATTGATTTTCCAAAATTTAATCACGGTATTTCCATCTGATGAATGTCTTTTGTCGGAATGGTACAAAACGTTGAAAGGAAAACATTGACGGTGATTTATTGTTTGGTGAGAGACAAACGTTGTTTAAATATTTGTCTGTATCAATATTTGAAACAATATTAGATGTGATTTTACTGTCGTATAAAAAAAACATTATGTATGATTAGCGTTTGAATAAATTTTAAAAAAAATTTAACACGTGTTTGAGTGTTACGGGGATTTCTTAATGGTAAATTGTTTTTGAGTATTCTTCGAGCTTTGATGGAGTCATTTATACTAATGTATATTTTTTTTACGTGTAAATGATGCAGAAATCCGTACGTTAGAATAAGGATTTTCAAACTGAAGTGAAAGAAAATTGAATTTTAATGACATTTTTTAAAGCAACTTTCAGATAAAGTATTATATCATTTGCACAAAACTTTACATAAAACAAGTGGTGGGTTTTTATCAATATAATTATTTCTTAAATAAAGGGTTAAAGATGATCCTTTAAGTCTTAAGGTTAAAAATTAGATAAACTACTTAAATCCAGGCTTTAAAAAATCGAGTTGCCATATAAGTAACATTGTAATATTTGTCCTGCTGCAACTCAAATGACTTAAATTAAAAGAATTTTAAATTGTTTCGTTTCGAGTCATTAAAGCGGGTGGCGATATTTTCTAAAATTAATTTAAGGAAAAAGGGAAGAAATGTTTAGCGTTGACTTATTTAGACGTTTCCTTTATTTGTTTCAGACGAGACTCAAGGGAAGCTTATTATAATTAACGTTACATCTTTCTTCAAGAAGCAATACAGATTTCAAATTGAAATTTTAAATTTCTAAAAAATATATTCTCGTATAATTTATTACATTTCAATGTAACTCTTCTAAAAACCTTTTTGTTGTAAGTAAAAAAAAAACGGTCATGGTAATGAAAATATCGAATAGAAAATTACAATCTATTGTAGGTATTATACAATGTTAAAATCAGTGACTATTACTATTATTCCATTTAAATAATTAAGATTATTAAAGATCAATTGGATGATTAAATTTAATTATGTTCTTCGAAGGAATGGTCGTTTTAGCCATATGTAAAATCATATTTCAAGTTAAAGATCAATGACAGTTGGTGAGAAAATGGGCTAGCTTTTGAAAAACACATAATATAATTTTTATCCTGAAAAAATACAGAAAAAATGTAGGATAGCGGGATAGCTGTAAGTTTATGCTGTTTTTATGCAAACTTAGTTTATGAATTGAAGAGAGCTATAGGTATGTTCTCGAAAAATGTTATGGTTCCGGCAGGATAGATATTAGGAGAACGGTGTATGTTTGGTTTTTACACGGGTTAAGTAAAAAAAAATTGAGAACTCCCCGATAACATTGGTACAGGCCATTAAGTTAGCTTATGGATCGAACAAAATATAAGTTTCGTTTAATCCCGAAAATTATTTGACCTAAGTTTGACTTTATTTCTTTTAAATTTAAAACCACTTAACTTGAAAATTAAGTAAAGTTTCTTATATATCAAGTCAAACAGTAAATTCCTATTTTTTAACCGATTTCAAAAAAGGAAGAGGTTCTCAATTCGACTGTATGTTCTTTTTATGTTTGTTACCTCAGAATTTTTATAGAAAGCTGGTGCTTCCCGTGTGGTCTCATTTTACTTTGAAGGAAATCGTTCACTTCTAAGGGGTTGACAACTAAGGGATGAAATATTAACTTCTTATTGGATAGCTCGATTTTGATAATACTTTTTTTATTGATAGAACATAATTTTACATTAATCTCATATCCATTTTTTATAAAAAAAAAACTCCACTCGTAAGGGGTTAAAAATTAGGGATGAAATAATAAATTTTTCCTGGCTAACCCGATTTCCATAATTTTTTTTCTATTACGTACATCGTACCTTTGAATTATTCACATTTCAATTTGAAGAAAAAAAATCTACTCCCTAAGGATGAAAATAGAGGATGAAATAGTGACGTTTAACTGAATCATCGGATTTTGATGATTTTTTTTTCTATTGGAAAGAGTATTCCACTTAGTTCTACCATTAAATTTAAAAGCAAAAAAATTCAACCCTTAAGGGCAAAAAGGGATGATGTAGTAACTTTTAACGCCGCTGCCTCATATGAGCAGCGCGTTTAGTAAGATTACCCATATTCAAAGAAATAAAATCAGTTATCAAACCTCAGATCACTAAAACTCGAGAAATAAATAAAAATTATAAAAAAAATGAAAAACCGACTTCAAAATAAATAAAAAATCTTAAACAAAAAGTGCACTAAAAAGTAGCAAAAAAATGACATATCCTTGCAGTGTCTACAACTTACAAATTATTAGGATGATATAATGTACAACTATTGCTATTTTTGGAGTTGGTGTCAGTCAAGGAAATACGACTACAGTGGTACTTAGCAATAAACGAGAATACCTTATGAAATTTATTTTTCCAATGAACTTTTGTACAATGTACTAGTACTTACTGTGACAATATCTAGCGACCTTTAAACTACAAAATACCAATAACGAACTAAATCTTTTTACAAATTAACATTAATATTTATTTCCTTGGTTGACACCAACTCCAAAAATAGCGATAGTTGTACTTTATATCATCCTAATAATTGGTAAGTTGTAGTCACCGCAAGGGTACGCAATTATTTTTTTACTTTTTAGTGCATTTTAAGATGCGTTTAAGATTTTTTATTTATTTTGAAGTCAGTTTTTCATTTTGTTAGAATCTTTATTTATGGTATAAAATTTTGTACTCTAATCAAAGCACGGACGAATAATGTTATAAAAATATAATAAAAACATTGTAATGAGAATTTCGTAACAATTCAATTTTATCTCCAGACTTAATAAATCTGTTACCAAACAATTTAAAATCTTCAAATGAAACGTGTGTTTAAAACATCGCAACATTTTTAATTGAGTCTTACAGGCTTGCCTATAAGCATGCCATAATTCAATTTCATTCATCCAAACTGAAAGGAAATAACTTCGAACGGATATTACAGAGTTAGTTTGCCTTCAACATTTTTGATTAAAAATCGAATCGAAATAATTTTCAAAGTTATCCTGTCAACATCCGGTCGTTCGTTAATATTTTTAGTACGCATACAGCTTGTCGTTAAAATATATATAACGTACGTTAAACAACTCAAAACACAGCTTCCATTTGCGGTAAACAGTTTGCTCTTTTCCACCAAAGCCGCCAAACAGGTTTCATTGATTTCTCCCGAGCAAGTGCATAAACTTGCAATTATTTAACTCGGCCTATCCTCTTAATTAGAGCCTCGTTATGTATACAGTAAATTGAATTATTTTAAGATTAATTCACAATATTTATAAGTGACCTTATTTTATTTTTGTTTTTTAATTCGTTCGATTTAAGATCAGAATGCAATTAACTTGAGTGGCCTTATAATTTTTCAATTTCAGACTTCAGAATATGAACACCGAAAGTTGTAACTCTCGATTAAAATGAATCGAACAGAATCATTCAAGTAAAAAGGATTATGAGTAGGTACGTTGACGATGACATCTAATGATCATTATGAAAGAGTGTGTTCTACACACACAATATCCCAAAGATAATTATATCCTAACGCTTCCGTTTTCATTGGACCGTGTGCACAACTTCCTTTTCGAAAATCACACCTTGATCATTTACTTTTACTCGTTGAAAAAAAAAGGAACTTCACATACGTGGATTACCTATATTCACAACGGCACCATTGTCTCAATCAAATATTAACAATGTTGACCGTTTTATAAGTTGGGGAATCAAATAACTGCTACACTGTATGAATACTGGGAATCATGCTTGAGAGCTTTTTTCACTTAATTGATATTTTCTTATTAGCCAGTACAAAGCCTTATATTTGAGATTTAAAAAAAATAATATTCTTCCGTATATTTTCATATAAAAAATATAATTGACCAAGGAAGTATCATATAAATATTAACATTTTAAGTCAACGATTTTATTAGGATATTATTTTTTTTTAATTTTTGGCATAGATGTATGTAGGTAATAATAGCAGATGCATCCTGCTTCGCTTGAGATTGACAAATAAATTGCATTAAAAATCATTTCCACTGAAAATACTGAGTAATAAGGATACCTAATACTTATAGATACAATAAGTCAATAAAACCAAAAGTCAGCAAAAAAAAATTAATTTAAATAACAGTCGGTATATAAAATGTATAATGTCTAAGTTCAGTGCTCATCAACGTATATAGGGTCTGTGTTAATTAGTAAGATTTTTTTTTAAAAGAATATGACTACGATATTTTTCATCCAGCTTTTGGTTTTTACCCGGGTATCTACCCGGTTCTTTTCTTTAAGAATTTGTGTTGTGCTATTAAAATAAAATCAGTGGATAAACTCAACAATGTAAATAAACTAAATTTATTTTTACTAAATTCAATATAATTCGAAAATTTCAACATAATACGAAAATTAACGTCAAAATGATTAAATCTACATATTCACTTGGATATTAGGAAAATTTGTTTTTAGTTTTTTGCATTTTTTTATTGATTTTATACAGATTCACTAACCACTGTAGTGGTATAGTGGTAAATAATGCCATTAAGAAAAATCATCTGGACAGGTTATTTTGTTGCTGTGTGAGAAGTAATACATAAAAAATAGTAATTAAGTAAAATAAAAATGAAAATAATGAGAAGTAAATTACCAGTTAGTTCTTTTTTAAGCTATCCTTTAGAAATAATGTCTTCCAGGAAAGAAACTACCCTCTGTTTTTTTTTTATAACCTATACTTTTACACTAAATACCATTAAAATTTGTTTATACGTTCCATAAACGGGATTGCATATCGGGATTCTTTAGTGTTATACATATTCTCCAGGATAAAATATAACCTTTGTCTAAAGTGAAGGTTCATTCTAAATAGTGACTAAAGAATTTTTGAAATTAGTCTCAAAAATCACTACAAAAAGCAATTTGCAGTAAAAATTAGAAAACAATGCTCCGTTAAGAAAATTGATACAACAAAAACTAGTAGGTTATAGTTATATACATAATTATGTAGTAGTAGGTATATCTATATCGTTGTATAGAATATTGTTGCATAAAATAATATCTACAAATACGAATTTGTCGTCCCGAAAGTACACAACAACATTTCACACAAACTTTTAGAATCAATATTTTGGACTTACAATATTCTCTTTAAAATGTTTATCTATTGTATTATTTAAATTATACATATAAATAAATGTGAATTTGAATCTTGCTATTAATTTCTAGAATTTTTATGGGAATATTTATATTCTTTTGCACAAGGTTTTTTTCAATACAAATAGATGTATTATGTAGTTAAATAAATAAATTTAATTAAGATTCTAACACTTAGCACATTCTATAAGATAAAGATAAATTATGTAAACATTTATAAGGCTATAATGAAAAATTTGCATATTCAATAAATTAAAGGTTTTAAAGTTAGAACATACCTTTTGAAAAACTGGTTGAAAAGTAACTGTCTTACGTTGTTTCACCCCCGAAGCCATTTTGGCAGGACTAGGCTCATAAAAATCCTGGTCCTCCAGATTAAAATCGTAAAAGTCGTACGCATCTAGCTCCATTCTCTGTAACGAACAAAAAAAAAATGTTTACTAAAATCATTTTTCAATGTCTTTCTTTAAAGGTCTTACTAAGTCATTAAGAGGACAAAATTTTAAAGATGGTTGTCTACTATGAAATATACATTAATTTAGTGAATTAACAAATAAAATATTTAGGAGTCGAAGAGTCATACAGTGATATAACGATGTCATAATCATCTTTGAAATTTATTGGAAAACTATAGATTCATACAAAATTAAATATTTTACTAAAAATGTTTTAAGGTTAAATGGCACCTTTATTGTATGTTATCATGATCATTTGGCACCTGATGCCGGGGCAATGCTCGCAACCCCCCTCCCCCTAATAAGGCTCTGAGGCATGTTACTCTACTCATTTATCTGAAGAATGAAAAAAAAAAAAACAATCCGTCGAGTTAGGAGTCCAGATAGGTCTTGAAAAATTAATCAGTAGCTTTAAAATATTTTTTTTATTTCGAAAAAACCTACTCCCTCCTCTAATTTTTTAACTGTACGGTTGAAAATTCTGAAAAACTTGAGGGTGTGGAACATAAAGATTAATTTCCCAGAAAATGATTTTGATTAAAATCTATATTGTAATTTTAGTTGCATCAAGGTTAATCAATACTTTCTGATGTGAATAAATTTTATTCATAGAAATGTTACAATAGTTTCAATGTTATTTCTTGATTAAATCAATCGTTTTAATCAGAAAGTTTGATGAATTGTTGTCATTTAAGCATAATATTTAAGCGTTAATCAATGCAAATTATATCACCTTATTATCAAAAGGTCAAATTGATCACCTACAACATCTTGGATTTTCGGGAAACGAGGTTTGAAAATTATTTTGTGTTAAATTACATTTTAATAATGAATTTTTTCCAACAACGAAACTCTTCATGTACGTGGCACAAAACGCACTTGGCCGTTTTTTTTTTAAATTGAACAAGTATTCACACATTTTGTATCAATATGGTCGCAATGATTGTCTGACAGATAAACAGGTTACAGGAGGTCGGGTTACTTGTCTTACCCCATCAATGGGAACTTGATAGCCTGCCCATTATGGATGGTTTCAGTGACGATGGCAGGTCTCTACTAGTTTTTTATTGAAATAAACGCATCGTATATTGGGTATTAAATTGGAACATCAAGTAACAAAAAAATCCTCATCTTAAACGGAACACTGGCATTATTTATAATACAAAAGACAGATTTTTCTCATGAAACTTAAGATTTTAACTCATTTTTTAATCAGTTCGAAGACTTGAAATAATCGTTTAGTTTTAGATTTTGATTGACAATTTCGAATGTTTTATCAATCTGCGTGCAATGGCATTTATGAAATGCAATTGTTTGAGTTTGAGTGAATTAAGAAGAAATATATAACCAGTTTTATGAAGCATCACCATATAAGCAGTGGATTGATAGGTGACCCAATGCACCTATTCAATTCAAGCAAGTGACGTTGTAGAATTTTAACGAATTTGTTTTATTCATACAAAAAATAAATAAAAAGTATCCTGAGAACATGCACACATTGAATCAATTATATTTTTAAGTATAGAAAGATTTTATTGGTTTTTATGTCGATCAGTTTTATAAAAACGACTTATGTAAGCGTTATAATAAAATGGCAAGGGCATTTGGTAGAGGCACTTGATGATTTGCTTTGTGATTGAAGCACACAACAGGTGGTCCACATACGGCCAGCATCCCTAAATGAAGCAATAACATGTGTTCCCATATAAATATCTCACCCCCGCTTTTTATTCCGTATGTAGCAGCCGACCCTTGTGAGATTTTTATTGAGTTATATGACCTGATGATTTTTACTCTCTGTCTACATCTCTGTTATGTTCGATATGGAATATTGTGCTACAAAGTAACCTATACTAATTGTGTTAAGTTATACAGTTTTTCCAAGATTTTTTAATGATCAATATTATTGAATAAATGCCTGTCTTACAAACTATATCTAAGATTAAAACTAAGCTGTAAACTATGCTGAGCATGTTTTCTTCGTAAACTTTTCATATAAACAAACCATTAATATTTTTGATATTCATCTCATATTAATGAAAAAGAAAATTAAATTTTTCTGTAAACAAATTAATTTACTGGGCTAGTAAGCTGGCAGAAACCATCACGTAACGAAAAAGCGTTATATTCCCTCAGGCAGCATTCCCTCTCTTTTTTAAAATTCCGATTTCTTTCTCTTTCTATCTCTTTATGCTCACTGCTTGCCAATAGTTATTAGTGAAATGAAAATGTCCAGTGAAATATGGGAAATAAAAACATAGATAGAAAATTGAAAGAAAGAGGATATTACTTTTTGGAATGAGGAAAATATACAAATAAAATTAATAAAAATTTACATAACCGTATTAAATCTCGTTTAGAGTTAAAAAAATAACGTAAAGAACTTCATTCCTGACTGGATCCCCTGACTGCATTAGCTATTTTTTCGAATATTAATATCAGATTGGTGATTAATATTTTTGGATTTTTTGAATGAGTCCTTTTTTACTCTCTCTATTTTAACTTTTTTAACAATTTTCCGTAATCGGATTGAGTTGAAATTTAGCAGGTAGATTCGTTATCGATGACAATGCATTCTATTAAAATTTCAGCTCGGGGAATGTACTATAATTATTTTTTTTTAAATCAATTCGGTCACTCATCCCTATGGAGAAACTCTGTTTCACCTTTAAAATTGACACTTTTAACTTATAGAAAGAGTTTTTTTTTTAAGTGAAACTTCTTCAGGCACGATAGTGAAAAAATAAAGGACCTACAATATTAAGATGTTACTCTAAGTTACGCATTACATACAATGTGGTTCATTGCATTGTTATAACAACATATTGTACTTAACAAAAATATATCAGTTATTGAAAAACCATAACCAACCATACTATTAGAAAAACTATGATATTTAGTAGCGAACCATTTAAATTTGTATATATATGAAAAAATAAAACTAAAATCGAAAAGCCCATATGCAATATTTAGACTTTACCATGCATCAGTTAAAACCCAAAACTGCAACTCGATATAAGTTTTATGCAATGAAATAGTGCATGTACACAATATATCAATCAAAGTGTTAATCAGCAGTTAGTGACTTTCACTGAAATTAAACTTGATTTTTGTTGACTTTGAGTTTCAAATTGAACGGTACATTATATAATTTACTAAAATACCTTGCATTAACCGGATTGAAATTTATTACGTAAAGTAATAACATCATTATTATCAATGATAGATTTCCGATACCTTATAAATATAGCCAACTTTTTAACCGACAATATTAGGATACAGCTTTTTTAAAACTAATGTTAATTACACTATTTTAAATGAAATCATTCAATGGTTTATAATGGACCATTTTTTTTTTTTTGGTGTTTTAAGTCGCTTTAACATCTAATATAACGTCATATCACGACTGTCTAAACACAGAGATTTTCTGTTGGTCAATAATATCGTAGGTCTAGAATCTTAATCCTAGGATTCAACGGGGATCGAACCCAGAACCACTTGACGCATGAAGCAGAGAGAGCAATTGCCTTAACCACTGCGTCAATAGGTGGTGGACCATTTTTATTAATTAGGAATATTGAATATTTAAGTTATATAACCATACGTAGTGTAACCTATATTATCTCGAATTTGAACACTATAAAGCATCAATTAAAGTCGTTTATAAAATAACTGAAAATCTTATTTTAATTATCTACCCAATAATTCTTCAAAGTAAGATGCTTACTTTCCTAAGTTCAATACATTATAATGTGTTACATCTTGTAAGTTATATTATAGTTGATTAGCGTTATTGTTAATACTGCTATCAGATAGTATTAATTAAAACTATCTCTAAGTGAGTCCCATTGATTTTTGAAGGGCATAAACTATGTATCCTGCTATGTTATGTATGTTTGAGTGAAAGGAAAGAACCAAGACTCAACGTTATAATGCAAATAATATTCGGAAATAATAATATATATTCGAAATAATAACACATACAACATTTTATAAGAATTTTGTTTAAATTTCATGAAAACCCACCAATTATTTTTTTAAATAGGAAAATACAAACAATTTCATGTTTAGTAATAAAGATGTAAATGTGTGCTGCTTCAAAAATTAAAAAGATTGAAAATGTTATTATTTTTTGTTGGTTTTATAGAAAGAAATTTAATTGAAAATGTATTCAATGCAATCATAAATTCATTTCTGTGTACTTAACACTGAATTCGTTCGAAAGATAAGTAAACATTTAAGAACGTTTTTTACTCATAATTATCTTTATGTGCTGCTAAGACGAGGTGATTGACTGATGCATTTGTTGATTGATGTTGTATCACAGAGGAGAGACTAAATAAGCATGTTGCGAGTGCTCCACATCTGTGCTCTTCTCTGATTACCGATTTTAATGTTACAAAGAATTTATGAAAATTTCGAGAAAATTAATTTTATTGTTAAATATTTTATGTGGAGGGTTATATTTTATTTTATTTTTTTCTATGTATTGTAAATGTTTTGATTGGGCTGTATGTAGCCAAAGGTTTGAGAAAAAGACTCGAAGACAAGATGAGAAAAAAACGGATCTTGTTGCAGACTGCAGCTGCAGCTGGCCACAGACGGCTTTCGACATCAACCATCATCACTGCCACCATTCTCACTATATCACAACGGGCGTTATTATATTTTATTAAAATAATCCTGCATATCTTGCACAAATTTTAACGAAGCCAAGGTAAAGTAATGATATAACGTAAAAATGCAATCTCTATATTAATACGTAAAGAAAAAAATGTGTACCCCTTTTAAGCAAATTGCGTAATTTATTATAATTAAAGTCCTAAAAATACAATGAATTTATAATTAATTTATTAAGTACCTATATACTTTTAAAAAATAAATGCAATTATAATCATAGTTAAGATGATCGATTTTGCAATCATAAATTGAACAAAGTTGAAATATGGGACAGTTAGTCCCGATGGGACAGTGAAAATTATACTTTAAACAATGGGACGTCTCAGGAAAAACGGGCCGTTTGGCAGCACTGTTCAAATCAACAGCACTACGTTGACTTTTTATTTAGTTTTTTCGACCTAGTATTTGAATTACAAAATATAGGCAATTTGCGTATTTGCTGAAACCCAGCTCGTATAGTAATTAAAAAAATCACAGCGAAAACACGTTATAGCTTATAAATATAGCCTATCGAAACTATATAGGTACCTAATTTTCCCTATCATTAATATTTTTTTAAATTGGAAATTAATGCATAATGACATTTTTGTACATGCTCGAAGTCGACGTAGTAAAGAATTTTTTTTAAAAAACACATACAATAATTATAGAAATAGACTATCGATAAAAGAACCTCAATTATACCCAAACTTAAAAATTAAATGAATTGCGATCAAATTTCGACCATTGGGCGATCGCTAGTTTCACTTATTCGTTAAAAAGGAAAACTTTCAGTCTACAACCCTCTTCTCTCTGTTTTGTGGTTTATAAGATTCAAGAGTTTGTGTACGAAATGTAAATTAATACATTAACGCATCGTGGGATCTCTGACAGATTCAAAAAGAATTGATTTGAAATCAGATGAAAAAATCGACGAGCAAGCAAATAAAGTCGCTTCTTTCGTTCATGTCGAAGCACTACAAGTGTAAATCAGACAATTGTGTATGCATCTAGCAGAATTATTTTCTTTTCTTTTTTTTTTAGTTTGTATATATTTTTATATTCCATTAAGTTGGATTTATCTGTTGGAATTTATCATTCTCTAATTGTTTCCCTTAGAATTGATTCGCTCATTTGTATGTGCTGCGGCAAATCGAACGAAGCACAATGTAACCGACCGAACAGTTTAACTTTGGTTCAATCACCTGTCGCCTACCTCTTTATGATTTTCGATTATCATTATTAATATTTTTATATGCCTAAGACACATGTAAATTTATTTTTGATACAATATGTGATTGTAATATAAATTCAAGCGACTCTCAGAACATTTTAAAACAAGCAAGTGGCATAACGAATTCTAAATAAGAGTGGACATTTTCAAACGAAACTTTAGGAATTATTGTCGTTTAGTTCATGACAACGGGAGTTTTCAAGTTGAAAAATTAGTTTTGAAATGAAAATTTGAAAGTAATTAACGCTCACTAGCACAGTTTTCGATATAAAAGCCTTAAAAACTCAATATGTTACGGTCAATTTCTTAAATCTGGGTATTATACAAAATGTCCGGCTCATATACGAAATACCCCGTTATTTTGGTCATTTTATAAATTGACAAGCTTTTACTAATCTGTCGTAGTTCTGATTATAATATAATGATAGGGAATTTTATGGTTAAAAGTACTACTGTTATTTTTTACATATATTTGCGATATTTCTTCTCTTAGATAATATTTTATCTTATTTTACTGTTTGTAAGAAAGTTAATTTAAATACAATTTCAAAAATTTGGGTTAGAAAAATATACAAATATATAAATTTTTCAAAGAAAAGCTTAAAAAATAATACAAAATCCAGTGTCTCGCAATGAGCATCTATTAACACCCTCTTAATCTCTTAGAGCAGGGGTTCTTAAACTTATGTAGTCCGCGGGCCCCTTCCTGAACCAATTTTTTTTCGCGGACCCTATCCCAACTCTAGGTGTTTTAATCGTTTTTGAGACTAAATTTCTAGTTAAATAGGTCACTCTCCACTCGGTAGGTAGAGACATCCTTTGGCAGGTAGAGACGTGGTGTACTAAGAAGACACATTTGAGGCGAAATTTTCCCATCGAGACAAAAATACAAATTACGTAAATGTCTATTTAAATTTTTAAATTATGACGATAATGCTGTATATAATATCCGGTAATTATACGAAATAACCTTTATAAAAATGGTTATTATGTACAACAACTTTACTTCTAGAACATTTTATATAACGACCAATTGGGCCATTATATAAAAGTTCAGTGCTCACATCGATTCACTCTGTAATACAAAAAGTTGAGTAAATTGATAAAATAGACTTCTGAAATACATTGTCTCTTATGGAAAAGCTAAAAAGCAACTTGTCATTTAGAGCTGTTATTACTTATAATTAGCAAAAAAATTGTTCGGGTATATAAAGTTAGGAGTCATCTAAGTCTTTTGACATGAAAATTTGTAAAAGTTGAAAAATGGAGTTAATCGATGTGTGCACTGAGCGGCTTAATTATATAATTAACTTGATGTAACGTCCGATTTTGCAACTTAAAAAACAAATCTGATATCGAAACTATGAAAAAGAATAAACAAATATGAAATGTATTGTGTTATCACATGAAAGATTACTCTTTATCTTTGTTATTATTAAAAATGTTATATACAAAAATGGACAGTTAATAGAACACTTTTATAGTATGCGTAATATAAAGTATTACCTACCTTATTTGTTAGTAATATAGTAAGAAGAAAATTAGTTGTTTTCCAAAGTCAAAAAATGATGAATATTAATGAAAAACACAAGAAGGTAATAAGAAACAGAAGGCCTAAAAGAAAAGAAATAAATGTTAGTAACTTGAAATAAATTTTGCAACAAAAAGAATTAGCAATGATTAAACAAAGACCTTTCCGAACTTATTCGATTATTAGCATGTAATTTAATGCATGTAGACAAAATATTATTTGAAATAAAAAGAAATAGATTCGTGCATTAGAGATAAGATTAACAAAGCCCACTTGTTTGTCAAATTCGAATCAAAAACTCGACATAATAATTGGATAGTTATATTTCTAATACAGCCAAAGCCGCTTACTACGTGCATTATTTTATCTGTGCTGATATTAAATATTCCAGTAACAAAGTTCTGTTTAAAATAAAATATAAAAATCGTAAATTTCCGTTGAAACGTATCTATTTGATTAAAACGTATTGATAAATACCAGATAAATGATTGTGCTTCAAAAATAATTTTGCAACAATTTGCACTTTTCATTATGAAAATCATATAGCTTTCCACTCAAAAACACGTAAGTAATTGAACTTCTGAACTTGAATGTGTAGACTTGTCAATCTAAGTTTTAAATAAATCGATAAAGGAACAGATTTATTGAATTTTTCTTCATCTCACTAATAACAATATTTCCTTGAATTAAATCGCTTATTGATTTCATTTAAAGTTTTTTATTTATTTTCTCAATGCTATTAGTTTTAAATTAACTTGTATTACTTTGTAATTCAATTGTTTCGTTCATATTCCCGGAAAACTGAATTAAGAATATAATATAATTATCAGAAGGTTTTAGTATAAGTTGGATGTAAAAGCCAATAAGAAAACTCTAAAATAGTATTTACAAGATGCAGTTATTAAACTTACAAAAAAAATTGCAATTAAAATATGAGTTCAAAAAAAAGTAACAATGAATAGTCTGAATGTCAATGAATGTCGGGATATAAGGATGTTCAACATCCAACTATTTCAACAACAATAAAAAACTAAGGGTTGCAATTATTTTTTCCTGAAAGTTTGAAATTGTCGTTTTTCCTGAAAATCAATGAAATCAGTAAGTACTTCTTTACGATTTATTCATTTTTTTAAATTGAATTTTTTTTTTTAGTTTAAAGTTGCTTTAACAGCACAATTGGTTAAACACAAAACATTCAGAAAATTTCTATTTTCTTCTTATCTAAGAAAAATCAAGGATTTAACGGGAATCGAACAGAGCACTACTGCGCATAGGTTTAAGGAGCGTAGGTTTAAGAGATCTACTCAGTGCACCACTAATGATTGTAATACATATTCTTTCACATGAAACCCGCTGTTAGTTAAAAGAACATAAACAAAACCCACGATTGTGTTACAATAAACATAAAAAGTTAAGCAAAATGTTCCCTACTTTTACGATAAACTTTCACTAGTAAGCATAAATTGGGTTATTATTTTATTGTATAACGTCTACTAACTACCACCCTCTTCCCCAGATTACCTTTTATTTTAAATATCTCAGGAAAAAGTTTCAAATGAAAGTTTTGCAGACTTTGTTATTAAATCTAACAACCAGAGCAATTAGTAAATCGTTGGAGGCGGTTTCGAAAAAATTAAAAAAAAAACAAAAATCCATAAAATAAAGTGGGGCTTCTACTAGCCAATTTCAACCATAAGCTCGCAGAGGACTATGCAGAGGAAATATTAAAACAAATTTCCAAAATTAGTAAATTTCGGATAAAGCGTTCGATACTTTCTAGCTGTCAGTTGTCACACACAGACACTTTTCTTAAAACCACTTTTTCGAACTCAGAGGACCTCGAACGTATATTTCCGACAAGAACTCGAAATTGAAAATTCGAGCGGATTACAATACTTTCTATACTAAGTAGTAGTAGAGAAAAGAAAGTCAAAACGATTGTATTAATATTATCAAAAAAAGTATTAAAATTAAAATTAATGCTCAAAGAATCCTTTATGGGTTTAAAAAAATTGTAAACTAATACTCATTTCATTGATGTTCAGCAAAAACGACAAGTTTAAACATTCAGGATAAATACTAGAAATAACCAACAACAGCACTTTGTAACTTTCCAGATTTGTTTGAAACACTGGATGTTGAAAATGCAATCGATATTCTTATGGTTTATCAGTTATTTCCAGTAGTTTCTAAAATCTAAATGAATATTTTAAGTATTGCTAAGAAATTAAATCTAAGCATGCCCAAATTCAACAGCAGTGAAAATATTGCTTCCTCGCAGTACCATCAGAATATAATTCTTCGTCTACCTCAACAGGGTTGAACTGAAAGCTCAACAACCAAACCTAATTATAAAGAAATGTCGTGTCGCCGAAGCAAATAGAAACGTTTAAAACGAAATAATTTGTAGCTCTAGGCTTAAACTACTTATTAATTTTTACAGTCATGGTTTCTTCTACAAAGTCAATGTTGCTAAACTGGTTATTGTCTGAAAAAACGACAGCAGCAGAATATTTACACCCAATATGATATTATATTGATTACAACGACCGTATTCAAAGTTTTTTCAATGTTAGAATAATTACAGATTCATATTTTATGAAGAAAATATTTTAAAGCCAACGGCTTGAGTGTCGCCAATCAGCCTCAGATCTAAGGGGAGAGTAAACCAGGGCACGTACCCCGGGCGGCAGTTTCAAGGGGGCACCAAAATTACAATTACAAATATAAAACTTATTAGCTAATAGATAATGAAGAATGCAAATTTATTAATGGTTTCTTATTTTTCCCTCCCGTTCCCAAAAATGCTATCCATTATATATTTATGAGTTTTTTTGAACAATTTATCTGAAACGTTGGAGAGAGGGGAGGTCACTATAGTTTCTGCCCCGGTTTGAAAAAGTAGCCGATCTGGGGCTGTCGCCAACCCAATTTTTGTGTAAAAATATAATTTAAAATAATAAAGGGCAATAATGTTTTCATTGAGTTAATCATGGGAAGAAAAAACTTAGGCTATATGCTGTACATTAAATAAAGTAATATATAATCGATAAATCGAATATGACCTGTGATATGGTACCTAAGTATATGCGATGCTCTCATATGATGTTGGAAATTCAATTTCTCAATAGCAGAATGTTCAAATCAAATATGTTTATGTTGTGCTCTTGTAAACGAAAGAATGATTGCAAATAAATTGAAAATTAGATAGAAAGTTAGAAAATTGTGATTGTATGAGCCATTCATATTATAAGAGATAGTTTACTACAATTAGAATAAAACTGTACATACCTAGGCAGGCAAATAGTTTAAATAGTTTAAATACCTCAGAAGTATTATAACACATAAAACTTAAACCAATAAATTGTGATTATTTTATCGCTGACATTCGTAGACAAGTTGATAAAGATTTGAGTAAATTCAGCTGGTGATAATTTCAATATCTGTAGTTATAAATAATATTTTGATACCACTCAAATACCATAGGTATTTCAAACAAAAGCTATGTGTAAGTACGCATATATGTATATCAAAATGTATACATTTGCAACATGGTCTGCATCATTAGCTAAAAATGTTTGTAATGAATTTCTATTATCAGCATCAGCCATTTGGCATAATTTCATAAGTTGAAATCTTTCGATTAAAGCTACCGAAATGTGAAACATCCACGAAAAATAGTAAGAAGCTGTCAAAGATTTCAAAATATTTTTTTTTATTTTCTGATCTTGTATGCGATTAAGTTTTTACTTCCCTTTCAAAAAATTTTTGTGAAGCAAAACCGGAATTAAATTTAGTATGTAAATACAGTATAAAATGTTAATGTTACAGCCCACTGTATACCTAGCTATTACAACAAGATATTATACCAACACAAATATATGAAGCATTAGAAAACAATAAACAACCATCTTTATTCACATTTAATGTTCTGATATTTATATTTACATCTATGAAAAAATAAAACTGAATATGTTGTTTACATTGCTATCATTGAATAAAATTTAAGTTTTTATTGGTAACACAATTCTAGTTGTAAATATCTTAAAAATTATTTTAATAAATAATATTTCTATAAATAATGAATAGCTGTTCTTGATTAATTGTTTATAAAAATAATTCATGGAAATTTTCAAAACTTCCCTTTCTTACGTAAACACAAATTGTATGAATATACAATATAATATAATACAATACAATACAAATATAAACATAATTGTATGAATATTTTTTCATTTATTTGCTTGATTTTATAGGCGTTATAAAAATAATGAATCAAAAGTTAAAATGAAAAAAAGTTAAAATAATGTTAAAAGTTAAAAAAAAGATGAAGATTTGTTCATTAACTTGTTTACATATTAGTGAACAATTAAAGATGATTCGGGGATTATGCAGTTTCCCGGGCGCCAAATTTGGCAACGGATCCTTATAGATCTAGCCAAAATAAAATGAAGATGAAGAGTACAATTTTCCGAGTTTTCGCTTAGTTTTCGAGAAAAATTAGATTTAAGTAGCTCTACTCCAAAGTTATTTCTTATGGAGATACATTTTGTGAATGCGGCCATTTTTGGAACTACGAAGTTTTTTGTAGCTGCTCGGAACTATTTTGAAAGTAGAGCTCGGGGGTGCAGATCCTGGTGAAAGTTTGGGGGCAGAGCCCCCAAAATAAAAAGAAACCCATCCCAACGTATTTTTCAATAGAAAATAGCAAATTAGGTGTGACCATTGTTGTATCAGCGTTTTTTGTATCAGTGTTATTTAACCAAATTTGACGTTGTCGATGCCACTTTTAAAATTCGATGTATCGAAAACTAAGCGAAACTCGAAAAATTGTAGTCTTCATTTTCGAATTACTTTAGAGAAATCGATAAGAATCCGTCGTCAAATCTTGGCGCCCGGGAAACTGCATACTTGATGATTGTGATAGTTGAGATTTGAAATCTGAGAGAAGAGAACATATTTGATAACTAAGAAAACATTTTTCGAACCTTTCCTTGCACTAGAAGCTACTTCTTTGATGTAGACATTACGATAGGTCGAAAAAATTTCAAGCTTTTGATAAGTTTACTTTTTTTATATACCACCTCTCTAAAAAATAATATTAGTTGTTTATGTTGTTAGATCTATTTTTTCATGGGGGTTATCCATAAGCCATGTAGAGCATTTTGGCAGGGGAGGAATATGCTCTTATATTAAGTAGCGTTACAAAAGAGAAGGGGAGATGCATAAGAATTCTTATTCAATTTAATCGGGTCCTAATCATACTATTCGTACGAATTTGTACAAACTGTACGAATTCTTATAACTTCGGATCTTAATCTTACTTAGATCTTACTTGGACAATAACTTTTCTTATATATTTTTCATTAAGATATGAATTTTTAGTATATAATATATATAATTTCATTACATTTGATTTTAAGTTTTGTTTTAACTTTTTATTCTGGACTATTTATTAATTACCTATATACAAAATCGTAGCGTGGGTGATGCGAGCGGTGCCCCGGCAGCAGGCACCTAACGATAATGATGCTGTAGAATAAAATAGAGGCAAACAATATTTATCTTGAAATTGTTTTGGTAATGTATTTAATTTTGTATAATTTCTATATTATATTTTTCAATATGTTTCAAAGACGGTAAATAAGACAAGGGAGGGCCATTTTATCTTTTCACACCGGGTCATATAACATCACGCTACGGTTTTGTGTATACATTTTCACTCATTTAATATATGGGGGTGAAGGTAAGGATCACAATCTTCATATCATAAAAAGTGTTAACCCCAAATAGCTTTATATAAAGATGACACCTGATTGTACCAGAGGACTAGGACTTGTTATTCAATATTTACTACTAAGCAAGTACTTAAAATTAAATTACTACTTCCACCCAGCAAATTTCCAGTAAAGCTACCTACACCAGCACCATTCTGGCCTCTTTATTTTCTACTATACTGTGGACACTTTTAGAGTCAAACAGCCATTTGATATTGTGCTCCACAGACTTGAATCTTTCATGATTTAATAAAAACTCTATCCCAGATGAAAATAAATCGTACATTGACGATACAATTGATGGGCAATATACCTATCTACAAAAAGTTAGCATATTTGCATACTGCGCAAAACTTGTATCGTAACTGTACAGTTTTATTTTCATCCGGAACAGACCCATAATAATTATCTCATTTATTATCTAAAGATATCACGATTAGCAACTGTTTATTTTCGAAATTACATATTATAAAATTATTATCTCCTCAAAAAAATCTGTTCTGGTAAAAATTTATCTATTTTTATATGCATACAATATCGGTTGGCAAGAGCAGTTATCTTATAAATTCAAACTCTTATCTTGACTGATAGATATATATTATATATATTAAGGTAACGAAAAAGTTTCACTGAATGAATTAATTGTTTGGAGCCAATTGAATTAATTTATTTTTGTCACAAGCACTTTTCATCTACCTATATCTACAACCGAAATTTTAAGTAGTATAGTCATTAAATTGCAATTTAAATATTATATATATAATTAAGCCTTGCATCAAATGAGATATAGTGAGATTTATTTTCTTGCATTTATTTATAAATTGCTTGGAGCAGCACAAAAATGAAATGATAGAATCATTTGTAAGTTGTGTGCATTTAATATAAATATACATATCCACTATCAGTTACAAGAATAACAAATAAAAATGAATAAAATGTGCATAATACAACAAAAATTTAATTTTATTTCTTCTTTATGTGTTTGCTAATGAATGGAAATTCGTCGACTTAATATATAAATAGAAAGGGAGGAACATTAAGAATTTGAAGAAGCTGTTTTAAAAAATTTTTAAATAATTTGAATTTTTTGACGGAGTGAAGAAGAAGTTGTAAGAAAAGGGATTTTCAGGTAAAGATAATAAAGGTGGAGCAATAAAAAAAATCAAGGATAAAGTGATAAAAGGAACTGGAAGTAGGAATATGGGAGCCGGGAAAAGATCGTGTGTGTGTGTGTGCGTGTATTAAACATATGCATATATAAAAATAGAGAAGACACAAAGAAATTATATTAAGAAAATAACTTGCACAAATAAAACAAAACTTACCCCAAGACGAGAGAAATGAAATTAAACACCCGGCTCATGCACTTAATGCAACACACAACACACACAAAATAATTACAAATCGTAAAAAAAATAAAAGAATATCGCCATGCACTTGTCACAAAAAAGTTTCAGCCGAAAAGTCCTTAAATGCAGGACTTGTTGAAACAATTCACTGTCGAAACAAGCGAAATCTTGTAAACAAATTGACACGCGCGCGCACCTCGTTTTAAACAGTCAAACTGTTTAAAATATTTATTATAATATTAATTTTTTAAGTGATAAATGGCGTGTTTTTGAGAGAATAACAAAAATTTAAGTTAGAATTTCAAACGGTTTGTAACCAGTCGAAAACGTTTCAGACGACTGTGCCAGTGTGCTGCTTATGCCTGTTGTAAATCTCAGTAAGGTTCGGCGTGCGGTCAGAGGGGGCTTCATGAAAGATCAGATAACTAGTTCTGTACAACGGACAGAGATCGACATAAAACTTTACTACTCATTCGGATTCACTTGTTACTATTTGAGGGGTGTCCAACATACGCTATTATGACAATAGTCCACTTGACCTAACTGGTTTAAGGAGGGATTTTAAAAATACGTTCGCCAAGCAGGTTAAATTATATGAATGAATTTTTTTAAATAACTCAACTATAATTTAAATCGTTTATCATTATACTAACTAATTTGGAAGAATAGTGGATAATTGCTTACAATGGACTTTTTTTTAAAGCTAGAAAATCTAGAGAGTTGGTTACCTTAATAAAGCATTATTGCAGGAATTGTAGTATATTTTCTACGGTAATCTAATTTTATTTAGAATTCAAAAACTAAGAAGCCATAAATATTTTTTTCAAAGTTATCTTTAATTGAATTTACGTGTAGGTACTAGGCTTTATGGAAGCCCAGAGCTGCTATAATAGGGGTTCGAATGTGAGAGGTATTTCAGGACCCCATAAAAATTTGGCCACTGCCGGCCAAAATTTTTTTAAGATGGTTTACGAATTTACTAAAAAGATCGTTGTTTATGAAATATATTCGCTATGTGTATACCAACTAGCGCCGTCAAAGTCATAATTGACAGCATGGAAAGCATAGAAAGACTGAAAGAATTATAGAGAAAGGATAGGAAAGTGCTAACTCTAATATAAGGAAAGATTAAATTTTGTTTCTCAATAAGGTGTTACCTAACTCGTTCGCCAAAAGTTACAGTTATTTGCAGAGCGAAGTTAATAAATTCGTATGCTTTTCAAATTTCAAAGCCAACTATTTTTTTTTCAAAATCACCTTAATCAAAGTTGAAAAAAATAAAATGGGCAACATCTTCTCTTCACATTCGACTCTTAGTAAATAATTGTAAACAGTTACTCTCCCTATCAATAACTAATAAAATAGTTGTCAATACGTAAACGTACGATGGTCTCCACCGTTGATTCTTTTAATCCTTCTACTGATATCCAAAACGCGAATACGCTATTTGAGAGAGACAATTTTTAAATGTTATTCTAGTTTCCGGGTTCTTTTACGTAGCATCTACTAAATCATCTTCTTGACCTCCACAGATCAAGAAAAGAAATTTTCTTTTTCTTCTTTACCAACTACATATGCGAAACATAACTATATACATACTTGTTTTTTGTTATTTAGTTTGACTTATTGGCAGAGCCATAGCTTGGTACAAAAAGATAAAGTGCCTCCTCCTCCTCCCCCATCTTATAATCTTCTGTAAAATAAATCGGAAAATTGTAGAACCTAACAAAATAAAATGCTTTACTACTAAAATTTTTAACGGTCAAATGGCATTCCTATTGCTCATCGCTTTTTTCGTATTGCATCTTTATTTTTTCAGCGCCTTGTGTCGGGGCACCGCTCGCACCACCATCGCTACGATTTTCCTTTTTTGCAACGTTTTTTTTTTATGTTGCGAGTTTTATGTATCAAATTTAAAATTAAACACCACGATCATAGTAAATTATTACACGATTTTATACGAACAATTATTTTATTATTTTTGTAGCATTAAGATATAAGACTGTATTATAATGTCCAAAGTAAATCAGCCATAATAAATAAATTAATTTTTAACATTTTACTATGGCAATATTGAATTACTCATAGCTCATCAATTAAACGAAAAAAAGTCGAAGGTTTTAGAATTATGATTAAGTCATAGGTAGTTGCGGTAGTTGCAATGCAAAGTTGATGCAAACCATGAAAAATTGTATACAGAGGGATTATGTACCAGTGCAGAGCTTACGACTGATTTAAAGAAAATCTAAGCTTTTCATTTCTAGCCTCCTGTTATTTATTGTTGTTTTTAATGATAACGATTGTGGAAAACGTATTTTTCAATAAGCGTTAATAGAGCAGTTTCAGCGTTTCCAGCTTTTCTGTATTGGACAAGCTTAATCAATTTAGCGATGTCTCATACAAATATACTGCTTCAACAATTATTCACAATTATGTTTGAATAAAAAAGAGACAAGCAACCCCAATAAAATGTATCGAATTGTACAAGCTCTTCAAATCGTTCAAATTACACAAACTGCATCCAACAATTTCCATTCTAATTTAAAACTGCCTAGTTTCTGATGTAGCATAAAGTATTATTAAAGTATTAGAATTTTAAACTTCAGAAAACTGGTTCATATACGTAAAACTTAATTTAAATTAACTCAACGAATAAAATATAAAAGTTGGGAGACCCTAGTTTATGAATGAAACAGCTGCATAATTAATATTATGAAAAATGATTTCATCTTATAATATAAGAAATTGTCTACTTTCATATAAAAACATTTTGTACATTTTAGGTAAATAAAAACTAAATAATTGAAAAATACCTTTACAAATTACTTAAATTGCTTAATAACTAAAAAAATAGAATAATATAAAAACATTATTAATGTAGATATTATTTTGATTATAATTGCCAAAGGTTCGATTCGGCTTGATTCGGAATTTTCCGATCGTGATCGAATCCTAGAGAAAAATTGTTTGATTGCCTTGGTTTTCGTAACGTTTGTTAAATAATTAGGTAAATATCTTTTGGAAATTTTATTTCGGATTTGTTAAAATTGCCTTTTAATTTATATTTTTGTGGAAATTAGTCTTTACAGTATGTGCCCCTTTTTCTTATTACATAATTCATACATAACCTATCTGCACTCAATACATGTCTATGAAAATTGATTTTATTTTATAGGATGTTGCCGACAAGTTCATTTAGTCAAGTTGGACGAAATGTGTGGACAATTTGTCGAAGAAATGTAGGCATTACGGCTCCAGCCTTACAAAAAGCCACTGATCCCATTCAACAGTTATTCATCGACAAAATCAGGGAGTACAAACAAAAATCAGGAGGGTAAGAATCGGCCAAATATTCTTTAGTCTAAGTTTGGTCTAAGAGAAATCAAGGCATGCATGTCAAAAGCTATTCTCTTGTAATTTTTAGAATTTTTTCAATATAATATGGTAAATATCAGAAATATAGTCTACCATGGGGATTTTGGTCTGTTATTGATTAAAACTCGACCGCTCTGTCCCCTGACGTAGCTTTCGAACTGATACCCTCCTCTTGGTGAGCTACGTGATATATGGACGCTCTCTTAAAATTGCATAAAAATAAACTGTCTTATTTATAAAATAGTCTTTATATTCACTAACACATATATACAATAACAGAACATGATACCTCCCCCATGGTAAACTATAAAAGTTTTACATCCCAAATTGAACATTTTACAAATCAAATTGGACACTGTACTCAGTGGGTGTTTATTATACGTGGAAATTAAAGGTTATTGACGAAAGTTATAGTAGAACAAAGATAGACAGATGTAAATTTAATTTTAAAAAAATAATTCTTTCGCGGTAGTTACTATTTATAACTAAGATTTGTAACATTTAGTAAAAGTGACGATGGAAATAGACCGATTTATTACATCTCCCAAATTTGAACAGTTTGTTGGATCCACCGACAAATCCTTAGCAAAAAAGTTAATTTTCGAAAATAATTTTTTGATAGGTTTCATCATTGGTGAATATAATATGATGGTAAAAATGAGTATTTGGTCTCCTATTTGTGGTGTCCAATAAGTTCGTGAAATTCTTGAGTATGATGATAGTTAAAAATATTTAAAAAATACAATTAAATGTCCAATTTAGAGTGTAAAACCTCTATATCATTTATATTTATCATTTACTGAAAATAAAAAAAACAATATCATCAGAATAGTTTTCGGGACTTATGCCACGATTCCTCTAAGGCTATTTATCAATAGATTTTAACACACATTTTTTTTATCTAGAGGAAACAAAATTGTTGAACCCTCACCAGCTATTGAACGGGAATTGAAAGCAGAATTGGAGAAAATCGACAAACAATACGGTGGCGGAAAAGGAGAGGATATGACTAAATTCCCAACATTCAAATTTAGTGACCCAACAATTGATCCAATCGATACGAAATTGTAAAATTATTTTTAAATTGTTAGCAACATTAAATATGTATATACAAATGATATTTATCAAAATATTCGAAAAATATCAAAATAAAATCAGTTTAACTTAAAATTGTCTTTTAAATTTACAAATCATTGGCAAATTCCATAACTTAGTATAAAGTACATTGATTAAGTTAAATATTATACTAAAAGCATACTGTGTGTGGTATTTTTTTTTTTTTTTTTTTTTTGTTATACGAGTCTCAGGATTTTTCTTCCCTTTATTACCGCGACGAATCCGGTCTTTTTTATGTGATCATCTGTATTAACTTAAAGAAAGCCAGCACCTGCCTAGAAGCTGCCATTGCTATCTCCCTCCGAGATGCTGCATTTTTCTTTTGAAAGCTCCCTAACATGAGCACTGTATATATGATAGGCCGCGCCGTTTCTGCCGCGTTCCAGCAGAGACGGCATATGTTGGTGTCGGCCTTACCGATCTTGTGAAGATGGTAATTTAAGGTACAATGGCTCGTATAGAGGCTTGCTAAGAGCTTTACGGCCCTTTTGCCGAGTGACAATATGTAATGAGTTCTCCTATTGAATAATTGATAATATATATTAAAACAAAAATGTTGATAGCAAAATGAGCTCTTAATATCAATATTAAGGCTTGCCTCAATCCAGTTTTTCATACCTATAATTAACACTGGGAAAAACATTTTTTATTTTTAGACTTTAAAAATTCATAATTTTGGAGTTCATCGTAACAACAAACAGAAAATAGGAATTTAAAGGAAAATTCACGCTCCATAAAAAATTTCCTTAGGACAGTTATATACTCATATCGACCATTTCAAAGATAGATTTAATATTTTCCAGCAATGCTCTAAGAATCTTTTTTGAGAGCGTTATATTTCCTTTAAATTCCTTCTTTTAGATTGTTGTTACGATGAACTATTCCAAAATAAAATAAAAATCCCATGTGTTATTTAAACTAAAACATGAATTGAGGCAAACCTTAATATTTAAATTAAGAGCTCGTTTTGGCGTCAACATTTTTGTTTTAGTATTTACTATCCGTTTTTAGACACTAAGAACTTTTTTTGAAACACCTTAATTTATCATGGCTAGAAAGGATCGCTCTATTAAGAACTGACTAGAAACGTCTTTAAAATCAAACGAACATTCTGAAATACTATTCTAAATTAAAGATCAATATATATATATTATATCAATATACACTTGGACCTATTAAAATCAACTTTCCAGTGTATTTTATTGGTTTCCTTAAGTTTCTTCAAAGTTTAAAATTTGAATTTGATTTCGATCCGGTCGGAGTTTGCGCAGTCATCAAGATCAACAATGACCGTTTACTTGAAAATAGTCGAAGATCAGTTTCGTTAAGTAACTTGGACATTTATGTAGCTTGTCCAGGTGTATCCCAATTTTCTTCAGACTTAAGTCATTTTAAGTGAATATAAGTGCTTTACTGTGCCACTAAAGACTGGTTAATGAATGGTTTTGACATTTAAATAATGTGCAAACTAGACAATTTGGTTTCGAAAATGCTGAAATTCGTGCTGAAAAATTGAGGTTTTATCGAAGATTTTTGGCGGTAAAAACAGGTATGTCTTGAATGGTTTATGCTAAATTAATTATTTCAACATTTCCTTGTCCCCATCAGAAATGTCCAGGGTTCTAATTGATTTCATTTAGCTTTTATAAGTCTGAGCTCTCATATATCATGAGACATTAGTAAAAAAGCCAAATATCTTCTGAAAACATAAGTGGAAAAATCATTTCTTATCCAATGTGAGTATGCAAACAATACTTTTGCAATAATTCATTCAAAAGCTACTTAAGTATTATGAATTAAAATATTCAGTGTAGTTTTTACGGTATCAAACTCATTCTTGTTTAGACTTTAGGGTTATGGTTAAAGTACCGTATTTGCCGGACAATAAGACGAACTTTTTTACTCTGAAAATTTTACCTAAAATCAGGGTGCGTCTTATGGTTCGATGCGTCTCATAGTACCATACTTTTTTCTAAAAATTTATAGATAAATTTTGGGGTGCGTCTTATCGTCCGGCAAATACGGTTATTTATTTTCCGCTCATTATTTAGAGCACACAACCGAAAAAATCAAAATTTTTCTAATTTGAAATTCAAACAATAGTTTTGAGATAGTATTCAAAGAAATTTAAGGTTCTCTTTGGATTATTTCACATTTAAACCTTTCTACATTTGTTTGCGCTTTTCGCCCACAGGAACGAAAAGACATATCAATATTAAGAAGCCCCATGGCTAATATAATATAATGCACGTGGATTAAAAGCTCAGGTATAGAAAATCGATAAACAAAACGGGGGTGGTAAATAAAAGGAGATGACTAACTTTCCAAAATTCAATTTTAATGAACCGGTACCTAATTGATCCAATCGATACAAAAGTCGTTAAAATTTTTTAAACTGTTACCAACATTAAATATTTATATACAATCGATGTCTTTCAAAATAAAATTAGTTTAACTTAAATTACAAATCATTCATTGACAAATGCCATGTTGTAGTATCTAATAACAATGACATTTTAAACATTCTTGCAATATGATTTAATGTTTTTAAATTTAAAAGAAATTCATTTCGAGGAATTAACGGTTTATACTCCGATGAACAGGAGCAATACTCATTGAAATTTTCCATTTTCACCTCGGAACATTTCTTGCACTGCAAATCTTGAAGTGTATAAGCCATCGTGTTTTTATGAAAAGATTCAAGTAGTAGTCCTTCAATTTCTAGTATATCATAGTTTGTATCACATACTGTACACGCCCAGGCTAATCTGTAAAACAAATTGTTTAAGAAAATTATAAGCGTACAATAGGCAAAGGAAATAAATAGACACTTCTCTTATAGCATTGAGAAACAGAACTAATAGGAAAAAAATTGTTTGTGTAGAAGAGGAATAGATATAATACTAGTATAGAAATAAAAAGTCTAGGATAAAAACTACATTTGATGTACTGAATTAAATAAGGAGCCATCCATAATTTACGTCACACGCTAAGGGTGAGGGAAGGGGTCGACGAAATGTGACATTGTGTGACAAGGGGGTGGGAGGGATCCTAAATTTCGTGACGTCACATTTCAAATTTATTTTAATCTAAGTGTTAAGTAAAACAGGAACTTTGAACTATTAACGAAAAACTCAAAAACATTTACAACACTATCTGTAGAAACATAAGGTTCAAATTGTTTTGTCGGCCATTAGCTTTTTTTTTCTTCTAACAACTGAATTTCATTGCGCCAACAAAATGATTTGATAGCCCATTGCCAATCAAATATTTAATATTTAGATTTAATTGACCGAAGATAATTTTTTTCTCGGTGTAGTGGTACGCGCCGACACAATTGCCCTTTGATAAATGCCGCTAAATGCACCGTGCTTAGCGATGGTATAGTTTTTATTTCATTTGACAATTGAATTTCAAGATGATTAAGTTGGATCTTTAGTTAAATGTTTTGCTTTGTTAATTTCTTGAAATTTTTAATTTGATACAAATTTTATTAAAAAATCATTTACTTAAATTGAAATAAAAAAAATGTTGGAATTGCTGTTTTAATTCAATAATTATTTTTAGATGTAAAATTGTAAAATATGTGATGTCCCAGTAAGAAGGGGTGGGTCTCACAAATGTGACTAGCTGTGATAAGAACTGGGGAGGGGGTCAAAAATCATGAAATTCGTGTGACGTAATTTATGGATGGCCCTTAAATACAATATGCTGTAGCATTTCGTAGCCAAAATGATATATAATACCACTCGCGATGTATCGGCTCAATGTGACCGCTATCTTATAGTTAGCCTATAAAGAATGGAAGAAGAAAGTATGCTTGAAAGAGCACTAAAATTACCAAAATTATTACAACTCAAATTGTCAGTTGGCGCTATTATACATGTGATAAGAGATTTGCATTAAACAACTACAGTAGAGTCTCTATAATCCGACACTTCCTCTGTGCGATATGTTCAGTAATCCTTTTAACATAATTCTAAGTTGTATAAAGTATTTTTATGTGACAATTAAATATAAAAACTAATCCAAACCTAAACTCCCAAGCCAGTAAATGTCGGACTGCAGAGACTCAACTGTATTTTCTAAGTAAAACTTACTCGTCATTATCAAGAACTTTATAGTTGTCTTTTCCCAAATCTATATCTCTGCAATGGTTACAAGCTTGGCAAATAACATCTGGTAGCACATAAGAAATGGATGTCTCGCTCCAAACGGCCAAATCGCTGAATTCACCAATTCCAATAAGACATAACAAATTTCTTCGTAGCGAATATATATCATTTTCCAAATTTGAATCCAACGATAAAACTTTACACAAAGCCTTGACGAACTCCAATGCTGTATTTAACTTTGTTTCCCCATTGTAACTCGCATGAGAAAATTCAGATACTTGGCATTCAGGTGTGTGTTGTTGAATTTTTTGAGTTATTCTATAATTGTTAAAGAGTATTATAAATATTAAAAGAACAAAAACGATTTGTTCCAGATAAAAATGAAACCGTATTTGTACGGTACAAATCATGAACAATATAAAACTATGACAATGTGTTTTATTGTATTGCGCATGACTTGTACTGTACAATGTACGTTTTTATGTTTATCTGAAACATATGTATAACTTATATTTGTTACTTACTCAAACAATTTCTGAGATAATTCCCCACTTATGATTTCTTTGGCATATTCACTGGCAGTAGCACGGGAACCTAATACTGTTTGAGAACGAGGCGTTAAACACTGACTAGCTGGACGTTTACGCCTTACTGGAGTTTGAGTCAAACTATTATTTTTATAGTTTTGTATTTGTTCATAGATGGTATTTATGTAAGCTCCTATTATATTGTTAAAATTCGTACGTACATGCATTGGCAAATATTTTATCAAATTCCAATTCATTGCGACTTCGATCTAAAAAATAATGAATTAATTAATAGAAAACTATCAAAAGCTAGAAATTATTGATATACTAACAGCATCTTCATCTTCGTCTTCAACATCTGTATGCTCTTCATCTTCAATTTCCTTGTCTTTATTGTGATCATTTTCATCAGCTTGAGGTTGTAAATTGGATCCCTTCATACTTTTATCAGTTTTAAGTTCAGTTGGAAGTTTTCCTACGATTCCTCCAAAATTGGCTTCATCCAACCATAGTAAATACTCCCACGACTTATCATAAGAAATTTGAATACTGTGAAAAAGTTCCTTATTTCGAACACTTTGTACAATATATTCAACATAAGCAATCGCATCGTTTATTGTTTTCTTTTTTGTACAAATAACCAGTCGATTGAAATTGGCATAAATTATAACAGCACCCAAACGTTTGAATTCCGATAATAATTGGATGAATAATTTTTTCATTAAGTTATGTAACGTTTTTCTTAGAGCAGGCTCATAAAGTAAGGCTTGTGTAGAGCGTAACCATCTAAAATATATCAATAAATTAATTTATTTTATAATACTAATTTTCAGGTCTTAACAGTTTATTATTTTAAGCAATTATCAGGTGAAAAGACCAGTTTTTTTTATTTTTAATATAATTATATCTATTTTTATTATATTTGGTACAACGCTTTTCAAGATACCTGATGAAGTTGGAATAACACCGACGAAACGTAGTAGAAAATAAATTCTTAAAATAAAAAAAAAAAACTGGTCTTTTCACCTGATAATTGCTTTAAATATGTATTTTATAAGTTATTTGAAACTATGAAAAATTACCGGTAGAAATGCATAATTTGAAAATCTGCATAAACGTTTTGGTACAATGATACATCACGTAACCATGAATTTACCATAGACCGTAAAATTCTAAAGGCTGGTTCACATAAGGCTGTTTCATCGTATGTAGGTAGAGTCAATAATCCATTCTCAGTGTCGACCATTTCTTTTAACGAAGAATGTACCATTGTTGTAAAAGCGATGGCAGAACTTGTACCTTCAACATCATTCACGTGATGAGATTGTAAAAGGGTATTTACTGCTAATCCATCGATATGTAATTCGACGCAAATCGTGTCATAACAACCGGACGTATTTGTAATTGTATTACCTCCATCATTAATATCTATTAATAATCTAAAATGGAACACATTTTAATATTCCACAAAACTATGATAATATTCGTAAAAACCTATTATCGTCCGCTTCACGTCCTCCTAAATCAGGTCGATCCGAAGATGAACACCACAAGATGAAATTGTTCTTTTGCAAGAACCTAGCAAAAAATAAATCAGTTCCAAATATTGCAATATCTTTAGGCAAGTTTCCTAAAGGAATATAAAAATATCGGGATTGGTCCAAGTTAATTTTCAACACCATTTCACTCCCCAAGTAATGACGTAACATTGTACGTGCACCAACTTTTTGCCACTCTAAAGTATTATATAAAGTATCGACATCCTAAAAAGAATATTTAAAAATTAGTCCCAGTTCTACCTTAGTAAGTGGGTAGAAAAAAAGGCCTTTGACGTGCGGGGTAGATATGATTTTTGAATATTAATAACGAGTAGGTGCTGCTCATAAATACAATTTTTCGACCTTGGGGGGGGGACCGCGCACGTCGCCATCCTGGTTTATATGCGCAAGAAAATGGTTTCTTAGCATTATCTCTGCAACGGTTCACTTTACGACAAAATATGAATTTAGCAAAATTAAAGAAGATATACGTTTTTACATTTTACGTCTTATCACTTTTTTTGTACGTCTAGTATGTTAAGAGTTACATTGCAAAAGTGGATATTGTAACGGGCAGATGTGTGACCATCGCATATTTGATCGCATTGAGAGTAAGGACGAACATGAGGTACTGTGAAAAAAACTCTGAAAGGAAACCTGAGAAAGGAAAACTAAAAGAAAATGTACATAAAGTATGTGGTTTAATCTACTGGGGACACCACGTTAAAAAAATAATTTTGTCAAATGTAATTTAAAACAGTTCAGCTATTTTAGTAGAAAACATTAGGAGCTATCTTACAGGAACCGTCCTTTTTTTTTTTTTTTAATAAATGATATTCAATAATATGTTTAGATCTGAATTCTGAGGTATCTTTAACAAAACTTCATTGGGCCACCTATTGGAGCAGTGGCTAGAGCAGTAGTTCTCTCCACTTCATGCGTCAAGTGGTACGGGTTCAATTCCCGTTGGATCCTAGACCTAAGATTACAATTGACCAACAGAAATTTTCTGTGTTTAGACAGTCGCGATATGACCTAAGTTGTTATATCGAAAAAAAAAACTTCATTAAAATTCGTTCCGTTCAGTTATTGTTAGTAATTAAAAAATTTAGTATGTATATTATTTTAATACGTTTACCTATTTCTAGTTAATTTCTTCGACAATGAACAATAAATAAATTCAAGTGTTTAAAAACATCTCATTATTAATTTTATCGGGTGCTAAATTGAAATTCTTATTTATTTTTTTTCAGTAAAGTTTTGACAATTGTCTTATTTAAACAAAATTTTATATATTGTATCAAAATTATAAATATCAAATCAAGACCAACATAACATTTTTATATAATATAGAAGATGATACCAATAAAACAGGCAATACGTACGTCGTACAGCCAGCCAACTTTGCCAAAATAATTTTTTTGTCATTTGTAAAAGATAAAAATGGTTACTGTGGGTTATCCTTAGGAAATAGACATATACCGTCGCGGACTTTTTTATCAATCTTTTTAGGATACACAATTTCGCCGCATATAATGTTTGATCTAACTCGTAAGGTTTAGCCAGTGATTGCAATTTAAGTGCACAAAAATATGTTTGTTATGACATCACATTACAAATCTTTAAATTCCCCGACTTTTCTCTACCAAATTATAGCCATTATGTTACCCAGGACTAATAACTATATAACAAAAAAAGCTTCATCAAAATCCGTTCAGTAGTTTTTGTGTTAAAGATGCACAACAAAGAAATGGACAAAAATTCTTTTACAGTTTTATTATATATATAGATATAGATTACTACAAAACTGGCCTGTTTGATTTTTATTTTATGACCCTGTAACTCTTAATATACTAGACGTACAAAAAAGAGTTAAGACATAAAACATAGAAATATAATATAATATTATCTTCTTTAATTTTGATAACCCCATATTTTGTCGTAAAGTGAACCGTTGCAGAGATAATGCTACGAAACTATTTTCTTGCACATATAAACTAAGATGGATTTATGAGTAGGACCTACTCGTAAATAACATATTCAAAAATCATTTCTACTCCACCTTTTGCAAGACAAAACCGCTTACTACCTGGGCTATTAATATATGCGCCTTGCGTTGTTTTTAAATTAATGTACTATTATTTTATACCTGAATGTAAAATGGAATAATTGGAAATGTTGCAAATTCTGGCATATTAGCTATTAATGAAGCTGAATCTATTAACGATTGGTTTATTATGAAAGTCGGTCCTTGTTTTTCGTCTCGATAACTCAACAATGCTCGTTGAAGGATGCGATATACTTGTTTCAACTCTGTTTCATAATGTACATCAAAGGTGATTTTTTCTGGAGGCAATAAATGTAATTCTCTGCCTTGTTCAACTCTAAAAATTTAAATAAAAATTAATCACCAAAAAAATTCGTTTTTTAAAAACTTACAAAAACTGTCGTTCAGTCGTGTAAAGAGCGTTCAAATTTGGTATTTGTTTCGTTCGCACTGTGTCTACTACAATAATCAAAGCCTTTTGAGTTGCAGACATGAACAAGCCATAAAACGCTTTGGCACTGGTTGAGGATTGATTGTGATAGAAGAAAATGTGTTTCATTACTCCATCGGTTAAATATGGTTGATCTTTAATCGATGAGATTTGCAGGTCTTCCAAAGAAAATGAATTGAAATTGGTTGATTTGGTCTGAATTAATTTTCTGATACATTCACGTTTCACCGAGCACAAACAGCCTAGTTGTAAAATTGCTCGAAATTCAAGACTAACTTGAGTTTCGTAAATACCCTCCACTTCCGAAGTTCCTAATTGAGCCATAAGAGTTCTAAAAATCATTTACAAAATAATAGAAGGAAATATAGTTTAAATATTTTTCATACTCGCTATGGTCGATAAATTGTTGTTCAGCGACAGAAAATCGGTACAAGTTATAAACCGGTCTCGATCTCGGTAAAATCCTATTACATTTTTGGAAAAATGCGTTTTCGTTAACAACTTTTTTTTCTCGTTGGTTGACGTAAAGAATGCGAGGAACTTCTAAATTGATTTGATGTAATTCCTGTCCAACTAAGGCCCATAACTTAAATATTCCTGGCTCGTTCGTTTCTCTAATCTATAAAAAATATAATAATTAAATTCAGTAGAACCTTGTATATCCGACCTTCGATAAACCGAGCCTAACACTCCACATTCACTAAGGTGTATACTCGGATAGAACGGATAAAGCCGGAGGAATAGCGAGAAACTGGTGCTAGTGACCTCATATTAATGAAACGAAGGCGAGATATTGCAGCTTAAAATCAAATGAGGAGGTTGAAACAGTGCTCTATTACGAATTTTCTTAAGCCGCATTAGTGACAAGTTACTCGTTACGTACTAACAATGCTTTGTACTCCATAGATAAATTTAAGTTTGTTAGATTTTCACTTTCGTATACTTTTGTGATTAAGTTTTATTCTACCGTTTTAAATACATAAAAAAAAATCGAATTTTTTATTTTTTTCGTATTATCCGAGTTTTCGCTTAATATTTGAGTCTACTGTAGTCGTTAAAATTTATGTGTGCATTAATTTATATGCGTAAGCGGTAAGAAGTGAAACCTCCTTTGGTAATGTATCATTTTTGTAGTAGGTGTTGTTTGAAATAAATAAAATAATTGATAGAAAAGAAATGCTTTCAAGGAGGATCATCACTTCACATCCTCTCCCTAATTCTAAATACAAAAAAAAATATATATAATTTTTCACACTATGACAATTTCGCTGACCCCCTCCCTGCATTTCTTTATTATGTAAGCTGTAAATACTCTAGCGACGATTCAACCGCAATGCATTGGAGAATTCTTTTCACTTCTGGAGGTTTTTTTTCAACCTTCTTAGGGGTCATCCATAGGGGTTGACCAAGTTTGACATTGTGAGAAGGGGTGGGAGGGGCCCTAAATTTCGTGACGTCACATTTCAAAATCTATTTTAATCTAAGTGTTAAGTAAAACACGAACTATTAACGGAAAACTCAAAAACATTTACAACACTATCTGTACAACTTCTGATAACTGAATTTCATTTACGCCAACAAAATGATTTGATAGCCCATTGCCAATCAAATATTTAATATTTAGATTTAATTGTTCGAAGATAATTTTTTTTCTCGGTGTAGTGTTACGCGCCGATACTATTCAATAATTATTTGTAGATGTAAAACTGTAAAATATGTGATGTCACACTAAAGAGGGGGGGTCTCACAATTGTAACCAACTGTGACAAGGACGGAGGAGGGGTCAAAAATCATGAAATTCACGTAATTTATGGATGGCCCCTTATTCGAGGTACCTCTTTCCCACATTACCTAGGATAAACAAGGGTCTGCTGTAATAATTAAAAATTTCTGTGTGCCTTAGTTTATATGCGTAAGAAGTGAAACCTCCTTTGGTTATGTACCATTTTTGTAGTTGGTGATGTTTGAAATAAATAAAATAGTTGGTAGAAAAGAAATACTTTTAACGAGGATCATCTCTTCACATCCCCTCCCTAATTCTAAATCACAAAAAATTATAATTTTTCAAACTAATATGACAACGTCGCTGACCTCCTCCTTGTATTTCTTTATTATGCATGCTGTAGATACTCAAGCGGCGATTCGTCCGCAATACATTGGAAAATTCTTTTCACTTCTAGATGTTTTTTTCAACCTTCAAATGAAGAATTTAGGAAACGTAAAAGTTTATGGATTTCCTGTTTGAGGTAGTTTAATAGCTCAGTGAAAATTTGCTAAGGCATATACTTTCGAAATAAGCCTTTTTAAACCACTTTTTCGCTCACCTGGGATTAGAATTACAAAAACCCCATCTTAACGGATGATAACTTATTGCTTCCGTCCCTAATTATAATGAAATATCAATTACTCGTATTTTAATAAATACAGTATTATAGAATAGACTAAATTTTTTTTCTTAATCGCGCTTTAAAACGTTTCAATTTGATAATAATTCAAACAAAATACCTGAACAATTTGCCACGGGACATCAAGAAGAGCCAACTGTGTTTTTTTAAGAAAGCCACCAAGTGTTCCAGTGTTTGTGCGAACTATATTCCGCACAATCAAACTTTCATCATCTTTACTTCGCTTGGAGTTTTGTTTTTCCATTCTTAAGTTTCGTTGTTTTGCTTGCCACTCCCACTTCTTTTGCTGATATAAGACCCAGTCTTTTAAATTTTCCTAAAAAAACAATTTTATATCTTTTAAACACTTAGCATAATTTGTGTTAAACCTTTGATGGTGGTGGGCCCAAAACTTCTCTCCAACTTTTAGTGATATCATTTTCTTTTTCTGAAGCATCTAAATCGTTATCTTCTTGTCTTTTACGTTTATATGTAACTACAGGACGATTTATGGCTGGATTTTCAGATTCAACTAAATCCTCAATATCCTTTTCAACCTAGAACATTCCAAAAATTCATTCTCACTGCTATTTTAAATAAAAAAAATACTCTTAGTTACCTCTTTGGGTTTCGCAGTAAAAATATCATTTATCCTCCTCTGTTTGAACACATCATTTTTTTCCATTATTTTCTTATGCAACCAATCTGGGTGTTTAATTCGTGGAACTGGATTTGGTAACTAAAATATTAACTACTAAATATGGTAGCTAAAATCAAGCAACAATTATTATACCCCTTGCATAGCGGCAGGAATGGTGATGATTTTTTGAATTGTTCCCCCCAATCTTTCAATGTAATAATCCCAATCCAACACGTCTCTAATATCAATATCTTGAATTGTATTATCTTTCATCCATTTTCTTAAATAATGCCGTTTTACATTGGCATCGGCTTGAAATATAGCCAAAGGAATAGCTCTAAAATATAATTAATTAATTTGTTATAGAGTGTCTCAAAAGTAATGATAAATCCGTAAACTAGAGGTAGAGGACGCAATTTTGGTAAAGGACTTTTCGTCGTGGAATTGCATCATCTACCTTTAGTTTCCGGATTATTCATTACTTTTGAGACATCCTGTATATAGGATAACTAACCGTTCTGTAACAGGTGCTCCCATGGGCTGTCTGGATATGATAAATTTACAAGCCAGACCTTTGTCCTTTACCATTTGATCTCCAAGGAATTCAGCAAGGCGTTTAGCCGTTGAAATGGACGTTGATTTTTGTTGGCCATATTCTTCAAGCTTTTTTGACATGGATCGATTTTCTGAGATAAGCTCAAACAATTCTGTATCAGGCATGTTAGCACCTTTACTAAATAATACATCTAGCCAATAGTCAGCCACTTTTGCCACTGAAGCATAGCATTCTTCTAAGGTCTGTCCTTTTAAAAACGACTCAAACACAGATGATTGAAAAATTTTGATCAGCTGCAACTCGCCACGTCTTTTCACTTCAAAGCCTTTAAGTTCAGCTAGTGATCCATCGAAATTGAAAACAGCGTAACGTTTTTTCAGTTTTTTTCCTTCTTCTTTGGATGCTGGTAACACCATGGCCAAGTACGGGCCATCAACTTCGAAAAATATAGAATTTTCATTACGCTTTTCGTAGATTAAATTTTTTGAATCAATCAATTCATGGTATTGATCGTTAGTGAATTTTTCTTTGACCATAGCATTCAAAACTGCATTGGGGTAAGAAATATGTAGTTTTGGTTTTTTAGGGTCTTTGGTTGTAACGATAAACGTTTCAGGGAAGGAAGCTGGTAAAACACACCAAATTCCATCGGTGTCTAATTCCAAGGGTCGACCAATGCAATCGATAATTTTTCTGGCTTCCATAATAATGTTAGCTCCTGTATGACAAACAATTCCTGCCATTTCCATACTATGCCAACGAGCACCTCGTCTCATAACATACCCATAAAACGAATTTAAAATACATTTGTGAGCAAGTTGTAACGAATCATAGAGAATTTCACGGTTTTTCGACGATTTTATCAACTCGGCATTTCCTGTTTTAACGGCTTCATTGACTTGCTGTTTCGCTTTTTTCGAGAGACCTTTATATTCGTAACGACGGTCCCGAAAAGCTCGCACAGTATCAACATAGAACGAGTTTTCTTTTTGGCAAATCGTTGTGTATTTTTCTTCAACGCGAGTGACTTTCGTTTTGTTGTAGGCTTTTTTGCAATAGTCGTTGAGTCGCTTTTTCTCAATTTCAGCTTGTTCTTCACGCGATAATTGATGAAACGCTCGAGGCTTTCCACCGGGAAAAGCAGGCGGGAATTTTTCTGTTTCTAATTGTTGCTTGATTCTTTGATATTCACCTCGGGTAGCTGGCACTAAAAACAAAAAAAAAAACTACAATTCCACTATTTGCAATACCGTTTTTAATTAAACTATTTAACGGCCTGGAATTCGAGTACTGTTAAAACCCAAAATTTAAACTCGAAAAACTACAAAGGCGTTGTATTATTTATTATATTATATTATTTTGCATTACATAATTTGGAACAATTATTGTTTCAAGTGTAAAATTTCAAATTTTGAATTTATATTTTAAACTTATGACAGAATTAAAAATAAAAGTGGCTTTATTAGAACTTACAAAATTCTCCTCTCCACATCCACGCCATACTTCGTTGACAAGTCGCTCCTGGCCGATTAAAATCACAAGCGGCACACTGAGTTTCATCAACCATGGCTGATGGTTGAAGTCGATTCGTCAAAATAATGTTCGGATACATTGCACCGACATCCAAATGATAAATGATTGGACTCTCTAAACGATTTGGAGATGCTTTTAATGCAGACAATTTATCTTTTATTTCTTCGCAAACTGCATCGAAATTTTCCACCAAATTAAATGCAACGCCTTCTTCAACTTCGATTGCATGTTTCATAGTATGTGGAACTTTATCGATTAAGCTTGTAAACATTTCAGTATTTAGACGAAATTTACACGGAATATCAGCTCGAAACACTCCCGATTCGAGAGCTTCCACATGCCCTCCCACATAGGTTTCTTGATGTAGAACATGACCATCAGACGAAAGTTTATTTAATTCCGTGATTTGTTTATTTGGAAAAATTATATTGGCATGAAAAGCTTCAACCATTAACAGTGCCTCACAAAGCGTTCCTGAACCTTTCCGTAAAACCTATAAATATTTATAAATGTTTTTAAACAGTAAAAACCGTTAAACGCAAAAACGAAATTCGGTTATCAATAAATGAGCCACTCAGTGCACACATCGATTAACTCCATAATGCAAGTTTTTTTTTTCTTTCTTTCCCTTAATTGGCCATCAGGATCTGGGTCGTTTTATCCAATTTGATAACTAAGATTCGCTTTACGACTTAGATACGTTCCACGAAACTTGGCCACAAAGCGAAAAGCCGTATAAGGAATCAATTATTGCGCTTGCGCAAGATTGGCAACATGTAGATATGTATATCGACACCGAAAAAAAGTTTTTTTTGCCGTTATAGCGAAACATTTTAGATCGTAAATCGAAAACTTGCCTTAATTGAAGAGGGCCGTTATAGCGAAATTCCGTATAAAGAGCGGCCGTATGGGTGTATTAGAAAAATGTATTTTGGATATATAAAGTTGAAAGTCAACCATGTGTTTTAACATGAAAATTTGTAAAATTTGAAAAAGTGGAGTTAATCGATGTGTGCACTGACCGGCTCAAATAATACAGTGGTCTCAGCTAAATTTTTTCGTTATCTAAACCCTAAGGTATAACTGCCAGGATGATCATTAGGGACCAGCGAATCTGAGAAATCTAAAAAAGTTTTGGGCTTTCAGTGGGATTCGATTCTAAAAGAGTGACAAACCTAGTCACCACGCCCCACTAAAAGATCCAAATACCATTTTGATTACTACTACTTTATTGATCATTTCTAGTTCAGTAAATCCGCCAAAGAAAGGAATGTAAATAACAATAATAATAATAATAAAACAGTGATAAAATTTACTTCATCTGGTTCCATTGGAATGATGGTGCAAAGGGCAAAAATAAAAGGATGTACATATTTCATGTACAGATAGTAAGTAGCCACGGCGTCCGAAACTGAATAATTTGATAAAACTTGCGGTTGCTCAATTGCTAGCGTTTCCATATCTTCTGGATCTAATTCCACTGGATCATAGCGTAACTTCGCCTTAGCCACTGCTTTTAGATTTTGTGAACCAACCGGCAAATATGAATCTCGTTTTACCCAACTATAATAAAATCATACAAAATAGTCAAAAAAAAAAACGTTCACTCCATTTTTATAAAGAATAGCCACTGGTCACGTTACATCAGCTTGATATCTATTGCACTCAATTTGAACGAATGAGTTGAAAAACTCAAGAAATACTCGGGAAACTTTCTCCAGCTACAACTTTCCGACCCGATACTATTGTATTAAAACCAAAATAAAAAAAATCGTTTAACATAATTCCCAAGTCTAGTTCCCAAAATAGTCATTGAAGCCAAATTCGTCCAAATTGAGTGAGGAGGTATCCAACTTATATAACATGACCGGTTGTAGAGCATTAGTCGTCAAAATGGAACGAAAAAAAAACTTACCATAAGCAATCCATATGCATCGAAGGTCGACATGAATAAACCCCATCAAGTCCCTTATTAAAACCGATTTCTAATTTCATATTTAAATTATAAGTGGCTGCACGAGCTTCAACAAACGGCCAATCGAAAAAATCTCCGTTGTAAGTTACGAAAATATGCGGTCGCACATCCATAATATGTTCGAAAAATTTTATCAACAAACTTCTTTCGTTCGCCTCATTGAAAACAATAAAATTTCCCTCATACTCCAGTTTTGGTGTGTAATTAAAATCGGCGACATCGCAAGAAATGATTTGTCGATTCGTTATAAGATAGCCCTGTCCATTGATCATGTACGAAATCATCATTATTTGATCGATAGCAGCATCGGGAAATTTCAAGGGTAATTTGGTGGTTTCAATATCGAAAGCCAACACAATGGGATCGGGTCGTTCAATTAAATCTTCCCGTTTTGTAATTATTGGTGGTTTGTTGATTCCTTGGCTTTTTACATCATACCATGAGCCACAGAATATTTTATTATCGATAGATACTCGTACATGATAAGGCACATCATATTCTCTGTAAATGAAATTTTTAAATAGGCGAAAATTATATCCATGCTATCCATGCCAACTTAACATGGTTTAAAAGCAAAATATTTTAATGAAATTTGGTATGATGGTAAATACAAGTATTAATCTGGAACAGTTACGGAAATATACCAATTCAAAGTTTAAAAAAAAACTTCGAAAATGTTGGTAATTTTATAACATCGTAACGTTTTCAACGATCACGCTCATTAGTGTTGTTTTTTGTCTGTTCCACTAATTTTAAAGCCATTGAGCTAAGTTAATCACCCTGACCCCATCTTTCAAGAAGAGTCTGCGTGATTGTAGGCGAAATTAATGATGTCATTGATAACTCAACATAACGACCGTAATTGTGCTAAATAACGACGTTTCTAAATTAGTTTGTTAACGTTGTTAGCGTTTAGTGAAACGTAGCCTAACATCGTCAATAACTTGAATTATATTCAACACAAACAGCTGTACTTTAGCGCGTCTGAAAGTTAAGGAAATTTGCTATTCAATTGATTCGGTTAAATTATGAAATTTTATTTTTTTAAAAATAGGGTTGAAAAGAAAAAATTGCCAATATCTTAAAAAGTGATTTTTTTTTCTAATTAGTTTAAGTAAATTTGCTTTTATAACACTAATATTTACCACCCATTAATTTTAAGCTCTATTAAGTTAGCAAGGGATATGTCTATAGTAACATACCGAATATCTAAGATGTGCTCCATTTGACTTAAACTTTTAACATTAACATCGTTTTGACCGCTTAAATTATTTGACAGCATTTCCGTGTAGTAAGTGTTTGCTTTTTCTCGTTCCTTATTCTTTCGTACGGCTGATAAAATTTCTTTACGTACTTTTATCAAATCATTCATATTAACGAATGAGATTTTAATGTATTTTTGTTGGAGACCAATCAAATGGTTTGGCTAGATTTATTTTGTCAGAAAAAATATATTGTTAAAAAAGTTATGCGTATCACCTACAAGAAGTGACTTAATTTTACTCTCTAAGGCACCGTTCACATTGAAGCGATAGGCGATATATCGCCTAAACAACTTACAAGTGACACATCGAGCAATGCGTCAACTGCATATTTTATATCACTTGCGATATATCGCTTATCGCCTCAATGTGAACGATGTTTAAAAACGATTTTCTTAGAATATAGGAGTATTTAATAAGGTGAGAAATAATCATAAATTCCATACATAGAAAAGAAATAGAAATCAATAAAAGACAAAACAATTGCTTATATATAGTTTAAATGATATAATAGTTTAAGCTATGAAAACTATGCAGTATGCTATACCGTAAGTAGTATTACAACGAGTAGGACAGAAATGAATAGATCACTAATCTTATGAGAAAGACAAAATAAAACTTTTATTTAAAGTAACTAATTAAAAATAGAATAAAATCATACGAGTGGAACAAATATGACTTAGTGCTAATACTACGTTAAAAACAGAACAAAAAAAAAACTATGATATTGAAATTGTCTAAAAATATTTACACAGATTCTACAACTAGAAATTAATAATCTAAAAATCAAACTTTGATTTTTAAACTTTCTAACAATATTATCTAGTGCTGTACAATTTCGCCGGTTAAATCAGCTAAAAGGTTAACGAGGCTAATTAGCTGGTTAACCAAATTAGCTTAACTAATAAGCTAACAGTTACACCAGATAATTTTATTTTTTTAATATAAAATCAGGTTGAATATTATTAATTAGGTTTGTTCGGAATAGTTATTACTAAAAAAATAAAATTAGCTGATTTAGCTGCTAGTTTAAGAGTCAGTCTAATCTTGTAATCCGGCTATCTGTCACCTAATCAGCTAAGCTAATTCGGTTAGTCGAATAAATTATCTTATCTGACCAGCTATAAAACTAATTAGGCTGGTTAACATTTTAATCGCCTAAATTTTTCAGCACTAATAAAATAATAAGAGAAAAAACAAAGAAAAGAACAGAGGTGACCATAGTACTAACTATACAAGAATAACGGAGATCAAGAAAAACATTACAGTTCACATTTTGTTATCATTCGATTTTACTATTCACATAATTTATGTACCGTGTTCGATATATAAAAAACGTAAACGGGTTCTCTGTGAACTGGGCAACTCATTGTCTCAGGCCAATATTGTATAAAGAAATTAAAGATGATATACGTTTCGTCGATAATTTAAAAGATAGTTAACTAATCAAACTTTATTCAATCAAAATCATTGATATAATCCTTAAAAACAGTCCCCTAGCGTGTCACCAAAGCAGTATATATATAGTTACTCCAGACTAAATTTATTAGACCCTTACTCCCCTTAATATTTGAAACAACCAAATTGTTTGTATTATTAAAACAATATTGTTTAATTATTAATTAGAACTTTTTATTTTTTGAAAAATATAATTTTCTAATACTAAAAAAGTCAATTAAAGTTAGTCTCCGCATTTTGTGAACCGTTCTCATGTCTATATTTTAAATTACGCCCCACATACCCTAAAGGTTTAATAATGGCACTTCCGCGTGTAACCAAACGCAAACGATCTAAAATTTTACGCGATCACTGTTATTAATGTACAGACGTCATTTTATTTAGTGCTCAACAAGCGTCTTTCTGTGGAAAACACGTTGAAACCTAACAGCCAACAGTCCCCTGGCAAAGAGTATTTTATTTCTTTTTATATGTATTATAATAATACCTCAGAATCTTTATACGTTATAATAAACAAGATTTTTCCACGTATAGCAAAATAGCATAGACCAGGTAAATTTTGTGCTATCTTTCAATGAAATCAAATTAAACAGTCCCCTGTCTCTCAACAGGACAGCATTTCGCCTCCAAAAGGCTGTCTTTATACTATGTTTGCTGTTGTATTAGGTACACACTTGCTTCGAATATGGCACCAAAGAAAATAAAAGCTCTCTAAGAAAGAAATTTTTAAATAAGTAAAATATTTTAAGTTCAAAGTTTAAAAACTTTTAGAATATTTAAGTGAAATATTTTTGCCTCACCTGCCGAGTATTAATAAATAGGTGGATATTTATTCCCTGAATAAAATTTATTACAGATCTAAGCAAAAAAGTTTCCTCGACAGTTTCTTACAAAAAGTTGCCCAGTTTAAAGAGAAACACCCAGTGGTGGGATTCAGCCGGTTCGCATCGGTTCGATAGAACCGCCAGTTAAAAGTAAAAAAAAAATACTTTAAATTTTAATTTCATGTTGACTTCATTATAATTACATCTTAAGAAGTACGACGAGGATTAACGGAACCCACAAAAATTGTTAATTGAATTTAAAGCTGCAAGAAAAAGAAGAGAACGGGACTTTGGATTTAGCGATTCTCGGGTTTTTTTTTAGGTCGAAAAATTTGATTCTCTTACTCATGCGCAGTTTGATAAAATGTGGCTAGATTTTCTTTCCTTTTCTTTCAACTTTAAATTCATTTAACAATTTTCGTGGGTTCTCGTTAATCCTCGTCTTAGTTCCGAACATTTTCAAACTCGTTCATGGGAAAATAACACTTAATCAGTTCATAAGCGTGTATGCGTTTGGCGATTATCCTAAATTCACTTGGATTGATTCGTTATCGGTTCAGTATCAGATCCGCGAACAAACCTATAGTCTCCCAACCACATTTTTTGTAGCAAACCGGTTGTAAAATAATTAGAATCCCACCACTGGGAACACCCAAACATACATACTTATCATATTTCATATCATAATCCTACTTTTTTATATAATCTATTGGTATAATCTATTTATAAACATAATCAATTCTTAACAAGTACGATGCATTAAAAAAAAAATAAAAAAGTAAACGTACCAAATCTAAGTCTTCCTTATAAACAGTTTCAATTTGATGGATAATTCCAGTATATTTTTTAGTGATGAACTGTATAATTTCCTGATGTACTTCTTTTTTCGTTAAAATAAAGAAATAGGGATTCAAAGGATAAGACACTTTAAACCGATTTCCTTCGTCTGTTATAAAATAATAGTCAACAACCGATATTAAACGTTTATCATCATCCAAAATTTCATTCTAAAATTAATCAAAATCGTTACTAAAAAATAAATGAATTTTAAAGAATACACACATCGTGCATATTGATGATATATCCAGTTCGTAAAACATTATCTCGAACTCGATCAAATCCATACTTTGCATCAATTGCATCGTTTTCAAATGCTTCTCGTAAACGTCTTTCCGACGTCTCCTCTCTGTAAACAAATGTAATTTAGTCGTTTATTTAATGGTTTATCTGAGTTTATATTACGTGGGCGCAGAATTTCCGTCGAATTTTTCTTTTTTTGGTGCTGGTCTGTATTTACCAGTGTTTTGTAAAGACATTTTTCTAAATAACCATTTACGATGGAAATATGAAAGATCAAGTTGAACTAGAAGTTGAAAGAAGTTTTCGCGCCTTCTGTCTACTTAAGTCAAAGCAATCAGGCAACTTAAAAACATTTTTAGTAAAAATTAAAGTCACTACAACTGCTTAATATATTTAGGTGATACTAGTCAATGCATTTTACTGGTGTTTTATATATTGAGCCCCATGGACATTTTGTAGGCAATTTTATAAGCTTTAAATTAAGTTTAGAGTGGGGTCTGTAAGCTTCGTAGTTCTCTCAAAATCTGTTAAGAAAACCATAAAACATAAAATTGCATTTCCCCAGAAATTTACTTTAACACTTTCTTGGTATATGAAGTGGTTTTTAAACATATATAACCTCGGCTGGACTCTTTCACATTGCCACTTGGCAAGCTCCTGTCCTCGCAGAGCTCCTAAGACTCCTCTTTTGCAAATCCAAGAAGGGGTGTTGAGAGGTTACTGCACTGGCCTGGAAGCAGGGCATAGATGTTCTGCGATGTGTGATACTTGCCCTGGGGAAATGTGCAAAACTGCAATAAAGAGGACAACGGTGACGAGGCTCAAGAAAACCCTGACGATCCACCAATACTGGTGTACCCACCAAAAAGCGATTTTACCATGTATGGATTCTCTAAGATTGTGAGAGAACTGCGAGGCTTACAAGCCCCGCTTTGCTCTTAATTTAAAGCTAATTAAATTATTTACAAATTATATTCAATAAGTTTTGCTCGTACGATCAATGGTTTCGACGCAACATCGATCCAAAAAAGGTCTAAAACTAAAATTTTCAATTTTTGAAAAAACTGGCCTATTTTCAAAGTGCCGTAACTCGGTAACCCATTGACCTGCAGAGCTTCGGTTGGGCCTTATTTGTAACAAATTCAATGCTCTTAAAAAACGTACAGAATAGCTTTCGATTAAAAATGCATGGATTAGGAAATACCGAGCAGAATTTGAAACAAGTTCAAAACTTTCACGGTTTTTCTTCTATAAAAATTTTTCCACAATTTTTTGAGAGTTGCAAACTAGAGAATATATAGCCCTAATGTAAGGTGACCAGACGTCCCGCTTTTGGCGGGACAGTCCCGTTTTTTCACAATTTGTCACGCGTCCCGAGACGTGTCCCGACTTTTAGAATTAAGTTAATGTTTATATTTATGAAAATCAATGTTTTTGCGTTCTAAAAATCCTACGGGCTACGACGACTAATATATGGCTTTTGCTACCCAGTTTACAGTTACATTCTATTCTTGTGAAGATTTTTACAATATTTTAAAAAATGACAACAATCTACTGAAAGAAATTCACTCAAAAAAAAAAAAATATAATAATATACATTTTTATATTTATAAATTGTACTAATGTTAAAAAAATATATTACGCTATTATTTTTATTCTATATGAAAATTTTTGTTGATACCCTCTCCTTTAGAGTTATCCCGCTTTGCCCATCTAAAAATCTGGTCACCTAACCCTAATGGGTCTAAACAACATACTAAAAAATCAGAGATACATCATGTTTTGCGAATTTAGCTATTTTTTATGTCGATTTTGATTGGTCTGTAATGTATTAAAAACCTTACATTTTATTTCACTCGATGGAAATGAAATGAAAATGAATTCCTATTGCAAATTGAAATACAGTTGTAATTGGTTGTAATCGTTGTAACAAATGGTTGACGGTAAATAAAAATTGAACTCTGTACTCGGTGTTTGGTTTGAAATGAATGACCATCGATAATTTCGATTTGTCTAAATTCAAAAAACTGGACGATACTGGATTTGAAAGAAGCAGATTAGAGACGAGTTTTGAGATTTTGGGGTGTTTAACTCAGGTCAGAGCTACCTGCTACAGCCTGCTACAGTTCGAGAAGCGATTTGCAAAGAGAACACATTTTTGCAAAACACTTTTTATTCGTTTATATAACCTTGACCCAAAACATTGTTTTAGGGATGGCATTAATCAGTAATTTATAGATAAAAATCAAAAGTACGATATAGATGAAGGTAATGATCTAAGTATGAAATAATAATAAATAAATATAAAATAGGTAAAAAAAATTAATATAAAAGTTAAAATAATTTTAATTTTATTCATTATAAGTATGCAATAATTTTAATACAGAAAATTGTAACTATACTTACCTTACATGTAGGTATACAGTATTAATTTATTTTGCAATTTTTTAACATGTAAAACTAAATCACGTTTAATTTATACTTAATACATAGATATCTCATAGTTTTTACATAAAAATTGTTTTCGATATTTATTTACAGAAAAAATGCAAGTATATATAAGTACACAAAAGGATATTTTATTTATTAACAATTAAAATAAAAAAATTAAATTATAATAAATTAAATATAATTATTATTATTATTATTAAACAAAAATAAATTAAAATTATTTATTTTTAATTTTTCCATATATATAATGATAAATATGCCTCTTTTAGCAAATAGTTGGATCGGTAGTGTTTAAAAATTGACAAAAAAAAACTAAATCGCTGATTAATTCGTATTTAATACGAATTCAAATTTGTTTTTTCAAAACACAAATTAAAATTATTAAATACAATTTAAACTGTATAATATAAACTAGCACAAATTTTAAATGTCATTTGATCTAATTTTAAAGTGGATTTTTCTAATATTATGTTTGGAATATTTAAATAACGGTATTAGGATCGATATTGCAGAATTAAAGTTGTGTTGTAGTATTCATAAATGACTCACATTAAAAAAGATTGCATTTCTAATCTTAAGTAGGATTTAAAGACCTTTTTGAAAATTAGTATCTACAATCCCTGGTTGTAAAATTAGAATTAATGTATTGTCATCACCGAAAGTCGACTGTAGGAAGCGAAGACGTATTCGAAAATCGAAAACGTATTCGAAATTTGGCATTTGGTTGTAAGACAATATTGCTTTAGTACTCAATCGTTCGAAATTTCAGGTATATTATTCTTTTAAATTGAAATTCCATGACGTACTTCGAAATTTGTTAAACTTTGTTATAACAGAATTGGCAGTTTTTTTAACAGTGTACCCACATAGAAATATTTAGAAATTAAATCAATTTAAAAAAAGGAAGAAAATATTTCCTCGGTTAAAGTTTTTAATTTCATTGCAAGTTGGTACCTTTTTCATGATTAATTATTTAAGATTAAATCGATTAAATTTTGTTTTTGTTTTTCAAAATGAACAAAGAGGCACCAAAGAGGGTTTTGTCCAGGTTCTATCAAGTTTTGTGCGTTTTGTTTTTATCCGATGTGGTAACTTTGAACCAATCAGAGATGGGATAACAAAACGTTAACCAATCTCGTTCGATCTCCCATTGAAATTGGTGCTTTTGATTGGCTGCTTAAAGACGTTTTTGGGAGAACTGAACTATCGTTACAAGCAAAGTGAAAATCATGAAAATTACAAACGGTCATTTACTTTTGAAATTCTGTCCACTATACACCTCCAATGAATAGTGAGCACACCATTTACATATTTTTTATAAATTTTTAATATTTAAAAATTTTATATATTTTATTTTGTTTGACAAACTGATAACTAAGAAGAAAAAATGGCATCATCCGATCCTCCAGAGATCCCGCTAACTATAGTTGATACGGGTAAAAAAATTAGTTATACCCGAGGCCGATTTTTTGGCAAGGTATTTATTAAATTATATAAATTATTAAAATATATAACTCCGACATTTTGTTGTTTTCAAAGTTGTAAATATTTTCTTCATAATGTGTAGGATAACGATGGTTTTTTGAAAATTGTTGATAATTTTTTTATTAAATAGGGTGGTTTTGCTAAATGCTATGAAGTCACTGATAATGCAACTCAATCGATTTACGCTGGAAAAATTGTTTCGAAGAAACTCCTAATGAAGACGAACCAGAAGGAAAAAATGACCCAGGAAATATCGATTCATAAGTCCCTAAAACATAATCATATTGTTGGCTTCCACAGTTTCTTCGAGGATTCTTTTAACGTCTACATTATCCTGGAGCTATGTCGTCGAAGGGTAAATTTTCAATTTATAACCAATTCCACGTCTAATTTACGCATATTTCCAGTCGATGATGGAGCTACACAAACGTCGGAAAGTCATCACCGAAGCGGAAGCTCGTTTTTATATGCATCAGATTCTAGATGGAGTTTCTTATTTACACAGTTTGCATATTATTCATCGCGATTTAAAATTAGGAAATATATTTTTAAACGACGATTTACACATAAAAATAGGTGATTTCGGTCTCGCCACCAAAGTAGAGTTCGAGGGTGAACGTAAGAAGACGTTGTGTGGAACTCCCAATTATATAGCTCCGGAAATCCTGACGAAAAAGGGACATTCGTTCGAGGTGGATGTGTGGTCGTTGGGCTGCATTTTATATACGTTATTAGTAGGTAAACCTCCATTTGAAACTGGCACGCTGCGAGAAACTTACATGAAAATCAAAAAATGTGAATACAGGTAAATTTTTTATTTTTATTTTTTAAATCAAACATTTTTTTGAACTTAATACACAGTTGAAATAGTTTGATATTTAAGAAAACTCAATAGTGACTATAAAGTCCCTAGTCGTTCAAACTTTTCAAGTTTAAAATCGAATCAATTTTACGTAGTTTTCAACTGTTATTGAATATTTAGATATTAAATCAATTACAAATTTAAAGTATTTAATTTCATTTGAAAATGGATATGAACCCTACTTGGACAATGGAAAATCTTCGTTCGCAGTAATTTCTTTAAAACAGTATTCAAGTTATTTATATTTTTTCTATTCAAAGTTGAAAAGACGATTTTTTTGCGATAATTGCAATCAAACGACAGGGAATAGTTATCACTTTCCATTGTTTACTTTACTTGTAGAAAGTAAGTTACTCTGGTGGTTACTGAAATTATTCTAAGGTCTCACATCATACGAAGTAAACCAAAAGATATATTTTTTAAGGCGGTATTCTAGTCTAGAGGCCCGAATTTCGAGCGTTTTTTGGCAAATGATAAAAAATAAGCATTTGATATTGGATACATTTGTTTGTTTATATTCAGAAAACACATAAAATTAATTTCAAAAAAATTTTTTTTTCATTGAGTTATACGTCTTTGAAGACGAGGAGGGGAAAAAAAGGCCGTGTCCTCGTCGTCATGATTTCTACCCTTGTGGTCATTTGAAAAATAAAACAATGATGGATTCTTGATAAATATGAATGTCGCTATCACATGAACCTCCAAAAATGAAAAAAAAAATTTTTTCATAAAATGGCTGCTATTAAAAAATAACGGTCGATTTCTCCACTCATTTTTTAACTTTTTCGAATTTTTAAAAAATACTACAAATTTAAAATTTTAATTTTTTGTTGATTCATGCGATAGAGAGATATTTAAAAAATATTCATACCAAATTTCAAGTAAATCCTCTGATTAGAACTTGAGATATTATGGCTACCGCATCGAAAAAAGTAGTTTTGAGAAAAACGCGTTTAAAGTTTTACGTTAAGTCTCAACCGGTCTAGTCCCGCGACACTAAAACGGCTATAACTTCGGAAATAATTTAAATTTTGAAAAATCCTTTTAGGGAGATATTTTTGAATATATAAACTATCGGATTATGAAAAAATATTTTTTTCGATTTTTTCAAATTCCTAGACTAGAATATCCCCTTAAAATAGTATGGTTGGTGATCCTACATGTTGTTACATAGCGTAACAATTGAATCCTAGTTCCTACAGGAATCGTGTATTTAAAATAAGTTTCGTTCAAGTTTTTGAAATAGCATTTTAACCCATTTTCCTCAAGAAAAATATCTGCTGCGAGGCGCCACAGTATTTTCTTTTACTTTACTAAGAGGGGTTTCTTATGATAGGAGATGCAACTTCGAGTCATGTAACGCAAATAATGGATGTTTTTTGGATAACTGTATTCGAATGGACATAATAAATATTTACTGGGCTAATTTTCAACACTTAATTCTCGTTGATTAACATTTTAAATTTTATCACTTTTCTTTTTCTTTAACCTTCTGCTTATATTTTCTTTGAAAAGAAAATTATTTAGGTTTTATGGTGGTTTTTCTTTTATTACATTGTTTTTGTTTAGGCTCTTGAAAATCGTACGGAAAGATGTTTATAGTTAAAGAAATTTATAGAAAGCGACTTGTTAACAAATTCTGCAGTTGAAGATTTTCCATACTTAACCGGCTATACTATTTTTCTTTCTTTTTTTTTATTAAAAGAAATTTTTTTGTTTTAAGAAAACCAACGGATATTAGTCCTTCGGCTGTTAATATGATTGTGAAAATGTTACAAATGGAGCCGGAAAAACGTCCGACTGTAGATCAGTTGCGGAAACACGATTTCTTCACGTCAGGATACATGCCGAACGCGCTCCCATTAAGCTGTTTAACAACAGCTCCACGGTTCGATCAATTACAGAAGTCTCGCAAGCCGTTGGTCGAAACGAATAACGATAACGCCCCGACGCCGATGGTCGAATCGCCGATGAAACCGAATAACCAGGATTCGATCGCGGCTGGAAACATTAGGCCACACGAGTTCCAAACGGAATACCGTAGCGATTTACTTTCGCTGCGGGATCAGTTGATCGCACTGTTGCGAACGAAACCGGGACGGGATGACGGTTTGTACAGTGATGAAATGACTGATCCGGCGGCCCAGCCATTGGTCTGGGTTTCAAAATGGGTAGATTATTCCGACAAATATGGCTTTGGTTATCAGCTCTGCGATGAAGGCGTAGGAGTGATGTTCAATGACTCAACGAAATTGATCATGCTGGCTAATGGAGTGTAAGTAACCGATCTTTTATCTTAATTTCATGTCCCCAATTTTAATAAGCGATATATGGTACGAGATACGTACAGGCTGATATTTAAAATCCGAAGGGAGGTCTTAAAAAAGGTTTCATGCTCGCGTCATATGTATATTTTGTTAATATGTATTATATATCGCTTTTCGCCCATCACCATTATATGAACGATGCCTTAAGGTAAAAAAGTTTTTAGATATATTGTATATATTATATTATATATATGATCGTATATATAACGACAATTTTTTTTTCTTTTTTTATCAATTCTATTCCTTAATTTTTCGTTTATATTATGTGGACATTTTTTTGAACTCGTTTTTTAATTTATTGTTAATGTTTAATTTCAGTACTGTGCATTACATTGGGAGAGACGATCAGGAGCAATACATGACTCTGGAAAATTATCCTACTGAGTTGGAGAAAAAAATGAAACTTCTCTCATATTTCCATCGTTACATGCAGGAGCATTTGATGAAAGCCGGTGGGCAGATAGAAGTTCGTGAGACTGACGCCTTATCTCGAATTCCTCACTTGCACCAATGGTGTCGAACAGGAGCCGCCGTCATAATGCACTTAACCAATGGGACTATTCAGGTATTTTATCAATATAACATAGCAAATAGTCAAAGATCTCTGAAAATTGGAATATTTCTATCTTTATTGAGTTTTTAATTAAAACACCCTTTTAATTAATATCATAGTTATAATTGGAGAGAGGACAATGTTTTACAATGTTTAAGCCGTAAAATCGACGTCCATAACAAAACTCAACTTTTTTAAAAAAAATTACTAAAAAATATCATTATCTCTTAAAACTCGTGCTCATTTAAGTGATCACTCAAATTCATTTCTTAATTTTATTTAATCTAGTCACAATTTCACTTCAAAGTTGGAAAACATCTCTCCCCTGGCTTGTCCCCGGGCCGATTCCGTTTATTTAGTATAGTAACTTTAAGTACTTGGAAATCAAATATATTACATAAATTATACATTTCAATAAAATAATTTAAATAAGTTATCGTTATCAAGCAAGTAAAATTGCGTGGTATTTTTTTATCTTCAAAAAAAGTTATTTTTACGTTTGTCCCCCGTATTTTGCGTCTCGTCCCCATGGCATGCTTATTTTCCTGTAAAATTGGCATTTATTTACGGACTCACGGGAATTAAGGACTTTTAACGAACGTCGTTGGGGATATAGTCACTCGAACTAGGTGCGCAGTAATTTGTCATTTATTTCGTTACTGACACTGTGAATACAGTTGAGAACGAGTGAATTGAGTCTCTCCCCTGGTTAGTTATTTTTTGAAAAATAATCATCTAAAAAATTTAATTCATTTTTATATTTATTTCTCGTTGTGTATAGATTCTAACTTTTCTTGGTTAATTACGTACAATAAATACATTTGTCATTATTTCTATTTTTGTTACTAAAAAGTATCTCCCCTGTCTTGTAAGGACCAGGGGAATGACACGATATCCAGGGGAGGTATGAAAACTTCAAACTATAATTTTTTTATTAGTTAAAAGTTAGCTATTGTTATAAATGACTGAATAAAGTTAATAGTTCAATGGAAAGTTGTTTTCTTCATAAAATATAATGTTCAAATATTTCCCCTGATCATAAAGTATCCTATCTGTACAAGTCTCTCCCCTGGAATCTTATAAAACGGGATAAAATTAATAAATTGACTGACCGCCTTGCAGGCACGTTTAGAATGACTGTTTTGATCGAACCATTATAAAATGTGATTAAAATTTCAAAAATTTTGTCGTGCCGCGTTTTATCAATAAGCGATTTACGTATTAATTTAGAATGACCCATATATACATACATCGATTGCAATATGGAGGGATTGCAATAAAATTTACAAAAGGTATCTGTAAATTGGTAGGGTTTAGAAATATTAGGGGCAACCTTAAACTGATTCGTAATCGGTTCAAAGTGAGATCCATATACCAAAGCTATTGTTATGCATTGATTAGTAAACAATTGAGTTAGTTATTAAATGCCTTGCATGCACGTGGGTTGTGCATTATTGTAAGAAGATTTATATCCTTACTAAACTGTCATATTCCGTTAAACGACAGGAAATTTAAAATTGTGGAATAAAAATATTTTTTCATAAGTTTAATTTTCTATAATAACGTTTCTTAACTTTATCATTATTAATTATTAGTAATATTAATAATTTGTTATACTATATTAGAAGAATCGATCTAAATGGAACTAATTGTAGTAAACAGGTGTTCTTTCTTTATGTGATATTAATGTTCGACCAAATCAAATAAATACGTCAATTAACAAAACAAGAATGGCAAAAGCTTTAATAATATATATTTATTTAATGTTAGAAATATTTTGTTTTTATTTTATTTTATTTATTTATTTTTTTATTACAAATACAACCTTTTATTACAATTTCATTAAAAACTCGACGACCTTAACAATTTTGAACTGAGATCTTAGACTTAATGTTATCTTGTCAATTTATATTTTAATTATTTTTTTTTTAATTTCAGGTCAATTTTTTAGACCATTCAAAAATTATCCTTTGTCCCTTGATGGCGGCTGTTACGTATATTGACACCGAAAAAAATTTCCGTACGTACCGTTTCGAAACTCTCGAACAAAATGGTTGTAGCTTAACATTAGCTCGTAGTTTGCGGTACGCATTAGATAAAATTATTCAATTTTTGGCCAAGTAAAAAGACCCTAATTATATCCAAATGAAAACTATTCCACGTTTTCTATCTATTTTTTAATTAATATGAATTTTCGTCGTTGTGTACTTATATTATTAATAATTGTTTTTAAGTAAATATTTTTTTTTTAATATCATGCCATATTTTATCTTTTTGTAAAATTTTAAGTTGTTTTAAATACCTCGTTTAGAGATTATATTGAAAAAAAGAGATTTTATTATTGAACATATTATAAGCAATTTTTTGTCAATAAAATAACTGTGAATTCTATAATTTGTTTTTTTTTTTAATCCAATTTCCTATATTAAGAAAATCAGCCACTTGAAGACTAGATTATTGTCCTAGGATAAAAATCCAAATAGTTTCTTGGGCTTTTGAATTCATCGGTCGCTAATTACTTTAGTAGTTGGACTTAAAGTAACAAAAAAATATCAAATTATGCTTGGAAAAACGGCACCAGAGCCGCCGGATCTTTGGGTTGGGAGGAGGATAATTGAAAGTACTAAAGCCTCGACCATTTCTCCATGGCTTTAGGCGTTCCGAGTGTAGAACAGTGGAGAAATGTGCAAACATGCGACTAAGGAATAGATGCAAATTTCGTACTCGGAGAAGGGAGTCTATTTGTGCAATCTGGCTTTCTCAACTTACTCTGTAATTAAATAGTAAGTAAAATAAATAGGTAGCATTGGTTAGGTACTATGGAGATTGAGACATGTCCTGAATAACATTGTCCTATGGTTATTCCCATTGACTTTAATTGAGCTAATTAAAGCGAATGCTCTTAAGGGGGTATTCTAGTCTAGGAATTTGTAAAATCGAAATTTTTTTTTCATAATACGATAGTTTATATATTCAAAAATATCTTTCGAAATGGGTTCTTCAAAATTCAAATTATTTCCGAAGTTATAGCCGTTTTAGTGTCGTGGCAATTAGACCGGTTGAGGCTTAACGTAAAACTTTAAACGGGATTTTCTCAAAACTACTTTTTTCGATGCGGTAGCCATAATATCTCAAGTTCTAATCAGCTGATTTACTTGAAATTTGGCATGAATATTCTTTAAATATTTCTCTATCACATAAACCAACAAAAAATGAAAATTTGAAATTTGTAGTATTTTTTAAAAATTCGAAAAAGTTAAAAAATGAGTAAAAAAATCGACTGTTATTTTTGAATAGCCGCCATTTTATGAAAAAAAATTTTTTTTTCATTTTTGGAGGTTCATGCGATAGCGACATTCATATTTATCAAGAATCCATCATTGTTTTATTTTTCAAATGACCACAAGGGTAGAAATCATGGCGACGAGGACACGGCCTTTTTTTCCCCTCCTCTTCTTCAAAGACGCATAACTCAATGAAAAAAAATTTTTTTTTTTAAATTATTTTGTGTACTCTCTGAATATAAATAAACAAATGTTAAAAAAATGGATGGTTAAAATATCAAATATTTTTTTAGCAATTGTCAAAAAACACTCGAAATTCGGGCCTCTAGACTAAAATAGATGCAATAGATGCACTCAAAAGCGTAAAAAAGGTCTATTAAAAAAAAATTATTTTTTACAGTAATTATGTTTATTTTACAAAATAAATTTTACAGAGTTCTTATACAATGCTTTAACTTAACATTTATGAAAAAAAATAAATATATATTATTTATTAAAACATCGCCATATTGGTTGGATCCTCTCCCACGAGTAGTGCTTCGCGGTGACCATCACAGCAGCCTTCTGGATCATTTGAATTCAAAAAACCAAGGTGAAACCTTTAGTTTAATAATAAATCCAGTCTTTAATCGAAGCTTTTTTTTTTAAAAATTGACAAAATGGTGGCATTCGAAACTTTGGACTCTGATTTTCGATAAAAAGCCAAAAGTTAATTGTTTAAAAAATATAGCAATTGTCAACAAAAATCAATATCCTTCGATTAAAGACTAGTCATTAATGCCAAAAAGATAATATTAAAATGCCATCAATATTCACCGAATGGTTTTCGAGTTATTTGGTCACCGAATGAAAAAACACAGTTTTGAGAAAAACTTGTTTAAAGTTGCAGCTACCATCCGCTACCTGCTCTAGTCACAATCGAGAGGTTTAATGTTGCTTCAGTAATTACTAAATATCTTGGAAACTATTCATCGGATTGACTTGAAATTTTCAGAGAATATTTTTAAGACATATTGCTTTAAGAAAATGAAAGAAAAATCAATTTTTCAAATGTCAAGTGCATCTACCCCCTTAACTAGATTACGTAATGCCGATGAGATTACTCATGTGAGGTTTTCCTTTCTATTTCGCTAATACATATTCATGTGGTTTTCTCTCTATTGGTTACAGTGTCCATGTTTCAGTATTTATCGTTCGGTTGGTTTTCGTCCTTCGAGACTTGGTCGATAAGTTTTTAAGAAGGACGTAGTAATAAGCGATCGATGAAAGCAGGAATTTGGATTTTTTTTTAATTATGTAGACGTATTTTTATTAATAGTTTTGGAGAAATTTTATTTTAATGAAGAGAAAAGTGGAGCGTGAATCACGTTAAATTTTCTAAACGATTACGAATATTACTTGATATAGAATTTTTTTTTTTGACTATGTAATACGAAGTTGTAATACGGTGTATAGGCAATCACGTATTCATCAATGCATAATTATATTTCTATGCGTAATAAAAAAACCAACTGTTTGGAAAGTGGAAACCAGTCAAGAGGCATGGGAGGGACGATCTTCTTTGTACTGTAATATTGGGATCGATCAAAGACATCTGAAGTTCCCCGGTGGCAACAAACGCGGTGGTGAATCTCGGAATAAACGATCTTTCATTTTTTTTAATATGGAAATCCTGGATTAATTACTTTGTTAAAAAGTAAAACAGAAAAAATTGATCGAAATCTATCCAGTAGTTTTTGAGCTAAAAGCGAACATTGAAAAACAGCTATCATTTTATTTATATAGATCTTTTGGTACAATTTTGAAGTTTACTCTTTAGAATCAATATTCATGTTACACAGATAACTGGTACAAAATTATATGGGTAGTGAAATCAAGTGTTTATAAAAATGGCAAATATTCAATAGCTATGTAATATCTATACCATCTATTCCTTATAAATGGAAAGATCTAGTAATTTAAATTTTTATACAGGGACTTATAGTTTTGTTGTGAAAATGAATAAAAGTGTTTTCAAATTGCTCACTCGACTTCTAGCATTATTCATAACTCTCAGAGAATACATTCCAAATAACTTATCATATTCTTTATGGTTCTTTTTAAATTACCTGAACATTATAAATAATTACATTGCCCGTATTATAGGCATACACAAGGAAAGATCTTAATAGTGTTCTTTGTTGTAAAATAAAACCGTGCTAACTAATTACAGTAGAAACCAGTTATAACAAATATGAAGGGATAAACATTTTTTTATCGAATTTCGTTTAAAAATGAATAGAATTATAATAGTTCATATTGGAACCACAGGACTATTTCCTCTTCATTAAATTTCGTTTTAAGAGCTTTTGTTATAAACGTTTTTCACTGTCTATTATTATTGAAGTTGCTTAAATAAAATGAAATTAATACATCGATAAAATTGTAGCAACTATTTATTTTCCTATAAATTATAATACATTTCATTTTAAATTATTTAATTTAATAATTAACTCTACAAAAATTATATTTAACATAATTAACAATCATCGCAGTCAAACAAATATCTACCATTTTGATTAAATACACTTTGTAAACGAACGTATTTTAAAAATATTTTTACATTTATACAACATGAACAAATGGAATGGTTAAATGCAATTTAATTATCTTTCTTCATTCTGTTACTGGTCATTCGATAAATGATTGAATCCCGGCCTGGATCCATAGTACTGATGGCAATGGCAACCGCTAAGAGCGAGAAGAAAAAGGCAACTCCAAACCATAAAATGATATTGAAAATAATTGGATAGTTTTCATCGTATTGTTGAGCAAGATTCCAGTTACTCATCTGAAAATGAATTCGTATTAAAAGAAATGTTTCATTAGTTCATTAACAGCGGCGTAGCGTTAATTTTTGTAATTAAAAAAACTAGGAATGATCTAGAATTCTCTGGTACTGTTTTGAATAAATACCCAAAATAAAACTTTGAAAAAAATTAGGTCATATTTTTCAAGATTTGTTTTCATTTTTACTAATTCTTATTGTCTCATGCTGGTAACAAAATTAGACACTTCTTGCTAGAGCCAAGACTTGGAAACGTAATGTAGTTGCCCTATTATCTAAATCACCCTAATAGTTTAAGAGCTAATTTTACGTTTTCGAGAGAGAATTTTAGGTCGACCAGGTCTTATATATGTTATCTCCCGCACTATCCCGGACATCCTACTAGGCTGTCTGGCAGTCGGGAGGATTTGCTTTTATTAGTGCACATCGCACCTGTACAGGTAAAATATTGAAACTTTCAGAAAAAAGAAAAAGTTTCAGATGAAATTTGTAGAAAATAATATTTTACAAAAAAAAAAGTCCAGCGACTATTTTTCGTAAAGTGGTTAGTTTGCCCGCTACAAGCTTGGAAAGGCTGGCTCGACGTGACGTCATTTGAGTGGCCGACCGTTTAGAGATACAGCCGTTGTGTCGACATGTATACAATGAGCTTTACAAGCTTATAGCGGGAAAACTAGCAACTTTACGAAAATTAGTCACTTTTTTATGTAAAATGTTATTTTCTACAAATTTCATATGAAACTTTTTTTTTCTGAAAATTTCAATATTTTAGCTGTCATAGGTGCGATGCGCACTAATAAAGGCAACTCCTCTCGACAGCCAGACAGCCCGTATGATGTCTGGGATAGTGCGAGAGATAACATATATAAAAACTGGCCTACCTAAATTTTTTTTTTTTGACGTCGCTAGCTCTCGTACTATAAGAAGAATCGAAGAGTCAACACAATATTTTGGTAATTTTACCATAGTGCAAATTAGTACCAACAGTAATACCAAAATGATACACAAATTTTTATTTTTTTTTGTTGGCAGTCGCTGGCTCCTTACGGTCAAGCCCGTGATGGAAAGTTAATGTATCTTTATTCTGTCCAGGACTATACTCCCACCCCCTCTTTTGACCTTCCCACCTTCTCTATATCACTGTTCATTATTATATCTTAATATTAGTTAGTAGATCTTACATCGTTCACGTCCTCAGCTAATAGACTTCGAGCACGTCTCGTATGGACAACATCATTAGTTACAACCGTAATTAAAGCCCGGTCTTCCGAGGCCACACTAAAATCGGATGAAATCTTTTGCATTGCCTCAATGAGAATTTCTTCGGCTTCTTTTGTAACTTCACTGTTTGGTCCATGAAGATCCGAAACAGCATGCAAACCGGTTAACACGAACCAATACATTTGTGGAGTCGTTGCGTCTTTCAAAGAATCCTTTTGCTACAAAAAATCCAATTAGAAACTGTTTAAGCAAACAAAGAATACGTTATACTTTTATCGAGTTTCCAATGGCATTCAATAAGGCTACTTCTTCTAAGAACTTCCGGTCTTCCTCAACTTCAACTCGTAACGCTCCCTTTGTAGGCATGGTTAGTTCTACATGTAAATCGTTACTATTTAAAGATGGATATTTGTTCAACTACAAAAACGAAATTAGAAAGAATATACATCAGTGATATGCTATGTTACCGTTGATAATCCCTGGGCTAATTCAACCCGAATCAATGTATTATTTGGTTCAGGATAACGTTCGAGGATACGATATTTCATTGTTTTCCACAGTACATACTCATCTTCATCAGTATGAAGAGGAAATTGAGCGATTGGTTTGAAAGACTCGCTATTCGTTAAAGAGGTTATTCCTTCAATTGAAAAATGAACCAAAACACGGGGATAGTTAAACGGGTTTTGAATGTACATTCCATTCCAATTAGAATTCTAAAAACAATATGTTTAAATATTAAAACTAAAATCATTCGATAGAATACATACTTTTTCAGTGGTGAAACCCAATGCTGCTGAATAAACTTCTTTCAGCAAACTCTCGTTGATTGGGGAGTCGCCGTGAAATCGAATTGATTTAGGACTGTGTAAAATGGAAAGTTCTCCCGAGCCATAAACTAAAATCAATCATTAAAACGATGAAAATTTGGGATTGAAACATAAATAGCCCTGCCCCAGTTATGTAAAATATTGAACATTGGGGTAAGATCGTATTAATAAAGATAGAAAAAAATATATAAATTAAAAGTAGCTTAGTTACCAAGAGAAAGTGATGCTAGGAGACAAATTACACTTAATTTTGATATCATTTTGTTAAATTTTAGCTCCAATATTTTTTCAGTAACTTGTTTTAAGGCGAACTGATCATATGATGTACTCTCGTGCTGTTCCGTGCTCGTGCTTCTCCTCGTATCTGATTATCGACTTGTCATATTTCGGTCGGCTTTGAGCACGCGCTAAATTTAAATTTTCCATTTCAATCTTCATAATTTCAATATAGTGGCGTAGCTTAGTTCATTTAAATCAAAAACATTTCAGTTAACAACTTATAATGTAAATTTTTAATATAAAACAACTAGTGTCTACCTGTGACTCCTTTCACGTAGAATTTAACAAAGAAAATAATCATGGTTCAGGCTTAAAAAAATATAAGAAAGCCTTGCCTATGAAGAAAGAAACTAAAACATCACCTTATTGCAGCGGCTGGAGAACTTTTTTAACCATTACCCCAAAATATTTTTCTAAGTCGAAATTATCCCCACATTTTCAACAATGAGGCAATCAATGTACATATGTAAATGTACGATAAATGAAACATAATTTGTTGAATTAATGTACACGGATAATAAAAAAGTCGAATGAAACTAATAAGTATGGGATAGGTAGACAAACAAAAAAAAAAAAATGTTCATATTGGGACAAAAAAAAACAAAAATCAATTGAACACTTTCCCCTTCAGGTTTTTTGAGGTAGCTTCATTTTTGACACAATAGCTTCAATGTTGGGGCTTTTTTTATTTAAGTTTAAAGAATAATTTGTAAAAATACTAACACGTTTAAAAATAGCAAATTTGAAAAAAATCCTTGTTATCCCTGAAAATTTCATTTTACCCCATTTGGGATAATTTACCCCGGTTCTCCGACCACTGCCTTATTGCAAGCCCAAAGACAGTTTTCGAGAATTTCATTGCAAAAATTACACATATAAAATACATGAAGTATAAAGATTAACTCAATTCTCTTAATATTTCAATTCTAAAATTAACGGGTAAAGATGCCACAATAGCAAAGGCTCTTTATTTTTTCATGTAGATTTAGAATTAAGATGTAAATATTTGAGAATGTTGATAGTAGGACTTAAAAAATACGAAACTTCAACCCATTCAGTCAGTTTGAATGTTTGAGTCACGTTGAGGTGGAACTCTGGAACTAGAAATGGAAAAAATTCCTTAGTAGAAGTCACAGGCTTTTGAAAAATAGCACTGTTTAAATTTCATGTTATTATCTTTAATGGTTTAGTTACCAGAGTCATTAGCGAGTCTATCACGTTATTGTTTTATTAATTGAGAAATATTTACCATAGTAATTACGATAGGATACCTAAAAACACTTTTGCAAATTAAATATGCAATTTTTAAGTGTTGTACAGGTGCCCATAAGAAAACTTCAACAGTCCGCCAAATCCACCTGTAATTTTCCTTTTTTTGATAGTATTTTTTGAAAGTCGTGAGAAATAGAAAATTTCAGTATTTAAAAAACCATACTGAATAATTTTCAAACCAATCTTTTGGATCAATTCCGAATAAAAAAAAAACTTTTTTTTTTTTAATGCTTCTTTTTTCTCGAAAATCAATTAAATTAGCGATCTATAACTTTCAGTATCTCATCGTAACAACAAACTATTCAAGTATTCTTACAATTAGATTAATTATCATTATATCTATTATTATTGTACCTAGAAACATATTTTTAAGCTTTTATAGCGTTTTTAATTCAGAAAAAAATAATACCCGAAATTACTAAAATATCACATGAAACATCTCCCAAAAAACTGAATAAAAGCATTTAAAGTACCTAGATGAAGTGACTTGCAGAGCACAGGCATCAGCCAAATTAGTAATCAATGTATCAGGACAGACTTGATGCGTATTAAAGACCAAATGACGACATCCTGCTGTTTGTATAACTCGGTCCCACATTTCTTCTCCGTATTCAAGCTGAAAATAAAAATACGGGATTGATTTTACCAATATTCTGGATTGACGTCAACTTCAACTGAACTGCACGTTAAAACATAAATCAGCAAAAAAAAAAAATGGAAATTGGATAGAGGATGGTAAGGTATTTGAGAATACCTAACTTAAAATATTCTTAATTATTATAATAAAACAAAATAACTAATACATATAACAAACTTTTGTTATAACATAATTACGTATCTACTTTAAAAATCTGAAATCAAAACTTTTAAAAATTAACATTGATAACAATTACAAAAATTAAGAAAATAAAAACTATTGTCAATCTTATTTATTCGATAGTGTGTGGAAAATTGAAATTCACGTGGGAAATAGAAACCAAATTAAGTAATGATACATATAATAAAAATTTAATAATTGTTGACTGTGTGTCATACAAATCACAGACGTAATCATTAGACGTAAATTGATTTTTTGTAGATTAACTTAAATTAGAATTCAAAAAAATAAAAATCCTTATAATATTATGTAGAACGCAAATAAAGGAGAAGAAAATATATAATATAGATAATATCATATTTCGTTAAAGTTACTGAGATTGCTACGTCAAAGAGATGCGTCAATTAATTACTATTGACGCATTAATCTGCATGTTCGTAGCTTTGTTGGCTTTTTTCTTTTGCCACTTGAATTATCTGATTTAAATAAAGGATTATATAATACTCGTAGGTATATCCAACTTCCATTTTTTTTTTGTTGATTTATATTTTGATGTGCAGTTGAAATTGACGTCAATCCAGAATATTGGTTTAATCAATCCCATGTTTTTATTTTCAGTTGAAATATGGAGAAGAAATGTGAAATCGAGTTCTGCAAACAACAGCAGGATGTTGTCATTCGGTTTTTAATACCTACGCGTTAAGAATATTCCTCGAACACCCTTTTCAAATTTCTTACCGTTTTATCGTTAATTGGTGGTGGCTTCGAATTTGCACTTTTTCGTTGTAATTCAATTTGTTCTTTTTTATGTTTCCCTTCAGTTAGTCTTTTTTGTTTTTCGTCTAATACTTGCTACTTGTTTCAAACCTTTTGGAGCCAAAATTTTCGAATTTCTCTGAACTGTATTTATACCGGTTTCATCAATGTTGAAGATACGATAACTGGGACAATTGTATATTCGTAAAGACAGGGTGTTGAAAATTTTTTAGTTACTTAAAAACTTCTTGATGTAGGTACTTGTCGGAATAATGTAGATTTTGGCACTCCGTTTTTGGTTGCTGTTTTGCCTAATGATAGCCGTTCACATCTAACATCTTGTCTTGTACGTTTAAGATCTTCAACTGTATACCGCATTGTAGTTTTCCTTTTGTAATTTCTAGGCAAGATTTATCGAAAAATTAGTGAAATTAGTTTAGATAGTTCGATTAGTTTACCGCGAATTGATTTACATAGAACTTTGAGAAATAATTATTAATTTCACATATAATTCTTACCACATTAAGATTTACTCTGATAACACACTAAAACTCAATAAATGAACTATATCAAATAAAAACTATTTAGAATCACATTTTAACATTGGATGTTATAAAGACAAGTATAATTTATTTGTTATATTAATGTTAAATTTATTTTACAAATGCACTCAAAATTACATTTAAAATGTGTGTCTTTACGCGAATAGTTTACGCCAATAGTTTTACTCAGAATCTCGTAAGATACAAGAAAGAATTTACAACAACGTAATAATGTGGACAGCTGCAAGGCTTGGACCTTTTTTTTAGGCTGTAGGGGGAATGGGGATGACAAAAAAGGATTGGAGAAGGAAAAATAAAAGTAGCTGATTGGGTGCCAATAAGATATGATGAAAGGGTAATTACGATTTTACGACAACTGTGATACATACAATGTTGACAAAAATATTTTGAATTTTTTAGTAATTACATATTTATAAATAAAAGAAATAGGTTTAATACTTTAATAATATTAAATATTTGAACTTCAAAGTATTTTTCTAGATTAGCAATAGAACAAAGGCACTGAACATTATGAAATTCATTGCAGATTAATAAGATATGTACCTACTTGCCCTTTAACATAAATTAATGCTTGTTTTCACAATCTTAAAACTTTATTAAATTTATTACATTTGACGTTCTTTAATCCTTTATTTCTCAGTCCCTCTTTAATCCTCTGTCTACGAAAAATGCATAATTTTATTACTTCTCGAAAAATGTTCAAAATTTTCAAGTTTTTCGCGATTTTCTTTTTAAAGTCATATCCGTGGAAAGTAGCCAAGCTAAAATTTGGATTCAGCATCCCGAAAAACATATAGAACGGCTGAAACCAGCTCTTCCTAACACGATTTGAATATGGGCTTTTATATGTAGTGCTTAAATAACGGCGTTTAAATATAACAATGTTACTTGTGGTGTTTTTTTTTTTGGTGTTTTAAGTCGCTTTAACATCTAAAGTCATATCACGAATGTCTAAACACAGAAAATTTCTGTTGGTCAATTTTATTCATATACGTCTAAGACGTCTAAGATCTTAAGTTTAGGATTTAACGGGAATCGAACCCGTACCACTTGACGCATGAAGCGGAGAGAACTACTGCCTCTAACCACTGCGCCAATAGGTGATACACTTGTGGTGTTGATTTAACTAAAAATTGTTCTATTTCTGATAATTTCACTAAAATTTCCATTCAAACTTTTTTTTTGAGCTCATCGTTCAATCATAATTTTTATTCACATCTACTAAGAGAAAACCTACATAGTCTCTAAAGGCCAGGTTCTAATGACACAATTTTCAACTAAAGCTAAAAAAAATATTTAAATATTACTCTTTTATATTCTTTTTTAAATTTTTTTTTTTATTAATTTGACAACTTTTTGTACATATTATATTGTACTATATAGTTCGGCTCTTATACATAAATCACAGTAAAATCATGAGGTTAGGCGGCTGTCCACTGACAGTCCTAACTATAAATATAATGAGTTACTTTAATATAATATTCTTGTTTTAAAATGATAATGTATAATATAATATAATTAAGTCTCTTTTAAGGTCTCTTTAAAATTATTATCATAGCACAAGCACAGCCACTTTTATTATTTTATCACAGATATATTAGAATAATGGTTAAGAGTTTATTTGCGGGTTTAGTTGGTCTCCTAATCTTGGTCTTTTTAGCCGTCTTCTATTTGGCGGAGGGGGCGGATTTGCTGCTACCGTGGCTATTGTATTATTTGGATGGTCGATCATACTTTCTATATGTCTGAAGTAAATGTCTCCCATCATTTCGTCGATAAGTGGCATGTTTAGGTCTTTGTGCAAGGCCTTTCCTCTGATGTACCATGGAGCTCCTGCAATTGTCCTCAGGACTCTGTTTTGAAATGTTTGAATTCTATCCCTTTGAGACTTAGAAGCTATTCCCCATATTTCTGTTCCATATAGCCATTTCGGTCTTATAACTGAGGTATATACGAGTCGTTTTAGTTCTAGCGTTATGGGGGACTGCTTTTATATTCTTGCAAGTTTAATTAAAATTATTCTTTTGTTATCCTTACAAATAATTTGAGGAAAATAACTTATGTGACTTTCGAAACCTATGCAATATATGTACATCAACGCATTATTAATTGCCTATAACAAAACTATTATTTTTTAACTTGCAATAAATAGGTATTAACTATAATATGAACGGTTTATTGTGACGATAACAGAAAAATATTACTTATCTATTTAAAAAATAATAAAATCTCAAATATAACTTCCATTTATCATTAAATAAATAAAAAAAAAACCTTTATGTACTATCAATATAAATGAATAACTCAAATAATGAATACATTTTTATGTATTTATAAAGTAGGTACCTAATTGAACTAATTATTATAGGTAGAGTCAACGCAAAAGCGTTTAAGAGGTTGATTTATGTAATATATAATGTATAAATTTAGTAATATATCTAGCACAAACGACAAACGTTCTTCTTTATAGCTCATATACATATAGCTAACGTTATATCCACATTTCATCTACTACAAGCTCAGGCCATTTAAAGCTCACGCTACCAAATGTATTTTGTCAGTTACTAAAAATCCTTCGAGTGAGAAAGTCATGCGTTGTGAAAAATAGCGCTCTTCATCAAGAATACATCTCGCAGCATTGTTACATTGTGATTTTAGAGTTGCTATTTTTAAGTTTTAAAAAATTCAGAATAAAAAAATTGTAAAATGTAAGGAATGCTATTAGAAAGTGTGCAACACTTCGTACAGGTTTGTTTAAATAGATAAAATAATTTTTTTTCTTACTTGAAATTTAAAATTATTTCCAATTAAGCTTTATGGAGTTATATTTGTGTCTATAAAGAAAATTAATTATGTCGTGTTCTATAATTAATAAGTGATTATATACATTGATAATAACAATAAGTCTTCTGTAAACATTAATTAAATTTTGTAACGAAAATAGGTAGATTTGCGTGTTAGTAAGCATTTGATAGGTAATTGTAATTAACTCTTATTAATTTTGTCAATTTCTAGAAGGAAAATTATTTAATAACATCGAAGTTTCTATTTATTTTCTTTGGAAGACAATTTAATTTAATCTAATTGGAGCTAGTAAAAATATCTTTTTCAATTCACTTCCACTACTTTTTAGATAGGTATTTAGAAATATAATAGATAATTATATACAGGTTAATTTACTTAAAATACAATAATTGCTCGTAAATTATATTTAGATAAGTTCTTTATTCATAATTATAACTAAAATTATCCTTTTGGCTAAACAATATTTTTAAACGTCTTCTGAAAAATATTTTAATATTGTAACATTTTTCAAATGCAGACATTACTTCTGGGGAAAAGAATATATATAATATTGTCTTGTATACGAAGTCTGACAAATAAATTATTCACACCACTGTGTTTCTCTATGAATAAAGTTTTTTATTTATAATTTCTTAAAACTATTTACATATTATTTATAAAATCTTACCTATGAATAAAGAAACAACATTTAATGTTAATAATTATAAATGCCAGTTCCCAAAATTAAAGTGTAGAATCATAATGAATATTAATAAACAAGTAACCATAGCAATATAAAAAATGAGGGATGAAACCTTACATCACCCCTCCTAGGAAAAAAATATTTGTAAAATATTTTCACAAGATATTTTTTTTTTTTTTTTTTTTTTTTTTTGCAGTTGTTAGGGCTGGAAGTAGTTTAGAGATGTGGAAAAGTTTTGATCCCGTCTTGTTGTGGCCCGTGTCAACTCTGTAAATTAATTTTGATAACTCTTCGTAAATTTTATAGGGTCCAATTTTCAGTTCATCTAGTTTTTTCCTTTTCGACCTCTGTACATGCTCTGTTTCATTTGGAATATTTTCTCCGCTATCAGATTTTACCATTTCTTCATTTATTTCAGAAATATCTTTCATCTTCTTCGTTTTTTCTATTTTCTCCTTGGAGATCACGTTACTATCGTCAAAAGATAATTCATTTTCAATAAGTTTTTCTTTATTTTTTTTCTTTTTCTTACACTTCTTAATGCCAACAATTTCATTGTTGTCTTCTAGCTTTTCTTCTGTAGCAGCAACTGTTAAATTTTCATTATGATCTTCTATATTTTCTTCATGTTTTCTTTTCTTTTTACTTTTTTTTTCTTCATTTAAATTTTGTGAATCTTCTTCTAAATTAGGAATAATTTCGGGTTCAGAATTGAATTCAATCAATTTTTCCTTATTTTTCTTTAAAACACATTCGTTGTCGTCTAATTGTGAATGTTCTCCTGTATTAAAGACTTCGGGTTCAACATTTTCTGTTTCCTCATAGGATTTTTCTTTATGAGATTCTTTCTTTTTACGTTTTTCTGGTTCGGTTATTTCGTTATTAGCTTTTGTTGAATTTTCCGTTAATTTTTTCAGTATTTTTATCAGCATTCCTTCGAAGCTATTTTCAGTGTTTGAAGTGATTTCTTCCAGGAAAAAGTCCTCGAACTGCACGTTTTCGTCCTCATCTAAGTAAACTTTAGCTAATTCTTCCGTTAAACTTATCCAAACTTTTCTGGTTTGATTTATTTTTTCTATTGAGTTTTTTATTTTGGAATACGCTTTAGTTTCTGTGAGCACAGTGTGCAACGTTGCTGGCTGATATTCATCTGGTATGTGGAAGGTGCGATTGTCGGGTGTTCCTACAGACGTTATGCACATAATATCTGTTTTTCCGTCTGTAGTTCTTCTAATTGTAAAGCCGAATCTTAATTTTTTTATTTTTGACATGTTTAACAAAATGTCGTTTTATAATATTGTCTTGTATACGAAGTCTGACAAATAAATTATTCACACCACTGTGTTTCTCTATGAATAAAGTTTTTTATTTATAATTTCTTAAAACTATTTACATATTATTTATAAAATCTTACCTATGAATAAAGAAACGACATTTAATGTTAATAATTATAAATGCCAGTTCCCAAAATTAAAGTGTAGAATCATAATGAATATTAATAAACAAGTAACCATAGCAATATAAAAAATGAGGGATGAAACCTTACATATATGTAAAAAAAAAGGTTTTTAACATGTCTGTAGTCTTAAAAGCTTTCCAAATTACTTCAAACGTGACAAAGTGTCACGTTGTTAAATGTAAATAACTTTTAGGGAAAACTTAAATAAAATTTTTAACATTTAATATATGTATGTTATATCCCTGGTTTTATTAATTGGGCTTTATTTTTTATGTAAAAAAAGGTGAATTCATGTGAAAAATAATTTTCTTAAGTAAAACGAAAAATATCGTATTTCAAAAATATGTAAATTCGAGTAGTATTTTAAGCATTTTTACAAATGAAACCAATCTTCTAAAGAAATTCTATTTAAGTTAAACTTGATGATAAAATTGAATATCCTTAATTGATTATATTATGTTTCTTCTTGTTGGAGTTCGAGTGCAAATTCAAAAGTTCTCTCTGGAAAAAAATGACAATCTATGGATACAGTGAGACGGTTTGTTCACGTTTTTCAAAGAACTAAAACAGATTTTATTTTTGGGAAATCCCCGCACTATATAATTTTTTAAATCATAAAATTTTATGTACATGTTAAGTCAATATTTAATCTCAAAGCTCCCAAATCTCTGCGCAACTTTGTTAATAACTTTGTTTTGCTAAATTGTAGAACATAAAATTTAATCCAAGTTTGATCTTTCGGCACATTTACTTACAGTGTGTAGATAGTAATTGAGAAAACTCGATATTTTACGTAGTTCCATACGGTCTGCATTGTTTTATTTTTATTTTGGTTCCCTTAAGGTAATACCTCGTAATACAGCTGAGTAGGTACCCTAGACTTATGATACCCAGAGCGAATAATTTTTCTGCTCTTTATTTTTGTAACTGTTCAAGGCATGTTGGATCGATCCATGGTCGAAACTTGTATCCTTAAAGACAAGTTCGAACCTGGATCGATCCACTAGCCAATTAGAATGATTGCAAAAATAATACAGTTTTCATACCCGGCCATGTGGCGATTCATTCATTAGTCTTCATAAAGTCTACATTCGACATAAAATCATTTCAATATTATATTCTACATTCATATACGTGTCGGATTCGAAAACTCCCAGCAGCATCATTCTAACATTGATTACTTAATCAATGATCCCAACATACATTTCTAGAATCATCTTTGCATTATAATTTCTTCTTTATTCTCGATCTCACATTTTATTCTAATTGCAATCATTTCATTGATTTTCTTTTCTTATTTCAATTCAATAAATTCCTTTTCACTTCGGTGCGTTTTTCTTTTCCTTAACCACAAACCCTTATGCAGTTGCCTTATCCATCCCCAAAAAGTAACTAAATAAAATTTGTCAATAAACTGGAATATTCTGCTAATGTTCCAAATAAATACCCAAAACAAAACTCCTTTCTAAAATAAAATTTAAAAAAATTAAACATATTATTGTTGTTATTAGCATCCATATTGTTTAATATTTAAAAGATTAAACTGTCAGGAACTTTTGTAACTGTTATAACTTTCATTTTATCCAAACTCCTGACAATTTAATCTTTTAAATATTTAAACATATATTCGTCTCCACTTATTCTACCACTAAAATAACTTTGAAACTATTTTAAATATTTCAGTAGTTACCCCCTTTATCTAACAAAGAAAAACTATTTTTATTATCAAAAATTTACCTTCCCTCAATTTGTCTTTGAGGCTCAAAAGGTATATTAAGTTCTTTACGCAAGAATTGAGCGTTATTAATTGGCTACATTCTACAATGCATTAACAATGATTACACTCATTGCTGTTTTTTTCGTTCTATTAGACTCTGAACAATCCAATCATAAAAGCAAATGTAATGGATTGTGAAACATTTAGATGTTAATTATCCACCCAGATCCATCAATTTGCAGGGTTTAAAGCGAAATTTATGACGTCATTACTAACGTTTTCGATACAATACAACAATCGAAGTTGTCATAATAAACGGCTAAAGGAACGTTCTCCGCTGTTTCTAACTATTTTCAACATTGTTATCACGCAGTGGAACGTAGCTTTTAAAACTTTGTTTACGTTTTTTTTTTCATTTCTAAGTAATGACATCACCTGTTTCTGAGAAACTAATAAGTAAAGTTAACCTTTTCTTGCCGCTTTTACAATTATGCCGCCCAGGGTTAAGGCCCCCTTCATCACACGCTACACCACTGCATTCATATTTTTATAAATTTGGGTTTTTAATTTCTTTTTCTATTGTAAAGGAAGTGTTGCAATCAGGTTGAATTTTCGATTTCGAGTTTTCAATAGAAATAGAGTTCGAAAAAGTGGATTTTAGAAAAATGCCTGTGTGTGACAGCGATATCGTATCGAAAGCTTTATCCGAAATTCACTAAATATTTCATCTAGTTGTGTTGCGAAACTTTTGGTTAAAATTGGCTTGTAGGAAACCTCATTTTATTCTATGGGTCTTTTTTGAGTTTTTTCAATTTTCTTCAAAAACGGTTACAACGATTTTCTTTAAACTTGCTGTGGTTATAGGAATCGTTAAAGCCTACAACTTTAATTTGATATTTTTTTCTGGGAAAATCCAAATAAATTTGGGGTAGAGGGAGTTAGTATATATACATATAAAGGCTATATACATATAGTTATGTTTAAATAGATATAAAACATTATTCTATTTATAATTCTTTAACCAAACGTGGGTTTAATTAATGTTCCTTTAATTAACAACGAGTTTCATCATTCATGTAAAAGAAAGTTCTGTACTGCGTCGTAGCAGATATTTTATTTAGCGACGCTCTTGTTTATCTTCTAATTATTTTTTGTTTGATTTTTTATGGAATTGGTAGCAAAACGAACCTTCTAGGACCAAAATTGAGCGAGGCTAAGTGATTGAAAGCTTATACATATTATGAAACGCATCAAGAAAAGTGTATCGATGATCGTAGCATTTTCTTTATGGATTCTTTATGTTTAGGGATTCTATGAAGTCAAGTAACTGGATATTTTGTACAATGAGTAGTACTTAACATTTTGTCTTTGCAATGAAGAAATTTACAAATTCAATGCTTGAGTTAACTTGGTATTTAAACATTAACTTGAGTTTAACTTGATTTTAAGGACAGTTTAAGTCAAGCAGCTTAACATTCAGTGGTCAATTTCTATTTATTTTAGCTTAAAATAGCTTTAACTTGGTCGATTTTGTTTAAAGAAGGTTTTATTTAACTATCGTAATTCAAAAAGAGAACGTCTTAAAAGAATTTATTTAGAGAAACTCATTTAAAATTGTTTGGGGGTGAATGAGGATGGATAAGTGGACTGTAGGTGTTGGGATGGGAGAAATAATAAAATGTCACGAAAACAAAATAAACTTGCAATGAACTTATGCAATAAATTCGCATAAATAAAGTAATGAAAAAAACTGAATTGAATTGATGTAGATTAAACAAATAAAATGTAAAATTAAAAATGTAATGTGAATGTTGAATTTGTAAGATTTAATTGAAATGTCGAGCGTATCTTGGTACTTCTTTGAACGTTGAACGAGTTGAATTGAGTTGACTGAACTGAGTTGAGTTGACTTGAATTGAGTTGAATATTGAGACGAATAAAATTGAATTGACTGAATTGAGTTGAGTTGACTTGAATTGAGTTGAAAATGAGATGAATGAATCCCACATGGCCGTATGAATGCCATGTTATTTCCTTATTGCTTGTGGATCGATCCTGGTCTGGACTTGTTTTGAGTAATACAAGTTTCAACCAGGGATCGTTCCAATAGGTTTTGAACAAAAATAATAAAAAAAATAATTTGTAAATATACCAAAATTCAAAACTCAATACTGCTCAATACACATTTACATCTGCCGAACTTTGGGAGGACAATTTTTTACCAACTCCATCGTTTTACACGATTTTATAACAACACTAGCTGACCCGCGCAACTCCGTCTGCGTCAGATAAGAGTGCGAGAGGGTTAAACGTGGGGAACCTATGGCACAATTCTAAAGGAGTTGAAACTTTCTTTGTTTTATCTACAAATCACTTAAGAACCATTGAAGAGATAACATTTGGTACCTATAATGCTAATTTAAAACCACGCGGACGAAACCAAGAAAAACATTGTATGTCTGTAACGTTAAAAGTATAACATGACTCATGAGCTATCTTAGGTACATCACACTATGATCAGTAAGAGTGGAACTATAGTAAAAAATGCCACGGGAACGGGAATAATAAAGAAACGCTGCATAACACTACTGGGGTGTTTTATTGATAAAATTTACGTAGGTAAACTTAAAATATAATGAAGAAAAAAGAATATATGAAACTTAAACAAAGAGTAACGTAAAAAAATTGAAATGTTATTTGATTATTGCAACGCCTGTAACCGTTGTAACAAATAATATATTTTAAACTTGTACTTCTGTATCTGATATAATATATTGCAAGGAGCTGAATGCCTGAATGTCTAATGATCTATGAATCAGCTCAGTACTGACTACTGAAAAAAAGTTAGAAGTACACAAATATTGAGAAGGAAAAGCGCAAGCGCTCACTTAGGAGGCCTAACATATTTTAAAGATTGGGGAGTCTTGAAAAATGTTAAAAATGTAATTGTTGATTTTTTAAATGTACTTTAACACGTTAAATTCTAAATATGTATTCGAAAATTAACAATGAAAGAAATTTCAACGTTTCAAAAATTTTCATTATTTTTCGGATGTTAAATAAAAAATCGTATCTTCAAGTGAAAATTGTAATTTTTATTTTAATCCTAAAGAGAAAATGTGTTAAAACGCTATTTCACGAACTTTAAAGATCTATTTCACGACCTTTTTTTTAACACACGGTTCCCGCAGGTGACAATTATCATGCTATCCGTTGAGCACCGTGCATTATTCTGGCATAAGAAATAATCTATATTATTATCTGATCCCTCAACTATCATATTGCAAAAAATCATGTCTATCTTTTACTCTGTGAAAAAAAAAACATATCTATTCCACGGGAGTAGAACATTTTTCCTGGATAAAAAAGAGATCAAGCTTTCCTGAGGAAAATTCGTTAAAACTCTTATTCATAAACTTTTAGAAAACTCTTTTGAAATACTCAGTTCCTGAAAAATTCTATTTTTAGCCTATCCTACGGGAACCGTACAATATTCTAACATAAAAAGTAACCCATATCATTCACTGTCTCTTAAACCACCATATTGCAAGAAATTATGGTAATCTTTTGTTCTGTGAAAAACAAAAACGTATCTATCCTACGGGAACATACATTTTTCCTGGATAAAAAGTGGAGTGTATGAAAAGAAAAATTATGATTTTGCCTTGAGGACCTTATGAGTTATTACTTAACTCTTAGCTAATAAATGAGTTATTAAAATGTTTGGTTTCAGCATGATTTTTCTTCGAACCAGTTTTTCTCTATTTTCCCGATGAAATGAGAAATTTTTCCGAAATAAAACGTGTTTAAGATAATGATTCGCATATTTATCATACTTAAATATCACCAAAATCCATTTTCAACTAAAAATAGAGTTTATGCATAATTTTTTTCTCCAACCCGTTTTTCAATTTCCCGGGTAAATGAAACATTTTCCCTTAATAAAAAGAATTCTATTTAATGACTCAGATTGTCATTTATTATCACAACAAATTTTATTAAAAGTCATATTTATTTGGGTAAGAATTAATAATATGTTTCTAAAAACAATTTCGCAAATAATGAATTATTTTTGAAACAACCTTAACAACCATTAAAAAGGTTATAGCGGGCTAACCGTAAAAGATAGACATATGCCGTCGCGGACTTTTTTGTAGAACTTTTTAAGAGGAACACTTTTGCTACACATAATTTTTGCGTAACTTTAACCGTTTACGCAGGGCAGGCCACGAACGCTCTCAAAAGGAAAAATTTTTCCTGATTTTTGCAACATTTTCCATCGATGCTCTGCTCCTATTAGTTGTAGCGTGATGTTATATAGCCTAAAGCCTCCCCCGATAATTAGGCTATCCAACATTAAAAGAATTTTTCAATTCGAACCAGTAGTTCCTGAGATTAGCCCGTTCAACCAATCAAACAAACAAACAAACAAACAAACAAACTCTTCAATTTTATATATTAGTATAGATATGCATAGGTTAATACAAATAAAGCTGTTTTATTATTAATAAATAATAGTTATGAAGTAAATATTTAATAAGAGGATAATATTTGGTAATATTTCTCATTTTAATATAGTAGGTATATATTAATTCTTTATTAACTTGACATGGATAAATATGATTTAAAACTATTGAATTTCCTAGAAACGTTACAAAACTAAGTTACATAAATAAATACAAATTAATATACAACTAGGTATAGAGGGAATAGAATATACTTTATGTATTTTCAATAAACTGTACTTATTTTTGCACGTGTATTTGGCGTATGTACATAGGTTAGATAATAAGATGGGAGCAAACGACAAAGACAAAAATTTGGTTTTACATAAATTAGATATATGAACATGACAATAACTTCAAATATTAGAAAATGGACCGACAAATAAATGACTAATCTTTTTTTTTCAGAAACACTTTATTATTCAGTTATTTAAATGCGTATTTTTGTTTGCTATACAGTAGTATTTCATTTGCGCATAGTAAAATTTGTAATATGTGTAGTAAATTCTATAAAGTCATTGTAGAAATTATTATCCGTTTAGTAAATGTTATTTCATGAATAGTAAAATTTATATTTCGTTTAATAATTTATCAAATCTCAAAATTTAATAATTACTAAATATCCTATGTAAAATATACTTTTTGTTTTATTTATACAACTTATTGAATAACCTTTTCACTTTAAATACTATTTTTATACACCTTTATTGTTAATTAACTCACCTATAAACCGTAACTAACTTTAAATTGAAACAATTAATAAAATTTAATAATTTGTTTGTTTTGATAAAAACAATCACTATTTAAATTTTATGTTGCAACTGCAAAATATTCAATTCCGTGCAAAAAATTGAAAAATTTAACGAAACTCAGATGCAATCATTGACTTGGATTATTTTTTTTTTATTTACATCAGGGTGTAGAAAATTTGAAATCGTCAGTTACTTATTTCTGATTTACAAATATTTTTCAACCGTTCGTTGATGAATTTTATAAAGTCGATAATATGTCGACTTTAATAAGTTGATCATGGTTTAATCTAACTGATCATAAAATAAACACTCAACTAAATTCAATCCCCAAAAGTTTAAATGCAATTATTTACAATTTAGGCCTGTCAATATCGACATAAAAAAGCGCTATTCGCAAAACATGATGTATCTCTGATTTTTTAGTATGTTGTTTGGACCCATTAGGGCTAAGTAATCTCAAGTTTGCAACTCTCAAAAAGTTGTGGAAAAATTTTTATAGAGGAAGACCCCGCTCTGCACTTAATTTAAAGCTTATTAAATTTCCTACATATTATATTCATAAGTTCTGCTCGTAGGATGACTGGTTAACTCCCAATTAAATGCAGAGCGGGGTCTGTAAGCTTCGTAGTTCTCTCAAAATTTATTAAGAAAACCATATAAGATAAAATTGCATTTTCCCAGAAATGTACCTTAACACTTTTTTGCTATATTAAGTAATTTTGAAACATGGATGACCTCGGCTGGACTACTCCACATTGCCAGTTGGCAAGCTCCTTCCCACGCAGAGCTCCTAAGACACCTGTTTTGCAAATGCAAGAAGGGGTGCTGAGAGGTGACCGCACTGGCTTGAAAGCAGGGCTTAGATGTTCTACGATGTGTGATACCTGCTCTGGAGAAATGTGCAAAACTGCAATGAAGTGGACGACGGTGACGAACCCTAAGCAACCCTGACGATCCACCAATACTGGAGTACCCATGAAAAAGCGATTTTGCCTTGTATGGGTGCTCTACGATTGTAAGAGAACTACGAGACTTACAGGCCTCAATTTGCTCTTAATTTAAAACGAATTAAATTGTTTACAAATTATATTCAATAAGTTTTGCTCGTAGGATCAATGGTTTCGACGCAACTTCGATCCAAAAAAGGTCAAAAACTAAAATGCCCAATTTTTCAAGAAACTGGCTTATTTTGAAAGTGCCGTAACTCGGTAACCCATTGGCCTGCAGAGTTCCGAATGAGCTTAATTTGTCACAAATTTAACATTCTTAAAAACGTACAGAATAGCTTTCGAATAAAAATGCATAAATTAGAAGATACCGAGCAGAATCTGAACAAGGTCAAAATTTTCACGGGTTTTCCTCTATAAAATTTTTTTTACAACTTTTTGAGAGTTGCAAACTTGAGAATACATAGCCCTAATGGGTCCAAACAACATACTAAAAAATCAGAGATACATCATGTTTTGCAAATAGCGATTTTTTATCTCGATTTTGACTGGGCTAATTCCAAATAATACTCAAAAGTAAACATCAACAATTGAAAAAAATAGAAATTTTTAAATTTTTGGTCAAATGTTATTATTTAACGAAAGTTTAACGAAAATTAAAACGATCATTGACATTGGATTATTTTATTCATATAAAATTAGCACTATTTAATTCTAGGTATTATTCAGATTTCTATCAATTTCTGATAGAAATTGTCTGTTTTGTTTGATAAAAATCCTGATGAAGTCGGAATAACACCGACGAAACGTAGTGTAAGAAGAAAATAAATTGTTAAAATAAAAAAACTGGTCTTTTCACCTGATAATTGCTTAAAATTTTATATTATATTTGATATAGGTATTTATAAAATCTTAACAAATAAGTTTTAGTAAAGAATTTGTATTATTTCAAATTTTTGTTTGTAGGTACCTATATGTCAATGTAATTCAATAATCTAACATATTTTTGAATGAAAAACGTTCAGTAATGGTGTCCTCAAGTTTCTTTGTCTTATTCTTTTTATTTATTTCATCTGATTTTTTCACAGTTTTATTTAGACTTTTATTTATACCATTCTTATTTATAGTTTTTCCCAACTTAAAGTTTATTTTCAATTGTTGCCAATTAATTGAATATATATTTAAAAAAGTTTAATTAAATCTCAGTATTGATTTATTTTGTGTTTAACTTAAAATATCGGTACATAAAATTCAATTAAGTTAATTGTTTCTGATACATTATCATTTCAATAAAAATGTAATAAAATGTTCTTATCAAATATAGAATGTAAACATGTCTTAATAATTGTAACATTAACATTTAAAATAGTAGTATTACTACTTAACAGTACATTTCACTTTTAATTCAAATATTGTATTTTTCGAGTTCCGTACCTACCAAAGGAAAAATGGAACCCTTATTTTTCTTATCATCGTAGTATTATCCAGCTTATAATATTGTTTTTACATGTTTTAATTTTATAAAAAAGAGACTTAATTATTAATTAGTTACAGCGCAAATAAACTACTTACATCTTACTTTCAAAAAATAATTTATGATTTTATTCAATTTTTTGACATTAAGTAAACTTAAACTCAATTTAAAAGCCTTAAAAAAATATAATGTTTTAAGTTATTGTAATTTTCAGATTTTGATAAAAACCTTTATATATATCTCGAAGTTTCTTTATATCAAAGATAAAATCTGAAAATTTGTTTTTTTCACGATTCTAATGTATGATTTTAAAGATATGAGTTGGGAATTGCTCAGATCGATATGTGCTTAAGTCCAGCCGTGCTTGGAAAAGAGGATTAAAAAAACATTTTCTTTTTATAAATTCTAGTATTGGCGAAATGACGCCTCAACCAATTGGGAAAAGAAATAAAGAACTTAAAAGGAAAAAGTCTGCTACGAATACAGTGACGACGAAAGCAGATAATGTCACCATCGATTCAACTATATTACAAACAGGCGTATCTGAATCAACAGAAAAATGTGAATTTTATTTCCTAGTACCTATAAGAAAAATAAATAATCATGATACAACTGAAACATTTCTTACTCTATTAAAAATCGGTGTTGCGAATATATTTTTGGTTGTTTTGATTTTATTTATTTTTTGGCTTGACTTATCAATAATTGTAAATTATAAAATTCAAATAGGATAGTCTATTTTAAATTTCAGCGACAAAACAAGCCGTGGAAGTGAAACCCTGCAAATCCACTGTTTCCCGTACTTCAAACCAAATATGCACAACAGAGACAATTGATCAAGAAAGTACAACAGTTCAAAAATCTACACAAGAAGGTTGGTCCTGGAAAATGATCACCTTCATTTTTTCTATTTTTCCTTAATTAATTTTTCAAGTTTAGGGGAAAGTTGGGTATTTGAGAACATCGGCTAATTAAAAACAGTTAAACTTTAATTATTTTATTATTTAAAAAATTTTTTATTAGTGTTTGAATTGACAAGTGTGTGCTTTATCGTTCCTGACAGAAAAAAATATTTAAATTGGCGTTCGCATACTGTCACGGTAAGTAAATAATTAAAATTTGATCTTTTGTTACAATTTTTGCCGTATGTAAAAACCTTTGAAAAATTATTTCTTGACCTTTAGTGCGTATTTTTTTGTTATTATCTTTTATTTACAATTCATTCATTAGTTTTATGTGGCTATTTAAGCTAAATGAAAAAAATATTTTAAGTATCGAGCATTTTAATATGAATTGCCTAAATCGGGTAATTTGGAACGATTTTCGCGGGATAAATGTGGACGTTTCTTATTAATATGTAAGAAATGAATTATTTTACAATTTTTTCGAAGAATTTTCTTATTTTAAACTCTGATGCAACGTTTCGTTTTGTGGACTTGTTGTTGTTGTTGTTGTTTTGTTTGATCAATTTGTTTGGATCAATTTTATTTTGTGCTGTTGTTTCCAATAATTATGATTGTTCTACGGAAAAAAAAAATTCTCTCTTTAGATGCCCAGAAATCACACAAGAAAAACAACACCGCGGTACACAATTGAAAATCTCCAACGCGCGAGACATGATGTGAGATGTCGACGACTTTCTTTAAGCAAAGCAGCAACAAAATACGGAGTACCAAAATCAACATTATTTCGACAAGTGCATCTAGAAGAATTTAAGAAACCGAAAAAAGGACGACACCCTGTCTTCAATCATAGTCACGAAAATCAATTGGAAAAATACATCCTCGATTGTTGCGAGTCTTTTTACGGCATAACACCTAGATCACTACGAAAGATTGCCTTTACATTTGCTGAAGCCAACAAATTGAGCCATAAATTTAACCAAGAATCTCAGATGGCTGGTAAAGACTGGTACTATTCATTCATGTCTCGACATCCCTCCATCAGTCTACGAACTCCAGAAGCAACGTCACTTAACCGAATTCAAGCGTTCAATGCCACCGAAATTAAACTGGTTTTCGATCAACTAGAAGCCCTCCAACGCAAATACAATTTTTCTAGTCACCGTATATTCAACATTGATGAAACCGGTATCAATACTGTTCAACGGAATTCGAAAATATTGGCGCCAAAAGGTTTGAAGCAAGTTGGAAAAGCGACAAGCGCTGAGCGCGGTATAACCACTACCGTTGTTTGTGCGATAAGTGCAAACGGTATATATGTACCTCCAATGTTTATCTTCAAAAGAAAGCGTATGTGTGACCTGTTGCTGAATGGCGTTAATAACGATATGATTGGCACGGTTTCTGATTCTGGTTGGATAAATGAGTCCATATTCGTTGATTACCTACAGCACTTCATTAATTTTGTTAAACCTACCGAGGACGAGCCAGTCTTGATAATACTAGATAATCACGAAAGTCACATTAGCTTGGGGGCATACACGCTTTTTCGAGAACACAATCTTCATGTTCTTTCCTTACCGCCTCATGTATCACATAAAATGCAACCGCTGGACTTAACTATTTTCAGTGCACTGAAATGTGCATACAATCGACAGTGTGAGCTCTACATGGTTAACAATCCTGGCAAACGGATCACCCAATACAAAGTGGCCGAGCTGTTTACTAATGCGTACAACAAGACAGCCAACATAAGCAAAGCGATCAATGGTTTTAGAGTGGCTGGAATTCATCCCATCGATACGAACAAGTTTAACGAATGCTTTGCAAATATGCCTTTTATTGATAAATTCAACACTGCTGTCAGTCATGACAGTCCACATGCTACTTCCGTTCGTGATACTACTACTACTACTACAACAGCTGAGAAAACAATTCCTGTGGACGATCAACCGACAACATCACACAACCATAATCATGAACATCAAACCGATTTAACCATACACACTTTTCTTGCTCCGTTAATTCCTGTGCTCCTCTCTGACATAGCCAACGTGCCGATCATTCCTAAAATAGAAACTTCACAACGAAGAAAAAGAAAACATTCTCAAATTTTATCCAGCACTCCCATAAGACATCAATTAGAGGAAAAACAAAAACGGCAAACTGCAAAGAAAAATAAAAATATTTAACAACGAAGAAGTACAACGAACCCACCATCAGTCAACAATACAGCGGTCGTTAGAAATTTGAAAACGGTGTTCGAGGAAAGTGACGGCGTGGACTATTATTGCATATTCTGCACGGAAAAATATGAATCGCCCCCTAAAGAAGACTGGATTATGTGTACCAAATGTAAGAAATGGGCCCATGACGCATGTACGAACGGTCAATACATGTGTAATAATTACGTCTGTGATTTGTGTGAAACATAGTTAATCATTAAAATTTATATTATATATATTATCATTACCCAATGCAGTTTCTATTTCCTCCGTGGATTGATTTCAATTACCCCACACACTAGCGGGGAAATAGGAATGGCAATAGTTTTTATATTCTATATTTTTGTTATTCTAATGTTAATTTAAAAAAGTTTTGTGATCAAATTATTAAAGTAGATAAGTTAAAGTTTATGTTATAGCAAATGTTTACTAAAATTGTTATTTTATATTATTAATTAGGATAATTTAAAGTTTATTGTTCTCAAATACCCCACTTTCCCCTAAACGATTTTAATAATTCTGTTTCATTTATAACATTGTATATTTTAACGAAACGGATGTAACAAATAGCCGGTCCGGCTGGCTTGTTTTGGTCTGTTCTAGCGGAATCTTCCCAAGTCGATTCTGCTTGTAGAAAGTCACGAAAAGCAAATTGCTCGACTAAAGGATTACTATCACCAACTAGTTTTAATTTTCCTAAAATGCAACCGCCAGAGAATGAATCTGTTTTGCCGCCAATTGACTTAAGTAATACGGACCAAGTACCAACTAATAACAGCAACATTAATAGTAATAATAATCTCAGCAACAACAATAATAATTACAGTACAAAACAACTTCTCAAAAATGGATATCAAGTAGATGTAAGTATACTTAAATTCATTGAAATGAAACTACAAGATACTTGCCTAAAACTGAATTAAAACCATTTCATCTTTACCTTCAATGTATTATGTTCTGTTGAAAATAATTAATTTTAATTGTAGATTTTGTCTCATCGATTATGTAATGATCTGCTTTGTTTTTTTTTTTAAGGACGGGTTCTGTTGTGTGTTATCAATGGATGACGGTGTTATTTTATACTCAACATCTAACATGACATCTTTATTAGGATTTTCACAGGATATGTGGATAGGGCGATCATTTATTGATTTTATTCATCCAAAAGATCGCAATACATTTATAACTCATTTTACGACAGGCGTTACAGAGTTGTTATTGAATCCCGTTGAACAACGTGCAAAAGGTTTAATACCCACAGGTCAATTCGTTTTTCATACTAATGTATTAGAGTGATGATTTTAAAGTCAAATTTTTATTGTAATCACCGTCAATTTATTTCTTATAAATCTTAGAATCATCCAACTTGCTTTATTAGTAGGAGAACCAAACCTACATCGACCTTCACCAAGCTGATAATAGAATGAAACCTATTTTATCATGAATTTAGTATATTAGGAAATATATTAAAAATGGGTTGGCTAAAAAAATCCGGGGTTTACTATTTTTAATTATTTTTTTAAAAAAATATTTTTAATAAAATATTGCAACAAATAGAAAAAAATTTACACATCACAGGCGACTGCGATGGGTCCTTTATTATAACACATTTAAATGTGCGCATTAAAATTTAAATCTTTAAAATTCGCTAACTTTAATAGGACCAAACTTTTAGCAGGCAAACCTATATCAATGTGTTCTCAAAAAATAGCGCTTATGATAATATTAATTTTTTTCTATTATCTTGTTGTTGAGTATTTTATTAAAAATAATTTTTTTAAAAAAATAATTAAAAATAGTCTGCCCCGGATTTTTTTAGCCAACCCATTTTTAATATATTTCCTAAAAAAATATACTAAATTCATGATAAAATAGGTTTCATTCTATTATCAACTCGATGAACGTCGATGTAGGTTCGGATCTTGGACTATATCTATCATTACGAAAATATCGTGGGCTTAATACATCTGGATTTGGAGTCGTTGAGACAGCTGTTCAATATGTACCTTTTTATATATTGTTAACATTGCGTCAAGTTAATGATAAAGTTGATTCAAACAGCTCAGACGAAAAAGGAATTTTTCTCGTCATTGATGCTATGCCAGTACATTCTCCATATAAAGGTATCGTATCTATTTTTAAAGATAAAATTTATAATGATATTTATATTAACATAATATTTTATTTATAGTTCCTAATGAAACTCACGAATCATCTATATTTTGCATTCGGCATTCAGCAACAGGCCACATTTTACATGTTGATGCTGATGTCGTTGCAAATTTTGGATTTTTTCCACAAGACATGGTGGGGAAACCAATATTCAATTATTATCATTATGAAGATCTACCCATTTTAAAGGATATTTATAAAACGGGTACAATTTCTTAATGAATTTTTTTACATTAAGTTATTCTCTATTTATTTTTTTTTCTAGTTATTCAAAAATCACACATAACAGAGTCAGTTTTTCGAAGTAGACCCTATCGATTTTTGACCCAAAATGGTACCTTTGCTTTAATAGAAACTGGCTGGAGCTGTATTGCCAATCCTTGGTCTCAAAAAATGGAATTTGTCATATGCCATCATCGTTTACTACAGGTTCTTATTTTTCTTATTATTTCTTAATGTTACTAAGAATTAATCATTTAATCAATTGGTTACTCAAAATTTAGGGTCCAAGCAATCCAAACGTGTTTGATGTTAGCCAAGACAATACCATACAAATGTTGGAACAAGCTCAGAGAGAAAGTAAATCTATTGAGTACGAAATAAAGCATATTTTGAATTCAAAAATTAGACGAACAGGTGAACCATCAGAACATCTAGTTTCAAAATGTTCTGAAGATTTGGCAACGTACATGGAACGTTTAATGAATGAAGTATCTAAAACTAGTCAAATGAAAATTGATATGATTCAAGAAACCGAGCAAAGTTTCTTTGAACGTGAGTCTGTAATGCTGGGTGAAATATCCCCGAATCATGACTACGATAGTAAATCGTCGACAGAAACTCCACCCAGTTACAACCAACTTAATTATGATGAAAATGTACAACGTTTTTTTGAGAGCAAACCAATAACAACAGTGTCGTCAGATGAAAAAGGGCAGGCGGGGTTACTTAGTGTTCCAAATGAGACAGATATAGATAGAAAAAATCAGTACTTTTATTTAAAGCTGCAAAAGTTAAGATATTCATTTCTTATGATTTGTAGAAAATATTTTTCACCAATGCAATGCAGTGGAAATTCAGGAAGTGGTAGTGCCGATAATAGTTCTGCCAGTAACCCAAATATGGAGTGTGGAAATACAAGTGGAACAAACGGATTTTACTATCATTCGTATCGAGCTCCTCATTTAACTGAAGCATTACTTATTAGGTAAACTTATCAATTTTATCATTTATGTGATTAATAGAGAAAAATTACCTTACAATAAGTATGCGAGGATAATTTACTTATAATATACTATATACTCTAACTTTTATCTAATTTTACACTAAGAATATAACTCAATTAACTTGATCCAAATTTAATTTACTGATCATTTATTGATATAGACATAACCAGGACATGGAAAAAATAAAGGCAAGGAAACACAGGAATCATAGAAGTGGATATAAACACGATTTAAAAAATAAAGCTCTCCAAAAAGCTACGTTCCCTCCTTCTAGTCGTGATAAAAATGAATATAATCAAGTAAGAAAATTTTTATTCTATATTAAACAAATTTAAAGAAAAATGTTTTGTTGAATATTTAAGGCTCATGGACACGGTGTGAAAAGAAGTGGGTTTTATTCTTGGGAAGGTGATTATAGCAAACATTCAAAGCGTTTACATACTGAACAAGCGTTTAAAGTGGCAGAATTATCGAATACTGTTGCAAATGTCATTTCCTCCACAATGATAAGATCTTCTACTATCAATGCCACAGTTACGGAATTATCTGCAGATAAGCAATGCCACCGTTCGGTACTTAATTAAAATAGAAGACAACTTAAAAAAGTCTAAGTAATTTTTTTTTTCTAGAACACAAATGTTAATTTGTGGCCGCCATTTTCTGTTAGTACACCAGTACAAACAACTCAAAGAACCACACCAGGATATGCGACTAGTATGTTTCCGGTATATTATATACCTACACAAGCTGGTCAACAACCTCAAGAACATCCTGAACCACCAAGCATACCATATCAACGTAAGTTTTTTTACATTTCAGTTCAATGGATCCTTTTTTTTAATTTTATTGTTTTTAACTTTAGTTCCATATGTTCCTGAGATGGTTTACCCATCGATATTTCCAACACCTATGATCTATTCATCAGTAGCTATGTTACAACCAATAGCTTTACCAATTGCATCTCTTACTTCATTAAAATCAACACCAACTCCCGTTAGTCCAGCACCACCACCAACTCCCATGGGAGCCAATGCTGAACAGAATGAAAGCTTTAGTAAAACTTGGAAATCACAAAGGCCAGCAAGTCACACTACATCTGTTAATGCAGAACCAGGCAGTGCAATAGGAAGTATAGCTTCTGCAAGTGTTGCTAATAAAGTAAGTTATCTTATTTAAACTTTTTGGAAGAAGTGGTATTTACTTTTTTGTAAATGACTAAATAATTCTGTGTATAATATTTCACAAATACAATTCACAAAAATTCACAAAACAAGTTATGAATTTAAGCAAAATCAAATGTAAAAATTCACAAACCGAAAAATCCAAATTGTTAATTTTGTATCTCCAGATACGTATTTCAAACGCCATGCGTTCGTCATCAGTGGATCAAATTGAAGTGTCTTCGAGAACAATTTCGCGCTGATTCACAAAATAGTCCCGAATTGACCTCAATTTATAGGTCCTTTCGATCCCTTTCTCTTTTACAATCGCTGCAGCCGGGGGCGCAATCCTTTCGTCCATTCTCTTCTTACCCTTTCCCAAAACGCCGAATAAGGCCGAATCCTGAATCGGTCCTTTCTCCCAGTTTAAAACTTTCCCTTTTCTTTTATAAATTTCAATGCTTTCGATGGCATCCAATCTCTTGTTCTGTTGAACATTTTTCAGAAGTTTTACTTCGGCTAACTTGTGGCCTGTTTCAACATTATGTTCCGCTACACAAGATTTTTCCGTTCTGGAATATTTTATATTTGCCAGGTGCTCCTTGTATCTAGTTCCTATTTTTCTTCTGGTTTGTCCGATATAGCTTTTCTCGCACTCCATACACGCAATTTGATAAATACCTGACCTTTGAAGATCAGGTATTTTATCCTTGCAACTCAGGAAAATATCCTTTAGTTTAGCTGTCGTGTATCCTGCCTTTATATCGTATTGTTTCAAAATGTTTGAAATTTTATTAGATACCCCAGGGAAAAATGTCAGCCTCGCCCATTTGTTTTGTTTCTCCTCCTCAGATCCTAAGGTTGTGACGTCCATCAGTTTTTTCCTCCAAACAGCCTTCTTCAGAATAAACTCCACAACGTTGGTCGAAAATCCATTAAAGGCCGCCACTCCTTTTATGTAATTCAACTCTTTCGTGTAGAGTTCATCCGTCAATGGCACGTTCAGAAGTCTATTCACCAGCGCGTGGAAAACCGCATGTTTTTGAGTCCCATGACAAGCTGACTCGGAAGTTATGTATCGGTCCGTGTGTGTGGGTTTTCTATATATATCAAATGAGACCTTTTTCCCCGTTCTACCGATCTTTAGGTCCAAAAAGGGTAGACTTCCACCGTCCTCTTTTTCCGCCGTGAAATTTAAACCTGACTGTCGCGCATTAAGGAATCCCAAAAACCAATCTGGATCCAACTCCTCACTGTTATAAATCGCAAAAATGTCATCAACATATCTGAACCACACCCTCGGAAATTGTGGACAACTTCTTTTTGCCTCCACCTCAAAATTGTTCATAAACAAATTGGCCAGAAACGGAGATAATGGATTTCCCATTGCTGTTCCTCGCGTTTGTTTGTAGTATGAACCCCGAAATTGAAAAACGGTCTGGTTCATACAACGTCGAGTCAGCCTTAAATACTCCTCTATTTCAACTATCGGTAGACCGTTGCCTCTTAGCCAGTCTTCCAAAATATTTATTGTGAGGTTGATTGGAACGCTCGGAAACAGAGCACTGACATCAAATGATATCAGACGATCTTTCTCCCCTATCTCCAAATCCCTGATCTTGTCGATTAAGTCCTCCCTATTTTTGATGGAAAATCCAGCGTGTGGTGTCATACTCCTGAATTTCTGTACGAGCCATTTTGCAATGAGGTAGGTTGGAGCGTTCATACTGGCAACGATGGGCCGCATCTGTGTTCCTGGTTTGTGAATCTTTGGTAGACAGTACAATCTGGGCACTAAAGGATTAGAAAGCTGAAGACTCAGTCTTTCACCCTTCCCTATCAGATTCCTACAATCCACCAAAGTTTCCTTAACCTCTCGTACCATCTTGGGAAGTGGGTCCTTGGTTATTTTGGTATAGGGGCCCTCTTGTAAAAGACTCATTACTCTTTTATCGTAGTCATCTTTATCTAGTATGACTACCGAGTTCCCTTTATCTGCTTTTGTGTAGTAGACATTTTTGGACTTTAAATCCCTTATTAACTGGTTGTTCCTGGCTTGTTGTCCTGTCCGTTTTTGTTGTTTTTGTAAAATATTTACACAACTTTTCCTGATGTGTTGTTTATCCTCTTCATTGCAATGTTTGATTGCTGTTTCCACATCAATGACTAATTCTTGAATTGGAACTGTCGACGGTGCCGGTGAGAATTTTAATCCTTTCTTCAAAATTTCCATTTCTTGGATGGTAAAATTGATCCTTGAAAGATTCGTTACCAATTCTTGGTCTTTAAAATTATTCTCTGATTCCGCGTGCGTAGCCTTTCCCGGGTTTTCTGTTTTTAAGCTTTTGAACTTTCTGTTCAGCTTCAAATGTTTGAGTCGCAGTTTATGCTCAATAACCCGAAACATATGTCTCGTTTTTTCAAGCACAAACTCGAATTCCACATTATTTAGACCACTTGTCAATTCCAAGTTGGTCTTGTATGCTTGTAGTTCCAATCCACTCCGTTTACTGAACAGAGAATCTATTTCCCAGTTCAGCCATTTAAGTTTCGCTGCTTTGACGGCTTTGGCTGCATTTTCATTGTTCCTTGGACTCCGTATTGAAATAAATTTTGGGAAAACGCCCCCCCCCCCTTGCATCTCTGTAAAAAAGAAATATCGGCCGACAACGACCTTATGGTCATAGTTAGCCTATGAAGTTTATTGAACAGCGATAGTGGCCGTGTAGCCATGGTTAATAAAAAAAAAATTTAAATTTCGCTGACTTTGGACTTAATTATTATATTTCACAAATACAATTCACAAAAATTCACAAAACAAGTTATGAATTTAAGCAAAATCAAATGTAAAAATTCACAAACCGAAAAATCCAAATTGTTAATTTTGTATCTCCAGATACGTATTTCAAACGCCATGCGTTCGTCATCAGTGGATCAAATTGAAGTGTCTTCGAGAACAATTTCGCGCTGATTCACAAAATAGTCCCGAATTGACCTCAATTTATAGGTCCTTTCGATCCCTTTCTCTTTTACAATCGCTGCAGCCGGGGGCGCAATCCTTTCGTCCATTCTCTTCTTACCCTTCTTTACCAATTGCATCTCTTACTTCATTAAAATCAACACCAACTCCCGTTAGTCCAGCACCACCACCAACTCCCATGGGAGCCAATGCTGAACAGAATGAAAGCTTTAGTAAAACTTGGAAATCACAAAGGCCAGCAAGTCACACTACATCTGTTAATGCAGAACCAGGCAGTGCAATAGGAAGTATAGCTTCTGCAAGTGTTGCTAATAAAGTAAGTTATCTTATTTAAACTTTTTGGAAGAAGTGGTATTTACTTTTTTGTAAATGACTAAATAATTCTGTGTATAGTTAACATAGTTTAAAGCTTAAGTACAACACGACGATATCCCTTATGCCGGCAATAGACTCCCGCGAGAACTCTCGCCGAGATATTGTGCGAGAACCGAGAAAGTTTCCACATTCATGCAACCTTCTCATTTGTATTCAACAAAAATGTGATATCGTTCTCTTTTCTCGCCCGAGAAACCCTTTGAAGCGGGAAAAAAACCGACACCGATCGAAGAACAGGCGAGCGCAAGAACGAGACTACGAGAAACCCATCACATTCACACTTCTCGGGAGTTCTAAGCGTGAGTCTGTAACGGGCTTTACAGGCCCTGTCAGAGAAGTGCAGCCAGATCGTGGGATTTCTTTACCCCTACTTCAAATTATGTTACGATTCATAGTTGTATGTAATAAATCTATCTTCACTGTTCGTATCCCCGAACATTTTTTCCGGTTTTATTTTTTCCCGGGATTCATTTTAAATAGTTTTAATAGTATACAAAATGAAGCAGCAGAGTTGAGAGATATATTCAAATGTGCACTAAATGTTATCATACAGGCTTTTTCATAGTTATGATTGTGGATTAATGGATTTACAGGTTTGTAATGCGAAACGTTTTGAATCTGAAGTCACTTTAGGCGATAGGCCTACATTAACTTCATGTTGTCATAAAAAATAAGTCAAGAAATTATTTAGCAAACATTTGCAAATAGAACTCATCATTTGCTAAAGTTAGCTTACCAGCTAAAGTTTTCGAGGCAGTTACAAGTGAAGTATATCATCATATTATGATGATGATTTGATTTGATTTAATTTTGATTTGGTGATGATTTCGACCACTAGTCATTATAAATTGCTGATTTGTTATAGTTATCCTATTGTGAATTTGTATATGAATACCAATATCGCTTAGTTTAGAAATGGAAAATTAACATTGTTGAACTGATGAGCTTGTTATTAACAATCGTAATAAATCTCATTTAAGCAAAACGACAATTAATATGAAGAATGTGCTTTAAAATATAGTTTAACAATTTCGGATTTCATTTTCAATCCAACGGAATAGTATGATTCAGATACCATGTACATCATAGGAAATCATAGATTTCCAACTAGAACCAATTTTGTAGTTACCAAGTTGCACCTATAGCGTGTAAATAATTTTAAATTAATTTATATTTAATAGTCAGAAAACCGAATTTTACTAAAACCGAATTAAAACAGAACAACAAATAAAACATTATAGTAGAAGATCCGAACCTACATCGACCTTCACCGAGTTGATAATAGAATATAGGTTAAAAAAATAGAAAATAGATTATAAACGTTCAACTTTTACTGTTAAAGTAACAATCAAAATTTAAAAACAATCATAATAAACAAAAATTAAAGTCGTAAATGACTGATTTTGTTTAATACGTAAGAACATTTTACATTAGAGGCTAAACAAAGGCGTATGATCAATTCAAAATACTAAATACTAAATCAATAGAAACGCTACCAAAAACCATAATTTCAAATTTCGTTACCAAATTTCAAAAGTTTTTATTTTGCTGCCTAGAAGATATATTTTATGAATAAAAAGGAGCCTCTAGGCTTCATTGTAATCTATTTGTTCATGTCCATGGTGGATCTTTAAAAATCACACATTGAAAAGTTTTATGAGTAGTATTACGGAGTTTACCTGAACGAAGTCCGGGTACAGCTAGTATTAGATTTAATTTGAATCTCGGCAGGGTAGTAAAAAGTATTAAGACAATAGCAAGTTATTTTGTATTTCCATGGTTGCTTTTTTAAATTTTAATTAGGAGTGTTGTTTTTACTGTAAAATTAATTTACCGTCAATATGCAATTCGTTAAATATTTAATTGTAATATCACTGTTGATTTTTATTATACATAGATACATACTGTGTAGTTAATTACGGAAAAATCATATACAAATATAATACTACGACAAATACTGGACGCAAAATATAGATAAAACATTCTGGAATCTGGAAGCGGATTGTATGTATATTGTGTCAAAATTTGAGTTCAATTAATGCAGAATTTTCGAGTTTTTATCTTAGATAAGGACCAACATATTATTTTCATATAATATAGAAGAAGATACCAATAAAAAAAAGCCACTACGTACGACTTAAAATAGCCAGCCGTTCTACCAACACATTTTAAATCTCTGATATCTTCTTAGATATTCATTTTTATGATATGCTATAAGGGGCAATTTTGATCTACATGAAATGCACAACGTATCTAATGTTTTAATTGGATAAGAAATAATACTGTATTGTTTAAAATAGCTTGGTAAAACCAATAATTTTTTTGTAATATGTAGAGAATAAAAATGGATCCTGTGGGTTATCCTTAAGAGATAGACATATGCCGTCGCGGACTTTTTTATCAATCTTTTTAAGATACACAATTTCGCCGCATATACGTTTGATATATCTGGTAAGGTTTAGCCAGCGTTTACAATTTAAGTGCCAAAAATATTTTGTATTATACCTGCAAACCTTCCTCTTGAATTACTCTATCAATTGCTGAAAACTGCATAAAAATCTATTGCGTAGTTTAGAAGATCAAAGGTAACAGACAGCGGGAGCGACTTTGTTTTATACTATGTAAAGATGAATCGTAATATAATTTGAAGTTAAGACATTTGGTTTTCTGTAAGACTTCGCGGCCCCCGTCAGTGCACACGTTTTTTGCCGTATATTTATTCCGGGTCTATTTTTTCCGATAACCATATGGCGTAGTAACTAGTAGTATGAGTTTCTTATCATAAGCCTATTACTTCCGTCTTACAATCTACTTCAGTAATTACTGATGTAACTGATAATGAAAACAATGAATAAAAATAAAAATCATAACTATTGATTAATGTGAAAACTATTGATAATGTGAAAACTACATAATATGTACATATAAATAGATGGCGAAAGAAGTTATACTTCTAGTGTGTGATACATAGGCACATTCATCTTGTATTATAAAAAAAATTAACTTTTTGCACACCTTCTCCATTTAAACTTCAACTGTGTCAAAACAACAAACTTCAATTTCATACTCCTTCGTCCGTGTAATTTTCGTAAAAAGGGTCCATAAATTTTTGCTTCCCGTATTCAGATAGATATATATCTGGTAGCGCATAACAGATTTAACATTTAAAAATTATTACATTTAAAAATGCAATTTTACAAGTGTAAACTTTAAATTAATAGTTACAATTAGTTACAATGTACAGAGAATTTTCAATTGAGTTTATCTAAAATTTATTAGATTTAATTAAAAATAAAGAACTCCGTAAACAGTAAAAGCATGAAGCTATATTGTTATCATAATCGTTTATTTTTTTTTTAAATTTTAGCAGTACGAAACAACAAAACCCCAAACCAACTCCAATGAATTTACAGCTACCCTTGAAGGTGATGCTGAAACCAGCGATTCTTCATTTTATTCATCATTCCTCAAAACTGAAACATCTTCTACCAACGATGATAGTAACACTGATAAAAAAATATAAGAATGACTCTAAAGTAAGTATGTGTGCATGATTTATTCTCATTATAAATATCAATAGGTAAATATTTTTTCTCTAAATAGAATAAAGATGAATGGACAATACCTCAGAAACCTCAACGGCCAAAACGAAAAAATACACCGCCTTGGCTAGAAACTGTTAGTCTGACACCCGAGCTGAATTACCAATACCAGTTTTGTACTAAAGATATGAAAGATGTACTAAACGCAAATTTACAAACGCTACGAACAATTAATCAGGTATTTTTAATCGCTTAGTGAAAATACTGTATAATAGCTAAACCTTTAAATTCAATGTCGTCTATTTCTTTGTAGCCTGAATTGGTTAATGATCAGTTAAATTAATTGTATCTGGATTTAGAACTGGAAGGTTTGTCTTCAAAGCTAACTTTAGAAGACGGTATTACTTCTAGTAGCAGTAGTGGAGAAGAAACGATAGGAAATAAAAAGGCGGACTTAAATCATTTATACATACTATATATCGTTATACCACACGGAAAAAAATGTGTTGTAGATTTAACAACATTTATTGTTAGTTTTACTACATTAACTAGTATTATATAGGATGCCACAACGTGTGGTAACGTTTACCAGTCAAGTGTAATTAAAAAACTGTAGAATTATTTACAACACGAACTAGTAAAAATGTAGTTGAATTTTTGACACTTGCATTTATTTGTACGCCAAAATTTGTTAATTGTGCAACACTCAGCAATTGTAACAGCTACAAATATTTTCTACATTGTGGTAGTAAAAAATACTACCACGTTAGAGCTGAATACATCACAGTGTGTTATTTAAGGTTACATTTGTGGTTATAGTGAACACAAAGTGTAGTAAAAATATTACAAGTTTAGTGTTGTAAATTTTACACCATTATTTTTTTCCGTGCAAATATAACGTAAATACTTTATTATACATTTTAATTTTACAGGTAGACATTTTTAGTTTTTATTAACTCTTTTATATAACGAAGCATATTTTAGGCGTCTTTGTTTTTAATTTTGGCATAAAGGGAATATGTTGGATATGGGCTCATATTCTAACATCTAAATGTTCATTTATCTTTACTTTGAGAAAATGAGTTTTATTTTTTTATTCACATTAAGGTTTATTTATTTATTTTATTTTTTCTAATTTTATTTATTAAGAACAAATCAACAAAAAACCAGTTTATTCAAGTTTTGTTGGGACGCGCTTACGGATGCAGCAATACTAATTTTCTTTACTTACAAAAATCAAAAAGACGCCATTTCTATAGTCAGTTAGTTATGATTTATGAAAAAAATGCTCCCCTACCTCCATCTGATGAATTACCATCATGTCGTAATCAGATCAGTTCTACAACATTCACCAAAATTACGACAATACCCAAATGAAAAGCCGATGATTTCTTCGTTTTTAATGATATAATGCCTATATCTTATTTGTAAGCGCACACTGTCGTGTATACTATAATTTTAAAATTCAAAGTAAAAAAAAAAAAAAACTTTTGAAACAGTAATGTCTTAGTATTAGTAGATTAACTTTGGTAAATTGTAAGTGTTATTAATAAGTAAGCTTAAGATTTTACTTATGCTTACGAAAATTTTTATATTAAATACTTATGTATACGTTATTGTATGTGTATTATTAGATGAGATTTTTTAACATATAAGATATATTTTGTAACCAAATGATGCATTTTTTGTTAATGATATACATGAATTTGCATTTGTAATGTTTAGTGCTTTTTATATTTAATAATTATAACAAAAATATTAACTGGATTAATACAAAAAAATCAATATAAATTATATAAAATATTAATTATCGTGTTTATTGCTTTATTTTTCAATTTATTTGAGCTAACGTTTAAATCAACTTCATCTGGCTGTACCGACGAAATCTTATCATTTTATAATTTATATTTTTCCTGCATTCCGATATCCATTCAAATTGATATTTTGCACATGTATATTGTATACGTATTTTTAAGGCCAAATCAAATTAAATTATCAGATTCGCTGATTATAATCATTAATTCTTCATATTCTAATTTGTATAATGTTTTCGTATTCTATCATGAAGCTCACCAAAAGACGGGACTGGTTTCAGGGATGGGATTGAAAAGATGGGATTGGCACCCTTATATCATCATCATGCACAGAAAAAAACTCTAATTTGCTATTTAATAGCTACATTATGAGTGTAGCAGTCATGCAGGGGGATCTTCGGCTAAGAGTTAAGTTGACACTATTGTTTAATTACACAGATAACGTTAAGGACTGCATACTGTACGTTACAACTTTTTCGTTAGTCTTACGAAATCGAGTCTCGATCGTTAGTCTTATGAAAAAAAGTAACAGTATGGTTTTTTGTAGGCACTTCACTAAACTACAAATTTGATGACCTGTATTTTTTCGCAAAACGCATTTATCTTAACCTTTAACCCTGCGTACCATTTTTTGAGATATTGTTTTGAACCACAAAAGGAAGCTTCATGTAAAGTTTCAGCTTTTCCTTAAATTTTCCGTGTTTTGTCTTTATTCCCCGAACTAAAGAGGGAGATCTTAAGGCTGGAAATTACAGTAAAAAAAATTTGGCGTATCACTCAAGTGCAATATTCGAATAAATATTTCGAAGGGTTTGGTACAGTTATCGCATTGTCGAAACAATAATTGTCATAAGATTATGTGAAATAAAAATAGGTAATAAATTGGAAACGGCCTCGGAACGTGCCTTAAGATCTCTCTCTATGATTTATAGAGTGTTATTAAATTAAACTTACCTGAAAACATAGCCAACTACGGTTACGCCGGGTTCACACGCTTCAACTTGAGTTGAACGATAATTTTCAATCTTTTAGACCGTAGCGGGGTAAGCGACGCGAGAAGTGAAGCACAAGCGAGTTGAATGGGCAGCAAATTGAAAGAAAACTGATCAACAAAACTCGTTCAAAAAAAGTTTGACTGAGTCAAGTTGGATAGGGGATAGTAGGGTATTTGAGAATACCTAACTTAAAATACTCTTAATTATTATAATAAAAATATAACTAATACATATAACAAACTTTTGTTATGACATAATTACTTATCTACTTTAAAAATCTGAAATCAAAACTTTTAAAAATTAACATACTTAGATAACAATTACAAAAATAAAGAAAATAAAAACTATTGCCATTCTTATTTACCCGATAGTGTGTGGAAAATTGAAATCAATTCACGTGGGAAATAGAAACTAAATTAGGCAATGATACATATAATAAAAATTTTAATCATTGTTGACTGTGTCTCATACAAATCACAGACGTAAATTGATTTTTTGTAGATTGACTTAATTTAGAATTCAAAAAAATAAAAATCATTATAATATTATGTAGAACGCAAATAAAGGAGAAGAAAATATATTATATAATAGATAATATCAATTTTCGTTAAAGTTATTGAGATTGCTACGTCAAAGAGATGCGTCAATTAATTACTATTGACGCATTAACCATGTTCGTAGCTTTGTTGGCTTTGTTCTATTGCCACTTGAATTATCTGATTTAAATAAAGGATTATATAATACTCGTAACTAGCCCCCTACAACTCCATATTACAAAAATGTGACCATTTTTACTGGATTTGCAGTCACTAGTTGCCATTTAGTTGTCAACGATTTCTGTAGAAATCGGTCACGTTTTTTTAGCCTTTCTCGTATCTAAGTGACAGGGGGCTGCTCGTAACTATATCCAACTTCCATTTTTTTTTTGTTGATTTATGTTTTGATGTGCAGTTGAAATTGACGTCAATCCAGAATATTGATTAAATCAATCCCATGCTGTTATTTTCAGTTGGAATATGGAGAAGAAATGTGGAATCGAGTTTTGCAAACAACAGCAGGATGTTGTCATTCGGTTTTTAATACCACGCGTTAAGAATATTCCTCGAACACCCTTTTCAAATTTCTAACCGTTTTATCCTTAATTGGTATTGGCTTCGATTTTAATGTTGAACTTTTTCGTTATAATTGAATTTGTTCTTTTTTATTTTTCCCTTCAGTTAGTCTTTTTTGTTTTTCTTCTTATACTTGCTACTTGCTTCAAACCTTTTGGAGCCAAAATTTTCGAATTTGTCTGAACAGTATTTACCTATACTTATGTTGAAGACACGGTGACTGGGAAAATTGTATATTAGGGAAGACTTTTGATCTTCTTTTGGTTTCTTAAAAATTTCTTGACGGACTTGTCGGAATAATGTAGATTTTGGCGCTCTGTTTTTGGTTGCTGTTTTGCCTAATGATAGCCGTTTACATCTAACATCTTGTCTTGAACGTTGAAGCTCTTCAATTGGATACTTCGGTGTAGTTTTCCTTTCTTAATTTCTGGGCATCTAAAAAGATTTTTTGTCATGATAACGTTTTTAATATTTGATCAATCAGCTAATAGGAGTAACAATAAAAGATAACAATTCAACACAAAATTTATGCAAAAAAATGATCAAATTAAACAACTGTGTAAATACAATACAACAAAACGTTGCGTCATAATTTAAAATAAGAAAATTTATCGAAAAAATTGTGAAATAATTCATTCATTGCAGATTAATAAGAAATGTACTCGCCCTTAACATAAAATTATGATTGTTTTCACAATTTTAAAACTTAGTTAAATTTACTACAATTGACGTTCTTTAATCCTTTGTTTCTCAATCCCTCTTTAATCCTCTAACATCCACGAAAAATGCATAATTTTATTACTTCTCGGAAAAGGTTGGAAATTTTCAAGATTTTCGCGATTTTCTTTTTAAAACCATATCCGTGGAAAGTAGCAAAGCTAAATTTGGATTCAGCACTCCGAAAAACATAAAGAACGGCTGAAACCAACACTTCCGAACACGATTTGAAAATGGGCTTTTATATATCTATGGTGCCTAAATAACGGCGTTTTAAATAACAATATAATTTGTGGTGTTGATTTTACTAAAAATTGTTCTATTTCTGATGATTTCACTAAAATTTACATTCAAACTTTTTTTGAGCTCATCGTCAGTCAAAATTTTTATTCACATCTACTAAGAGAAAACCTAAAAAGTCTCTAAATATCAGGTTCAAATGACACAATTTTCAACTAAAACTAAAAAAAATATTTAAATATTACTATTTTATATTGTTGCAAGTTTCATTAAAATGTAATTATATATATATATATATATATATATATATATATATATATATATATATATATATATATATATATTAATTTATTCTTTTGTTATCCTTAAAAATAATTTGAGAAAATTAATTTATGTGACTTTCGAAACCTATGCGAAATATGGACATCGACGTATTATTAATTGCCTATAACAAAACTATTATTTTTAAACTTACAATAAATAGGTATTAACTATGAACTGTTTATTGTGACAAAAACAGAAAAATATTACCTCTCTATTTAAAAAATAATAAAATCTCAAATTTAACTTCCATTTATCATCAAATAAATAAAAAATAAAACCTTTATGTACTATCAATATATATGAATAACTCAAATAATAAATAAATTTATATGTATTTATAAAGTACCTAATTGAATTAATTATTATAGGTAGAGTCAACGCAAAAGCATTTAAGAGGTAGATTTATGTAATACATAAGGTATAAATTTCGTAATATACCTAGCACAAACGACAAACGTTCTTCTTTATAGCTCATATACATATAGCTAACGTTACATCCACATTTCATCTACTACAAGCTCAGGCCATTTAAAGCTCACGCTACCAAATATATTTTGTCAGTTACGGAAAATCCTTTGAGCGAGAAAGTCGTGCGTAGTGAAAAATAGCGCTCTTCATCAAGAATACATCTCGCAGCATTGTAACATTGTGATTTTAGAGTTGTTATTTTTAAGTTTTAAAAAATTCAGAATAAAAAAATTGTAAAATGTATGGAATGCTATTAGAAAGTGTGCAACACTTCGTACAGGTTTGTTTAAATAGATAAAATAATTTTTTTTCTTACTTGAAATTTAAAATTATTTCCAATTAAGCTTTATGGAGTTATATTTGTGTCTATAAAGAAAATTAATTATGTCGTGTTCTATAATTAATAAGTGATTATATACATTGATAATAACAATAAGTCTTCTGTAAACATTAATTAAATTTTGTAACGAAAATAGGTAGATTTGCGTGTTAGTGAGCATTTGATAGGTAATTGTATTTAACTCTTATTAATTTTGTCAATTTCTAGAAGGAAAATTATTTAATAACATCGAAGTTTCTATTTATTTTCTTTGGAAGAGAATTTAATTTAATCTAATTGGAGCTAGTAAAAAAATCTTTTTCAATTCACTTCCACTACTTTTTAGATAGGTATTTAGAAATATAATAGATAATTATATACAGGTTAATTTACTTAAAATACAATAATTGCTCGTAAATTATATTTAGATAAGTTCTTTATTCATAATTATAACTAAAATTATCCTTTTGGCTAAACAATATTTTTAAACGTCTTCTGAAAAATATTTTAATATTGTAACATTTTTCAAATGCAGACATTTCTTCTGGGGAAAAGAATATATGTAAAAAAAAGGTTTTTAACATGTCTGTAGTCTTAAAAGCTTTCCAAATTACTTCAAACGTGACAAAGTGTCACGTTGTAAAATGTAAATAACTTTTAGGGAAAACTTAAATGACATTTTTATCATTTAATATATTTTATATCCCTGGTTTTATTCATTGGGCTTTATTTTTTTATGTAAAAAAAGGGAAATTTTATAAGAAAAAAAATAACCTTCCGAGTAATGGATAAAAATGATTTATGTACCTATATTTTCGAAAATATTGCAAAAGAGTGATTTTAAGTATTGCAGTCGAAAATACATTTCCAGAAAATAGGATATATTATAGGTATGTACATACGTGTTATTCATTTCAAATACTCTTTGAAAGCGTTTGCTTATTTGAGCTTATCTATGTAAATGTTATGGGAACCATTTGAATTTGTTAGATTGGAAAAACTCAGGTGAAAAATAATTTTCTTAAGTAAAACGAAAAATATCGTATTACAAAAATATGTAAATTCGAATAGTATTTCAAGCATTTTTACAAATGAAACCAATCTTCTAAAGAAATTCTATTTTAGTTAAACTTAATGATAAAATTGAATATCCTTAATTGATTATATTATGTTTCTTCTTGTTGGAGTTTGAGTGCAAATTAAAAAGTTCTCTCTGGGAAAAAAAATGACAATCTATGGATACAGTGAAACGGTTTGTTCACGTTTTTCAAAGAACTAAAACAGATTTTATTTTTGGGAAATCCCCGCATTATACAATTTTTTAAATCATAAGATTTCATGTACATGTTAAGTTAATATTTAATCTCATAGCTAATGCAATTTTGAATACTAGTTTTCAGAATTTTTAAGTTTTTTGCTAAACTGTAGAACATAATTTTTTCCACGTCTTTAGCCACGTCTACAGTGTGTAAATAGTAATTGATAACAGTCGATATTTTACGTAGTTCCATACGGTCTGAATTGTTTTATTTTTATTTTGGTTCCCTTAAGGTAATACCTCGTAATACAGCTGAGTAGGTACCTTAAACTTATGATATTCAGAGCGAATGATAAATTTTTTCGCTCTTTATTTTTGTAACTGTTCAAGGCATGTTGGATCGATCCATGGTCGAAACTTGTATCATTCAAGACAAGTTCGAACCTGGATCGATCCACAAGCCAATTGGAACGATTGCAAAAATAATTAGTATGGCCTTCAATCCGACCATGTGGCAATTCAATCATTCTAGAGCCTACATTCGACATTCAACATTATATTATACATTCATACGTAGTACCTATCAGATTCGAAAGCTCCCAGTAGCATCAATCCAACATACATTTCTACAACCATCTTTTAATTATTATTTCTTCTTTATTGTTTATTACACATTTCATTCTAATTACAATCATTGCATTCATTTCCTTTTCTTATTTTCTTATTTTAATTCAAAAAATTTATTTTCACTTTGGTGCGTTTTTCTTTTCCTTAATCACAAACCCTTATACAGTTGCCTCATCCATCCCCAAAAAGTAACTAAATAAAATTTGTCAATAAACTAGAATATTCTGCTACTGTTTCAAATACATAACCAAAATAAAACTCTATTCTAAAATAAAATTTTAAAAATGTAAACATATATTCGTCTCTACTTATTCTATCGCTAAAATAACTTTAAAACTATTTTTAAAATATCAGTAGTTAACCCCTTTATCTAACAAAGAAAAACTATTTTAACTATCAAAAATTTACCTTTCCCCAATTTGTTTTGGAGGCTCAAAAGGTATATTAAGTTCTTGACGTAAGAATTGAGTGTACTTAATTGGCTACGTTTTACAACGCATTAACAAAGATTACAGTCAATGCCGGGTTTTTTTTTTCGTTCTATTAGACTCTGAACAATCCAATCATAAAAGCAAATGTAATGGATTGTGAAATATTTAGGCGTTAATTATCCACCCAGATCCATCAATTTGCAAGGTTTTAAGCGAAAATAATGACGTCATTACTAACGTTTTCGATGCAACACAACAATCGAAGTTGTCATAATAAACGGCTAAAGGAACGTTCTCCACTGTTTCTAACTATTTTCAACATTGTTATCACGCAGTGGAACGTAGCTTTTAAAACTTTGCTTACGTTTTTTTTTTCATTTCTAAGTAATGACATCACCTGTTTCTGAGAAACTAATAAGTAAAGTTAACCTTTTCTTGCCGCCCTTACAATTATGCCGCCCAGGGTTAAGACCCCCTTTGCTTGTTTTAATAATGTTCTTTTAACTAACAACGAGGTAAAAGAAATTTGTGTAACGCGTTGTAGCAGATATTTTATTTAGCGACGCTGTTTTTTATCTTCTAACTATATATTATTTGATTTTTTATGGATTTGGTAGCAAAACGAACCTTCTAGAACCAAAATTTATCGAGGCTTAGTAATTGAAAGCTTGCATATTATGGAACTCATCAAGAAATTGTATCGATGATCGTAGAATTTTCGTTATGGATTCTTTATATTTAGAGATTCTATACAGTTAAGTAACTGGATATTTTGTACAATGAATAGAGCTTTACATTTTTTCTTTGAAATGAAGGAACTTGCAAATTCAATGCTTGAGTTAATTTGGTATTTAAACATTAACATTTGACTTAAGTTTAATTTGATTTTAGAGCTAGTTAAATAAAGTAGCTTAAACTCAAGTTAAGTATTGACTTTCTACTTATGTTAGTTTAAATTATCTTTAACTTGGCCAATTTTGTTCATAGAAGGTTCATTTTAGTATCAAAATTCAAAAAAGTACGTCTTAAAAAATTGATTAAGAGAAATTTATTTAAAATGATTTTAAAAAACTTGTAAATATACTAAAACTCCAACTAAATACGTAATATTTACCATCTGCCGAGCTTTGGGAGGTAAATTTTTCACCAACTCTATTGTTTTATACGATTTTATAATAATATTTCGAACTTTTCTAGTTTCGAACAATATTTAAAATTAGAAAGAAAAATAGAAAGAAAATACTAAGGAGATAAAACAGAGGTTTTACTATATATATATATCTCGAAAAATGTCTTCAAAGTTTTCTGAAATTGATATTCCGTGCCCAACGTAAGTGGTTGTCTGTGAAAAAAGTTATATTTGTAGCTAATACTATTTCTTTACTTTTATAAAAGAATTGAATCGTTTCAACTTTCTTTTCTTAACAGCTTACGCTAATTACTTCTATTAATCAACAAACATGGACGTACCCAGAGCTTTTTATGAAAGCGAAAGCAAACCTTGAAAATATAATTTGTGTTATGAAACCTGATTGTCCTGAATTTATCCTTATTTATTTCATTTTTTTAAATTTAATTTTGGACGCAAATGAAGTTTAAAAATGTGGAATAGGATATTTGTAAATTTTACACAATTTTATTTTTTATTTTAATTGCACTGTAATTTATTGTAACGGGTTTCTCAAATATTTATTGAGGTACTCGTTAATGGTTTTTTATTCGATGAAAATTGACATTATGTTTAATAAAACGAACGACTTTATTTTTAAAACTCTTTACGTTATTCCAAAAACTTATTTAAGTCTAAAACTTCATTGAACTCATTGAATTAATGAATGAATGTTGCGTCCTTAGTCGCTCCTTTATATAGGCACCTGCTTTGTTCTCGTACGTTCCAGAGAACTCGATTGTCTAACCTTATAAGATTTCCAAAGTCGTTGATTGTCGTTGAACTTTCTCGAATGTTCCATCTTTTCCATCCCTGTTCGTTGTCTTTATTGTCTCTTTGTTCGTTACATTTAATAATAACAAATACAATAGCCCTTAGAAATTTTCCTGCGTTTAAAATTTTGTTTTTAAATGTCCCAATTTCGACTCAAAAATTTATTTTGTTCTTTATTTGACCAGAATCAAGTTTGATAGATAGATACCCTATACACGAAAATTTTATATCATCTACAATTTTAAAAAGAGCCTAATTTAAAGGCCTCTATTCCTTTTTCCTTCCGCCGGTACGTCTATGTCAACAAAGTATTAAATAATTAACGCAACTCAGACAATAAAATGGGTACAATAAAGTTTAGAAAATTACTAAAAAAACTTTTTAATTTAGTTGTGTACCCAAAAAACTATATATAAAAGATAAGTTAAAAGTTTCAAATCACGATTACGCCTCAATGTAAACATTAATTTACATTTGAAATTTTCGATGATACCAAAGCTTTGACGGCGAGATTTCAATCTCTATGGTCCACAATTTATTCATACGACTAGTTTATATGTATACATTAAATCGTTAATGGCATTACATTTTAATTACCTCAAATAAGTTATTTTTAAAGGTACATCATAAAATTTGTTTTTCAACTTTGGTGGTAAGTGTTTTACGGAAACGTGCAGAAAATCTAAATGATACAATTATAAAAAATTTTAACCTTCTGGCAATCACTCAAGTTAATAACAATTTTGATTTAATAGGATGCACGTGCTTCAACCCATCAATTGATCAAATGTATGTGATTAAAATATTTAATGTTTTATTGAGCAGTAGTCTATGAACAATAATGCCATTAACGATTTAGAAAGCAAACATATAAAAAGCCTAATAATATTATGTAGGACGTAAATAAAAGAGAAGAAATATACATATTATTTTTCGTTACAGTTATTGAGATTGCTACGTTAAAGAAATGCATAAATTATTATTCGAAACTTCGTTCTTTTACCACTCAAATTATCTGATTTAAATAAAGGGTAGATTTTTTTTGTAGATTTATGCTTTAATGTGCATTTAAAATTGAGATCAATCTAGAATATTGGTTAAATCAATCCCATATTTTTATTTTCAGTTGGAATATGGAGAAGAAATGTGGAATCGAGTTATGCAAATAGCAGGATGTCGTCATTCGGTTTTTAATACGCATCAAGTCTATCCTGATACATTGATTACTAATTTGGCTGGAGCCTGTGCTCAAGTCACTTCATCTACTTTAGATGCTTTCATGCAGTTTTTTGGGAGATGTTTCGTGCGATATTTTAGTAATTTTGGGTATGTTGTTTTTCGAAATAAAAACGTTATAAGAGTTTAAAAATGGTGGATAGATCCGAAAAATATAGTAATAGATCCATGAACAAAATATATGATAGTAATCCAAGAATACTTGAATAGTTTGTTGTTGCTAATACCTAATATGATATGAGACCTCAAAATTAATAGATTGCAAATTTAATTGATTTTTGAAAGAAAAGAAATTGTTTAAAAAACAGAAAATCGTTTTTTATTCTGGATTGCTTCAACCGATTGATTTGAAATTCTAATAGGTAGGGGAAGTGAGCCCAAAACGGGTAAGCAGTCTTACGCTCCTCTATGAAGCATTAGCATTTTGTGCGCGTGCGTAGAGATTTGTCTAACTCTGACGAGCTTTGATCAGCTAAGCTCGAGCGCCGGAATTTGTTTACAAACAAAGGAATTTTAAACAAAAGTTTTTTTAAAAATTTTATAAAAAAATTTAAAGTTAAGTGTTTCATGATTAGTCAAAAATCGTTATAATATTCGTATTGTTCGTATCGTCGTTTTATTTTAGCTTAATATAAGTTTCAAATTACATGAACAATTTGCCTGCTTTATTTGCCATTTTGAGTTTATTTGTACTTACAGAAAATACTGTCTCGGGCAAAACGGGTAGATAGTTATAAAAAATTTTACATGAAAAATACGCAGGAAAAACCGAAAATGTATAAATGCCTCGTTTGTGGTGATCCGTATGAAGATCCATCTACAGAAGAATGGATCAAATGCGGAGATTGTAGAGAATGGGCTCATAAATTTGTACTTCTTATTCTGATATATGACATATTTTTGTGATTTGTATTAAGAAGTTCTGAAACATTTTAGCTTCAATTTACTATCAGATTGTATTTTTTATTTGATATCTAATTGAAATAATTATTGTTCTTTATTACTATAAATACTTACATATTTGATATCTATAATAATAGGTAACTTTAAAAGTCTGATTAAATGAGTTTAAAATTAGTGTTATAAATAAGTGTTAATCTCTATCTACTAAATAGGCAATAAATATTGAAACTCATAATTAAATACTACGTAAATGAGTAATATTAATACGTTATTTTTAAATAAAACGAAAAAAAAATTGATTCATGATTCATTACAGTAAATAATAAGATGTTAAGCCGTTTTATCCAAGGTAGCTACCCGTTTTAGGCTTATGTATAGAAGGCTTAGAGGGGTTTTTTTTGGTAACTTTTTTATTTTTGAAATAAACAAATATAATACGAATGATACAGTTTTTTTACCTTCGGGTTTAGCTTACCCGTTTTGGGCTCACTTTCCCTATATGTTGAGGGAATCTATATAATTCTTGATAAAAATTTGTTTCTTTACATTAAAGTTTTTCACAGTGATACATTTTTGGTAAGAATAAGAAAATATTTTTTTTGATGAGCCATATCCCGAGTAGAAATTGAATTTAGGTTATCATTAGTTACGAAGGTTACGAACAAAGGATGCCGACTTTCAAAATTGGGGTAAATGAGGCAACCGCACTAGGCGGAGATTACCAACGTAAAACAATTGCAAGCCTTTGCCAAATTTGACTTTCCAATTTAGAGAACAGCTCGGAAACCTCAAATGCCCATGAGAGCCTAAACCTAATATAGCCCAAATTCGGCTTTTACTCAAGACAGCAGTTTGGAAAGAAAATCGCGAAATAAACCACGTGGTTAAGTCCGCCGACACGAAATTTTTTTTCTGAAATATTATCTAGAAAGAAAACTAATTTGGGTTATGTTCCCTCATCCCCCATATTCGATAAAGCTCTTATGAGCTTATCATTTTGAAATCAATTGATTGAAGCAATCTGGTGAGAAAACTTTTACTTCTGTATACATTTTTCTTATAAAAATACAATGATCCTTTCAGGATCTTATTGTATTATTCCCAATATGTGAACCAAATATCATTTAAATATCTTTCCGTAGTCAAATCACCATAGATTTTTGTATAATGAAAATTTTTCTTAGTTATGATACGACAGTGAAGGCTGCTGGTCGGTTTTTCACCGATTTCCTCCAAAGTGTTGATAACATTCATATGCAAATGCGATTCACATATCCGAAAATGAAAAGTCCGTCGATGTATCTAACAAATGTTGATCAGCACGGAGTCATCCTTGTATATCGAAGCACGCGACAAGGATTCACGTATTATTTGATGGGTTAGTGCCAATATCGCATCTTATTCTACAATAGAAATGATCCTAGAATCAGAAAAAATTAAATCCAATTTATTTTAGGCCAACTTTATCAGATTGCATTAGAGTTATATGGCTTTGAATTGGACATTGTTGTCTTAGATTTTCAAACGATAGCGGCGGGAGCAAAAACAATTCAAGTGAAATTTCGTTTGAATTTTGATAATAGGGAATATGTAAGAAATTTGATTTCTTGTTTTGCATTACTATTTCTTTATTTGTATACACGTTTAGATGGTATCAAAAAATAAGAAGAATTTATACATGGAAAGACTTTCCCTACCTCCTGTCTCAGCCAATCTCCTCTTACAACTCTTTCAATTTGGTTTGCTAATTCGTCGCAATATGACAATTTTGGGTGTGGGTGAAAAACTGTTGGAAGTATGGGGAGAAACATCTAAGGTACTTGGTGATTCAATTTCAAAACATTTTAAGCTACGCCGTCCCAAGGGAATACCATTTACATGGAACAATGTAATTTCCGTTTGAACCCTTAAAAACAATTTAATTAATTTTAATTTATTGCTTATAGATTATTTATTTACATTCTGTTATTTTTGAATTGGAACTACTTCGTATTATACATTCTGAAAATGATCCTGAACAATCAGAAAGTGAAGATAAGTCTGGTAACCAAAAATTGACTCAAGAACTTACATTCGGAATGAACGAAAAACCTGATTTAGTAGCTTTAAATAGACGTGGAAGTCAAGGAAGTAAATCTGTGCTTTTGAGAGGTCAAATGCGATTTATTGAAGATATCAATGCAGTTATGTTTCTTTGTAGTCCCTTGTAAGTGTATATGAACTTATAACATTTATTATTTAAAAATATATATTATTATGATTAAAAACTTGCTAGGATCAATGATTTGGAAGAACTCACTAATATGGGCTTATTTTTGGCTGACCTCAATCAACATGGATTGAGCCGTGAAATGGTTATGCAAGGATTCCAAAATGGATCACGGTATTTATTTATATTTAAAACATTTTTAATTATCAATAGTTTTTATTTTAAATTATAATAATTTGTTGCAAAAATAGGCAACCCAAGTTACTTTCAATCATTTATAGGAGTCTATAATGAAAGAATTCAGTGAAAACCAATTATTACTATCATGATTCATGTACCTGAAATATTTTTTTCGTATTAAATGAATTTCGTCTTGAAGGAAAAAATATATGAAGTTGTAATTGTTTTAAGCCTTTTCTACAAATTTTAACGTTTTACACTGTATGTAAAGTTATAAGATGATAAAAAACTAAACAACTGATGAACATTTGATTTTTAAACATATTTTTTCACTTAAGTATTGTTAGCCCGTTATAGTAGCAGCTTTCTAGAAAAATATAATAAAAGTACGGGGATCTGTCTAACCCTTGTAACTTTAAGATGCCATACAAATTTCTAAAACTGTCCCAACGGTTATAAAAAAGTGGGACAAAAATTCGAGTTTAACTATGTACTCGTATTCTAATAACAGGGAAGGAGTAATTTTTTTCAAAATTTTATATATCAGTTCTTACTATAGATAGTTAGAGAAACGAGACACTTTTTCAGTTTATTTCGTTCCTTCAATTGATATTAATTACGTTTAAATCAGACTAAAACTTTTTGTTTTATTAAAGTTATTTAACATTTTAATTTAAAATAAATACTTAGATAGTATTAGAGTGTTTAAAATTTTTTTTCTTAAATTCGTTTAATAATAATACCTTTCTTAAATCGATCTTTAAACAATTATATTTAGGATTTAGAAAAAAATTGCAACCATAAAAAATTGCATTGATGTCGTTTTAAGAGATAACTTTGAGGGTGTGCTTACCTTTTGATAAAGGCGTGAAAAGTTAACGCAAAAAAGGCTAACGATGGAATAAAAAAAGGATCAAAAGGATGAAATTTAATTTTCCAAAACTGTTACTCCTTTTTATTCTATACAAATGGATTGTTGCATTTACTGAAAAGTATATTTCAACTGCATTCGTTGAAAAATGAAAATGTTGAATCAATGAAATGTTGATTCATTGGTTAGTTATGTATCAAAAACCCAAATTTTGCTACACGAAGGTTTTTGGGGATTGTGATCACGAATATGCGGTGTTCAAAAAATCTCTCGACGTACCTCAGGGACAGGACGTTATACTCATCAATAGCTCGTCTTCTGGATTTTCAAGGTAGTTCCTCATAAAATCATTGGGAAACAATTACTTAAGGGTTTTTAGAACCACTGACCAAGTTATAATGATAATGAAGTTACTCGATGGACTTAACAATTTACGAATCTATAAAAAAGTTGTCTTTGGAAACGTTTATCACAGTTACTTAAAATTTTCTAAAAATAATAGAGGGGGGAGGTTAAGTTCCATCAACAATTTCTCTCGATGAAATAGGTGGACATTCAGACTGTTTATTAATTTATTTCTTAATTATATCGACAATGTTGTTAAATGACGACAAAAGAGTATTGTGAAAGTTTGAGCTCTTAAAATTAATATTTAGAGGTGCCGCATCTCAAATTTCCATTTTCCATTTATATAACACGAGAAAAATATAATTTGGCAGTTTAGAATTTTATAGCCCACGCCGGGAACAATATTTTGGAATTACTAAGATATATTCTTAAAGAAAATTAAATGCTCTACAAGAAAGGTCATTTACAATGGAAGGGCTTGATGCAGGAACCCGGTAAGTCCAAATTTTTTCAATATAACTCTTTCGAATAGTCCAAGAACCGGAGCAAAATGTAACATCAGTACTGTCCTGTGTGGTAAATAATGTTGGAAAGGTATGGACTTCCTCATGTTATCTTTATTTTCATTCAACGATTACCGAAACTTTGTCAGTCAGGACTTACCGGGTTCTTGCACCAAGCCCTTCAAATTTTTGAAATATTTATAGCTTCTAAAGTTATTCAAGGTCAAAGTTAGATTGTTTATAAATTTGTAGATTTTTCCAAGTTTTGACACAATCATCAAACTTTATGGAAAAATTTTCAAGAACAATTGCAATGCTTATTGCTCTTATAATAGTCTTTACCAATTCGTAGAGCATTAAATTTATTATAAGAATATATTTTGATCATTCCAAAATATTGTTCCCAACGTGAGCTTCAAAGTTCCAAAGTGAAAATAAACCTGTTTTCCGATGTTATTTAATGGAAAATGAAAATTTGCGTTGCGGTACCTCTGAGATGAGGTTTTTGAATCGCTAAGTATAGGCATCGAGTAATTCCGTGGATATTATATTCGTGATCAGCGAAAACTTCTGAGTGCTGTTTTGTTCATTATTTCTTAATGATTTCATGAGATATTTCCACAAAAGGTCCGAAGATGAATTATTAATCAACACACCCTCCCCCAAGTACGACGAGGGAACTCATCGAACTAATGAACATTAGATATGTTAGAATCAGTGATCTCAAAAACCTTCAAGTTACAGGTCTATTTAATACATAACTTAGCAATAAATAAAATACAGATTTAATTTTCAACCACTGATAAACACAGTTGAAAAATGCATTTTCTTGGACGCATGTACAAAAAATGTTTAGATTAAAAAATGGTAACATTTTTTTACACTTTTTTCAATTGAATTCAAAAACGTTATCTAAATCCATTCCTCACTTATTTTTCGAACTAAAATGTTAGATTGCTTCGTTTAATGAAAAATAATATACTTTTAAAACAACGAAATTGAAGAAGAACACTCGGGATACTTTCCTTATTCAATGTAAAGAAAATAAGATATATTCAAACAATCAAATTTTCAAAACCTTACATTTACCTACCTCAAAACCACCATAAATTTTTCTGTTAAATAATTAAATTTCCCCACAGACTTGAAATGATGTTTGAACGTGCTGAACAACGCTCTGATGTATTAGAGCGTAATCATGATTTATTAGAGTCATGGAAAAAACGAGGCGATGAATTATTGTACTCAATGATCCCGAAAACGGTCGCTGAAGTATTACGAAACGGAAGGAGTCCTTTAAGTACATGTGAAGTAAAAATCTCAAACACTTTTCTCCATTTTCACTTTCTCTAGTTTTATATTTTCAGACTTTTGATTCAATAACAATTCAATTTTGTGAACTGGTCGGATTCAATTCAGATACTGTTGAAGACGTAATGGACGTAGTTACCACAATGAATGCAGTTTTTAGTTGCTTCGATGAACTAATGGACAAATATGATGTCTATAAAGTAAACCAAGTTTTTCGATATTGTTTTTAATATTTAATTCTTTTTTTTTTGTTTAAGGTTGAAACAGTTGGTTCAGTTTATATGTCTGTAGCGGGAGCACCGGATAGATGTGAAGATCATTCTGAAAAAGTCGTCGATGTAGCCTTACAGCAAATACGAGATTTGAAAAAAATAAAAATTCCCTCGTCGATTAATTTAGAAATTCGAATTGGTATTCATTCTGGGTCCGTTGTTGCTGGTGTGGTGGGACTTAAAGTTCCTCGTTATTGTTTCTTTGGAGACACAGTCAATACAGCATCTCGCATGCAATCAACTAGTGAAGTAAATTTTTCCATTCGTTAAATGTGTGTGTGATTTTTTTAAAATAATAATTTTTAATTTAAAGCCGGGGAAGATTCAAATATCAACAGTGACTTGCCAATTACTCCCACATGATCACTTCGATATAACACCTAGAGGACAAGTGTTTGTTAAAGGTAAAGGAAACATGGACACGTTTTGGGTTCATGGTCACAAACAAAAAGACACCTAAACTATATGTTTTCATTTATTGTCGACACAATATAAAAGAGTATTATTTAATTTTAAATCTGGAAGAAAAGAAAATATTACCTAAATGTATTTTTGTATGCATCTTACAATAAAAATTTAGTAAATTTTCACTCATTTAGATGATTAAAACAAGAATGAATGTTAACTATTTGAGATTATATATTTATTGAAAGTATATTATAGTAAAAATAAAATAAATATATTAATTAAAATAAATTATGATTGTTATTGAATCGTTAAGGGGAGTCCTTTCTTAGTATCATCATTGCAGTAGCATGCGTCTTTGGTGTTGGTTTTAATCCACGTCAAATAGCGATTTACTCGAGTATAAACTCCCGGATAATCAGCTTGGGCGCATCCTTCACCCCATGATACAATCCCTGCAAATTAAAGTTGATAATTTATTTGTGCGATTATAATACGGTAAGTACATTATGTGTATATTTTTAATTTATGAGCTGTATTGAGTTGACACTTCGTTAAATCTTTCTATATATAAAACAGCGCTTAATGTAATTGACTGACACACATACTGGAGGGTAAGCCATTGAAGATTAAAACATACAACTTGACAGTTTTATATTTGAGAGGACTGTGACATTACGGAAAGATTTTTCAAAAATCTATAATTGCTAAATAATGGTTGAAAGAGGAAACAAAAATATTTCATTCTTGAGTTGCATTTAAAGTTTTTCAATAAGCCAATTTTTCATGAGATATAGGGTCTGTTCAAAATGAAATTAAAACCATACATTTATCGTACAATCGATGCGAATTATATACTGTGATTGTCATAATTGCATACTGCGTAGAACTTGTATCGCAACTGTACGGTTTTACTTGCGTCTCAAATAGTTAGTTAGTTTCCATATTTTCAGTGATTGATATCTTGTAAAATATTCCTAATATAAAAAATTGACATCAACCATTACTGCAAAGAAATTACTTCTTATTATTTTTGATGAAATCACTTTGTTTCGAAACTGTACGGTTATTGAAATAAACTAAGTGATTTATTATACGTTTCTGTATTTTTTCCAAATTTTTCTATTGATTTCTTCTTTAAAATATTTAGTGTACTTTTGAAATTTAACTCGTAAATAAGACAAAACCGTAACAAAATCAGGATTTTTAGAGTCATGATTAGAGTAAGACTTACTTTCCGGTCATAATTTGGGACACAAAAAAAATTCTTTATCTAGTTTTGATGCGATAGTTTTGCTATATAATTTATAGAAAAAAATTCACGGCTCCCGTGGGATAGTTTTACATATAAACCTTTATTCATTTATGTGTGGTTTTGGCACACAGAAACGGAACAATTCGATATGATTTTTCATATTGAGGTAATTTATAAGGCAATGGGTACGATAGAATTTTTTACTCAAAAAAAGTGTAAGTACAATTCCTGTGGGATAAAAAATTTCTTTTATATATGAACGGTTGAACGTAATTTGATGTTTTTTTTCAGGATGTTTGGGAGGTTAATCAAAATGCAGAAAACTCACAAGAATGTTCTTTAGTTAACTATAAATTTACTGCAAAAATTTTAAAATGATTGATTTAACTGTTCATAAGTTATAATAATTTAAAAACCTGTATTTTAACATTTGTTCTTATGAAGATTAATGTTAACTCGATTGATTAACTAATTTGAACTAACGTAAAAAATATGACAATAATATGGGTGTTTTAAATTTTCAAATGTTATCATTTTAACTATTTTAAACAAAATTTGATTGGCATTTATACACAATTGTTGAGAAAAAAATTAAAAATAAATTTAAAACTTTATTTACTTGTTAAATAGTGTAAGTTGAGATACTTTTACTGCTGAAAGTTGGTAGACTTTTTGACGTGATAATAACGATTTATAAATTGATGAACTATGACAGCTAGTCTGAAAAAGTCTCACGTTCCGTTTGAACCTGTGAGTGCAAGCGAGAACGCGATACAAGTGATAGAGAGGCAATTGTTGAATCCTAGACAACGTGTTTGGTGTTTTTTCTTTACAATTTACTTAATAAGATTTAAAATTGATTTCCTTCATAATTTTCAGTTTGATTTTATTTTGAAAATATTATTAATATTCAATTAATTCCTTCTTTGTATTATACAAATTAATGACTATTAAAATAATAATTAAATTCATAAAAGTATGCAATTTTTCATGAATGTTTTTTCTTTATGATGTTATCACGTAAAACTATCATCCGTAAACCGACTTTACAGACAACCAATTTTTTTAGCTTAATGATTTTTTTTCTTATTTAAATCAAGATTAAAGAATTTTATGTATATTAATTAGTAAATATGATATTACAAATATTTGTTTAGTACTTGAATTATTAATGTTCAGTACTTTTGGTCCCGATTGTATCTCCTATACATACTTAAAGATACTCAGTATCCTTAGATTCCACATTGAATATTTTCTATCTCAAAAAATATATGATTCCTAACCCTCCTGTCAAAAAAAGCTAAACGGAGTTTACTTAATTCCACAAACATAAAGTTCCACAGTTATAAAGTTTCTGCAGGATAGTTGCAAATGGAATTAGTTTATAAGTTTACGTTAAACAACGGCTGAATGATATCTAATAATGAATGTTTGTATCAAGATAGTTAAGTAGTTTGTTTACATTTTTTTACGAATCATAGTTTAATAAAATAAATCATAAGTTATTAAATAACTTAGAGTTTAGACTAATGGCAGTATTTCAAGATTCTAGTATTCTACAATAGGTAAGTAATAATCTAGATTTTTGACATGGTAGAGATTTTTGCCCTTTAAATACAAAATCTTAATGTATTTAAATCAAAATATTGCAGTTAAACCTTTTTTATGTGACAGAAATGCTCTATCATTTTCATCATATTCGACATGAAATCAGCGCCAGTTTTTGGTGAGCTTATTAAGGCATTTCATAAATAAAACTTTAATTATGATTGATTTGTTAATCAAATAGTAAAATCAGTTAGTGTATAAAGTATCAATTTGATGTTAAAATAAGTGTGGTCGTTAAAAAAAAGTTCTTACCAACGACGGAATGAATGGTGTCGTTCATAACATGTAAAGGTCCACCACTGTCTCCCTAAAAATATTTCAAGTAAATTTTTTGAACCATTAAATGAGTGTACGTTTTCTTTTTACTTGACAAGAATCTTTTTTTCCCTCAGGAAATCCCGCACACAGCATATTATCCGTTATCCGCTTTGAACCATATTGAGTTTTTCTACAATCCTCGTTCGACATAATTGGTACAACAACCTCCTGCAGTTTCACTGCCAAGTCGCCGTGTTCATCAGTCGCACCCCATCCCGTGACGATCCCATCTTCGCCCGTAAAACTTTTTCCCAATAGAGGAAGACAAACTGGACGAAGGTCACCTTCTAGCTTTACAACTTCGCTTAATCTTAATAAAGCGATATCATGGTCGTAGTTACGTGTACTGTATTGTTTATGGCGTGTGATACGAGCGATTTTTCTTTCAATAACTTGAGTTTCGTTTGAAATATTACGATCATGCTCCAATAAACGAACTGAGATTTTTGATTTATCGAACCTGAAACCCCAATGCCATGTCAGTGTTAAGCTTTTGTCATTGTCAAGTTTTGATTGATTTAAAAAAGAAGAAAAATTAAATTGAATTTCTACCCTGCGGAAAATGAGTTTTCTCCCCGGGATCGAAAGATGAAATTACAATATTTACCCGTGTACGCAGTGAGCTGCTGTTAACACATATTTGTTATTGATTAATGACGCACCGCAATAGAATTTTCCGTTGTACATTAATAAAGCCATCCATGGATATTGTTTCACTTGAGTCTCCTGTCCTCCAACAATTCGCTTTTTATTTGTTAGTCCACATTCTATGTTTGAAAGAAAAATTTTTTTTTTAAATTAACAGAAAAAATTACTTTGGTACTTACTGCAAGGGGGACAGTATGCAGGTGGTTCGAGAATTTCGGGAGCTTCAGTTGTTGTGGGAAAAATAATCCCAAAAATCCAATCAACGATATTTTTTCCAGTATCAGGCCGACGAAGTGAAGTTTCTTCTTCGTCAAATCGATTTCTTGTATCTGCCGCCTATCAAAAAATATAACAATTAAAAATTTTTCCAAAAAACCGTTCCATTCATTTTTTACCGTTACAAATTTCAAAAATAATATGAAAAATACATAGAAAATAGAACTAAGAAAAATTTTATCCGCTTTTATATACATTCTATCGACCACTTTTAACACTAAGCAAGTAAAATTTGAATTAGTTTTTGACTCGTTTTAAAGACAAGATCAAAATGTCGTTGTGGCTCGACTCTTGCAATTTTCTCTTCGTGTCTTTTTCCCTCTAACTTATCTACTAGGCACTGATTGGGTGTCTTTTTTTAATTCAAATGGATTCAATTTGGCAAAAGTAGGCTGTATTTGAAATGGCCGAGTCGGAAGAGAATATTAACAAAGAAAGTAAATTTATTCAGTGTCACTTTCATTTAACACGTTGCCGTTTATTGATGGAACCAGAGAATGTAACATCAAGTAAAAAACCTCTTCTGCTCTCAAATTGTGTTTGAACAAACTATTTATAATGAAACAAAATGACGGTTTTAGATCTAATGTAATTTTTTCCTCATAATTGGCATTAATTCGATCACCTTCAGGTCTGATTATCCTCTTCAGTTATCTTAATTATTCCTCGACGCACAATCAGTTTTTCAACATAAAATTAAACCGATTAAAACTTTCCGATAACCACTCAATCGAATCAGAGATATAAGTAATTAAATTTGATTATTTAAGGCACAAATTTTCCTTGGTCCAATCAGAAAAATTTGATTTATTACTCCATATCATAGTCCTTTCTTTGAAAGAAAAATGTCAACATGATGAAAATTATTTTTAGATAATTATTCAGTATATTTTATCTAACTCTAAGAACAAGCGATTGTGGGTTTCATTAAAATTAATTGGATGAGGGCAACATAAATACCTAATTATGGCTGAAAATCATATTACAAATATACTGTATCGAATAACCTTTGAAGTTATCTTCAAATAATTCATTACCATTTTTTAATATGTCAAGTACGGATTGTGCTCATTTTTAAAATATAATTAAATGAGCATTAGAATGTATCGACAAGAGTTTTAAATGTTTACAAAAATAATGATGCGAAATATACAGTTGCAAGCTCGTTGAATCGTTATTTAACTGTCTCCTCAACATTTTTCATTTCAGTCCCCGAGGGAAAAAGCTTGTTTACAAATAATGTTTTTAAAGAATAAATAACATTAAATTGATTCAACTCTTAATGAGAGCAGATTTACATGGACAGTATCCCAGATACTTAGTCCTCGTTGATTTCGTTCATTTTGAGATATATTTTATTTTTATCGAAATCTATATGGCCTTACTTTTTTATCGACGAAAAAATATTTTTAAGGGTTAAAATTTGCTTTCAACGTTATTTCCCCCATGAATATTGCATTTTTTTTTAGTTTTCTTTTAGTAATTTTTTGTAGAAATCAATTTTTGTCAAGTAATTTTTTTCATAAATTGGCGGTAGGTAGTCTTAATAATTAATCAAATTTAAAGGAAAAAAGGCAATCCAACAGTTAAAATTAAAATAAACTTATTACGACTTAGAATTGGATGTAAAAGGATTAGAAAGTCACTACTAGAACTTGTTTTTGAAAATACTTGATTAAAATTTAGCTTAAAATCAAATCAAACTCAACGCAAGTCATAATATTTCAATATCAGATCAAATTAAGCATTAAATTTGCCAATTACATCATTTTAAAATTAAAATATTTAGTTCAACTCAATGCACAAAATGTCCAATTACTTATCTTGACGAATCCCTAAAATAAGGATTCCAAATATATATTTGAAAAGAAATACGTTTGATATAAAGAATGGAATTCAGAAAATGTTACAACATTTAAAATTATGTGTGCAGCACTGGTGATGTGACAGAAATGAAACTTCTTATCCAATTAAGGGTGAGAATATGAGAAAATAAAAAATGAGAAAATACGTGTGAGAGAGAGAGAGAGCGAGAAAGGAGATAAGGAGAACAAAACAAAATTTGTATTGAAACATTCTGTTTAGTCTATATTTACACTGTCATCTTATTCTATTGTCTTCTTTTTTCTTTATTAGTCGTATCTCTCTTCTCTCTTGTGTAACAACAAACAAAATTTCCTTGAAATTTCACTCTCAATTCTTGTTTATTTATCCACTTAAAAAGATTTCACTTCAAAACCTTTTTATTCAATTTAAACGAAACCAGTTTAAAATTAAATACCGATTTGTTTTCGAAAAAAAGTTTTATAAGGGCTGAAGAGGTCACTTAGTGGCGTGGTTGACTAGATTGTTGCCCTATATACGGCAGTGGTCCTCGGTTCGAATCCTTATGAAAGCCTAAAATGTTTTTTCCGGGTTTTCCGGTTCGACGGTCGCTAAGGACTATAGTAGTCGATGTCTTAAATGCTTTAAATAAAAAATAAGAGCTGACGTATCATTATTCAAGTATTCATGCCCTGATTGCAATACACAGTGAATGTTTTAGCAAATTTTTATTTACTGTAAGGTATTGGTTTCATAATTTTCATCCACTTTTTTATCATTAAGAGAAGACCTGGGCATGCTTACGGTTTGCATTGTCTTATAGTAATCAACCATAAAATAGTTCACTAAGGATTCATTAAGTCAAGTAACTGCAAATTTCATACAATAAATTGAGCTTATCTGGAAATGAGTTTGACTAGATTTTAAGTACAGTAGCTTAAAAAGCAAGTTAAGTAATGAAGTCAAGTAGATAATCCTTAAATTTGGTTTAATAGTTTCGCAAAAGCTTTTGTTCAGTTCTCAAACAAAAATATAAAACATTTCAAACGTGTGTTAAGGTGCTATCACAAGTGCTCGGCCCCCGGCACAAGGTGCCAAATGATAAAAACACTCCACGATAAAGGCATCATACGGTAAAAGCTTTGAACTTGTTATTTTGCGTCAGGAACCGTAACATCACGCTAGGACTCTGATCGCAGGGCACATTTGGACGAGTCTTCAATTAATACACATTTAAACAAAATTGGGAGGTAAATATATTGACCTAATAACACAATTTTCAAGTCTGTAACAATAAAGCGCTACAGTTTCAGTGACTAAAACTTAATTTGAAGTATACAATTTTAGGCATAGGATTTTGGTAAGGGAAAGTACCGAATTGCGTTGTAAGAGTCTATTTGTTACTAAATAAAACATCGTCAAAATATAATTTCAAAAATTGTTGAAAATTTAATTATTTTTTCAAGGATCCTTTTAAATATATTTTTTCTTTTTTTAATTGCATATTTATTTTAGAAACAAGCTCTTATGTATATAAAGTATAATTTCAATGGCTGGAACACAAAAGAATTATATAATTAGCAAATCAAATATGCGTTTCAAGTGAAATCTGCATTATTAATAAATAATTATTCTTTATTTAAGAGAAACGAAAAAAAATTTGTTTGAAATGTGCCCAACCTTAATAATTGTAAAATGTATTCAGACGATAGCATTGTTTGATAATATGATCGAATCGTGCTTGGAAGTAAAATTCGTTATCTCTATACGCAAACAATAAATGGTTGAAAATTAGGTTGAAAGTGCAAGCGTTTCGTTTCGTATAGTCTTATCAATGTGACGGATTTTCAGAATAAGCAGATTTAGTAGGCCATTACCATGGTGGTTACACCATAACGTAAGTGCAGAATGCAATTCACATTGCATCATTTTCAGCCTGTGTTACGATGCCCTTATTTTATTTTCATTTCATTGTTAATAGGATTTAACAATCAGTGTCTCACAATATGGTACTTATATTTTTTATGAACATAATCATAAAATTTTAAAATAAAAGTTTTAATCTTCTACTTGTTAAATTTTGAATTGTTGTAGTAGGTAAGTGCCTTAAAAAGGTAAGAATCTTAAGACATGAAAATTTAAATAAAATACCGTTTAAACTACAAATATAAAAATCATAAGCTCTCGATGACCTGATCTTAAGAACGTTTTTAAAAAGGGAAAATCTATTCTTTACGTACCGTTTCATAACGATTTCACCGGGAAAAATCATACGCTTTAAGAATTCATTTTCTTAAAACACTCAAACGTAATAAAATATTTATTGTGATTTGCAAAAGCTTTTTTTCATTGACATACGTATGTGGTTTAGGTTTAAATAATTAATATACAACATTTTCGTTTTTTTTTAATGAAAATATCTCCGATAAAAGCTTTTTCTATATATTTTGATATTTTTTAATCTAGTAAATGTTTTATTTAAGTCTTTAACTTGAAAAAAAAATCAACAAATAGTTGAACAATAATGAACTTAAAAAGCTTCTATTAACTATTTTAGTTTCATCAATTAAACTCGTATTTTAAAAAGACGTGATATTGCAAAATCATTCAAACTTTCTTAAAAATCTGCTATTTTCTTCTGTCAATTGATGTTTATTATATGATGTCTGTTTAATTACTATATAATTTTTACTTGAGTTATTGCGACAAATGCACATTTTTGGTGCAGAAATACCCTGAAAATTTTAACAAAGTCTTAACAAATTGTATACGAAATAGTGTGAATAAAACGTTTTTGTAGAGCATTTAATGCAAAAGTTTTTCTTTCTTCTTATATAAGCTTGACTTGTTCACTAATAATCCAGTCAATAAAACAAGATTTGCTAAAATAAATTGCGCCATCTGTTTTGTTTTTTTAAGAAATAGATAGAAAGTGGATAATATAAATAGATAAATAGATCGGTAGTAGATAAGATATTTCGCATGTTTTTGCATTTGTCTTTTCCTTTATTTTTTTTTTTTTTTGTTTCTAGTCGTTCAAGATTCCAGAATCTTTTACCTTTAGCTCTAGCTTCGAATCCATAGCATATTGGACCATTGGTAAATAGGATTAAGTCGTATAGAGTATAGACTAATAGAAATGTGCAAATTAATCACACTTTTCATATAACCCTGCCTATTATATGCTTGCTTCTACTAACTTCTTAAATGTTCCGAATATTAAAAAAAATCAAATGCCAATATATAATTAAGTGCACTTATTGGCACAGTAGTTAGGGTAGTACACGATTCGAATCTGTTGGATCCTAGACCTTAGATAAAAATTGACAAGCAGAAATTTTTTGTGTTTAGACCAGTGGTTCTTCACCTTGTTGGAGGTAGTGACCCCTACCAGTTTCATATGAGCATTCACCGAACCCTTCTTAGTTGGAAGAATAAGATATGATATTTTCTAATACAAAACATAGGTATATATTATATACCTTGTATGAGTCGGGTATGTGTCTTGACCTCCGCCGAACCCCTGAGACTGACTCGCCGAACCCTCCGGGGGCTCGATCGAGGCCAGGTTAAAAACCACTGGCTTATAGACAATTTATAAAAAGATAATTTTAACAATAGATTTGAGAAGAAATCGAATACTGAGACTTACAAATTACTGATAACCACCTATTGGCGCTGTGGTTAGAGCACTTGCTCTCTCCGCTTCATGCGTCAAGTGGTTCTGGGTTCGATCCCCGTTGAATCATAGACTTAAGATCATAGACCTAAGAAATAATTGACTAACAGAAATTCTCTGAGTTTAGACAGTCGTGATATGACCCTAGATGTTAAAGCGACTTAAAAAACATCAAAAAATATTACTGATAATGGAACATGAATTTAGAGTTTAGGTTCCAAGTGTGTCAATCAACAAAATTATAAAATTAAGAAAATTGTCCTAATTTTCACCGGTATTTGTGTTTACAAGTAAAACATATTATAAATCACTGTTATATTTAGAGAAAATAGTTTCAAATATAGAATGTTAGAATAAAATATTATAAAATATTTTTTTTAGATCTATTGTCACTATTATTGAATTAGAAGTAGCCTTAGTGAATTGTAAAGAGACAATAAAAACACTTGTGCTCAAGGAAAAAAATACATAAGTAAAACATTTATTGGTGAGACGTTTATTCAATAATTCATCATTCATTTTTGTCTCTGGAGGTATTCTAGTCTAGAGGCATAGGTATGCATTTCAGGCGGTTTTTTGAAGCCTTGTACAAACGACAAAAAATATATTTTTACAATTCATTTTTTAATATTTGCTAATTGATATTTTAAGATAGCATAAAAAATTAACCGGAATAAAGCTCAAAATTGGTGTTCAAAACAAGAGATTGTCTTAGCATGGATGATTTCAACCATTCTGGTCACCTGAAACAAAAAAGCCGAATGGATTTTTACTTAGTACAGATGCCGCTATAGCATGAATCTTAGAAAAGTAAAAACAAAATTTTTTCAAAAAATGGTGGTCGTTTAAAAAACTAATAAAACTAAAAATTTTGATTTGAGCGTGGTTGAGGCTATATGTATATTGTACATAAAGAACAATCACACTAAATTTCAAAGAAATCGGTTAGTTAGAAATTGAGAATTCATACACGCTAACTCGAAAAAAGTAGTTTCAAGAAAAACTCGCTTAAAGTTTGGCTTAAGCCTTAAAGGTTAGACCAGAGCAGATACCGTGTCATAAAAATGGCTGTAACTTATAAAACAATTGAAACTTTGGAAAATTCCTTTTGGGGCATATTACTGAATATCTACTTTTTAAAATATGAGAAAAGAAAATTTTTTATTTTTCAAATTTCTAAACTAAAACATCCCCTTAACTAATCAATTGCTTTTGAGATTAATGATGGTGTGAAATACAGCGTGAACATTATAAACATTCTTTCAACTCATTCCAGAACTTTAAAATATTTAAAAATTAATTTCTACGCTTACCATGAAGCGGAACTTTTTATCTTTAAGAAATCGCATAGAATTACCTACAACATCCAAAGCAAGTAAAACAAATTTTTTTAAATCGTGATTTTAATAATATTTATTTATTGTGACCGACTTTTAATGAAACCCAATTATTCAATCTGTTATCTAAATGATTTCCTCTCTCATAAAATCCGTACAAGTAGTCATAAGCTTGGAAATGCATCTGCATTTATCTTTCTCGTTTTTTTTTGTGGGTGTGTGTAAATTATTAATTTTATGCAAATTAGTTATAGTAAATTAAAATAATTTCGAACTGATAAAAATTGTTATGTTCAGAAACTGCAAAATTGTATGTACTCATATACACACATAAAATATGGTCAAGGTAAGAATAAATACCCCACCCTTATGTACCCAGATGGGGAATTAACATCCAATATCCAACCATATGTAATGAGTAACATATCCCAATATTGCAAACGAAATAATTAAGGCACAAAAAATTATCTATAAAATAAACTTGCAAGTGTGTAATAACAATCATCCGTCACCAGACCAATACATGGTTTGGAGGATTCACAATTACTTCCAAACAATTTAATATTGTCGTAGGTAACAATTTAAATCAATTGGAAGTTTGTGAAACCAACGGAAATACATTAACAACACAACAATTAAAAAAACCGGTGTACAAATCGTTCTAATCAACATTAAACTGATAGTGTTATATTTGTTAAGTCGAGATAAAGAGAAGAAAAAATGGGTGGAAGCAACTGCAATCTACATGTACTTATTTTGGCCACTCTTCTGGGAATTCAAATATGCTCTATTGAAAAAGCCCAGGTAAGCCACTAGTAAATACGTGCCCTGACATAAAAATTAAACTTGTAAATTGTGCGAGATAAAAATTAAGTGAAAGTATTCTTTTAAAAAACGCATTGCACACTGGCACCCAATTATTTAAGACCAGTTTTAATCGTGCGTTGGATTCACATTGTTGACATTGCTGCATTATGTTTGTGTTAATGAAAAAAAAATATATTAATGCAACATCCGCGTAACATGCAAAAGAAAGTGTATGTTTTGGTTTATAAGTGAAAATAATTTCAAAAATTCCTACAGTAAACCATACAAAAAGTTTTTTCATCTGATTTGTATAATATTGTTAATTTAATAAATACAAATTGCATTAGACTAATAGTGAATCCATCTAATGTATCAGAAGTGAACACTAAAATGTTATCCAATATTTATTAAAATCTAATGAAATCTCGAAATTCTATTTCCTCAAATCAAATATAATCGGAACAGCTGTAAAACAAAGCCGTTAATCCTAGTTTTATGAATTTCGTGAAATCTTTGTTTTTATCAAATATTCGAAATTGTTATCTTGGTTGGATTAGGGAGCATAAAATTGTGTTTATTATAGCAAAAATGAGATTCTTTTCTAATCCAAGCAATAATCCTCCGAAATGATTGAATTTTGTGAGATTATATTTGATACTTTTTTACTCCCACAAAGAGTTACATTAAGCACAAATATTAAAGGGTATTAAAAAGCAGTCGAAATTATTGATGATTTTTATAGAGTTGTACTTAATATGGAAAAAATAATCATATAGAAAAACACAATGGTTTAAATTGTAGCTTTTGAATTTTTGGAACTGGAGTTCCAAATTCTTTAATGTCAGTGGTTTTTGAGTAATCGCAAGAAAAATAACAAAACAATTTTTAAGTTCTTGTTTTTAAAAAGCTTTTAGGTTATTTAATGGCGTGGTGATTAGATTGGTTCAAATGTGGTTCAAATCCTAATGGAAGCTCTAAATTTTTCTTAAGTATTTGGTTTTGCTGGTCGCTAATTAACATAATAGTTCATGCAACCCATAAAAAAAGCTCTTTTAACTTTTTAGTTTTATAATTGCAGTTTAGTACCTTTTTAAATTATCTAATGTCCTTTAATTTGATCGGTTTTTGAAATATGTAAGTACACTGAATTGTCGTGGAATTATGGTCGATAAAAGCAAAAACGTCATTGTTGACTTTGCCAACCATTATTCAGAAACTAATGGCTTACAAAATTTGAAAAAGGTGCTAAAAAATTGATAATTATCATAACAAAATTAAATAATTGAATTTTGATAACATTTTTTTTTTTTTGAAGCTACAACACGGATCGCAGAACAGGGTAAATTTCTATAATTAAAAATGTTTGGTTGAATTGAAATACTTATTTTAGAACAAAGGATATCAGCTTTACGTTTTCAACCACCAAAAGTCCTTATAGATACAAAGTGCTGTAATTTTTTTCTAGTGTCTTGAATCTTTAAATTTGTTGTTTTATCTGGAAATTAATGAAATTAAATTATTTTTGTTATAAAACATAACATTTCAGCATAAAAAATTAATAAAATTTACTTGTTTCAACGCTTTTTAGTAAAAACTACATCATATTTTTAACAGTCAATGCACTACGAAAAAATTCCAGGATATTGTATCTTTCAGGGTTTCTTTAAGACACATGGACATTGAAAACAAAAGGCAATACTCTTTACTATTGTTTCCAAAGGTTTACTTAGATATTAAAAAATTTTAACTATGCATTTTTAATCTGTTTTGCAACTCATATATTAACAACATTTAAATTGATCACTTAGTGGCGTGGTTAACTAGATAGTTGCCGTATACGCCAGTGGTCCTGGATTTGAATACCAATGGAGGCTCAAAATTTTTTTCATGGGTTTTCGAATTCGACGGTCGGTAATGACCGTGGTAGTTGATGCGACTTTAAATTGACCAAAAAGAAAAATAAGTAGATAAATAAAAGTAATTTTTCGTCCTATGAAATATATTTTAAAATTTCCAGAACTCTGTTTACATGTTTTGTATGATGACTGTTTCTGGATTAATTGGTAGCCCAAGCCTAAAAATGACTTTCTTCGACAATAACTCCGCTGCAAATCATTGAACTTAATAAAACTAAATAAATTAATATATTTTTTCAAAAGATCGTTGAAGTGAAATGGCAAGTAGGTATTTAAAAAAATTAATTGTTACGTACAAATAAACAAAAAAATTTCTTACTCTTCTTATGATTTAACTGGAACTTCAACTTGAGTCGGTAGACCCAAAAATTAAAAACTAAAAGCTGTTATTTGTGATTTGTTGTTTTCTCTATAATTATACTCTAAAAAATATCTAAGCCAGAGATATTATAGGTATATGATTTTCAATGTATTTTTTCACGTTGACCGTGGTCGGATTTCCTCCAGCACCTTTTTGTTTTCAGAAAACAGCTGAAAAACTTTCAGAAAATTGAAGGAAACGCCATATTCCTTGTAATTTACATACGATTTTTGAGTCTATCAGAGTGATCAGTTTTTCTCTAAGATCTTTCAATTTTTGAAAAATTTCTGGATCAGTTACTTGTGCCAGTGAAGTTTTTCAGCAATTTTTTGAAAATTGAAGGAACTAGAGAACAACTGACCACAAATTTGTGGTCAATCGTGTAAAAAACAACATCCGAAACTCTTTGAAAATTATGCTAAAATATTGAATGTGTTTGAATATGAATGGCATGAAGTTTTGTCTCCACATGGCCGGAAATTTGTCGTCATATTTTTCCCAAATGATTCTTTCTATTGTCTTGTGGTTTGATCCATGCTCAACCCAGCAACATTTGAACACTCTAATTTTTTTGCTTTATCTAGTTAAATTTTTTTTAGATAACTAGGTATATATATACGTTAGTAGTAAACTATAAGATCTACACTTTAAAGTTATAACCTCAGACACTAATATTTTATATAAAGTAATATTACATTTCATTTTCAGAAAAATCAACTATTTGATATAATTTTCCCTAAACACAATTTACAATTTTAAAGCTCTCCATATAATTATCTTCATATAATAATAGTGAGGAATTAGAAAGGTAATAGTAGTAGTTTCAAAATTTGTTTTTTTTTTGAAGAGCTTATAAATTATGTCCTTTTGTGCTTGACGAAGATTATGATCTTCAATCTTTCCGAAAAACAACTAGTTAAATTATTGGAATTAAAATTCACAAAAATGAGGCAATCAATTAAAAAACCCCTTCACTCATAGTAAATACTTGAACATAAATGTTCATCTAAAATACAAATGTACCTACATTAACTCGTTTTATTTAATTACTGTAAACACTTGAATTTTCAACGTGGTTACCTTTGTATATACGAACGTTATACAAAAACCCATATAATATTAAATGTACGTTAACAATAAAAAAGTTACTGGTGTAAAAATAATTTAAACACTGTATGGCTGATAAAAGTATACATCAGTCATCAAGTTATGTTTGCGTCGTAAAAAGTGATTATTGTTCATGGCTGTTGCCTGATGGATTTTATGTGAGCATTGACTTTTCATTTCTTACTAAGAGATATATTCGTGTGTAAAATACTACGATTAGAAACTGAAAAATCAATTTTTAATATTTGCTTTACATGAATCAAGAAATAGTAATTGTTGGTAACTTTAATATAATATAATTTACCTATAACAATAATATTTTATATTTGTTTAGCCTTCGAAACTCATATAGCACCTGCGGTTGATAGATTCTATAAAACTTAAAATATTTCACTATATTTTTATGTGTTTACTATATACATAATATATTAAAATGGATGGAAGTTTTAAGTTTTAAGGCACTTGAAAGAAATGAAATATTTAAAGCTCAACGGAATCTTTCAACCGCAGGTGTTATACGAGCTTCCAAGACTAAACAGACTACATTTTTGTAATTTTTTTTGAATATCACAAAAAAAAATATTTTATTGAAAATTTTGATTTATATAAAAGAGAAATATTTTAAAATCACTTTGTAGAATTTTTATTGATAAAATTTCAAAAATTTTACTGAATTTGATTTTTGGAGAACACTTTATAAAACGTTTTCTTGTGATAGTGAAGATAATTAATGATTCATAGTTTATCAGAAATTAAAAAATCGAATATACTGGGTTAGGAGACAGGTAAATAAAACTATAGGTTTAATAAAAGTTTTGAAAAAAATGATGAGTCTATTAGTGTCTATTAGTTTAGTATATAGGCGTGCATTGTGAAATTTGTTTTCGGTTAGGTACAATTATTAACTTTTAAAATAAATAAAAAGGTAAACAGATAAGCAAAATTAGGAATCAAGGATTATTTCAAAAGAGTGCCTAAAGCTTAAATTTAAAAAAAGATGATCTCAGTAAAAGTTGTTTTAAAACAAAAATTAAGTTTAATATAACAATTAGGAACACGCACTTACAAAACATCGTGTGACCACATTATTGTTTCGTTGAAATTAAAGAAAAAATCTATACATTTTTCAGCATAGGCGTAACCACACGGTGTTTCACACTTTTTCCCATTCTTTTTCGAAAAATATTAATTTTTAAAGATCTTGATACATACAGGATTTTTACTGCAAACACATTTTTTTTAATTTCAAAAGCCACATTTTTCATTTCAAACAACACTTTTTAAATATTGTATGATTAAAAAAAAATAAAATATGCGTTAGGTTATATATATTTTTAAGTATAATATATTATAATATTACATTGAAAACATAGAAAACATTTAATAGAAAACAATATTTCGTTTTTTAACATTATTAAAAAATGTTATTTGAAATGAAAAAGGTTGCTTTTGCATTATAAATGGTTGTATTAGATTTAAAAAAAATATTTTGAGTAATTAAAAAAAAATCGTTTTAATTGTTTTTGAATTGTCTTATAATAGGTATACCTATTGTCTTAAATATAATAAGCATGATGATCTTATAATAAGCTTCAGTATAAGTATTGATAAATAATTTTATTAATTAATTAATTATAAATAAGTTATTTGAAGCTACAAAATTAGCTAACGTAATAGATAAAAAAATTATTGTTAATATAGGTTAATCAAATAATTGAAATATTAAGTTAAAAAAATTTAATTTATAGAAGCCATAAAAAGCGGCCTCATATCAATAATTCCTCTATTGTGTTAATATCATCGTTTTACAATAGTGAGCGTAGTTGTAACTTTTAAATGTTAGGTACCAATACGTAGTTTTTAATTTTTAACTAAGCAAATATTACCACTTAAACTATAAAGCATTTTTTTAAACTTTTAAACTCAAGTACTTATTGTTTACCTATAAACTCACTGCATTTAGTTCAAATTTCTAGAATATCGCCATTCATGATGGACAGAGTCCACTAATATAACGATGTCAATTTTTCTAATGAAAGAGTTCTGTGCTTAATAATTAACTGTTTTCAATTTCAGAATATTATCGTAACAAATGTTGATAATTTACAATATAATAGGTTTTCTTTTAAGTAACATCCTATGTAAATTAATTTTAACTTTATAAAAGTACTATTGTAATAATAGTGCTTTTATAATAACAATGTAACCCGTTTGAGGCTCATCAAATTTTATTCAAAGAATTAGCATGTTGTAACGAATAATTTATAAGTCCTGTTATTTGCTTATGATATATTATTAAATGTTTCAAATTTCTTCTGAACTTTTGGTTAGGGTTTAACTTAGGGTTTATTAAAAGTGATTGTATGATTGTATCGAGTTAATACAATACATATATCGTAAAGCCTAAAAGTTTTAGTGTCGGGGTTACCTAAAATTATGCCACACTGATACAACAACAGTGATTAAGCACGTATTTATTACGCAAGATAAAATTTAATTATCATCTCGGGTCTTTCATATCCAATAAATATTATAATTACATACAAATGTATTAAACTAACATAAAATTAATTAAAACTTTAAAATTTGATTTTGGCAGGGCTTAAACTTATTTCGTGAATCTCGAATTCGAATTGAATCTGGATCGTTTGAAGGCTCTTTAAAATCCAATGAATGCAACTGCGGTAAGCAATTCAACGTAAATGACACGATTAAGTAAATTAATTTTGTCTTTTGTGTAACAGTTTGTGGTTTGAACAATCGACAAATGCGAATCGTTGGTGGAAATGTAACTAAAGTAAATGAGTTTCCGTGGATGGCAGGATTAAGTCGCCAAGGAAAACATTATTGTGGTGCGTCATTAATCACAAGGAAACATCTATTAACTGCCGCTCATTGTGTAGACGGGTAAAGAGATTAGTTTGTTAAAACCCAAATAATTTTCCATTAATTATTTTTTTTCTTCCTTTAAGATTCGATATTGATGGAATCAAAATAACTTTAGGTCGACATAATATTAATACTGATCAAAGCGATACGGGCGAGGATACGGCGTCTAGTATTCGTTCGTTTGACGAACGTAAAATCAAATCGATCAATACCCATCCGTCGTTTAATATTTTCAATTATAATAACGATATCGCCATTCTGGAACTTGATGAACCTGTTGATTTTGGATCAAATCTTCAACCGGCTTGTTTACCTACTGAGGGTATACACTTTTTCATAATATATGAAAAACTCAGGGGAAAAACGGTACAATTCTATTTTGTAAAAGTTAATAGAAGAGCAAATGAACAAATTTTTAGCTATACACACAGGGTAATAAAAGAACAATTTAAGGCTGGACATCAAAAACGGGCTAAGAACCAAAAACAAAATAATTAAGTTAGACCCGAAAAAGCAAGCTAACATAAGTGCCATTGCCAACAACCTAATATATACATTAACCTAAAACATTAATAGTTACTATTACTTAATGATCATGTTTTTAGCTCGCTTTTTACGTTGTTGGCAATGGCTCATTAGCTTGCTTTTTCGGGTTTAACTATCTTTTCCAGTCTTCAATTTTATTGTTTTTACAGTTTGTATTTTCATAGCTAAATCTGTTTTTTTTTTTGTATTATGTAACAATCAAAATCGTTATTTGTTATACAAACGTTCAATTTAACTCTTTTTAGAATGATTAATGGAAAATTATAGTGTTAGAATCAAAGAACAGAGAACTAGAGAACTATCACAAACTTCCAAAGCTCGAAAAGATTATAGCAATAAATTACATTATCCCATCAATACGCTATTTAGCTTTTGCACCTATTTTTTATTTATTAAAAAAGCCTTCAAATTTTTTTTCGGAAACGTTAACGTCATTCGAGTCGACTTTTTAAGTACTTTTAGTTCGAAAAATTGCTACAAATGGAGTAATACTGTTTTTCTCCCGATACCTTAATATGTTAATTTTAAAAACAATGAAATTAATTTGCAGCTGACAATGATTACAGTGGAAAAGTAGGAATTGTAACTGGTTGGGGCAGGACTGAAGAACGAAAAGCACCCTCAAATGTCTTACGAAAAGTGTCCGTTCCTATTTGGTCTCATGAACAATGTTTGGATGCTGGATATGGCAAGAAACGAATCACTCGAAACATGCTTTGTGCTGGTTATCACGACGGCCAAAAAGATGCTTGTCAGGTATTTAATTTTGTATCTATTTTTATAACTGTCTACTAATTGCTCACCGTTACTTCGTTCATGTAATATTTAACAAAAAAATCGTTATATATAAAAGAGCAGAACGAATGGCTGACAGACACATTAAAGGCTAAACCATTGTAGATAAAAAAATTAAATTTCAAAGTACTATTTCTGAGTGGACTCTAGTTTCTACTAAGGTATGATTTTTCAAACTTCCACTCCTAGTTAGTTCAAAACGATTGGTTGCAAATTTTGATTTTTAAAAGTCTTTCTCTTAAAATATCCATTTTTTGAAATCCTATTCTTGCAATTATCAATCTGCATGTAAATGTAAATTACTTCTATTCTTAAAAATTTTAGTTCTTTTTTTAAGCATTGATTTTTAAACTCTCATTTAACTAATTATTTTTTATTTATTATGATTCTTGGGAGGCTTTTTAATACGGGAATTTGAGTATTTTCTTAGACAGAGTAGTTATTATTATTAATACAGAGCCTTATATACATCTTATGTTAAATTTTACGTGAACAAAGTCACGGGTAGCCACAATTTTGGTATAAAAGTCAACTGAATAAAGGATAACTTTTTCATAATGCTACATCCAACGGAGGTGATGACGAGTAACACGAGTTGTATTAGAAAAAGAAACGGTTTGTTTATATGTATAAAGTAGTTTTGAAAACTAATGCATGGATGGTAATTTGTAAGAATTCTTTCACAAAATAAAATATCTCCATTCTTTGAGTAACACAGGCAATATTTTACCCTGGAAAATGTATGACTTCTGTAGGATAGCTATAAATAGAAAACATTGTTATTTTAATTCCAACATAGAAACGACACCAGCTAAATCAAACCTTACTAAATCAACGTAATTTTTTGTTAAAAATAAGTTTGAGTTGTATTTTATACTGGAAACCTCTACAGCTCTTGTTGAAAATCTATAAATAGAACATATTAATTAAAACAAAGTAAAAAGTAGGTAATTATGTAAACAAAGAGAAAAATCACCGATAAATTGGTATGAAGTTGACGAAAATCTTAATAGAACATCCAATAAACGTGATTTTCCTACAGAGATAATTTAATAATCCCGGAAAAATTAGTGGTTCTAATTTGCAAGCTGTAACTTTATCATGCAAAATTTTAGTTTAAATGTACCTCGTTTAAAAATACGATAAAGGATAATTTTAAGCTTAACAACACCTGATACATGTTATATTTTAGGGAGATAGCGGGGGCCCAATGCATTTGTACGGTGAAAATAGCTCACTAGAAATTGTTGGTATGTAATTGTAATATCCTCAAAATAAATCAATATTAACTAACTTTGATTTTTATTTGAACTGTAGGCTTGGTGTCTTGGGGACGAGGATGTGCCAGACCAAATTATCCCGGAGTTTATACTCGAGTCGCTAATTACCTAGAGTGGCTTCACCTGGTGTTGAAAGGAGAATGTTTTTGTACACCCCAAAATTCGTGAACCAATTAAAACTACGAACGTTATCTTAAGTAAACCTAAGTTCAATCAATTAAAATAATATAAACAACCGAAAGATAAATCATTATTTATTTGAAAGATTTTTGCCATAATATTATAAGAACAATTTTCATATTCTAGTCAAAAAATATAATAATATGACCTACTTAAATGTAACAATTACTTGTGATAGATAACAATTAAAGATGTTTATGATTAAAATTAAAAATAAAATTTATGTATCATGTGTAATTTATTGGGTAGTGTACTGAATTTGAATCCTTTCCGTGGTACTGTTTTTGGTAGATGGTTTAGTAATTTGAAAGAAAATATAAGCTTAAGAAATTGAATTCTAAAATGACCAGTGATTCCTAAACTGTCCTGCTACAGAGGTGACGCAAGGATGTTTTAAAAGCCAACTTAAAGTTGTTTTTTCCAACCGAATTTCAAATTTTTTTTGTATGTTACATAAGCGTTTTTGTTAGTTATAAAATAAAATTTAATCAAATAGATTCATAACATATATTATGAGTATGGACAGAGACCTAAAACTCTGAGCCCCCACCTTATTGTTAGTTGAAAAGAAGAACTACCAACAAAAAGAAATTATAAAATACAGTATTTCTTCCATAATTTTGATACCGTTGGTGTTTGAAAACGCTAACTAAAGGTTTCATACATTTCTCTTATTCTCTTAATTGTGTTAAAAGAAATTCAAACTGCCAACATTATGTAGTTATGTAATATATAACTACTCTGGGAATTAGTACCAACTTAGTTTAAACATTGTTGATTAGTTGTTATTCTGAATGTCTTAATCTAGTAAAAATTTGACATTCTAAAACCCTATATGGTATCAAAATAATTGAAGTAATGAGGCCTCCTTAACTTTTATTTTTTGGCAGATCTTAAAGCTCCTCATGTCAAATATGCCTATATTCGTAATAAGAGTCTATGGTGTCTATATGCGTAGATATCTAACGCCAACTGTCCATTAGATTAAAGAGGTTAAAGATATTCATAAAAAGATCCAATTAGCATCGTATAAATTATATTAGTATTAGTTACTAATATAATAAAATATTGCCTGAAGTTGGTAGTTTGTGTTTCTCCTTAGGATAAATAGGAGGATTAAATTTATACGTAGATTATCAGAACCTTGGTTTAGTTTAGGTAATGCTTTAGGGAGTTCATGAAAAAGATACTAACAAGTAACAATATAAAAACAGGATTTATTATACTGGACACATAGTTTACAAATAGTTAAATTAGCCAGGTAGCTTTATACTGTTAAGTCATCGAGTGAATAAATAATTGTGGCAAAATTGCGAGTTCCTTTTTATTAATCAAATCTAACTACAAAAACAATAAATTAATTAACTGGGGATTGCCTGTCCACCCGCCTAGTGACAATAGTCAGGGCCTTTAACGTCGGCAGCAAAGGACCGGGTTCGGCGGGTAATACACCGAGGAGCCAAACATCAATTACACCTTTTAAACAGCTATTAGCTAAGTATACTACAATTAACGTTTTTAAAGGATCGATGAGTCTGATCTTTGAACGTTGCTTAAAATTGCGGAAAGTGAATCGGTGAATTTACAATAATTGAACGATTTCTTCGGTTTTGGTCTATAAATTTATTATTTTAATTAGAATGTATAAATTTTCTTAGTTATAAATGAGAGGTCAATTATAAGAGGTTTTGAATGTTAAACTAATTTTTGAGACCATTGTTAAGTATCGCCTAGTTTTTAACCATTAACGATTACCAAGCCTGATCTGAGTTATCTTTTAGTTTTTGCATCGCGAAACGCTTTTTGTGACGCAATAGGTCACGTTGATTGTAATGTTTTGCTTCAGCGTGAGATTTGCCGATTAAACAGATTTAAGCATTTAGCTCTCATTTATTTACAATTGGATACTTATCATATTTTATATTTTTTTCTGCGGGAAAGTTAAAAAAATAATTTAATATTTTATTGGATTATGTTAAAAATGAAACTATAAGGGAAATATATAATTCTAGTAGTAGTTTTAGTATTGTAGGGCAAGTTCGGGTATTTTTTTTCAAAATTAGCGTGGAGTCACATCAAGCCAAAGTTGAACCACGAAAAAAGTACAATAATTACGAGATTACGTCCCCCTAACGTAATGACTACAATGTGCTATGAAAACGCTTGGGAATTACTACGCTAGACTACTTACCCATATATTAGAGTGTACCATAAGTTTCTTCCGCGCTACGCTATGAATGAATTGGCTATGTTTATAGTGGATGCCACTAACATTCCCAAAAAAACGGTACATTAGCATTTAACCAAGATAGGATATGCGAATCGTTAAAAGTTTGGGTTCCACACCTATTGACGGAGAACGGCCTTATGACCCGCGTCTCTACGTGCGTTTTGCTTCTTCAGAGACATGAAAGAAATCCTTTCTTAAAGACTGGAGATGAGACATGGATTTTGTGTCATAATGTGCATCGAAAACGCACTTGGTCTTAGGAAAATAGATCTTCAACTGTTGCGAAGCCTAGACTTCATACAAAGAAGGTTCTTTTATGCATCTGGTGGGACCGGAAAGGTGTAGTGTACTACGAGCTCCTTCCTCAACTCGATCAATTGAAAGCCGCCATAGCAGAGAAACTACCAGAAATGGCGAACCGTAAAAAAGGCGTTTTCCATCACGACAACGCAAGATCGCATATTACATTAGTCGTAAGGCAAAAATTATTATAATTGGATTGGGAAGTTTTAACTCATCCTCCGTACACTTCAGACCTTGCTACATCCGACTATAACTTGTTCTTCTCCTTTAAAAATTCTCTCCGTGGTAAATATTTCAAATCCATAAGTGAAGTAAAAACGCACCTAGATGAATATTTTGCAAGTAAGCCTCAACAGTTTTGGAAAGAGGAGATAATGAGGCTTCCTCAGAGATGGAAGAAGGTTATAGAACAGAACGTTTCATATACGTATAACAAAATAAATCAACCTAAAACAACAAATATCGTGTATTCATTTTACATAAAAAAAGGGAAGAAATTTATGGTACCTCCTAAATATCTATTGTATAAAAATAAGTCGGGTTTTCCTTCCTGACGCTATAACTCCAGAACGCACAAACCGATTTCCACGGTTTTGCATTCGTTGAAAAGGTCTCGGGCTGTGTGAGGTTTATAGCAAAGAAAATTCAGGAAAAATTTAAACAGAAAAGCAGGAAAATCATTTTTCACATACAGCGCCATCTCTGATGATACATAGCATGTACTACAAACCAATATTTTAAGTAGATAGCGCCGGTGCGTGATACATTGCTTGACAAGCAATGAGAGTTTTCATAGTGCAAAAAATCGACATAATTGTACTCTTCCCGTGGGATAACAAGACAATTGTATCTTACAGGAATCGTGTATTTAATAGAAGTTTCGTTAAAGTACGTGAAATATAGTTCTAGCACATTATCCTCAAGAAGGCCTGATCTCTTTTTTATCCAGGAAAAATGTACTACTCCCGTGGGATAGATATGTTTTTGTTTGTCATAAAGCAAAAGATTGACATGATTTTGTGCAATAGGGTAGTTGAAAGGTCAAAGAAAAATATAGATTATTAATTCGTATGTTAGAATAATGTACGATTCTCAAAAGATAGCATAACAATTGTACTTATCCCCCTGCAGGAATCGTGTTTTTAAAAAAGCTACCCCTAAAGTTCATGAAATAGCGTTTTAATACAATCACTCCAAAAAGTTTAAGTAAAAATTACAATTTCTACAGCAAAATATGATTTTTAATTTAACATCGGTAAATTAATAATGAAAATTTTTGAAACATTGAAACTTCTTTCGTTGTTAATTTTTGAATGTCTATAATGTTTAAAAATAAACGTGTTAAATTACTATTGAAAAATTTGAACTTGGTGAAAAACTCAGTTTAATATATAATACATTCAACATTTTCGAATTGTATTGCTATTTAAAGAACACAAGTATAAGTATTTTATAGTATTCATAAAAACGTATAGAACCAATAAGATAGCTCTTCTAGATAGCTATATAGAATATCTTCCTGGAAAAATAGTTTATCTGATTTTCATGAACTTTCTATGAATCAAAGATCTAGAAATATCTATCTGTCTATCTATTTTGTTGATGGGATGAAAGTTTCCATTATTCAATCAGTATAATTTAGATACGCTCAGCGAAGCGGGCGGGGACCAGCTAGTTATGTATATAATCATAAGCTAATATTTTGAATTCGTCGTAGCCAAGTAAAAGTTACAATAAGGTGAGGTGTCAATTATCACAATAACCACGGAAATAAAATATTTTGAGATATAAGTAATTTTTATGGTATTGCAAAGTATTTGCAAAATGATAATGTTATCACACTATAAGATAATACAGCTAAGCATTAGTTTTGTAGCCTTGCGATAAAAAAAACATATAAACGTAAAGATATAGAGAAACTAAACTTAAATTTTCATAAAACGAATTCAAAGATGTGAATTAATGTACAAATAATATTAAATGTAAAGAGGAGATTACATCATTTATCAATGTAATTTGGTTAAAACTCGTAAGGAGTAGAGTTTCTTGAAGTCATTATCTTAATTTTCAGAATAAATTAAATCCAATGAAAAGCTATGTAGCATTTATCATATTCCTGAGGAAATAAATTACGTAAAAGTATTTCATAACAATGAAAATGAAAAAAAAGGCTTATACCAGAACAAGCTATAAATAAAATAATTACATTATGTTTACCCTCAAATATTGCATTACATTTATTTATTTCTATTTTATATCCATTAAAATGAATTTCATAACAAAACTCATAAAATATAACAAACTTGCTGCAATGACAATAAAAACTTTATAATTAAGTTAATACTTTGGTAGTTATGTAAATTTAAATTAATGAACAATATGGGCAACATCTGAAAATATAGTCAGGACTTCGTAGTGTTTGAGTCCCCGTACAGGTTGGTGTTGTGCAGGACACTCCATTACAATTTACCAAACCACAGCGATAGTTTTGCGTATTGCAATACAAACCTGGTTTGCACTGTTTGGAGCTACAAGCTTGACCTATTCCTTTAAAAAACAATAATAAATTAGATTTTGTTTTTTCCTCATAAATTAATTAAAAAACTTACTTGCTCTGAATGGATGGATACTCAATGCTAACGACATCAACAATGAAATTAACAGGAACGGTAATAGCACCTTACAAAAATGTATGTGGGCCATTTTTTTTAGAAATGTGAAACATGTAATTTTTTTGAAATTTTTTAATTATGCCAAGCTCTTTATATACTCGAAGTTTAGTCGGTCATGACCTCAATTTGGCCAAAAAAAAATGTTATAAAATTTATTAATTTAAAACTTTACCTAAGACATTGCCAAACATTAAAAACCTTGTTTTGTATACGTATTTGTACTTATTGTGAAAAAATTCACGGTATATGTACATTTTTATAACAGGAAAAACTGTTTTGATAATGAAATTGTTTTAAATTATTTCAATTTTTGGTCATAATTGAAGTATATTTTGCGAAATTTTAGAAATAAATTTTATAGAAGTATTATGGTAATAATGTTTAAAACATAAAAGCTTATAGTTTATCGTAACTAATCCTGCGACGGGAAATAAGATTAATTAAAATTCAACTGTTTCAAATACCCAACCTTCCTCTAATCGAAACAATTAAATACTCATTATAAAGGTAAGAAAAAACTACCGCCCAGCACTTGATTAAATTTATAAGAGACCACCTAGTTTTCAAATTAAAAAAAAATCATCAAAATCGGTTCACTTAGAAAAAATTTCTGAGGTAATAGACATAAAATAAAATAACAGTACAATTGAGAAACTTCCCTTCCTTGAAGTCGGTTAAAAATTAAAAATAATACCGTATATTATATAATAATCAAGACATTCATATGCAAAAGAAAACAAATGATGTATACATTTAACTTAAAGCTTCTAAGTGTACTATTTTAGAGCCACAAGTATACAATGCGTTTAATTGGTATATCTAAAAACAAAAAACACAAAATACCCTTGATGTAGGTGAAATAATTTAACTCACAAACAGCTCATTTTATAGTAATCAAATGTCATTGATTGCACTTCTAAAGCTTTTACTTTTTAGAAACTAAATAAAATTTCCAAGTTAAAACAAACATTTAGCCAAAATTGAAATCTTGCGTTTGGCTGTAAAGAAGCGCAAGACATAAAATCATAAATGTATTGAGAGCTTCAAAACTTCAGATAATTCAGATGTTAGTTACATTTCAAATAATGATTATAATTATATAATTGTTTTAAATTAAATTAAAGATCATGATATGGACAGCATTATCTACTTTTGTCAACCAACTAGATGTAGGTAAATTATTTGAGAAAAAATACACCTTGGTTCATAGTTATATCTGTTTATTAATTTTCACAAAATATAGTAGCTTAATAATGTTTTTTTTTTCAATAAAATACTCGTAGAAATTCAAAGTTAATTATTGTATTAGATAGGAAATTTTCACAAGTTTTGTTTCATTTCAACTTATTGTTAGTTTTATGCCTTACATTTGTACGCAAGAAATTTAATTTTAATACTTTGTTTATCATAAAATTCCTCAGATCAGGGACTTTAAATTATTTTCGCGGTCTTATTTCGTGAAAACACAAAAATGTTGTAGAATAGATTAAGATTTAACTACAAGGCTTTATATATACGTAGCTTCAAGCTATATATCTACTGAACTTGGGCTGCAGAAGTAGCCCCTGTAAGTCGTCAATTCGACACTTCTGATATTGAGCACCTTCCGTAAAAAAGCAAATATAAATTAAAATAAAGAAGGAAAACAAATATTTAGTAAATAAAAGTCTTACGTGAACATGCAGTTTTCAGCATTAAAGATTCATTTTGGTTATTGTTGATAAATATAAGCAAGATTAGTATCGTAAGAGGAAGTAAAAAATTATAAACATATACATTTTCGTATTTCATAAACATCACAGTTTTGATGAAATGGATATAAGTTTCGCACTTAAATTTATATTAAAAAATTGTTATAAAGTTCAATCATAAAAAGTCAGTTCCTGAAACATAAAATTGATTAATTTGTTCTGTTTTATTTTCCTTACGAAAGGGACTGTACATAGAGGAAATTGTCAAATATTGTTTGAAAAAAAATAACAACTTTTACATTCTGACTAACGTAATTATATTTTATTGACGTTAAATATTTGACTAATAAAACGAAGATAATGAATTATCAAGGAAATGTTCGGTATGGATTTTATTCTCTTTTCTCTCTTATTCTTTTCAACAGTTTTCACGTCGCATGATTCATTGTAATCTATAGGGGAAGGTTGGGTGTTTGAGAACAACGGAAAATTTGTAACAGTTGAATTTTAATTATTTCTTCTTTCGCGAAAATGTTCATAAGTGTTTAAATGGACATGTTTAATGACCAGTTCCTGGAAAAAAAAATATTTAATTTGACGTCCGCATACTGTCACGGTAAGTAAATAATTAAAATTTGTTTTTTTGTTACAATTTTTGCCGTATGTAAAAATCTTGGTAAAAATAATTTTTTGAAATTAAGTCCGTGATATTTTGTAATATATTTTCATGTACAATCCATTTATAAAGTTTATAAGGCTATTTAAGATCAGTGAAGACAATATTTTGAGTATCGAGCATTTTAATTTGAATTGTCTCATTCGGGTAATTTGAAACGATTTTCGCGGGGTAAATGTGAACATTTCTTATTAATCTGTAATAAATTAACTATTTATCAGTTTTTTCGATAAATTTTCTTATTTTAAACTATGGCACAACGTTTTGTTGAGGTGTTGTTTAGTTTGATCAATTTTTTGCATCAATTTAAATTTTGATGTTGTTTCCTATAATTAAGACTTGTTGTTTTGTTTTATTAATTAAGGTAAGTTTAAGTGCAGTGTTCTCAAATACCCCACTTTCCCCTACAATAAAATTAAAAAATATTAAAATGTACTACAAAAATATTTGCAACATTAAATTTAAAATGTGACTCATTTTTAATTTTAAGTTATCTCCAACCAAAAAATATTAAAATTAGTTAAATATTTTTAAAAAATTGGTGACAATACATCAAAAATTGCGATAAACGTAAATTTGACGACTTTTAGCTAAATACAATCGTAAAACATTTTTAAAAGTTTCATTTTTCCTCCCTAAAATTGGTAATTCCATTTGTGAAATGCATTACAATAAAATAATGATTCATAAGTAACATGGTTCTTTTTCTGTTTTTAAATTGCTTATAAACAGGAAAATCAATTCCATCATTCTATTACTAATAAAATGGTTGTGACACATGGTTCATAAGAGAAAATGAAGATTGTCTTATATTTTGCAATTTTAGTTGTTTTATAACTCTTTGGAACTTCACTGCAGCAAAGTCATAATAAGGGTGAGATGAAAAAATTATTAGTTTTGTTTTATGACATTACAATGTTTTTGTCGCTTTTTTAGGAGTTGGAGAAGCTTGTCAAGATGGAAAATGTCCATCTCCTTTATATTGCAGGGAGAATACTTGCATTCGTGATTGTGTAACTGTAAAGTGTGCATTTCCAACGTGTGAAGAAAACGAATACTTAGAACCCCCAGATTACGTTTATGACTGTTGTTACCGTTGTATTAAAAATTAAATCTAATATTTTATGATAAAATATAGTTAAGGTTATTAAACTGTTTTTCATTTTTCACATGGTTTGTTACTCAAACGAGTTATGCATAAAAAATTTTAATTACAAAATAAAAGTTGCCTTATAATAAGTTAGTCAAATAATAATTATGATTCCTATGCACTCGTTTTATTAAAGTCTAGTATCAGTGGCGTAACTATAGGGTGGTAGGGCTGGCAAAATGCCACGTGCCCCACGAGGATTAGGGCCCGGTCCGAGAGGCCGCTACTCCAAAAGTAACCTAATATTATCTTAACAAAATTTAGTAAAAATTAAAGGGGTTATAACAGGGCTTAAAATCAATTAAAGTTCAACACAACTAATGACCACGTACAAATTCATATAAATTATAACAAATAAAACGGGGGGGGGGGGGGTAGATATTATGACTAATTCGGGGGAGGGGGGTTATTCACTGAAATTGCCTAGAAATATATCTAGAAAAGAATTACAATACGCTTTTGAACAAATATTTTTTTATATCCTTTTATTTGTTTTATAAGTATATAATATTGTCTTGTATACGAAGTCTGACAAATAAATTATTCACACCACTGTGTTTCTCTATGAATAAAGTTTTTTATTTATAATTTCTTAAAACTATTTACATATTATTTATAAAATCTTACCTATGAATAAAGAAACGACATTTAATGTTAATAATTATAAATGCCAGTTCCCAAAATTAAAGTGTAGAATCATAATGAATATTAATAAACAAGTAACCATAGCAATATAAAAAATGAGGGATGAAACCTTACATCACCCCTCCTAGGAAAAAAATATTTGTAAAATATTTTCACAAGATATTTTTTTTTTTTTTTTTTTTTTGCAGTTGTTAGGGCTGGAAGTAGTTTAGAGATGTGGAAAAGTTTTGATCCCGTCTTTTTGTGGCCCGTGTCAACTCTGTAAATTAATTTTGATAACTCTTCGTAAATTTTATAGGGTCCAATTTTCAGTTCATCTAGTTTTTTCCTTTTCGACCTCTGTACAGGCTCTATTTCATTTGGAATATTTTCTCCGCTATCAGATTTTACCATTTCTTCATTTATTTCAGAAATATCTTTCATCTTCTTTGTTTTTTCTATTTTCTCCTTGGAGATCACGTTACTATCGTCAAAAGATAATTCATTTTCAATAAGTTTTTCTTTATTTTTTTTCTTTTTCTTACACTTCTTAATGCCAACAATTTCATTGTTGTCTTCTAGCTTTTCTTCTGTAGCAGCAACTGTTAAATTTTCATTATGATCTTCTATATTTTCTTCATGTTTTATTTTCTTTTTACTTTTTTTTTTCATTTAAATTTTGTGAATCCTCTTCTAAATTAGGAATAATTTCGGGTTCAGAATTGAATTCAATCAATTTTTCCTTATTTTTCTTTAAAACACATTCGTTGTCGTCTAATTGTGAATGTTCTCCTGTATTAAAGACTTCGGGTTCAACATTTTCTGTTTCCTCATAGGATTTTTCTTTATAAGATTCTTTCTTTTTACGTTTTTCTGGTTCGGTTATTTCGTTATTAGCTTTTGTTGAATTTTCCGTTAATTTTTTCAGTATTTTTATCAGCATTTCTTCGAAGCTATTTTCAGTATTTGAAGTGATTTCTTCCAGGAAAAAGTCCTCGAACTGCACGTTTTCGTCCTCATCTAAGTAAACTTTAGCTAATTCTTCCGTTAAACTTATCCAAACTTTTCTGGTTTGATTTATTTTTTCTATTGAGTTTTTTATTTTGGAATACGCTTTAGTTTCTGTGAGCACAGTGTGCAACGTTGCTGGCTGATATTCATCTGGTATGTGGAAGGTGCGATTGTCGGGTGTTCCTACAGACGTTATGCACATAATATCTGTTTTTGCGTCTGTAATTCTTCTGATTGTGAAGCCGAATCTTAATTTTTTTATTTTTGACATGTTTAACAAAATGTCGTTTTATAATATTGTCTTGTATACGAAGTCTGACAAATAAATTATTGACACCACTGTGTTTCTCTATGAATAAAGATTTTTATTTATAATTTCTTAAAACTATTTACATATTATTTATAAAATCTTACCTATGAATAAAGAAACGACATTTAATGTTAATAATTATAAATGCCAGTTCCCAAAACTAAAGTGTAGAATCATAATGAATATTAATAAACAAGTAACCATAGCAATATAAAAAATGAGGGATGAAACCTTACAAGTATATTATAATTTAATTTCAAAACTAAAGTGGGTCACTTACTTGGTGACCCTTTGATTACTTGGTGACCCGCGGGTCGTAGATTGCCGAGTCCTGTTAACTAGTAGTTTGAGCAGTTTGAAATAATGCTGAAGTTTTTGATTCGGGTTCTAGCTGAAATTGTTATTATATAACCGGTTTAAGGCTGTTCAGTTTCTATTCAAGATGAAACTTTTATTTTGTAGCAGGGTTAAATATGGTAAATGGTTCGATTTAAGGTTCAACTCAGCGTAGTCAGTTTTAAGTAAGGTCCTATTCAGCGTAGCAATCTAGTTCCATGTTCAATTCAGTTTGAGCAGTTTGAAATAATGCTGAAGTTTTCGACTCGGATTCAAGCTAAAAATTTTAAGCAGTTTTAAGGCTGTTCAGTATGAAAATATACTTTCACTAGTGAGAGTATATTCTCATTGGAAATACAAAGTCACTGTAACATAAATACGCGTACCAATATGAACACCGGTTATCCGACAGTTATTACTTTTCTGGACCAAGCTTTCGACACATAACTACTACTTGATAAATTAGAAAAATATAGTGTTAGAGGAATAGCTTTTAATCTAATTAAAAATTACTTAACAGCTAGAGTATAGGAAGTCAAACTTAAAAACATTAGAAGTAAAAAATGTATAATCAAAATTGGTGAACCTCAAGGAACTGTTCTAGGACCTCTACTATTTATCATATCGGATTAATGATAATAAGTTTACAATATTTCTTAAAATTTATCTAGCTGCTTTTGCTGATGATACAGTGGTAAAATGTGCATGTAAAACACGGTCTGAAGCACAGTATACAATGTTAGTGTACTTATATAAGAAAAGAAAGTGACTACAAGACACTTTTTAACATTAAATGTCGACAAAACGACATTCATGACTTTTGGCTGTTACAGTGACAAAGTGTACCTGAAAATGTGAGTTATCAATTATTAATGAGAAAATTAAAAGGGTATATAGTTGTAAATATGTAGGACTAATTTTTGATTGCCACATGAAATGGGATATACATATTAAAATATTGTTAAAATATACTTTTTATATGTCTTCCATAAATTAAAGCAAACAATAAATAAAAGATCAATGAAGATAATTTACCACACTCTTTTTGAAAATATTGTAAACTAAAGAGAAGTTACAAAACCACCCTTACAACAATCTACAAATCAAAATAAAGTCATTCTTCTATTATAGAAACGCAAGACAATAACCACCCTTTTCCATTAGCAACTATATTCGACAGGAATAGTATGTTTTCTCGAAATGATAATATAGAGAGCGTAAATCCAAGATCTTAGATCTGGTAATAGTAAGTTTTAACAAATTACGTTTTTTAAGTTTCCTTATATTTAAGAGACACACCGTACATTTCCATGCATAAACGTCAAAATGGTGTTCAACATAATCTGTGACGTTTTCTAGGCGGGCGAGTTTCTGTACCAGATGATATTCTGATTTTATATTATACGAATCTGAACTCTTTATTGTTTGTAGTAGTACTTAGTCTTGAGTAGGTATCGTTTAAAAAGCCTAAAACTAATCTAAGGATCGACATGCGTCACAAAATAAGAACATAAGTATATGTTCTTTAATCGCCGCGTTAACTTACAAAAAATGTTAAATGGAACGAACCTTTTATTTATCATTATTTTCTGGTTATAAATAACTTATTTTTTAATTCCTAAATGGTCACATACATTAAGAAAAACGAGCTTCATTAAAGTTCTTTTTTTTTAAAAATTATCACGATTTCCACGCTTTGAATCTCGCCAAATTTGTTTCTTCGTGAACAATGTAATGCTCATTATTTAAAGAAATTTTAATTTTCTTTAATTGTGAACATTATACAATTTCCATTAGCAGCCATCATTTTAAAGATATTGAAGGAAAAGTATAAGAGGACGCCTTTCAACCTCTTCTTCAATCAACTTTCACACTTATTTTGCTTTGTTAATTAGAATATTTAAACAACAAGTAAGAATTTAATGTTAAAAGATTGTGAATTATTAAAAACGTGAACACTTAATATTTTGAAAAATCGGAATGTAGGTAATTGAATGTTTCTCTCAATATTTTAAACTTAAAAATATCATTAACTTTTATAATTAAAACGTATCGAGAAATATTGTTTTAAGGAAAGGTAAGTATAGTACATGAAGAAATGTTTTCTAGTTAGTAATTCACTCTCAAAATTTAAAGCTCTAATGAGTAGTTATGCAATAAAAATGTGTTCTGTTAGATTCCAATTTATTGAAAAATGAAATTAAAAGGCTCTTCAAAAATTACATTACTGAACAAAAAACATTTTTTTACTTTCGTTTTTTGTAATAGCCTGTAATTTTCGTTATGTTTGCAAATAAAACTGTTTTTTTTACAATAAGCTTTAATTATTTTTTGTTCAATTGAATGTTAACTGCTATCTTAAAGCCACCAATTATTATAAGCTCGTTACATTTACTACCTCCGTTAAAAGGGCAGGTTATCATTAAGTACTAGTGAATGTTATAATAAGATATTCCAGAAAACTTTATGTTACTCCAATCATTATCAAGTAAAATATCTATCGTAAACTATACAACGTTTCTTTTGACAGTTATTCGATAAAGATTTAGAGTAACAAAAATCATCCAAAATGGAAACAATATTAGCAACTAGTCGAGGTAAAAGAAACTATTTTAAATATTACTTACTTTTAATTTAAAAAAGAATACATAACTTAATTTTGTTTATAGAAAAACATATTAAAGCAATTGAAGAATGTATGTATCCTGCTAAGATTTGGTTAGTTCTGAGTTCCTATTGGTTTGAGTATTCGGGTACTGGTTGGACGTTAGGAATATTTTTTTATTTAGGAATCGTCGCTATTCCTACAATGACTCTTCAAATGACTCTCGTTGTATTAAATATTAACGATATGACTATAGTAATTGGAGTAATAATGACTATGTTATGTGTGATTATGGTAAGTTAAATAACTTAATCAGCTAGGGTGTCCCAGAAAATAAAAGCGGTTTTTACAATGTAAATCCCCTGACTTTGAACTGTTGTGTAGACAAATGATGTTTGAATATATCAGAAACAATTTCAAGGCAGGATGCTTTTTTGGGTTATTTAAGATCGGATTAACTGCTATGGTCATAAGTACCAGCAAACGAAACCCCATGAAAAATATCTTCGGCTTTCAGTGGAATGCAACTTTGAGATCACGTAGGCGTATAGGGCGACAATCTAGTCAACCATTACACTAGGAAACCTATTGTGTTTTATGATCCTTGAGTGAAAAACATTAATAAAAAAATACTTTGACCGAATTAGAAAAAAAAATAGAAGGTAGCTTTTAAAAAATGCTAAAAATTTTTATTTAATCCTGGGATATCCTAAAAACTATGTATAATTTATTACATTGATAGTCTAAAAGATTTTTAAACTTCAAACCACCGGACGATTCTATTGTCTTTAAAATTTTTCAGTAAAAATATTTCAATCAAATTTTGAACTTTGATTGGCTGAACTAAGTGGTCGTTCAAGTATTACGTAAGCAGAATTTTAGTGATTTTTAACCCCTCCCTCCCCTTGTCAGCAAAAGTAAGCAATACCCTAACCCCCCTATGCCCCTATGCTTAGGTACGTAAACATGTGTGTATTTTTTAAATCTAATCAGATTTCTTTATTGTTATTAATATGACTTATTTATTATTAATTATTAGTATTAAATATTTATTGTATAAATTTTATCAAGACAATTATAAACATTCGAAAACATATTTAAAAAAATTTTAACTTATAAACGATCTTATTTTTTTTTTTTTAATTAAAAATTTAGTAAATTAAAATTATTTGTCCTCAGTACATGAAACTTGAATCCATGACTCCAAGTTCTCGATGACATTGGTTGTTTTCTGTTCGAGAGCGATATCAATTGTTTTGGGGAATCTTTGTATATACTCTTCGCTATCAGGCATAGATAATTATCAGGGTAGCTATATTTGTTTGAATTAGAATCTAATAAATTTTGCAAAAAAATAAATAATAAATATACATTGTTGACGTAATCACCATCCAGACCCTCCCCCCGGCCCCAAATAAAGAAATAAAAGACCCCCTCCCACACCTTCGGTGTTTACGTAATACTTGAATGACCCCTAAGAGGTCATAAAGTCAAATGATAATGCACGTTTTCATCCCCCGACAAAATTTAATTAATTAAATGTCGCTAGTATAAAGATATTTTTATTTTTTTTTTGGTTTATATAAGGTCGCATCAACTACTATGGTTATTATAGTGTCGTATCCGAAAACCTATGAAAAATCTTGGGCTTTCATTGGGATTCTAACCCAAAAACACTAGTAAAGGGCATAGGGCTATAGGGCTACAGGGCAACTATCTAGTAAGCCACTAAGTGGCCAAATTTTTATTTTTAAAGACGATTCAACTAATCAACGTTTTTTTAATAAACTAAATGGCAACGCTAAAAGTTCCAAAAATGTTTTCGGAAATATGCCATTTGGAATAAATGTTTTTATGTCGATTCATCTGAAAGCATTAGAATCGCCCGGGACTTCAAGATATAAAAATTAATCACATTTGGTTTATAACTTACATATATACATAATAATCAATACTAATGAAAGTTTAATTTATCATCAGGGAATTTTAAAAACAGTATTTTTATTAGTCGAGAAAAAAAAATATTGTGAAATTTATCATGACATCCTTTATAAATTTTGGCCCATCAACTGGTGCTCCCACGGAGATGAAGTATTCAAAAAGTTAAATATTTTGAAAGTATACTTTTGGATGGTAGGAATATCAAATCTAATCATAATTGAAATATGGTTATTTTTCCCCTATGCGGATCCTTTACCTGGTCATCGAAGAAAACCAATTCTAATTTTGTAAGAAACACAAATATACCAGTTCTTATAATTACTCCAATAACTTTTTAAAAAATATTTCATAGTATCCCAGAAGCTTGGCACGGGGAAGAGTTTCCTGTACATCAAATTGTTTGTGCAATTGTCTACATAAACGGTTTTTCAATCGGAACCGTAGTTGCAGGATTTGATGCATTGTTCTTATTTATTATATACAATGCTGGAGTGCAATTTCAGTTATTAAAGAAAGCTTTGCACAACATGGCCCAACTTCCTGAAGAAAAAATTCGTGCTGAACTAAAATTTATCGTTGATTACCACGAATATTTAACACAGTATTTATTATAAATTTTTCCTTTTTAATTTATTGGCTAATGCTTACATTATCATGTTACCTTTTTAGAGTATCAAGAAAAATTTGTGCATCATATAATAATAATAACGGACTCGATTTGTTCACTTCTCTATTTTTACTCAGCTGTTTCTTTTGCTTTTTCCAAACGGTAATAACATTTAAAGCTATCAAACGATTACATAACATATAACTTTTAATTTATTTATTAACTAAAGGAGGAAGATCCGGTTAAGAAAATTAAATTATTGATGTTTTTATTTGTCGTCGTTACGCATATGGTGATATATGGTTTAGCAGGAAGTTGGTTTCTAACTCAGGTAATCTGAAAAAAAAAAATTTATACAAATGCTCTATAAAAACATTTATTTTTCAGCAAGAAGCCGTCGCTGATGCAGCTTATTGCAGTGAATGGTATAATAGGCATCCTAATTTGAGGCTTAGTCTGATACATATGCTACAAATTGCAAATCGTCCGCATCCTTTAACTGCATGCAGCTTGACTGAAGTTAACGCTCCTCTTGTCATTACCGTATGTCTTGTTAAAATTGTTTCAACGATATTAATAATAAGTATTCTTTTTCAGGTTTTTAAAACGGCGTTTTCTGTAGGCACCTTGTTTGGAGGTTAAATTAATTTGTTTATAATAGCTAATAATCGCTTTCTGAAATTATTAGTTTTTGTTAATTTCACCTAAATTGATACTCACAACAGACAAAACCTTACCGATTCATTCGTTTTCTTCACTATTTTCTAATAGTTTAATCACACAAAATATTTTTTTATGATCAAATAATATAGTGGTTCCCAAAATTTTTCCTGGACCGTCACCACGTCCCGTATTAATCGCCTAAAAATAAATGTTAAATGAAAACTGTGCTCATACGGAATATCACATAAATGTCTAATGTATACCCAATGATAAGATTCAATAAGTTATGAAGGTGTATATGAAGGTATGAGGTGAATATAAAGGGGTATATTTTGATGATTCTGATGTTAGTGATAACATTCACCTATTTGCAGTTGATCTCATTTGGCCTTTATGTATTTTTGTAAAGTAACTTTTTTTCTGTTCGGGTGTATTCTGAGTTATCTGACTTCCTTCACCACTGCGATGTATTGGTTGTTTAAGAACACGTGTAGACATGTATCTCGTTTAAAAATTGAACTCTTTGGGGACGTCTTTTATATGTGAATAGAATTGATTTAACGATATGCTATTTTTTTGCCAAAGTTGTAAGACATTGAAAACATTCAAAAATTTCTCAGTTGTAACTTTTGGACACTGCTCAGAGTAGGGTTTGCAAAAAAACATATTTTTGTTAAAACCGGTTTTTTGGTTTTTTCCTATCTTAAACCCGGTTAACCGGCTTAAAATCGGGTTATTACGAAAATTAAATCTATAATAAAATCATCACCTCACCGTTATTGTATTTATTTACAAAAAAACACCACTAATTAATTTTTTTTTTTTTTATTTTTAATTCAACTTCAGTTACAAAAGTTTATTTGCGAATTTCAAAATTTAATAAAACTGTTAAAAAATGTTTAGAGTAATTTTACTCTTTTTTTCGTAAAAAATAGTATTTTAGAAATACTAAAATACTAAAAATATATATGAAATACTAATGCATTTATTGAGTCATCTCCAAGATGACTTCTAATTTTGTTGCAAAAATGTCTTGACACAAAAAATGTTCTTTCTGAATCCGTCGAAGTTGGTTTAACTATGAATAAGGCCTTTAAAAGTAATTCTAAGTTGCTCGTTCTTTTCCCGATTGTTTCAAATAATTGCCATTCTTTTCTAAATGTGTTTATATTAATAATACTTCATGAAGTTTTTGCACACACTCTTTTTAAAAAGCCATGTTGAGTTCATCATTTAGCGACATTTCCACTTCATTCGCATTTATTATTTTAATCTCACTATCCTCACCATCAAACTTTTTGGTTCTGATTCGTAAGAACTACGATCACTAGTTTATTATTTTTGAAAAATAAATATAAAAAAACTACTATTATCAACTCATACAGAAAAGAAATAATAAAACAGAAATTTAACATTTTTTGTATAAAAAATACGAGTAAAAATTATTTATTTTTTGTGTTTTATTTTGTAAAATTCATGTTAAATAATATTTACAGTAAAAAAACGATTATTTATATTAAATAACCGGGTTTTCAGTTTTAGATTTTTAATTTAAAAAACCGGTTTAACCGGTTTGCAAACCCTAGCTCGGGGCCATGTTTGTCATGTTATTAAAGAAAGTACCTGTTATTAGAGTAAATACCGTGTACTTGTATGTCTACAATTAAGTTGGCTTGTGGTACTTTTGGTTTTACCTGATGTAGTTAAAAAAATCTCACTCTGTATGACGTATAGATTTTTTTTGTTTGGTGTTTTAAGTCGCTTTAACATCTAAGGTCATATCACGACTGTAAAAGCACAGAAAATTTCCGTTGATCAATTTTTACTAGGATCTAGGATTCAACGGGGATCGAACCCAAAACCACTTGACGCATGAAGCGGAGAGAGCAATTGCTCTAACAACAACGCCAATAGGTGGTTCATAGATTTTTATTTGCCAGATATTTTATAGATTCTATACCTTAATAGAACTTAGTTGGCAGCAGTTTCCTATTCTATCATCAGGAGCTCTCTATCCCACATCTTATCAAATACTTAGGTTACAACGAGAAAGACTTGGAAAAATTTCGAGCTCTTGTTACGGTTTAAAGTTACTCTGTGAGTAATTTCAGAAATTTTATGGAAGTGACTCATCGGTAGAGGTTTCTCTTGAAACCCGAAATGGTAATTGAAAGTAGCATTATTGGTCTCGATTGGATATAATGCACATAGAAGATACGCTTTTAGATAATATTTTGGCACCTTATTTTGTGAATTATGATTATTTTTACAACTAATCAGTTGAAAAGAAAGCATCCTTTCAACATTATTGAATTAAAGAGGAATTATTTTGTTTGAGAAAAAAAATACACCTTGGTTCATGATTGTATTTGTTTACCAATTTTCACAAACTATAGCAGCTTAATAATATTTTTTTTTTTTTTTGCAATAAAATACTCGTAGAAATTCAAAGTTAATTTTTGCATTGGATAGGAAATTTTTGCAAGTTTTGTTTGATTACAACTAAGTTTTATGTCTTACATTTGTACGCAAGAAAATTAATTTTAATACCTTTCTTATCATAACATTCCTCAGATCAGGGACTTTGAATTATTTTCGCAGTTTTATTTCTTGAATACACAAAAATATTGTAGAGTAGATTAAGAATTAACTACAAGGCTTTATATATACGTAGCTTTAAGCGACATATCAGCTGAACTTGGGCTGCAAAAGTAGCCCCTGTAAGTCGCCAATTCGACACTTCTGATATTGAGCACCTTCTATAAAAAAGCAATTATAAATTAAAATAAAGAAGAAAACAGTTAACAAATAAAAGTCTTACGTGAACATGCAGTTTTCAGCTTTAAAGATTCCTTTTGGTTATCGTCGATAAATATAAGTAAGATTAGTATCGTAAGAGGAAGTAAAAAATTATAAACATACATTTTCGTATTTCATAAACACCCAGTTCTGATAAAATGGATAAAAATTTCTCACTTAAATTTTTATTAAAAAAATTATAGATATATATAAAAAAATTGTATAAAGGACTCTCATAAAAAGCCAGTTCCTGAAGCATAAAATTGATTAATTTGCTTTGTTTTATTGTCCTTACGAAAGGGATTGTATTTTCTTTATTAAAATACGTCGAAAAAATTTTCAAATACTGTTTGAAAAAAATAATAACCTGTACATTCTCACTAAAGTAGTTATATTTTATTGACGTTAAATATTTGACTAATAAAATGAAGATAATGAATTATCAAAGAAATGCTTGGTATATTTTTATAGTATGGATTTTATTCTCCTTCCTATGTTTGCTTTTCAACAGGTTGCACGTCGTATGATTCATTGCAATCTATAAAATAAAATTTGTAATAAAAAAAATAATTAAAATGTACTTCAAAGATAAGGTTCCATTAAATTTAAAATGCGATTAATTTTTAATTTTAAGTTCTATGCAGGCAAAAAATATTAAAATTGGTTAAGTATTTCTTTAAAATTAGTGACAATACATCAAAAATTGCGATAAACGTAAATTTGACGACTTTTAGCTAAATACAATTGTAAAACATTTTTAAAAGTTTCATTTTTCATCACTAATATTGGTATTTCCAATTGTGAAATTCATTTCAATTAATTAATGATTTATAATTAATTCACAAGGCTCTTTTTTCTATCTCTAAATTGCTTATAAACAGGAAAATCAATTCCATCATTCTATTAGTAATAAAATTGTTGTGAACATTGGCACGTATCTTATAAAGAAAAATGAAGATTGTATTATATTTTGCAATTTTAATTCTTTTACAACTATTTGGAATTTCACTGCAGCAAAGTTATAATAAGGGTGAGATGAAAAAAATTATTAGTTTTGTTTTTAATACAATGTTTTCGTCGCTTTTTTTAGGAATTGGAGAAGTTTGTCAAGATGGAAAATGTCCATCTCCTTTATATTGCAGAGAGAATATTTGCAGCCGTGATTGTCGAGTTGTGAGATGTGCATTTCCAACTTGTGAAAAAACCGAATATTTAGAACCTCCAGATTACGTTTATAACTGTTGTTACCGTTGTATCAAAAAGTAAAACTAATATTTTATGATAAAATATTGTTATGTTTTTGAATTGCTATTCAATTTTTACATGAATTGTTACTCAAAGGGGTTATAAATAAAAAAATCTAATTGCAAAATAAAAGTTCCTTTATAATTTATGATTATGATTCCTACGCACTCATTTTATTGAAGTCATTTATGAAGTTATTTAGTGCAATATTTAACAACGTAAAAAATAACACAAAGAAACTGGGAAATAAAACATAAAAAATTTGTCTTCTCATTTCATATACGCTATATTTCTCTTCATTGGCATTGTTTTTGACGCGTGAACGATGAAAATTTTATTTTCTTTTATGTTTGTAATTTTGAGTGGAATTGCAGTTGAAAAAAGTTTTGAAGAGGGTAAAACATTTTTCTTTTATCTTTTCACGTTGTTTTTAAATCGTTATTTTTAGGTATTGGTGAACCGTGTTTTAATGGAAAATGTTCATATTACTTATATTGCAACGAAAACAATATTTGTGGCAAAGATTGTCGTATTGTAGACTGTGGATTACCAACATGTTGTGAAAATGAATATTTGGACCCACCCGATTACATTTATAATTGCTGTCATCGTTGCATTAAACAGAATAAAACCGAATAAAAGTATACTTCGATAGAGAAAATAGAATTGAAAATTTAATTTAGATTTTCACTAAAGCTTTATTTCTTTATATGCATTATTAATCTTATTTTTTACTTTGATATATAACAATAATAAGTTAAACTAGGTACAAAAATTAAGAAATATTGTTGGAAGCTTGGAAAAAATGATGATTGGAGAACAACAAATTGCTTGAAGACCACTTATTGCCGCTGTGGTTAGAGCGCCAATTTTTTGTTGCCCTATATATCTCTGCAAATTTTTGTTTTCAAGTGTACAGCTTACGAATATATTTATAATAGTAATGAATGCGCTCTATTGTTTATGATTTCAGCGTCATTAATTAGTTTTGAAAAAAATTAATCACTCGGAACACTGTGTAGTTTTAGATTGTTACATTTTACTTGGCCAACAAAGTGGATATACAAAATACTCTCGCTTTATTTGTCTGTGGGATAGTAGAGCAAAACAACTTCATTGGGAACAAGCTTTGTGGTCTTTGAGAAAGTCGTAAACTGTTAGTAGAGCTAAGTGCCAACATTGTAAAGAAGCAGACATTGTAAACAGAGATAAAATCATCTTCAAATCACTTCCACTATTAGGAGATTGTTTTAAGTACATTTTCAAAAAAAATCCCTGGAAAACTTAAAAGGTGGAAAATAGATCTCATCAAACTCGGCAATAAATGTAAGATGTAAATTTTATCAAAGTTATGACAGTTCTCGAAAGTGAAGCTTGGAAAGATTTTATATTGGTGGTAGAAAATTTTCTAGGTAACTATAAAGTTCCAAGTTATAAAGAAGTTGTGCAAAATTGCCGATAAGTTTCAAGAATTTAGGAGCAAATATAAAGTATAAAGTATAAGTACAAGTATATAGTTGCACTTTCCCAACAGTCATCTGCAAAGAATTTCTGATAATTTGGGAAATTTTAGTAAGGAACAGGGGGAGCGCTTCCACTAGGATCTTAAAGTAATGAAGAAAGGTATCAGGGTAGATGGGACCGCCACAGAATGGCAGATTATTGCTGGTCTTTAAAAAGAGACTGCCCCCTAAAAAATCTACACAAAATTTCTAAAAAATTAAAGAACAAAATATTATACAAGGCGTTTCAATGTATTGTAACTTGGGTTTTCAACATTTTCCTGTCTTTTTACTTTGATTTTGTACTAATTAAAAAAGAAAATTCACATTATTAATATATCTAGTATTTTCTTTTCATATTTTTCTATTCTTGTAGTGAAAAATGAAAATAAAGATTTTAAAAAAATTAGAGCAAATCTTCCAAAATCATTGATAGTTTCATGAATTGTGAACATAAATATATCAGAAATCAATCTTATATTAAGGGCAACAAAACTACTGTTGATCAGTATTATCAATACTTCATTGTGTTTGGGGTTTGCAAAACCGTATTTTTGTTAAAACGAGTTTTCGCTTTTTTTCCTATCTTAAACCCGGTTAACTGATTAAAAACCGGGTTCTTAAGAAAATTAAATCTATAATAAAATCACCCCACTCTTATTGTATTTATTCACAAATAAAACACCATTAATAAATGTTTTTTTTTTATATTATTAATTTAACTTCAGTTATAAAAGTTCATTTGCGAACTTCAAAATTTTATAAAACTGATAAAAACATGTTTAAAGAGTAATTTTACTCTAACTTACTTCTAATTTTGTTGTCAAAATTTCCTGACACAGAAAATGTTCGTTCTGAATCCGTCGAAGTTGGTTTAACGGTGATTAAGGCATTTAAAAGTAATTCTAAGTTGCTCGTTCTTTTCCCGGTTGTTTCAAATAACATTCAAAATGACATTCTTTTCTAATCGTTCATCATTTAGCGACATTTCCACTTCATTCACCTTTATTATGTATTTATCCTCACCTACAAATTTTCTGGTTCTGATTCAATTTGAATCATTTTTTCTAATAATCGCCTGCCAAAATTTAACACAACTGATTTTGACGAATATGGCAGAGCAACTCCCGGTTGAATAATTGAATTGATTTTTGCATAATTTGGGTCTCTTAAATACTAATTAAATACTAATTGTGTTCATAATAGATGTTAGGAAAGATCACTTTTATTATATATTTTAATATGTTTATTCTTTTAATACTAAGTGACACAATTTGTCAAGAACAATTAACCTTTAATTTCCTCAATGCAAAATTGTTCTAGACGTTGGCAGATTTGTAAAAACGGAAGATGCTTCATTTTTTTTTTACTGCAATGGGAATAACATTTTTAGTCAAGATTGTCAATTAGTTTTTTGTGCATTTTCATCCTGTGATAAAAGTGAATATTTGCAATCTCCTGATTATATTTATAATTGCTGTTATCGATGCATCAAGAAAACAACATTTAAAGAAATAAAATGTAATACGTATTCATAATAATTCATAACATCTGTGTCGATTGTGTACAGTGAGCTACGTCCAAATTTGTCATTTTTAGTAAAACGATTTTTAAAGTTTTGCTGTAGATATTATAAAGTTTGTATTCTTGTTGCTATAGTATAGGCTATTAAACGTACATACATGTCTTAAATGTTTTAAACCTCAAAACAGCCGCAAGCTGTAGTTTAAAAGATTAAATTCTCCTAAATTTCGTAATTAAATTACATAAACTTGTTTGAGAAGTTGAAGTTCAGCATTTCATTTATGAATATCTAAAGAAAAACATTTAATCAGTATGAGCTCAATTGGTTCGATATATTTTATTATAAAAGTTTTTATATTTATTTGAAAACAATCTGATGTACGTCATAGGCAAGAAAATTGGATAGTTCTTTAATAAAACAAATTGGACCAGTTTTATAATGAAACATACGATTTTTTTATAAGACATCTCCAGTCTAAGTTCTAAATGAAACTTTCTTGTCTTCGTTATATTTTTGAAAGAAAATTAGAGAAACTGAAACAAACCGGAACTAATGATACGAGTTCTAAAGTTAGTATTTCAAACAATTTCCAGAATCTATCGTACACAATTCAAAATTTGAAAAAAACATTAAACGTACCTAACAAATATACTTTCGCTAAAAAAATATTAAGTTTTTTTTTTATAAATTGAAAGTTTTATCTTCAAAAATTTGTTAATTTTGCATTCTAAGTATCAATTCAATATCACCGTAGTATTTTTAAGAAAGACTAGAAAGTGGGAAATTTTTGCCCACGTAGTTTTGTAACTGATTACAAATTAACGAAATATTAAAGTAGATTTTTTGCTCATTAGTCATTGTAAAAGTAAATGCATTCAAAAACTGAGGCGAATTGGATTCATTTTTTGCGTTACTGATTTTTAAAAAAATTTAAAATAAAAAAATTATTCTTTCAATTTTTCACAATCAACACATATACCAATGCATGTTTCAAGATATCCAATTCTAGGGCTTCACTCAGTAAAAGCTTGTGTTTAAAACTAACACCTGATGCATTGCAAGTGGTAATTGCAGAAAAAGAAAGTATAATTATCGATGTCGGAAAAATTATAAGGTTTGTAAAAATGAAAAGAAATTATTTTATGGGAAATTTAATTTACTTCAACCTGACTCTGTTTATATTTATTGTAAAAATATACGGGCTACAAAATAAAAACTTAATGAAGCACTTAAATGAAATTTTTTCTACTCCCCAACTCCCATTACATCATATCAATTAACAAAAGCTTCTAGTGTATTTTTAAGAAATGTCATCTTTAGTATTTTTCTAAAAATAAAAAATACGAAACCATTTATCAAATAAAGTGAAGATGATTTTTGGTGAATGATTCCGACAATTAAAGTAAAATAATAAGTTTATTTCAAACCAAATAAGAGGTTCATTACTTGCTTGGCTGTAAAGTAACTTGATTTGATTTTCAAGGTACTTGGCCTAATTTTAACTTAAAATCGAGTTAAACTCGAATTAAATATAACTATCGAAACGAGTTGAACCTATTCAATTATTGACTTTGCTAGTGATTTTATTTACAAATCAAAAAATAAAACACAATTCATTTAAAATGCTTAACTACTTGACTTGAAAATTTTTAAGCCAAAGTTTCTAATAACGAAAACTACGCTCTATAATTTTGGGTTCATCCACTTTTATCCTGAATTTTATTAATTTTTAAACAATTATCTGAAAAATAAATTTTTAATTTTTCCTTTCTCTCTGCTTTTTTCTAAGTTACACCTACTGTTAAAAAATTTTACCCGAAATCAGGTATTAGTAGGTATTAGCCAAATCTAGAGATTTATCAAGTCAAGTAGCATGTGGTAAAAAGTACTTGGCCATTTTTACTTTCTTTTACTACTTGGTTTATAGTAAAGGAAATATTCTATCGAATTTTCGAATTCGATCTTTCACCAGAAAAACATGTTTTGAGTTCCCCTGAGTCCAAAAAAAAAAGATTTTTAGTGATAAAATAAGGTAAAAAAAATAAATAAATATTTTTAATCAAAAAAATTACAGTGTGTTTGGGGTATTAAGAGGTAAGTTTTTACCAAAATTCATGGAAATTTTTTTTTTGTAAAAGATAAAAAAATCCAAAAATTTGGTTATTGGAATTTTTCACATAAATTTTAAGGTTATGTGAATAAAGTTTTAGATCTTTTTATTACCTACAAATTTGGAATTTAACTTTTATCCATAGGACTTGTAGTTTTGTCGGAAATCGAGATAAACCGTTACTACCCTTAAAAACACTCCCCGTTTTTACTTCCCCACCACAGATCGACTATAATTTATTTTTCCTTTTCCTTTTTGTTATATTCTCTTCCTTTTCTAATGGGTTTCATCCTACCATAATTTTTTTTCTCTTTTTACATATTTTATTTTTGAATTTAATAAAGACTCAGAGATTCAATTGGTACAGACACAATGGAGGTTGAATTTCATGTTTTTTTTTTTTTTTTTTTTTTTTTAGAAATTCCGTTTTATTTTCTGACAACCATTAAAAATTATTCCAGTAATACGTCAATAAGTTTTATATGTACACTGCCGGCCAAAAGTTTGAGACCATATAGATTTAAGCCAAAAAAAGGAAATATTTTTAAAAATTCAAAGACAAATACAGTAAAAATGTTTATTAATATTATAGTTATAACCTTTAAACATACTTAGTATAGAAAATAAACATAAAAAATTATTCTATAAAAAAAAAATGAACTAATTACTCAAACTGTTTTTTCATCAAAAAATCCTCCCTTGCACTTTATTACTTTTTCTACTAGCCTCGGCATTCTACTTATTAATTTATTTATGGTTTCTTGAGAAATTTTGTTCCAGCTTTCTTGTAGTAGTCTCCACAAGTCTGCAAGTGAAGAGGGACACTCCTTTCGGACATTCCTATCAAGCTCGTCCCACAAAAGCTCGATTGGATTGAGATCCGGACTTTGCGGTGGCCATTTCATGATTTTTAAAACTCCTTCTGCTTCTTTTTGTAATAAATAATTTTTACATAGCTTGGAAGTATGCTTTGGATCGTTATCTTGCTGGAAAATGAACCCATTGCCAATTAAACTTAAGCCTGATGGTACGGCATTTTTTTCGAGAATTGTTTTATATTCCTCTTTCTTCAAAATTCCATCAATTTTAACCAAATTTCCAAATCCATGGCCTGAGAAACAACCCCAGACCATTATTGAACCACCACCGTGCTTAACAGTTGGCACTACACAATCTGGTAACATCTTTTCTTCGGTGCTACGCCGAACGTAAATTCGTCGATTTGAGCCAAATACTTGGAATTTTGACTCATCAGTCCAAAGAACTTTTTTAAAATCATCTTCTGTTCAATCTCGATGGAATAAGGCCCACTGCATCCTTTTTTTCTTATTTTGCGACCTTAGTAAAGGTTTCCGAACGGCAACACGACCAAACAGTTTAGCGTTCCTCAACCGTCTTTTCACTGTGGTAAGCAAAACTGGTTTGTTTAAAGATTTGTTCACTTCAGCACGAATTTTTGGTGCTGTTAAGCGTCTTTTCGTTTTGCTGGTAATAACGATAAACTGATCCTCACTAGAAGTAGTAGCTCTCGGTCTTCCTGAACGTGGAAAATCTTGAAAACTACCCGTTTCCTTAAACCGAATAATTGTGCAATGAATACAAGTCTTCGAAAGTTTAAGTTGAGACGCAATTTCACGTTCGGATTTGCCTTCATTATGTAAAGTAACAATGGCAGATCGAGTTTCGATATTTATTTCTCGTACTTTTCCCATTTTTAAAACGTTTCAACTATAGAAACCCCAAGTTAAGACTAAATTAAATTATTCGTACAAAATGGTACATAACTTAAAAAAAAAATTTTAAATAACCTGTTTTAGAAAGTCTAAATAATAACAAAGAATAGCCAGTGCAAAATTAAAGAAGAATAGAATTAAAGAATAATTAATACGGAGCTACTTTAAATATAATGATGACCCTTCCACTGGCCAGACACCCTGCGGTCTTGGATGTTTTTAAACAGAACCCATTAATTCTATTTGTACCTGAGAAACATACCTACAAAAGTCTCTTTAGATGTTCATCAGTAATTTAAAAATATGTATGGACAACAATTTTTATTTTATTACCGAAACTTTGAATATAATAAGTGATAGCATAAATATATTACAACTGGTCTCAAACTTTTGGCCGGCAGTGTACATAACGTTATTGTTTAACTAATATACGAATTTTAAACTGTATAAAACTGGATGATGAAAATTCTCAATTTGGACAATTTTTTTTTAAAGATGCAAAGAGATTCAATTGACTTAAACGTTTTCAAATTAATTTATTCAAACCTCTAAAAAAAAAAACGTACAACCGCGGCATGGAAAAGTAAAGATAAAGGTTTCCTGTCGTAATAACCCATAAACCTTGACCCAATGCCGTCAATACCGCCACCATGAACTTGAATCAAATAGAAAGTGTTTAATGGAAGTGTAAGGGGACGAATGAAAATCGTTATATGGTGGGTGAATCAAAAGGAAGCAGTGTGTCAGAAAGTAGAGGAACTTGTTGTAATTGACTAAGATGATAATAAAGGTATTTAATAGGAATTTCTTCATTTAACTTTCTTCTTTCTGTTTGAACGTCGCTTGGAGAAAGCAAAACAAATTAGGAACTCGCGTTTGTGAATGACTTGTAATTTATTTTGTTAAACACTCGTCAAATTTGTGCATCTGATAACATGATTTTGTGATATTTGATTTTAACAATATTTAATCTGAAATACTGTGCTTGTGATAAACTTACCAATCGTTGAACCATAAAAGAAAATGAATGAAATCTAAAAAAGGACCAAACTTATTTTTCTTGTGAATCTGAAAATTCTGAGTATTATCAATGTATTTAGTGAAATTTCTTAGAGTTAAATTTGATTTAAACGAAAAAAATTGCGTTATCAAATTAAAAGTGAAATGAGCGTTCGATTCACATACACAATACCGTTGATAATTGTTCTTATTTCTTTTGCAACTAGCACAAGATTAAGTTCAATTAATTCAAATAACTTAGCAGAAGTGAGTTGAATAATTTTTTTTTTCAATTTCATTTTTAAGTAAACTAAGATTTCTCTTTAACTTCATCCAAGTTAAATCTTTTCGAAATATTTTTAAGATTTATTTTGTTACTATATAAATATCATGTGGTTAATTTAAAATGCAATATGAGATTTCTTTTCGCATGAAGATCTACCTGAGTTATTGTCTTCGTACATGTGTTGCAGTTAATTTACCATTAAAAATGTGATTCTTTTCTCACTAATGAGTATTAAAAAATCTTATAATCTTTATTGTTTGGCTTACATTTACAATTTGCTACACTTTGATGACCTAGATAACACTTCATTATACATGTTTTATTTGCAAAACGAGATTTTCTCATTAAACATAAGTAATAATTTCTCTTTTATTGTTTATAATAAGCTATCTATACGTGTTTATTTTAATATTTATATTTGAGTTGCTATTTATGAAAGTGATATAAGTCCACTTTTGATAAGAATTTAGTTGATGTTAGCATTGAATGCTTTCTGCTTTAGGTATTATATTTCTCAATTTTTTCAATCTTTAATTAATTTTAGTTACGATTATTTAGTAAATGTAATTTATATATAATACAAAAGCTAGAGTACTCCATTTATATATAAATGTTAATTTTACAAAGAGAACATCTTTCATCACAATCACAAATTAGTTTTCATCATTATTTAAAACTCGCTTGGGGTGGACTTATTTTTAAATATAATTTATTATTATAGTTTCACCATAAACTAAAGGATGAAACACAAAAGAATGTGTACTTAATTCAATTTTGAGGAAATTTGTTTTTTCGTTTGGTTAATTAATTTATTTGTCGAAATGTTTGATTTATTTTAAGATTCTCTAACAAAAATAATTTATATAAAGTATGCTTCATAGTCGTTAAACAGAACTTATGCAGAAAATTTCTTTACCTACCATCTATTCAGACTTTTTATCACGAAAAAGTAACAGCTCTCCTATAAAAACTACAGATTTTCAATTCTTTGGTTCCTTTTTATCCCGCATAACGGGAATCTGGGAAATCTGGAACGAGGATCTGGAACGATCCATTTTTCTGTAATAATTTTATCGGTCAAAAACAGCTCATAGTTATTATTCCCTGCCAGTATTTATCTTTATTCCTTCTTCTGTTTCTATGTGAAAAACAGTAAACTCGTTTTCCTTTAATTTTTGACTATTCTGCAGAAAATATACTGTACACAAAACCCATTTTGATTATTCGTTTGTTCTTGCGTGAGAACCAATAAAGGAATTGTTGACATGGAGCTGTTAACATTTCTGTTAACAGCTATTCTACGAAACTATGTAGATACATTAAACTTTTTAAGGATTATTTTTTGTAGATTATTTAAGATATTCATTATTTTGTAATCAGAAATTTTTTAAGATACCATGATCCTTTAATTTAATGCGTTTTATAAAAAATAAAATAAAGTATAAAATATAGTTAAGTATGCTACTCAGAAAAAGTAAAACTTTGCTTTGATGAAAGCATTTTTCAATTCGTGCTAGGACTACAACTTATTGAAAACTCCGATAAGATCTATAACCTAATAAAGTGTAGAATAAATTACAAAATGAAAAATTTGATAAAGATATAATGTTGAAGAATAAGGTCTTCATCAGGATTACTTTATAAGGTCGATATCAGAAAGACCAGTTGAGGAACCTGACAATATTACACAAAATACCTACAAGGTCCTATTTAGCATTTATTTCCTGCTTTCTCTACCTTATCAGGATTATATTATGCATTAGGTTTGTCAGTTCTACTCTACGGAGGCAAATCTTATTTTAGTCTGATAAGGTCTTTGTCATAGAAGGGAAATTATTGTAAAAATATTGTAGTTTCTATATAACTCTAATAAATATATAGATTTGAATCTTCAGGTTGAACATATGAGGTACAATGATAAAGAATTAGTAAAGTAGATACAAAAGTTTATGGATCAAAAATTTTCTTTTTTGATATTGATTCCGAAAGAATGTATGGTTCCTACGGGATAGCTATAAATAGAAACATTATAGTTTGTTGGGTTTCTCATAGACGTGAAACAATCAATCTTTATGGTTTTGTGTAGAATTAAATTTTAGATCAAAGATTGCCCAGCTCACTTTTTACACTGGAAAAGTTCAATTTCCCTCGGGATATCTGTTGCATATCTATTAAAAGATACGTTTTTATTATTCCTCACATTCAAAACTTTGTTGTTCACTACAGTTCTCTTTGTTTATATAAAATTATTCAGTAAATATTTAAGTGAAAACTCCCTATGGTTGTATCAATTATTCAGCTATTTTAGTGAAAACTATAGCTAACGTAAGTAGCATTTGTTAACCTTAAAAGACGCAGAAGCGAGTCTAATACCATAGTATAAAATAGAATTATATTACTTTCATAAAAAAAAATTATTATAAAAATAAAGTATGAATTACAGTACTTATAAAATTATATTGTATCAAGTAGACTTATGTAATTTTTCACAAAAGAAAATGGCTATAACTAATTAAATATCTAAAGTATACCTATACCTACCTAATAAAACTTGCTCATCACAATTGGTTAGTTTAGTAAATCACGCAATTCCTATGATGAACAATTTGCATACAAAAGGGACACGAATGACATATCGAGGCGAAATGAAACAAATGGAACTGGAAGGTTCTTATTTGACTTGATATTCGGATTGGAAACTAAGGACGATGACGATGACGACGATGATACGCCCCGGGTGAAAAACTGTACTTGTGGTATGTTGACTTGCCAACTACAGTTTGCCTGATGCAATAATTTGATTAGTTTATGATTGTGTTAATCTAAATTATTTCCAATTGAATAGAATGCGGTTTGCCGAATCAGGAAAACAGAATCGTTGGAGGTATGCCAACAGGTGTTAATCGATACCCGTGGGTGGCCCGGCTGGTATACGACGGAGCTTTTCATTGTGGCGCTTCGCTTTTAACAGCCGATTATGTATTAACAGCGGCGCATTGTGTTCGAAGGTACGTAGAACCTGTGAAATATTATGAATTAATCTAACGTCCTAAATCAAAATAAAGATACTTTCTCTTTTTTCATTTTCAAGTACAATAAAGTGAAAGTGTATGGAAAAAAATGAAATTCAATTCATCAATCAAATATACAGATACTCAATGAAGATTCAATAAGTTCAGAGTTATTCTAAAAAATTGAATCTATTAATAAAGTATATTTTTGATAATTATTCCAAAATCTACTCAAGTCAATTTTAAGCTTTGCGATTAAAAGATAAGTGATGACGTAATATGCATCTATGATCTATGCTTAAAATATATACTTTGGAAAATTGTGAATTTTAAATTGCATTTAAACTCCAAACCTATTAACTAAATTAACTTTATTATGATATGCATAATAATATACTCATTATATAATAGGAAAAGGGTTTCATTTGGTCCAAATAATAACCTAACGAAAATTTCTATTGAAAAATTATTTAACATTTTGTAGACTTATTATTTTATGAAATAAGTTTATATTTTGAATAAAATAACTCGTTATCTTTTGTCAAATTTTGCATTTTTTTGTACCTTTAATGAAATGTGTAAGTTTTATTTTTTTATTTAAAGAAAGTTGACACTATTTTATTACTCAATTCTGTCACCTATATGTATCTTATTTTGTAAGTACGTTATAATAAACAAATTAAATCCGTTTTTTATAGTTTTAATAATAATGCATTTATATAAAGAGAGAATAATAAGCTTTCCTTAAAAATTTGAATTTCTACGTTTTAAGAGTTGTAAATCTGATTTTATAAAAATGTTCATGCTTCTTCATTAAAGGAATCTACTCTTCACACCATATATTTCCTATTTCTAATTAATATAATATGGAATTAACAAACATATTTTTTTCTCTCAATTTGACCAATGCTAACTCTTTTTGAATATACTCACTGTTAAACATTTTTATTGTAATTTTATTTGGCAAAGCAGTTTTATATTGATTAAATCTGGTGTTGTAAATTTTCAAAACACGCTTTAGTGGCTTTGTTTTAGAAAATTACAAATTAACAGTACTAATAAAGGTATAATAAGGTTAATGGGAAATTTTATATAACAAACATTGTAATTTTAAGGATGATTTTATTAGTATTTGTAATTCACGTTCACCGTCTATTTGTAATATATGACAAAACTATCCTTCTAGAATTTTTAAGAATATCAAAATTCTTTTACCTTAATAAAGGACATTATAGGCTACTTGCAAAGTTGTAAAACAGAAAAATATTACTACCAGTTTAGTTATTGTTACATTTTTATACAAGTGACCACTTTGGAGACAGAACGCGATGTACCTATGTAAAGATACTAGTAGAATGTAACCATATGCCAATTGTAGAAAGGATTGTATGTAAATAAGTAGTACAATTTATGAATATGAGAGCAAAAATGTTCTATTCCAAAAAGGGAGTTTATATATACGAGTAAGAATTATAGAAATCAGTTTTATATATCAACTTCTAAACGTATTTTTCACCAAAAAAATGAGTCGATTAGATTTTGATGAAGTTTATGGATAGTAACATATCTCAAAATGAACAAAATCGAAATAGAATACCTGATATACCTTCATTGTAACGATAACCAAAAAATCTCTACCTTTATTTATAACATTTCAAAATAATAGATACTTTTAGATAGTACGAATATTTTACTGCAATTCAGTTTCGTCTACTTCGGCGCTTTTACTACCTAGTTGGTATTCGGTCAAATATCGAATACCTACCAAATTATAAAAAAATATCTATTATTAAAAAATGTATTTATTTTAGGACCAAATTAAAACTGAAAAGCTATGACTGCGAGTTGTGATTAATGAAAACACGTTTTTCAGTATTTATTTGTTGGTAGCAAGTATTCGCGCTTTTCCTCATGTATATTACACCTATTTTTGAAAATATCCTCTCACTATATAGTGTACACACTACCACTAGTAAATGATAAAAAAATCAGAGTTAATTTTGTTAGGCTTGGATACTATTTTGCGGTTGCTGGCCGCTATTTGCAAGTCTCTATATCATTGCAGATTTAAGATAATACATTAAAAAAAAAACATTCATTTCATTTGCAACATTTATTTTCTCTATACTATCATTAAGAATGCATGACGCTACTAGAAAAACAATAATAACCGCATCCCAATTAAATTTCAGATCATCTAAAAGCATTTTAGGTCTAGTTCTTCCCGATTGAACTAATCCCAGAAAACTATATTCGAAGCGCGGATCAAGAAAAGTGACAAACATATATTATTTATCATTCTTATCAAGGTTTCGTTTTTCTAATTCAACTTGAAGTAAAGTTCTGTTGCTTAATAATTTTGGTAGCTTGTTATGCACAAAATGCACGTCTATCTTTTACCGAATATTCGACGCTTTAGTCAAGAGTGTAACCGGATATTCGGTTTTCGGATGAATTATTATTCGTGACATCTCTAAAATATTCTCACAGTTCTCAATACAGCAATAATGAATTGTCATAAATGATTATATCGTCAAGACTTAAAAAAAGTTTACATTTTTGGTAATTTGTAGATGTCTTACTTATTTATGAAAAAACTATCTTCTTTATAAGTTTTGTAATGCATTACAAATTCAAAGTTTTCTAAAGTCAATATTTTGGAAAATTGAATATCAAAATCGTATTACGTCAACGGTAATTAATGAGATGTAGGTACTTGAAAATTTTTTTCGACTTGATTTTTAAAATTATTATCATTTAAATTTTTTATTATTATTTAAAATTTTTATCATCATATAATAAGTACTTATTTTGTTTTTAGGTTGAAAAGATCAAAAATCCGAGTGATACTGGGCGATCACGATCAAACAACAACCTCCGAAGCACCAGCCAAAATGCGAGCGGTTTCTGCAATAATACGTCACAGAAATTTTGACTCAAATTCATACAACCACGACATTGCCCTACTAAAGTTACGCAAACCGATTACATTCACGAAAAACATTCGACCGATTTGTCTTCCAATACCAGGTATTTAGAAAAAGCCAATTTATTTTCCCATAAAACTGAGTTATAAAAAAATTTTTTTTGGTATTGTAACGTGTAAATTGTTTTTCATTTATAATATAATATAAGAATTTACTATTAAGCTACTTGTATTATATGTAACTAATATGAAACCAAGTCAAACGCAAGTTTAATATCAATTACCAGTCAATAGTACCTACTACCAGACTACTATATACACTACCAGTCAATATAGTCAAATACCAAATCAAGTAATTAATAATTTATTTTGCAAGTTTTTTTTTTTTAAATTTTATATACGAGTCATTTTTTAACTACGTGGTCATCAATGACTCGGAGTTTAAATTAGAATTTCTAGATTTTTTCGTATAATTCTATTTTTTGAGGAAGGTTATTGTTTTGCCGATTTTTTCCTGTGTGTTCAGACACTTTGATATGGAGTTTGGGTGATTTATTGATTTTCTTTGCAAGTTGTTTCATTAACAAATCAAAAATGTCAAGCACAAGTCATTTGAAAAATTTCTAACAAATAATTGGTTCAATGAATCCTTAAAGTTATGTACGTGTATCATAGATTATAGAATATAACATAAAGTTAAATGTTTAATTTTGTATTAGATATATTCTACTTTCATTCTTTGGCAATATGATTTTTGAAAGTAAAGGACATCTATTGATTTATCATTTTATTTGGTTCTTACATTTGAGACCCAATTACGGCGATTATTAAAAAAAAACGTATTTGCCAATTTCAACTAGTGATGAGTAAAGTTAGTCTTGGTCTTGCAGTTTTGGTCTTACGAAATGAAAAGACAAAGACAAAGACCGAACGAGCAAGGCTAAGACCAAAACCAAGATTAAACGAAAAATTATTACTTCCGGTGGACTTATGAATTAAACTATTTGAAGTAACTTCAATAAATTCTTGTGTTTGAAATTTTTAGCAGTATTCAGCAGTTCAATATCAGCAGTATAGTCATTATTTTTGTTTTACTAAATTTTAACAATAAATATTAAACAATTAGGTTAATGCTACCAATAATGAACAAAATTAGTCTTAGATTTGCGAAAATACGAGACGAAGACTGCCTTACAAAGCGAAACTAATTGTAAGACCATACCAAACACTAAGGCTAATACCAGGACTGGGACAGTCTTGATCTTGTTCTTGTTTTGGTCATCACTAGTGGCTGCGCCCTACACTTACATCATTTTGGCGATGATTATTTATATTTTTTATTTTTTTATTTTTCATTAAAGTACAACAAATAACAGAAAAATATAATAGAATTTCAATATTTTTAATAAAATAAAAAAGTTATATCAGATAAAAAGGCACAGCAGTGCGAAAATGTGAAATAAATAAAAAAAAATCCATAAGGCCTCTTTTGAGTAAAATTCCTGAAAAATTAATGTATAACATGTTATTTTCCCTAAAAATACATTTTTTTCAGTTTTCATGATTTTCTTTTAAACCAAATAAAAATCGACAACCCCTAATATGAACTACGCAATAAAGTTGCGAATTCTCATCGAAATAAATTTATAATGTAATATTCGATCTGCAGAATTTGATCCTGCTGGAAAAATGGGAACTGTGGTAGGATGGGGTCGCACGACTGAAGGTGGCATGTTACCAGGAATCGTACAAGAGGTTCAAGTTCCCATTTGGTCGTTAGCTCAATGCAAAACGATGAAATATCGCGCTTCACGTATCACATCAAATATGCTTTGCGCCGGCAAAGGGATGATGGATTCATGTCAAGGTGACAGCGGTGGACCGCTTCTTGTACAAAATAATGAAAGATACGAAATTGTTGGTAAGCCTGTTCAAATTTAGTAAAAAAAAATATTTGCATCAGGTTAACTGCGCATTGTTTGCGTTATAAAAACTGGTTTTTATTCGGGCCAGTTTTTTTAACGACTTTGAGCCCAAAATTGAATGGCCGTTAAACGTAATAAGAATTCAAATATTTTTTCTTCTGGTCCAAATGCAACTTTCACAAATTTTAATCACTTATATTTTTTTCTTGTAGGTATTGTGTCGTGGGGTGTTGGGTGTGGACGTCCTGGATATCCCGGAGTTTATACTCGAGTCAGTAAATATTTATCCTGGATCAGAAACAATATGGACAATACATGCCTGTGTATCAATTGAAATGAAAGTTTTAATGTTATTAAAACAAAATTTACATCTCTGTAACTTTGAATAAACCTCACCAAGTTATTTACTTATAGATTTTTGAGAGTCTCATTAAAAATAAAAGCAAGTATAAAAATGCAAAGTTTTTCGAGTCAATTTAATTGGCCAGAATCTTGATAATGACGATTGCATGTGGTTCGTGTTTCGATTTACTTACGTAAATGGGAAACCGGTATTTGGAAGAGGAAAAATAAATACACGGCGGGTATAGTTGATGATTTTAAAATATGCTAATGGAAAGGTTCAGATTTTAGTAATGGAATCAAAAGTTGCGAGTCAATAGCCCTCAAAAAGTGACCACAAATAAGTACACAGTTTGTTATAAATGTACGTTAATATTGGCAGTGTGTGTTAAAATCTTTTATGGTTACAATAAAGAACTTAAATTAAAATATTTCAAGATGGAAAATTTCCAAAATTTCTTAGGTAGAATTATTTTAATGAAAGCAACAGTAACTTGGAAAATAATTACATTTTTCTTGTAAAAATACCGCTATATAATTTTAATTAATTTTATTAAACGGACAGTTTAAATTTTAGTTTTCCATATAATAATTTTTTTTTAAATTAATGCAATCTTTTAGCTTTGTGAAAACAATACGTGTCTATAATAATCTGATAAAACTCGTTAATAGAAATTTTTAAAACAATTTTTCCACGAAAATGAGCAAAATTTTTTCATGTAGGAGAGCTATGTGCGCAATTCAATTTTCAATTAAAAAAATTAACAACACAGACCAATGACTTGGAGTTTATTTAATAGTTTGACAATTTTTTTCAGTTCCCACTCACTCGCATAAAATCAGTTGTGTGAGTCACAAAAATTTACGGTTCTGATTAATAATCCATCGGTAAACGCTTTTAACGGAATGAATGCGTGGGTCCGTTTAGACAAAAAAAAAACAGGTTGGTTCCACTCGAAATTAATTGAAATGTTCGATAACTTTATATTCGTGATGAATATTTATTTGTCGGACGGAAAAAGAATAAATAAAATCTTGATTTTGTTATCAGTTCAACAAACGTTTGCTGGAGGTAGAAAGTTGAAATATAACACGGTTATCATATTGTTCAGACGATGAATTTCCACGGGGGAAAATGCTAAATTTAACTCCGAAATTGCAATATTATACTTTCGGGCGTAAATACGCACTTGATTTAAATACATTATTATGATAATGTTATTCAAATGATATCGTACAATTTTTGGGCTTAAAATTTTCGTATAAAATAAATCATTCATTTATATTTTAGAACATTACCTAAACTTATTACATAAAATCTTTTTGCAGTCTAGATTTACGTTTTTAATGAGTTCTCCCAGTTTTATGAACTGATAAATAAGTTTTTAGTGAAAGACAACTAAAAAATAATATTATCTCATCAAATATGTTTCTTTAGAAGATATTTGAAATGTTTGATTTTATCATGTGATTTATCACAATAATTAAGGTTACAACTAGAAATTTAAAACTTGACTGAACTTGACATAGATTTAGTTTCCAAATAAGTAACATATTTCTAGATATATATACATCATTTCTTGAAATATTTTTTTATGTTTTTCCAATCCAAATGCCAAAAAATGATATAAATAATAACATTAAATTGCCAATAAATGATATTTTTTCATCTACGGTTTCAGTTAAGAAAATTATATTGAATTTGATTAAAATATAGGTTTTAGTTTAATGAAAGAAAATTCTGATGTAACAAATATAAAAAATACAATCGAATTGAGAAACTCCTCCTTTTTTTGAGGTCGGTTAAAAATAATTTAAACTGAAACTTCATAATAGCACATGGTTAAAATCAATAACATTAATCTGTTTTACTTCTTTAATGCAAAATTTCAGTCTTCAAATCTGGTTTTTCTTAAGGACTTCTACCAAAAAACAGTTATATCAACCGTTTATAAGAAAAGTTTTTTAAACCGATTTGTTACACTAGAGCTTGGCTCAGTTAGCAGCTTTTCTTTCTGATAAAACATTGTGTTAGGAAACAGCCCAGTGGCCGTTCCCATATAAGATAAGATGCACAGCTAGATCAGATCAACTGGCTTTGTTTTCTTGAGCCGGCGAGGAAGGTCAGGCTCACTCAGCATCTTCTGGACCTCAAGGCTCGAATGTGCTTGAAGACGTTGCTGGTGCTTTCCTGCATTTTTCTTGATTTATTGTTCAATTGTTTCGATATTTAAATCAGAGTTTCTAATGTACCAGGGTGTCAGGTGATACCAGGGTGCATTGACAATACCTCTGAGCACTTTATTTTGAAATTTTTGAACCATTTTCCAGTTCTTGGGCTTTACAAAGCCTCAAAGCTGGATTCCATATGCCCAGGTTTTAAAATTTGTTTATAAAGTAGGACTTTGTTGTGTGCGCTCAGTCCTGCATGTCTTCCAAGCAGCCAGTGCATCCTACTGTACTTCATTTCAAGTTCCCGCTTCTTGACCTTCACCTGTTCCTTTCAATGCAATTTAAGGTTTGTTCCAATCGTCCAGCTATGGCTATGCAGAGACACAGACAACAACAAACAGACAAAGAGCAAGATAATATTGACCAAGAGACAAGAGTGAGTGAAGAACTGTTTCAGCTTAGGCCGAGGGTCTACAAAGCAGTGCATAAGCATGCCGAAACAGTGTCGATGAGTGTCGATATAAGCGCTCGTCACGAAAATGTGCTGATTGCTGGATGGGGCTCGATGTTCGCACGGAACGAACCAGCTGAAAAAATTCTTTACTCACTCTTGTCTGTTGGCCAATGTGTCTTGCTCTTTGTCTGTCTATGAGTGGTTGAGCATCACCATAGCTAGTTGTATGGAACAAACCTTTAGTCAAGCGTTAGTCCCAAATGTTTGGCAGTGATACTATAAGGAACTAGTTGCATTATTAGAAAAGTGGAAAGCATAACTTTACCATAACTTTTCAATGTTCAAAGCCCTACATTTTGTTGCAGCTTACCATTTTTGTTACGTTATAGTATATAAAACTCATAAGACTCAATCGATTATTTTTCAATATCTTATCAATTAATAAAAGTAATGGACTTTGTATTGACTTCCCATGTTTACAATAAAAAAAAAACCTAAATACATTTTTATATTGCAAAGGGTAAGGAAAAATCGATTTGACATCATTAAACATAGCTTTTATTAAAACAAGGTTTTAATATTAATATTTAATGGTTTCGCATCTCTTTTTATTGTTTATTAATAGAAGAAAACGAGGAAATAATGTATTCATAAGATGAGGTTCAATATCTTTTTTGTGTGTTAAATGAAATAAGAAAATACAATGAAAATTAAATTCTCTGAATTTCAAATCAGTTATTGGATAATACCTGAATTCATTAGCAAATATCAATGATCAAATGATTATGAAAACTAAAAGTTTTCCCGGATGAAACTACAACAACAAAAAATATTACCAGAAAAATTCACGATTTTATTTTTTTAGTTTTGAAAGCAAAAACTCTTTTAAAGCACAACTATAGATTTTACAAGAGAAAGCAAAATAACAGTAACTGAACTGATTTGACGAGAATTAAAAATATTATCATTACTTATAAAAAAAAGACGCTGCAAATTTCAAGTTTAATATAATTATTAAAAATGATAAACGTTTTATCATTTTTTGGTAGATTAAAATTGCTTTAATTACCATGGTCATTAGTAATCGCCGAATTTGAAAACTTCAGAAAATTTTTACCACTAAGTGCCCTTTTATATTTTAGTCGTGTTTGTAAGTTTGTCGATATTATCTTTTCTATTTCAAAAATTATTTCCAATCCTCATTTATATTCAATGGTCTCATTGTTATAAATTAAGTTTGCATTGGGATTGGTATTGATTTTGTAATTATAAAACAATTGTTATGTTTCTTAAAATCTTGAATCCTGAGCAGTGTCTTTGAGATCTGATATGCATAGACGATGGCCCTTTTCTTTTACTTAAATGTGTACATCAGGCACATGTAGAAATAATTTCTAACTCTTATATACGAGTACGTATTAGTATCCCTATGCCAACTATCGACGGTGTAGCTGACTTACATCATGCATTGCTATGTCTAAATCAACGAATAATTTATTTTTGATATTATTCAAATAATCTTATTTCCTGCTTATATTATAAATTTGAACGTTTGGATAGATGGATGAATGTTTAGATGTTTGTTACTCAATCACGCTAGAATGACTAAACGGATCTAGTTGAAATTTAGCAAAGAGATAGATTATAGTCTGAAGTAGCGCTAGTGGTGGACCTTGAATTTTTGGGGCTCTGGGCCAATAGATACTACTTAGGCCTACCTAATTAGTAATCACCCAACTAATAACCATTAAAAAAAACTGTTTGCTATAACGATGAAAGTGCAAGCACGATATAAATCGTTTGTTAAATAGCAATTTATGGAAAGAACTGATAAATGATTAAATCGATAGTTCGACATTGTTGTCCTATATTCGTTTTCTGCAAATGACATCTCGGAGTGATTGAGTGGCTAGTGATTGACAGTGTTAAAAATATTTTTTAGATAGTATTACAAATCAAAATAACATAAACAAGATTTTTTTCATAAAATAGCATAAAAATTTCACTGCAAGAAATGTAATGACTTTATGATCAGATTTTTTTAAATTTAAGATATTTTTTTCTTGACAATAAAATCGTCTATTGTTTTCAATTAAGGCTACGAGCCTTTTGTAACTACGGGGCCCTGGGCTGCAGCCCAAAAAGACCTTAAGCAGATCCATCTGAGTAGAATAGAAATGTTTTTAAGGATATGATTATTTACATAATGTTAGTTTAAGGATAAGAAAATGACAATGGATACTTTTAATCCCGGAGAAATGTTACGGTTCCTGTTAGATATTAATATTTGTATTTTTTTGACAGAGATTGATGTGATTTTTTGCAATATGGCAGTTAAAGAACCAGATAATAATATAGTTTACCTTTCATGTCGGAAAAATGGACGGTTCCTATGGGATATCATAACAATTATATCCTACAGAGATCGTGTATTTAAAAGTAGTTTCAGTAAGGTTCGTTTTGTTTGAAGTAATATTCGACGGATCTTAATTTGATTTATTGATTTATTATAATTTGTGCAATTTGTTATTATTTGATGGTTTTTCGAAATCCTCGGGAAATGCAAACTATAAAATTATACCCCTAATGAAATTATTATATATTGGTTTTACTATTATTTAATATTACAAAGAAATTAATTTTGTTTGTCTTTTATAGACTGCTAAATCACTCAAATCATAATGGGTGTTACAATAAGAACGCCAGTTTTGAAATTTGAATAAACCATAATATTTGTGGCATAAGTTTGAATGATTTGTTAAATAATGAGATACACATCATTAGATTGTCTTTTGAGGCTTCAATCATTGTGAGTTTGTTTACATAAACTTGTGACTTTAAAAGTTCCAAAGAAAAAAGTCTAAAGGCGTTTAATTTCATGATCTGGACGACTGATCTGATCTCCAAGGAGAGAAATAACACAATCAGGATTGAACTCGTGCAGTAATTCAACAGTATCTCTGGGTGTATGACACGTTGCACCATCCTAATGAAATCGCATTCTCTTGGGATCCATGTTATGAAATTTTTGTACAAAAAAATTATTTAACATTTCCCGATAACGAACACCACCGAACACGGTTCATGCTTGAACTACCGTGTTTTCGAATAAAAATGGCCTGATTATGCTTCCAGCTCAAAATATACACCAAAAAGTGACTCTTTTTGGGTACATCGGTTTCTTCATAATCATGCTTGGAGTTTTGAAACCCCAAATGGGACAATTTTATCGATTAACGAAGTCATTAAGATGAAAATGGGCCCTGTCACTAAAAATGACTTTCGATGGAAAATTACAATCCGATGTTTGTTGTTCCAAAATCCAATCAACGATCTTGGTTGCTCATAGCCTGATTCCCTAACTTTCTGCTATATACGCTTTATAATAACGAACAGTCATATTTTTTTCATGTCAAACCATGACACAACAATTAGGGCGCAATTCAAAACTAGCATTTTTATTGGAACATTTTTATTAGCAACTTTGTAAGTTTAAAAGCGACATTTATGCTATTGAAAAATAAGACATTTTCAATCTATCGAATATTTGATCGATATTTTCGAAAACCGATCTAAATTGCATTTGTGTAAAATTGGGTAAGATTTACAAGCAACATCGATGATCTAGTAGAAGATTTGCATGTTGAAACCATTTTAATTGAAGTTAATGTGATGACAAAGCTATAAAATTATAGTAATAATAATGAAGGTGTTACTATCTTTATTTCACAAAAGCAATTTGTTCCACAACAGGTATTTCCGTTAGCTTACTATTTGTTAATTTAGTATACCTTTAAAAGTGTTATGAAAAGAAAATGTTTGTACGTTTGTTTATTAAGGGAAATCACCCTGAATTTTGTGTAAAAAAGTTTATTGATCGATGAAAGTGTATGTTATGCTTATGATATACTAGAAAATTGAATAGTTGCTGCAGGATAGAAATAAATAAAAAAAATTGAAATTTTATTTCGTTTGGTCTTAGTTTATGGGCCAAAGAATGTTGAATGTAATTTTTATCCCGGGAAAATCCATGGTTCTTGCGTGTCACTGTTACTTTTGACGTGATAACGTCTAATAAATTGATAAACACCGGTAGTCTGTATGAAAAAGTGCCACGTTCCATTTGAGTCTGTGCGTACAAGCGAGAACACGATACAAACGATAGAGAGGCACGATAGAGTTCTGCTACTGGAACGCCGGCACGCGAGCTTCTTCGAGAACTTCTACAATAAGCTATACCTCGTATTTAATAATTGTTGAATTCTAGGCAACGTTTTTTGTGTTTTTTTCTACAATTTCCTTAATTAGATTTAATTCATTCATAATTTTTAGTCTGATTTCATTTTTAAAAAATTGTTAATTTTCAATTAACTCCTTCTTTGTACTATAGAAAATAATGATAATTCAGTGATAATAATTCAATTCAATTCATAAAAGTATGTAATTTTTCATCAATGTTTCTTTATGACGATATTACGTAAAACTATCGTCCGTAAACCGACTTTACAGACAACCAATTTTTTTCATACTAAAATTGTTAAACAAAAGTTCATTAACGCTAATGACCCTAGTAGTTGATGCGACTATAAATAAAGTTAATTTAAAAAAAAAAAAAAAAAGTTCATTAAAAACAAACAAATTGAAGAAGAAAAAAACAAATAGAAAAATGAACTTTTGTAATATCCAATTTTATTTTTTTTTCCATTTTACGGGTTACAGGATATTCCTTCCTTTTATCATTGCGACCATGGAGGTCTATAGTGATTTAACCCTCTGTGTTTACTAGGGGAGCGTCAGGCTTTTAAAGAAAGCCAGCACCTGCCTAGGGGCTACCGTCGCTATCTCGCTAGGCGTCATGTTCGTCTTTCCGAGATGCTACAGTCGCAATGCAGTCTGACAATTAAGTTTGCTTATGATAAAAAAAATCCGAGCTAAAATAAGAAGTTTTGATTTAAGATTAAGGGAGGTATACACATATTTCATTTTGGTAGAATTTTTCTAGTTTTGTATTAATGATTTCTCTTGGTGACTATTCTATGGGTGATGGTACTTTTTATATTGAAAATACAAAAGAAAATTATTAATTTATTTATTATACTCGTAATGAGTTGAAATTATAAGGATCTTTTTGAGAAGCTACCCTTGTCAATTTGATATCAAACATAGTTTTTCAGTTTAATATTCAATGTTCAAGCCTACAATCTGTTAACGCTACAGGAATATCTCTGCAAAAATGTGTAGGTAGTATAATAAGTAACATTCAAATTATTTGGTCTAAGGCCTTATATCAGTCACAGTGCAGATGACGTGAAAAGTGAACAGATTTTTTGTAAAATTAAATTTTTAAGGAATTTTACTTTTATCCTCAACTGATTGTACAAACAAAATGTTCATTTTAATGAACTAAAAAACATTGCACTTTATATCCGAGTACATTATGTAACAATGCAGGTTAATACTTTTGTATCTTATATTCTTTAAACGTCGATGCTATAGATTTGCAAATTGGCTCAGTTTTTGCTCTTCTACTTGTTAAAATTAAATCATTATAGGCTGTTATTGGACGATTTCTTCGTCTACATGCTTGGAAAGGACGTGGTTTTGCCGTGGCCAGTTTGAAGGTAAGTTGTCAGTGTTAAGACCACGGTCAGCGTACGCAGAGGTCTCTCTGAAGACGTGTTAACTTTAAGAGGACATTGACATAAAGACACGCGTTTCGAGTAGAAAAAATTATAATTGTAGTACTACATTAACAACTCTCATCTTCAATCATAACAACATAGTTCAGTTATTCTCTCGTTTTTTCTCTCTCGCTTTGATACGCAACGATTTTTTTTTTAAATTAAACCGAACAGTAGGTTTATATTTTTACAGTTTTTAACTATCGAAAATTTGTGTTGTTCTATAAATTATCCTGAAAAATTAGATGAGACTTAAAAACTAAAAAAAAAGCTAATTATCATTGCATGTGAACTTTCTTGCGGTGATTAACATTTTCTTTGTGACTCCTTCTTCTACATACGCAATTATTGTAATTAGATTTGACCATTTTTCATCTGATTTGATTTTCTTTAGTTTCCTGTTCGTTTCGTTCCAAATAACAGACATTAATACTAAGTTGAGAAGTTGGATGCTTTGTGGATGATGCGTGGTATAACATATCGCTGGAAAAGCCAAGCGAGGTAAAAGTAATTGTTGTGCGAATGAGTTTTTAATGATGACGGATTATTTCAAATAAACTAACTGAGAAAACTGTGACAATCATACTAATTTTGTAACGGACATAGAAATCAAATATTGCCGTTTATTTTTTATCAGTATACAATCATTTTGAACATTGTGATTGGAATTTTAAAGAAAATGTTTGGGAACTCGTCGAAACGAAGTGTTGTGTTGTTGTTGTTCTGTGCTTGCATTTCACTCGCGGTAAGAGGATTATTTAAATTACAAACTTTTTCTAATGTTTAGGCTTCAGAAGAACTTCACGTTGGTTTAATAATTACATTACGAAAGATTTAAATTTTAATTTATTTTATATTTTGACATCAGTAAATCTCTTGTGTACAGTATACTTTTAATATAATAGAGCACTTAAAGTTTTTAACTGAAATTTTTTTGAATTAAAAATGAGAGAAGTTTTTGTATAATATCTTATAAAGTTTTTTTGTCTCGGAAACTGCGTTTTGTAGAGAAGCACATTTTTTATTTTAAACTTTTATCTATATACTTCTTTTTTGTGATGGGGAAAAAAAACTTTTTAGAGCAAGGACAATGGAAATCGCCTCACCGTTTTGAGGAACTTCTTCAATATGTTTGGAAATCGACCTCCCATTCATGATACACCATCGTCTCCATGCAGTTGCAGTGAGTAAGCATTGCTTTTATCAAAATATTATTTAAATGGCTTGCCACAGTTCTTAATGGCATATTAGGAAACAGCAAATGTATAGCATTTTCTTAAAAGTAATAGTCATGCACAGTTATTTTGGAATAAGTAAATACATGTACAACTGCCAGAAGGTAAATTTTTTAAAATGATTTTTGAAGTGCCCCACGCAATTAAATTAAAAAAAATAAATACAACCGTATATTAAATACTAAGCTTACCACACAATACACATATTTTGTAGGTGTATGCTATAATTAGAAAATATAATCCGGGAATCCATGGGTGAACTCAGTTTTTGGTCTTGAAGATGGCAAATTTCGAAAGGAGTATTTTGTGCAAACAAAATTATCAATAAATATTTTTTTTCCCACTGTTAAAAGACTGATAATTAATATCGGAATTTTACCTTATGACTATCCATAGGACTGCCTATTGTCTATGAAAGTTTTAAAATAGGATCTCATAATTTTTACTCCTATAAGTACAACTGTTTAAAGGAATACAAAACTAAAATAGTTAAGGAAATTGGTGATAGTCGCCGTTCAAGAGGAGCCAGCTGCTCTTCCTATCTTTGCTTTAGCCCATACTAGAATCTTGAGGTTTCGAATGTTCTTGATGCTGCATTTCCGGGATTTAAAATACTTAACTTCAATTTTAGGATTTTTGGGACTACAATGCTAATGATGTAGGCTTTTAATTTGTTATAATTTGATTTTTAATTTTCTTACTCAAAAATCAAAAATATTGATGAAGTTTAACTGTATTTATTTGAAAATTAATGAATTACTTTTATAATTTCTTTATCTTTAGCGATATTATGAATATTATACGAACCCTCCCTTTCTCCCACAAAAATACAGTTAGGAAAAAAAAATATTCAATTTTAATATAGGAAAAAATTTAATTTATTAAATTTTTCTTTAAAAAATTATAAATCTTATATAGAAAATTCAGTTTCTAAATATTATTATCTCTAAGTAACATATCTTAGATATCAAATACGATTTGTGTGATGACTTTCATTGAACTTTTTAATCATTATAAAGTAAACCCAGTTTGACCTTTGAGAAATGATTTGTTTGGATTTGTCTATTAAAATTGCGAAACTGCTATTTTCTTAACGGCAAAATTTCAATGAAAAGAATTAAAAGTCCGACACAAATCTTCACACAATTTGTATCTGTAATATACTACGAGAAGCAATGACAATGATAATTAACAAGAAAGATCAAAGAAGATTAATTTTTATTGAAAAATTTAATAAAATCTAGCTATTGTATTTAAAATCTCAGACCTTTCAGAGAAAAATATCGTTTTAGCTGTAAAAGATCTGATCTATTGAATTACTCTGTTAATTACTAAACGTCAGATTTGTATCTTAATAAGAAGCAATGACAACGTTAAAAAACCAAGGTTGGCTGAAGGAAGATAGATTTTTCAAAAAAATATGGAAGATATTTTTATCATAATGAAAGTGCTTTAACAGTTATTGGTCATTAACACTTGGGGGATTTTATTTTGTTATTTGACATTTGTTATTTTGGAGGAAATTAAAACTTAGTGTTGTTCCATAATTTTTGATCCTTTAATACCTCTCGGAGGGAGTACGGTATTCTTGACTCCATTCTGGTGTTTTTCACGTAGACACACTCGAGGAAATGTTAACACTTTTCAGAATATGGAAGTTGGGTCTTGTCAAGTAGATGCGAGTGGGAAATGTTGAAGTATCCTATTCTCCAACATGCAATCGAAATTTAGATATTGTATATAATATCGCTGTCCTTTCAGAGATTTTTTTCATTTTTCATTTTGTTAGATATAAACGCCACTGAGAGGGGAAAGACTGATTTCCTACGGTCATAAGGGCCTGAACTACTGAACGTCTGTTTTATCTTTCATGATAGATCTTTCATCATCAGAAACTGAGTAAAACTTTCTAAAATATCTTATTCTATCTCTAAGCCTTAAACATCCTTTATTCCTTAGAGGATTTAACAACATTATCTACTCAAAAAAAAAAAATAAATAATTGAAATATTGATTAACTTCGCGAAGAAGTTCCTAGTTTATTATTTCTTTTTTGTATTCCTTAATTAAATACTTATTTGACTCCGTAGATATCTTTTTGAATATTTCATAAAAATTATTTTAATAAAAAAGGGTCCAATGGTAGTTAGAGCAATTGTTCTCCGCCTCGTGTGTCAGGGTACTGGGTTCGATCTCCGTTGAATTCATCGATTTAAGACTTATGATCTCACAGACGATGTGACTCACAAACATTTTGACCTACAGACGCTCATGATATAACCTTAGGTGTTAAAGCAACTTAAAAGCACCAACAATTTTAAAAGCTTGACTATATTTAATACAGCCTTAGAAAATTGAGTTCTTAGTTTTCTGTTTATAGGTACTCATATATTTTTAAAGAAAATTTTATTAACAATTTATCATTTTCATTATTATCTATATAAAAAATCAAAACCTTAACAATTTTTAAGTTCCTTGAAATATTGAAATTCGATTGTGTAAAGGCAAATCATCCGAAAAAAAAATTAACTTTGGTAACGTTATCAATTCATTCTAGAGCACTTTTTTGGGTTGTTGCATTAAAAAAATATATATTTTGCTACATCCTAATATAGATACTAACTGCATGTGAAAGAATATGTCATTTTAATGAAGCATAAAACGTTAAATAAAAATAAAATGTACTTACTCCTTTTTATCTTATTGTTGGTTAAAAAATAGTTATTCACGCGGAAAAAAGTAACTGTATGAGTGGATTTCGTTGTAACGATTTGTTCTGCATGTGTAATTTTCTAAAAAAAAATATTTAGACAACAAATATTAATATGAGTAAACACCATCAAAAAAAGAAAAATTTTAAAAGAAAAAGAAAAATGTATAAACCATATAAGAAATCCCGTTTTATTTATTTTCCAATAATTTTTTACGGTGTCAAACAATACGAAAAACATAGGTTTCAATTAGTGTGTTTCAAGTATACCAGGTGTATCTACCTATTATGTTTTCGTTATTGACATTTTTAAATTGACTTGTTCAAATGAAATGAATAAATAGATATTCGTTTACTTGTTATGATTATGTTGGTCGTGTCATAAATGTGTTAACGCATTTTCTTTTTGTCGTGTTTGTATCAGGTTGCGGAGAAAGAAATGATGCGAGTCGAATTGTGGGTGGCCAAGCGACCCAGCAAAATGAATTTCCTTGGATGGCACGCTTGTCCTACTTCAATCGCTTCTATTGTGGTGGCATGCTCATTAACGACCGTTATGTGCTTACAGCTGCTCATTGTGTTAAAGGGTTTGTATTTAGATTAACTTCTTTTTTATTTATAACTCTTGGGCATTTTTAAAAGGGCCCATCAGGAGTCATCAAATCATTTAATTTGACATTTTATACAATGAATTGCAAGAAACATTTTTACTTTGAAACGGAATAACTTACAAATTCAATGTTTGAACTTGACTTGCTATTTGAATATTAATATTTAATTTAAGTTTGACTTGATTTTAAGCTAAATTTAAGTCAAGCAGTGTGAAAATCAAGTTAAAAATTTGACTTGAAACATTATAAATAAATACACTAATCAATTTTTTAAAATAATATTCCTAAAAATAAGTTTCAAAGAACAAAACAAAAACTTCGACAAATTAAATGGTTTTTGATATGAATCCCGACATTGTTGGAACTAGCAAAAATTCTATTTTAAATAGGTTTGCTGTTAATTAATTGGGTAACTTTACCAATCCTATTAGAGATTCATTAAGTATTAGTGATTCACTAATTTTTTTATTGGGTTTTACAATGTCGATGGGTTTTTGCGGTCCTATTCCCCAAACTGTTAAAAAAATTCATTAAATTAGAATTAAGAAATTTTAAAAGGTATATAGAAAAACTCTTAGTTTTAATAACGACTGTAAGGCTGTGTAGAATACACCTAAAATAAAGCATTTTATTTTTTTCCTTCGATTTTCGGATTCCACGGTCACAAATGACATATGTTGTTAAAACAACTTTACACAAAAGGAAAGAAATAATCCAAAAAATTGGTACTTTTTAAAAGACGTATATTATAATATTTTTTTTAACTGACAAAGCCAGAGGGATTCACAGTTTAGTTTGCTTTTAAAGCTACTTGCCTTGATTTTCAAGCTACTTGACCTTTAGACTTAAAACAAATCAAACTTGAGTCAAAGATAAGCATATACCTAATTGATTGTCAAATAAAGTCGAGAATTGACTATTCAAGTTATTTCATTCATAAATAAAATAACATTTATTTCACAAAATACCCAACTAGTTGACCTTAAAAAATCCTAAAGCTTTGAGATAAGATAATAAAGTCTGTTTTGTCTAAGCTTGACATTGACTAAAGTTAACATTGGGTATATAGAAGGTAAGTAATGTATAAAGCCAAAACTTAAATTAAATAAGAAAAATGTTCAATTTAATTACTTTCATTACATAGAGTGTAGTACAAACGCAATAATATTAGATTCATGTGGGGCAAGAGTTCGCATTTTTTCTTTAAACCGTCATACAATTAAAACTTTATGTGAAATAAAATGAAACAAAGTTGTGTTAAGGGTTTACTATTTTAACAATTACAAAAAACCAAATCAAATTTACTTACATGTACTTTTGGAAAATAATTAAAATTAATCTTTGTCAGAATGCGTACACTTACCCCAACATAGGGGCATGTGTGCGCAGTACTCTGGGTAAGTGTGCGCACTCGCAACAACAGGGAAATTGGTTTATTTAGTTATAGTTTAATTTTATTTAATTATAAAATTTAAATAATTTATTTATATATATATTCATTTTATAGTGTTTATTTACTAAATATACGTATTCTTTCATTTCTATTATCTATCGAAATTTGTACCTATTTATTACTTCAACAGATTAATATTTTCTATGTCTGAATTCTAGATCTTTTATGTCTTGAGATTAGGAATATGATTTGTTTCAGCATACTCGTAGATAAGTGTCCGTAGTTTAGTCATATTGAAACCATAATAAAGATCATCACACATTTTTAAGTAACTGTACCTATATATATATACCATGTTCTTGTTCATTAGTGAATGCTAGCAAAAATGTTCCTAATTGAACTGCTGTTAAGTTAAATTTTAACCGTTTTCTCAGAGTACTCTCTTTCATTGCAACTTGTACTACTGCTTTTTTTTTACTTAAACTTTCAGCAATTAATAATTCAGCAGCATTAAACTGATTTTTCACAGCTACGCATCTGTGTGGAGTTCTTACACTTATAATTTTGAGGCATTGTGTTTTTATAGAACGTAAATCTTCAACTTGAAAAAATCTCTATTCCAAACAATTTTCAAATAACTATCATAGTCGGGGTAAAAGTACGCATTAAAATATGTGCACTCTTACCCCACAAACTCATGCGCACACTTAATCTTAGTGACCTGTATTAAATTAATTTGAAATTACACAATTACACGTTATTGCGTCATTTTACAAAGTTTTGCATGATAGATCATTAAACTAGATACAGTGATGAGCATGTTGGTATCAATTAAGTTATAATTACCGTAACACAAATATAAAAGTTTTTAAATTAAAAATTAGACAATATTGTTTTTAACCAAACCTTTTATTTGCCAATTAAAACAAAACTACGTATCCTCACCGGAAAAGCTTCAATTCTTTTTTTCTAACGCCAAAGTGAGCTCTTAAGGCAGTTCGTTTTTTTTCTTTAATCTAAACGGTTTCAGAAATAATAAGTCTGCGCACACTTGCCCCACATGACTCTAAGTAATTCACTAATTTAGCTACCATAATTATTAAGAACAAATTTTCAGCCATTATGTCCCGTCAAGGTACACTCTCAATGTATTTTTTTTTGTTTGAGTGAAAAAAAAAAACGTCGGTTAGCTAAAAAAACAATCCACATAAGGCCACCTATTGGCGCAGTGACTAGAGCAGTAGTTTTCTCCACTTCATGCGTCAAGTGGCACGGGTTCGATTCCCGTTGAATCCTAGACTTAAGATCCTAGACCTTAGATTAAAATTGACCAACAGACATTTTCTGTGTTTAGATAGTCTTGATATACCCTTAGCTGTTAAAGCGACTTAAAACACCACAAAAAAAAAACAATCCATATAAGTATTATGTACAATGAACTGGTAAAATTGTATACAAACATTAAACTAGGCAAATGCATACCCAGACAGTATCTAACTCATTTTCAGAATGAAACGCTGTAGAAGTATTATAAATAAGTTTTTGGTATACAATTAAGAAAAATAAATTATTTTTCTATTATCGAAGTTATAGGGAATAATAACTACCAACGATTTTCTAATAATTTATTAAACGGTAAAAAAAATTTATGAATGAAGAATTGAAACAATACAATTTGAAACAATTCAAGAAATAACTAACAGCTGGACAATGTTGTTAAAAAATTACGTTAATTGTCCTTTTAGAGTTGAAACTTAAATATTCCTCCATATTTTTCATTCAAACGATAGTAAATTTCTTTCCCATTTTTAGAGAGAACTACCTATAAACCCAAAATACATAACGTAAATCGTAAACCTTCTATTATGTTGAATATTATAGAAAACCATAAAATGTTTCCAATTCTAAAAATAAAATTAGAATTAAGTAGCAAAAAGTATCTCGTTGCTTTTATGACTTGGTTCTTTGACATTTCAATTGATCTAATTCTCTAATTATCTTTCTTTAATTGATTTTTTTTTGTTAAAGCTTTATGTGGTTCATGATAAAAATTACATTTGGAGAGCATGATCGATGTAATGAGACACGCCGTCCTGAAACCCGGTTTGTTCTACGTGCTACAACAGGAGCGTTCAGTTTTCTTAATTTCGATAATGATATAGCGATACTGCGACTCAACGATCGTGTTCCGATTACAGATACAATTAAGCCAATCTGCTTACCAACGAACAAGGGTGAGAGAATATACAAATACAATTTGGTATAAGAAGCTGTATACTATAATACATATATATAAATAATATGATTCGCTTTCAAAGAAACTCGACCGTTTTATGTTCAGACTTTATTCAATTTTCAACTTGGAACATTACTCTGACATTTTCTTGTCTGGAATAGGAATTTAAATGTGTTGGAATGAAGACATTTTTGCAATTTAAAATAAGCTCTTGTATCTCAATGGAAGACATCGATTTACTTGTTGCCAGTTGCTTGATGAACGTTAACATAAAATCTAAAGAATTCTGTCTGCGGAATAAAGTAATTTTGTATTTCAATTAACTTTTTTAACAAGAAAATTATTTATCTCAAATAAAATTCATAATATTTTTTTTTAAATAAATTCAACATCTCAATTTTTGTTGACATTGTCAAGTTAAATACACGTAAGTGTAGGCGAATCTTAAAAAAATAAAACGCTGCTTTGTTCATGCAAATATTTTATTTTTCGCTACGGTTTCATTTAAGATAAAATAAAGATTCAGCACTTAAATCTCTGAAAATATTGTCAGATTCAGAAATATATTGTAATTATCGTCAGGTCATTGTACGGATTTGTACGAAAACATTGGAATCTTATTAAGAAGATGGAACCATTAAGGAGGTGGTTGTAATGAAGTACCTCTGTATACAGACAAAAAGATGAAATATTTTGGGGAAACCAGTTTTATAAAAAAAAAAAAAAACATTTTTGTACAAAATGTCAAAGCATAATGAACTTTGGGTAAATAACATACTAAAACAAAAAATAAAGTGTTTAAGAAATAGTTTAGTGAAATTTATCTTTAAATTTTTATTATAAGAAAATACAAAAATAACTTCATGAAAATGTTTATATTTAGATAATCTCTACGTTGGAACAAAGGGAATCGCATCTGGTTGGGGTACATTGAAAGAAGATGGTAAGCCGTCGTGTATTTTACAAGAAGTCGAAGTTCCTGTAATAAGTAATGAAGCGTGTCGTAAAACTAATTACACGTCGAAAATGATATCAGATAATATGATGTGCGCGGGATATCCGGGCATTGGGCAAAGGGACTCGTGTCAGGTAATTTGATTTTATAAAATGCCTGCGTATTCAACAATATTAAAACCCTTACTTTCAATTTAGGGTGACAGTGGAGGTCCTTTGGTTGCTGAACGAGAAGACAAAAGATACGAGCTAATTGGTAATTACAACTTTTTCTCTGTCAACGCACATTTTCAAACAAAATTTCTTACATCACTTTCTTGCATAAGTAACATATTTTCTTTTTACTTTCTTTAACTACTATATAGATAGTAAAGGAAGTAATGTAATCGGGTCAAATTTTCAAATTCGAGCTTTTACCGGAAATACATGTTTGAGGTCCCCTGAGTCCAAAAAAATGGTTTTTAAAAAAATGTCTGTGTGTGTGTCTGTGTGTGACAGCCATATCGTATCGAAAGCTTTATCCGAATTTCACCAAACTTGGAATCTGGCCTCCATATTATACCTTGTTGTCCCGCGAAGCTTTTGGTTGAAATCGATTAACCGAAAGCTCTACTTTACTCTTGGCGTTTTTGAGCTTTTTCAATTTTTTTTGAAAACGACTCCAACGATTTTCTTTAAACTTTCTATAGTTCTTAAACTCATTAATGCCTACAAGTTTTATTTGAAACTTTTTCCTGGGAAAATCCGAATAAGGGTGGTTCTGGGGTGTAGGTTGGGAATTCGTAAATACATATAGCCCTATAGGTTGTATGCATATATGTAGTTCTGTTTATATGTATATTTACAAAGTGTTTATATTTCTTTTAACTAACAGCGAGTTTCATAAATTAAAATAAAAGAAAGTACTATGACGCCTCGCAGTAGATATTTTTTTTTCTTTTAATATCAATTCTAATAATCTAATAATCTAATATAATAATCTTTTAATATAATAATTATTTATTATCAATTCTATTTAAAATCTTAAAAAAAAATTAAACATTTGTAGAACCCCTCCCCCTGATGTAATGTCACTCATTTTTCAATTTTATGCATGTATCTAAAAATAATCAAAGAAATCAGAGAAGCATCAAGAAAACAGTTATTTTACTCAAATTACTCAAACCCTTACCATTCAGAACTCTCGAGAATTTTCGTGTCTAACTTGAATTACAACGCCATTCTATGTAGAAGTTGAATGTTGTTGCGTGAGAGATAAGCTCATAGTGAGAGTGTTCAAGTATTAACAAATATAGATCGAGTTAGTTCGTAAATTTTTCGAGTTTTTTATTCACATATACATTTCGCGTTTTGGTATTTTAAATTTTAACATGTGATGTCATAAAGCTTTTGACCCGACCCCCTCTGACCCTTGTCTCTTAATGTCACATTCTGGTGATACCCTCACCTCTTCTTTAACGTGTGACGTAATTATGTCTATCCTAAATATGTTTTCTTACATGATTTTGTATGGCATTCATTCTGAGTATGATGCTGACTGGGAAAATGTAAGATGTTGCAGTAAGTATTTGCATCGTATGCAAAATACGTAATTTATATATAGTAGATTATATGATATCCGCTCGCTTCACCGAGCATAACATAATTAAACATAATGATAATTATAGAAATCTTCATAAATTGCCGTCCGAAGGTGACGTCTCCAAAATGTCCGAGCTTCTTTTAGGTTCCAAGCCGGGTCTGACCACCACACAGAAAACTAAAAGTTATCCCAGAGATGTGAAATATGCTTTCTGGTGTATTATTTTACGCTGAGCACGAAATAGTGATCAATTTTCCCCCATTATCTACAAATTTTCAAAAAACTGAAAAACATGCCCCACGCTTGTAATTCATTTAAACTACCTATAGTTTTCAATGTACTTTTGGACGCTAAGCACAAGTCAGTTTTCTCACCTTTTAGTTTTCAGAAATTCTTTGCATAAGATACTTTTTTATATAACAGTAAAATTTTTTTAAGCCATCTAAAAATCACAGAGCGTTGAAGAAAAATTGACTACGGATTTAATATGAAAAAAGAGACCGGAAATCATAATTCATATCTTAGAGTCAGATACTTTTTATTTTTTACGTGGCAGACTCATATGTAAGTCATAGTTTCTCATTAGGATTAGTAAAACAAGACCAATATTGTCCCAGTTTTGCTATTGGTCTTGATTGTTTATTCGGTCTTAGTCTTAGTTTTGTTAGCATGAAGACAGCAGTCTTAGTCTTGTATTTTTGCAAGACCAAGAACAAATTCACTAGTTCCTAGAAAGTAGTGAAAATTCAATTTCAACCATGTGTTATTCAGACACAGGAATAAAGACCCCTTAATTAGAAGGCATTCTTATAGATCCCATTTTCCTAACAGTAGTAAAGTTTCTTTTTTTTAATCAGTGTTTAAATATAAAAGTAGATTTGTTGCTTCAAAAAGTTCAACTAATAAATGCAATCGAAGTTATAATTTTTTGTTTAGTCTTGCATATTTGACCTTGGTTTTGCATATTCGGCTTTGGTTATAGCCTTAATCGTCGTTGAGTCTTGGTTTTAGCCTTAGCGACAAAAAGACACTTTTGGCCATAATCTTGTTTTTTCGCAAGGCTAAGAACAAGACCAATTTTGCTCAGCCCTAATTATGGTAAAACCGTAAATTTTTCTTATTAAAGTCCAATATCTTCGAGCAAGTATTATTAGTTATAAGCACATATTTCAAGTGTAGAAACATTCCTTGTTAACAATTACTTATTAGTTGCTTATTATCTTGGAAAACTTTTTTTAATGTCCCAAAATATTTAAATCTGGATTCCATACCAATACGGTATAGTTTTTCTTTAAATATTTACTCTTTTTACAATGTTACATCTATCAAAGTTTATAACAAGTATCGCTAATATATATACATGAAAATTCTTTCACTGAACAATGTAATCAATCAAGTCGATATATAACATGTTTTATGCTATTTTTTTAAGGAATCGTTTCCTGGGGAAATGGCTGCGCTCGTCCTGGTTATCCAGGAGTCTACACTCGAATTACAAGATATTTAGACTGGATTAAAGAACATTCAAAAGATGGCTGTTTTTGTGAAGAATAGGACAACATATCAAACATTTTCTTCTTACGCTAGATTATTTTAAATTGATTTAATCGTAACATTTATTTAATATAATCTTTAAATTTATACTTATAAAAAAATAAAAAATTGTGATTTTTTTATTTATTAGTTTTTTGTTATATCTAGTAGAATTGAACTTTTCTTACATTTACAAAAGCTTTTTATTTTTCTTTTTATAACTGATAAACAATACAATGAAATATTTGAAATGTTTGACGCTATTGATTTCTACCATGTTTCATTGTATAACAGCTTTGTTATATTTAATTTTAGATCTTAAAATGGAGAGAAAAATTAGTCTTTAGGAGAAAATTTATTGAATTATCCTAGAATATGTATTCACTTTGTGTATGTGTAGTTTATTTAAATAGCAACTGCAGAAAAAGTGGCCAAATAAAGCTTTTTTATAATTTAAAATTTTTTTCTTGGAACAAGTTCCTTTGGCGTTTCATTATAAAGAATTTTCAATGGTTCAATTACTTTTCAAATGAAATAACATTTTTTGTAAAGACGATAGAATTGACACTTTTTCGTTTGAAAAAAAATGCAACCCTCATTCATGAATATTTTTATGCAAAAATTCATAAATTAAACATTAATATACAGTTGTTTTGTATTCATTTAAATATTACTGAAGAAGGTACATAACATCCGCAGTATTATATGACCCGGTTAATATCTGGTTATGTGGGCGTAAAGAAGAAAAAAAGATTCAAAACGACCCGGATTTAAATTGAATATTTTCAGTGTATCTTCACGCGCAAACCAATTTTTATAAGCCTTGTATTTTGCCAACAATGAAATTAGTTTATATTGTGTTTGGTGTTATAATCTGGTCCCATACGAACCAATGTTCGGTGAGTACATTATTTGATTTGTATCATAAAAAATGTTAATATTTTTTTTCTTTTAGGAAATTTTTCCAACGAATGGATCGTTCAGTAGAGGCTTCTTAAGTTTTCTTTTGAGTCCACAAAAAACATGTCATTGTAGTAAGATGAAAACATTTTTATTAAATTTTTTTAAGGTGTAATCTTTTCTTTTTTATTAATAGAATGTGGAGTTCCAAATCGTTATGGGAGACTTTTGGGAGGAGAATATTTAAACGATCACGAATTTCCTTGGTTGGTTTTAGTGAATCTTAAAGGAGTTAGTAATTTTGGTGGTGTCTTAATTAACGACAAATATGTCTTAACGGCAGCCAGTCCTTTGATAGGGTAAATAAAATAATTTTGATTAATACATGAAATAAATAGGTTAAAATAGAGATTGCAAAAAAATTTAACAACATTGATTAAATTTTTTTCTAGTTTTTAAGATTTTAGATTTTAAGAATTAAAATGGAAAACTTTAAATAATTACAATTAACAACGAAGGTATTCTATGTTTTCTTCTACGGTTGTATTCATTTTGATAAGTTTGGTACATAGTACATACTTTTCATCGTAACAAGTATATTTTTTATTGGAGAAAAATTAATTTAAGGGGTTGAAATACACTCTTAGAGTTAACCTTTTAGACTTCTTTTATAAAATTTTCTCAAATTCACATTTTTTTTTTAAATTTTCGATGTATTCATACAAAACAATTTAAATAAATATTCAAAATAAATTGTGATAGCAATATGGATTCATAGAAAAAACTGAAAATCTTAGATGTTTTCCCACGTACATCTTTTTATTAGAGAATGAGAATGAAAATTAATAAAATCAATATTTTATGTATATTTTTCCAACTTTAATTTATAAATTTGAAATAAAAACCTTTGTAATTATAAATTTCACTTTATATGTTATTATCAATTTAATTTCTTATAATTACTTATTAATAAATAATTATGGGGGTTATTAAATAAATTTTTGCATAATATACAAATGTCGCTAAAGTTGATTTGAAAACAATGATACGTTCTTATTTCATCATAGTGCTTATATTCATTTAGATTTTTATTAAGAAATCTTTTCTATTATAGATATTTATTGAACTATTTCCTCAAATTTTTCCACTAACTCCAACACAATGAATGGATGAAATATATTACAAATAAAAAATGGTACTTAACGTAATAATTTCTTATAAAATTAATTAAAACGTGCATGTTTTATGGATTCTATTGTTATTTTAGTTGGATTATAAAACATAAAATTTCTCACAAAATTTTAGAATTATATATCAAGTTTAATACAGATATACCCACATTATGAGTTATAAAACTTTATTGAAGACTAAAAGATAATATACACAGTTTATGTAATGCTCTACTCACATTTATTTTTCACTATTTCACCTATTTTTTTTTAAATATATGAGTATATAAAGCTGAAAGAATAATTCTTTGAAAGCGTCTGAAATACTAAAAGTTATGGCCTTATACCGTATTTTATAATTTTTTTTCCATATTTGATAAAACTTTAGGATATTAAAAAGTTACATTTTTGTCTAAAAATTTCGAAAAAAAATTAATTTTAATAATAGGACCAATTTCATATAAGGTTTTATTAAATCATACTTATATTAATTTCCAGGAGTTGTGCTGCTTTTAATTAAGTTGTATTTTTATTCGTTTAAACAGATTAACTCATATATTATAGTTTAGATGTCTTCTTTCTTTTAATTTCCTTTAATTTTTGTGTGAAAAATTTTAATTGCCTTAAACTAAAGTAACAGAATCTAAAGTGGAGATTAAGAATACAACTTGGCAAGTACCTGAAAATTTCGCTCAATGAGGTGAGCTTAAAATTTTGATTTTCAAATGGAATAACCAGCAATGCAATGTTTGACTTGAATGTGGCTTGGTTTTAAGCCAAACTTAAGTCAAGTAGTGAATCCCCAGTAGTGATGGACTTCTAACTTGAAAAACTTACCTTTAATGTTTTATTATACCTACTTACAGAGTGTTATCAACTAGCGTAACAATGTGTCTAATTTTATGACATCGTAACAAAGTCATCGAACTGAAAGTAGTTATTGATAAGTTAATTTTCGAAATTTGGAAAAACTACTTTCTTGAAATATTACCTGGAGTGTTACGGTTTTACGATTGTTACACTCCAAAATGGACATTTTACAAATCAAGTTGAATACTTAACTGATGAAGTGTTTATTATAGATAGTAATTAAAGATTACTGAATAAAGGCTATGAAAATCAATGGAATAATATAGTATGAAACAGTTTCTCACTCTGCCGTCATTTCAAATATTTTCTGTACATTTATTCAATTAAATTATTCAATTCAATTCAATTAAAACACTTTAAATGTGGTTTGGTTAATTTTGGCCAACACAAGCATTCATCATCCCAAAGATGTTCGTGTGCTTAATGAATAAACAGGTCATACACTAATTTTTTACCACCATATTTAAAAGTTATGAATTTTAATGACGAGGTATTTTCGAAAAGAAAATTTTTGCTAGGAATTTATTAGCAGATCCAACAAACTGTTTTGAATTTTCACTTTTACTAATTGTTATAAATAGTTTATGAATATGTACATGAAATTACCGGGAACGGGGTTTCTCAAACCTGTATTGAATTTCTCGTTAAAGATTCTTTTATTTAATGGACATCTTACAAAACGTTTAATAAAGCAAACTACATTATTTATTTTAACTCGTTGATAAACAATTTATCACAAAAATCACTTTTCAATTGTCTTAACATGCAGCATAAATCCGTGTCGTCAATTTGCTAGCTTATGTATAGGCAAACCATGTGTTCTCGAACAACCCAACAACTTCGATTGCCGAAATTTCTAAGAACTTCCAAAATCGTTGGCTGTCAATTATGAGGGCTTCAAATGTCCATTGTTAGAATTTCCATAGAACAATCTAGAATGTTCCGTTCTTTTCCAACGCTGTTCGTTGCTCTGTCTTTGCTCGTTACAATATTTATAAGTTAAATTTACATGTATATGTTTTTTTCTCTTTGACTTTCATCAGTAATAATTTGAAATTACCTACTAAATTTTCTTATGTAAAACAAACACCTAATGAGTCAAGTGTTCAATTTGATATAATATAAAGTGCTCAGTTTGTACTTTAAACCTTATCAAGAGAATATCTACTAAAATAATTTTTTAACGCGGGTGAAACCGCAGTAATAATTAAATCAAGCATAAGATTGAAACTGTTTTTTCTTAAATGTTACAGCCTCACTGCCTATGATGTGAAAGTAAATTTAGGAGTTCACGACAGATGTTTTCCTGATGTAGCATCTTCGAACATGAGTGTAGAAAATTTATTGATTCATCCTGATTATAGTCCTGCTCAACGTACTCATGATATTGCCTTGGTGCGGCTTAGTAATGTAGTCGCATTTGAACGACGAATAAACCCGATATGCTTACCATATCCAGGTATAATATGATTTTCTTAAACATCAACTCGTGTTATTATTGATTTAAATTTTAAGGAGCGACTTATATTGGTCAAGTTGGAGCCGTGACTGGTTGGACACAAGGCCCATCTCCCGATGGAGACGTCATTTCCACATGCCGCCCTCGTAAAATAGGCCTTCCGGTGCTTGACGTGGCATCTTGTGAACACTTTTCAGCTGAAAATATCAAAGAAACATTCGCTCCCTCGACGCATAAAGGGTGTTTGGGTGTTGTTGGCGCACTTTCCGTTATTTGCAAGGTAGACACGTTTTAATGCTCATAAATTTTTAGTGTAAAATAAATGCATGTTTTAGAGTGATGCGGGAGGAGCTGTTCAATTTAGAAGTGTTAGCGGGGTTTATGAAACAATCGGTAATAAAAAACACAATAAATTGCTTGTAATTTTTTATCATCATTTCTTTATTGTACTTAACAATGATATTTTTTAATATTGTTTTTAGGCGTTTTGACGGATATTAATGATTGCACTGCGAACCCAAGTACGTCAGTTTTTACTAGAGTTAATTCGCATTTGGATTGGATTTTACGTAATACGAAGGATGCTTGTTACTGTCAAAAAAGTTAAAAACAATACTTTACTGATAAATTGACTTAGTTTTTGATACATTTTACTATTTATACTGTTATAATACAACTGAAAAATTTGTTACCTTACAAGCATTATACTTTCAACTAGATAATCATAATAAAACTAAATTAGTTATTAGAATGTTAAGAGTACAAGTAAAATGTTCTTCCTGAATTTCAAGTCTTGAAAACAAATCTGGATTAAACCCTCTTTATTCACTTTCAGTATTTTTAAAGGTTTCATTCAGTTTTGTTACTTATTAGATGAACACATATGGACGTATTTGTTGGTTAACTAATTGTAAGATGAAAATATCATTTTGTTTTGCTTACTTTTTTACTTGGTACTTTTTTAGTTGACTTATTTTTAGTGTGAAAGATTTTAATCTTTAATTACACCATCCACCATGTTTATAACAGAATCAAACTGTGTGCTCCAAACATAGTCTTTAAGGGGCACACCTAGTGTGACAGCCTAAAAGGGGCGATTTTTGGGATTAAAAAAAAACTACTGGATCAATTGTTATAAAATATTAAGGGTATATAATTATACATATTTTAAGAATACATAGTAAAATTTTGGAAGAAAAAAATTAAACCTTTTTTGAATTACACGCGATCTCCGACGGCGCTAAAAAAATGGTCCTCCACTGCTGCAGTGATTCCAGTCATCTCCGTGGATGAAATCTAAAAAAAAATCATTAATTAAGCTAGAAGATATTGTCCGTACAATGACCTACGGTTGAACAAAAAAATATCAAAAATTGACAACCTTGACAAAATGGTGGCGTTTTTAAAAAAAATTTAAATTTTACCCAAAATTTTGGTCGTTTTTGGCCTGCCAAAATTCGATTTTTGATCAGATCAAAAAACTGGTAAGTCATTGTATGGAGAACTATATATAAAACATGTTGAAAAAATGTTATAGGGATCGGATCATTTTTCTTCGAGTAATCACTGCAGCAAATTCGAAAAATGCTGTTTCGAGGAAAACATGTTTAAAGATAAAATGATCGTTTTCACTGTTATAAATAGATTAAAATCATACTTACAGCATCTGCTATTCCAGGCCCATATAATTCACCTTCCTCTCCTAGGTAATTTCTTTTTGGCTAGTTTTGCATACCACTAAATTGCTAATTGCACTAAAAACTGAGACAAACTGTAAAATTCAATATCCATGAGATGGGTCAACCACAACAATCACAACTCTTTAAACGGCTGTAACTCAAAAACTATTTGAGATATCGATTTACAATTTTAGTATATTATTTTTAGAGGTATAACTATAAAATATGAAAAAAAGAAAAATTGATTTTTTTTAAATTTCACACTAGGTGCCCCTTAATTTGAGAAAAGTTTTTTACATTTTTTAATCTATCTACTACTAGTGTGAAAAACATTAGTACAACTTCTTATTTTTACGTTCTGAGTATGGAGCATAGTTCTGAGTTAACCAACTGAAAGTGTCTACTGCAGGGTTTCCCAAACTATGGGTCGCGACCCACCGTTCGCCCTTTCACCGATCGCGAGCAAATATTGAGTGGGCCCTACTTGTAGAACGACACACAAACCGACCGAGCATTAAAAATTTGTTTGTTATTTGAAAAATCTTTTATTCATATATTGTAACGGTTAAATTTCCTAGAGGTGGGCCCCAAGTTTGTAAATTTGTATTAGATGGATCGTAACTCAGACAACATTGGGAACCACTGGTCTACTGGCATGTGTAATTTTAGAAATTTGGAAAAATCTAATTTTTTTATTTTATTAATCTTTCTCAAGCTCATCAACGTTATTGTTAAACACGTATGAAACTACAAACTATTGTTAGTTATTTATGTATCTTTGAAGATTGTAAGAATCATAAATATAATTAAATTTCAGAAATTAAATAACTGTTTTATAACGACGTTTTATTTTATTAAAAAAATGTTTACCAATTATAACTAAAAATATCTATTAAAAATATAAACTTAAATAAAGAATATAATATTTTCGAATGAAAAAACTGATGGACGTCACCACATTAAGATCCGAGGAAAAAGAACCAAGCAAATGGACAAAGCAGGCATATTTCCCTGGGGTTTCAAATAAAATTTTGAAACAACACGGTAGGGCAAAGATAGGGTACCTGATCTTCAATATCAGCTATCAAATTGCGTGTATGGAATGCGAGAAAAGCCATATCAAAAATAAAAAAAAAATAGGTGAAAAATAGAAACGACATACAGGGAGCATCTAGTAAATATAAAACATCTCAGAATGAAAAAATCCTTTGTTGCTGAACATGTAATTGAAATAGGTCAGTCACTTGTTAGCTGAAGTAAAACTCCTGAAAAATGTTCATCCGAACAAGAAAATAGAAGCTCTCGAAAGTATCGAGATCTATTAAAGATAAGGGAAAGTTTTAAACTGGTGCGAAAGGAACAATTAAGTAATCAGCATTATTCGGTCTTTCTAACTCAATAAGCTAGAAACTCGGGCTAGTAAGAATTCTCCATAAGTGAAAAAGAGGTCATGGTTCCTTGAACTCTTACTTATCCAAGTTGTCCAAGTGCGACTGCATATTGAAAGTTAAAAGTAAATCTGTCCTTTTTTTTAATATGTTGGGTACTAACTTAATTTTTTAAATATTTATTTATCTTAAAGATCTAATTAAATCTCGCAAGCCGGATTGACACTTTAAGCCGGTGCGAAGTTATCCACCGTTGGTATAAATGATATTGAAAATCTGACTTTTACCTTATTGAAAAAAAATGCTTTTTGTCTATAGACAAAGTGTTAACACATTCAAATTAATTCATATTTTTCATATTAAATTAGCAATAAAAATATAAATGACGTTAGACATAAAATGAAAATTTAGTTATATTTATTAATATCTTGTATTTTTTCTGAAATTTTTTTTATTTGCCTACTAAAGAATATAAATATTCAATGAATTGGAAATTTGAATTATCTGAGTTTATTTAATTAACTGAATTAATATAGGAATTGTATGTTTAGATTTAAGCTTACGGTATTATAAAAAAGGTACAATGAGATAAAATGACAGTGGCTGATTTCATTAAAAATTCATACATTGTGAAATTGTATGAAATATGGTTACATAGGGGTCATATATTAAATGTAAAAAGTAATTTCTGTACTTAAAAAAATTTTAGTATATAGTGAAATGTATTACGTGTATCATCGGATTTCATTTAAGTTTTTTATTTGTTACATTTTGGTATTTACGTTTATATTTTTTAAAAATTTATCCAGTAGTTCTCAGGTAGGATATAAATATTTCTTCCATAAAATATCTTTAACTTAAGTTTATTAAAGGTACCAGAAAATAAAAGACAAAGTAAATATGTGGAGTTAATTTATGGGAACCCAGGAAATTTATATTGTAGTAAGTATAAGCATAACAGTTAATCGATATTTCAAAATATTCCATACCTGTAATATATTTTCATTTAAATTAATTATTTATTATTAATGTAATGCAGTCGACATTCGTTTATGCAAACCGTTGGTAATACGAAAGTCTCGATAATTTAAAGTATACGTATGCTAAGCCCTTAGGAAAACTCTTGATATTTCTAATTAAGACAATACATATTGGTACTCTCCATAATTTTGTGTAAATTCTGTGGCTAGCGAGACTGCAACACTTGATAATAATTAGAAATTACGACTATAATGGATATATACATATAATACATAACTCGATAATTGTGACACTTAGTAACTTCGTTAACTTCAAACATGTTGAAGCTCAGTTTAAGTTTGTACTAAGTACATCATATATGTATGTATGTACATTGTACATATTATTTCGTACAAATATAAGGCGTTTTCTTTTAGTTCCTCTGGTATTATAATGCGAAGTTTATTATTGGTCCCTCCAACTTTGAATTATCAAGAGTCGACTGCATTTTATATACTTTTCTGTTTATATTTACATTGAAAGTTTATTTCAGGTACAATTTATTAACCACAACAAAGTTGGTTGTCAATATAAGATTAATACAAATAAATGTTGATAAATGTAAAATAATACGTTATTTGGAAATACACAAGCTATTGAAAATAATAATTGAAAGATAATACTATTAATGAAATAAAAAAAGTCAAATAAGCAAAAATATTTTTTTATCATACTTTTTATAATACCAATTTATTGTTTTCTACGAATTTTTTTAATTTGATTTTAATTTTCTTGCTCATCCTTGAATATATTTTATAAGAGAATAAAACAAACTAGGGCCAAACAAGTTTGACTTCTTATTTGATTTCACAAAACCGAGAAAGCTGTATGAGCTTAGGTGTGCAGATGACAGCTTGTTTTTCGTATTAGAAATAGGAGGATACCGAGGATAAAGATGTATAGTGCGTCCATAAAATTCAAGTTTGGTTCTGTAAACAATGAAGCTTTTGTATGTGGAAGTCCCATGAGACTAAAAAAGAAGTGTTTTTCACAATCCCAGTAAAACATTTTTATGTGCTCTTGCCTTCAATTACACTAAAAATAAGAGAAAAAAATCTATAAATCACAATTGAAATAGAAAAAATTTAATGCTTTAATGGAAAGTTAATGGTAAAATTATTTAATATTTGAACGTTTATAATTTAGACGACTTTTTTCAAAGTTATAACTTATACATAGTTTTTTTTTTAATAAAAATAAAAATAGCAAAATATTAATAGACAATTTAAGTCTGTTATTAATTATAATACCTAATAATTTCTATATCCTCGTTGTGTCAATATATAATTTAAACTTGTTTGTGGGGATTAAAATTTATTAATATTTTTCTAAACAACCGACATTTAATTATCGAAACCAAAAATACTTTATAGTGCTTTAAATTTGAATATATTTTGTATTTTTAGAAAAAAGTTTTACGATCATATATTTTACTGAAATCTCCAGTGAAGATATTAGTTGATACTTTTTATGTTGCCGCATTTGATATTATATTTTTTTTTAATTTTCAACACTTACTAATTTTGCCCAGCATGTGACGCTATGTCTGTTTAAATTTTGTTTTTGTAATTACACATATACGTAAAACATTTTTATGATAATTTTTTGAAAAAAGAAAATTTTGAATTGTATAATATTTACTTTTCCGTTTTTCGAAGAAAATACATTTTCACGTTGTTCCACGAATTTTACTTTTGTGTTGTATAGGAATTTTTTTGTTGATAGATGTAATTAGAGGGGTAAAGGATCGGGATTTTCTTTACAATAAATGCACCAAGAATATCAGTTCGCGATGTTTCGCCATATACGAGTATTACGGCTTCATGAGATTTTCTGATCTATGCTCAGCATTTGTGTCTTATTATAGCCTTGTATATACCTAAAATTCCATATAATTCTTTCCATTTTAAAACCGAGTTTGGCACTCATGATTGATAAATAGTCAATATATTTTTAAAATGGAAAAAATTATGTGTAATTGTTATATGCAAGGCTATAGTAAGACACAAATGCTGAGCATCAGAGAGCCTGATGAAGCTGTTATTTATGGCCAAAGATCGTGAATTAATATTCTTAGTGCTTTTATTCTAAAAAAAAAAAAAAACGATCCTTTACTCTTTTAATTATATCAATTAATAAAAAATAACTAGGATCTGAAGAAATATTAAATAGGGACTTTGTTATTTACGAAACGAAATATAGGAACAAATCTGCATTAGAAATGTTGTAGCAATGCTTGGGACAGTAATAGAAAAAGAAAAAAAATACTAATGACATAAACGACTTATGATTTTGGGGTGTCACATAAAAAAACCTAGTACCTAATTATTGTAGAATTTATATGTTAAGGACACTGGAAAACGAAAACTTTTAGAGACCGCTGATTAACCACTGATATAACAGACGGTTTGCTGGAAAAAGAATAATGTTCGCCACCAGAAACCAAAAAATCATTCACACTTGTTTGGCCTATTTCAGGCTCTTTAAGGACGTTCCCAGAGAGCATTCGTATAGTTGAGTTGCAGTATATTTTTTCGTCTCCACTCAGATATACGCAGAAATAAAACAATGGATTCACCGTGTCTTTTTGCTATCTCCCATTTGTCAGATTATGAGATAAAAATAGAAAAGCATCAAAAGTAACAAACTTTAAACTTTATTTATAAAAAATAAATACCGCTCGTTTTCAACCGCTTGTTTACTAAACTCAATTTGTTCAATTCCGTTTTAGAATACTTACAAAAACTAACTCCGAAGGTTTATCGTTATTTTAATTGTTTAATTCGTATTCCTAAGAATTTAATATAATACCTATAGCTTTGCCTTCTACAAAAATTAGATATTTCTCCACATTGTGCCTGTGTTGAAGAAGACATTGTTTCATGTATTATATGTACGTCTACATTTTTATTTACCTCAACCTAGCGTTGGTAATATTTCTCGTTTAGTATATGTAAGCTTTCAAACTTTTTTCGAATAACTTTTTATTCTTTTGACTTTGGGTATATTGGAAAATTAAATTTATTTGAATTGCTGTCGAAATATCTTTTTTTTAGAAACTCTTTCATATGCACTTTTAGATTTACTATGGGCCACAAAATTTTAACGGTTATAACAAGTTTTGTTTTTCACTTGAATGTCTCTCATAGAGTAACCTTCATTGGGTTAGTTACCTACTTTCATATCATAAATCGTACAATAAAAACTTGTATACGTATTATAGATATTTATTGTAACATGTTTGTATTACGGATTGCGTATACTTATTATTTTCTGTTCTCGTCATATCAAAAGCTTTACTGCTGTAGAAATGAAGATGTTGCATGGAATCCTTCTCACAACCCTTTGTTTGTGGGCCATGAGTAAAAAATATTGAAATTATTGGGTCGTGTAAAAACAAGTTTGGGGGATCCTTGGTTTAAAGCAAATAAAAATTCAAAAATAAATTTAAAATGTTTGTAAAAGTTTCGTCGTTTATTATAAAAAATAAAATTGTATGCTATAAAAATAGCTTCGAGTAATAATTGATAATGACTAACGTTGGTATTAAAAATGTAATTTATTGCAATTTATTGCAATTTATTGCATTTGTAAGCTATAACAGTTATTTTAATACTGTCTTTCCAAACTTTTATTTAAAGAAATACAATTAAGAATACTTTTCCTCAGCATTCAAAACACAAGGAAGTCAATTTCCTCACAAAAATTGTATGTTTTTAAAACTTTTACTTAAATTCAAGAAGCAAACATTTAAATTGCGAATTTCAAGGTAAGTTTAATTTAAGAAAAAGTTGTAATTACTATTTTGTCAACTCATACAAACAAGAATTAAGACGTTAATATTATTCAAGATCAATAGGAAATTTTAAAATATTCAATTTTCAAAACGAAAATAATAATAATTCTGGCCAAAAAAAAAAGGTAAAATAAATGACGATTTTAATGGTTAAATTTTTATTGATTTGATCATTTTTTTAGTAATATAATCGCATTACAAATGCGTCATGAAACTTCGAAGAACGTGTAAAAAACATGCGAAATTACCGACATTGAATATACATAAGCAAAACTATTATAAAGTCAAATTAATTTTATAAAAATTTAATAATTTAAGTGTAATTAAACATTAAATGAATGAATGATTTTCAAACTTTATTTTTGAAAAAATATCTTTAACTTATTATGAATATTATTCAAAATAAAAATGATATTTTGAGTCTAAATTATCACATTTAATATGATTTTATACTAAAAAAAATCAAAAAGGAAAAGTTATTTACTTATATTTATTTAAATTAGTATTTTTTAAATAAGACAATATTTCTTTCAAGATCACATATTTGTTATACATCCTTAAAATTTTTTAAATTTTAGTGAAATCCCTCAACTCGTTCATCATACATACTTTATTCTTAGTAAATAATCTTTGATATGAATGAAGAAAATATATAATAATAATAAAAATAAGATATAATATAATAAAATATAAATAAAAGAGCTTACGTAATTAATAGATTCCCCCCTTAGACCGAAAGATCTGCCCAAAGAACTGCCTCCAATAGAACAGATAATCTCTATAAAATATCTAGGAGCTAATTTCAACATCCAGGGCATTCAAAATAAATATAAAAAAAAAACATCAAGGTTTGAGCAATTAAGGAAAATACTAATGCACATGAAAACATTCTATGCAAGATCGGAGCTTTGTTTAGACTCTAGAGCTTAGAACTCGAATGATTAGATTCTACGTTTTCCTTATCTTATACTCTACGGTTGCAAAAGTTGTATTATGGATCATGGGGTGTTTTAAAATGTCTGTATATAGACGGATGCTACGAACTTCATGAATACAAAAGATCACTTATAATGAAGTACTCCAAATAAACAAAAAAAAAAAAAAAAAAAAAACTGTAAAACACCATCAAAGAAAGAAAATTACAATACTTTAGCTAAGTGATAGGTGCAAGAGACGAGTTACATTGACTCATCATGAAAGTACAAGGTAAAAGATCAGTTGGAAGACCTCAAAGTTGATGGCTGAAAGACCAGAAGAGATTAGCAGTTTGACCGCTTATCTACAGAAGTATTTCGTGCTGTAGTTTCCAAAAGCTACTGGAATCATCAACCTGCGAAAAGAAAAGGCGAAATAACAAGAGCTACTATAGAAAGAAGTCGATAGAATTTAACTTGAGGCAAATAAATAATAAAAAATGAATTTAAACTCACTAACTTGACCGGCTATAGATTATAGTTTATACCATACACTATACAGCATTCAGAAAGAAGCATCCGAAGAGAGTGGAATAATATTTGGACAAATACTATACAAAAATTAATCGTAGTAAGGAGAAAAATAAGTACTTAAATCTGCTCCTTTTGATGATTTCTATCTCAATGGTATCTCTTTGGTCTTTTTGTTCCAAATGTGGAGATGCCTTGACGGTTGACAACATTATCAAAACATCCCCGACTTTTTGAGGAAATGTTTGGGATCAATAACAGGAGCTAAGAAAACATATTAAAGTTCCTAAAAGCAATGACCTCCTAAACAGGCTCTTAGTAGTTTTAAAAATGTTTTGTAACTACGGAACTTTACATATTTGTTTTTATGTTTCTAAAATTTTGTTGCCCCTAAAATTATCCTTTAAATATTATCCAAAAATATAATATACCTACCTTTTGACAAGTAAAATGTTATGGTATGTGCTTACTATTATTTATATACCATTGTACATTTTCGTTATAGAATTTATTTTATTATTATTATTTAGGAGTATATATTTTATATTTATTTAATTAGAAAATTGACTGTTCACTAATGGCCATGCTGTTGAAATAACTCTTAATATATTAAATTAAAAAAACAAAATTATATATAAATTAGTGATATTAGACGAAAATGGTTAACTACAATCGTAGAATAGTTAAGATCTAATATGGAATATCCACATTTCTCTGAAACAAATAGTTTTAGATTCATTTGACAATGATTTTTTAACTTATTTGACTACTTAATTAAGCCAAACATTCAATCAGACGTGGGTCATATGTATAATGAGAGGGTTTGGTTTTGCCACTATTTGAAAAATTTGAAAAGGGTTTAAAGTTAACGGTCTTTCATTATTTGATTTGTATAATATTGTGTTTTTTATGTTCAGCATTAAATTGAAAGTTTTGTTATATACCTAGTTATATAAAAAATAACACATATAAACATATATATATATATATATATATATATATATACATATATATATAGTTTGTTATATATATATTATTTGAAATGTTTTTACTGTCTTACTGAGTTTATTTGGAAATATAAATGGAAATTTAAACTAGTTTAAGGTGGGGATACTAAATATAAAAAATGTATGGACTAATCGTAAGTTTTACAGTATATATCACCTGATTTCAGTAACGCTTTTAATATTGTATTGGGTTATATTTTTAGAATAACACTCTGAAAGCTCTGGGAAAATATTGAAATAAAGATAGTATCGTGAAGGCTCAAATTTTTTTATCTGACTTAAGCTTTGTGATCATTAATTTAAAGATAATTTAAGAATATAAAGTTTGTTTTAACTTTCATCGTATTTCTCATATCCGGTGTAAGTTATTAGTTATTAGATAACCAAGAATGGAAAAAGTTTAAATATTTATAGTTGTGCTTTGTCTTATCGAAGTTTTCCGTACTTGGATATGTTCCTCTAGTTGGGTACTCTAATCTTTGTTTACTTAATATGTTGTTAATAAGTATTTAAAAAACGGGATTAAGTCAAACGTTAACTAATAATAAGTATAACTATATATAACTAATAATAACTACCATAAAAACATTTTGATTCTTGGCTTATTTTATTCTAAATAATATTATATAATAATAAATAAAAAGATGGTATTCCATACTTTGTCACTTTTTTCTATTGAAACTAAGAAATATTTTTAACAACAGTACAAACGAATTGAACTTGTTTTTATAACACGATTGAACTTAGCTGTTTTATTTCAGAATGTGGTAAAGTTAACAATGAAAAAATAGAGGGCAAGAATGGAGGGGCCGTACGCATTGTTGGCGGATCTGAAACCGTTCCACATCAATATCCGTGGATGGCCTATCTTACATTGAATAGCAGCATCTTATTGTGTGGAGCCGTTATAATTTCTGATCGTTATGTGCTAACAGCAGCACATTGTTTCCCTAACTTAACACCAACGTGAGTCGCAACATTCGTAAACTATTTTTATATTTAACCGAAAAACATAGATTAACAGTGAAAATTTGCATCGAACCTATTGTAATAGCACGATGTCTCTCTTCGTGATTCACGAGGCAAACCGTGACCTAGAGTCACATCCTTCTAATATAACTTTCGTCTTTAGTCTAAACGTAAAATTAAATAACCGTATAATATCCTGTCGTGAAACAACCTTTCATCCCGCTAAAAATTATTCAATTGAAAGGTAGAAAATATTGAAAAATTTAAATTACTTAATAAAAAATATTCATACAATACGCTTGTCAGTAATAAACGTCTTAAATTACTGTTTGTATTCAATTTCAGTTTCTAAAATTAGAAGTAATGTGGAAAGTTTCATGTTGCTAATATAATTTTTTGTTTTCCTACAGTTTTAATGTTTATTTTACGGATATTTACAGTAGAAAAAAATTGATGTATCAATCAAATGCTTAAGCCAGAGGCGTACGGTTCGCGAAAGCAATAAAAGCGTCGCTACTTTTTGATAAAAAAATATTTATTATAATATTATTATGCTTATAAATTAATATATATTATACATATAAACTTGATCTGTTTAAAGTGATACCTATATCAGTTGTAGATAGGTAGCATCTCATTTAGATAAAACAAAACAGAATGAAACCTAGTTAGTTTAATTGGTCATAATTAGTCAAATGATCACAATAATTGACGAAGCATTTGAAATTTTCAAATTTAAAATTTAGACATTGCTTGGATTTGAAAACTTCGAACTATAAAGTTTAACCTTATTTAAAATAATGAAACCTATCTACAATCATTAGTCATAGTAGGTGAGCTTAGTATTTATTCAAACTTTGATTATATTTTGAAACAAACTGGGTTTTTACTTTATCCATTATTTACAGTTACAAAAAAATGTTCAAATATTTATAATTATGCAATTTTTACCAATTTTTGACTCACGATTTAACCAATTTTTTTTATCTTAGGAACGAAATTTTCATTTTTTTGAAAATGTTTTGGAGTTTTCAGAATCCTCAGTACGACTATAGGTACTTCTCTAGTAATTAGTTGTAAGAGTTAAAAATCTGTATAAAATCAAATAATTATTTTCAAAAAGGAAATCAAAAAGAAACGACAAAATGTTTAAGCATCCTTAAAAACATAATGCCGTTATTAAATTTTAAGCTCCATTTTTAAAAATAAGAAACTTAGAGAAACTCTTTTTTGTTTTGTTTTTATTTTTGAGTTTTATTTTTTTATAAATTACACAAAAATTTTAAAGGTTTATTGTTTCCTATATTTTTATAGCAGTGGTTCCAGACTTCTGGTGGTCAGTAAAAATATCCTAAGAGTCTATGGTGGACCAAAGTGTTAAGGTCCTCCACTCAAATTTATCTTACCCTCTTGTTTCTCTGAAGAGAAAATCAAGCTACCAACAGTATACAATATCTTACTGTAGTAACAACTATAGTAGATTAAATTATGTCGATTGGTTCTTATTTTAAACGTTATACATCCAGTAGATAAAAGAATAATGGAAGTTATGCTTCTTTTGTTGATGACTCTTAAAGTTACCTTTGTCAAATAAGCTTATAGAGTGAGTCCATTTTGTAAGGTCTCTGATTCTCTGTATCAATGTATCAGAATATTTACTTACCCATTACACATTTTTACACATATTCCGTACATACAGAATTTTCTTTTAGTAGTTTTATTTTCAGAGTCCATACGATGTGTAAGAAGTTTTTGAGCGACCGTTGAAGAAAAAAGATTAGGAGCCACTGATGTATGGTGTTCGTACACATACCTACCTAGAAACTGCGTCATTCATATTAACATAGATAAGTTTTACCTTATTGTTTCTCTCAAGTGAAAACGAGCTGTACGCCACGGGTTTATTTGAAATTATTATATTAGTATATGCAGATTATTGTATTAACTTATTCAACAACTATGAATGTGTCAATTTTCAACACCTGACATTTTTATGATAAAAACAACATAATTTGTATGAAGTATAAGGCATGGCTTCACCAACAAACAGCAGCCACATTTCCAGAACATCAAACTGTATATTGCCAAAGTTTGAAACACGAACAAACTTTTTTTATGATAAAACCACTAAACTGATAATAAAAAAAGAATTTATGTAATTTCTGCGCAAATTTTGTCTACAAACTTATCGCTTGTCGTCAACTTTGCAATATCTAATAAAAATGAAAAAAAATTACAAAATATTTTCATAAAAACTTAAGTTGAATATTGAAATAGAATTAAACTTCTTTCAATTTAAATCCTCAAAGAAATTCCATCTTTTTAAACTTTGAACCCATCATTTTTTAACAAAAAAAAAAGGAAATGACTTAGTTGGAATATTAAGAAAAAAAAACATACAGCCAGAGATGGAAATATACGAGTGATATTTAGAGTTACTGTTGTTCTACATTTTCGATATTATAAAAATTTTAAAATCTTGCATTTACGTACTTTTCAAACGTCATCTTATGGTTGATTTAATTAATCAATACAAAAACTTTTTTTTAACTCGGGTTAACTTTGCCAAGTATGAATAATTTCAAAGCCTGTCTGTGTTTTTTTCCAATTTTTAAAAGATATTTTATGTGCGTCTTTAGTATATTCATGTATTAATTACTTATATTATACGACGTTTGGAAAGTTTTCACTGTTTAATGTGCTATGAGAAATAATTGACTATGGTATTGTAATTTTTTTTATTTCTCTTTGTTAGTACCTACTTATATTTATGATCCTTTTTATTGGATGATTATTAAGAATTCTTTTTTATCCATATTTATAATACAGATACTTTATATATTAAAAATGTTTTCGGTGGATTGTCCGAATACCCTAAAATAGTTCTGAAAAAGGGCTATAAAATAGCTACTCAACAATTCCCGTATTTAGTAAAAAAATAAAAATAAAATGCTTTCGTGTGGTTAGTTAGTATATTTACTTTCATTGCTATAAGTGTGCATCTTCTTTTTCTTTAAATTCAAAGAAATTTCGAAATCTTTACGCAAGTCTTGAACGTATCTAAAATTTCGGTTACGGATTTTTTTTTTATTTTTAACTAACTGCCATCGCCTAATTTTGCAAACAGAATTAGTAAACTTAAACACTTTTTGCCGCCCTCACATTTGTGCAACCCGGGGCCATAATCTCCTCTGCCCTCTACATGCTATTAGATGTCCATTCCATGCCTCATAGTGTGTTAGCTCGATTTCCATTGAATCCTAAATTATCAAAAATTTGGTGCAATACAGAAATTTTCGGATATTTCTATAAAAAAAAAAAATTAATGGCCATTAAAAACCTCCTAAGCATTTTGTTTTTTTTCGGTGAAATGTTTCATTAAATTAAATAACCGTTACAAACGTCACCAAATCATAAGCATATTCTTACGAAATATTTTCTTTTTGGTTGGTTTTCTAGGCTACGAAAGTGCATTTATTCAAGCGTTGCAACTTTAATGAAATTGAATACTTTTTGTTTCTCTTCGAATAAGATGTGGATTAAATTTAAACATCATCGCAGTGATGAATGAGTGTCCAAGTTTATTGTAGAGCAATGAACTTGAAACGCCTCTCAATTATCTTCTCTCCTTATACTTCTATTCGTTTATTGGTATGTAGAATTCGCGTTTTTTAATCCACTGCAACGTAATATAGTTTTCAACAATTTACAACTGTATTACATAAACGTATTGCAAACAAGGCCTTAATCTGACTAACCGTTATAATTTCCTTTCAAACAAAAAGTTTGAATTATACTTATTTGTATGCCTTATAGTAAAATTGCATACTTCTAAAGGTATAATTGAAAAGTATTTACTTATTTATGAATCATGAATCTTTTGATTTACATTTAATTTTGATTAGATTTTATTAGTTCAAATATGTGCTTGAATCTCAGTTGCTTTGATTTCCACCGTCTAATCTCGCGAAGTATTCACCTTTAAAAAAATATAAACAGAACTTATCTTAATTTATTATTATTATATAATTTTAATTGTGTATACTGCATATTTTTCACTAAAAAGCAGAGCTTTCGATTTATTTAAGGAAAATCTGAGAAGATCTTTTAACCCTTCTACTAAACAAAACTTATGAATTCACTCGACCTGTTAGTGCTCTTAGTATTCAAGAAGGTGTCTCCCATCGTTTTTCGGGAAAAAATATTACACATATTGGAAATATTGTTTTCGTGTCCTGATTGTGTGTTTAAGTTGTATTTTATTTTAAGGTATTTTTTCAAAGGAAAAAGAAACAGTACGTTCTTTGGCCTTTTATTAGACCTATTATTTACGTTTTTTTGGAACTATGTATAATGTTAAGACAAATTATAGTACCTATACAAATTAAGTTTAATCAAACTTTATTTTAATTTTAAATACTTATAAGGAATTCACTAGTTGATTTGATATTTAAGCTATTTTTTCTGTAATTTCAAAATAATTGGCCTCAATTTGATTTAAAATCATGTCAAGCTCGAGTCAAATATTATTATTTTTATTTTAAATCAAGTGAAGTGTTGAGAAGTTATTTTACTTACAAGAATCAAGCAAAATTGCTTTGAAGAAATATCTAACTACTTGACTTGATTCTCAATATATGTATGCAAAACTTTATTTATTTAGATAATTTCTTGTCAACGATATCAATTCAGTGAACATTCCATTTTCCTTTTAATTTTTAACGTGTTATTTGTAGCTTACGAACTACCAATTGAGAAGTAATTTTTTTGTAATTTCATTAAAAATATATTAATAAAATTAAAAAAATTAATAAAATAATAAAAACTCGATGTACCAGTAATTGGTTTCCTTAATTATTATAGTTAAGGAGTCATCAAGTCAAGTAGTTAATATTTTTTTAAATTTGAAATTAATTGTATTCGACATTTTCACACGTAAAAAATAATTTACGAAGTCAATAGTAAACTTGATTTGATATATGAATATTAATATTTTACTCAAAACTGACTTAAAATCAAGTAAATTTTAGGCCAAGTAACTTAAAAATCAAGCCAAGTAAAACAAAAACAGTAAAGAAGGACTTTTTTAACAGCATGATGAAAATTCATTGAATGAGGGAGGAATTGAATAGGGAATATCTTAAAAATTATATCTTGTGGCGAAAAATATGTTGCATGCAAAATTTAGGTAAATTGAATTTCCAACTAAAAATAATCAACGTATTTTTACAATAGGACATCTATTTGACAAAATACGAAGAGGCGGAAATTCCAACCAAGTATACTTACCTAGTGCTTGATTTGATTTTAAAGTTACTAAACTTGATTTTAAAGCTACTTGGCCTTAATTTGACTGCAAATCCAGTCAGATTTAAGTGGAATATTATTATTTTAATGTAAAATCAAGTGAACCATTGCCTTCAGAAATTATCTCCTTTACAAGGAAGTAACAGCTTGTTTTTCCGAAAATTTTGCAAAGTGAGATAACAGAATGCGGCATTACACTTTATAGATATGTAGTACCCGTCTATCATGATAAAATTACTCAAAATGGCTTGATTTTTTTGTTAACCAAAAATCAAATTTTGTTTAAATTAGTAGCTTTAAAAACATAATTAATTTTGCATATTTACAAAACTTGTGATTATTATTAATGCAAGTAAATGTTTCGATTTTTAAATCTCAAGTAATTAAAAGCTAGTAACAAATACATTATTCATGCAGCTTTTTATTATTGAATTAAGATTAATTAAATTCATCAAAAAAATAATTATTTTGTTCATAACTGATATTTAAGCAGTCATAGTTTATTTTCAAATAACGTAAATGCAAATTTCGGTTTTCTCAACAAGGCCATCACAGTTGAAAATAGTCCAAACACGTGTGAACACCAAAGTATTATAATGTCTGTATGCATAAATCATTATTTTATTTCAAGCTCAAAATCAGATTCCTATTTTTTGGTGGAAATAAAAAAGATAAATGTTATACGACATCATAAATTTAAGAGAGATAAACAAATTGAATCAAGATGTAAGCAATTTTCTTGAGATATTTTGTAATCAAGGCCAACGACTTAAATATGATTAGAAAAAAAAAGAGATTGATTTTGAAATAACTTTAACAAGTAGGACACACTCTCAAAATAAAAAAAAATAGTAATATTATTTCAATCTGTAAGGATTTTTTAACCATTTATTGTAATTAAGTAAAGTGTACTTACAGAAATAAACAACTTGTAGCTTAAAGAAGAACTTCATCAATCAATACGTCTTAAAGTTTTGTCAATGTGATTCTCAATGAAACATTTCGACATACCACTGTGGTTTCCCAGACATTCTAAAATTTTATTTCGAAGATTTGTTGTAATCGAACGAGTCATCGACTCAAATCGCGAACCTTCAACGTAAGAATCAATCTGTGGTCTTATATTTGATGTAACATCTTGACAGTAATTAAATTCCGTAATAAAAATAAGAATTTCGATTTGAAATATGGTACCGTAAAATATTTCTGTTTTATTTGTCATGAATATGAAGACGTGTTGTTCGTCACATACTACAGCTTTTAATATTGTTCTTTTTAATGTTCAACACGCGTTCTTATAGGTAAAAAACCCCAGAACCAACCTTGGACCTTAGGGTGAAGAACCCGTAGAACAGGTATTATACCTTCAAACAGCACCTCTTTGTCACTGAAATCGAAGATGAAAACTATGCATATTCAAAAAAAGGCCTAGAGAATTTATTACACATCTTAAAAATCACTTGATTTCAAATATTGAAATAATTATTTTAATAACCGAGCAATTAAGTTACCGAAACGTTATGAATTATGGATAAGAAAGTTTCATTGATAATAATTTGCGTTAAAAGTTTTAATATTTTTTAATGTTTCTTGAGTAATCATTTAAACAATTTCTTAATTTTTACTACTTAATCGTTATGTCCATTCCAATACTTTCCTTGAAGGCTAAAACTCAATTCATCCAGTGCTAATGATTATAACTTGCGGCGTAAATATGCGTAGAAGATTGATTTATTACGTTTAATTGTTACTAGCATATTTACTATTAATACATTCCTTTTGACAAATCAGATTATTTGGGATTATTTGTTGGAACTATGTGTATTGTACAGTCTTTTTGATAGGTACCAAAGCGTGAGAAAACACATGCTGCAAATATTGTGATTATGAGCTTTAAGGCATTCGTTTGCGGCATTCAATGATTGACACAGATGATAAATTGGGTAAAAAAGACTGGAAAAGCTTTCAAAATAAGAAAGTAATTCTTTTGATAATTGAAAACGTACACAAATTAATCTAAAGCAAGACCTAATTCTGTTTCGGCATTAAATGAGATCAAAATAGGATATTTATTAAAACGCTAAGATCATTATAATTTCGTTTTAATGATAAAAAAAACGAAATTAATGCAAAATAATTTTAAATAAATAACAAAATTTCAAAACTATATACCTATTTACTTATTATAGCGCAAAATGCACGATACAGGTGTCTGGTGTCGCGGTTTCTAAAAGCAATCCGGGTAGAACAATAAATTTAAAAAAAGCTTCTTTGTTCAAACGGAAAGGTCATCTTACTGAATAAGGGTTTCAGTAAAAAAAAATCTATAATGCATAATAAATAATTATTGTGATTTAATAAAAAACATAACGAATCAATTGTAGGTACTAAAATATTTACTGAGAAGTGTCACAGTACATTTATTTATGGAACTCGTTGTTGGCTCGTTGGCTAAAAGAACTATTAGCAGGTACATATATACATAACTATATAAACAAACCTTTATTCATACAGCCTCTATTCATATAGATATAACTCCCACCCTTAACTCCAAAGCCCTCCGTATTTGTATTTTCCTAGGAAAAAGTTTCAAACAAAAGTTGTAGGCATTCATGCGTCAAATAACTATAGCAATTTTAAAGAAAATCGTTGGAGCCGTTTTCGAAAAAAAATTAAAAAGCTCAAAAATCCACAGAATAAACTTCAACTTCCGGTCAACTGATTTCAACCAAAAGCTTCGCACCACAACAAGATGTTATATGCAAGCTAAATTTCAAGTTTAGTGAAATTTGGATAAAGCTTTCGATACGATATCGTTGTCACACACACAGTCATGATTCTAAAATAAAAAAAAAAACTTTTTTTGATTCAGGGGACCTCAAAAGATTCAAGTATTTCAAGTGAACACTCGAATTCAAAAATTCGACCCAGTTACAATACTTCTTTTATACAAGGTATAAAGTAGTTTTATTATTGAGAAATTATTTTTGTTAATCTTGTAATTTAGGACAAAGATTTGATTTTTGGATTAAAGTTCACTAAGGCTACAAAAGTCTTGGCTAATAAAGGTTATTAAAAAATAGTACAAAGATAGCGTAAGTCACACACAAACGCACACACACGCAGGTAGCTTAATGATTATAAAGTTGTTAGGTGTTGTATAAAATTGTTAAAGTTAATCATTCGAAGATTACATTTGTTGATGTCTACCCTTGAAAAATGTATAGCTCCTGTAGGATAGCTATTAATAGATATTGCTGTTAGTGGGGTTTCTTAACAGGAACTAAACAATAAACGTCCATGGGTTTTTGGTATAAAATTAGTATTACACGCATATATCATTAGATGGCAAAAGATGGCATTTTTAACTGAGAAAAAGTTCCTCGCAGGATACCAATAAATATTTGCTGTGTTTGCGGGTCTCATTTTGAAACAATTACGAATCAATTCAAAACAGATTTAGGATTATCGTTAAGCTTATGCACGATTATGAATAAATTCCGGATTTTTTTTACCAGAATGACTTCAAATATAAACGAGAACTACCATTAGATACCACTGACAGCAGATCAGGACTTAATCATAATCTTTAAAACTGCGCATGAGTAAGAGTATTAAATTTTTCGTCCTTACAAAAATCTAAGAATCGTTAGAATCAATTCTGAACCGATAACGAACGAATTTGGTGTGAGCCGCGAACATCGAACTTTTTACTAAAAATTCCGAATTTAATACTGACCCGCAAACACTCTGTTTAAGAATGCGCAAGCGAATAATCCCTGAACTGGTTCAACATCGCACCCGCGAACAAAGCTATTAAACGTGTTTTTCTATTTCGCAAAAAGAAGCGACGTTAGTAAATGAAGTGAATTTTTGTGTTAATAGAATTTATTGATCGGAAAATGTATAAGTTAAGAAGAAATGCATGTTCCTGTAGGATAGTTATGAACAAAAAATTTGTTTTTTATGATTTTGAACGTTTAAAATTAAAAGCTGTTTGTTCATATTAATTAGTAACTTAGTGAAAACAACATTTGCTACAAGTACCTAATATTTTCCAACTCTAAATGTTCTGCGGATTCGCGATTCTGGTAATTATATAATATAGACAAAAGGGACCAATAAATCATCAGAAATAAAAAACCGCTAAAGCTTTAATCTTGATTTTTGGAGATAAGATTTAGTACAAAAGAATTTACATCCCCTTAGACTGGGTTTTGAAGACTCCAACTCCAAATTGGTGAAATAAGAAGTTCATAAAAAGACTAATTTCTAAACTATGATATGAAATTTTTTTTATCTATTACCGACGTTATCTATTCCTCAAAACTTACTCTTTCATACAAAATATGTAATTTTCATAAAAATTGAGAAATGGTTTAAAGAACCTATCTTTTATTTTATGATGAATAAAATACTCCACAACTCGTATTTTACAACGCTTAGAGATTTTTAACACGATCTTTATTTTTTTTATTTTTAGATTAAAAAAATGATTTTTTGTATTAATTTACCATTGTTGAAAGCCCAGCATTGCCCCGATTTGTTTCTAGTTTTTAGTACAGTAGTTAGTTAATGTACAGTTAGTGTTACGGTACCAAATATATACAGCTTACATATCTCCTTTGCTTTACAGTTTTTTTAATTAAATTTTTGTATTAAGAGAATCATTAGTTATTAATATGTATACGATTTTAATGGCCTTAAATCTATTTTATCTGTGACGATTTTTAATTTCCTTTTTTTATTTCACGGAGAGAACGAATAAATGAATACTCAATTTTTATATTAGCTTTGTATTTGTTAAAAGCGAGTCCGTAAACCTAAATAATGGACTAAACTAAACTATCGTCTCTACCTCCATTTTATTTCCATAAATTAACTCAGTCATGACGAATACTCTAAATATATTTATTGATATGGGCTATTCTAAATACAACCCACTGAGTAGATGAATATCTTTTGAAAAAATAAGCATAATAGCTTAATTTTTAATTATAAGCTTAATTATAAGTTAGATGCATTTCTTCAGCTGTTACTTTGCAATTCATCTTTTCTTATTAGTAAAAGGAATGCATTTGCATGCTTTATTAGAAATACAGACAATGCATGAAGAGTATCTATAAATTTTCAAAACGTTTAAATTTCTCTTTAGCTGAACAATGTTTTATGACTTTTTAAGAAAAGTTCGTACTTAATGACATTGAAATTGACCGAATTTTCTCCAAGTTGTTACATTTTATTACTAACTACCAATGAATCAAGAAACTAATTTTTTAGGTCACAATAATAAAAACGAACTTATTTATGTTCCTTTCAATTATGTGCATAAGCCACAACGTTAAAAAAAATAAAAATTACATTTACCTGATTGGTAAGTATCTAACGTTTTTAAAAAACTATTTATCGTTGAATTTACTTGTATAACTTAAAAAATGTGATACCTCCGTGTACCTAATTATAATTTTTTTTCGATTTATTCTAAAATATTGATATGGTTATTATAAGTATTATAATAATTTTCTATTGCTCAGTTCAGTCAAATAATGGTGAAATCGTCCATTTTAATGACTGTAAATGACATAAAATTAATATAACTCGAAGTCTTTTCGAAACTTACAAGGTTAATACATTTTTCTTTAATTTTTATACCACACCGTAAAATTGACGATAAATATCTATCTGTGTTATTTTTACGTAAGCTTTAATATTTTAATTAATTTATGAAAAATATGAATAGTTATCAAATTTTTGTAGGAATTTCAGCTAAACAAAATGAAGGTTAATAGTACTTAAGATTGACCATTGTAACACTTTACAGATTTGATGTGGCTGGCGTAAAGGTTGTTGTGGGTGAACATAATCGTTGCAAAATGAGTATGCATTCAGTCATTTTTTCAATAAGTAAATATTTGCCTCATCCACAGTATGATTCCAAAACTTACCAGTTCGATATAATGCTGATTCAAGTTAATATGCGAATTACGTTCGATAAGTTTATACGACCGATTTGCTTATTTGGAAGAGGTGGGTACTTTTTAATCACTAGATACATTAATAAATAAGCATCAATTAAAATTACATGATTTTTTTTCTTTTTTAATTACATACGCTTATATATAAATAAACCTAGTACTCATCAAAGAATTTTGATATAATACAAGCTACAAAACGCACTTTTAATTGTCAACGGATCTGAATCAAATAGAAAACAATAAAAAAAGGTCCCTTATAGTGGTGTGGTTGACTAGATATAGTTGCTCTCTATGGTGGTCTAAAGTTCGAATGAAAGTCTAACAATAAGATTTTTTGCATGGGTTTTCGCATTTGACGGTCGTTAATGACCTTAATAGTTGATCCGACCTTAAATTAACAAAAAAAATATCAAAACAAAGAAAACAATAAAACAATTTTCTTAATAACTAATGAAATACTTTCAACTGCTTTAAAATTTGTTTTATTTAAATTTATCGAGAAACTAATGAAAAGTATATCAAATGTATCCAACTTCAAGCGAAACAAATATAGGTCTGCTAGTTTTTTATACAGTAGGGGTGTACCTACATAAGAAGACTAATAATTGAAGACTGGACATCAATAATGAGCTAAGTGCCAAAAACAAAACATTGAGTTAGACCCAAAAAAGCAAGCTAATTTGTCGTTGCCAACAATGTGAAAGCGGGCTTAATGCCATGATCATTAATATGTTAGCTATTAATTGTTGTTGTGCTATTAATGATCGTTAGGAATGGCACTTGCTTTTTCATGTCTAACTCAATGTTTTTTTTTACACGTAGCCCATTATTCATATCCAGGCTTCAATTGTAAACAATTTTATCAGTACATTTTTGACCAAAATATTTTCCTCATTTGGAAAACAAGATCTGAAGCGATTTCTCTCCAACAACAACCGAGTTCTGTATTGTTTACCAACACTATTAAAAGCTACGTTCTATTTTTTTAAAAATTTTGGTGGGAAATTTATTTCTTACATTTAAGTATATCCTTATTGCATATAAAACTAACAAACCCATCTCTACTTTGCTTGAAGTTGACTTAACTTTAGGTTTATATTGTTGTTTGTTTCAGCATAAACTTAAATCAAATGAACTCACTTTATTTGGGTGTTAGGAAAGTTTATTATGCTATTTTGTGTGTATGTTTTTTAAATGTATTTTATTTGGTTTCACTGGCCATAAAAAGTATGCCTTACCTTTTTTGTGTTATATAAAAACTCAAAATGTCTTTAAATCAATGTCATTAATATCAATTTGATTGTACAGACGGTTTCTTTGTACAACACATGTTGGACTTCTTTTTAAAATTTGTTGACAACTAATAAACGGAAGTTTTTATTTAAAGCGTTTCTACAGGAGCCAAATTTTTTTCAGGGGTAAACAATTAACATAGACAAAAACCTATGAACTTGTGGTTCCATGCGTTTTGATCCCCGGACAAAATATCTCCGAAAAAATAACGCCGGAGAAAATATCTCCATTACAAAATATCCCTATTACAAAATATCTCCACGACAAAATATCCTCAGAAAAAAGTCCTCGTAGAATATATATAAATCGTATTTGTAGCATAATTTTGATCTTAAAACATTTAGTATTGTGTAAAACCTCGCGGGGTCAAGAAGTGCACATTCAGTCAAGAATGAAAATCGGATAAACGAACAAGGACTATAATTTCTTTTCCCCTGGACCCCTATGGCATTAATTAACACAGTTTTTGCGGATTTATCACGGACATATGAGGGTCAATTTAACAGTATTTCAATAAATAATTGGGGGTTAACTTAACACGTTTTTACTAAAAATTATTAAATACAAAATCTTGGTTATTGAGCTCAAAAAACTGTTATCAGAAAATTGTGAGGTTTTGAAATTGTATGACATATTTTATCGCAAATATTTTTGTCATGAGGATATTTTGTCATGGAGTATATTTTGTCCGGGGATCAAAACGCCTGATACCGAACTTGTACCTATACCGAATGACTATAAATTGACCATAAAAGACCTTTACAAAAAACTAGGTTAATTTTTACGTTATCTTAAAAGCGTATATCTCACGAGTTATTTTCGTTCCACATCTCTCATTTTCGATGGATCTAAAAAGTATAACGCCTGTTAATTGTTTAAAATCCCTTCTTTCTTGTGATAGCATCAGTAGGTACCTTTTCGATAAATCAAAGGGAAATATCCAATTCAAAAATTTCGAACTTACGGAACACTTTTTGCAGTCTGAGTTCATGAGTCAAAACGGGTGTTTTTGATCTAAGAAAAATGAATAGTTACTGTGGGATAGGTGTTCTTTCTGCTTGCTAAAACGATTGAATGGATGTAGTGAAATCTTGTATGGTGTCTTTAATTTTGATATTATATAAACCATGGTATAGTTGCCATCCCTTAATATTAAATAGGATTAATGTAAATTAGGTCTTACATATCCATAATATTCTTATTTTTAGAGTTGATATTTTCATTTAATGATTACATATAAGAACAAAATGTGTTCTCTATTTTTTGAACGATTGGAATTTGATGGCTCTCAAAAACTGATCTTGATAATTTCCGTTTAAATAATTTACTGTCCATCACATTAATTAATATGTTTCTATCAAAGTGATTTTTTAATGTTTTACTTAAAGGAAATCAGCCGTTACTTGGTTTATATTGATGAAGATTTATGAAGATCTTATTTCTTGTACTGTGTATCTCCTAACGGTTTTAAATGTTATAAATTTAAAACGGAAATAGAAGCAATTTTTGACCTCTAATTATCAATAGAATAATTTTTAAGACCATAAAATGAATGATAAAATTTATTACGTAAACGAGGACACACTTAAATGCACTAAAAACTCTAATTTTAATGCTGTATTATTCGGAAAAGTAACGGGTTTTTATGGAAATGGTCGGTTATAAAATGTTAAAAAATGACACAGTCAAAACATGAAATTTATTATTTCCTTTTAGTATTGCAACTGTATAAATTATAATATGATACTTATTAATTTGTATGTTAAATTTGCAATTAATGTCGGGGTGTTACTTAGAACTAATTTTTTAAATTAATATTTATAATTGAATTTTAGATGAAATAAGATTGAAAAATCAGAATGAATATATTGGAAAAATGGTTGGTGTTTTGGGATGGGGCAGGGAAATGCATGGCGATAAAAGTAAACCAGTCCCTGTAAGTTGTTTATTGAATCGAGTCGATGTACCGATATTATCCTATCAACAATGTTCGGAATCCACGATACCAGAAAAAGCCGGACCAATATTACCAAATTCAACGTTTTTTTGTGCTGGGGAATTCGAAGGTGGTAAAGACGCTTGTCAAGTAAAAAAAATCAAATTATGACTCGATGAAAAATATTCATATACGTTATTTTCTCTGGTTGTAGGGAGATAGTGGAAGTCCTGCACAAATTCTAAGCCGTGGAAAATATTATTTAATCGGTACGATGTTTTTTCTCTACCTACAAGAAAAATTTAAGTTTATATTAGCTTCAATTATTTGAAGTTTTGATAAAATATTTTTTACTATAAATAATAAGCTGCTTAAGTTCACTAGTAGAGCTGAATATTAAATAATATAGAATTATGAATAGAACAGTAAAAACAGAAGATATATTACGTATCACTTTTTCATGAAAATCTTATATATGAGTACTGAGTAGTTTAATACCCGAATACAGCGGAGTCAAAGGAAGGATATGCTTTAGTATGTATGTTTTTACCAGTTCCTAAATATACTAAGCTATCTATAATTGTTTTTTGGGAGGGAACTATTTAAGGATTAATCACTTTTAAAAATTATGAATAACGGCTGTAGTCTAATAGCAACTAAACTTAAGGGGAAAAAGTTGTAAGGTTAAAATATACAGTTTTGAAAGGCCTAAACACTGTAGAAAAATAATTCACCCTGTAAAAATGACTGAACGAAATAAAACTTTCTATGAAAGAACAACTTCAAAAGTGGGCAACTTTTTCGGAGAGCGGGCCAAATAAAAATTTCCATACATGACGCGGGCCGTATTAAATTGAACGAGTTAATATAAAAAAAAAAACAGGATCAAATAAATATCAAATTACTTAAATTATATAATAATTAATGACCGATGTTTTACGATGAACTGTAATTGTTGTGACTAAGTACCTAAGTCAAAGCGGACCGGATTCGACATCGTCGCGGGCCGGATGTGGCCCACGGGCTGGCAGTTGCCCACTTCTGTCCTACAGGAACGATGCACTTTTCCAGAAAAAATATTTTATCGCACTCATTCCTTTAAAGACGGTCTTTTATATATACCTATATTACGGCCAATGCAAATCATTGGGAATTATTTATAATGCCGGGGAAATTTAAAAAATGCCCAAAGGGGTGTGAAAAAATGATAAATTATATAGAAAATATTAAATTGCCCGGGCATTTTTAACAATACTGGAAATCGAGTGGGTAATTTGAGAAAAATTTTATTCACATTTCTAAACATACAAAAATAAGAGGATATTACATTAAAACAAATTTTTAAATAACTTTCAAATAAATAGAAAAGTAAACTGGTGGTGATAGTTAAGTATAAAAGTGGTAACAATACTCAAGAGAACAAAAACAACTTCTTCTGCTCTTTTACTTTTAAGAGATCGAAGTTAAATAAATTTAGTTAAATGATCTTGGTATACAAGCATGAATTAATATGGATCATCATCGTTTGACCAAATGTCGATTAAATCTACTTGACATCTTGAGGTCATGTTTTATTACATGTCCCTTTTAATCTTTTTATAATTTGAATTTATCTGCTTTTCTATACAATTTCAACCACCGTGTCCATTGCAACATTTACATCATGTAAAAATTGAAATATCTCTTCCTGATCTGTTCTTTACCATCCTCTACAGCAGCGGTCGGGAAACCTGGGTAAATTACCCCAAATGGGGTAAAAATTATACTTTTAGGGGTAATAAGGACATTTTTTGCCACTGCTATCTTATAAACGTGTAATTATGGCAGACTGTATTCAAATTGTTCTTACATCAAAAAGACCCAATTTTGAAGTTATTGGATTAAACATGAAGCAAGATCATTTCTCCAAAATCTAAGGGGGGAAAAGTTTTCAATTACTTTTTGTTTGCTCCATTATAATAATTTAATTTTGTTTGTCTATACTCTATTGCTTTACTAATTACTTTCATGCAATTTTCTTCTCCGTGTAGATAAATTCAATAAATATATTATTTTTTTGGGGTGCTTATAATCGATGTAACATCTATGGTCATATCACGACTGTCTTACACACAGAAATATTCTGTAGGTCTTGAAACTTAGTTTTTAATCTTATATCTAGAGATTCGATGGGAATCGAACCCAGAACCACTGGTGCATGTGGCAGAGAGAGCAGTTGCTCTAACCACTGTGCTATCAAGTGGGATCAATAAATAATGTTTAATTTAAATTTACATTTATTGTCTCCTTTTAAAAATGAGGGGCTTGTATCGACTCACGCAAAAATATTTTGGGGTAATGGTAAAAAAGTTCCCCGACCGCTGATCTACTGGAACTATCAATGTTTTCTTCTCTTTAATAGATATACGTCAAAATTAAGTAAATAAAGTAACCAGAGAAATAATAGCAGTATTTATAATATAAAAATATCCTAGATTGTTGTAGGCAATGGTAATTTTTTAATTAGCCTATTTTCAGGCTCATAAAATATCTTTATCCCTTTAAGCACATTCGTCTTTAGATCATAATTTTGAACAAATTTTTAAGTAACCTATTCGCAATACTTTTAAAACTTTATTTTTATTATTAAAGATTTATTTTCACTCATTCATTTTCTTATAAAGTAGCATAAAACAAATCAAGAAATCGTAGAATGCAAAGAATTAATTTGCGACTGAAATATCTAACGTTTTCACAATAGGCCAACAAATTGAACATTTTGGGGAAACTTAATTTCCTATTGTTCAATTGAAAAACAAAATATGCATGCGTCAAATGGCGAAAAACAATCAAATCCGAAACATGTGAGTCATTTTCATTTGCCAAATATATAAAACAAAAAAGAAAAACGGATAATTTAAGAAATATGTTGCGAGCCCACATTCAGTCGTAGGCTGGTTTTACTATTTGAATGCACATATGCCTATGCTGTTTCCATTGTATTCAACATACGTAAAATTGGAAAAATCAACGCCCACAGGCCTGTTAAAGAAAAGTGCACAATTTTCAAATCAAACAAAGACTTAATAAAATTAGCTACACTTTTGTATTTTAATGCGACTATTCGTAAAAATGCATATCGACCTTCACTTGAAACTAATATTTAATAGGATATTTTACGATTTATTCAAGGAATATTAACTAATAAGTAGATAATTGTTCATTTGTACCCTTTAACATCAAACATCAATCATTTTAAATTTTTTCGAATTATTTTTATTGATTCAACCTTTGTTTTGAAACCAACATAATTTGTGACCGTTTTCTTTTATTGCATTATCTTAACCCTTTTACTCTTTGGCCTTACTATGACCACCAATAGTATGACATAAATCGAAAATTTTTCTTTTTAATACCATTTGTACAAAATAGTTTCCTAATATCTTCACAGTAAGTACCTGTTTATTATCAAAGGAAAACAATACAGGTAATGTCATTTTTTCTGAATAGTATTTGCATAAATCAATAATTTAAGTGTTATGACATTGCATTCATATTCATTTTTTTAATGTTAAATGAAGTAATTGCTTATCTTTAGTTGGACATTAGGAGTCTTGCATTTGAAATATGTAATTGTAATAATTAATATGTTAAAAAATCTGATTGGTATCTAAGTTCTAAGTCAATGTATTTCTTACAAAAGTATTACCTTAAAGTCAATACAACCTTTTTAATTGATTGCAAAATGTGCTACGATTAATATCCAACATCGGTTTAATTGAATTAATTATAATTTATGTGCTGTACAAAAGGAGAATTTAAGTTTGTTAACCTGGAATTTAATTTGAATTTTTGATAGAACTTAATTACGTAATTAATGAAACTCAATTTTCACTAATATGTATGTCTAATGCAACGCTTTAAAGATCACAAATTTTATCATCGATCACAGAAAAGTGCATAAAACAAAACAAAATAAATAATTACTAATTAAAATTTGGGAATAAAAAAAACGAGCTTCTGTTTAAAAATTAAAAAAAATATTTTTCGAATTTAAAAAAATTCAAGGGATATAAATAAGGATTTAAACATTGCCATTGAAAACAAGATAAAAGGGATTATGAGATAATAAATTCAGTTTCATCATTATGAAGTTTTTTCCTGGTAATCATTAAACGGAATCGGATATTAAACCTTCCTTACAAGCATGGAATGATTTTGTGAACCAAAATTACCAAAACCTTCAAATTTAACTAAATATCCACTAAAAAGCTTTCTGTTTATTTATTAATTTCTTGAAATAGGAATAAGAAGCTTCAAGGGTTAAGTAAATAAGTGTCCCTATTTGAACAAAAAATTATTTGCATTGAAGTGACTTCTTAGGAAAAGTTGAATAGTAATTACCTTCTATTGAGAAATGCATTATATATGTTAAGTTTATAGTTTATCAATTTTAGCTATATTAGTTCTTTTCATAAAATTAGTATAGAAAAAGGATAATTCCAATTGTTTTAATTGAAAATCCTTTGTAACCTATAGCTAAAGACACTTACATTTTGAAAATCAATGTTTAATTTGTAGTTTTAAGAACGGCACAACTTTAAGTGGTATGTCTTATATTAAACCTTAAGATTATTGTCTACCCGTGACTTTGGTCAATAAATAAAATAAGTAACCATAGTATAAGCTTAGCCTTTTTTATCCAACCTTACAAATATTGATTAAACCACTTTTAAAGTGCTTCTTTTAACTCGCTTCTTGTGTTTAATCGCTTATCTATTACCCACTTTTAAAACCCCTTCCGTTTATACAAATGTTCTCAACATTTGTACACGAGCTTAATTGTAATAAAGAATTATGAAAATAAAGTTTTAAATAAAGATTTAATTTTATTAAATAATTTAGAATCTTACTCATGGTGTATTTGAAAAGAAGTACTCTTTTCCCCATGGAAATGAACCAGTAATTTTAATTTGGTTTTTTTATCCCTTCTACTTGGAAAAAGAAAGACAACAGCCACATGCACCCCTGTCGCAACATAATAATCATATTATACCTGGTGTTTTCATCATCGTTATTATTTACGATATAACAATAACGATATAAGTAAATATAACAATAACACATTTGTTTATCTGCAGCCTAGTTGTCCTATGAAATGTCACATTTTTTGGGCTTATCTTGCAAAAGTCAGAGGACGCAAATTTATTTTAAAATAAAAATCCCTTGTAAAAAAGGGTTCAAATAATTTTTCGCTATAATTTATAACACGATTTTTTGTTGCAAATTAAATTTTCTACAGTTTTGGTTCTGTTTGTGATTTTTAGTCGTAAAACTAAAAATAACAAAGTTATTAACAAAAATATATACAAATTTGGGAACAAATATTCTTTTAATCATTATAACTTCCATTCTAATCATTTTACAAAACAAAAAAATGATATCAATGCATTTTGATAGAGGAGTTTTCAAGGAACAATTTTCATTATAGTTATTGAATATTTATTTACTAAATAGCGTTTTACAGCGATGGGAAACGTACATTATAAAACAGAAAAACTGTATTTATTTAAAAATATGTAAAATATTTACATATTATTGTATTTAAATATTAAAAAATAATTAAAAGTCGTCTTATTGGCGAAATTAACAGTGGTTAAGTCAGTTAATTTATTCTCCATGCATTAAGTAGTACTGGGTTTAATCCCCGTCGAATTCTAGATAAAAATGACCTACAGAAGGTTTCTGTGTTTAGACAGTCGTGATATCGACAGTCGAGTAATGCAAATTAAAACACCAAAAATAAAAAAAAATAAAAAAATCACATAGGTACATTCTAACTGGCGCTTTATGGGCCATTTAAACAGCGACCGTCAAACCCAAAAGAGTTGTATTTATAATTAATCCAAAAAAAAATATATCCCATAAAATTAATAAATAATTAACAATATTGTTACTTACACTGATCTTTCTACCGGTTAGTTTTTGTAATTTACTAGTTTTACCGAATCAACAAACACCGCTATACAATTCCTAGGCTGGAGGTTAAACCTCCAAAGATAAAAACATGAAATTTGATGTTATTTCTGTAAGAACTATTATACCTTCACCGCAGAAAGATATTTCCAATCTATCTTCCTAAGGGGTTCAAACAGGTGATTATAATTATTGCATTTTGTGAGTCCTACTCTCAACTTCACTTTCTCAAATTTTAATTTTGTAAATATGAACCAACATGCTAATTAACAGAACTTTTGTTTCTGTTGCTTCTTAAATCGTTCACTTAAGTGTTGGAAAAAAGTCCAATATCCTAAATTGAGATAACTTTTACATCTTACATACTTTATGTTTACATTTTGAAATTAACGTAGGTCCTGAAAGTGATTTTGTAGTTCTCTTATTCATGAGCATAGATATTAGATATTTTTTTAAGCCTGAAACATGTTTAGGTACTTTTTTTAATGTTACGTGAACAAAGTCACGAGTAGCCCCTAGTAAAATATACAGCTTGTTATATAATATACACCCTCACGTGAATTCGAACCTCTTAAATGTGTAGTGTCTTGAAAGGAATCCTGGACAATAAAGAGATAAGAAAATAAACTATACAAAATCTACAAAATTACCTTAATGTAAGCAGCAGGACAATTTTCAAGGATGGCACCACAAATAAGCATATAAAATATGTGATATAATATAATGATTTACTCAATTAAAAATAATGAATATAATCCTAAATAATTATTATTAATATTTTTATTTGACTTTTTAATGAACGAGTTAAGAAACAACAAAATCGGAGGTAATTTATATTTATATGTGGTTTTATTCAAACTTTGAAAAGGTTGTTAATTCGGGGTGGAATTCAAAAATGCAAAACTTTTAAACCTCCCTTTTTATTAGCCATATAGGAATGGAAGTTTGAAAAAAAAACCTTTCTTCAGTCAGTCAATCAGTCAATCACGATACTATTTTATACATAGAGATTTTTCAAATAAGTACCCTAAACGTTGCCAAAAACTTTTTCTTTTTTAATAATTTTGTAAATGTATAAAAGCGTATAAAAATTTGATTAAGAGTTATATTTTACTACTCTAAGTAATGAATATATTATAAAAAATCATTTTCGAATCAACGATTACACATAATATTTATGTAAATTTTTACGTTTGGTAATGTATGTCTAATTTTTTACAAGTTGAAAACGAAAAACTAAATTATTAAATATTTATTAAAATTTTTTACTGTTAATGTCATTCATAACGACGTCATAAATTGTTAAGATAATTATTTTTTTGCAATTGGCATTATTAAATTAATAGTAATACAAAAAATTATTTTGAGTTATTGATTTTAAGGGTACTGCCTCCATAAACTCATTAAGTAATCATAATATTTGTATGTATAAAATAAAAAAATAATTTCATTTTCAAACTGATATTTAAATGTTACGTTACTATCTAGCTTGTTGCATACGTGACTTTCGTTGAAGAAAACGAATACCGAAACCAGTCTTCATGATTAAAATGCTATAGCAATTTTGTGTGAATAAACTTGAATGTGAAGCATTTATTTATTAATTGTTTGATTTATTCCAGGAATTGTATCCAATGGGTATGGCTGTGCTTTGCCACGTACTCCGGGTCTTTACACGGATATTCCAAGGTTTTTACCTTGGATTTATAGACACACGAGTGATTCGGCTTATTGCTGGTAGCCATCAAATCAATTGAAGTAAAAGTCAACGCAACTTCATTTCTTTTTATCTCAATCTTTTTATGTCATAAACGAGTACATTATGACGTCTATCTTTAAATTAATTTTACAGCTCACCAAATTAGTTCTAGAATTTCATTAATACGTTACATTTTAAAAAATAAACTAAAAAAATGTCTCTGTTAATTGAATAATTAACTGTCCTTTTGTAATAAATAATACAATCAAATAATGTATTAACTAATTTACTTTCCGTTTCAATTTTGTGTAATTCAAATAAGATAATTACATATTACCTACATAGTTTAGCAATAAGCATTGAATGTTTTAAAAATTCAAATATGGAATGGTATTGAACTTTCTCGTGAACTCTAATTATTGTAAAACAAATTTTTGCTTTTTCTTTTTGTTTTGAACAAATGGAATCGCATTTATAATTTTCTTATGACTAAACTGAGTGATCTATATACGAATTTCATAAATATTTAAATTTAGTTGACTTTTAATCTTTTTATGACAATTTTTAATGAAATCAGTGTAGCGAAAAATACTTAAAATACTTTAACATAGAAAGATTTTTAACTGGGTTTTAAAAGTTTTAATTTTTAATTTTTGTTTATGAAAATTATTTTTTATTTTTTTGTTTGCTTAATTGTTTGATTTGGCACAGTAGTTAGAGGAGTTGCTCTCTTTGCTTCATGTGTCAGTTGTACTGGGGTCTATGTTTGATCCCCGTTGAATCTCTAAATTTAAGGCTGAAGATCTAAGATTTGTGATATAGTCTGTTCAAGTAATTCGCGGTTGAGGTGGCGGTCGCGATCGCGGTCGATGCCGACATCCATGTAAATCAAACACATTGAAATCAATGGAAGAGAACAGAACAAGTAAGGTGGAGGTTTAGAGCGATGCCATCCAGGAGGCTTACATCGATGCTTTTGAAAATCAAATGAGTTTGATTTACATGGATGCCTACTGCGCGGTCTACAAGGATGCTTTCCTGTGATTGATGCGTTCAAAGCCAAATTGTTTCAATTTATTGTTATCGTTTTTGTATTTGATTATTAAGTTAGTTTTCAAGTGCTAAATGACGGAACTGGACAGAATTTGTTCACTTGACAGTAGGCCTAGCTTGACATCGAGCATCGCAGGTAACCTCCTTGTTATGTGCTGTCGACATCGATCGCGACCGCCACCTCGACCGCGAATTACTTGTTCTGTTCGTACCCTTAAAAATTAAAGCAACTTAAAAAGACACCAAAAAAAGCTTCTACCAAAATTTACAACGAAATGCCACCTTAATACCCTAGACCCGCCTCATTCAAAAATATTTTTGGATTGATCATTTCAAGATGAAAAAAAGGTGCGCTGCAGTGATACCAAATGTCCCCCTATAAACTTCCGTTCAGTTTTTCAATCTTCTTCTTTGAAGCCTAATATGCCGTGCTTGTACGTCTCTCCTTCAACAGCAAAGCCTAGCCAAAATCTTAATTTGTAACGACTGCAAGTCATCAATTCAGTTCATTCCATGGTAATTCAATTCCCCAGACATTACCATTGTCTGAATCCGATCTATTAAGAGTATCCCTGGGGATAAAAAATCAGACAAAACACCAAACTGGCATTAATAAATGGAAGATACCTGACGAGTACGGTGTGACCATAAATAGGGATTAGAAGAAACTGATAGAAAAACACGTCGGAGATTAATGAAGAATGAAAAAGGGACTACATATCAAACCAGTTGAAAAACATTCACAAAAACATCTGGACGATTGTACCGGAATGGAAAAATCGAAAAGTCCAAGCAGTACTTACCATTTTAAAAATTGGGTTCTTTCACTTTCACATACCGAAAAAATTGGCATCCAGACAATGTCCCAAATGTGGTGACATACAAAAGGTTTGTAAAAATCGTAAATAAATTTTTTATGACAACGCCCACAATCTTAAAATAACACAACAAATATATTTTGTTTTGAAAAACCGTGTGGTTCCTCTAGGATAGCTATTTTTTCCAATTAGTAAACAAGTAAGTTTAGGTTCCACTCCCCACATTGCACTCCTGGTGTTCTCGTACATTTTTGTTTTTAAACAAGAACGTCTTCACATATTAGAGGTTCAATATACCCTACTATAGTAGTTAAGGACTCTCGAATTATTGTAACCTAAAACAAACCAAAAAGAGGCTTCGTGTGTCTTAAATTTGTTTTAAATCTTATTAAAATTAAAATAATGTTAGTTTAAATTATTTAATACTTACTCAATTAATAAGAAAACTTAACTATGAGGTAAAAAAAATGTTAATTATGAAACTAAAATAAAACTTTTACAGTCAGTAGCTAATCATAAAAAAAAATAATCAAAACCTTAAAAACAATTAAAAATATTGATAATTAAAATTGAATTATAAATGCAAGTTACACGCCCCTCCTTTCTAAACAATCAATTGAGGAACTCTGAAACTTTAATGATGAATTGTAATCAATATAGTTTTATATTTTAATCACTTATTGTTGGCTATTTAAAACGCATTTTGGTAAAAAATTATTTCTGGTTATTTTATAAAACAATAAATATGATTTTCATAAATACACTAATTTTTGTAAACAATTTTTTTATAATAATATAATAATTAACTGATTAAAATATGTGATTTTTTTAACTTTAAAATAATAGAAGGAGAAACATTTAAAATATCAGCAGGAAGAAGCAAAAAAATGATTGACTAAAGATGAGAAAATATTAGAGAAAGATGGAGTAATAAAGCACAACTTGCACAATGAATTATTTTTTTTACATTCCTACAAAACAATAGCCGAATTTTAGGTTTTATGAGATTTGAACTTTCAAAACTTTGTAAAAACCTTAACCCCTCATTTTCAAAAGCATATAGTTCTTTTTTATTTTATTTTAATTATTAAATCAACCAACGAAAAAATAAATTATTCCAACTCAAAAGTTCATAATACTTAATTCAATAAATTAGTATAGCTTTCAAGAAAATATTTATTCTATATTTATTATGTAATTATTAAAGGATTAACGAACGACATAAAATATGGTTTTCACAAAACATTAATATTAAAAAAAAAAAATCAATGAAATTCACGTGAAATTTATAATTTTTTGAAGCTTAAAATAGAATTGAAAGAATAAAAAATTATCTATCAAAGAAAAAAGTTTTTTTTAAATAATTATGAATTATTATTTTGTTCATTTATAGTCACGTGTGTGCATATTTTCTATATTTAACAGAGGTTAAAAATAATAGCAAAAAAGTGATTCTAGAAAAACCGGTTTTCTAAGGAACCTTATATTATTTGAAAAGCAAACTCTTTTAAATTTATAATGTATTAGACTAAAATTAATTTCATCTTGAAAAAAGTGTTTATAAAAAAATATTTAAGAATGCTTCAACTTTTTGAGTCAAAGACTTTTTTGTTTTATTAAGTTGATATTGAAACAGATCAGGATCGTGATGAAGTGGCTTTTTTTTTAATCTTTTGATTCAATTTTCGAGAACCATAGAAAAGCTCAAAGTGAAGCCTAGCTTCAACTACAACTTTTCGAGGAATAAATACAAGTTATTTAAATATATGAGACGTAGAATTTAAAGTAGCCAATAATAAGTAGGTACATATTATGCATATTGTGCTAATACTTATGCATGGAATAAAAAAAACCTTTTTTAACTTAATTTTTTAAATTATATCTTTTTACTTGAAACCACGAATTAAATTCTTTAAAAAAATTTCTAGAAAAATTATTATTTTCAACCTTCATTTCTTATTATAATTTGTGTAGAAATGAATTTACATGAATAATTTTGATAAAATTCAAATTAAAAAGTCTTTTTACAAATTACCCATCATTTTCATAAAGAATTTTTTTAAATGCACTTATAGAAATATGCACACGAAAATGTGCATTTTATCTAACAATAAGTAGTAATTATAGTTTAAAGTTAGCTATTCAACGAAGAACAGTTACCTACCTATAAAACTTAACTTACGATTTCAAAACCAACGATTCCATTTACGTGAATTTAAACCAAAATAACACAGAATTGATTAAAATGCAGAAAAAAATTTAATACATAATTTAATTTTTTTAAAATTTGCATTCTTACATTTAATTCAAAAGAATTAAACAAATCAAGGTTGTTTTAACAATAAATTAGATACACATGAAAGTAATTAGCATGAAAGTTGCATTAGGTAAATTATATTTTTAAGATTATGTGATAAATAAATCAAATCTATTTAAAAAAATGCAATTTTTAATTAAAAACTGATTAATATTTTGAAATATTTGATTTCTAATGCAAAAAATTGAATAGTTTTTTAGTCGAAATAAGAAATGATTCATGTGAAAAGTAAAGTTGACAATCTTGAGGCTATATTTTTTACTTTTATTATTAAAACTTTCATAAGTCACAAAAAGATACTTGGGTTTTTCTTATGAGCTTTTCAGTACATTTTTCCCACGCTTTGAGGGTTCATTCCTTGTCCTTTATAATCCAATACTTTCTTACTTAAGAGGTGTACTTCTTAGGAATTAATTATCATATTAAGGATTAGCATAATCATTGTCATAAAGTTTTAATGAATTCCGCAAGCCAATAAACAAACTTTTTTATTTTTAACCAAGCTCCAGTGTATGTTAATCCAGGATAAAGAATATCTTGACGTAACACCAAAACAATGTTTAAAGTAAATTTATCCAGTTTTATCGACTTAAGTAAAATCTAGTTAAAATTGTTAACTATGAAATCTAATCTAATTTCATATCTAAAATGATATACATACATTACAATATAAACACGTTTGTTTATCAAAAACTTTAGCGTGGGTGATGTTATCGGTGCCCCGAAACCATACACTGAATGGTGTCGCATAATAAAATCGAAGAACAATAGAAATGCTGTTTATAGCTGAAAAAAATTAGTTTCGAACCGGGCGCCGTAATATCACACTACGGCTCTGTGTAGGTTTTAACAACAATTTTTCCGTTTGCAGAAAAACAGGTTAGGGTTCGTTTCCCACGCGTTGCAGCTTATACTCCTGTTCTGCTCATTCATTCTTGTTAAGTAAGAATGTCTACTTATTCCAGATCCAGCATTCTGCCTAGGAGGGGCAGTCCTTGTACTAAGCTCCTAGTGCGATTCGTACCTATTTGGATATCATTTATCCTATACAAGTGTCGTCACTTTGTGAGAGTTTTACAATTAAAAATGATATTGGTCGCACTTTCCTCCCCATCTCCATACAGTCTGCATTTTGTGTCCTGTTGATATACCCCAATAGTCTGAAGATGCTTTCTCAGTCCACTCTGTCTGATGATCAATTCTGTCACAGTCCTAAGTTGGTCCCTTCCCTGTCGCAATACCTCCGCATTAAGCAAGGGCAAATTCTCCCCATCATTCTCTAGCCATCATTTCTAACCGAGAACTTCTAGCCAGTATTTATTTCAGTTGACTTTTCATCACCCTTTTAATAGCAGATTTGGTAATCCCTACTCCAGGATCTGGACCCACGAATGGGGTCAGTGAACTAGTCCTACCCATGCATCAGCTTCTACTAGCCTTCAATTTCCTTATACCCTGGCATCCAACCAAGTTTGACTCGTGTATGCTTTTATCCCCCAGTAGTTAAAGATACTCTTAAACCAGCTTAGACCTGGTTAGGTGGACGATCGTTTATAGAGTTACCTGACTATCAGAGTGAAATATGCATGTTCTTATTTTGATAACCCATATTTAAATTTTCTTTGGTACATATGGCAATGGCAGTGATCACCGCCTGAAATATCGTGGTCGAACCCCCAAGTGGCATTAAAATACCCTTTTTGGTTCTCCCCCCACTACTCCCGCTCCAGATCCACCGTCCATAACCAATCCATCCGTGAACCACATCAGTTCATCGTCCTTTCTTCCTCCCCATGTATGACCTTAAAGTTACCATGTAAGCTCTTGTACCTGTAGAGTGTAGACAGTGGGAATCCAGTCACTTACCATCCTCAAGAGAGGGCTCGTGACGACATCCACTATCCTCGCATACCCGTATGGAATCGACCATTGATGAAAGTTACTATATGAAGAAATCTTAAAACTAGGAATTACACCCAAGATTTTTACTATCCCGAAAAACGGAAAAGTGGCTTGTACACAAAGTTTTTTTTAAGTATAGTTTAGCGACAGCTTAGGTTGCACTATAATACTTTTTATCTTAAAAACTGAATGCTTAGTTCTTCTTTAATTATTATTATTGACTTTTACTGGCAAAATAGTGAAAAATCTTTCAAATTAATTGAAAGATTTAAAGGTTACCATTAAACACTTCCAATAAGTCTAAGTCTCCATCTTTATTCCTTTTGCTTTCAAATACATAAATCGATGATTTGCATATGCTTTCTCGTTTGTGAGCAATGAGCATTAAATATGACTTTTTTCTAGTTCAGGCATCGTTTTTGCTTTTATACTTTTTGTTGATTTACTCATCTCTTGGTCTCATTTTATGCTGATTGTGGCTAATTTAATACTTTATAAGTTTACTTATATTTCACTTTTCTATGTTTGTTACTGATTTGTAGAAATATGATTTTTTTTAATATGTGAAGAATCTGGTTTTATTTTTTTAAGGCCATAAGTAGGTTGAAGCCTAAAGCAACGAAATTATTGGGACAACAAATTTGAACCTACCAATTTTATATTAGCTTCTTAAACGTTGTTGTTATAAGACAAAGTTTATTGCACGATTAATTCTAATTGTTAAGCTTTAAAAACTAAAAATAGTTGCTAAAATATTTTTTACATACGACAAACTTAAAGTCAAATTGATAATTGAATGACTTTTTGTTAATTTCCAAACAATTTAGAATAATTTGACCCACTGAACGATTTAATTGGAGAGTTTAACCACCACTTATAATCAACTAAAAGATTTTTTTTAACTATTAAATTGGTTAGTTTTTTATGTTTTTTTTTTAATTTGTTGTAATGCATATCCCACCATTAAAAATAACAACTAGATAACTACAGTTTTAGCGAGAGTTCCGTTATAGATTTTCGGCCCTTGAAGCCAAATAATTTGTGACGGTGAGAGATGCAACGGAAAAAACTCAATATTTATTGCATGAGTGAAGATTTTTGATTAAGATCAGGTCATTGGCATCTTTTTTAAATCTAGTTCAAAACAGTTATCTCCAATATTTTTTAACTATAAAAATTGGTAAATGATCTTAGATGCACTATAAACGAATATTTCATAAGTAAAAACAGTATTTGGTTCAGGTGTAAGAAAGATATTTAGATATGAATTTAAAAAAAAGAAAAATTTACACTTTTCTCTTATAGATATTATTAAGAACAACATAAAGTAAAACCATATTTGTTTTCTAATAACCGATAACTTTCAAACACATTGAATGATAAACTGCATACTTTCTTTTATTCTTCTCTTGATTCGGTTAAACTGATAAGCCGTAAGAAAAATAATATAGAATCCTAATATATACTACGACCAAATTCAGTCAATTGAAAAATTGCATAAATATCCTTAAAAGAACATTAAATCCGCAAATCTATTATAGAAATTTAAATAACATTGCATTGGAAAAATATAATTTGGATATTTGAGAATGCCAACAAAAAAAAAACTTTTAACAAATTTCACTTCCCACTTACAATAAGAAAAAATCAAGAACACATTTTTTATTATAGTTTTCTTTTAATCAGATCACTGAAATCATTTATCAGCCTCATAATTTTCAAGTTTCTCTTAATTATATTAGACCGGTAGCAAAATATATGTCAAGCTAAAAGTAGTTTATTTGGTAATTTTCTCATAATTAAAATTACTTATTAGTTGTTATAAATATAATTAGTTTAGACGAAATCGAAATCATTTCTCTTTGTTAAATGAAAATTTAGATTATGACTTTAAAGATACGGACAATAGATACTTTAACCCGTAAAAATAATATCTGAGATTCCAAAATGGGAGGTCAAATTATCCGTATTTAGTTATGACCTTAAGGTTACTTGAACTCCGATCGAAGATCCTTGGGCTTATGAAATGAAATAGGAAATAGCCGTGAATTTCTTGGATACTATATAATCCCAGAATAATTATTTGGTTCGTGTAGGAAGCATTAAAGAAAAGTAAAATGTGTGTTTATTGGTTCTCAACCAGGAATTGAGTAAGAAATTGACGTGATTTGATGGTATATGGCCCAGACTTATTTCCTAGAAAGATGAAGATTGAGCCGTAGTGTGTTATTATGGCACCCAATGCGAAAATATAGAGATGAGAAAAATTGGTCTTGCAGTCTTGGTCTTAATACTAGCAAGACTAAGACCTTAACAGAATGAACAAGACAAAGACAAAATACGCAAGACTAAACAAACGATTATAACTTTCGGCGGACTTATCTTATAAGAAAAATTAATAATAAGTTCCAGAACAAAACATTTTTGTATATGAAATTTTCAGTTTGCTTTACTAGATATTATCTCTAGTGATGAACAAAATTGGTCTTGAGAAAATGCAAGACCAAGAACAAGGTCAATTTCAAGACTTGATGTCTTGCCTTGCTCATCACAACGAAAGGATAAAATTGTTTTAAGATTAAAGAGGCATGTTTGAGGCATTGTTTGTCAATGTTATCGCGCGTACATTGTGCACCATCTTTATCATTTGGCGCCTAGTGTCGGGGCACTACTCGTATCACCCATGGTACAGTTCTGGATTTCACACAAGCACATAGCAACGAATAGACATCAAGTTTTGTGTTAAAATAGCTTATAGTCTAAAGAAGATAAGAGTGCATTATTGCGAAAATGCATTAACCTGAAAATTATCCTTTTTCATTAAACCTTAACATATTTTTATATTTGGCATGAACATAGTTTACATCTAAGAATAACAAACCGATAACTGTACTATTATTTACCAACAAAAGACAAAGGGTTATTGTAAAGGGAGAATTTATAGACTTGATTATGAGCTAAATTTAAGTCAGTCAAGTGGCTTGAAAATCAAGACAAGTAACTTAAAAATCAAATCAAGTAGTGAATACCTATTTGAAATATCAAATATCAATATCAAAATTATCAGTTTAGTTAATAGCTTGTCGCGGACTTGAAAATCAGAAGGGTTGAGCCTATGCTTGTGTGAGCGTGAAGAATGGATAAAGGCGGGGCGCAGTCAACGGAACAATAAAAGTATAGAACCTTCTTTCTCAAAAAGATAAGTCTTTGAGACCACCTGCCGCGAGGGTTTGACAAATAAAGGATTACTCGGTGTATGACGAAGACGAAAGCTTCCAGCGATTTCCACGTGTAAATCTTAATGGATGCGAAATGGATAGATTTTAAGATAAAAGAATATAGTGTTCTAGCTACCGAATAAGTGGGGTTGGTTTTTTTTGGAGAGATGGCCGAGTTCCTATTTAAGCCCCGGACAAGCATAGGCAGGACAGTGATAAATAAATCGTCAACCGAGTCATAAATAAATCGTCAACGTGAGTGTTAAATAATAAACAGTGAATCGCGAGTGTTAAATAAATTGTGACCAGTGCAGTGCGTATAGTGAAATATAAACATTGAGTGACTATTAGTGACTGTGACTATTGTAATATTGAACTTAATCAGTGTTATAAAGTGTAAGTAGTGTAAACATAAATAAACATTTGTTAAAAATAAATTATCGTCATTCAAACACAAATCTAAGAACCCGTAAAAACGTTACAAGCTTTTAACTAACAATATACGAAACGAATTTTATGAAATTGGGTCAAAATGTGTCTTAAATTTTAGGATATTTGGTATTTTACTTTTAAGCAAAACAACATAGCATAAACAAAGCGGCAATCTTTTGCTTTCTTTTCTTTAAAAATGTGAGACCAACTGTATTTCAGAAAAAAATTGTTATCATGTTTATTTCGTGTTACGAAATTTACAAAATTTCAATTTCAAATCGTCCACATTTACATCGAATTGGGAAAAAATCAATTTCTTCACGCAGATGATAGTTTCACATAATTATAAGATTTTTACTTTTTGTTTAGACTTTGCATTCGACCCATATATAAATCGTAAGAGAAAAATTTGAAGTAAAGAAAGTCATAAGCAAATGCCATAGATCATCTGCAATCAACAATCAGTTATGTTATATCTTAATCGTTGCATTAGTGATGTACTCGCACGTCATCATATTCACTAGTACCCATAGAAGAACTTAGGTTCTGTTCTGCGTTGTTTCGAAAGTAGGACACCACACAATCAGCACATACGAAAAAAAAAGTGCAACAGCTAAGTTAAGATTGATTGGGGGAAAGATCAATAGATTAATTTGCATTTGTCAAATCAAAGATTTCTTCTTCCCGATGCATGTTGTATGTGCAAAATGCAACCACATCCGTTTGGGAATTTAAATCATAATTATCTCGAACAAATCTCGTTATTTAAGTTCAATGTTCGCGTAGACATCTTGACATTGAATATAAGCAAAATCTTGTTTTATTTTCTTTCAATTTTATCTTCGTGAAGAAGTTTTACTTCCGTAAATGTAACGTTAGAATCATTTAACGAGATCTTGCACTTTTGCATTATATACGTAGTTATTAAGAATAGATAAATTTCACTAATAACATGAAATGAGGAAAAGTTGTGATTTTTAATCAATTCATTACATTTTTCCAAGATCATACTTTAGATTTTATTTGATCACCAACAATAAATGTATCTACAGTTAACTGTAAAACAAACATTTTAAACCGTTAAACGTTTGATCTATTTCCATCATGTACAACTAACTTACCAGGAATCAGTCTCATTGATTATGCTGATTTATATCAATGTTCAATAGCTTTATTATACTCATACAGGTAATTACAGTTTGTATAAAACGTGTTGGTCTTCGATTTATTAATAAATACTTGTTAAATGATTTTCATTACCGCTAAAGAACTTTAATGGTCACTATGAGGCTATACAATATGCAATCTATGTTTATTCGAATTAATTATGAATTCACAGTATATGGGGAAGATTTAAAATTCCTTACCTGTGGAAGTGGAAATTCTAGTTTATTTTCTCTGATTAACGATACAGGAGATTTTCTTTTATCTTAGCGTAAATAGGTCAAAATCATTCTAAAATAATTTACTTGGTAAAAGGCATTAAAAACAAAACTATATTTCTAATCAAACATGAAATACCGGTAGTTTCCAGCAATTTCTTTTACAAATACGAACATCTAGAAAATTCTTTTCTTATATAAAAGTACAGATAAATAAAACTTTGACATACATAATGAATTTTCATTTCTTATTAGAAAATATTAGAAATAAGAAAAAAATTGCTTACAATGCGAATATTTAATTTGTTCATTAATCTCCTACCAGAAAAAAATATTTTTTGAGTTTCTGCTCTATGAAATTATGTTTATCAGATAATTAATAATCATAAATGTGACAGTTACAAAATATCTACTCTTACAAAATTAACCATAAAATTGGAACTTAATTTTTCTTAAAAACTATTTTCGTAATATGAAAAAAATTAATAACTAGATACAGGTTTTGTGTAGAAAAAAAATTGGCCCTATCATAAAATTATCGAGTAATTTCAAATTATTTAAGACTCAATTTAAGTCCAGTTGAACATAAAAACCTTTCACATTTCGTTAATAAGCTAGTCGGTGTTTTGTCCTTGAAACAATTTACATCTTTTCGTATATTGATATTTTCTAAATCTCTTTGAATGGGTTCTAAAATTAATTTTGACTTTTCAGTTGAAGATTTGAGATGGAAATTTTGAAATATTAATACTTTCCACTGTTGAACGATTACTACGATTATCTTTAGAGAGTAATTCTGAAGAAACAATTCTTAATAAAATAGAATGAATTTATATTTGCACATTAAATATATTTATAAGTTAACGATAAATATACCAATGAAAGTATGCAATCCATCAATGGCTACAAATCAAAAAACTTAAAACTTCGCTCAAGATTTTCGATAATGAAACTTCAGATAATTAAATCCATACTTTTCCCTTGTGATTTATTAGTATATTAATCAGCTCATAATATAAAACGGTTAAGTAAATAAATAGTAGCTAGGTATGTTTGACATATTCTCATTTTAACAGAAAACATCTTTACATTTCATTGTCTTTTTGATCATATAACTTTTCTTCAGCCTTGAATATCAGTAAATATCATCAATACACAAATTAATATATAAAGTTTAATGCTAGTACATTCTGTCACTTACACACATACACACAGAGTGTGTAAACGATAATTAAAAACATTCAATATCTACAATTCTGATTTTTAGTTTATTCTTAATATTACCCATTATAACAAATTTTTATAAACTTGAAATTAATCTATCAGTTAATTAGACCTACACATGTGAAAAAAATTTATTCTTAAATAGAAATCTCTAATATTTAACAAGTTAATACCCGTCCGCTTTGCTGAGTGAATAAAAAAAAACGTTATAATCAAAGAAGTTCCCATATATCAATAAATTCCTTTCAGTTATTCTGACAGGACAACTGATTACAAAACCGCTACAACTGAAGCTTTTCAAGATGTCGACAAAGAAGAGTCTGAGAATATTCATCAGTCTTGACTTTTACCATAAGTACCGTTACCATAACCAAAAATTTCCGTCTCTGCGAGAAAAGCGGCAGAAACGGCGCTCATGTGAGGCAGCTTTCAAAAGAAGACTGCAGCATTTCGGAAAGACGGATATGACGCCTGGCGAGATAGTAATGGCAGCCCCTATGCGGATGCTAGTTTTCTGTAAAAGCCTAATGTTTCCCTAGTCAGAGCAAAGGGTCAGATCACAATAGACCTTATTGGTCGCGGTGATAAAGGGAAGGAAAACCCTAAAATCCATACAGCTGTTAAAAAAACGTTACCTTACCTATTCTCTGTCACCTAAAATAAAATCTATAACACTAACACAAAAAAAAGTCCGACCCGGAGATACGATGTACGGTTGTTGGTGTATTTTTTTACGCTGAGCACGAGTTCGTGATCAGTTTTTCTCCAGCATCCTTCAATTCTCAGAATTTTCTGAAAACTGAAGGGTCTTGAAGAAAAACTGATGACTGATCACTCAGCATCCAAAATCTATATATCTCATGTGAACTACAAGTGAAGTGGCGTTTTTTTTTTATTTTCTACCGATTTCTTAAAAACTGAAGGGTGCTAGTGAAAAACTGACCAGGGATTCGTGTTCAGGGGTAAAAAATATACCGGAAACCATAATTCGCATCTCTGAGTCAAATACTTTTTTATGTGGCATCACTGAAATAATTCAAAATTGCTAGTGTAGCAACAAAACAAGAGATAGACATAAACCAAATAGAATGTGATAAAACATTTATGCTGCAATAATTCAAAAACAAAGCCGTGGGTGGTGCAAACGGTAGCCCGACACCAGGCGTCGAATGAAAAAATGCCACACACATAAAGGCGCCGAACGATTAAAGCAGTGAAGTTGAACTTGAACTAGAAAGATGCAATTAAATATTTTTCCATATATTTTAAAGATAAGAGAAGGGGGTGGATGCATTTTACCCGATCGTACAAGATGCCGTTATATCAACAATTATTGGAAACAAGGACCAAGATTTATTTTATTTACTTAAAAATTAAATACTTAAATACTAGAAAATTAAGACTTTTACTTATAAGATATTATAATTCCAAAAATTAGAAATTTTAATACATTAACTCAGTCAATAGTTAAATTTTTGTTAAATTTTAACGCTGCAGTTTAATAATTTATTTAAATTAATATAGTGAGAAATTAATCTAATAAATTATATAGTTACAGTTGTGTTACAAACATTTAAAATTCAGCATTGCGAATACAAATGTTAGCATTGACCTAAATAAACTACTTAGGACCTATTAAGCGAGAGTTGTTGTCTACAATCGTAAATATGCAAAATATCTTATGAGTTATTATCATAGAATAGCATTATCATAATTTCTTTCTTAAAACGAATCCTTAAAAATAAGATTTTCATTTAAAGTTCATTTATGAAAAATTTAATATTTAAGGCTTAAATTAGATGAAATATTTCAGAAACATTAACAAAGCTTACATTCCATGAAAAGATTGTAGATTTTCCAGAATTTTTTATTAGTTATGATTTGTGAAAAACTCAAGATTTTTACCTGAAAATTTTGAATAACATCATATCATTAATTGACTACCTAATTTTTGGCGAATGTTATAAAGTTTCCACCTGTTTCGGTTTGGCCTCCTACAGAAACGTGTTTTAAAAAATAACGTGCGTCATTTACATAAAAAATTTGGAAGTTGCGTTTTTTTTTTGTGGAAACTATTAAGGCAATACTTTGAACCATTGAATCAACGTAGGTACAATTATTAATTATTTTTTCGGTAATGATAAAAAATTAATTGTTTATACATTATTTTGGGCTATAAATAGTAAAAAACTTACTTTTAAGAAAGTTAGTGGCTTAGACGTAAGAGTAACCACAAAAATGTAAGTTAAACTTACGTTTTTTGTGGTTATAGTTGACTTGAAAAACGTTAATAGCTAATCGAATTTTCTTATAAAATAGCGAAATCTGTATGAAAGTTAAGCACGGAAGAAAATATTTATCTATACCAGAGTACAGAATATGTTAAAACTAAATGTAACGTTAAGAAAACGATTCAATAAAATCAGGTTAAAACAAACTGTCTACCTACTTAGTTGAAATTTAGATGTATTTACTTTTAGAACGTTACGTTAATATTTGTTGAAAACTTTTCAAAGTAAAACTTTGATATGCAAAGAAAATAGGTACAAGCTTTCATCTTGAATGGTAATTAAATAAAAATCTTGAATTTATGATTTATTAACTATCAACATATGTTCTATATTGTAAACTATTAATGGCAAAAGAATGGTGGTGAAGAATATAAGAAAGTTGAGAAAATAGTGCCTTGAAAACTTCTTGCAGCACTTTGTAACTTTGAGGACTTCTTTAGAACACTTAGAGATTGAAGTTGCTTTTTCTTCTTCTTCTTTCTCCTATTCTCAGAGGCTGCGGCAGCCAAAAATATCGAGCATCCAGTTATAAGCAGCCAGCCAACGCCGGTAATCAGCCATTTTCATTATCTGATAAACTCTCTCCACACATTATATTTGTGATTTCCTACTATTACCCTTTCTTTAAGCCACGTTCGCTATATTCATCAGAATTTATGTCTCAAATTGCTTCTGGCTTTCATCTTCCCGGATAAACCTAGATCGCTGTATTTTCTTCAAAAGATATAGCAAAAGAAATATTTTCAAAAACACGCCTGGTTACTTCGACTAATGGGCAAAAACTGAGAGCAGCCACATACATTAGCTTGTTTCGCTCTGGCTGCGCACGGCTAGTTTGACTGCCGTGCTTTTGTGCATGTTCTCTTGGCTGCCGCAGCCACAAAGTAATGGCTGCTTAGTGCGCGCCTTTCAATTAACTGTCATGGCCGGCTGCGGCAGTCAGGCTGCCTAGTGGGCGACTAATCTTAATAGTCATTCTACTTTCGAAACTGCCTTGTCGAAAAAATCGGCAGATGCCAGTGCTGCCCCCTATTTTCACATTTAAACAACATTTGTATATAACCCGAAATATCTTGCTTAAAGATTTTTTGAAGTGAATTGAACTTGATATTTGATGCTTGATGAAATAACTTGCAAAATCAACGATTGAGTTGATTTGACATATTAATATTAAAATGCGATTGACTTTATTTCAAGTTAAATTTAAAAAAAATAGCTTGGAAATCAAGTCAAGCAAGGAATCTCCAATTCTGTCACTGTTAAATATCCCAAATAAAATTTTTTTCAAATAATTAAATTTAATTTTTTCAGCGCAAACTTTTTTATGTATTCAAATAGAGTCAAAATCGAATCAAATATTAATATGTCAAATCAAGTGAAGCGTTGATTTTTCAAGTTATTCATCAAGCATCAAATATCAAGTTCAATTCATTTAAAAAATTGACCAACTATAATATATTTACTTGATGAATCCTTAAGCAAGATATTTGTCTGGATTCTAGAATCTACCACTTGTTCGAATGCTAAAATAGCTATTGGAACCTTTCTCTTTCAGTAGTTACCATGCTAAATAAAATGCTAATAAAAAATAAATAAATATCGTGTATTTAGTCGGTAACTATTCCCCATTGCCAAAAATGTGCCTTTTCTTTCTATATTTGTTACTAAGTTGACATGTACTAAAACTGCAATGGGTTGCAGTAGGCGGAACCTGTAACCCAAAATGTAACATTTAAAATAGTAACAGTGTGTTAATTTTTTCCTACCACACTTAAAGAGGTTTATTATAAAAAGGTATTTGAATCCACAGATCATTTTTTATAAGTAACATTTTGAATATGTTTTAATTTTTGTTGATCTTTTTACAGTTAGGTACTCGAAAACTGCTAATATTAAAAACTCTTGAATACCAGATTAAGAGATGAACAACTCAAAATAACAGTTTCTTTTGTTGTTATTCTCTCTACGACCGTTTTCATCAAAAATACAGCTTCTTACTGAAGTTGTAAGACTCAATTCATTGTATGCTGTGCATCAGAAATATACCATGCATATGCATTATATCAGAACCACTTAATTAACTGAAATTGATGTAATTATGTGATTTCTAAGACCTTAACCAGCCAAAATACTCCACAACAGATCGCATAAAGTGTAGATGTTTTTAATGATAATAAAAATATCATAACAACAAAATTTTTTTGCATATCATTTCTGCATTTTTTTTTTTTTTTTTTTTGAGAAATCTTTCCGTTTCCATGGCACATTTAAGTTGTTTTGATAATAACATCTTTTTATTTGGAGAAATAAAATGCTCTTTTCCACGAAATAGGTGCATAAATCAAGAAGTACCTAACCATTTTGACACATAAAAATAAAATAAAAGGAAAAAAGAAAAATTCAGGAAACATGTCAATTCTAAGAAATTATGTTCGCTCAAAATTTTTATTTCTATTAATGTTAATTATTTTTAGTAGATATTATGTTTGAAATTTTCACACCTACTTTCCTTCTCAATAGCAATTTTAATGTTACAAATCGAGCATATAATTGGTCTGTTAATTTAAAGAATAACTAATTAACGGTTCTTCAAAGGTGGAAACGGCAAAGAAGTTTTTATTTTGGAATTGCATCATCCAGTGTTCAGCTTTGCCATGGATTTTAAGATATCCTGTACAAAATACATGGAAACATCAGAGGTTTTAAATCGAGTTATTTAAATTGATTAAAAATCAAATTTTTATGAATAGTTTTTATCAAAAAAAAATATAATAATAATATAATAACATGAATGCAAAAGATAAAAGCTTTATATTTATTTTAAAAAATTAAATTAATTCCTTATGGAAAAATAGGTTGTGTAAGTTAAAAACAAAAGTACAAAGATATCCTGACGTTAATACTCCAACTAATAAACGTTTTCAAAAAAAAAAAACAACTTGTTTTAAAATGGGTATTTTAAGGCTCATTTCTTTCCTTTGAATTTCAAAGAAATTCTTATACACGTTCTGTTCACAGCATTGGGTTATTCCCAAGTTGAGAAAAGCTTTACCTGTACTACCTTCACATAAATAACGAAAACGAAAATAAATAAGAACGCAAGTACACACTGAAAAACTCAAAACTTGAATCAAAAATATTCCTCGATACGTCATGAAAATAATTTTAAAATCATGTTCAAGGTGTTTCAATGTAAAAACATTAAAGGGGGTAATGGCTTCACGATCTTTGAAAGATTTCTATCAAGCATCTTCAACATTTATGTCAAGTAACGAATAAAAAATTACAAATCGTACAATGAGAAACGTTAGAAGTGGTATCGTATATGGGAAAAGTATGTTTATGGTGCGATAACTGTATATTTCAATAAATGCATCTTTAAGACAATAATAAAATCTTTCATATTATTTACGTCGCATTTGTGAAGATAAAATCTGACGACTTTCATCTTTTAATGTTTAAATATGATTAATGTAAATCAGTTATATTCCTTTAAATGACAAAAAAAATTTATAAAAAGTGAAAATATTTCCTAATAAATCACAATGCGAAACGTTCTTGGTTGTGTTAACAAGTAATAATTTTTTTAAGCATTTAAATATTTACCTACATAATGATTGTTTGAGGATTAGTGTAGGCAAATAAACTTTGAGTCATTTTTAAAATAGTTTCAATTAAATGTTTCTTTTGAACAATGAAAAATAAATTTTATGCAATTATGAATTTGAAATGCGTTTTTAATGATGATTGGACATGCGAACAATATAAAAGTTAAAAACAAATTAAATTATTAGGAATTGGTTGATACTCGCCCGCTTCGCTGAGTGTATTTAAATGAAACTGAATAATAAATAAAGAAATCTTCATATCATTTAATAAATCTCTTCAATCATTTTGACAGGAAAGAGTTAATGACAATTTTTTAGGAACTTTGCATTTTTCGAAGATAAAATAATTTCTATGACTCCCTTTGGCCAGTTAGCTATTTTTATATAAAAATCTTCCTTTTAAAAACTGACGCCAATATAAATCCTCGCAATTTTCAACTATCTTACAAGCACAGTGCATTTTTCTAAAACGATAAATATTTTAGAAGTAATTCCAAGACTTCAAATCCTTTCGTAGTAAATGTCATCAATATCGATTCAGTCATTTAATCAAGATGAATTAATAGTACACATAAAAAGTACGCAGTACGATATAAAAAGGATAAAAAGTATTCCATGCGTTATATTACGATCTCGAGCATCCCCAAGCAAAGTTTTTTTAATTTTTTTTTAAGAATAAATAATTTACGTTTCTCCCATAAAACATTAAATTTTTCCGGAATAAAAAGAACTGCCAGCACTCGTTGACCTATAAACCAAGATTTTATAACCATTTTTTTATGTTGTAAGTCGCTGTAACATTTAAATCATATTATTACAATTGTAGAACAAGAAAATTTCGGTAACATACAAATCTAGGTTTTAACGGAAATCGAACCAAGCACCACTGACGCATGAAGCAGAGAATAATATTTAGATCTAACGACTACGCCACTAAGTTAACTAATTTTTTTTTACCATTTTGCAGGAACCATACATACACATTTTAATGAATCATATTTTCCTGTTTATTGAAAAGATCCCTGCAAGAAACTAGCACCTCTACAAAACTACGTTTATTCATTGTTTGGTTTCTGTATTATTCTATAATCTTTATTATCGCTACAGGTAACATACATTTTTTCCAGATAGATATCAATATATACAAGTTTTGACTTATTAACTAACAGTGGGAGAAGCAAAAAGCATTTTATCCGTTAACAGGCATCCCACAGGAACCTAAGTTGGATGGATTTTTTCTAAAATTAGTTTGTTAGATAAATAAGCTAATTCCATGCCAACTATAATTAAAATCCATTTGTCCCACGGTCCTACAAAATAATGCGTTATTCCATGATAAAATATAGCCTATATTCGTTAGGAATAATGTAACTTTCGAATGATGAAAACAGTTTGGTATAGCATGAGTAGTTCTGTAGATTATCCTAAACATGCAAACTGATAAACATTTCCTCTTTCTGTACATATAAAACAGTACACTGACAGACACATTGAAGAGTAAACCCTTAAAAATAAAACATCAAATTTGAAAGTGTGATTCCTAAGAACTGTGACAGCTACGAGTATAAAGAAAGAATTTTTCGAAAAATCCATCCCTAAATGTCCCAAAGAGGAATTGAAAATTTTGGGTATTTTGAGTCCTACTCTTAAATTATTAATCTTTTCAAATACTTATCCTGCAACTCTGAATAAGCCTGCGATTTTAAAGTACCTTCTTCTGATTGTATAGTTTTTTAATTTGTTTATTTAAGGGTTGAACGTATAAATATTACAGATTATTCGTAGTCCACTATCATTAATTAAATTAATCTCTGATACTTGCAATAAGGCGATTTTTAGCTGTTCTCTCCATAGACAGGGGTTTATTTTCTTTATGGTGTCTTTTGTTAAATTTTACGTGAACGATGTCACGGGTAACCATTAGAAGCGTTAATTGTTATAAATAAAAGATTATTATTTCAATTATTGATCTATACAATAGGTATATGACACGCTCTTATTCGAACGTAACGTTGTATCAAAAGTTCAAAACAATCGGTGACTTTCCAAAATTTACGATTTTGAACAAATTAAAAAGTACATTTTAATTAATATAAATTGACGAATTGATAGTAGTTCTTTCCTTTTTTCAAATGTGTTTTTACAGTAAAAAGCTTGTGAAATCAAAGTTCTATAGGTAGCGTAAGTGTAGCATAAAATGTTAAAGAATTAGCCAATATAAAAATTTTAATGTCAGTCTATTGTAAGATTTTTCGAGGTGATGGAGAACGGAGAGGTTGTGATCTTCATTGAAAATAGCGATCAAGAGCTGAATGTCCAAACGCCGATGGTCGCATAAGTGCGAAGGGGGGAAACTTGGAGCTACGTGTATTATGTTGATATATGTATAGTAAAAGAGCTACAATTTGATTTGGATTAGCTTCACCTTTCCTTGCGTGCTTCTTGCTTCATCATATCGTACCGTTGATTGGTTGAAGCGGTTAAAAAGACTGTATTTAACGTCACCGCGCGAATTCGATCAAAATTTTCTTTTGCGATCCACTCGTGAAAATAATTAGTGTTGATCTACCAATCATAGCATTATCATTGCCATTGACTTAGTCGGAAAAAGCCCGATGACTCGAGCTAACTTGAAACTGAAATAAATATAGTCAAACGTTTCGAGTGCTCGATCAATTCGATTTTGGTATCGGCCGGTTGAGGAGGATTGAGCTAAATGATGACTTACTCCAATCATTTGTGGAAAATTGTTTTGTGTTAATTGATTTAAAGTTCAGTTCGTTTAGTTTAATTTGAAAATTTTCATTTTTATTTCGTGGATATTTTTGTGAATTGTTACAACTAAAGACAAACAATCGTTTTACTTTGGATTTATTTCTCATTGATCACACCTCTAATTCGTAAGTAACATTTTAATATTTCTTATTTCTTATTATTATTAACTTTTGGTTTAAAAATTTAAGAGCTTTATAATGGTTTACTCCAATTATATATGATAAATTGATTTTTGTTAATTAAATTTTGTTTTTTTTTCATTAGTTCATTTGGTTTATTTTTTTAATTTCGTGGATATTTTTATGAATAGCTACAACTAAAGACAAGTAATCGTTTTATTTATCGATGTTTTATTATTTTTTACGCCTATAATTCGAAAGTTAAATTTTATTTGAATTTAAACTTTAGTTTTAAACTTCTTCAATTCACGGTCTTAACTATAAGAATGCAGCTTCAAAAATCTAAAACCTAAAACAGACAAACGCGTTTTTTATCTCGCATCTCTAACATAATTGATTAAAAAAATAGCCAAAACTATTATAAAAAATGTCCATAACTATAATAAGAGCTTATAAAAAATTGTTTTTTTGAATTACAAGAAAATGAAAATAGTCTCACACTTTTCTCCAAAACTTTTTTAAAGGTTAAGTTATTTAGAATTATATTTGATTAGACGATTTGTGTATGTTCCAAAATTTGCTTTAACTTTGATAAAAACAGGTTTGAAAAACAGGATATCGTATGAATTTTAGAAAAAAAAAGTGGAAAAAACGTTTCAAACAAGTCAAAATAATAATTTTTTTGAGAAAAAATAATTATGGAAATCACTTATTTTAGTCCAAGATTATAATGAAATATTTGGAAATTGTTTATTTTAAGAAATATTTTTCATAAATAATGTTTTTATTAAAATTATAATTTAAGAAAAAAATCAAGTTTATGTCAAGTTCTTGTTTAAATGCTGAAATTGGTGATATTTTTAATTCAGGATATTGAATTGGTTTTGTTGTTATAACAGTAATTATTTTTCTCAACAATAAAGAAGTATCAATAATGTCCAACGTGGCTTTGTTGCATTATAAAAATTGCATTCGATGTTTCAATTAGTTGTATTAAGTTGGTTAAGTTTTAAGTCCTGTAAAATATTCAAAAAAACGTTTTTCTAGTCACAATCATTTTAATAAAAATAAAATTTTCTATTCAAAAAAATCATAAGATGGTCTCTTAATTTGTTTCTTATTTTCCTAAGTTGATTGATTGTTAATTTTTCAAAAATGTGTATAACTACGTGAAGCTACAAATTTAAAAATCTTTTAAAAGAAAATTAAAACAAAAAATACTACAATCACTAATGAAACATTTTTTTTTATTAATTTTTCCAAATCATACAATTTTCTTGGAAATTTTTTCATTAACAAAAAATGCTTCATTTCTTGGAAATTAAAAAAGAATTCCATTAAAAGGACCACGTTTTTTTTTACTTTCAAACCACTCTTTGTACCTACTTGATATTAGTAATATTTGTGTGCTTCAGAATTTATTAAAAATTTTCCTTAGTTATTTGGCTTCAGTTGATTAAATTGAAGTTTGATATTATGTTCTAATGATGAAATATTTAGTTTTTCACATTTTTCCAGAAGTGAAAATTTCAATAATTTTAGCTTTGCATTTACTTGAAAATTTTCATTTTTAAGGAAGAATCGTTTGTTACTTAAATTTATAAATAGGACATATTTTTAAATAGTAGAGAAATAGTTGGAAAAGTAATTAATCAATAAAAAAGCCTAGTAGATAGTAAGAGCCTAGATAGTAAGCCATATCTTAAAAAATTATCATTGAACAATAACAAAGTCTAATTTTAGTTGTTTTAAGTTATTTAATTGCACTTTTCATAATCATTTTTTTTGGGTATCTTATTTCGACAGTAATAAACATTTGAGTTGAAATTAGTTTATACATTTTTTACCTTCACTAATTTTTTTCTTACATCAGACATACATTTGACCTTAGTGTACAAGAATATTATAAAGAATTAATGAATTTTAGTTAGTAGTAATAAGGAACTACGAAAATTTTTTATTTCAAGGATTTAAATTAGTAAAGAAATCTTACTTATTTATTATATTCATTAAATTTTCGTGTATTTATTTTTACTGCTCTACCAACTAATTTGTTAAAATTTCACTACTATAGTAAAAAAAAATAGTGCATATCAGCTTCAACTAGGAAATATAAGGGACATTGATCTTGCAATTAGTCCCGAGATTGGTAAAAATTACCAAAACAGTGACATAAATAATAATTTAACACTAACATTTTTGGGAAATGCACCAAAAAGTCAACGACTATTTAAATGATATTTCACTACATTTTATCATAAAATTTTAACGTTTAACTTGCCATTAATATTCTATATGCAAAAACCCTATTGCATATAAACTATAAATATTATTTCTATTCTTAAGTTTATACTTTTCAACTTAAAACATAAAATTGGGAACTGTCTAGGGACGTTAATATATTCCAATAATCTCCTTGACGGCAAACTAAAATATTAGTACACGTCTTACCTGATTCTTTAAACAAAACAATAACAAACTTGCATATTAATTAGGTAACCAATGTTGCATCACCAATTATTTGTCCATTTAATACTAAAAGATTAAAACCATTAAGTTCCAAATAAATTCAAAAAGTTCTATTTTCTTTTTTAAAGATAAAATTAATAACCAACTATCAAAAGATCTTTAATTAATTATTCTATGTTGATCTCAAAAATACCAGTATTTTGGTATCAGAAACTCTTCCGGGATCATATTCTTTAGCTCCAAGACGTGACTAGAGTTTAATCTTTAAGAACTATTATTTTGGAAGATATAAATTAAACAAAGAAGATTAATAAATGCACCACATATAATACTGAGAAAAAGAAATTGATAAAACAATAAACTTTTGTTGAAGAATAGAAATAGACAAAATACCAATCATATATGAAAGAAAAGCTTGCACTGTTCTTGAGATGCTGTAACATTATGTAGTATTACAGCAATATCTGCATGAACAACTACAGACTTGTTACAGATAAGAGAAGAACAGAATTGAATGTAGTACTAATGCCATATAAAAGACAAAAGTAAGTTTTGGTTTTAACTCAAAACGTCTACACGTACTCTTCAACTACAGACTAGCTTATATGAAAAAAACCCAGTAAATTTCATTTTTTTAATTCCTTGATTTATTCGAAACTTATTACTAATTGCATTTGTTCTTCAATATACAAATGTAACATTATTTTTCAAATATAATGATTGTTCGCGGAATTTTTTGCATTAGAAATAAAAATCTTTTTAAATTCTTATTCTTTTCATGTTTTTTGTTAATTTTTGTCGACGTTTTGTTTCTTTATTATATTTTTATGATATATAAAATATTTTATTATATATTATGTAAAATTTTATTTTATATTTGTACTCGAAATGGGAATCATTTGACAGCGTGACTTGAAAACGTATTTTGATTCGATAAATTCCCTAAGATTTAAGCGTGCTACAATACCTTTAATTTAAAGACTTCGTTAGAATACTATCATTATTATGACAAGTACTTAGACATTTTGAGAGCTTGATAAAGTCTCAATTAATTAGAGACGAAATGTCGCAAATCAAAAATGGTTTTCTATTTGATAATAAAATTCCAATTATCGTATTTGCCGGACGATAAGACGCACTTTCTTACTATGAAAATTTGACCTTAAATCGAGGTGCGTCTTATGGTCCGATGCGTCTTATAGTCCAAACCATATTTTTTTCTAAAAATTTATAAATAAATTTTGGGGTGCGTCTTAAGGTCCAATGCGGCTTATCATCCGGCAAATACGGTACCCGTGATCTTATAATAATTTACTATCATAAGTTCCATTCGGAATATTCCACCACCTAAAAAATTATTAAAAGAGGAAGAATTTTTATTCTTTCAATAGTCATTATGTATTTGGAAAACTTATGATGAATATTGGCTGAGATATTGCGTAAATGGCGAAGTGGCACCATTGGGCATCGGACGATTTTTTGTACAAATTCGGAATTTACACCTTTTGAAATGTAAAATCAAAAATTTTCAGGGAGAGTTAAATTTTTTTCTGACATCAGCTTATTATTATGAAAACAATGAACCAATACGCAAAAAATAACAGAGAAGTGGACAAAGAAGGAAAAACGGAGATGAAGAAAAACGATACCATTCCCATTTTGTTAATATTCGATTTCATATATAATTTTTGGAAAAATTAAAACTATAAAAAAATACAAAAAATATAAAAATCTTAGAATCATAAAACTATACATCCCAATTTGCTCAACAATTTTCGTATTCTTACTTCTACCTACTTTTGACAATTTAAAATTATTAATTTCTTTTGTTTAGCTTCCATATTTCAATCATCAAAACTTTGAGTTTCTGACAACTCTTAAAAATATTTTTTTGATCCATTTTTTCTCACAACTAACATTGGAAATTAATCAACTTAAATGTCCACCCAGTAATAATACGAGTTACAAATATTATATTGTAATAAATTTCAGATACAATTCAAAAGAAATTTTAAGAACGGGTCTTGCAAAAATCTAACAAACGTATTGCAATGCCTGTTCAAAGGTGCGGTTATATTTGGTGAAATTTTAAATTTATTTAATAGCAAATTTAGTTCAGAAGTTCGTGTATAATCTTAAGCCGGAAATAAATCAAAAAATTTTTGAGGCACAAAAAAGAAAATAAATAGTACACCGACACAGGATGCAATGAGTAGAGATGAAGAAAGAAGATGGGTTTTCATTCAAAATCAATACCAAATTAGTGAGCCAACGACTCTTGATGCTTAAAGTTTATAGACAATGCAACGTTCTTCTCATCATTCATAGCAATTTCAATCAATGTAATCAAGCGCATATTTCTAACGGATAAGTTTCCGGCTCTTGTCACTGAACTGGTTATTTTTACAAGTTCTTTTTTTCCATTTTATATCTGTGTAGAAACCGTTTGGATTTTAATAAAATTGACCTAGAGACGTATCGACATTCACATATAACGTTAATAGCTTTGAAATACAAGTAAAATTTTTATGTAACGATTGAAATAATTTCTTACTAACGGACCGTGAGCAGTGGAATTATATAACTTAGTACGAGTTCGTAGTAAATTTTCAAGAGCAATGTCAAGTGAGAACATATTGTTGTTAAACAAGTCTATTAATACGTGTGGTATTACAAAGAAATTGTATTATTATATAATAAACTTGTACAATATAAACTTAAAGAAAAACGTATCTTTAACTTGTCTGACTAATATATACCTATACCTACCTATATTCAACGTCAAAATCAAAAGAAAGTTAACCGCACGCAAACTGTTACTGTGAATGAGTTAAATATCTAACATGTTGAGACACCATTTTCTGGCCAAACAAGTTGAGTAATTAATTTAAAATTCATTACCAAAGGTTATGACATTTTTAAATGGACGCTAGAGTAACGAGAATTTCGTATGGGTCGAAGCCATGAGATACCAATAACCAGTTCAGTGGTAGACAATTTTGAAAGTTCATTGTTAACCATTCGTGAGTTACCTAATATTTTCGGTCTCCAAACTCATGAAATCGAAATTAGTGTTCATGGTGAGAGTTTTATTTTGTTTTAACTTGATTGCTTAATTTCTTATAACGTAAAATTTAGATTAAATTATTTGAATAAATTTTTAGTGTAAGCTTGACTTGTTTTAACATTTTGTTAAATAATTTATTTAGTTTACTTATGAAATGCTTAGTTCTTAACTTCCCTTCAATGTAACTAATTTCTTAAATTCTTTAACTGAAACTGTTTCATTTTTAAGAGAAAAAGATTTCAATTAATATTTGTTTGTTTTATTGTTTCAATATACAATGATAAAATTAATCATAATTTCTGTTAATTAACATTTAAATATTTTTGGAACTAAATAAATATATTGCCCTAAAATAATTAGGAGGTAAAAAATACCTGATAACAGGAAAATGATGTGCATCATAACAATAATACAAAGAAAATCTATTTTTCTTTTTACCTGACTGTCGAAAGGGAGTACCTAATGTTTTTCGAGTGTATTATGTGTATGGTGTATTGTATGTACCCTGTGTATTAATTTTTGACACGCTCTGTAGGCTTAACGGTTTGACGCATTTAAATTTTTGAAGTGTCATTAAATTTGTCTCAATTGCCAAATGTCAAAGGGTACAATATTCCTATGTGACGACCACCACCACCACCCCCTCAATAAAGAGGGGAGAAAAGTAAAAGAAATGTATAATAACAATATGGGTATCAAATAAAAGCTAGTAAGTAGTCAATATGGAATAAATAAAAAAATTATTTAAAATAAACCCAACTGAAAAAAAAAACATTTGTTGGAAACATTTGCCTATTTGTAATTAAAAACCGCCCCTTAGACGACAGGGTAGCGATTCACCTGAAGAACCTGGAAAAGTCAGAGAATTTAAAATTTCTGGAATAGTCAGGGAAAAGTTATGTAAACGTTTTCCAACATTTACGTAATTTTTTGTTTGTTTTTCGTTTTTAAGTTAATATCACCCAATGCCGTTCTGGATGCGATAAGTAACAGTATCCTTAACGTTACATTTACTATTTAACGTTAAACGTTCATATTTATATTTATAAATCAAGTGAAGGCAAGCGTGAAGTTTTTAAGTTTTTTCATTTTAAAATTTAAAATCAAAATGTTAAACTAAATTTATCATACATAATGTTCAGTTACTTGGCTAGATGAATCCCTAGAAACGTAGAAATACATTTCATATTTATTTAATATGTAAAAATGTGTTTCTAATTAAGCAATCCTTAAATCAAGTCCTTTTAGGATTAAGTTTTTGGGTTTATTTTTTATTTTTTGGGAAAAAAAACTATAACTTTTATAATATTATACTACTACATAAATAATTTTTTTTCAAATAGAAGATTTACCTACTACTTGACTTGATTTTCAAGTTACTTGACCAAAATTTAACTTAAAATATTAAGTCTTAAATCTCAAGTAAACATTAATATTTAAATATCAAATGAAGTTAAGCATTGACATCGGAAGTTATTTTATTCACAAAATATTCAGCACAATTTATTTTAAAAATATCCAAATAGTTGATTTGATGAACCCCTAAATAGACATGGTTACAAAAATTTGTTAACTGTTTAATTTGTAGTTTGTTGATCTTCAATGTGTCCATTTTTCAGCCATCAAAATTTTTTGCTTTCTGACAAAATTTGAATAAATTTTTTGATTCCATTTTCCCTTCAATTAACATTATTTTAATACAAACCCATTATTTCAATAATTTACCTTCATATTTAAATTTCTTATCATGAAAATATTTTTTCTTTTCAACAAATAATAGTAAAATATTAATTATAAATATGTTTGGGTGTTTGGGAATCTATTAAAAAGAATTTTGTTAACATATTTTTTGGTATGCTTCAACTTGACAGTATTTTTAATATCCCGTTTATATTTTAATTTTTTTAAAACACAATAAAGCAAAGAAAAATGTCTTAAACTATAAGAATTCATCAAGTCATAAGCGAAAGTTGTTAAAATTAATTGAGTTTGAAACGTTGACTTAAAAGTAAATAACATGCGTAATCAATTCTTAACTAAACATGATATTTTAATATTATTTTTTTATTTGAGTTTGATTTGATTTCAAATACAATTGAAGTCAAATAGCTTGAAAATCAAGTCAAGCAATGCATCATTTTATTGAAATGTGGACTTCATAATGAGTTAAAGATTTGATAACAATTTATTAAAAGATCAAAATAATGACTTCCTAACTATGACCTCTTAGAAAAGTTAATATTTTGGACTTCTTCAAGAAGTCATTGTCAGTAGGTCTGCATGAAATCTTTAAAATGATTCGCGTGAAACGATAGACATTAGATGCTGGGTTCAAGCGCAAACAGAACTCTTTTGAAGTTTTTCTTTAAAAGTAAACTGTCGTAAATATTAAAGTTATGATATAAAATAGAAATACATTTCTTAGGAATATTCGATAGATAAAATTCCTTTTATATAAAATTTAGTTGGTCAAATTTATTTATTAAATATCGACGCTCAATGTACGTAAATAGTTTAAATATAACAATGATGTAAATTCTTCTATAGTGTTTTAATTAGTTGTCTTATATCACGCAGATAATTTCAATTGATAAAGCATTTTTTCGTTTACTAATACATTTTTATGAAGGTGTAACTCAACAAGGTGTAATATTATTTAGAACGACCACAAAATGTTGAAAGTATGTGAAATAGTTTTCAAATTTAGTAGCCAGTTTTAAAGAAAAAAAATTATTACACATTTTTACGCTCGGCAGCATAGAACAAATGTGGAGCAATGTAAAATTTTTTTTGTCGTATTTAAAAGTTTTTAAAGTTTCAATTAAATTTATTGCAAATGTTTAGTTAATTTATGATTGTTCCTTGTAAAAGAATACTATTTGATGTAGAAAGAATGATACCTGTATAAATAGTAGCCCTGAGTATTATAAGTTAAGTGATTTTTTATTCCACGTTAATGTAACAATTTAAATGTTAGTTTTTAAGTTTTCTAAAGCAATTTATAAGACGACAAACTATAAAGTGTACTGGCTATATTATTATTATTATTATTATTATTATTATTAGAATTAGAATTATTTTCATCTGGAACAATTGAAAGCAAAAAAAAGTTTCAATCAATTATGTTAAAGTTCACCTCTCCTATTACTGCTATTCTCATTATTTCAAGACGCCTAATAGTTCAATTTTTAATAATTTATTTTATCAATTAGAATCATTGACTATTAAAGTAAAATACGGAAAGTAAAAATCATGCTTCATATATTATACATCTCAAAAGCCCTTTCATCATTCAAAAGGTACATGATTTCAAATAGACTTAAACTTTACTTTGTTGAACTATAAAAAGAAAACAAGGTTAATTTCTTCTCACGTATGTAACGAAATAACTCGATTTGTCAAATAGCATTTTATTTCCGTTCTACGGGTCTCAGAATATTTATTCCTTTTATCACCGCCACCAATGAGGTCTATTGCGATGTGACCCTCTGTACTAACTAGAGCAGCATCAGGCTTTTAAAGAAAGCCAGCACCTGCCTAAGAACTGCCGTTGCTATCTCGCCAAGAATCATGTCCGTTTTTCCGAGATGCTGCAATTCGAATAGCATCAGTTTATAGTTCGAAAATTGCATAAATATAGGGGTTCATCGAATTACTATCTGAGCATTTCGTGCAATAGATGAATGAATTATTTCATTTTTGAAATACAGTACACTTGCAAATTTAATGATTGCCTTGATTTGATTGTTGCCCATTTACATATGACTTGAGTTTGGATTGATTTTAACCCAACTTTAAGTTATGTAGCTTTAAAAGCAAGGCAAGTAGTGAATCCTTAATTGCATATGTTAATATTTGTTTCAAAAAATATATTGTTTCTGCACGAAAGCTTTAATTAGAATTTTTTAACAGGAACTGAACAATAAACTAGCACATTAATGAACGCGATTATTTTGAGATATTTTATTATTTAGTTGATGTGTTTTTTTTAAATGTTGTACTACGTTTCGCTACTTTCGTAGCTTCTTTAGGTATTTAATTATAAATACCAACTGTTGTGTTAATAATTTCAGCATTAATTTCTAAAATGTGTTGATAGTATCCTCTCAATAATTAAAATATGTAAAATTAATAAAAACTATCAATCACTCAAATTTTTTTAAATAAAATAATTATATTATTTTGTAATATAATAAATAATATTTTATATTTCAAATGAATAATAATAAATATATAATTATTTTATTTAAAAAAATTTGAGGGATTGATAATTTTATATTAATTTTACATATTTTAATTATTGAGAGGATACTATCAACACATTTTAGAAATTAATGCTGAAATATGAAAATGCTGAAATTATTAACACAACAGTTGATGTTTATAATTAAGTATCTGAAGAAGCTACAAAAGTAACGAAACGTAGTAGGTACAATAAAATAAAATAAAAACATCAACTAAATAATAAAATATCCGTTAAAAAAGAACTGTTGGCTGTTTATTATTAACTATGGATAAGAACTCGAATAATATTATTTTGAGATTTGGTTTCTGGGTCAAAAATTGCATACCTAAGATAGGTACTACTTTTCATCTTTAATCAATTCTCTGATATTAATACTCTAGTTGGGTGTAGTATGTACTTTGGATATTTTGTTACATCTAATTTTCAATCTGAAGGAATCGTTGCAAACATTTTTCTTTCATTAAGAAGTGTTTTATGTTATAGAAAAATTTTTTTAAGACACTTAAAAATTTGGTATATAAGTACCTTGTTCTAACATTGTCTAGATACCTACCTTCCTAAATTCTGCATCTACTTTTTAAAAGAATGGCTTCTTTAATTCATTTTAATGTCGCTTCTCATAAACCATTTTATCAATGGCTGTACATTTATGATATAAGCTTGCCATATCTTTAATCTCAATCAACGTGTTAAAACGAAATTTGAATATCTTAGAAATTACTATACAATAAGGGAATTTTATTATAAGTTAATTAATGATACTTACAATTAATTTTAATTATGATTCATTTATGTACATTAATGAAAATTTGCATTACTTATAAGTAAATAATAAAACACCTGTAGCACGATGGAAAGTTTTAACTATGATTTTAATAAAACATCTACCTATCTCCAAAACTGAAACTTGAGATAAAATTATTTTTACAAATCATAATACGAAAGACTAAATTTTAGAAGCATAGGTACTGTGTCCGGTAAAAAGTTGTTTCATCCTTTCTGTCTTGGCATTTCTGAGAATTTATTGGCTTAATACTTTGGCCCCGGTTGTTTCATTCTTGTAAATTTTTAAGGTACAAAGAGTAAGTTTATTTAGTCAAATTTTTCCGGGATTGGACCAATAAATTAACAATTATAAACACTTTCTAACATAAGTCAATATAATTCAAATAGATAGTATTTTACGACATTCGTCAAACACTGAAAATGTTAATATGTTTTGTTCATTAATTCGCGAAAATGTAGCTAAATATATTTAAGCAGGTGTTCATCATTTAAACACCTTGAGAACATCAAAACCAAAAAAAAAAATTATACCCATACGTTTTTTTCGAAACGAAGATTTGCGGATTTTTATATCTGTAAATTGTTTTTATGTTTAGGATTTTTTTACTTAGAGTGTAATAGGAAAGCCATAGTTTAAAGTTATGGAAGAAAGCTTAAAAAATATGGAGTGATAACTTAAAATTTTTATATGGCTTTTTTCCTTGGAGTTTCATGAGTCTAGACTGACTCATATATAATAAAAAAGTTTTTTTTTTTTGTTAATTTTAAATAAAAAATCAATAAATATTTATTTGTGTTTCAGAAATCACAATGCCCGCCGTTGTAAATGGAATAAAACCTGTGACAAACGGTTCAACAATGGTTGGAATAAATCACAAGAAGATAGAATCGTTTTTGAACGAGGAAAATTCAAAAGAATATGACGACACGGCCAACAACAATAGCTTAAACATCAATAACAATAACATAAATGCCAGTTATAACAACGTAAATTATAATAGTAAACAATACGATAATGTAAACGAAGACCAAAGCATTTTAAAGCACCGCAAAAAGGCTGAATATGAAAAGCAAAATGGCCATCGCCATGTAGAAACTATTGAGGATTATGCCAACAATAACTATGAGGGCGAGAAATATGGCCCGTCGTATTCAACAAAGGGACTTTTGCCCGCTCAAATTGGAACAGATTATGATTTCAAACGTAAAATTGTATGGTTTAATTTATTGGGTTTCCTCTTCTTACACACTTCCGCCGTTTATGGATTTTGGTTAACGTTCGTATCGGCTAAATGGCTTAGTATTGCTTGGAGTAAGTATTTCATTTATCTATTATCTTAAATTATAATTTTTATTTAGTTCCATATCAACATCAATATATCTATGCAACAATGTGTTCACAAGATTTAAGTACACAAAACTATATTGAATTTACGTTTTGGATTCTAATTTATGAAAACTTAAACCGTTTAATGAAAATGAACTCTTAAGTTCACAGATTACACAATAATCACTTCTTTTAATCACTAATCACTTTAATCACTGTCAAATGTCGAAATACAAATGAATTACGACTCACTAATGACTGAATGATGCATTCTTTGTACACTCTAAGCATTTATTTCTAGAAAATTTCAGAGACTAGATTATTGAATCGTCTCATTGTCTTTCTGTCTTACAATTAGATCCATTACAGTATTTCTATATAACAGCGATTGGGGAAACGGGGTAAATTACCCCAAATGAAGTAAAAATGAAATTTTTGGAGGTAATAATGAATTTTTTGCCATGGCTTCTTATAAAAGTGTTAGTTTGGCCGAAGATTTTATTCAAATTGTGCTCACATCAAAAATCTCCAAATTTGAAGCAATTGTATCAAGCATTAAGCAAGATAATTTCTCCAAAATCTGTACGGGGAAAGTTTTCAATTAGTTTTTGTGTGTATGAGAATTTTATCTTGTTACTATTTTCATGTAACTTGTTTTTCCGAGCAAATTAATTCAATATAATTAATATAATTTATAATTTAAATTTACATTGATTGTCCCCTTTTCAAAATGAAGGGGTAATATCGACTGACACAAAAATATTTTGGGGTAGTGGAAAAAAAGTTCCCCGACCGCTGCTGTATAGAGTCATGGAATTTGATTTTTTGTTTTTTTATTTTAAATTTACTTTTTTTTAATTATTAATACAGAGTATTATGGACTTGGATTTAAATTTTTTACAGCAACTTCTTTTTTAACTATTTTTGGTCACTAATGAAACTTCCATGACCATCCACTTCATAACAAAGTTGACTGAATCAAACCGATTTAAAACTCCCACAAAGAAAAGTTTTGGGTTTGAGTTATTTTAGTTGTCTAAAAATGGCAGTTACTCGATCAACTTTGGCCATGGAAGGTTCATTAGTAACAAAAATGCATATGCAATTGGACAAAAAATAATTATTATAATATTTTAAGTATGAGATAACTAACTGAAAAAACAGATATAGTTCGAAAGTTTACTTAAGTGTAATTAGCTTAAGAAATGTGTGTTATAATTGTCTGTAAACAAAGTCGGATCGAGAAATATTTCGGGGGTGGGGTGGGGGAAGATACTTACTATATAAGATTGCTTCTTTTTATACTCGGTGGAGTAATTAAAGGACTACCAAAGGAGTAATAAGTTTCAATTAACTCTTACCAATAACAATTACTTTAACAGCGTTTTGAAGATTTCAAATATATGGGGGAAACCTCCTCAATCCGCTACCGTCTATATTTTATTATCTTATAAAAACCAAATAAATTAACAGTATTTAAATTGCATGACCCTACGACCTAAGTATCTAGAGATATTGAATGTTCTCAATTAGCGTTTACACACTGTATATTACCAGCTGTGACCTGCATGCTTTGCTGATTGTAAATTAAATTTTTTACCTGACTTTTCGTAATTTTTCATAAAAAATAATGGTATAATATGAATAGAGAGTTTGACTAAATTTTCAGGGTATAGCTGATTTTCATTTGACTTAACTTTCATATAACTTGACTTGATTTTCAAACTACTTGACTCAAATTTAACTTGAAATCAAAAGAAACTTACGTCACGACAAGTCAAGCATTGAATTTAAAATTAATTTCAGTCATAATATCAAGCTCAGTTAATTTAAAAACATAGCTAGTTACATATGTTAACTTGATGAAACCCTATAACCAAGCGTTCAAAGAACAAAACAAAACCAAAATTTATTAAAATCTGTCCAATAGTTTTTGAGATAAAAAGGTGCAAGAATGGAATTGGCTGTCATTTTATTTGTATAGTTTTCTATTAGCATTAAAAATGTTTCGATACCTTTTTAAAAAGTAATTACGGCTTCATGTGAAGTTGGTTATTTGGTTCATTGCACATTACTCAGAAATGTCGACAATTATGATTTAGTTGCAAGGTGTTGGCATTTCCAAAAATAAAACAAGATAAAAGAAAATGGAATATAAAAGATTTAAGGTTACAACATCTGTATTTAGAGATTTTCTAAATTATAGCCCATTTTTCATTCGTAACAATGATTAAAGAAGCTTTTTTTTTAATTTGAAAACTCAATGAAGATAGGTCCTTTAGGGTCGTAGAGCTTCAACTTTAAAAATTTCCAATTTAAGAGAAACATATTTTGATTTATAAACTGAACACTTTACCCATGTAACTTTAGATATTTATAATATTTTCAAATAGTATTTAACAAGGCTGTATTGAAATAAGACGAGTTACTTTTAGGTTGCTCTATAATCAAAGTTTAAAAGGGAAATAAGTAATTGATTAATATCTCCAAATGTACAAGATTATTTTTCGGTTAGCAAGGTTAGTTTTGTAACTAAAATGTAACTTTCTCCAGTTAAGTAATGTCATTAAGATTTTTTCAATTTAGAGTGAGTTCAAGATTGACGAATTTTGCTCTTATTTCTTATTTGTGTTAGATGAAACCTTTTTTTTTCTGTATTTCAAACCTTCAACGACTCTTAAATATGTTACCTTGAAGAAATATATATAAATATAAAATAGTAATTAATAATTGAATTTTTTAGTGAACCTCAATTACATTTTAAAATTATTGTATTAAAAAGATCGAAAATGAGTTTTCATGCTTTATTGCGTGAGTATGTAATTATTGTGGAGTTAAGCAAGAAATGCTAAAACCGTATACGGTCATTGCCAATTTTTTCTTATTCATTCGCTAAAATATGTTTGATTTCGTAAGGGTGTAAGAAATTAAAATATCAATTATGAGTTATTTGAAGCCAAGCGTCGATATTGTGCTGGTCATTCATTTTTACGTAAAGCTTTGTGGTGTGTTATTAACGTTGTAATCAAAAAAAAAAAAAAAAAAAACTTAAACTTCATATTACATAATTTCGTCAATTTTGTTTGCATTTCATTGCAAAATTTTAATAAAAGAAAAGGCTTAAAGTGACCTAAAAACCGATTTATTGTGGACACTTATGAAAGAATGACTTATAAATTTCAAGTTTAAGCAATCATTCGTAAGGAAATCTACACTTTAAGCTGTTTTTTTTTTGTTGAGCGTTTATAACAGTTGCATATTGAATTTTAGACTCTTTCTTCACGAGTGATCGGTCGTTGAAAATGAAGAAAAGGTCGCAAGAAGTTAGCCTCCAAAAAATTAACATATACAGCTTCTTTGAAAATGTTTAAAAATCAAAATTAAAATTTTTTGGTTTGGTGAAAATTCAATTAGTTTTTACGTTCATTGGAAGTAGTGAACAATTTTCGCACGTTGTGTTTGAAGGTTGTTCCATTCATTTATTTGGTTTTATTAAAAATAAAAATAAAAACTTTTGAAAAAACCCAAATAATTTTTGCTGAATCATGCGGAGAAAAAAGGTCAGGCAATATATGCAAGAGCAGATTAAAGAACTTATTTTGTATGTAGGTATGTCTAGGCTCGAATAATTCCAAATAAAAACACCCTAGATATGTTTTGGTTTCAGCTGAAAATCGTGTTTTGTTAGAACCTTACAAAAATATCAACCTACATTTCATGATAGGGGTATAGATTTTCAAAATTTAAAAATCGCGTTTCATGGTTTATGGGTAGCCCCTAACAAATTAATTAATTTGGCCATAACTCATCGCCCCTCAATAATCTCCCGCCCTAAACACCTGGCCCCAATATCTAATGGTAAATTCGGCCATGGAAGTACGATATACTCGAACATAAACATTTGCAGTTGATTTTGGTTGAATTTTTATCATTTCGTTCACGATAGAAATCAATGAAATTCAAGAGTTGAAACAAGAACCTGACTCACCACTCTATTGAATAGAAATCTTTATGTTTAACATTGTTGAATAGATCTCCAATAGTCAAGGCTAAAACTCAAATTTTGGATATTATCGCTTCAGTCGTAAAGTGAATTTTTCGCTATTTACAAATTAAAAAACCCGTTCTCAATACTATCAAAATTCTCACATGTTACTTTTTTTTTTAAATAATACATTGGACCAAACTTTTACCCTTAACGAATGCATTTTTTTTTCTGTTATGGCATTTATTAATTTATTGTTGTAACATCTTTCACAAACGGTCATGGTCAAATAATTATGTAAGTTTTTTTTGAAGATCTACGTTTATTATTCGAAAGATCATTGAAATTAGTTATTATTTTATGATTTGACCTCAGGGGTTCTTAAACTGTTGCAACATTTTAGAGATTTATGAATCCTGAGGCTATTTAATTTGACATCGTTCTTAATACCTCTTGCTAGAGGCTTAAAAAAATAATCAATGTCTTAATGATTTTATTGATTTTTTTTCAGTGTTCGTAGTTGCATTTGCATCAGGAATTGGAGTTACGATTGGAGCTCATAGAATGTACTCACACAAAGCTTTCAAAGCTAATTTTGTCACACGTTTGGCGTTAGTTATATTACAAACTATTGCAGGACAGGTATGAGTAATTTTATTTTTTAGTGTAACAAAAACATAATTTCATTATTTTTTTTTTATAGAATTGCATGTATATTTGGGTTCGTGATCACAGACAACATCACAAATATAGTGACACGGATGCAGATCCTCACAACGCGAACCGAGGCTTTTTCTTCTCTCACATTGGATGGTTGATGTCTAAAAAACATCCAGCTGTTAAAAGCAAAGGAAAAACCATCGACATGTCCGACTTAGAGGCTGACCCAATAATAATGGTTCAAAAAATGTAAGTACCAAAAAAATTATAAGTTTGACCGTATGTACATTAAAAGTTATACTTCCTTGTTGAAAATCATAAATGAACTTTTTACGCCTTCAAACAAATTTAAACTTAAAGGAATCAAACAACTGACAGCGACAAATACCACAAATAGACACTTAAATAAATAATACCCCAATTAAATTAAATATTTAAATTTATTTTATAATCGTTTTAAGTGACTAGATAGGAACGTGGATTATTAATGGATTATAGTTTACAATTATGATTCCAAAATTTTTGTAATAATATTTTTATGTGGCATCTAAATGCGATGCTAGAGCCTTAGTTTGTTGTACAAAGATACTTAGTATCTATCGTTATTCATTGTTAAATGTAGATCTTGATATAGATATAAAGTTAATTAATGGATTAAAACTTTGGAGACAAAAGTTATCATTGAAGTTCTCATTTGAAAGCCTGGAAAGCTTATCTTATCATCTGTCTAGCTTTGCTTTTACATAATTATTTTGTGCAAAAAACTTTTTAGAAAAAAATTAAACCAACGGTAATAAAGAATATTAAAAAATAAAATAGAATAATTGTTTAAGATTTTTACTTAAACCCCTCACTTGAATTTAACCATTTTTAAGTCGGAGTCAAACAAACAAATAACAATACGATATTTTACTAAAGTATCTACATATATAAAACTTGGAGATGGGACCCTTAAAAAGATTAACGTTAAGCCCAACGATAACGTACAGATTGGCAAACGCTCCTGAAGTTGATAAATTCTATTTACGAATTCGAACGGACACACGTGAGGATACACCACATCATTCTATTATTGTTGCCATTTGACAATGTATAAAATTTAGAACTAAATGCATGTTTCTATTGTTGATTCCTAGTGTAGTAAAAACTCGATAACTTTAACCTCGTTACCATTTTAGTAAAATAAAGAAAGTAGCTAAACATTATCCTTAAATGATCCTCATAAATACGTGAAATTTAGATTTGTTGAAACGTTTTGATGTGAACAAAATATTTTTTTAAATATTATTGTTACTATTTTTAAACTGAAATTGAAACCATTACGCCTATTGTGACCATTTTAAGTTTTTATTTTAAAATTTGAGTTAGCCAGTTTTTCAACTGCATATGGAAAATATACGGTATTTTTTTAATTTCTTTAGCTAAATATTATGTAGTAAAGGAAGTATTGTTATCGGGTCGAATTTGAGCTTTCGCCGGAAATACGAGTTTTGAGGTTCCCTGAGTCTAAAAAAGTGGTTTTTACAAACATGCCTCTGTGTGTATATATCGCATCGAAAGCTTTATCCAAATTTTACCAAGCTTGGAAATTTTTCTTTATAGTATACCAAGTGGTGACGCGAAGCTTTTGATTAAAATCAGTTAACCGAAAGCTCTAGTTTTTCTAGGAATTTTGAAGCTTTTTCAATTTTTTTCGAAAACGGTTCTCCAACGTTTTTTAAATTTGTCTATATAGTGCTTAGACTCATTAATGCCTACAACTTTTATTTGAAACTTTTTCCTGGGAAAATTCAAACAAGGACGGTTCTGGGGTGGGTTAAGGGTGAAAGTTCGTATATACATAGAGGCTGTATGCATATAGTTATAAAGGGCTTATAGTTCTTTTAACCAAAAGCAAGTTTCATAAAAGAAAATAAAATAAAGTACTGTGACGCCTCGCAGCAGATTTTTTTTTATTTGCCACCGATCCGAAAATGGTCATTCTAGATAATTGAGTAAAGATCTTAACTGCTTATTTATTATACTTACTTATTTTCAATCCGTGAATGTCATCGAAACATTAGTTTTGTTATTTGACCATTATTACAGGGGGTGACCAAAACAATGTTAAAACGTGGTTAGTTGATTTTTCCACCTACTCTGAAGATAACAAAATAAAACTAGATATTCATACGAGAATCTAACGATATCAAAATTATATGGTTTATTGGTTTTACTATTAAAAAAGTTTATATCTGAAATAATTTTCATTTGAAGCTAACTTCCTCCTGTGTTGCATTAGCATGACCAACTGTCTCTCCTAACACGCCAAAAGAAGTATAATTTCAAAAAAAAGAAGAAAAACAAACTAACAGTTCATCAACACATCGTTTCAAAAACCGTGTTGCAATTATTTAGCAATATTTCTCTTGATTGACGTACCAAGTTTGGAATCCCTACGGCAAAAAAAGACCTTTCATTACCAACCTTCAAAGCTATATAAATTTTAATGGCCGCACCACAGAACAATCTATCGTTCGCGTAGTTTCGAATGATTTTATGATCGTTTTGGTTATATTTGAAACAACAAATAAATTTAGAAAGTCTAATACCAATGTGTAAGAAATAATTCGCCCTGACTTGTTACTTAATCGTAACCATGATCTTTTTTTGTCAAATATAGATAGTAAAAAATAATGACATAAAACGCATTTAAATTATAAAAAAAAATATAAAATAAAAATAACGACTACTTAATAACCAGGTAAAAAAATGTTAATTTGTTGTTGGTTCAAAGAAAAATTTAATGTTACAAAACGTTACCTATTGTTTCACCTACATATTAGTTTTATCGCGTATTCTTTCAGTTATCAATACGAAATGAAATACCTACTCTATTTCTTTAGAAATTTTCAACGCTTAGTTGGCAAATAAAAGGTTTTTATCAATTTAAAATTGATTAGATTGTAACTCTGGGTCACCTTTACATTGAACCAGTTTAAATTTATTTGACTTTCTTTGATATTTATTTACAAAATTTCAATACCATTTTTATTTATATGATTTTAAGAAAAAAAAAATCTAATTTATTAGATAGATATATTAAATAAAAAAATTAATCCTATTTAATGAAATGCAATTGGTAATAACTCTTACAAGTAAAAAAACTCTTTGAACACAAATTACAAAGTTCAGTAGGTACTTAAAAATTTTTCCATGGTGTATTGGCTTCCTTCAAAATTAGGCGAACAGACACGAAAAACGTCTGTCTTCTATGAGAAAAAAGTTTTTTCTCTGAACTTCTCCATTGTAAACATTCTCTTTGTATGAGTTGGTGAGTGGGTTTATCCTCTGTGGATATATTCAAGAAAATTCAACATTTTTCGTCTGATTGAATATTATTTAAGATGAAACCTTATGATTTGTAGAACTAGCTCGTATTTTAACTCATTTATCGGTCCACCTCCTTACTGCTCTTATCTTTTGATATTAAAATAGTGCCGTAATTGGCTACTAGACACGCTGGAGGCTAAACCACTAAAAATAAAAACATCATAATGTGACTTTTAATAAAGAAGCACTTTTCGAAAAACAACCCCTAAGTGATTCAATTAAATGAAAATTTTGAACTACGAGTATTTGAGTTGTGCTCTTAAAATATTTAAATTATTTGTAAAAAATTGGTTTTATAACTTCTTTATACGTTCGTTTAAGGGTTAAAATAATTATCAAAAATTGTTAGATTATTTTTTTAAGTCGCATCAACCCGAAGGTCTTTACCGACTATTGTTTGGTATTATATTTGGTCCAATAGTTTATGGTATTACAGGAATTTTTTAATTGGCTCCAGAAGCGAAAAATTGTTGAGACGCTTATTTATCTGGTTGGGGATTCCCTTTTCAATTTTTGAACGCTGTAGTGCGGGACAAAGAACGATGGTATGGAAGACTGCTAAGAGATCACCACACTTCGAACAATTTAGGGGGGTAGATTTCTCTAGTAAATGTGCATAGGAGAAAATGATATGGCCTATTCTAAGTCAAATGACTATCACTTGGTCTCGTCTGTGTTTTGGTTGGGGCGCAATTTCCTAGGTGTTCTTACGTACATCCCTCAATTTAGTTTGTTGTGAGGTCCATTCTGTGTTCTATTTTTCTCCCACGTATTGCTTTACCAGTCTCTTCCAGTCTCCGTTCGTAGTAGATGTACTACCGGTTAGATTATTGTTATTAGTTTATATTTACAATTAGCTGACTAGATGTACCCGTGACTTCGTTCACGTGAGCTTTAAAGAATTTTTAGAACTCAAAATTTAACGAAATTCAAATGAATAGTGTAACCACCTAATTCCCGCTCGGTTACGAATAATACAAGGAAAAGAAGTTATAAATAGATAAATCATCATCAATATTAAATTATATCAATTCAATAGTTCTTTCTGTATTCCAAAACTAATCACGATATTTAACAAATAAAAGTTTTTTGGGCCTACCTCCTCGTCGGATGAACGACTTCACAACACAATAAAAATACTATGGCTAAAGAAAAAAAAATTTATTTTTTTTTATAATTATAACAATCCGCGGTCGGTTTAGTCGCCAAGTGATGCTCCCTTCCCGGTTCAGTTTCCATTCCCGTGCTAGGCCCGATTTTCATTTTTCCAAAAAAATATCCTCCTCTCTCTCTCTCCTTCGATCGGCCGGTTCCTCTAACGACCCGTCGAACAACAACAGTCTCATCTAATAGGTCCCGACCAAAAATTGGCAAAATTCATCCGATGTCAAGACTACAAACAATTTCATTAAATTAACAAATCACAATGAATCGCTGTCGAATCTTAACAATACAATTAAATAATTTTTTAAAAATCGTAGAATTTACTTACCGGTTTTGAACTGTCAGGCTTTACGACGCCCCGACCGAAGAGCAAACCCCCTCAAAAATATTTTTTGGTATATTTTTGGGCGCTGAGTACAAATCAGTAATCAATTATCTCCGGTACGTTTTAGTTTTCAGAAAATTTCTGGATCAGATATATTTTTGTGTGGCAATGAAGTTTCCAGAGATTTTCTGAAACTTAAAGGGGACCGAAGAAGAACTGACTATGGATTTATTTACTATACCATCTTGGTCAGATACTTTTTAATGTTTTGTGTGGCAGTGAAATTGAACAAATTTTGATAAAACTTACTATGAATCTAGCTTTACTATAGTTCTAAAGTTGCTCATAAGTAATTACATACTGAAAAGTAAAAATGAAGCAATATTTTTTACAATTTTCAGGAACACTTTTTTAAATTCTACTGTTGAGACATAGTTTTTGGAGATCCCTTTAAAAGTATCTTCACGGTGATCCAAATAAACCTATGACAGTCTTATAAAATTTTATATTCTTTTAATACATATAAAAAAAGATTGTGATTGAACGAAAGGGTTAAAAAAATGAATTTTTGGCAGATTTATATCTTAAAAAGAAGAAACTTTGGTCAAAACCTCGCACAATATTCATCATCATACATTTATTCATCACAGAATATTTTCTAGAAGAAAAATATAAAAGTTCATAAAAATCGATGACTCATTTTGTAAAAAATTTTGTCTTTTGTATTTAATTTCATTCAATTTAATTTTCTCCAAATGTAGGGTTTTGAAAAAAACATCGTTTAAGTTGTGGTTTATCGTTATATCAATCGTTGATATAATCGTTCTAAGCTTACCAATAAAAAGCGTCTAATGAAAGAAATTTCTAAAGGCTCCCTCTTCTCAAAAATTTTTTACTTCGATTGACTTGAACCTTTAAAACCTTCTTGATATATTGAAGGGAGAAAGTGGTAAACGTAATGATAGATGTAATATCTTTAGCTAGAGCTTTTAAATTTTTAGGAGATGTTTTTTTTACCTATTTTGTCATATTACAAAACTAAGAATTTTTCTACAAGCATGTACCTACCTATAGCTTATAGAACATTAGCGTTTTATTGCATTCGTGAAATTCCCAACATTCTCTAAATTTAATTTTTTCAAATGATTTTTTTTATGACAGTGACCTCTTAATAGCTTGTGAAAAGTAAACTTGATTGTTGTTATTGCATAAATAACCTGACTTCTGCAGATATTAGTGGAATCCTTTACATATTAAATTTTCAATGGAACTTATACAATGTGGGTTTAATCTTTAGTCTCTTTGTTTGCAATAAGGAATCTCTTTTGATCTCAGATACCCCAACAAGTACTTTTTGAAATTTTATACATAGAACACATTAACAATTACTTCAAAATCTGTTTTAAGGGGGGGGATACAAATTTAATAGCTAAGAATAACAAAGCTATTTACATTATATATAGACAAGAATAATATGATAATTAACTAAAACAGATAGTAAGAAAAGAAATCGAGTTATTTTAAGTTTTGCATTTTTTATTGTTGCTTAACACTATTAATTTAACAAAAAATAACGAAAAATGAACTCATCGAAGCGAAGACGAAAATTCTTCTAACATAGTGTTATAAACAAGCGTGGAAAATATTGACGAAAATTCTACTATTAAATAGACGAATCACATGTTACATTAAGAAAATAACTTTCATTGAAAAGCAAAAAAGGCGCTAATATCACAGAAATTAACTTCACTAAATCAATTTTAAGTAACGAATCGCTTAAACCAAATGTTTGCACAGAGGCCACATAAATTTTCTCATCGAGATAATCACTATATAGCGTTATATACGATACATTCTTAAAAGTTACAGTAAATAATTTCCTTAAGACAGGTTCAATTACGGCAATTATTTATAGCGTCATTCATCATTACTGTTACATGAACCCCACTTATTACGTATGGCTACCTAAAGCTTTTAGAAACTGGAAAACACGCAACGTGACCCGTTATCTTATTTTATTTTTCATTTTTTATTTGCAATCATTTCAATTTAATGACAAATCGCGTCTGGCAGATGACTATTTGCATATTTCTATTAGCACTTTTAACGGTATAGTTATGATTAATGAATTTTATTGAAAGTTATAAAAAATAATACTTATAATCAGATAAAATACAATACATAATTAGATACATGATGTCATATAATAAAAGAAATAGTATCGTGTCAATTATAATATAAATTTCAAGACTTTTCTTATTATGATATTTCTTTTATTCAACATTTCCTTTTAATGCTATTAAAGCACAATAAAATCGATTTAATGATTTACATGAAACACTTTTTTTCATATGATATTTAGTAGGTATATTTTATCAGCTAATATTTTTAATTTCTTTTTATTGTATTTTCGCTTTTCCAAGCTTTATGCAAAGGTCAAATCAATTTTAGATGTTTATATTGATTATTATCAATATAATATTAGAATTTTCTCGTCATTATATGCTTACATTACATATTTCTTTGTTCGTTACTTATATGATTGTGTTAGAATTACTCGCCATCACTTTCCGTAGATGTTAAATTAGCATTGAAAAAGTTCACGCGGAAAAGTCGTATTTAATAGCATGTTAAATCTAGATCCAAAAACAATAAGATAATTGTTAAAAATAATAATAAAAATAGTTCTCATACCAATAAGAAGAATCTAAATTTTAAATTAAAACCTAAAATAAAACTTGTTTCTAAAAATAAAATTTCTTTTTTTATGTTTTTGCATCGCAAATTCATTAGCATACATTCATCTAGATTCTAGAATCTATATATTCTGGAACCTATACCATACTGGTTTTATTGCTAGAACAGCGTTTATTAAAAACAAACAAAGTTTAGCAGTTAACCACTTTATCTTATAAAGAAAAAAATTAGTATTATATAATAATTCGGCAATGTACTCCGTTAGCAAAAATGATCCTCCTCATCATTTGTATTGGGTTCAAAATATATAATATCTATGTACTTAATTCTTTACATAAGTTTTGAACGTAGGTCAAAGCCTCGTTTACAAAATATTCTCATTTTAGCTATTAATTATCATCGCCTAATTTTGCAAACAGGTTTACTAAACTTAAACACTTTTTGTTGCCTCCATATTATGGCCCTCTTGCCCCTCACACACAATACGCCACTGTTAAAACTCTTTCTTCAATTTATGAAAAAAATATAAGAACTATCCAATTTAACATTGTGAAGACTTTCGAAAATCCTAGTCTTAGCGAATGATAAAATTTTTCTTGGTAACAAAACTACTCCAAAACTGTTTAACCGATTCTTATGAAATTTTGTGTTACATTCATTAGGTCTGAAAATAGGACGTAAACCCCTAAATGATAAGGGCGATCCACCCTAAAATTGTTTTTATATTTTGGACAAAAATTTTTATTAATTTTTTTTGCGATTCCGATTTTCAAAATATATACAACCCTAAATTTTCACTCTTCTACCACCAACTCCTATATTTAATAGCGATATTAGTAAAAAATGAAACGCTGAAATGTTGTACGCCCATAACTTTAGAATAGCTGAACCGATTTGACTGATTCTTTTTTGTTGTAATTTTCAAGACAAAATTAAATGAAAAAATTTTTTTGTTATATCATAGAGGCATAGCGAAAGTTGAAAATTCGGATGGCATTTTTGTATAAAACTTAATGAAAATATGACGTCAGATTTGTTATTTTATGTTTTTATAGCGACAACGAGTTCCAAGTTAAATATTAATATTTGGAACGAACTACCTATATAAAAGACGGCCAACTAATATTCATTTGAATTGGGTTTAGTGTATAACAATTGACACCTTTAAAGTTTCTACAAACTATTTGTTGGATGGGAAATAATTTTTCATAGTGAAACTAAATCAGAGATCATTAAAATCATCTATTTGAGTGAAAAATGCAATTGCTTAAGTTTTCTATTCAGTATAAGGCCGCGTTCACACGGTTCAACTTTAGTTGATCAACAATTCACAATCTTTTAGACCGTAGCGGGGTAAGCGACGCGAGAAGTGAAGCACAAGCGAGTCGAATTGGAATCAGCCTAAGGAAAACATAACTTAACTTCCCCTTCAATTTTTATTCATTCACAAAATCTTATAAAAAATAGTAACTCATAAGGAGCAGATAAAATTTTTATCTAAAAATTAGCACTGAAAATTTAATTGGTAGAGAGTTATTCCCATGTAATGAGAACTTTTCATGATTTTGAAAAAAAAATTGCAACTCTTAAATGAAGAGTTTAAAAATGTTTATACAAGATTATGGGTTTCCTGAAATTTTATGTTTTTTTTAACTAGATGGGGATTTACTAAAGTTGGTAGTTTAGAAATTAATCTTTTGTTGCTAATTCCTTCTTTCATCCTCTTGGAATTTCAAAAAAATATTAACCCATATTACCCAATGTCTAAAAATTTAATTTGACTAGTTTTTCAGTTCTGATATATCTCTAGGTCTGTTCCAGATGAAAATTAAACCGTAGGTACTGTCACGTTATAAGTTCTGCGCAGTATACAGTTATAATAGCTTTTTGTTTACTGCACATTCATTATACCGTTAATAAACAATTTTATTTTCATCTGGAATAGACCTTGTATATAATAGACTAAGAATTTATCTACGTATTTACTATATTTCTTCTTTTTTTTGAGAATAATACAACGTCTAGATACTTTATATGTAAAGGAGCATGAGTCCTCCAAACTTTAAATTCTTCTTTTGGCTAAACAATTTTTTTAATGTCCAATCTAGGTGATCAAATATAAATTATTTGTTACTGGTTTCTATTTTGGCTTTTTAAATGAAAAAAAAATCCCGTTATATGATATTTACCAAAAAAGAGTTCGACATGCAACCAATCTATTATTAATTTGGTAGATTCAAAACCACGACAAATGCATTAAAAAGAAAATAACTGTAAATATTTCATTCATCTAATAAAAATCTCTTTTAAGGTTTTACAAGCCGTTGTATGCAGTATTCGCGATGGCTTTACCAATAGGCATTCCGGTTTATTTTTGGGAAGAAAGCTATTGGGAATCGTTCTTCGTCTGCTACATGGCCCGCTACATATTGATGCTGAACATTACCTGGCTGGTTAACAGTGCTGCTCATTTGTTCGGAACCAAACCGTATGATAAGTAAGTAACTGATTTTATAATTTTTTTTTTGTATTTTTCTAAGATTACCAACTCTCCAATTTAAATTTTTAACAAACAATCAAGAAACAACATTCGTGCCAAAATAACCGAAATTCTCGTGACAATGCTCAAAAGAGTATACAAAAACTATAGGAAAAGGCTTATTCAATGTGTGGACTCTCAGGAACGTTATTTGAGTGATACCCTATTCAAAACCATTTAAATTCAAATTTTCCATTATACAGAATAAGGAACAAAATAAAGTTTTGGTCAGTTTTTGTTAGACTGTATTTTGATCCAAACCAAAATCCATCTGTCTGTGACGGTGCACCCTGTATTTATATTAATTGAATTGATGTCTCCGGATATATTAGAATGATCATCAGATTCTCTGAAATGTTGAGCTGGTAACCCTATATAAATCTAACTGTACGTTACTTACGGTATTTTTTTTTTTTTTACTTAGAAACATGAAACCAGTTGAAAGCAAACTTGTCGCTGTGCTATCGGTGGGAGAAGGATGGCACAATTATCATCATGCTTTCCCATGGGATTATCGGGCGGCTGAATTCGGTTTACGTCTCAGTGTGACAACAATCATAATCGATATATTGGCCAGTCTTGGAATGGTCTACGACTTGAAGGTCGCGTCTGAAGCGATTGTTGCAAAACGTGCCAAATACAAGGGTGATGGAAGTCATCCGATTTATGGATCGGCAATGGAAGTCAATGATTACATGGCTCCGTATTTATACGAGCATTTCGATTCGAAGAAAGTAACGCCAACAATCGAAGACGATGATGGTAATATCATAACGGAAGAACGTTACTACGAACTGCACAATCAAAGTGTGAGATAAGCTTAAATAATATTAGATCAGTAGACCTATAAATAACATATAAGAAATAATTTAGTTTGTTTTATTATTCTATGCTGTGAGACTTGTTTTATTTTAAGTAATAACAAATTTATAAAACTACTACAATTGTTTAAGTTTAACACAACACACTTAATGGCAAACTATTGGTTTAAAATATTCAATAAAAAACTGGTTGTATGATGCAAGTTTTGATTATTACAACGACGTCATCAATAAAGATTTAATTAATTTAAATGTGACGTCATCTGATCAAGAAATTTCACCATTATTTCTTAGAATTTTGTTTGAATTTTTTTTTTTTTTTTTTTGGGTGTTATTAGGTGAGTTTAATGTAGGTCGAGGTGAACGTCACATTGAAATTAATATTTGATACTTTTTAAAATCAATTGACATTTAGAAAAATATATCATTTAACGAAAAGAACAAACTGCAACCATATTCTATTCAAATATTATAACTATTGTGAAATTATTTGGTTGTCAAACTTTGATATAAAAAAAGCTTGTCGCTTAAACTTAAAGGAAGCTTGCAACCATTAAATACTGGCTTTAACGATTGAATATCTAAGGAAAGTATTTACATACTATTGAAGAATATTTATAATTATTTATGTAGTGGTATAAACTTTAAAAAATCTATATATTAAATACATTATTAAAATTTTAAAAAATATATAAGTATATAAATAAAAAACGAATTATTTCAAAAAGAATAATTTTTAAATGTTAAATTGATTGTGAAAATTAGTTGTTAAGTATTAGAGAGTATTAAATAAATTATTGTTTTCAACTGTTGTACTTATTATACACAACTAGGATGGTAATAATCAAAAAAAAAAAGAATGAAAATTATAAGTAAATACCTAAGTTTGTAATATGTTATACATTTTCGGATCGAATGTAAGACTTTGGAATCAATAAATATTATTGTGGTTATTTTTAGCTGCTCATTTATCCCTAATAAATTGCATTTTTTTCTAGGATTAGTATATAGTAATTAATTTGGTTTTTAACTTCTTCATCTAAAAGATTTAAACGTTTCCGTTAGAAAAACTTTAATATCTCAAATCTTAATTCTAATTATAGATCATAAATCATTTGATATAGTTTCAAACGTAATAATTAAATGAATGAAAGAATTAATTGCCTATTGAAATTTGATTTTTTTTATCCAAAAATGATGCGAAGTGATAGTAAACGTGGAATCAAACACGTTTTCTCCCAATCGCTTCAGGTGTATAGATGATGACCTTGATTTTTTATAATTTCTGCTAAAATTTTACATAAATTTTTAGTTCTGAACTTGATGAAAATGAACAAAGACAACCTTATAAGTGGTGTTAGTATATGGAGAATATTTTTTTTAAATTGAATATAAAAATAATATTAGTTGAATCACCAAAATCAAATTATATTTTTAAAGGATATATAGGAGATATAATCGGGAACAAAAGTATTGAGTTTTTTGTAAAGTATTGAATTTTAATTACTTCAAATTTTTTTCATACTTTCCATATTTCAACATTTTCCTATCGTATATCATTCCCAAAATGTACATACTTAGATTATGTACATCTGTATTTTAAGCCACAAATACTATTCATACTTGTCATCAATCGTCCAAATTTTTGAGATTTGAACTTTCGATTTATTGATATATTTGATGGATTTGAAATTGAATTTTTTTAAGATTATATTATATTATATTCTTCTTATAGGTAAGTACTCTTTCAATAAATTCATATCAAGTTTTCGAAAAAATCACACGATTTCAGAGATTCTTCGTTTCAGTGTTAATTTAAAAAAGCACGTTATTTCTTTTTATATACAAATAAAAGTGTTCCTTCAGCGCCCAATCCAAAAACTATCCTTGTACCAAAAGTAGCATCAATTTATTGAATCATTTTAATTGAGAACCAACACATTTTACTTTTTATACTTACCCATATATATACTTACATGTATATACTTTTCAGAATAAAAAGTACTTTGTTAAGGTTTCCAAATAAAAGCTCCCTTTTAGCATTACAATGTTATTAGTAACATTATCAGTTGTTATTTGTTAATTAGTTAGTTGTGTAATGAAAATGCGGATTCTAATCTCCAACTATTATTATTTACCTACATAGATTGAAGAGATCAATTTTCAAAAATGTGATTTGCCCCAAAAACTAAATTAATCCTTAAAACGTAGCCTTTTTTGAAAACTCTGACACAATCTGCCTTTTGAAAGGTTTTAAAATGTTTTTAACGGAGAAATCATTATTGTGATGATCTTTTATGCATACATTGCAATAGTTGCATGAGTATAGCACAAAAAACTTAATATACTTAATTGATTAGAAAAAAAAAATCTTATTTGTTCAAATTACCGTACATGCTATGTATAATTTCATCCCAATTGTCTCGTCAGACCTTGATCTGATATAATATAATTTTTCAGATCATATAAAATCCATTAATATTGTAATATATTGATAGTCCATTACAATCAATAAAAATGCGCTCTTTAAACATACAGTTGATGAGTACACGCCAGGATGAGCCTTCATAGTTATGAAAACGCGTATTTTATATTTTCGTTAGTTCTTAGCTAATTTATTATTTATTGAGAATGTGGTTGAATTTTATTTACTGTTTATTGTTGATAGTCAAAATTGTTGCTGCGGGTATTGTTTTAAAAATGATTAATATGTGTGTAATTATTGAAAAAATATTGATCTTATTAAGATTGTGGACGATCATTGTCGAAAGCGGGACAATCTCGTATTGTTGGAGGTACCGATGTGGGACGTTATTTATACCCTTGGTTTGCAAGTTTGATTTATCAACCAACTGGAAAACCGACTTGTGCTGGATCCTTAATCACTTCTCGTCATATTGTGACTGCAGCCCATTGTTTTTTTGGGTAATTGTATCTAATTTTCAATAAACTTATAAGATTAGGAGAAATTGATGGATGACCACCGAAAACGATTTCGATAGAATTTGCAATGGGACATCTTGGTCACATATAGTTTAAACAACCTCAGAATAAATAAATAATTTTAAAAAAAAGTAATATTTCTTTAGATCCTTGTTATTTTTTATTGATAAATATAGTTAGAGGGGCAATGAATCGGGATTTACAATAAATACAACAAGAATAACAGGTCGCAACGTTACGCCATATATTATAGATTCATCAGGCTCTTTGATGCATGGTCAGCAATGTCAGCATTCTTCTCTTTTTGTAACCTTGCATATCCCAATTATAAATAACTTTTTTCCTATTTTGATAGGATAATATGGTGGCAACAATTTTCACAAGCATCAACCATAAGTGTCAAATTCGTATTTTAAAATAAGAAAAAAATTATGTTTAATTGGTATATGCAAGGCTACAAAAAGACAAGAATGCTAAGCATGCATCAGCGAGCCTGATGAAGCTATAATATATGGCGAAACGTCGCGACCTGATATTCTTGTTGCATTCATTTTAAATCCCGATCAATTGCCACTCTAACTATATTTATCAATGTAACATTGTTCTAAAATTTTAATAAAATATATAACAATATCAGACTAAGATGTCCAATGACAAACTATAGTTCTACAAAATAACATATAGCCAATATTGGAAATATTCTAAGAAATTGAAATAGTTTCTGGCGCTTCTGAATAGATTCCTCAAAGAGAATAAGTAATTTTTTCATGTTTTTATATGAAATGCAGCTTAACGAATCCTCCTACAAATATATATAAGGTGTTACTTGGTGCCTACAATGTATGTGAGTTGGATGATCGCTCGAAAATATTTGAAATTAAAAAGATTCAAGTTCATCAAAACTATACAAAAACGCAACGGTTTTTCGATATCGCCTTGATAACACTAACGGAAACGGCAGATTCTTTCTCACCGATTTGTTTACCTGCAAAAGGTATTAAAATAATGATGAACATTGGAATATTTGAAAAATTTATTTTTAGCTGCGCAAAGGCCTCGTCAGGGCACTATTATTGGATTTGGAGTCACAAAAAGTGGAAACACTGAATCGCCGTGCACAATGCGAAGTGCTGCTGTGACAATTTATCAACGCAAAGAATGCATAAATCCAAAGTATTCGCGATTAACGAGTAATGACATGGGCCCAGGGGTATTTTGTGCTGGGAAACTTAACGGAGGAATTGATTCATGTCAAGTTTAATGCTCGCTATTACTAATCAAATATACATGGTACATTGTTTTTCTTTTCCAGGGAGACAGCGGTGGACCGTTACAATACTATCGAAACAACAAATATGTTCTTCTAGGTACGAGTAGCATCCGAAGCTTTTATAAACTTCATTTTTTGGTGATAATTTCGATTGTTTTAGGAATCGTGTCATACGGATATGGTTGCGCTCAACGTAAATTACCTGGAGTATACACGGATGTTCCTCGTTACATGAATTGGATTAAAGAAAAAATACTACAAAATTAAAATTCGATTATATTTCAATGTGCATGTCTAATTATTGTATTTTACATTGCAAACAAATTTGATGAGATAGGCCAAGTCATTAAAATCAAATTGTTAGAAATCACTAATAATAATATTTTTTTTATATTCCTACTTATTTTCGCCAAAAAGGAACCAACCTCACAATAAACAGCTAATAAACAATTTTTGTTAATGTCAATGAAATTAAAAGTTTTCGAAAAGTTTGCAGTCTTTTAAAGTGAAACTTTTTATACATTGTCTCAAATTTTTTGGTCTGTCTTTAGCATGTCGCTAAATGTAACATATTCTAGGCAGGGAATCGGTAAGTGTTCGGCAGAGCTCGTATACACATTGTTAGCTATATACAATGTCGTTTTCCCAGGTCTGTTGCGCGAGTTACTTCTGAATGTAATGAGCTATTTTCCTCTCCATGACAAAGTTTTATTATATTATTATAAGTTGTCATTAATTTTCAATCATATTTGTATTGGTATTTGTATTTTGATCAGTGTATTGATATAAATGTTATTGTTCACTTAATCATGACAGATAAAGATACAGCTAGTGAGATTAGTGATTTGAAAATCAAATCAGCCGTTCCATGCAGTATTTAGTGTTTAGTATGGAGCGTATAGAAGGAAAACAATGTTCTAGGATTTGATTTGAGCTCGCAGTCAGAAACCAGTTCAAATTCATGAATTTGAACTACTGTGATAGCAAAGCTTATGTCAGCAATACGAAAACCAAGACTAAATAAACAAGACCAATATCATATTGTCTTGTTTTGCTCATCACTACTTTTTTATAAAAAACAATGATTGGTAAATATAAAAGCACATATATACTTAAAACTATAAAAGCACATATTTTTAAAGAAATTATAAAAGCATAAAAGGTAAACTATTTTTTTCTAAATTGATTATTATATCATAATCAAGCATAACTGTAGAATACTAACTCAAAAATGCAAAATATGGGTCCTTGTTATTCATAAAGTTAATTCCTTCTTTTAAAAAAAAAAAATAAAAAAAAACGAACTAATCCATTTATTTATGTAAATGTTCATTTGAAGGCTAAACTACAGTTAACGTTTTTAAAGTATCGATCAATCCGATCTTTGCCCGTTATTTAATTTTTGTGGCGAATCGGTATAGTGGCAATTTAAATGGATTTTTGAAGTTTAACAATTATTTATTTGTTTAATTAATTTGAATTTAAACGATGAGAGGTAAATGTGTCTTTAATGTTGTTTTAATATTGATTTTGTTAAGGTTTTTGATATTAGACTAAGTGTTGAGACCATTGTTGAGTATCGCCTAGTTTTGAACTATTAACGATTATCAAACCCGATCTGAATTATATTTTTAATTCTGCCTTCTTGTGACGCAATAACTCACGTTGAATTCAACATTTCGCTTGACCGTGAGATTTGTCGATTAATTAAATACCTACCTACATTTTAAGAATTTGACTCTCATCTTATTTACTCTAAGATATATCTATTATATTTTACTGTGGAAAAATATTTAAAGGATTAATGTTAAATGAGAAATACATAAGAGAAATACATAAGCTCCACCAATAATTTTAAAATCATAAAGGGAATTTATGAATGTTTCATCTACTGGAACGATAAAAACTTTTTTGACTCTTAACTCTGATTTTGCAAAGATAAATCCCGTTGAAGTACACAAGTTTATAAAAGTGGAAAAATTAATTTTTTGCAGCCAAAAAACAACAATATTCTCGAAATATTTTTATGTTTTCTACAGGCAACTACTTTGTTTGGCAAGTCTTGAAATTGCATACACTAAGCAAACTAAGTTTGCTATCGATTATGAGATATGTATTTGAAAAGTACATTGGCAAATTATATTTTTTCAATAAATGCACTTCCAGTAGGTATTTATATTCTAAATATTTAAAAAAAAATATGAAGAAGAATAATAGAAGGTTAATAATCCAAAAATAAAAATCCTTCAGTAGTTTCGATCATTATAGTGATCAATGCAAAAATAAAATACTCACTGTGTCTTTTAAAGATAAATGTTAAATTGTAAATGTTTTGCTACATGCAATTTAAAAAGTTCTTTGAATTAATTTTTACAGCTGTAAAATAATGGTAAAAACCAAATGAGTAACCATTTAATAAAGTAGCACAAAACTTAAATGATAAGCATTACAAGGACTTAAAGACAAAATGATAATTTAACGATTTCGATAAAAACGTTTTGAATTCAAACAATTTTTGTTCTGACATAATTATATTTATTTCAGTCATTTTTGTAGTGAAAACCTCGGATATTACATAAATATTATATTAAAGATGAATTTTATGTTATATCATTTAATCGGCTATTCCATCATCTTTGACAAGCTAGTTTTTTCAAGAATATTACCAGAAAATCGCATGTTAACCGGTAGCGAGTTTTCAATAAATGTCGGTATTTTTCTTCTACTTATTTAATATGTGTCTTGTTCAGGATGTGGAGTGGCAAGTTCAATCAGTGATCGAGTTATTGGAGGATACGATGTGGGATATTATAAATATTCGTGGTTTGCTGCATTGCAGTACACAGAAAATGAACAAGTAGTTTGTGCTGGGACTTTAATTACATCTTCACATGTAATATCAGCGGCACATTGCTTTGGAGGGTAATATGATTCATAATAATTATAATTAAATTTAGGAGAAATCGGCGCATTAATGCCAATGCCAAAAACTATTCAGATATCATTTTTTTAATTTTTTTCCATCTATGGTAAATACTATAGTTGGACGCTTATAATTTTAAATTAAAAAAAAATCAGACAATGAAGCCCCATGGGAAACTATATTTCTATAAAGTTTACCTTATATTACCGGAATAGTTTTTGACGTTCATATACCGATTTCTTTTAAGATATTAAAAATATCTCTAAGTTTTTCCGATTAACTTTGTTTAGATTTCCAACAACAAATCTCACTTCAATCTATAAAGTAATTCTAGGAACTACAAATTTATGTGAACAAGAATCTAGTAGTCAAAGCTTTGGAACCAAACGGGTGGTAGTTCATGAATTATATGAGACAAAACAGCCATATTTCGATATTAGCTTAATCACTTTAGAAAGAGAAGCGAGTGATTTCACACCGATTTGCTTGCCTCATTTTGGTTGGATATCTCATCTTATATTTTCATTGTACAGCTAATTATATTATATTTCTAGTTCCTTTGGAGGTTTCGATTCCTTATTCCAAGGAAGCATGGGTTATTGGATACGGGCAAAAATACCTGGAGGGAAAGGTGTTATTTCCATGTGAACTGCAGGAGGCCCGCGTCTTAATCTATTCAAACAATGAATGTGTTAAGGTTTTAGTTGATGAATATGAGATAGCCAAAGATATCAAGGGGGTGATATGTGCTGGTTATTTATCGGGAGGAATTGATGCTTGTCAGGTAAAAGTTTTTTTTAAGGAATCAATGAAAATTTTACTTAAATTTGGATAACTTTCAGGGTGACAGTGGTGGACCGTTACAAATTTTGGGGGAAAATAATCGATATATTATACAAGGTATTTATCACACTTATATGAACTTCATATGTCTGTACAAATGAAATCTAATAATTGATATTTTATCTACTTCTTGGTACCCAGTCGAGCTAAAATTTTGCATATAAGTGTGCTCTTGATGACAATACATCTTAAGTTATTAGGGACACGTATTGATCAATTAATTCATTACAATTAATTTAAGTTGTATATGGAAACTTACTAAACCAAAAGATGGTACCGGTTTTATACCGTATGTGGTGAACAGTTGTATTGAAGTAAAGGCTTTTAGAACAAAATACTTCAAATTCTCACCAATAAGAGCACTGGATGAGAAAAGGTCAAAAGTACCTTAAGCTTTCCCTAAATATTTCTGAAGCCGTGCTCTTTAATAAAAAATATGAAGAATACTAAAAAAAGCAAAGTCATTTTCCCTTGAATTACTTAATTTCTATTTTTTCTCTAAGATGATGAATTATCGATATAAAAAGAAATTTCAATTATTATTCAACAAAATTTTCAACCCATAAAATTGTAAAAAAAAAATTGGAAAATACAGTTTTCAAATATTATCGCTTGCAAAACAGGTTCTCTCTCTTTTCTTTTCTGAAATTAATACACTGTAATGTACGATTTAGTAATACTGAAATATATTACCTATACCTACTTCAAATGTTGAGATATTCATCCTCTTTATCTCGTTAAAATATATTCAACAAATGAAAAGAACCTACATTAAGGGAAAAATTATTTTATTTTATTTTGTAAACCGTGCCTGTGTGTTATTTTCTAATAAAAGACATAGCTTTCAAAAAAAAACTTTAAAATATCACCACCCACGATTCCACCACGTTCTCACCCGATCAGTGAATTTTCGACCGTTTTTCGTATAAAAAAGCCAACATTGTTCGCTATATTCGATATGATACCAGCACTATTTTTTGATGAGCTCATTTAGCAATTTTCTTTATAAATAAATAAATTGAGAATAATTATCCTTTAGGGGCCATCTATTAACTACGTAACGTGCTTTCCGTACTTTTTGACCCCCGTTAAACTTGTAGAATGAGTTAGGTGGTTTATGGATGCCCTCGTAATAAATTTGATAACTTAAAAGCATCTCTTTTTATTAATCTTGATTGGGTATCAATATTTCGAAATATTTGAGAACCTTTCAATCTTTTCCACCCAACGCTCATACCATCATTTAAATAAAAACTTTCCAATGATATCAATTCTTTGAACATTTAACTTTCCTATTACCTACTTTTTAATATATTGCCATTGAAATACGAACCACCGGTTGGGAAACACATATCCTCATGTTCATAGTTAGGACGGATTCATTGTTTGACTTGATTTTTAAGTTACTTAATTCAAGTTTCAAGCTATTTGGCTTAAAACTTAAGTCAACTCAAATGTTTATATTTAAATATCACGTCAAATGAAGCATTGTATTTTAAAGTTATTTCATTTCAAAGATAAAAGTCAAGCGTAATTCATTGCACAAAATGTTCAATTACTTGACTTGATTAATCTCAAGCCATTATGTTTTCATAAGTTATTTTTCATTTAACTTTTACCTAGTTATTTCTAAAATATGCGTTAGTCCAAACTGGAATCTGGATGCACCAAATTTTTTTAATGTTGTGTTTTCTACCTTTCGTATTTGATTGATACATATACTTAAGTGAAAAATTCATTATGAAAATATATTTATATTATTTATAATACCTTTCTGCGGCTCTTGAAAGCAAAAAGGTATACCTGGGAGCATTCTTAGATGCCGCTTAGGCATTTGATCCAGGTTTATTATTTAAACTTAAATCAATCCTACCTACCCCGTATTTTCTTATACTGCAATTCTATCTTTCTAATCGCTCCTTCAGAGAAAGATGTGAAACTAAATTTTCTCCTCTTACACATATTCTTGCTGAGTAAGGCAGCATTCTTAGGCCTATCCTTTACAACATTTACACTGCCGATATTCCAACTCATTCGTAATTTAATATACCGTAATTTTAACTTATGACGATAATTCAGCAATATTAGCGACAGATTCTGATCCCTTAAAAGCCTCCAATATTACGCTACATTATCTGTATTTTATAGCTAAATGGTGTCAAAAATGGAAAATTAAAATTAATCACGACAAATGTATTATGACGACTTTTACACTTAGGAAACTGACTTGCCCAAAAATTACTCCTGTGACCTCCTAACAAATATCTAGAGTCTTAGCATTGGGTAGGTTCTCTTTACGAATTTTTTCTCTCCCTACTGCACTCATGGATTGAACTTTAAGTTACAGCTCCAGGGTGAAGTTTTCAATATAATGTATGATCATACTGCTAAATATATGTATCATTTTTTTATAGAAAGCAATATTCTCATTAAAATAAAAAAAAAACATATTAAAAATATTAAAAATATTTGTTTTAGGTATCGTATCTTTTGGATATGGCTGTGCAGAACCGAACACGTTAGGAATTTATACGGACGTCGCTAAATATGTCAATTGGATAGAAACTAATATGGAAAATAGTCAAATTTTAGCGGATCCGAACGAGTATCAAACACCGTTTTATTATTTTTGGCCGTTCTATTACTACTATTACTGGCCAGCGTATACACATTAAAAACTCAATGTTGTAAACTGGAAAACGAAAAAAAAATCCAATCATTAGAGTCGAATAAAATCAACGAAAAACGATTTTAATAGCTGCAATGTACCGATGTTGCAATTTCAATTTTCAATCATTTCCTTTCAACTTGCTATCAAAATTTTATGATCGCATAAAAAAACAAATTAATTTTTGACTTGATATGGTAACTGAAATGCAAGTATAAAAAAATAAGAAATAATAATAAAAGTTTTTTCCTCAATGCAATTATTGGGAAAACAATTAAGCGTGAGAAAAAAAAATTATTTTTTACAGAAATTTTCACAATTAGACTGTTTTGGAAATTTTGTTCACCTACCTACTGTTTTCGTCATTATTTTTTATTTTCTTTTTCGTAGATAAGAATTAGGCTACAATTTCATATTTGTTGGTCATATATTAACAAACTAGAAAGAAAACTTACAATATTCCAATATTTTAGTTTATTGAAATTGAAATATACTTTTTATTATTTAAGTAATAAATAAAAATCATTTTTTGTCCATATTTATTGAAATTATTACTTTTTTTTTAATGTTTAAAGTCATTTTTCGGTATCGGGTGTTTCGATCCTCGACAAAATATCCTTGGCAAAATACCCTCGGACAAAATATCCCCATGACAAAAATCTTTGCAATAAAATATTTCATGCAATTTTAAAACCTTACAATTTTCTGGTAAAAGAGCACTCTTTAACTAATTCCGTGGACAAAAAATTTTTTAAGCTCAATAACTAAGATTTTATATTTAATAATTTTTAGAAAAAACCGTGTTAAATTGACCCCCAATTATTTATTGAAATAGTGTTAAATTAACCCCTATGTGTTCGTGTTAAATCCACAAAAACTGTGGTAATTAATGCCAAAAGGGTCCAGAGGGTTCCCCTGGTAGGGGTTTGAGACAAAAGTAATTATAGTCATTGTTCGTTTACCAGATTTTCATACATTGCCTGAATGTGCACTTCTTGAGACCGCGAAGTTTTACACAAAACTAAATGCTTTAACATCAAAATGATGCTGCAAATACGATTTGCAGTTATTCTATGAGGACTTTTTGTCTAAGGATATATTCTCATAGGGATATTTTGTCTGAGGATATTTTGTCTTGGGGTTATTTTGTCCGGGCATCAAAACGCATGGAACCCCTTTTTTCAACAACTAAGGTCATCAATGACTTTGAGGCTATATCAGATCGTACTTATTATATTTTTTTGAGAAATTCTATAGTTTTGAAGATGTCTACGTCTGTATTGAGGCATTCTTTCATCGTTTTTGACAACTTAGTTGAGCTTCGATTATTGTTGTACGCTGGACATTCGAGAAGTAAGTATTTGACTGATCTTTCGTGATTATAGTTATGACACCCTTCATTTTGCTGTCTTGTGAGTAGCCTCAGATTTGTATAATTTGTGTGTCCGATACGCGGTCTAGTTATTTTTGTTTGGTTTTTTCTACCCGTGACTGTTGGCAGTTTTTCCTGGACAGAGGTTCAATAATTATGGAGTTAGGTTCGTCGTGTTTTCCATGTTGTATCCCAGAGATAGACTGGCGCAGAGTTGGTCAAATTTTTTAGTCTTCTTTAGTTGTTTTGAGTTCAGGATCTATTATTCCATCTGTGGTGGCTGCCTTTGCTTTTTTGTCTGCCAGCTCGTTACCTTTTATTCCTTAGTGACTTGGTATCCAGACGTATGTTACGGTACTGTCTTTGTCATTTAGTTGTCTTGACATTGATGTATACCCATAATTAATTAGTATAGTAATTGTTTGGATTTTGTAGGGCCTTGAGACATGATATGGAGTCTGTGAATATAAGTGAGTTATGTATTGGAACTTCTGCCTGGATGCTGTTTAGGGTATTTAAAATAGCTGTAGCTTCACATGTAAAAATGAAATAATGATCGGGCAGTCTGAAACGATGGGCTGTATTTTCTGTTACAACTGCACTTTCTATTATTTTATATAAAAATTAAAGACCTTCATATAAAATTTCAATTATATTCATATTTCATTCCACTGTTTTTACATAAAAAGTGATAGTTCTCCCACAGGAATTATGAATCTTTTCAGTATAAAAATGCCCTCCGAACTCCTCTACTCATAAACTAAGCCGATCCAAGGAAGACAAACTAAAAGGAAAAATAAAAAAGAACAAATTCAATCACATCGAAAAAGTGCAACATTAAATTCAAAACCACCACCAATTAAGGACGAAGCGATCGTCAGAAATTTGAAAAGGGTGTTCGAGGAATATTCTTCATGCGTATTAAAGACCGAATGACGACATCCTGCTATTTGCGTAACTCTGTTCCACATTTCTTCTTCATAATCCATCTTAAATTAAAAATATACGATTGATTAATAACTAATATTCTGGATTGACGTCAATTACAACTGCACATTAAAAAAAAATGGAAGTTGGATATATATTATGTAACCCCTTATTTAAATCAAATAACTCAAGTAGCAAAAGAACAAAGCTACGAATAATATGCGTCAATAGTAATTAATTGACGCATCTCTTTGACGCAATCTCAATAACTTTAACGAAAAATGATATTATCTGTATATTTTCTTTTCCTTTTTTTGCTTTCTACATAATATTAAAAGGATTTTTATTTGTTTGCTTTCTAAATTGTTAAACTACAAAAAATAGCATTTTTGTTCATAGACTACAACCCAATAAAACATTAAATATTTTAGATAATCATATACGATATATTTGACCAATTAAGAATTTCAAAATTTAAACATAAAATAGGTACATTGGGTGTCAAAATTAACTTAATTTAAGATAGTAGACTTTGTAAAAACCTATTCAACCTTTAAAAGAACGAATAAAGAAACAACGAAATCAGCGGTTCTTAATATTTGTACGTAGATTCATAGTTGCAAAATTCGATTTTAAAAAAGTTGATAATTTAAGAGTATAAAACTTATAAAATGCAACACTTACCTACAATTAGTAGGTGTTCGAGGAAAGTGACGACGAGGACTATTACTGTATATTTTGGACGGAAAAATATGAATCACCTCTTAAATAAGACATATTGGATCACGTGTAACAAATTTAACAAGTGGGCCCACGAGCAATGCACAAGCGGTCAATCTACGTCTAATGATTACGTCTGTGATTTGTGTGAAACATAATCAACAATGATAGTAAATTTTAATATATTGTTCATTACCCAATTTAATTTCTATTTCCCTCGTGGATTGATTTCAAATTTCAATTACCCTACACACTATCGGGTAAATAAAAATTACAATATTTTTTATTTTCTTTATTTTTATAATCGCTCTGTTAATTTTAAAAAATTTTGATTTCAGATTTATAAAGTAGACAAATAATGTTAATATTATAAGTTTATTATATTTGTTATTTTGTTTTATATAAATAATTAAGAGTGTTTTAAGTTAGGTGTTCTTCTTACAAAATTTCTTTAAAATTTAATCAAATATATATACTGGAGTTACTTATCTCACAGGAACTGTGCACTATTTCATGACGTAATTCACTTTTGCTCCTATTGCTTTATAAATCATTGCTATATGGTTATCGGCTATAAGGCTATCGCAACTATATCAGATAAATGCTGAATGCATTCTCTAATGCTATTCAGGTGTATGATCAGACCAATAATTACCTACGCCTGTCATATCTGATTGAACACTAGGGGTAACTACAAAAAGTGGGCAACTTCTTCAATACCTTGGTCGAGTGTGCGACTGCCCACGCGCTGGGTCTTGGCGCCTACACGGATCAAAGGAGGCTAAAAAAAGACTCCCCCAGGAGTGTTTCTGAGCTTCTTATAGTGACAAAGAGTACCTACTATACATTTCTAAACTTGCTTAACAGCCACGAAAAAATACTAATAAAGCACTCGAGGGTCGATGCAAACCTCTAGAGAGGTCCCAAAGTGAAACGTGAAAATGATACCCTTACCATATATAACATTACCTTATTGGCTGATCTGGTAGAGTACCCATCAATATCAAAAAAGATTTCTAGGATTTTGAAAACTTAACACATCTTCATACCAAACTGCGATAAATTAGATGGTATCTAACAGAAACCGTGAGATTTTTTTGAATAAAAGATTACCTATTGCACCCATACAATGATAAAAATTTATATAGGTACAAAAATAAAACACTTCAGTTAATTGATGCACTCTTAAGTTATAAAATGCAAACAAACGGGCATTTTCAATATGTATTAGATGAGATTTAGATCATTCTTTAAGAGTTTCGAAATGAATAAAATTACAAAAATACATTTTTAGTAGATATTTAAAAAGTTTTTATGATATTTGGGTATGGAGAGCCAATGTTGTAGTAAAAGTATTCATACAAATTTTCATAAATTATGAAGTTCAATCATACTTTGACCAAAGCAATCATTATTAATCACCGTCTTTGTAATTTCGGGGTGGCATATTCCGGTCGTATGGGAATTGAAGAATTTGCTTTCATAGTTGAGCAGGAGTTAAGATTTCGTGTGGGTACAAATTTTTACAACTTTATAACAAAAATAGAGCAATCAACTTCATCAGTCAATAGGACAAAAAATTTGCTTGATTTTTTTCAAAAAGAAGAAAAACAAAACCATGCTAGATGCGCCTTGCAATGAAACAAGAGATTTTCAGAGAAAATTGGTTTCTTATCTGAAATGTTATCATAAAATTTAGTTGAAATAAAAAAACCGAAACCAATTTTTCGCAGTGACATTGACCACGTAGTTTTCTTCAATTTCACATCATTTTTTTATGGAAAGCGCAACTGAAAAGTGCTTTTTTGTTCCTGTGCAATTTTTCGTTAATATACTGTTTTACGTTAATTTGGATTGTTAACGTAAATTGTTCACTATTTAACGTAAATTTTAATTTATAACAATGAAATTAAAACATCAATTTTTCATTTTATTTTCATGTGTATTACTAAAAGTAAGTAACGAGGTAAATTAATTTCTTTGATACGCAAAATTTTAATTCCTTTTTTACTTTTATGAAGCAGTCAATTTTAGCTCAAGTACGGTTAATGAAATGCAGTAAGTTGTTCATATCAATAAAATGATGCAACAAATAAATTGTTTTTTCTTTTTATTAGAATGTGGTATAAGTAATGAAGGAATTGCTTCACGAATTGTAGGAGGTGAAATTTCCCAGCCACACGTCTATCCGTGGGTTGTAGCGATTTATAGTAAAGGCAATTTACATTGCGGAGGATCACTGATTAATAATCAATACATTTTAACAGCTGGACATTGTGTAAGATGGTAATGGAACAAATTGATAATCCATAAGAAAGCAACAATTAAGAACTAAATTTCAGGAACGATCCTCGAGAATTCACAGTGATGCTAGGAATGCATGATCGTTTTAGTGATGGTACGGAAGTACCAATTTCCAATGTTATTCTACATCCAGATTTCACTAGCGATGATCTGCATGATACTAACGACATAGCTCTTATCAAATTAAAATATCCAGTTAAATTCACCGATGAAATCTCTCCAGTTTGTTTGCCCCATCCTTGTAAGTATCAACAACCCGACAAGTGCAAGGTTGACTCGCGACTTGAAGATTCCGTACAGATTTTACTACGAAATCTTACTTTGTTTATGTTGTAAACCCATCGTGTAATTTAGAAGTAGAACCGTATGTAGTAAATATGAGCTGTTTCCCGCTCGCCCGCTTCGCTAAGTGTACCTTTAGTAAATTAAAGAATATTTATTTTTTTATAGTGATACTGCGTCTTATGATTTTCTTTTATTGTATTAGAAGTAAACTATTCCGTAGCTATTTCATAGAGTAACTTTTTTTTCAAATAACCCCTTCATTTCACCGAGCGTAGGTCGATCCCATTTTATATCTATTTTGTGATTCACCACTAAAAATGATAGCTCAATATTACCTCAGTATTATTTGAAAAAATTTATATTACATGCCTAGATATTGATAAGTTGGCAAGGAAAAAAATGTAGTAAAAAGATATTTTGTTGATTGCAATACTGCTATTAAGAATAGTTTACTAATGTTATGTACTATTTTTGAATTTCAACATAAGACTGAGTCCTGTTAAGTTTGTTGTGCCAATGATAATTGATTGTTGTGACGTTGAGAGTTGAGACCCGTTTTGACTGATTAAGACGAAGGTGGAGCTTTCCCGCGCATATGTATTACCACAAATTACATTGGAGGTCTTTCTGAGTCTTGACGAAATAAGCGTCTCATTCACTCATACAAAACGATTTTCAAGCCCCACTAATTGTAAGTTTAATACGTGTAAAATTTGTATGCTTTTGTATGTGACTTAATCTCTCTTTTACACTAATGATATTCACAAAAGTACCCAATTACCTTTTAATATTATAACGTTAAATTCTTTATATTATTAAGGAATATCGGAATTATTTTTACGTAGTCGAGTAACAAAGGGACCAAAGAACAGAAGAAAAAAATAACAAAATCTATTTGGTGTAGTTTTTGAGAAAAAAATAACAGTAGAATTGGCTTACATTTTATTTGCATATATCAAAGTTTCATCGAGAGATGAAACCTTGACAGCCTGTGTTATATAAATTGTAATTCATTTTTAGTCAAAGTTTTATAGGATACTTATATTTAAAGCGCAGCTACGAGCTTTTAGACTCTGCGTATAAGTTTTGACCATTCCCAAGAACACAGCGTAGTTTTTTTTTATTATAACCGCTTTTTGAAATTGTAGTAGAATTTTTAAACGGTTATAAGTAAATTACATTGGATTTCGATTGTTTCAATGCATTGTTGGTTTTAAAAAGCAGCAAGAGCAAAGTTAATTGTTAGCAAGGATTCAGCAAGCACTCATTAAATTAATCTTGTCAAATGAACATCATAGTCATGTTAAGCTACGTAAAAATCACTGTTAGTTCAAACATTTAATTGTTCGGTTCATTCAATTTTATTTCGATTTAAGTAGAAATTTTTTGACCAAATTAAAATTATGTTCGATTTTGATTATATTTTTGCATTATTAGCTTAAAATTTCAACAATAGTATGATAGTATCAACTGTTAGCAAAAATGTATGAAGACTCATTAATATTATCTTTTTGAATCTATATCGAAAGCATCTGAAGATTATAAGCTACAAATCACGGTTAAATCAAGGAGTTTAAAGTTTATTTTATTCAATAGTCCTTAATCCATAGCCAATAACCACAACGGATTTCAAGGAAAGGTAAGAGACAAGACTAAAAAATATATGCTGAAATTTGCTTTGTTATTTCAATTGAAATATAAAACAACTAAAAAATGTTCAGTCTAAAATACGATCCACTTTTTAATCATGTCGGGAGTTATTAATGTTACTAATAATCCATAAAAATGAGCAAAGTTTATTTGCAATTAATATGTTTAACGATTATTTTCACAAAAGAAAGATTTTATTAATTATCAATTTTATAAATAGTTTTGCAATTGTTTTGATAAGAATGTCTAATAATTGTATAATGTCTTGTAGGGTCTTAGAATCCTAACATGTCAAGGGATCTATAGGGAACAACAATATGATTACAGTTTTTAAAGGTTTCTAGTAGAGAAACAAAATTTTCTTTGTAAGTAATATGCTTAAAACATTTTAACCACCTATCAGCGTAGTGGTTAGAGCTATTGCTCTCTCCGCTTCATGCTCAAGTGGTACTGGGTTCGATCCCCGTTGAATCCTAGGTTTAAGATCCTAGAACTATGTAAGATAAATTTGAACAGAACTTTTCTGTGTGTAAGACAGTCGTGATATGACCTTAGATGTTAAAGCGGCTTAAAACACCAAACACCAGTAGCTATATTTTAAGTGGATTGTAAGTAGATGGTATATCAACTTTCCCAACATTGTTTTACGATTGGGTTGACTAAGACAGTTGTATTTTTACCCCCCCCCCCCCCCGGAAGAGCTTCAGACCTTAGTATTCAATATCTAAGTATTTCAACTTGATAGCCTTATTCGTCCCTTTGAAAATAGGTCTTAACTAACGGAAAATAAACTGATCCTATTAGGGTTCCGTACAATAGAACTGAATTTTTTTAATCAATTTTTTCACGGATTACAGTATCTGATTATTCTGGTCGAAGAGCAACTGTAGCCGGATGGGGGCGTCTAGGAGTCAAAGAGGATCCAGCCGATGAACTTCGTCAAGCTGATGTTAACGTTATATCCATGGAAGATTGCAAGAAAACAGTGATTTCATCGCACTTGACTAGTAATGTTTTGTGTGCAATTACCCCAAATATCGACGCCTGTCAAGTAAACCATAGCAAAAAGAAATAATTAACACTTCATTCGATGATTTTTATATAAATTTCAGGGTGACAGTGGCGGTCCATTACTCTACGAAAGACGACCATCACGAATTGAACAAATCGGTAACTTTTATTTACCATTTATACTCATATAAAACCAATTAATTTTAATGTTTCCAGGTGTGGTATCTTGGGGTATCGGGTGTGCAACGCCAGGAGTTCCCGGAGTATATACTAAGGTCACCGACTTCTTAGATTGGATTGTTGATAACACGTTAGATGCTGCTTACTGTTCTGACAATAATTGACGCTTATAAATAAAACTTGTAATTAATATTTTTTTTAATTTTATTTTTGCAATACATTTTTGTAAATACATAAACGGTACACACTCTTCGTATATAAATAATAATAAGTTGCAACACCATGCAAACCATTGATTAGAAAATTATTTATTATGTGTTATATTCTTTTAGCTCACGAATAAGAATAAACGTCCCTTCACGTTCTGGTGTAACGTTGCTATGAAAAAATCTTTTAACGACTTTGTAACTAAAAGAGAATGAATCAAAAATTATAAATTAAGTAAATTAAAACTTTAATAAACCTTACTGAATAGATTTAAAATAATTTTTTTTAGAAAAAGTTGAAATTTTTATAGTATTAGTTACTCATATTAAAAGCCCATTTACACTTTGATTAGTGCGAGTGTGAGTGCTTAGTGATTAGGACAAAACATGTGTGGACCGCAATTGGTTAGTGCGAGTGATTAGTACTCAGCGAATAGTAGCATATTATGCTAATTTTTTGCGAGTAGCTAAGTCTTAAGCTCCCCTAAACTCCCGCGCGTCTTTCATTTATTGTTTGCTTCCTAGGAAACACCCAATTGTGTGTTTTCTAGAAAACACAATTCCACTAAGCGCAGCAGCTAACAGTACAGTGGACACTACTAGCACTACACGCTTAAACTAATCACTCACAAGAATTAAGTAAATCGCTAATCACTTGCACCCGCACTAATCAAAGAATAAATGGGCCTAAAGCCCTAAAGGTAATTTTCGTGATAATTATATTTTCACTGCATGACTTGTGAAATTAAGTCAAACTTAAGCCAAATATTAAGAATTTAATACCAAAACAAATTAAGCATTGTCTTCGCAAAATATAAATTTTAAACTCATAATATCAAGCTCGATTCATTTCATAAAATAGCCAATTACTTGACTTGATGAATCCCTAATTAGATTTCAAAAGAAAATCTCTCAATCTTACTGTATTTACAGACAATACGCGTTGCTTATCTGACACAAGTATTGCATATACATATACTGTAACTAAAGCGACGAAGTTAGTGCATTTTTTTTTAATTTTACTATTTAATATAATATTGCAAACTATTAAAATTTCACCAGCTTCAAAAACGACAATTTCTATTACCTTATCCTGCGACTTTAACTAAGTTTAAAATAGTTTTAAGAGAAAGTTTCGCTAATTTATACTGCAAGTTTTTTTGTCCCCGTTAGCAGAAAACCAGGTTTAGGCTCGTCCCCCCCCTCGCAATGCAGCCTTAGACTTATTGTACTCCTGTTCTACTCATGTATCCCTGTTGTACAAGGATTCGGTCTCTTCCAGGTTCAGCATTCTGCTTAGCAGAAGCAGTCCCTATACTAAGCCTTTTGCGCGATTGTTTGGGCGTCATAACTTCAAATTAGCGAAACATTAATTTTTGTTAAAACCAAATCAGTGACAAAAAATGTTTTTTTACAACTTCTTTGCAATAATAAGCACTAATTTTAGTAAGTTCCAAAATTGTCACTGGCTCTATGTATCAAAAAAAAAATTGGCAAAAAACAAAAATTTAAAACTTTCTAGCGGTACTTATAGCTTCTCAGTAATGACTAAATAAAAGATCTACAAAATATTTTAAACTTTTATCTATTTAAAGTAAAATTTTCTGTAAAATCTAGATATAAATTAAGTTTTCTTCCTCAGATTTTTTACTCTAAAATTTAACTTTGATTAATTTGAAACTTAGTTAAAATATTTTTAATATTTTTTACTAAATTAAAAAAAAATAGATCTCGTTTAAACACATGTAACTCGTAACACTTAAAATTAGCGTAATAAATTTTGTTTCCAAAAAGAGAATTAAATATAAGCACATCCAGTAATTTACCTATATTAAATTTAAAATCAGACGAAAGCAATCAAAGTCAAAATTTACTTATCACCTATATAACATAATACCTCACTTACCGATCAAAAATAGGATGACTAAAATAGAGATCATCAAACGAGATGATATGTGACGGCAAATTCGATAAATTCGGATATTCTCTATCGATCCACCTAAATGAATCGTTGTAGAAATCGTCGACTTCATTTAAATAATATTTATCTCCTTTGAAATTAGGCTCACAAGTTAAAAATCGTGTTGAAACATTAACATGTAAATGACTAAAAATTAATGTCAATTCTTTCCCCAACTTACTACCTGATTCAAACTAAATACCTATATAAAGGTGTTGAATGGCATGGCATTAAAAACAGAAAACTTGAATCTTTGGGACGTTGCATGGCGATTTTATGTAACACAGGCATAACATCTAAGACTCCACGTTGATGCACAAGTCCTAGATAATAAGCCGGTGCTAAATTCGAGACTAATAATGTAGTAAACATTAACCATAGTCGCCAACTGTAATATGAAAACGTTGAATAAAAATAACAGCAAATGGTATTGGCTATAGAAATATTACCGTACTGCAGTTTTGCTCCAATTAGAAATATATTGCACAGTAATGTACATAAACATGGGCATTAAAGGCAAGATAAATCTAAACTCTTTATGTGCTAAGCAACTAAAATGTTAATGTTAATATTTAATGTGACTTATTAACTGGTATAACAAGGAGGTATATCTCAGTGTTAAAGAAATAAGCTTATTTAGTGAAAGAAAAATTATCACTAGTTGACGCCGTTAGATGTTAGATAAGAAATTAGAAAAACTAATTTTTTATTATGGTGTTATAAGATTGATAGTATATATTCAAATAAAAATGTTGGCGCCAAAACGAGCTATTAATATCAATATCAAGGTTTTTCTCAATCCTTTTTTTAATTTTGATTTATTCACTCATAAGAGATATACGTCCTTCATAATATGGTTACTAAACTGTTTTAACGCCATTTTTACCTATAAATGAACACAGAAAAAACTACACTTAAAAGTAGTACGAATTGATCTTCTTTGACTTGACGATTTTTGATTATATTAATCGATGCTCCCAAGAAACAAAACATATAAATACCATATACGGTGGGTATTCCAGCGACTAGGTACCAGTACCAAGGGTGCACTCCGTACTCATTAGCAATTCCGTGAATTATATTAAACTTGAAAAACTCTAAAGGAGTTATCAACAACGATCCATTACATACTGAATCGATAATAGTAGTAATTGATAATACTATAAGGCTGTTGGAAATATATAAATCAATGATTGGTTTTAAAAAAATTATATTTGCATATATACCCTATTGGAATGTACTTTTGAAGTATAACATTGTACCAATTATATTTATTTAAATATAAATGATACAGGCAAGGTATCAACCAATGAATCACAGCAGTTGGACGGATTGCACAAACGATCGCCACTATCCAAAGAAACGTTGTAGGGGATTCTAAAATATATTGTTTTTAAATAATAGAATTTCAAACAAAACTAAAACATTTTAGATATTTAATGCTGTATGTTAAGAGCTGTAGATAAGGACGTATATCACTTATTAAAGAATTATTTTATAATCTGATTAAATTTTGAGATCAGAAAAATAGTCCTTGAATAACCGCCATGACGTTATTGATGGCTTGTTGGTAATAATTTATCATTTAATAATAGTCTAAGATGAATCGGTGCATGGGTGCTGATATGCCTGACTTTAAAAATATTAAATATAGAGAGAAATAGTCTAATGGTGACATGTAAATAATTTATTTCTTAATAATTATTATATTTTAACATTTTTTTGTTAACAGTTAAGCAGAAATTTTAAATTGTTTATTACGCTCTCTTGCGTGGAGCGTATGCAACCCAACCTACGTTAAAGTGTCATTCCATCGTTGCACGTGCAAAATCGCGGAAGAGCAGTTTGTAAATACCGCGTAACAGTAAAAATGACAAAAATGAAATATCTCACCAACAGATTAATTTATACTAGAACTTACACAACTTGAATTAGTCAAAAAAAAAAACATTTTTGCCCATTTTAACCCCATGGCGATATAAAAATATTTCATGGTCGAATTTACACAGTGCAAGTTACGGGCCTGACATTTTGGTGAGTAAAGGTAAGGAGCGCAAACTTTTATGGCTGTTTGTCTCAAAAAGTGTCCACAGAATAACAGCAAATTAAGAGGCCAGAATGGCACTGGTGTAGAGGACGATATGGTCTAAACTTGATATTTTCGATGAAATGAAGTTTGCTGAGTGGAAATAGTCAATTACAACCAAGCCTAAGTAAATGAGAACTGGTCAAGCAAATACATTTTATAAATTAAAGTATTTGCCAGCTTCCATCATTTTAATCCTCTTAAACCTCTATAAGGGAAAAAACAGAACAGAACCTGTATAAGAGAAAGTACTTTTTCACTCGTAGATCTCCATAACTGCAACTGCTGCTGGCCTCTGTATCTCTAAGCAAAAATTAAGTGTATTTATTATCTGCTGATGTTAGTTAATTCGCATTGTATAACCATGTCATAATGGCGGTAATTTGACTAATTTTAGAAACATTTCTTTGATATAGAGATATACTTCCTTTCCACACCCCTAGTGTTTACTTTCATATTTAGATCCTTTCCAGGGAAACATTGATAAGGCTATAACAGTCAGAGAAGTTTCTAACGAGTTTATAAGCGTTCTAGATGCTGTGAAAAACCAAAACCATTCAACAGCACTACAAAATACCGCCCATTTTTTCTGTCCACACCACTTAAAAAATGTAAAATCACTATAAGCGCTTAGTACAGCCTGTATTAAACGTGGTACGTAAACCTGTGTTATTCAGACAAATTAATATTTGTTTTAAATCGAATTAAATAATACTAAATATACCACCGCGTTTCTTGAGTCAAGTCCCAACCATTTCAGCAGAGTGTAAATTGATGAAATCATTAAAGGATATAAATAATTTCTAATTCCTTTTTGCCATTCCCATGTTAAGTAGCCGTAACCAAATGAAAGGCGGTGGGCGACTTCAAGTGATTGCCAGTATTCGTCTGGGGCGTATGATGTTTGAATGAACCAAACCGATAATAAACGAAGGAATAGAAAAAATGCAAACACTTTTTGACCTAAAATAATACGTAAAGAAATCAAGAAATTAAATGTTTATTGTCAGACACTTACTAAAAGATATTTGGATAAACATTTAATAATGCAATTTTAGCAAGCTGATTCAGTAAAATTGTTTTTTAAGCTAATTTGGTGATGCTTTTATTTGCCACTCCTGTATTTAAACTTAACTATTTTCGATAAATAGGGATAACTTAAATAATATTATCAGTTATGTTATCGGCTGTCATGTTGTAGGTGAAATAAGATAATAAACATTACGAATGCTTATACGACTTATGCACTGTTATACACCGATTGTACCTTTTATATGAACTATAATAAAAGCATTTCTTTTAATTTTTTTAATGTTATTTTTATCGATTGAAATTTTTAAATTGCTGATGTTATTAACTCATTCCAATGTGTAACCAATTCATGTGTATTGACTATACTGATGTTTACCATGTTTACATTTAAATTACATGCTGTCAAGTCAATGTTCAGTTTCATATACAGCATGGTTATTTTACTGCTTACTCTGTGTAATACAGACGATGCAGACCACAAAAGTTAGGACCGTTAGGACCGTTGAGACTTAGCAAAAAAAAATTTGAAACTTTTTTTAAAAAAATTTACGCAATTCTTCTGTTTTATCTTTGTTAATGTGTATAACACACAAAAAAATTGAATCCCTAGCTTACCTCTCCCCTTTTCAATAACTAAATGATTGTGTTTTCGCTTCAAATTGATGACGTTTTATTAATCACTGTTTATTCGACTATTTTAACAATTTTGTGTGCATTGGTTAGGGTAAGTCTAGTGCATCAATTAACGTTAGAAAACAGTCCAGAATTCGATAAACATGTTATTATTAAAGTGAAACTTTTTATACATCGTCTCAAAATTTGGCCTGTCTTTAGCATGTCGCGTGTTTCATTTTCCGCAGGGAATCAGCAAGTGTTCGACAGAGCTCGGCAAGCTTGTTAGCGATATACCATATCGTTTTACCAGGGTTGTTGCGCGAGGTATTGTTGAATGGCTATTTTCCTTTCCATCACAACGCAACGTTTTAGTATATTATAAGTTGTCATTAATTGTCAATCATATTTGTATTTGTGTCTTTTAATCAGTGTATTGATATAAATGTTGTTGTTCACTTATCATGATAGACAAAGATACAGCTAGTGAGAATAGTGCGAAAATATCCGACGGTGAATTAATTTTACACCGTAAGAGAAAGACTGCCGACAGAGTTCGTGCTTATAAAGACAGGAAAAAGGCTCTCGGTGAGTTCATTTAATTTTTATAGTAAATTTAGTAGAATTATTAGAACTTTCTGCTGGTGCATAAAATGTTTATGTATGTTGGAACGATAGGTTGTTTAGTGTGATGTTTGTGTTAGTGTGTAGCCCTTTCGTCCAAAAACAATTTCTTCGCCACAACAAACTTTATGTAACAATGATTGAACATGATGAAGGAACTTTACAATAGATAACAACAGGCAGATGATCGATTTAACAATAATCAACAAATTCAATAATGAAAATAACATTTGAATACTAACATCAATAATGAAATTTTCAAAATTAGTTGCAAGTGGTAGAAAAATTGTGCCGAATGCGTAACAAATAGAGCAAGATGCAAAACCTAGAAAAGCAATTACTTATATCGTTTATTTTCATACACTAAATCGAATAATTTTCCAAAAATTTTCAGTTACCTACTTAATTGCCTACAATCCGAAAAAAAGTTTCACTTGCATCGTAGTTTCGTAAAATCACTCAACAATTGTTTCTTCTCAAATTTTAATTAAATAACAATTAGAAAAATCCGTATCCAAATTGTTCTTTTCGTTTGGAAGCTACCGTACCACAAACAAATACACAGATACACTAATCGAACGTTTTGCAGCACCCGTCGTTTTGCGTGGGAAGTTAAGAATACAAACTAAAGATTTAGAAATTCTCAAGAATATAATATCATAGCATTTCAGAATGATCACTTTTAAATTTGCAAGTCTTTAAATGATCATAACTATATGTAACAATTTTAACTGTAAATCATCATTTTGTTATAAGAACACTTTGATTATTGAATCTACAAAATCACGACATTGCAGCTACTTTACTAAACTCGAACGGAATCGGGTACATTCACCGGTAGAAATAAAATATTTCCTATAATTTAAATTGAGTCACTTAGTGGCGTGGTTGATTTCATAGTTGCCCTCTAGTGGTCCTAGGGTTGAATCCTTATGAAAACCCAAAATTTTTTTCATGGGTTTTCGGATTCGACGGTCACTAATGAGTAATGACCATGGTAGCTGAGGCGACATTAACTTACCAAAAAAATTATAATATAAATTGATAAATTTCTTAAAATTATTTAATGAAGAACCAACCTCAATGCTATCTGTATAAGAATTTAGAAGGGTCACCTAGGCATGGTACTCCTATTAATATGCCACTGGTTCTACGGTTGAATCACAATGGAAGTTCATAATTTTTCTTGGGCTTTCGTATAAATTTAAATAACATTTAAAAAAAGAGTTTTACCGGTTATCCTCTTATCCAGTTATTTTACACGCGAACATCACGATCTTTATCGACTTTATAATCACCTCTATCTAATAAATTCTTCTGCTTTTGCCCTCTTGTGCAAAATGTTCGAGTCAACCAAGTGAAACAGATAGAGGTAAACCTTAGAAAGTACAAGAGAAATAGACGCAAGAAAAGGCGCGAAAATGAATTTCAATTTGTATTGAAAACATGGCTGAGGAGATCAGGTTAAAAAACCGAGTGAACAGAATTTTTCAATTAAATGGATTTATAATTAATAGGTAGTCATTAAATTTAATAACTCAGAAATTTTAATAAATTTTATTTATTTATTTACCAGTGAAATTTGCGTGAAACTTCTTGAAAATTGGAACGACAACACCGAAGAATTGGAACAATGGATCAATCGAGTCATCGATTACATCCAAAATGAAAATTTAGAATATGAAAAATTAACTGTAGAATTCATAAATGAGGCGATTAAAGTAAGTTTGAGACGATTTAATATTTGATATTATTTAGCCAAGGTTTTTTTTTAGGAATGTTTAACTGTGCACCAAACCAATACAACTTCTTTCATCAACGTAATTAGTGCCTTTGAGGTGCCAAAATTTAAATATGATGTCGATCGAAAGAAATTTTTAAAATGTGAAAGTAAGAAAAGAACTACCATTGGACCAGCCATTGCAAAATCGAACATTTTTAAAGAGCGGTGCGAAGCCTTATAGTGTTATTTTTTAAATTTTAGTTTTTAATAATTTAATTTTTTTAATAGTCATTCGAATATCTTGCAACGTGTCTTACGAAATGATTTATTTAAACCAACATTGATGGGAGATCAAAGTGCTGATGTCCAGTTGCGTACCATTGAATCAATTATTAGTCGAGGGTCGAAAGAAGATAATGTTATTATATTGGGGCTCTTAACACAATTAACAGAGGGGAAATTTTATTTGGAAGATCCAACTGGAATTCTTCAATTAGATTTATCTAATGTTAGGTTTGGACTTTGAAAAATTTATTGAAATAATTTTTATGGCTTATACCATATTTCAGATTTCATAATGGTTTTTTTACGGAAAACTGCTTTGTATTATGTGATGGCAATTATGAAGATAAAGTTTTAACAGTTGGAGGAATGATTCATCCTCCAGCTGAATTGGGTAAAGTTAGCAGGTAAATAAAAATTGGTGTCCCAGTAAGCACAAAAATTTAACTACGTTACAGTTTTTAATGGGCCCCTTACACGTTGAGATCTGCATCGCTACTTGCATCGCGTCGGGTAGAGATGCATACATCTGAGACTTGTATCCATGTCTCAACTGCCCCTACACGTTGAGATCTGCATTGCTACTTGCATCGCGTCAGGTGGCGATGCATGCATCTGAGATTTGTCACAATGTTGTTTCAACTGCTCCTACACGTTGTACATATATCAGATTATTCAAAATGTTTATGCTTTAGTAGTGTAATACATCATAGTGAGACCAGCGCATACACGGTCAGAATTGTATCACGATACTGATACTTGCGATATGTAGCGATGCAGATCTCAACGTGTGTGGAGCCCATAACAGTGACATAACAACATAACGTTTAGCCACGTAAAAATCTAACGTAGTTGAATGTGTGTTAGTAGAGCGTAGATTGAGCGAGAGGTGCCCTGGCACCAGGTGCCGGATGATAAAAAGAGGCGAATAGTAGAGACGGCGTTTTTGTTCTTAAAAAATGTTATTCTTTCGCATTAGGCTATCACGCACACGCTACGGCTCAGCGTATAAGAAGTGAAAATTTTTGCGGTTTCATTTATCCTAGGTTTGATGAACGGGATGCTCGTAACGCGTAACATAACATTTTTAAATTTTATTCTGGACCAGCCCCCTACAACTCCATGTTACAAAAATGTGACTATTTTGACTGCATATTTGTAGACATCGCCAGTAATATTTGGTGAAACGAGTTGAACGAAGACCACAAAGACTGACGAAGACCGAAAACTTTTATGAAGGTCGGAGGTTAGAAATAATTTTTTTTAAATATCAGAGTGCAATCTCATACATCGCTCACTTTCCAGCGATTTCTGGCATAACACTGGTTGAAATCGTACCATGTGACCCAAATCGCTGAAAAGCGAGCGACGCAGGAGATTGCACCTTCGGGGAAATTAATTTTATTGTTATTATTATGAAAATAATTATTATGTTAAGTATTTTTATACAATAAGTACAATAACTCTGATAAGTGATAATAAGTTTAAGTGACAGGGGGCTGTTTGAGACGTATGATTCGTATAACAAAACAAATAGTTAACAGCTGTTTTTCAACTAGCTACCAGCGCCACCCAAAGGGCCCAATGGTACTAAGATTTGCGTAATAATTGGTCACTTTTTTAGCCTTTTTCGTATTTAAGAGATAGGGGGCTGTTCTGGACTATTTGAAACTAAAGAAGTTTTACTTTAACGACAACTTTTAAATAAAAAAATTATATTTGAAAAATCTTTTATAGGGAACTTTTTGAAGATATCAACATATTTGGAGGCTCTTCAAAAACATCTTTAAGAAATAATAAAAATTTGAGTTCTTTAGAAAAAAACAATAGCTCAGGAATAGTTTTTCTTTCAGAAATTTGGTTGGATCGTCCAAAAGTAAACGTTATAAACTATATATCATTAACATTTTTTCATTAAATAAATGTTTGTAGGTGTTACAAAGATTGCAGGTGTTATTTGAAGGATACAATGATTGTCCACCAATTGCATTTGTATTATGTGGTCGCTTCATATCAGGAGAAGAAAGTGTACAGCAAGCTTATCAATTAAAAACTCATTTAAAAAATTTAGCTGACATAATTTCACAATATTCGAATATCGTCAAAAAGTCCACTTTCATTATTATTCCCGGAAAGAGTGATCCGATTGCTGGATGCATTTTACCTCGGTATTTCCTCATGGTATTGAAAAGAAAATTTTTATTAGAATTAATGTTATAGGCCTCCATTACCATCGGTTTTGACTGAAGATTTTATAAAGAAGGTACCCAATACGATCTTTGCTACAAACCCTTGTCGAATTCAATACTGTACTCAAGAAATTGTTGTGATTCGAGAAGATATCGTAGGAAAAATGTTTAGGAACACGATTAGATTCTTGGAAAAAGAAGAAGATGTTGCAGAACACGTAAGTATTAGGTTGGCAAGAAAGTAATTTCGGTTGGCACCAGTGGTTAGCGTTATGTTAGTTTCGTTATTCTTTTGTCAATTTTTCTTTTAAGATTTGGTAGCCAATACCTTTAGATCGCTATAAAAACTATTTTCGTGTAATTTTGTTTACAACTATCAGTTTACGGTCAGTTTTAACAAGGAGTCTAAAATAAGCATTTTTGACACATTTTACTTATTTATTTTCATAAAGGCAAGAAAACGGCTAAAGAGATATGTGAAGGTTATGGTGTTGATTGTTTAACAGATCGCACTTGTCAGAATTGGTATAAAAATTTTCGTTCTGGAGATTTCTCACTGAAAGATGACCAACGTTCTGGTCGATCTTCTGAAGTTGATGATGACTCAGTGAAAGTGATAATTCAATCGAATCGTCGCATTACTGTGCGAATGATTGCAAAACAGTTGAATGTATCACACACAACAATTATAAATCATATAAGAAGTCTTAGACTTGTTAAAAAGATCGATATTTGAAATAAATTCACCTAACACAACGAATCAATGTTTCTGATAGACATTTCAAACGTAATGTAATTGACCCTTTTTTTGAAACGAATTATCACTGGCGGTGAAAAATGGATCATCTACAATAACGTTAATCGAAAAAGATTAGCCGCTTTCTTGCCTTTATGAAAATTAAAAAAAATGTGTCAAAATTCTTATTATGCAGTCCATGTTGAAACTGAGCGTAAACTGAAAATTGTAAACAAAATTACACGAAATTAGTTTCTAGAGCGACCTATAGGTATCGACTACCAAATCTTAAAGGAAAAAATTCTAACATTGACAAAAGAATAACGAAACAAACATAACGCTAACTACTGGTGCAAACCGAAATTATTTTCTTGCCAAACTAATATATTTTTAAAAATAAAAACTTAAAAAAAAACGAAACTATTTTTTTTAGTTTGCCAAGACTATAATGGGCCAAGCTCATTTGGCTCCATTCACGTTAAACGTTTTACCTATTTATTGGGAATATGATTATGCATTATCCTTATATCCTTTACCTGATGTATTGGTGGTAGCTGATAAATCAAAGGCGTTTTCTCATAAGGAATTAGAATGTTCTGTGATTAATCCAGTAAGACTTTATATTTGTTGTTAAAAAGGATAACCAGGTTTCAATATGAAAACATTCCTAACCAATAATAACATTTTTTGTTGACTTAAATCATTTTATAAAATATTTTTTTTCGATAGCCATCTGAAATTAGCTAAGTAGTGGGGGGTTTATAGTCCTTGTTCCATATTCCAAAAGAAGTTTAAAGAGCTATATTGGAAAATTTTCATATAGAAACATAGTTAACTCTTTAGTAAAATAATTAACAAAAATTTATTTTTAGGGTCCTTTTTCACAAAATGATTTCTCCTTTAAAGTGTATTACCCGGCTACGAAAGAGACTGAAGACAGTTATATACCACCAGAACTAACATAATTATTAATAATGTAACTATAAAGTAAAGGAATCAATAAAAAAATTTATAATTTTTAAAAAAATAAATGGTTTATTAGTTTCCCTATGTAAAACATTGAGAAATAAAAACATACGATTTGAAAACGTTTATTTCAGGTAACTGAATGTAAATCCTTTTTCAACATACATAATGAAGAAATTTGCTTTCGTAATTTACCATAGGCATATGGATTTAATTAATTGTGATATGCACCAACTTTTGATTTTGAATGAATTTGAAATTATAAGCTTTGTTCGCGAGTCTCATTTTGAATCGGTTAAAAATAAATTCAGGATTATCGTCCAGCCCATTGTTAGTTATGAACAGGTTTAGGATTTTTTTTTGTCGTTAAAAACATCATATTTAATTAAAACTAACGTTGGCAGCAAAATTGATTCTCGATCTATTCAACTGTAAATAATTAAGGCTACGTTCCACAACGTATTTACAACGATTACGCTCATTGCCATTGTTTATTGTCCATTCCACTAACTTCGAAGCGTTTGAGCAATGTTCATTGCTTTAACTTATTCCTTCAGAAGGGTTTACGTAAACGATAGCGAACGTAGTTTTGTTTTACTCAACGACCGTAGTTGTCATAAATAAACGGTTGAAAGAACGTCCCTTAACTGTTTTTTAAACGTTGTTATCATTTAAGGGGGTATTCTAGTCTAGAAATTTGAAAAAATCGATTTTTTTTTCTCTCAATTCTCAAAGTTTAAACCTTTAAGAACAGACCCTTAAGAGGATTTTTCAATACTTTTGGACTAGGAATCGCTGATTAAAAATGTAAGTATTAACTACTATTGTATAGCCACTAGATGTAACTTTACCCGAAACTTTAAACGTGTTTTTCTCGAAACTGTCTTTTTCAAAACGATACCCACGATCTCTCAGGTTCTACTGGGCCGATTTACCTGAAATATTTAGTGTTATTTATAGACTTGTCTATACCTGGAACTATCCCCATTTCCAAATTTCAATTTTTACTATTTTTAAAAAACAGTCAAAGAAAGTGGTACAAAATTTTTTATTTCAAGCAGTCGCCATTTTGTGAAAAAAAACATTTTTCCAACTTTTCCGTAGTTCCAGACATAGCGGCATTATTCTAGATTAATAATCTCTTTTTTTTTGGTTTCACATTGCTAGGAGGGTTGAAATCATGGGTATCGTCACGTGCCAATTTTTCGAGACCCCCCACTTCATCAGCTGCTAATTTTTGAAATTTTTAACTTTTTTTGATTTTTTCTGTGTTTTTGTAAGGTTACTAAAAAACTAGTAAAAATGGATACTAAAAATATTAATTGCCTTTTTTTTAAGACACTTCAAAAATTATCTGAAATTCATGCCTCTAGACTAGAATACTGCCTTAATGGCACGCAGTTACAGTATCGAATTTTGTGTTTATACAAAAACCCACGGATCGCTAAAATCCGTTCTAGTGTGAACCTCGAACATTGAAGGGTTATTAAAAGTTTAGGGTTTACTAACTCGCGAACGTTCTTTTTAAAAATATGCATGCGAACAGTTCTTGAATTGGTTCAGAATCGCACCCGCGAACAAAGCTGTAGTTTTGTTGGTTTCTCAGGATAGGAATTTTTATACAAAATCTCAAATAATGACAACAAATAAAATAAAACCAATACAAATATTTCAGTTATTTCTTTTATTTTCAGAGAAGAGTTTTTGTTTTTTTTTTCAATTGAGTTAAATAGATTTTTTGATCAAAAATATCACAGCCCTTCTCATAATATATTTTCCATTATTCAAAAATATTAATTGACAAATTCATCATTTCAATCTGATTTATAAGTCAATTTTGTTGTAGAGAAAAAAATAGAGTTGAAGATTTTTTCAAAACAACACTACAACTTAATAATTACTATATAGCATATAACAGCACTAATTACATAATGGCATCGATTAGCGTTTTATACAGCAAAATTATTTACATTTTAATTCGATTTTTCGAATATAATATAATCAATGCAATTAACAGAACAATGTATTAAATATATAAAGTACAACAAATCTAATTATTGAATACAATCATTTCACAAAATACAAATCAATAATGAAAATTTAATCAAATTGGAAACGTTTTAATTTAAATGTGTGGTCATATTTACATCATGTTTTATGATTTTTGAAATTGTGTTTAGAAACACAAAGCTTGAAAATTGTTTAATTAAGCTACGTTCCACAAAGAGTTGATGACGTTATGCTTATGGCTGTTTTTTTCCTTCTACTAACTTTGAAGCGTTTGAGCGATGTTAGTCGCTCTAACTCAGCTCTTAAGAAGCGTGTTACTAAATACAACGATTGTGGTTGTCATAATAAGAATGTCTAAATATAATGTATCAAAAAATTAACTTAACATTCAAATTTATCAATTAAAACAAAATACAAATTGATTGAAAATTTTGACATTTACCACATTAAAATAAACTCTTTTTAGAATTTCAAATTTTAAAAGTAGTTCGATTACAAACTGTGTACATTACAAATCAGTTCAAATCCAGTCCTTGTATGACCTAATAAACGCTTGAAGAATGATTCTAAATTGGTTTTTAACGTTGTTACCACGTTGGTGGAACGTAGCTCTAATAACTTGAAAAAAACTTTTTAAATTTAACTGAGCCCATATTCTTTCGTAACATCATCATATTAATTTTTAAATTCACATAAATCAATAAACAATGTTTCAATTCAAAACTACCACAAACTAGAATTGTTCTGTTACGAACAAAATTAATTTTTCCTTGGCAGTCTTCCAATTTTAGCTTTTATAAATATAATTGCACTTAAATATTGCTGACTTAGAAAGCTTTTCGGAAGATCAATTTAGAATATAAAATTTTTTAAAAAATTTAGACCTATAAGTACTTTTAACAAATAAAGCTCAATACACATTATAAGAAAATTAAACTGTGCTTAAAGCATATTTCTCATTTTTTTCGTATTTGTATAACTTTCTCATTACTTCTTAATTATAGTGAAAATTATCCTATGAAACTATCGAATAAATATTGTTTAAAAAATATAAATTTATCAACCAAATAAACTTCAATATTAAACTACAATCATTAAAGCCTAAAATGAACGTTTCTGAATTGTTCTTTCTTTCACATCTTATCCTTACAGGACTTATTTATTACAATCCAAACTTAAATACGTGCAATAATAAATAATCAGACTTTCTTAGGCAACATTTCAATCACTGTCGCGGTTCATTTACCTTTCGACTATATTAAATTTAAATCCTTTTTTAGATTAAATACCCGTTTGTATTATAAGGTTTAACAATTGATAATTTTTCTATTGTATAAACTATTGAAAAACTTATAATTTGAAAATGTTTTCTTATTGTACAACACTATCTTCGTAGGAAATGTTTTAAGTATCTGGCGTTTTATGTTAGAATAACTCGTTGTTCCAATGGGTGAAATAAGTGTCACTTTTTTTTTTTAAATAAAGTTATCTTTGAATTGCGTTATTACCAACGTGCATCAATTGTGTTATATCAAGTTTCACTTTTTTGAGACGATGTGTTCGCTGTATTACCTGAAAAATAAAATAAAATATGAAATTGCGATGAATAGTTTTTGTCTGCAAAAAATTTAAAGGACTATTCGATGTTTTTTTTTTAGAATATTTTCAATACATGGTAAATTTAGAAATATAATTTGTAATAGGACAACTTAGTCACCTTTCATACTAAGGCGATAGATCGTAATAAATATATTGCAAGTAATTTATCATGGCGATATATCGCTATAAAAGTTCACTACAGTGGGCGATAATTTTTGGGTGAAAAAAAAAATTTAACTATGGTTACAACTAGAAATATCGTATGTGATATATCGCTTAAGCCAGCGGCAAGTGGTGCTTCAAAACCAGGACCGTTTTAATAACTTATGCTATTTAACGAATAACATTTATACATGCACCAATCGAATACCACATCGAAATCTTTAGAGCCGTTTTTGAGAATGATATTATATATTTATACATATCAAGGTTTTGAGAGTGAAAAATCATTCAGTTCGGACTTATTTCTGAGAAAATATTTTTTTTCTCTATTTTCACGTTTTTTATTACTGGGTCATATTACTATGCATTGATGGATAATGGGTTGCCTATCCATCAACATTGATTTATTGTTAGTTATAAAATACTTTGAATGTACGTGAGTTGCATGGTAAGTTGCACAAAGTAATAAAAAAATCGTTTTTGAATGGTTTTGCTTATAACGGAAAAAAGTTAAAAACTGAGAAATTAATTTTAAAAATTGAGTATATACTCAAATGTGAGTACTTAGTCGTTATGTAAACAAAGAATCCAAGAATGTAGTTAATTCTCGTTTTACACAAATTTGATTTAACACAAGTTAAAAGAAAAAAAATGGATCAAGATTTTAAATGAATACAACACAGAATTTCAGTTAGCGACGTTCCGCGATATATCTCTTTGCACGAGTTGTTTTATTTTAGCAGGATATATTCTAGGAATTTAATTGTTCTATCCATTTTTCATTAAGTTAATACTTTTTTTCAAATTTTTTTGGGAATGTAACTAAGACATAAAAAGAGAATTATGGCCATTCTAAAACTTCAATCGAGCAAAGTTCAATCACCGAGGTACTTAGCACTAAAGTAGGAAATATAAAAAAAAAATTATTGGATCTGAAAATAACATTGTTCAGAGGTCATTTTAACAATTCAGTTTTAAAGAATATCAGACCAAAATGGTCCATGCCAAACTATATTTTTATAATGAATAGTTTTCAGAGCTTACATCTGTGATTCCTTTTATAGTTTTTTCAAATCAATTTATACTTACTATTATTTTGAAATCGTCGACAGGCCGTTTCACGTTCTTGGGCATCAAAATACCACAGCGTGATCGCATATCGGGTCATAAAGGCAGGTTGTACTTCGTGGGGATTTCGTCGGTCCGACCAAAAGAAGAGTAAGCGATCGAAGAGTGGCTCAATATCAGCTACCTACAGTTTATAACAAATATGTTAAACAATTGTGACATGAAAATAAAAAAAAAATGTGACCTTATCGCTTCCAACTGGAAAGATTCGTAACAGTCCCCCGCAGCGTTTTGCGTCCCAATTTTGATTTAAATAATAAATAGCGGTTACACATCTACCATCGCGATTTGGGTTGTCTACGTGCTTAACGTAATGTGCTCCAGATCCGGGGTAACATGCAACCATCGCCTGAAACAAATTTGCCAAATTAATAATTATCTTATTTAATATTTCAAATTAAATTTTAAAATAATTGATTTGAAAAGAAAGAAAAATTCAAGTGATTTTTGCAATTTATAATCGAGGAAAATAATTAATGGTACTATAAATAGATGCTTTATGGAAAAGTGTTTTAATTTTCATAAAATATATTATTATTTACTCATCAATATAAACACTTTAGGAGTGTAGGCGTTATAGGAATATGTAATTAACAACGTTATAAAAACGAAAAACGTTATAATTATGGAGTATAACAGGTTATAACTAAACTGAAGAGATCGAAATATGTTTTCATTTAAACGGAAAATATTTCAAATAAATACATTTTTACATAAAAAGTGGGTCATTGATAGTTTATCTAACACTTTCCGGTTTTGAATAAACAAAATTTAAAGTGTTCAATAATTTACTGTAGCAAAATTTAAAAAAATCAAAAGTATGTATCTATATTTTTTTTTTTGTAAAAGAATAGGAATGTACGTCTGAATAATATATTAGAAGTTTTCAAAAATGGGGTAAAGATTTTGATGGTGATGTGGGGTTGAAAATCCCTTTTTTAAGGTTTTCTTAAATATTTCAAAAATCATGAATTCTAATTTCCAACGAAAAATATTAGAAAGCATTATGAATTTTCAAAACAAAACAAAATATTATTAATTATTGCGAAGGACAAAACTTAAAACATTTTTTCCAACAAAAAGTCTAATTTTCAACAACTAAACATATTTCGTATTAACCGAACTTCATCTTAAACTTACTACCTATAAACGTTATCCATCTATGAGAATTAAAGGATATGCCTTGAATTCTTATAGAATATAGATAATATTAACGATAAAAGAAATTAAATCATTATGAATTTTTAACACGAAAAAAATTTAAATTATTGTAAAAAAGCAAATATTAATAAATTATTCAATTACAAAGTCTAATTTACAACAACTATATCTTGTTCTAACGTCTTAAACGTTATCGTTACAAATGTTTCCCACTGTATATCCTTTAATATTTAAGTCTAGTCGCTGTTGTATATAATATTACCGACAAAAGAACAAAAAATTTAATCAAATCTCCTTTTTAAATCAAAACAAATAAAAAAAAAAAGATTTGCATGATAGATTTGCGTAACATTATGCCGAGATTTTTTTCAATAATGGTTTACGTGCCTAACTTGGAATAGACCACCTGAGATGAGACAAATTCAACGCCGCTAGGAGAATTCGAAAGTGATTACTGTAACTTGATTCGCAACAAATCTTACATTCCAAAATAACATTTTTTTTTTCTTTTACAAAATAATCGAATCCAAAAATTACTGTGCATAGTTTTTAATTACTCAAAACTCAATTACACTCAATCGTTGGTTTACAATTAATAAAGATTATCTACAAGTCAAAGAGTGCTAATAATTAAGTGAATTATGTTTTTTGCACGTAGCACACCAATCGTTTTAAATGTAAATGTATTTTTATCTCTAATTTTATTTTGAAATTTTAACACGGTTTTTCTTTAGTTGTGGTAGAATTGCGTTTTTATTTATATTTACATATTCAAACTAAATTAGAGATTTTTTTCCAAATACATATCCAAATATTATTTAGGCAGGTAGTTTCAATTGTGTTAACTTTCGGTGTCAAGAACTAACTATAAACAACTAGGCATTTTCCTTATCTAATAAAATATCAAAAAAGTACATTTTTAATTACAACAATTACCAAGAAATAATTCAACTATCTCTTCAGTTTTATCATAACTAATCAGTAAAATAGCCTAAATTTTACGAAGTAAGTAAATATTTTGAAATTTGTTTTTTTTTTCTTTAGTAAGATATTGCAAGTATTTTTCTTTATAAATTTGGCATAAAACTGCAATTTTATTCAACTTCGAACACAAAGTACAATACAGAGATTTTTCCAAATAAAATCGTGTTAATTTTTGTGATTTTTCGTATTTTTTTTTTCGAAAACAGTATCAACGCATTTATTTAAAATTTTATTTCAGTCTTTTTCCTGAGAAAATTCAAATAAAGATGGTTCTGGAGTAGAGTTTGGGAGGTCGGATATATGAAGGTTGTTTACATACGAGCTGGAGCTGGTGAGAATCAGAATGGTAAAAGTCAACTTTTCCTCAATTTGAAATTTGAAAAAAAAACTCTACATACTAATCAAAAAATTTAAAAAAAAAACAACACTGGACGGACTAATGATTTACACCAGTCTTAAAATGTAACTTTTATTTTTTTGTCTTGCACCATTCTGATTCTCACCAGCTTATATATAGATATAGTTATATAATATAAAAAAAGTTCTGTGACGCATTGCAGCAGATAGTTTTTTTTTTCATTTTCATGTTCATTTCATTAGAGTTTTAGAACAATCCATTCCCTTTTAATAGAAATTACAACAATGAAGAGGTTTTCCCAAACATTTTTATCTTCATTTTATTAACTTTTTTGTGAAAAACGAATTATGAACAACGAAACATTTTCCTTATCTAATAAAATATTGAAAAAAAAAATTTAGTTACAACAATTACCTAGAAGTATTATAAAAATCTTTTTTAGTTTTATCATAAATAGGATATTAATTGAACAATCTAAGTTTTAAGACTTGAATAAATATTTTGAAATTCGATGGAAAAATAGTTTTTTTTTTTTTAATTACAACAATTACTAATCTGTTTAGTTTTACTATAAATATAATCAGTTAAAGAATCTTTTTACGATGGAAATATTTTGAAATGTTTTTTTTTTAAGCAAATTATTAAGCAAAATTATTTTTACTTAAAAATTTGACGTAAAACTGGGTTTTTATTTCAAAATTTTACAAAATAGAGATTTTTGCAAATATTATTTATACCTGTATGGTGTTAATTTTTCGTGTCACTAATTGTCGCATTATTCGCGGGAAATAATAAAAATAAATTTCCCATATTTATTTTTTATCGTGTTAATTTTTTTCATTAAAGGTATTAAATACTTTAAGTTTTATCACCAATAATAATCAGTTAAGCAATAAAAGTTTTACAACTTAACTAAATTTTTTAAAAACTATATAATTCAAGCCAATTGATACTTGATAGATTCTGCAAAATGTACAATGTCCTTGAGTAGTAATAAATAAATATTATAAAAAAATGAAAAACCGACTTCAAAATATATAAAAATTCTTAAACAAAAAATGCTCTAAAAAGTAAAAAAATAATGGCGTATCCTTGCAGTATCTACAACTTACAAATTATTAGGATGATACAATGTACAACTATTGTTATTTTTGGAGTTGGTGTCAGCCAAGGAAATACGACTATATTGGTACTTAGCAAAAAACGAAAATACCTTATGAAAATTAGTTTTCAAATGAACTTTTAAACAATATACTCGAACTGTAACAATATCTAGCGACCTTTAAACTACAAAATACCAATACCAACTAAACCTTTTTAAAATTTTTACAAATTACTATTAATATTTATTTTATTGACTGACACCAACTCCAAAAATAACAATAGTTGTACATTGTATCATCCTAATAATTTGTAAGTTGTAGATACTGCAAGGATACGCCATTATTTTTTTACTTTTTAGAGCATTTTTTGTTTAAGAATTTTTATATATTTTGAAGTCGGTTTTTCATTTTTTTATAATATTTATTTATTTCTCGCGTTTTAGTGATCTGAAGTTCGATAACTGATTTTATTTTCTTAAGGTTCTCATTTTTTTAAATGGTTAACCTTCCAAACGCGCTGCTCATATGAGGCAGCGCCGTTTAATATTAAAAGTTACTACATCATCCCTTTTTGTTCTTAGGGTTGAAATTTTTTGCTTTTAAATGTAATAACAAAACTAAGTAGATTATTCTTTCCAACAGAAAAAAATTATCAAAATTCGGTTAAATGTCACTATTTCATCCCCTATTTTCATCCTTAAGGGGTAGATTTTTTTCTTCAAATTGAAATGTGAACAATGTTTAAAGGTACGTTGTACGTAATAAAACAAAATTATCAAAATCGGGTTAGCCAGAAAAAAATTATAATATTATTTCATCTCTAATTTTTAACCCCTTATGAGTGGAGTTTTTTTTAAATGGATAGGAGATTAATTTAAGGTTGTGTTCTACAAATATAAAAAGAATTATCAAAATCGAGCTATCCAGTAAGAAGTTAATATTTCATCCCTTAGTTTTCAACCCCTTAGAAGTTGAAGATTTCCCTCAAATTAAAATGGGAACACACGAGAAGCACTAGCTTTCAAATAAAAAAAGAATTATCGAAATCGAGCTATCCAATAAGAAGTTAGTATTTCATCCCTTCGTTTTCAACCCTTTAGAAGTAAAAAATGTTCCTCAAATTAAAATGGGAACACACGAGAAGCACTAGCTTTCAAATAAAAAAAGAATTATCAAAATCGAGCTATCCAATAAGAAGTTAGTATTTCATCCCTTCGTTTTCAACCCCTTAGAAGTAAACGATTTTCTTCAAATTAAAATTGAGCCACACGAAAAGCACTGGCTTTCAAATAAAAAAATAATTTTCAAAATCGAGCCATCCAATAAGAAGTCAGTATTTCATCCCTTAGTTTTCAACCCCTTAGAAGTGAACGATTTCCTTCAAACTAAAATGGGACCATTCGGGAAGCATCAGCTTTCAAATAAAAAAAGAATCATCAAAATCGCTTCACCCAGTCGGAAATGCTGAGGTAACAAACATAAAAAAAAAAAAAAAAAAAAAAAAAAAAAATACAGTCGAATTGAGAACCTCCTCCTTTTTTTGAAGTCGGTTAAAAAACTACGACGTGACAAATTTGTAGTCCTCCAAATTCTATATCATTTGCTAAATTTTTAATTTATTATTCGCTACAAGCCTTTTATTCTCCGTTTTATAGTTAGGAAAGACCAGTTCTTTCTTAATTAGAGACTAAAGAAAAAAGTAAGAAGCTAGGTACCATATTTTAATCTACTTTTTGTTGAGGTAGGCACGGAATTTGATTGAAAGCAAGAACATATTATTTATTTATAATTTATAACTATAAGTCTCAAACCATTCAAATTTTGATTCAAGAGCAAATTTTTGTGTTGATTTATAATTGCAATATCAGCTAATAATTTGGGCAATTAAAATATCGTTTTGTAAAATAAAACTCTAAAAAATATTTAGATTTGTAGAATTTGATGGAGAAATGTTTGACATCAGCTTCAGTAAAATTGGCATAGACATAAAAGAAAAAGCAGTTAATTAAGTTGACATATTTTCCTTGACTCAAATGCATTCCTCTGTAATCTATAATCTATATTATGTTTATATGTACCAATCAATAAAATTAGTTTCGTTTTCTTACTATATACTTCCGATTCCTATGAAAATGATTAGTATATAACAAGACTATACGTATACAAAATGTATTATGTGCTATATCAGTGATTCTCAAACTATGCGTAATGACTGTCCTACAGAGAGGTGCAAAAAAAATTTTCTTTAAGCCAACTTAAAGTTGCTTTTCTAATCGAACTTCAAATTTTTATGTGTTATTTAGAGGTTTTTATTATTTTCAAAATAAAATTTTGTAATATAGGTACATAAACGGCCCTATTTATTCCGTATGATATGTCACTTGTCAGGTGAGATGACGGTTCAAATTCACATTTAGTAAATCAAACACATCAAGCAAAATCAAAAACGCTTTTCTAGGTTAGGAGACTAAAACCAAGGCCTCGTACTGGAGAAATACTAAGAGACAAGTTAAGAATTTCATAAAGTACTCCAAGAGGACAACTTATGACATATTGTCACTCGACAAGAGTTACGTAAGGTTCCTAACAAGCCTCTATACGGGCCACTGTGCCTTAAATTACCAAGATTCACAAGATCAGTAAGGCCGATACCAACATATGTCATCTCTGCTCAAAAGCAGCAGAAACGCCACATGTGAGCTAGCTTTCAAAAGAAGACTGTAGCATCTCGGAAAGTAAAGAGATTGCTATGGCAACCCCTAGGCAGGTGCTGGCTTTTTTAAAAGTCTAATCCCCTAGTAAGAACAAAGGGTCAGATCACAATAGACCTCATTGGTCACGGTGATAACGGGAAGGAAAATCCTGAGACACGTACAACGAAAAAAAAACAAAATGTAACCGAGGTTTAAAGTTTAAACACGTTTTGTATAAATTTTCACAACAATTTTTCTGATGAAAAAAAATTTTGAGTCGTATTGAAATGTCTTATAAAATCGTAATTAAATTAAATGAGCAATAAATAATTCTATTAAAAACAATATGTCTGATGAATTCATACGAATTCGTGTGAAGTAATTCGTACGAATAATGTGGTTGTATAGATTAGAAACGTTTGCAAATTACGAACGTGTTATTGGCTCGGTTTTCGTTTTTACATTCTTTTACTACTATATAGATAGTAAAAGAAGTATTGTAATCGGGTCAAATTTTCGAATTCGAGCTTTCACCGGAAATACATGTTTTGAGGTCCCCTGAGTCCAAAAAAGTGGTTTTTAAAAAAATGTCTGTGTGTGACAGCCATATCGTATCGAAAGCTTTATCCGAATTTCACCAAACTTGGAATCTGGCCTCCATATTATACCTAGTTGTGCCGCGAAGCTTTTGGTTGAAATTGGTTAATCAAAAGCTCTAATTTACTCTTGGCGTTTTTGAGCTTTTTCAATTTTTTTCGAAAACGGCTCCAACGATTTTCTTTAAACTTTCTATAGTTCTTAGACTCATTAGTGGCTACAACTTTTATTTGAAACTTTTTCCTGGAAAAATTCGAATAAGGGCGGTTCTGTGGTGAAGGTTGGGAATTCGTATATATATATGTATGTATACATATATACGTTGTATGCATATAGTTCTGTTTATATGTATTGTTACAAAGTGCTTATATTTCTTTTAACTAACAGCGAGTATTTTCATTAATGAAAGTAAAAGAAAGTTGTGTGACGCCTCGCACCAGATATTTTTCATTGATAGAAGCGATCAAACTGCTTGCAATTCGTTTTTCCCAAATCACATTAAAACAAATAACAAATTTTGTACGGATTCCAATGAAAGAAATTTAGTATTTGGCTCGTATTGAAATAGTCGTACGAACTTGTACAAAAATGAAGTAAATAATATGACATTTAAACACTTTTTATATACGTTTAATGAATTCGTATCCAATGTAAACACAACCTAAAGCCGTTATTTTTAATCCATTTTAAAAATGTTTAAGTTTGAGATATTTTCTAATCCAAAATATTTTTTTTGAATTTTTATTTTTAGATTTTTCAAATAATTATAATTCATACTTTGTTAATAAAATTAAAAAACGCTAGTACAAATAAATTTGTTTTACATTAGTATTACGTCATACTATTATCAAGCCAAATGTTCACATTCCTTTACTATGAAAAAAGTGTCACTGATGAAATTTATCAAAGCATAATATAAAAATGTTTATTGTCCAATAGTTTTTATTATTATTTTTTTAGATTAATTTTTCAAGCGGCCACATTTCAAATACAAGACAAATCTGAAACTTGTATTTTATACGAGTTATATATACAGTTTATACATTATCTATATTTCACCAGAGAGAAAAACTTGTATTTCACTATCTTTATAAAATAAACAAGCGCACCTTAAATATTGATGTTTCTCAAGGGAAAATGATGAATTTTATTAATATTTGTTAAATTATGTTCTAAATTTATTTCAATGTTGTCCTATAAAATAAACTGATATATACATACACAGAATATTATACTGACAATTTTTTTTTTTTTTTAGTTTACAATGTATATATTTTTAATGTAAAAATTACTTGGGTATTATGAAATAAATTGTTAGCCCTCGATATATAACGATGCATTAAACAAAACAAAATATTCTGTCATTCATAAAAAAATTCGCTTTAAATAGGTTTTAAAATGATCAAACATATAGTGAATTTTGCGTACGTGACTGCCAGCATGACCTAGAGTCTGTAGTTTTATATATACGGAGTGTTAAACACATTCAAGTACATAGTCTTTCCGTGCGACGAAAGAGCTGAGAAAGACAGAGACTGCGAACTCAATAAAACTCTTTAGCAGCTACATTTTTACACATACAAATATAGAGACAATCTTAACAATATATATATTTAAAAAAAAATTAAAACCAAAACTGATCTACGTGAAAAACGCCATGGTTATCTCTAAATACTAAATTCCAAGTATAGAAATCCTAATTTCAAATAGAAACTTTTTTTCTTCCAATCGAAACATTACACAATTTACTACTGGCAATAACATTTTAAATACTCGAAAAAGTATTATCATTGAATTCATGATTAAGTGAAACAAAGTAGAGAATAAAATTCATAGCGATTACATTTTTACACTCACAAATATAGACCAGTTAAAAAGTATATTTTAAAAAATCAAAATTAAAACTGATCTACATGAAGAACCCTTGTTTATCTCTAAATCCTCATTTCAAATGGAAACATTGCTTTTTTACTTCCAATCAAAACTTTACGAAATTTTAAACAACAATGATGTCTTAAACCATCATTAACATTATATTAATGATTATGTGGAACAAAATAAATATATACACAATTATAACAATATATTTTAAAAATCAAAACCAAAACTGATTCACGTGAAAAACGCCTTGATAATCTCTAAATACCAAATTCCAAGATTAACATTTTTTTACTACTTTCAATCAAAACATTGCGAAGTTTCTCACTGTCAGTGATATTTATAACACTCAAAGAGATTATCATTGTATTCATTTAGAACAAAGTAAAATAAATTATTAACGTATTACAATTTCATTTATCTATCTTGAAAAGTATAAAAATTATTAAGTATCTTAAAAATATAATCACACGATTACAAATTGGAAAATTCTCACGTAGACAAATTATCTGCTAATGTCGATATTTTCCAGTAATATATTTTTGTAATATGCAACAAATGATATTTTTTTTACAAAAAAATCAAATCGCTACTTATGACGATATAATAATAATTATATAAATATAAATGCAAAATTGCGTAATTTGTAAGATTCATTGGAAATTTTCTTTCTCGTTTTATTAAAATAATAAGAGATTCTTTAATTTCCTGGATATTGGACTAATAATAACTTTCTTCTAATGCAAATAGAAAAATTCAACTAGTTTTTTTCTATTTTTATCGATCACAAACCACCCAATGTTTTCTTAATTTTTTTGATTTTTTATAAAATTAGAAAACTTTGCTTAACAACAACTTATTGATTGTTCAAAATAAAACGATGGATGTTTCAATACACTGTTATACAGCGTGTAAACGCTAATTAAGAAAACTTAATAGCATTGCACAAAACCATGGAATTTAAATTCTGTTTTTATATGATTTTAATTAATTAGTAATTCTCATTTTTATTGAAACTTTTTCTGTTCTTCAGATTTGTAAAGTAAAACTATTTTTATTGCATGGCAATCTCTTTCTGTAATCTCTGATTATTTTTTATCCATTTTCTATAAACTTTGGTAGCTAAACAACCTTCTAGGTAGAGATCAATTGCTTTACTTAATTTTTAAGCTACTTGACTTAAATTTGATTGGAAATCAAGTCAATTTCAAGTCAAAAATTAATATTTTAATATCTAATTAAGTTAAGTATTGACTTCGCAAGTTATTTCATTTTCAAGTAACAATGCCAAGCACAACTCATTTCATCAACTGACCAGCTATTTGACTTGATGAAGTCCAATTTCTATGCCAAAATTGAGCAATACCTGAAATGTTTTGACTTCTATGTATATTAGCTCGAGTTACGAAACTATATCACATTGAATCATCAAGTACAAAGTAAAAAATACTCATAGGTATAGTTAGTCCTATTCATCTGTATATTATCTACTATCTACTGTTATAACTTTCTGTACCACACCTATTTTTCCACAAAAGGTGGACAACGAAACGTTTTCGTGGCCAAACAATGGTTGGTTGTTGTTTTTAAAAAATTGTATTTGGAAATTTCAACTTCCCACAGCCGGAATTCCAGGGTGTATCTACTTTTAATTTGATATATTTTTTTTTTAACTTCAAATAGAACTTTTTCATTTCAAATAACATTTATTAATATCGTATATCAAAATAAGAAGAATAAAATATTCAATAAGGCATATTAAATTTACTATGTATTACAATATATTTTTATTATGTATTTATATTGTAATATTAAAAATTTTATTTGAAATGAAAAAGGTTGTATTTGAAGTAAAAAACTGTATTTGTCAAGCATTAAATATCATTGTAAAAATAACCTATAAAATGTAAATATCGAATAAAAGAATTTAAAAACCGAATAAGCCTCAATTAGAGCCCCTTTTTCTTATAAGTCTTATTTTGTTTAATTAAAACTATCATCAAGTTCCTTACAATTAACGAAACAATCATAACTTAGACATTGTTTTGGTGATTGCCAGGCTCATCAAAAAATCTTCGTAAATTTAAAAATTTCCTTTGAAAGCTTCAAAAAGTTACAATAAATGCGTTGAAATTTCTATGAATTCAGTAGAGTAACATTTTTATTAAAAAAAATCTTTGATTCGGCAGTAGGGGATTCAAGACAAGGAGTTGCACTTTTTTTTAAATGATTTGTGCTTAACATTTTGTCTAATAAATGAAATAACTTGCGAAGTCAAAAATTGACTATTTAACATTTAAATACAAATATTTAATTCGAGTTTGACTTGATTTCAATTCAAATTAAAATCAAATAACTTGAAAATCAATTTAAGTAATGATATTCTAGTTAGGCAAATCTAAATAATACTACGGCTATCACAGCAATCCTCCAAAAATTGGTTATTTTAAATATTATTTTTAATAGAAAATTATTGTTATTAAATTTTTTGATTGTACCTATCTTTCCAAAATTATATTTTTTATTTTTATTTTAAATAGGTTCAAAATTTTGTAATAAATGTGTTGAAATTAATATTGATTCAGTAGAACAATATTTTTCTTAAGAAAAGAGTTGAGTCTTTAATTACAAAAGTAATTTTTCCAAGATATGAAATTCCTAAAGTGATTACTGAACAAATAATTTTAAGATCGTCACGTTAACCTTCTAACAATTAGAAATTTAAAAAGAATCAACTAAGAACTAATAATAAAAAAAAAACACTTTTTAATAAATCTTCTAATTGTAATTTTCCCAAGTGTTTAAAAATCGTCAAACTTTATATTAAGTCATTAATTACGAATTAAATAGGTAATAGAAAATTAAAAAAAAAAGACTTCATCATTCATCTTAATATATTATCATAACGATGGTCTTTAATGGGACTTTTTATGATTTGATCTAAAATTAAGGTAGGAGTATGCTTTATATAACATAAGCTAAGTTAATGTTACGTTCAATTTTGCACGTAAAAGACTTTTTCATATGTAGTTATTTATCATAAGTTGTTTACGATCCAGTTTCTCTTAACTAGTGATTTGTATCATAAATAGCGATAGCTGCTCAGTCTTTCAGTTTTTACGATTGAGGAAGGTGCGAGTTCGGAAAAATTCAATTCGGTTTATAAAGTTTCATCAAAAGACTGTCCCCGTTTGTGAAATGATTTTCTCTGAAACCTCAGTGGTCAAATTGCCGTCGTGTTTGTAAACAGTGATGATTCATAAAACACGGTGACTCCGAATCAGTGGCGGATCGTAACAAAAAATTTTTAAGGGAGACAAATTATTTGTAGTACAGTTTTCTGGTTATACTAATGGTAAATTTGATAAATTTTTAGTAAAAAAAAACTCAAATTACTAAAAATTATATCTTCTACAGTGAACAATGTTTAATACGAACATAGTTTAGATAACATTCGGTTAGTACAAAATAATACTGTGATCTGTAGAGAATTTTTTTCTGTTAACATGAGATAATACCCCGAATTTATTGTGATCAAAATGGCATAACTATTTGAAATAGCTTAGGTATAAGGTGAAAAAAACGATCGTTGGATGAAATAATATTTTTTAATTTTGTCCCAGCATCAATTGGTGTGTATTTATTAGAGAAAAAAAATCTGACAACTTTATAATTTCTAATGTTCCATTAACTATGAACGTTGCCAATATCGCGAGAACACACGCACCTACACTTAATTCTCTTCGTTACCTCTTAATACCACTCGCTATTTTAAGTTTAAAACACACTCATCTCCCGATATACGCGGTATTTTTTTGCAAGGTTTTACTTTAACGCGGTCGATAAAATATTTTGTATAATATGTGTTTTGTTACGTTCAGCGCTACAAATCGCAGCAATGACGTCATCTCTTACGTACGTATCCAATATTCATCATATTAATGAATGCAAATTTTTATAAAAAACAATATTATGTTAAATACTATGTGTACCTACTACAATTATTAATATTATGAAAAAATAATTCTGAATAACCTTTTTTAATATTACAAATTGATTCAAATTTAATAAGAAATCACAAATTTTATTTAAAGTTTTTTTTTTAATATTTTAAGCAATTATCTGGTGAAAAGACCAGTTTTTTTTAATTTAACAATTTATTTTCTTTTTACGCTACGTTTCGTCGGTGTTATTCCGACTTCATCAGGTATCTAACAAAACAGACAATTTATAAAAATTAAATTAAAAAGTTTTTTTAATAATAATACATACATAAATACTATAAAAAATTTAATACCTTGTAAATTGTAATATTTGATAATTGCTTAAAATATTAAACTATTAAGACCTGAAAATTAGTATTATGGATTTAAAGTTTTTTTTTATACGATGGTACCTAACTTGTATTTCTGTATGATTTCTTTTTCTATTTTACGCGGTTTTCATTTACACGGGTATCTGAGGAACGTACCTACTGCATTAATTGGGGGGTGATTATAAAACTTCTGGGAAACCTTGACTTCGTAATAGCTTTTATATCGTAATATTTTCCAAAATATATTTGTGCAATAAGACGGACAAATGGTGTAAATTTTAAAGAATATTTTCTTACCTTCGTTCGTCCGTTGATGGTATATTGTGAAAGTTTTCCCGTGGAAAGTTTGTTGGCTCGCAAAATCACCGCGTCGACTTCCCGAATGAGTTGCCCTATGTGGATACAATCCCCTTCCTGGCCATCAATCCAGGTAATTTGGTCTCCCCGAATAGTTTTGTGGTCGCCTTTCCGTCCCGTGCTGGACACTAACTGTCCATCTTTGAATACACCACTTTTATACATACCAAGTACTTCATCTAGGACGAGTTTTCCTCGTTCGCGTCCTAGAAAATTGTCAACAACACACACACCAAATGTCTCCAAATCACTGATCACATTCTGAGAAATTTGCTCGATGACATTCTGATCGAGTGGTTTGAACTTGTACGGCTCACTGTTGTTAAGGTCGATTTCGGGATAATGGTCTTTCTTGGATGTGACTAGCGTTTCAGACGTCTGCACCGGAGGCATGGTGGAGCTGGTTTTCGACGAAGTATTGGGTTCGTAATCGATATTCGATAAGACTTGCGTCTGGGTGTTTAGAATTTCATTTTCAGAACTACCCTCATATACAATAGCCTGGGTGTTTTGATTATCGTCTACCGTTGGGGTTTTACTTGTCGAAGATTGTGACTTCGAGTGACAATTGACTTTGTGTTTTTTCCAGTCTTGTCGTTGATGGTCTTTTGAACAATAGTAGGTTAATTGGCATCGACCGCACCGTAAAATTTGATCGCCTGCACCGCATACAGCACAAACACCAAATGAATTCATTTTTTAAAAGTTGTGTTTTTATAAAGAAAACCGCCTCTGGTGCTATCTGACATTGCGTCTATTATTAGTTCCCCAACTCCAAAACGACTCGCGTTGCGCGATACATCATTAAAATCATTAAAATAATATAAATTTGATAATTTTTCATGAATTATTATAGATTTAATTATTTTTCTTTTAAATTAAAAGCCTAAAAAAACATACAAAGATTATAAACCCATGACAAATCCACATGACCATCATTAAAGGCCTTTTCACAAAAAAAAACCAGCATGCATTTTTTTTTTAGGTTAAGTTCGTTATACTTAATACTTACTTGTTAAAACTGATTTTTGTTTAAATTGAATCGACAATCAAACAAATTATGCCACCGAATCAGCGATTGATTCAATATGCAATTTGCGATTTTAAATAGAATTCAATTTGAATGCACCGACTGCAAGTAGTAGAGCAGCTGTCATTTAGCAATGGCGGATGAAGCAGTTTTCGATTTTCTTCATTTCGAAATAATCAACTATTTTCTCGATCAAAACAATCAAGATGTTGACAAAGAAGTAACTATTAGTGAAATGAATTCAAGTAAAAATCGAAAATTTAATTTATATAATAATTTTTGGTTGTTTTTAGGACCTTTCCAAACTTGAATACTTAGGATTTTCCACTGGATATCGAATTATTGAAAGGTAATTTTTATTTCAACAAAATGTATTTGATTCAAGGGGAAAAATTATATAATGGCTTTGTTTGTGAGTATTTAAACTTACTAGAACAAGTTTCGGGCTTACAATGCATTATATTACCTATTAATAAGGAAAATATTCGTTTTATTTTTTGATGGAAAAACTAGCTATTTCTATTTTTCAATTGCAAACTAAACCAAACTATAATTATTTTTAATAGTAAAAAGTAAAATTTCCAATTGCAATCATTATTATTTACTAACGCTAGCCGTCATTAACTTCGGTAGATGTAATATTATTGAAATGGTCAACGCATTTGAAAAAAACATTTTTAGCTTTATACAAAATATCAGAAAATAAAGAAATGATATACTATAGCGTAACCCAGTAGGGATTGCTAAAACCGTTATTGGAGCTACAAAAGGCTTAGGAGTCATAAAAATCATCTATTTGAGTTAAAAAAATCAATTTATGAAGTCTTTTAGTAACAGAAAACCCCAAATCATTCCCCTTGCAATGTTCTCAATTTCACAAAGCTTATATATGATGCAATTCATAAGAAAATAAAGTCAATTATCTACAAAATAACATCGAAAACAGATCTGGTACAGACATGTAAAGGTCAATTGTTTTGACTTTTGACATTTTTCAACCCTTAAGGATGTTTGGGAGGCAAATCAAAATAGTGACAAATAATCCTCAGTTAATCCTCAATATACTATTAAAATTTTAAGATAATTGACAAGACCGTTCAAAAATTATAACAATTTAGAGCATTTGTATTTTAACATGTGTTCTTATGAAGATTTGTTCAATCGATAAATGAAATTAATTTACACAAATATTAAGGGTTGTCAACGGTTTCAAATTATATCATTTAAAATTTATAAAATAATTTTGCAAATTTGAGTAATATATTTACAACACGGTTGTTGGGAAAAAAAATTAAAACATAGTATACATTAAGATATATTCACTTTCAAAAGTAAATTGATTCGTTTTATGGGGTTTTTCTTATTAAATCAATAGTAATGAATCTTATTTTTTATTTAAGTTACTGGTCAAACCCAATTTCAGACCAAGCTAGTTTATCCTAGGTCGACCTAATTAATCCTGAAATAAACGGATAGGGTCTAGATTCTAGAATATAATCTATATATATATAAGCGAAAAACGATCACTGACTTATCACGAGATCTCTGAAACTATAGGTCCGATCGACTTGAAATTCAACATAGTTACTCCTCTTACCATGTAGACGCGTAATAAGAACGGATTTTGCGCAAATCCTTTCCAAAATAAAATTTTCATCTACCCATCTTTACAAAATTTACTGTCTTTTAACGTAAACATAACTGTAATGCCTTTTTTATATGTTGCTATGACGGTTTCTATTAATTATGATAACCAGTCAATTTAGCTATGTCCAGCGAAGCGGGCGGGGATCAGCTAGTTAATAATATATACCTAAGTTGAAGTGTTGGACACACAGAGTATCGACAATAGTTGAAGCCTTGAGGCCATGCCACTGGCAGTGTAATTTTTTGAGTGAATCATCGCATCGTTTTTGTTACGCAAAATGTTGGAGGTACGGAGCTTGGAAAATTGTTCAAAGCCCTTACATCCTGCATCCATCACGGATTACATAAAAAACAACATTAGGTTTTGTTGTATACAGTGACGGAACTACAAATTTTAGGCCCCTCCGCAAAAAAATTAGATCAGCCCCAACCTTATATGAATTTTTGCTTTTCGTATCTAGCGTCGCATATTTTAATTTAGCAAAATTTTTTATTTCTTAAAAAGTCCTTGAGGTTTAGAGGAGTTAGCAGATATTATCATTTTTTCATATCAGGTGTAATATTTTGGTTTGAAAATTAGCATTGGCCGTTAAGAATAACGACAGTTTCTTAATATCCTTTAAGTAACATCTTGGTCAAAATCCATGGTATTTTCATAGTTATTCAAATCAATTGCCAGGCTGCTTCTGCTATCAACATGTTCAAATTGCCCTTCATCTCTAGGTGTAGTACCTTGATTTTATAGTTTTAAGTCAGTTGGATTAATTTTTTCGCTATGCACTTGTTCAAACACCTGTTCATCTTTCAAAACGGGATAATTTTGGTATTTTTGCTAAACGTTCCTGTTCCTTTTTCAATTTCTCTTTTTTATTGCATCCTCTGCAGCACCACTAGTACTAATTTTCTCAAAATTTCTCCCCCCCCCCGCGTTGTGAGGTCTAGCGATATGGTAGTTTCGCCACTGGTTGTATAAGACTTCGCAATACCAAGCGGTTCAAATAAATTTTCAAACATAATCAGGTAGAATTTTAAAATTTAAATTATAGTTTAAGAATAGTTCAAGAATTAAATCATCCTGAAAAATATAAAAGAACAAAAAAAAAATTTCAGTCTATATCTTGAGTATTTATTAAGTGGATCAAATTAGTTTGGTCTGAAATCTGAATTGGTTGGTTGCATACACTCGTATAATGATTTACCAAAGCAGGGTCAAAATTAGCTTATATAAACTTAAAAATATTTTGACTTTGCAATCGTTAAACTACGTCTAGTTTCACAAAACCCATATTATTTTTTAGATATCTTATCTTTATTCTTCATTTTAGACTTGAAAAAATACCCTTTTAGATATGTAGGGCGACGGGGAAGAATAATCAGTCCCAGACACAATAATTTCCAGTATTACATTTTTAAACTGTGGACTATGATCATTCTTCTCACGTTAGCGTCAATCTTTATCCTGTTCTAACTCAGTGACTATGACCTTTCTTGCTAGAATGATATTATAGTTGAAAACGTTGAAAACTATTTGTAATAATCTTCGAGTTCTCCGTAAAAATCTGATTTTCTCAAAAAAAAAAATTGACTATGATCATTTTTCCCCGTGGCCCTTCATATCTTTTTGGCTGTTTTCAATGAATTATTTTAAGTAACTGACGTTTCCATTTCTTTATGCCTTGCTTTTATTTAAATTCCGTGAAATGAAAACAAATTGAGATGGGGATGATTTTTTATTATTTATATTTTTTTTGTGAAAACTGCTTTACAAGCAGTATTTTGTTACTCTCAAAACTGTTTTTAGCCACCACCATTTAGTTATAATAAAAGTATAACTACCGTATCAGTGATATGGGGCTCTGAGCTACACGTGCTCCAAATTGTGTTAAAAACCCACTCTTATTAAATTGCCTACTTAAATTTTTATATTGTAACTTGCGTCGAATCCATTTTATCAATTTATAAATAATCATAGGTAAAACCGGTAAAACTATATATTTGTAATACTCCATTAGCATATTGTTAAAGATATTTCGATGAGCATTTCATCAAATTAATTCAAATTATTAACTAATGTAACTGGAAATTTTACTTTTTACTTTCCTTATCAATAACAAATTGTCATGTATTAGTAAATCAAAAATCATCCCACTAAAAATAAACATGGTACGAACAAATAAATTAGTAGATTTTATTTTTAGAACAGGGAAACTTTCAATGCCTGGTTAATTGCTATTTGTTAATCGACGTATTTACCATTACTTTGAAAACTTTATTAACCCTTAGGTCGGCTTTTAACTGTAGGTTATAGTACACTTTTTGCATTATATATAGAAATACTTAAAAATAATATACAGGTGATGCAAAAAATTGCTTAACAAATGGATGCTTAATCACTTTAAGATACAAGGCAGGGATTTGGGTAAAGGGGTTCAATTTGACGCTCATCTCAATGCACTTATTGAGTCTACCCATGTGTATTATACATTGTATAGCTAATTACAAATAATGTGTATACCTGGCGCTAGATATTACATATATCTCGAATATACATGCGTATTTGATACTATATTTATTATTTTATGTATATTGTGAAGTTCATTTTATTTTTTTATTTTAGACTGACTAAGGAACGGGCCCGTTTAAAAAATGAATTGGACATATTGAAGTTTATTTGTACGGATTTTTGGTCAGCCGTTTACAAGAAAAATATCGACAATCTAAGAACTAATCATCAGGGCATTTATGTGCTTCAGGATTTTGCATTCCGTTGTTTAACAAAACTTTCCAATACCAAACAATATCTCAATATGGCACCCAGAGTAATTTATAGCTTTATTATTTTTAGTGTATTAAATAATTTGTGCTTATTTATTTTTTTAGTATGTAGCATTCACTTGTGGAGTGATTCGAGGAGGATTAGCAAATTTAGGTATAAACAGCGTTGTTACGGCTGAAGTTCAAACATTGCCAGCGTGTAAATTTCATATTAACGTTAATCGTTCATAAATCATATTCTATATAATTCCGTGTATTTAATAAAAAATAAATAAATTTAATGTTTAAAAATGTAAAATGTATTTTTTTCTATATATTACAATTTTATTTATAATTTTTTTCACAAGTTTTTCACTATTCTGATTTTTGAGAAATAAACGATAGAATATCCTCAGGTTCTACGATTCCAATTAATTTTTCTGTATCTATAAAAGAAGAGGATTTACGTTCGAATAAATCTTGTTTTTAAAAATAAGTGTGTATTTAGTGCACACGGTTAAGAAGTGAAACTTCTATGAGTCATTACATTTTACCGTACCTAAAGAAGTTTCACTTCAAAAATTTGTGCTTTTTTACCTTTCAAATGGTCTTCGACAATCAAAACAAAAGGTTCTCGTTCGAGGATTCGAGAAATGTGACCCAAGTTGGTCGTAGCAGGAACTTTGATAATTTGTGTGTACATTGCTTTGTTAACTAAACTTTTCAAGTCACAAGTTGAATTGATTATTTTAGTAATTAATTTATTACTACTTATTACGCCTTTGATGCCACTGGAACAGTATTTTGATTACAATCTAAGAAAATCAATCAATAAAATGCAATTAAATTACCCGTTCGTGTCAATTACTGGTAAGTGACTGATTCGTTCTTTTTTAATTTTTTTAATAGCTTCGTCACACGAAGCTGAAATTTCAATTGTTAATGGAGCACCTATTTTAAGATCTTTTACAGTTGAATTCCACCACCTTAAACCATCATAATGTAAGAAACATTTTCTTTATACTATTTTTCTTTTTTAAATACCAATGTTCATTTTGTTCATCAGGCAATAAATTCCTAGCTATCATCCAAGAATCATTGATGAACTTTGATAAATAATTGCGAATGTTATCGGGAAAAATAACGACACATTTTTGGCCAGCTTTTAAATTTTTTGCAGCTTTCAAAGCTCCGCTAAGAGCCGATCCGCTGCTTGCACCTGGAATATTTAAGTAAATAGAAGATAAATATTTGATTTAATTAGTTTTACTCGCAGGCACAATTCTGATCTAATTCAGAGACTATTATTTAAAAAAGAGTGTTCCCTCTCTTTCGCGGATTAGTTAGTTCCGAAGTTTAACGGTTCAGACTAAACTATTTCATTATTGACTTAGAATTGGATTTTTGTTTTCTTGAAATTTTTAAAATTCGTCTGATCATGTATTGCCTAGATGCCTTGATGATAACATGAATGAATCACTTTAAACTTTGTTGGAATAACTAAAAAGTTTGCTAATTTTGAAGAAGTGGTGCCTCAGTTTTGCTACACAATAGGTTTGTTCCATACGTTGTTGCCAAGCACTGCCAGAAAGACAAAGACCAAGACACATTGACCGAGCGGCAAAAGTGAGTGAAGAAATGTTTCAGCTTACAATCGCTCGGCCGCATTAGGCCGAGAGTCGAGCTATGTACGTACGTTTTCGTGACAATGGCGTATTTCGACAATGATTTGGAGGTGTTTAAACACTGGGTAATCGGATCGTAACTCGAGCGAACTTGTCACATTATGTTCTTCACTCACTCTTGTCTCTTGGTCAATGTTGTCTTGCTCTTTGTCTTTTTGGCATTGTTTGAACATCATCAGAAGGACAATAGGAACAAACCTAATATAAATAGGAACAAACCTAATATAAATAGGAGACAGAAGTTCCAATCGGTGTACAGCATTAGTTTGACAGTCAATAACGTTGTCCTATCCTTTTGGGGGGGGTGTTCATTGATTACGTGATGTATTTTTGGTGATTTTCCAACTCCCGGCTCTCCCATGGTCAGATATCATTTGACTTGGCTCAACCCCCTCCCCCGTTAACCAATTTTACATTAGACTTTCAAAATGTGTATTTTTAGTGTAAAAGCGTTGAATTTTTTCTACTCTTTATCTCCCCCCCTTCTTAATGCCTAACGTAATTAATGGACGCCCCTTATTTGCTCTGAGGAGAAAATCAGACCACCAATAGAAACAAAAGACAAACTATTGGCGACTAGTGCCAGCATTATTTTAATGATGCTGATTGGTTCATGTCCCCTGGACTCTGGAGTCGGAACTAAACTGTAAAACAACAAAGCACGCGAATTTAAAATTTTAGATTCCACTCCGGTATTAACGAAAGGCACTGATAATTCTTTTCAAATGATAATACAGTTCTTTTCAGTATTTTACCAAAATAAAATTGAAACCAAAATTTAAACAAAATTGGTTGTCTGTACAGTCGGTTTACGGACGATAGTTTTACGTGATAACGTCATAAAGAAACATTGATGAAAAATTTCATACTTTTATGAATGGAATTGAATTATTATCACTGAATTATCATTATTTTGTATAATACAAAGAAGGATGTTGATTGAAAATTACAATTTTTCTAAAATGAAGACTGAAAATTATGAAGGAAATCAATTAAATCGTACTAAGTAAATTGTAGAAAAAAAAACACAAAACACGTTGTCTAGTATTCAACAATTATTGAATACGAGGCGGAGCTTATTGTAGAAGCTCTTGAAGAAGCTCGCGTGGCGACGTTTCAGTAGCAGAATTTATAAGACGTTATCACGTTAAAAAACTATTACACTTTCACGAGACTATTGACAATTTTTTATCGGTTACTAGGAAGTTCACCGCACATCGTTAAAATCAGCAAAAACGGTCGAAATCAAAGGTGCCGACACTGAGTGGAGCTTCTATCTGCTATTTATATTCTGTAGTGGAACTTCGGCTAGTTTTATATTTTGGGATACTACCGATACTACAAGCATGTAGTATGTATACCTATATGTAGAAGGGTGCAATAGACCAATCAATCAAGGAACGGGTTTAATTTATTCTATTTAGAAAGATTGTACAATTGTACAATTAAAACCCGGAACAAGGTTTGTCCTAATCGTATGAAGTACGAGGCTACGATATCTGATGTTTTTTTTAAATTTGTATTTCGTTACAATGCTTTCTGTGAAAAAACCTTATAGCTGACATTTAAATATAGAAAGCTATACATACCGCATAAGAAGCCTTCTTCTTGAATCAATCGTCTAGCCAGGGGCAAAGCTTCTTTGTCGTTGGTCTTAACCCACACGTCAACGACGGATCGATCTAAAACGGTTGGAATAAAATCATATCCAATTCCTTCAACCTCGTAAAAAGTCGTTTCCGTTTCATTCAAAGATTCAGGCTGCGCCAAAATAGAACCTTCAGGATCCACTCCTACTAAGATACAATCCGGACATTTTTCTTTTAAACGACGTCCGATTCCTGCAACAGTCCCTCCAGTTCCTGTCCCTCCCACCTAAAATAAACTAGTTTTAAAAACCAGTTAAAAAGACGACTTACGCATTCTTACAATCATATCTACAGAACCGTCGAGCTGATCTAATATTTCAGCGCAAGTTCCGTCATAGTGTGCAAGTGGGTTACCCGCATTGCGATACTAAAAATAGTACGAACATTAGCATATCAAATAAAAAAATCGCACCTTTGACCTGTTCTGTGTTCAAAGATTTAAATTGTTAATTTTACCACCAACAATATGGAACAATACCTGATCTAGAATGAAGGAATTGGGAATATCTTTTTGTAATTTTTGAGAAACGGCAATAAGACCTTCAGGAGAATTGAATGCAGCGCTGGTTGGAGTACGGATTATTTGCGCTCCCAGGGCTTTAAGCACGCATACTTTTTCTTCGGACATCTTCTCAGGCATTACAATTACACATTTGTACCCTGAATACAAAATAATATTATTACTACAACTAATAGTGAACAAATAAGGACTAATTTTCATGCGAAATATTCTTTTTCTCGCCAACGTTTCGTCAGAGTTTCTGACTTCTTCAGGGCTCAAAATTCAGTTATTCCACATTTGTCATAAATATAAAATTTCTTTAAATGACCCAACTGGCGGCAGAACAGTAAAAATAACACAATTTGGCACTCATATATAATATTTTTTTACTTAAAAAAATAAATGAATTTTGAGCCCTGGGGAAACCAGAAACTCTGACGAAACGTTGGCGAGAAAAATAAAGAATATTTTGCATTAAAATTAGTCCTTATTTACCCACTAGTAGTTGTAGTATTGATAAGACAAGGACAAAAACCATAATGAATAATAGGTTTGTTCGCGGATCTCATACTGAACCGATAACGAATCAGTCCAAGTGGATTTAGGATAATCGCCAAGCGCATACACACTTATGAACTGATTAAGGGTTATTTTTCCGTGAACGAGTTTGAAAATGATCGGCAGTAAGACGAGGATTGACGAGAACCCACGAAAATTGTTAATTGAATTTAACGTTGATAGAGAAGGATAGAAAAACTAGCCACATTTTATCAAACTGCGTATGAGGAAGAGAATCGAATTTTTCGTCCTAAAAATAAAACGAGAATCGCTAGAACCAAAATCCCGGTTCGCTATCCTTCTCTATCAACGTTAAATTCAATTAACAATTTTCGTGGGTTCTCGTTAATCCTCGTCTTACTTCCGAACATTTTCAAACTCGTTCACAGAAAAATAACCCCAAGGGCGCGTTCAAACGTTTCAACTTTATTTGAACGACAATTTTCAATCTTTTAGATCGTAGCGGGGTAAGCGACGCGAGAAGTGAAGCACAAACGAGCAGAATTGAAAGCAAATTGACCGGGGTCAACTCGATCGACTTGAGCGACGAAAAGTTTGACTTATGCCGCGTTCACACGCTTCAACTTGAGTTGAACGATAATTTTCAATCTTTTAGACCATGGGTCGGCAACCAACGGCCCGCGGGCCGCATGCGGTCCTCGCGGAGTCTTGCTGCGGCCCGCAAGATATTCGCCAATTCGAATTTGCGAGTACATTTCTCTATGAAGGCCGGTGTCAATTCGTGTGGAGTTCCTTAAATTGCGGGATTCCGAAGTTAAATGGCGGGGATTGTAGAATGAGATTTATTTTTAGGGTAGAATGAACAGTGAATTTGGTGGTAATTTTCATTGGTAGCTTGTACGTCGATTTTTTAATTTTCACGATGACCCACAAGGAAATTCCAGGGGGCGCGACGGGGGTGTTCTTAATCAACATTTGATGAATTACGTATCATTAGATCCACAACTGCCTAAGTGCGGCCCGCACTAAGCTCGACGTAAAATATTTGGCCCTTTTACAACCAAAGGTTGTCGACCCCTGTTTTAGACCGTAGCGGGGTAAGCGACGCGAGAAGTGAAGCACAAGCGAGTTGAATTGGAAGCAAATTGAGCTCAATTCTGCTCGTTTGTGCTTCACTTTTCGCGTTGCTTACACCGCTACGGTCGAAAAGATTGAAAATTATTGATCAACTCAAGTTGAAACGTGTGAACGAGTCCTTAGTCAAACTTTTTGTCGTTCGAGTCGATGAGTCTGATCGAGCCCAATTTGCTTTCAATTCTGTTTGTTTGTGCTTCACTTCTCGCGTCGCTTACTCCGCTACGGTCTAAAAGATTGAAAATTGTCGTTCAATTAAAGTTGAAACGTCTGAATGCGCCCTGAGTCAAACTCTTTGTCGTTCAAGTCGATCGAGTCGACCCCAGTCAATTTGCTTCCAATTCTGCTCGTTTGTGCTTCACTTCTCGCGTCGCTTTCCCCGCTACGGTCTAAAAGATTGAAAATTTTCGTTCAAATAAAGTTGAAATGTGAACGCGCCTTAAATCAGTTCATAAGCGTGTATGCGCTTGGCGATTATCTTAAATCCACTTGGACTGATTCGTTATCGGTTTAGAATGGGATTCGTGAACGAACCTAATATTATTGTTTGCTTTTTTTAATGAGGAAAGTTATATGTAATTTTACCCTTCACGGCACTGGCCATAGCGATTCCCACTCCAGTATTTCCCGAGGTAGGTTCAATTAGAGTCATTCCAGGATGAATTAAGCCTCGTTCTTCGCAATCTTCGACCATTCGATATCCAATTCGATCCTTAACAGATCCGCCCGGATTTAAAAATTCACATTTTGCGTCTATAACAAATTAATGAGGAATTAATATTAAATGTTTTAGTAATAATTTATAATACATACACATATCACATTTTATTCCGTATGATTGAGGAATTTTATTCAGCTTAACAAGCGGCGTTTGGCCAATTGCGTGTAAAATATTTGGTAGAATCTTAGCACGTGGGCATCTAAAAATGTTTATTTAAATAAATCGTATTGATATAAAGGACAGATGTTTTAATTTAGCTTACAAATCACGTTTCGAGTGTGGATTTGCATTTTGTGTGGTTGCAGACCAAGTGCATTTAGATATTTGATTAGGAGCCACAAAGCCTTCCATGTTCGTGCACGCTGCTGCAACAAGTGGAGGTGGAGATGAAGAATGAGACTAAAACTCGTCCCGATCAATAGAAAGCGTAAACTACGAACGTCGGCCTGTAATAAACATAATAGAACATCTCAGTGACGTAACGGCTAGAGGGGTCAAGAAGGTCCATAGTCTTGGACGGCACAAACGTAGGGCGGCAAAAAGAATTAGAATTTCTAACGGACAGCTAGTTTAAAATAAGAAAAAACTCTAATACACTATTACAGACTTTTATTGGAGAAAGCATTTTATTTTGGGTACCAATTTAAAATAACATTCTATAGCTTCTTAAATGTTTTAATCAATTGTGAAAAGGGCGGCATAATCATATGGTTAGCACTAGGTAGAAAAAATTCTCGCCACGCCACTGAAACATGTTTCTCATTTCAGATTTAAACTTTAATTAGAGCATAAAAAGTAAACATGATTATTAATACCGATTATATGATAAATTAAAATTAAATTTTACCTTTAGTCCAGTCGTTTTACAAATAATCGTTATTTGATACAAGAGCTGTACACAAACAATTTGTTATAATTGTGATTTTTATTTAGCGTAGTTCGCATAAATAGAGGTTTCAATTTCTTATCATAAATAAGAGATAATTTTTTTTTGAGGCAAAAAAAAAGTCAAAATTTAATAGTCAATGTTTGTAACACAAAAATATAAAAAAATAGGAGTGTATGTACCACTGATTTTAAAATATAGCATTTACTACGATAAAATAGTTTATTTATAATTTTCATATAAATGTTATCATTTCCTCAAACAAAGTTTTTTTTCAACATTTCTTGAATTATAATGTTCACAAATATTTTAGAAATTAAAAACCATAGAAAAATGTACTACGGTCTTTGTAATTATATGTATGTATATATTAAAAATATACGTAATTTTTAATGCCTCATATATATAATGCGGCTGCACCTAATTGTTGAAAATGTTGTTGAATAATTATATTAATTGCATTTGAAAAACATATTTTTATAAGTATAGGTATAAAAACAAAGCTTATCTTCAGCTTGCTTTTCTTTATGTAGGTATTGTATAAAGGGTACACTGTTAAGACTAATTGTAAGTTAACTAATTTCTAACGCAATTAATGACTAATGCTCATAAGTTATTATATAATACTTAAAACCGAGCAAAATAATTATTTTAATGTTTTTTTTTTGGATATTTAACTTTTCTAGAACTGCTACGGTCATTGGCGATCGCCAAATCCTACCCAAAATGGTTTCATTGGCATGCTGTCCTACGACCACTGGCGCATAGACAACAAATTTCCACGCCTCTAAGTGATCTTAAAAATCATTATTAATAATATTTTTTTTTCCTGAAATACAAACATTTTCATTTCAAAAGAAACTTTTTTCATTTCAAAAGCAACTACTTTTAATAATGTTACGAAACGAAATACGAGTAGTATATTCTATTTCATGTTTCATGGTTGATTGAAATGAAAAAGGTGGTACAGTAGAACCTCGCTATTCGTACACAATTCGTTCTAGCAGGCAGTTTGAATGGCGAATTATTTTTTCGCATAAGATATAATGTATTAATCGGTTCCAAACTCCTTATTTAAACAAATGAGTTGAACAGTAGAAGTAAAAAATGTACAATTGTATAATTCTATAATACGATTTTTATTATTGTAACTCTACTTACATATTACAATTCTTCATCACTTTCTATATTAAAAACGTTAGATGATTTTTCCTTTGATTCTTTTTTCTGTCTTTTTGGTCCTTTACATATAAAAAAGATATCCAATGCTGATTGTTTTTGTTTTTTTTAGAATCCTCCTAAAATGCTCAATCACATTGTCATTAAATAAGTTAACGCTCCTATTCGCCACAGCTGTGTTTGGATGCCATTTTTGGACAATGTGTTCTATATTTTCCCAATGGTGACAAAATTTTTTTAACTTTCCTTAGTTGAAATGGTTTCCTCTTCACTGAAGACACCTCTTCAATCACTTCCTGCTGTTCCTCTGTAGTTCTTGAAGTCCGAATCGCGAAAAAGCGTACGAATGACGATTTAAATTTTACTTGAACAAGTTGTACGACTAATGAGTTGTACGAGTAGAGAGGCGGACGAATAGCGGGGTTCCCCTGTATTTGAAATAAATAAAAACGGCATGATTTTGAATTGTCTACTTAGGTATATGTATATTTAGGAGATGTATCTAAGTATGTGCCTTTAAACTAGGGATCTTACGATGGTGGTTTTATCGGAAACGAAGTCGGAGTTTTTGAATTTGGTTTATCAGAGACGAAGTCGGAGTTGGTTTTAGAAGATGATGACAGAAGAAATATATTTTAAGTACAAATAAAAACACTATATAGTTCAATTTTTTAATTTTAATTAAAAATAATAGACGAACATGTAGTGTAGACCATGACTCGGCAACCAGTAAGACGTCGTGGTATGGATCGCAAGATATTTGCCAATTCGAATTTACGAGTACATTTCTCTATATAGGCCGGTGTCAGTTCCCTGAATTGCGGGATTCCAAAGTTAAAATAGAGGGGATTGTACAATATAAGATTTATTTTTGGCATAGAATTAACAGTGAATTTTGTGGTAATTTTCATTGGTAAGCTTGATTTGTGTGAGCTTTGAGCTCGAAAATCTAGTCTAGTCCTTACGAAATCTTTTGGAATGTTTAAGCTAACTTATAAAATATCAGAAAACAAAAAAATTTCATAGTCTAAAGCTTTTCTTTCTTTTTGTGGTTAAATTCTCATTTATTTGGCTTACCACTTAAGTACATACTTACATATGTTATTACTGTGAAAAACGTTGATCTCAAGTTGTTATGGATTTCTATTATCCTTAGGTACGATACATTTTATTTACACCTTATTAGAAAAATCTTTTTTTTAATCGAATGGTTTTTTGCAAATAAATAAAACTATACATACCAACGATACCAACTATCCTTGTAAATAGGAAATACTTAAAGTAACTTATGTGACTATTTATAAATATTTTTTATTGCGTGACTGATTACACGATACTACATTTGTTATGTAGATTAAATTTTTGGAATTTGAAATGATAACACGTGGTGAAGTAGCAAAATTAGAAAAAAATCTTTTTTTATTTATTACAGTACAAAATTAGAAATTGTTGCAAAACACATATAAGCGCTTACTCCTATTGCAACCACATGAGCCAATGCTCGAGATGGCTGCGGAATTACGACAATGGTATAAACGAAAGTATGTAAAATTCGAGCGATTGTAAAAACCCGAAACAGATTTGTAGCCAAAACCAAATTGGGATTCGTTAAAATATAACAAAACGCAATTGTAAGAAACGGAATTATATTCTCCAAATCGTTGAGGTGAGCCCTGAAAAATACCATAAACAACATAAACGCATATTATATTATTATATACTTATTAAAAATATTTAAGAAGACAATTTACCTTCGAGCTCGTTCAACGTCAGGGTCATCAAATTTTATAACCAGGCCTTCTATTAACTTTAAATCTTCCGGGTTGGCGGCAACCTAAAAGAGCATACAATGTAAAGGATTTAGCAAAATGCAATGGTAATATTACCTTCTTTTGGCGACGAATTTTTCCAGTGAAATATGACATGAACAACATTTTCATTATCAAAATACAGGAGTAAAAAGCGTACGCACGGAATAGAGGATTTTCCGGAGATAGCACTTCAATTTTCTCCATGTTTTCAAACGTTATTAAAAGTTAAAAAAGCTTTTCATATAGTCAGAAATTCACTGCGAATAGGTACCAAAACGTTGAAAGTTGAAACACCTATACAAATAAAAATGAGAATATTAAAAAAAAAATGATATACCTAATACAAACAGATAATTATATTTATAGGTATATCGTATATATTAATACCATAAATGCATGTATGTGTGAGATTAAATATATTGGTATAGGAGTGTAATTATTTTTTTAATGTTAAAATGATCAAGGACAGAATCATTAACATGTTTATGTAATCTTTGGATTAAAGAAAAAAGCAAATTCATCGTTCAACAGATATATTTACGAAAACAATACTTAAAGATGATAAATATTATGTTCAATTTTATCGTCGTGTTGAAAATAACTTGAAAATATTGTTAACTATATACTTATAAATATTTTACAAGAGTCGAAAAAGCCATGTACCCAGTGATGGCAAAACCAATGAAAAACGATAACCCTCTTGCTGGTTGAGGTATCACTACCAAAGCGTATACAAAAGTATGCATAAGTCGAGCACCAGTAAAAATGCGGAATAAATTTATCGCTAATGTTGGGTCTGGATTGGTCAGAACGTAGCAGAATGACGCAACAAAATAAGGCAAAATATTCTCCAAGTCATTCAGATGAGCTCTACGAAAAAAAAATTTAATCGTTTAACTACATATTCAAATAGGTGCCTTGAGTAAAATGTAAGTTATAGGTCCTGCCTATGACCATCGAGACTAGTCATCTTGGGCTTTAACAATATTTCAGTGTACTTTGCAACTTCACAAAAACATGAATTAGGTGTACATTTACTTATATTCGAGATTCACTATTTGACTTGATTTTCAAACTACCTGATCTAAATTTGACTTGAAATTTAATCAAACTTTAGTCAAATACTAATATGCAAATCGAGTCAAGAATTGGGTTCACAAGTAATTGCATTTACAAGTTAAAATTCAAATCACAATTCAACTCAAAAAATGTCCAACTACCTACTTGACTTGATGTATACGTAATATAAATGGTAATTTTATTGAGTTTATTTTTTCATTTTTTTTCTACTGAATTTCTGGGCTGTTTTAGACCCGTTTACCTTACCGGCCCTACTTACAATCTCTACTTCAAAGAATGTGTACGAATATAGATTAATTAACTTTACCAGAAATTATTTTTGTGTTGTAATAATTACTTTGAATATTTTATTGTATGGGATCAATAGAATATTCATTAACGCACCTGACTGTTTGTCTAGAGGGAAGAGGGATACCCAAAGGTTTTATATGCATGCTTGGTTGTAAATTGAAACCTTTTTTTGTTCTCACTGTTAACAGGCTTAGGTATTATATATAATGGAATTTCGCACCAAATCCATTAACTATAGAATTGCGCAATTAACTTAATTTTATTTCAAATTTAATTTCGTAAATTCAACAATATTTATAAAAAAGGACTTAACCAGTTAAATAAATTAGCGATACATAGCTCTCTACATAGTTACAGTTTTGGAAGAGGCGCGAGGCTGCAGCCATACTTGCCTATCTCCCTTAGTCACCCCTCTTCGGTACGTCCATGGGAATATTGGTTGATTATACTACTTTAATTTTTAAGTAAAAAGATCTACATCTTTAATTTGAGTCACGGACAAAACCGCGATGAACATGAGTGTGCCGACAAAATCGCGACCATCCTATACTATTTACACTTTGGTTTATTATTTCTATCGTGACCAAGTTTTAACAGAATCAGTAGCAGCATCAGTCGTTTAGAAAATGAAATTTCCAACCGCCATTAAGTTCAAATATTAAGATGTCTTACTGTAATGCTTCTTACATGTAAGGATGTAATCTGAAAAGCTATCTGCGTGTAGTGCCACCTAATAGCTAGATAAAAATTATTTTATATTTTTATACTAGAAATTAAGATTTAATAAAACCTTTAAAAACGATCTAAGTATAAAGAAGAGTTTGCGATTTAAATTATTTACGGTGTGATTTTGACTTCGCGTTTTTGCCCAGTGTAATTTATTAAGTTCTATAATAGATACTTCTGAATGCTATACATAAAGCTTTACGAAAGACTGATAATTATATTATAATCAATTTTAAATTCAATTTCCTGTCCAATACCCAATATTACCTTCGACACCGTTCTACGTCCGGATCATTAAATTTTATTTGACATCCTTCACCTAGTATAAGATCTTCCTTGTTAGCGACCACCTAAAACTTTCAATTTTAAGGAAAAAAAATCACATCGTACAATATATAGATGCAAAAAACCTGTTTTCTTTTTCGAAGACTTCCCGTCCTCACTGACATGAACATCATTTTCAACACTAAAATACTCGAATAGAAAAGATACGAGCGAAAAACAGGATTTTCTATTGTTAAAATATCCATTTTGAAATAATAAAGTTAATGGTTTGCTACCTCTTGAGAAGTGAGTTCTATAATTAATGGCTCAATTGTTAGATAATGTAGTTATAAATAACGTATAAGTATACGAGTATATGGAAGTTTTCACTTTTAAAGAAGGTTCAAAAGTCAAGTTGATTAATGTAATAATTCTTTTGATTCTGTTTACTGTGAAAGATATAGATAATTATAAAATAAAACGCATAAAAAATATGTATAAATCTTTGCCGTTAGGCATAGTGATAGAAGCGTAAAAAAATATTTTATGCAAAATGATATTTGACCTTCATGAATGTATGCAAAAACTAATACATTGGATTTTATTTTAATTTTTCATTCTCTTACAAAATAAGATTAATATAGGTAAGTACTAATAAATAAAATAGGTATATGAAATTTTTATTTTTAACGTTTAAATAAGTATAAGTAAATTAAAGAAAACTTTCATTTTTATAATTAGAAACTAACTCTTTGGCTTGCTTTCAAAGCTACTTGCCTCGATTTTTAAGCTACTTGATCTAAATTTGACTTGAAATCAAGTCAAATAGTAATATTTATATTATATCAAATCAAGGATTAATATCGTATGTTATTTTATTTACGCAAAGTTGTTTAAAAATATGCAAATGAATCTCTAATCCTATTGTCATTTAACCACTTTAACAACCACTTTAAATCAGGTTACCGGAAATTACATTAAAAAAGCCCTTTGTTGAAAAGAAAATATGTGTCAAGTATTCCATAGGATTTATATTTGAAGGGTTAGAAATAAGAAATAAAAGATCTTTCTTCTTTCCTGTTGGTGGAACATCTCTTAATTGTTGACCCTCCTCTTCAATGGACACTCTGATCAGTTTTTCTTATTTAACTCGAAATCCATTGGTTGTACAGAAAAAGTGTACAGGAACAAAAATAGTTCTTAGAATTTTTTACATAAAACGTTTTCCGTTAATAATTTAGCTAACACTTACCAGTACCGCAAAAACTACATTCAAAGTTTTCATAATTGAACAATTGACTATTCAGCTATTAAAGCAAAACTCAAATAAAAAAAAATGGTGTAGTTTATTTATTGACGTGATAACGTCCTATAAATTGATGAACTACGGCAACCAGTCTGAAAAAGAACGTCCATTTTGTCACGTTTCATTTGAGCCTGTGCGTGCAAGCGAGAACGCGATACAAGTGATAGAGAGGCACGATATTATTGTTGAATCCTAGACATCATGTTTTGTGTTTTTCTTTTACAATTTACTTAATAAGATTTAATGATTATTTCCTTCATAATTTTCAGTCTGATATCATTTTGAAAAAAATTGCTAATTTTCGATTAACTCCTTCTCTGTATTATACAAAATAATGATAATTCAGTGATAATAATTCAATTCAATTCATAAAATATGCACTTCTTCATCAAGGCTTCTTTATGACGTTATCACGTAAAACTATTGTCCGTAAACCGACTACTTTACAGACAACCAATTTTGTTTTAAGAATACTTAGAGATGTAATTCTTGAATGATATACTGGAAGTTTTCATCAATGGGTTGTTGGTGTTGGGGATAGTAAGGAAACAAAAATCAGGTGAAAAATTACCTTTTTACTCTATCTATTTTAACTTGACTGTTGTATGCGTTGTATGTATGTATGTGTCACGCAAATCTGGTGACGCCAAATTAACCCATTTTCCGTGATCGGATCGAGCTGAAATTTAGCAGGTAGATTCGTTATCAACGACAATGCAATCTATTGAAATTTCAGCTCGGGGAAATGTTATGTAGTTAACTTAAAAAAATCAATTCGATCACCCATCCCTATAGAGAAATGCTGCTTAACCTTTGAAATTTACACTTTTAACTTATAGAGAGAGTTTTAAAAACGTTGTTTTTATTTGTTAATTTTTTAAGGTTTCCTTGAACTTTGGAAACCGCATTCTAGCGAATAAACAGTTTCTTTTGCTTCAACAAGAAACCTTTTTCATTTCAAATAAAACGTTTTTAAAATTTTTATTTGATATTGGATGAAATAGTATGTCTTATAATTAAAACCATGTATTTTCCATGTATACTTATTGGAGTCGATACTCGAGAACTTAGGGTGAAAGATTCAGAACACGATTGCTTTTCCCGAAATTCCTGTATTCCGACTTCAATAAGGGACGATTCATAAATTACGTAAGGCATTTAGAGGGGTGGGGGTGACTGAATATTAGCAATTCTTTATATCAGCAGGGGGAGGGGTAGACAAACTGATTTTACTTATGATTTTGAATTGAAAATTTTACTATTTTGCACTAAGAATCGCTCTGATTAAACGGTTATTTTATAAGTATGTTCATTTTTTACAAAAATTTTATATGAATGGGAAGGGGTGAGTGGTTGTAATCTTATGATTTCTTACAATAGGGGGGGGGGGTTAATTAGCATCAAAAACGTCTTACGTAACTTATGAATACCCCTAAGTAAGTATACACAGAAAATACATGGTTTTAAATAAAAAATTATAACATTTTACCAAACATCCATAGCAATTTTAAAAACTTTTATTTGAAATAAAAACGTTGTTTTTTAAATGAAAAATTTTTTATTTGAAGTCAAAAAACTGTATTAAGAGAGCACAGTGGAAGTAAATTGATTTTCCAAGTAAATTAGTTCTGCTAGTTTTTTTCAAAATAAATAAACATTTTTAACAAAATTCCAAGGTCGAAAATGCCAACAATTGAACTGTAGCGGACATATCAATATTACATTTTAACGACCAACGGAATTCGAGTTAAATGAGAAAAACTGATACAGATATGCTTCCCGGGGGAGGGTTTTTCAATAATTGAAGAACAGTCTAAATAATTCTAACTAAAATAAATGTAAAAATGTTTACATTCATCATATTATAAAGTTTAATTAAGTAATAATTCCAATTGTTGTTAAAATGGAAAATCATTCGAGCATTCAACCACCTTTATAATTCAAACGAAAAACATTCCCGGTATCATTTCTCTTAAGTGCATAATTCTTTGCACATTAAACTCGATTAAAAAAACCTACTTTCATTCATATAGTGTTAATTGCTTAAAGGTTTATAGTACAATCAAAGTATCCGCAATGTTCGTGTAGTAAGAGTGAAACCTTGCCAAACAAGTTTTTTTAAGCTAAATTACATAACGCCGATTGTCACATTTTGAGCAAAAAGATTCTTTCCAATTTGAATTTTACATTTCTAAAAGTGGTTCGGCTCGTTAAGGTTTGCTAAGGTTGAATTTATTGTTGGGTGAAATCCTTTCACAAACGATTGCCATCATGGAAGAAAGCATTGTCGAATTGTTGTCCCGTGAAAATCCTGTGCTTCGAGCTTACGTTTTCTATGTGATTTTATTGGTTTTCAAGATGCTATTTATGTCGTTTTATACGGGAATTAATCGGCTTGAAAAGAAGGTAATTTTATGTTCATTTGACTTATTTGCCACTTAACAATGTTGCATTATCTAATAATTAAAAAAATATATAACAATCACAAAAGATACCTTTCAAAAGAATTTCGTCTTAAAAGAAAAAAAGTATGGAAACATAGAAGGCATTTTTGGTTGAAGACCACAATATTATTTCTTCCTGACCGAATTTCGGCTAAGTGTATTCGTTATAATCGTTTTCTATTTGACCCAAATAATTTTTTTGATTAAGGATTTACTATTTGACTTAATTTTCAAGCTACTTACTCTGATTTTTAAGCTACTTGACTTGAATTTGACTTAATATCAAGTCAAGTTAAGCATTGAATTTACAAGTTGTTTCATTTCAAACTTTAAATTATACGTTTAATTTATTACATAAAATATTCAAACATTTGACTTGATAAAATTTATGTCTGATAGTATTCTGAAAACCTGGTAACGTGTTCTTGATAACGTGTTTTACATCAAAACTTTTTTTCACTTTTTTTTATTAATTTTAGGTTTCGATCAGTCCTGAGGATACAACTATTACTAACGGAGTGGTAAAATATGATGATCCGGACATTGAGAGAATCAGAAGGTTTTTCTTTAACACTTGATTAAAAAACCGGGACGTTAACGTTATTTTTTTTCCAGAGCTCATCAAAATGATTTGGAAAACATTCCCATTTTCATTGCAACAGCTTTTTTATATTTATTAACAAACCCTGATCATTGGATAGCAATAAACTTCTTCAGATTTTATACTTTAATGCGATATGCGCACACCTTCGTTTATGCGGTATATCCAGTTCGACAACCGACTCGAGCCATTGTCTGGACAATTGGCATGTATATCAATGTGCATATAGGAATTTCAACAATTGTTAATTTTTAAAAAGTTTATATGGTGAAAGTATTTTTTTGTTTGTAAAACCAGTTATTTAAAATAAAAATAAAAATAAAAAAACATTTTAAAAAGATATACTTAATTGATTATATCACAAATCCTGAGATTGAAATCAAAAGGTTTTGGAATGATTATGTAATTAAGTGAATGTGAAATATTAAAACGTATAATAAGTATATCTTAAAATAATTAATATATTTAAAAAAAATTGGTTTCTTTTGATAACACTTAAAGGTTTTAGTAAAAGGCCTCAAGGTTTCAGAAATGTTTGCCACTAACCAGTCAATAACTCAAGACAACATTTCGTCAAATCGTTTTAAATATGCATACACTAAATGCATTTGAAATGGTAAAATTTTTGTTGTTTGCGGTGTAATTATGTCGAATATTTTTTTAAAAATAGACAATATGATAGAATTTTCATTTGAAATTCTTACAAAACTATGTACCTATGTATTTTTAAGTAGGAATATTTCTTTTACCTTATGGCCTCAACAATGTTTCGTTGAAATTTTAGAATTTTACATGAAATGGCAAAAAAAATTAAATCGTAACAAAAACCGGTTTCCTAATTAACAAATCATCACTAAGCCTTTTACTTTTTCCATTATTTGAAAGTTTATTGGACTATTTTGAGATGAAGAGTCGAGATTGATGCAGAGATCACGGAAGTATTTTTTGACGAGGGGGGGGGGCTTGGTTACCCGACAAAAGTAACCATGCTCTTGCAGCGGATAATTATTAGTTTTTATTTAACTTAAGATTTTTACTGTATACAAATTAAGACAAACGAATATTAAGTTGTGTACGGGAAACGATCGTATTAAACATTCAAAATTTGACACCACGGTAATGGAATAGAAAGGCCGATACCCTGAGGGTAATTAATCATACTCTTTATCTTTTTGGTAGTTATAATAATTAAAACGGATTTTGAAACCGTCAAGTTGTATTGTCTTTTTTTATTAAATAATAACAGTGGTCAACAGTGGTTTTATTGCCTTTGATATAAAATTGATTTCTAATATAGTTAGGTATGCTCACAATTCATGAAGCTATTAATGATTTTGGGAGATTTAATCTTTTATTCCTTTTTAATCTTTATTTTAATTTTTCACTACCAGAATCAAAAAATATGAAAAAGAAATAGGTAACAGATATAGGTATTATTATAATGTCAATTTTCTTTTTTAAAGTAGTATGCATCGAAGTAAAGGTACAGTAAAATGTTGAAAACCCATGTTATACTTCAGTGAAACGCCTTTTATAAGATTTTCTTCTACAATTTTTAGGGAACAATATGGCGGTCCCATCTACCCTGATACGTTTCCTCCATTACTTTAAAATCCTAGCGGAAGCGCTCTACCTGTTCCTCACTATTGTAAGGTGTGATGGTTACCCACATTTATTTACATATAAAATATACAATTGCAGTGGCCAGAACTGGCCCCGTATAAATTGAATTGCTTAAGGTATATAACGTCGTTTCGTCAGGGCAGTTGCGAGAGATATCGCTGCATCCTCCAATTCCAGTCGCCACACTATAATTTCTCAAATTATCAGAAAAACTATTCAGATGACTGTGGAGAAAGTGCCACTTTATACTTATATTTTATATTTGCTCCTACATTCTTAAAGCTTATCAACATTTATGCACAATTTATTTATATTTTGGTGCTTTATAGTTACCTAGAAAATTTTCTATTACCAATATAAAATCTTCCAAGCTTCACTTTTCGGAATTGTTATAACTTTGATAAAATTTAGATCTTTCATCAATTGCCGAGTTTGAAGACCATCAAATACTCCACCTTTTTTTTTCCATGCTGAGCTTAGGAAATTTTCTGAAAATTTACTTAAAACAATCTCCTTCCTTGTCTAACGATTGTACGAATTATTTTATCATGCCTAATTTAATGTGTAATGGTGGGAGTATGATTTTACCTTGTTTAAAAACGGCTTCCTTACCTACTATATTGGCACTTGGCTCTACCAACAGTTAAGGACTTTCTCTAAGGCCACAAATCTTGTTCCCAATGAAGTTGTTTTGCTCTACTATCCCACAGACAAATAAAGCAAGAGTATTTTGTGTATTTAATATATTCGTAAACTGTGCACTTGAAAACATAGAAATTCTCAGAGATGTGCAGGACAACAAAAAATTTTTTTGTAGAGCTGTACCTATATAATAATGTTTGAATAGCGACCATTAGTTCTATTTTAAAAAACAACAAATACATGAAAATATATATTTTTTTAAATTCCTTAATAAGTTTTGTATTATAAAAAGCAAATTTTAAACAATGCAACACAAATTATTATAAAAAAAATTTTCGTGAAATATCGCAAAACAGTCGCCGAAAACACTTTATTTGATCCACTAATGCCGATTACACGGCATTCGAAATATACGTATTTGGATACGCATTTATTTGTCGCTTAGGTTTATATTTTAATATAGGTATTTTTCATTGTAAATATGATTGTAAAGTTTTTTCAAATAGAATAATTTAAGTTTTTCATAATATATCATTTCAATTAATCAATCGTCATCAAATTTGATTTTTATAATACAAAACGTATTAAGGAATTTAAAAAAATATATATTTTCATGTATTTGTTGTTTTTAAAATAGAACTAATAGTCGCTATCCAAACATTTGTGCGGATTATATTTTTTAAAAGTATGTTCCACCAAATCGATTTTCTCGAAATTTTTTGGTAGGTAGGTACTTGATAGTTGCATAAAATATATTTTTTTGGTATGTGTCAACTAAGAGGGAAGTATAAAAACAGCCCCTTAAATATTTCATTAATTTTTTTTACCACTTAAATATTTTGATGTCAGCACAAAAAAAAAATACTAAAAATAGAATTTATTAATTTAAATGTTATTTTTAAAAATTTGTTTCGTTATCTTTATTAGTTTCGAAGAAAAACAAATTTTAAGTTAAGGGTTGTGACCCTTCTAGCTCCGTTAATAGAAGGGATAGCGGTCTAATATCAAGTATACTTACTACTACCACCTAGAGGTATATGTGGAGAACAAAATAAACGTCAGGCTAAAAAAAGGGTGGTCCCGCTGAGATAGCCTTACTCGGCTAGACTCTTTGAGAGATATCTAAATAATAGTTCTAAGACATTTTTATAATCCACGTGGATATTTTTTAATTAATAGTATTAATGAAATCTATGTTTTTTGTAGATAAGAAATGATAATTCTCTTAGAAATGCAAAAGGTTAAGAATAAATAAATATTTTAATCATATCTATTAATTGATAAATCTTATTTAAAACAATTTTTTTTCTTCATATAACAAATCGCTAATATGTGTAAAAATTTATTAAAAACGATCTTATATTACATTTAATGTGTGAAAAATATTAACATGCTATATTCACTTAAAGATAATACAAAATTGAAGTAATCGCCATGTATCCTGTAATAACATAGCCGATAGCCCAGGATAATCCTCGAGCCGGTTGTGGGACGACAACAACAGCATACACTAAAGTGTGAACAATTCGTGCCAAAGTAAAGGCTCGGAATAAATTAACAGCCAAAAAAGCAGCCGGATTTGTGGTCAAATAGAAAAAAGCAGCACCCATGAAAATTGGAATATTCTCCAAATCATTTAAATGAGCCCTAAAATTAAAATAAATTCAAGTTTATTTCAAGGTTACCATTTTAAATTTGCAAGTCATAATCGAGCAGTGGTTCCCAAACGTAGTGTATGAACCTCTTGAAGATAAAAGAATTATTACAAATTACAAAAATAAAATTGTATATAGGTATGTACAGAATATTGTATATTATGTATATCAAGGTCACTTAGAGGTGCGGTGACTAAATCGCCCTAAGCACTAGAGATCCTATGTTTTAATTCCATTTGGAACCCGTTTGGGAACATTAATAGTTGAAACTTTAAAGTTTAAACAATCAAAAAATATACATCTGAAGCATTAAAACCTAAGGGTCCGCGAACCACATATTGAAAACCACTGCTATAATGATGCGATTGTAAACACTCAAAAACAACTCTCACCGTCTGACACGTTCTACATCAGGATCATCGTATTTAACCTTAGCATTTTTCAAGGTGGCATCTTCAGGATTAGCGAAAATCTAATCAGAATTAAATAAATTACGCATATAGTAAATACTAATTAACTGTAGGTTATTAAAATGTTTCTTACTTTTTTTGAGATTCTCTGTTTAGCGGTTAATAGAGACATTAAAAGCATTTTAACGACCAAAACGGCACAATAAAAAATATAAGCACGAAACACTGGATTATCAGTTGAAATTAATTGGTCTGGTTGAGCCATTTTATTTGTTATAAATATGACAATAAATTGTTAATTTTATAATGGAAAGATGAACGTTGTTCTATCGCGGGTATCCAATACTGATCTGAAGTTCATTATCATTAAGGCATGGGAGTGGAGCTCATGTGAATGGCGTTGGAATCGCCGGTGTCGCATTGGGGGAATAAGAAGTCATAAAATTATGAATATGATGGATTCAATATAGCAATCGAACATTTAAAATATGACTTTCAAGATTTTAATTGGACTTATCTTTGTTTTAAAAGACAATAAACAAGACTTATACATACAGATGTCTGTTGAAAAAAATTTGCTTAAGAACTAGTCCAACTACTTAGTCTAACCGGTCTAACCCTAACCTTTAGATTTCTATATTTTCAAGTTGTTCTTCAAAGATTCAGGAAAGACACTCGAACACGTCCTTATATTTCAATAAGTAAAATACAATAGTTTCTTACCTTAACGTGATTTAAACTTAAATTCACTTATTTATTTGCAACACAAATGACGTATAAGACGTATGTATCAGTATTGATATAGGAGTAATAGGGAGTAATAGATTAAAATCTATTAAAATGCAAGTTACTGTCTGATGGGTCAACTGCAGTGAGAAAGCTTTAAAATTAAAAAAATGATAAAATGAATAATATGCAGAGCAATGCAGAGTAATGATTCTTATAAGGACATTTGAGAGGCCATTATGGGTTCGACAGGGTTCGAATTCCAATATTTTAACAAAATTTTGTTTTGATTTGTACATAATATACATAATTTAATGCATTGCAAATAATAAGAATTATGTAAATTATAATTTATACGATATATTGGTTTATATGTATATGTCATATAAAATAGGTATATGGATATATAGGTATATATATTATATAATCATGCAATATAATCAATGTTTATATAGCTGCAATAAAACCTTTTTTAACCGCCACTCCCTGTTATCCGTTACTGTAATAAAAACAATTATATTAAACCTAAAGGCATTTTGCCCAAGTATGGAATAATACATGTGAGTAGCTCAGAATCAAAGACGGCCAATCGCCAAAACATTTTTTTTTTAGGAAAGCCAATTTTTTGTAGCGCAAAATTCTTCAAACTTTCTTCTATTTTTCTTTTCTTAATTTTTCGTCGGCTATCTCATGACTAATTCCAGCAAGTTTCATAGCATGACATTATTAATTTTAAGCCCTAAAGCATTTTGAAAATTGAGATGGCCGCTTTTGAAACTAAGATTGGTTTTTGTCCGTTTTTGAAACTTAAAGATCAGAATATACGAAAAATAAAAGGGGCCTTAGAATAAGTTTATTTATTGATTATTTACTTTCAAGGTACAATTAACAAGTTAACAGTTTATCTTCTTCTTTCCCATGATCGGGAAAACACTCGCAATCATCAATTTCTTCGTATTTGCTTTCTTTGCTGCTCTCGATCACATTTTCATACCGCCTCAATGACTGTATTTTTCTCCAAGTTACTCCAAAATGTTTCTGAATGAGCTTCTTGATGTCAGCTATTTTTGCACTTTTGACTTTCACTCCTACCGAGATCTGCTTTTGCATCATTGATGCAGGTTGATCATACTTACATTTTTCCCCTTCTTACAGATTATTTTTCTTTCCCTGTATCAACATTGTAGCTATTTCTCCTTGGCCTAAAATGTTGTTTTTTGTCGATATTTATAGAATAAAAATTTAAAAAACCCTTTACATTTTTTCATTTGGAAATGTAACTGCTCAGCAAGCTTCGATACGGTGCTAGCCTCCTCTGTTTCCAGACAGGTGCTGAATTCATCTGTTCTTGGCATACCTGAAACCGAAACTTCCTTTTTCTAGCACTTTCTGGAGTCATTTCGCCACTTTCACTTCACTGTCCATTGCTGATCACTTAAAAACTTTTAACTCATTAACTTTTAAAACATTTAAAAAAATCTATGCAAAGCATCAAGCTACCTCATAAGAAAAGTATGCACTTCATAAGAAATAATGGAAGTTATGAATGAAACGGTGCTATACACATTTTGATGTATAAAGAGAGAAAGATTTAGTTGAAAATCGTCTTTCTCTCTTTATGCATCAATATATGTATAGTACTATTTCTTTTATTGGTCCTAGATAGATCACATAATTTCCTATAAAGTGTATGGTACATATCTAGTTATATTCATTTCTGACGCTACCACGTGACCAAAATAAGCGTTCTCATTGGCCGCAGAGTAATTGTCCGACTTTGATACTACAATTTCCTGCAAATGTCCGATTTTGATTCTAAGGTGTACTTTCAAAGCAGGATTTACCCGTTAGGTAGCTTTTTTTGATATTATTTCAATATCACCATAATGCAGCTCATTGTGAAGAATAATAATCCATCAAAATCAATTTTGATAAAAATGGCGATTGGCCGACTTTGATTCTGAGCTCCTCATGTATACCGTACCTACTCTATTGTAGTCAGGATCGGGGTAATCTTGTTGTGACCCTTGAGCAGTGGTGGGATCGGTGGAATTCAGACGGTTCGCACTTCGCACCGGTTCGATATAACCGTTTCGTAAATGGTTTCCAAGTTCGGCAAACCGCCAGCTAAAAGTAAAAAAATTATACTTTAAATTTTAATTTCATGCTTAATTCATAAATTTATTTTAAAAAAATACAACAACAAAATAGATATACGATTTTTCAGGGATTAGCAGGGGCAACAGTGTGAAATCTGAAGATATGCGTTTGAATTCCTTTTTAATTTAAAAAGGTGTAAAAATGTTTTAATTTAGTGTCCCAACCACATTTTTTTGTAGCGAACCGGTTGTAAAATTATTAGAATCCCACCACTGCCCTTAAGCAATGGTCTCGAGGGTCACTAGGTTCCTTTATCCTTTTCTAACTTCCTAAAACCCAGTTCACTATTTCTTTATGATTTTGAAACATTTAAATCTTTTGCAAAAAATCGACAAACTTCCAATGTATTATTTTTCGATGGCAAAGGCATAGTGCCACTATAGTTATGACCCTCGATAGCAATCTTCTCAAATCCTGGCATAATATAAGATAATTGTAAAACTATTACAACTATGGAGATTACAACATTCAAGTAATTGTAGTAAGATGAGTAAGACCGGGTAAAAATTAAACCTAGTCGACGCACAGTGATGAACAACCCATGTACGGTTAATTCTCGAAACAATTGTTTCAGTTTAACAGGATAAATTGAACACATTCCAAGGTTAATCCACGTTTTGTTTGGATTTCTCTAGGATTGTTTCCATACGAGATTCTGTAATAAAAACGTGAGATTTCGTTAGGATGGGTTGGACCTGTGCTATAAATGGGCTGTGTGTAAGTTGGATTCAATTTTCGGTGGGCCTGAGTCCCTCGGTATATTTTTACAAATTTTTTTATGAAACATTTCCATAGAGTAGTTTTTATATCCTTTCTACAAAAAATAGTTATCGCGTAGTGGCGAGGCGATTACAAGTTTGGAAAAGTCCTAAGCAACGAAAAATTTTTAGCATGTTAATTTGATGGCAAATGTATTAGTTACGTCCTTTAATGCAAGTTCATTGAAAATTTTACTTTTTAACTAATGCAACTTAAATCTTACAATTAGATCAAATAGTAGCAAGACTATTATAAAAAATTCCATACCTATCTATGTAAATCGTAACTAATAATAATACTGGTATGACCGTATATGATAAGTTAGACATGCCCATAATATGGTTGCCTATACAAGCCAGAGAAAGCGATAATTTGTCGATGATAACACATTTAAAAAAAACAACAATTAGCACTATTAACAAAATTTTTTAAACGTTTTAGAGTGTAAATATTATTGCCTTTTTATTGATGTGTAATACGATAACATTATATAAATGTTAAACGATTTTCGAATATATAGTTATGTATAAGTTAATGTATTTTTGCGAAAAATTTCGGATGTGGTGTTTTTCAATTGCAAATTCACAAGGGATATCTAAGGATGCCAGTGAATCGAAAAATTTACTTTTCAACTAATGCACAACACATTTTAGAATCCTTAAGTTTTGGAGCAACTTGAATATTTGGTTAATTGTTTAAAAAAATCTATTAACTTGATGAAGCAGATGGAAACATAAACAAGAAATCTACTAGTTAATAGTAAATATACAAAAATTTATTAGAATTCAAAAAACAAAATAATATATTATATAATATTGCCTACCTCTGTTAATATATTCATATAGTTAAGTTTATATGAAACACTGAAGGGGCAGGGCGTAACCGTTGTAAGGAAAAATACTCTTTCTTATTTCATATTATCCATTAATTTCAGTAGCTTTAAGTTTTAGTTACATTTATCAACCATAAACGAAGTAGTCCGATATTATTTTTATAGCTAAAACGACTGTAACTTAATGTACTCTGTATACTCTGTATACGAATATAACTATTAATGGAAGTCTCTTAGTGGCGTGGTGATTAAATTGTTAGAATAAACACCAGTAGTCATCCTTGGGTCGAATCTTAATGAAAGTGCAAATTTTTTTTAGAGGTTTTCCAATTCACCGGTCCCTTTTAACCGCAGGAACCAATGATAGTAGTTAAAGCGACATGTACTTAAATAACAAAAAAAAATGATAATATACTAAACTTCAATTATAATTTTAAATCATATTGTATTCGTTAATTATTTGATATATTCAATTTGATTAATCGAATTTATGACTTTTAAACTTGGATCGTCTTTTCAATAAACAATTTTTAAAAACCAGTATTTATATAAAAGTTGTATTAATGCCATTGCAAAAAAAAAAAAAAAAAAACTTTACGCTGTCTTAATCCAAGAGAAGGGTTTACAAAAATATAAAATATTAAGTCAACAATTCTTTATTTAAAAAAATATTACATCATATTTCATCATATATATTTTTTTAATAATCATTTAGTTCAATGACTCAACATCTTCTCGTAGACTTTGATTTTTCTCTTTCGACGAACATCTAGTTCTTACATTTAGAAAACCTGTATATAAGATTGTCGTCATCACTTATTAGTTATTTAGGTACAATTTAATATTTAAATTTGTTAAAATTAAATTATTAAATTATTCATTGCCATTTTAAGAATTTTAGTTCCTTAAATATTTATGCGTAAAACCTAGATTTTTAAGTAATCTATATATAAAATTTAACATTCCCTTACTTATATTTATGATTTCACCTAATTGTAAAGGAATTATGTTTGCTTATTAAGGTTTTAATATTGCTTAGACTTTGTAGTAGTGGATAGTGAATTAACCTTTGATCGGATCATCTTTAATTGCAAACGGGTATTGATCGTGTTTTTCAACGCCTTTCCAGAACAAAAAGTTGAAAATTCTTCCCTCTTCTTTGCGATCGAGAGCATCAAGCTTTTCCATGTGCTCTTGCATAATGTTGAAATCGAAAATGTCAAAGTTTTCTTTAATTCGATGTGGGTTTGAGCTTTTGGGAATGACAACGATATTGTTCTGAACGAGATGTCTCAATAAAATTTGAGCAGGTGTTTTATTATACAACTCAGAAAGTTCCTTCACTATTGGCTGTTCTAAAAGATCAGGATATTTATCTAATCTGAAAAATTTTAAGTTAAAAAAAATTAATTATATACATTAATATAATGCAAAATTATTCATGGGTACATAAGTTATTGAGTCCTAATTTAGCCTTAAGCCTTGGGTAAGTGCAGTTCATGACCACTGAATTATGATTACTAATATATTGGCGACATTTCATTAAAAACGAAATATAAAAGCTCGTTACAAAACAAAAACCTTTTCCTAAAAAGCGAGTTAAAGATAGGGGGGGGGTCAAATAAATTTTTGTCTGAACTCTTTTCACAATTTTAATTATTACAGAACGAAAAAATTTAAAATAGTAACAATCGCATTTTAATGCGATTAACACTTACTTTATGTTACAGCCTGAAAACTTGAGGAACCAAAAATTTTTGAGGGGCTTAATTTAATAGGCATGGATTGCAACAGTAAAGAAAGGCACAAACATTTCTTTATTCTATAATGACAAATGTTTTAGGGGTGGGAGAGAAGAGCAATTGCTGCTATTTTGTAAATAATGAATCAAGAAAAGTTACTTACTTGTACTGATATTTTGTTAGGAAGTGACTTTGCGCTCCAGGACTTCCAATGGGACTGTAAGCAGTAACAACCATTTTTAGTTTCTTGCAAAGCTCACGTAGTTCTGTTTGCTGTAGGTACGCATGAAGTTCGACTTGGAGTACACTAGGCAAGACATCACTGGCTTTATTGTAGACTTCTAACAATTGTTGAGAATTGAAATTACTGACACCCAAATTTTTAATTTTTCCCTTTGCTACTTGCTGTTCCAAAGCCTAATAAAATAGACCTTTTTTAATAAAAATCTAAAAATCGTGTAAATTATGCTTTTTACCCCCCATGTAGCGACATTATTAGTATTTTTATCTAATTGATATTTTCCATTTTCGTCGATAAGTGGACTTAACGTTTCATGATCACAAAGAAATCCAAAAGGTGTGTGTATCAAATACAGGTCAATATAACTCAACTTTAGTCTCTCTAAAGATAAGTCGACAAATTTTTCAACATCCGATGGTCGATTTCCAATGTGGGGTAACTATAATCAACATTTTTGTTATTAAAATAAAAATAATTTATTAATATTTTACTTTAGTCGTGATGAATAAGTCTTCACGAACTCCTCTCCCGCGACTAATCCAATCATTAATTGCTGCACCGATAGCCTCTTCATTATTATAATTAAACGCAGTATCTAACAATCAAAAAAGAAAATTAATCAAAACATATAATTTTCATAACCAACTCACCAATATGTCGATATCCTAAATCCAAAGCCCAAGTAACAGCGTCGTAAATTTCCTTGTCTTTCGCCTGCCAAGTTCCCAAACCTATGATTGGAATTTTACTTCCAGATGTGCCATTTAATGGAAGTAGATCTACCAATGTCATTATTTTAAGAATTGATGTGGCTTTATTTTTTTGCAATTAAAAAAATTTATAGCGAAACAAAGTGTGAATGTCTCAGCTTTAGTTTACTATTTATAAATTGTCTAAAAATATAACATATGGGGTTTTGTATGAATCTGTTTTTATAATATAGGTACTATACAATTTCTTAATGTTGGAATTTAAATTAAAGAGGATGTTGAATTTTATTTAATGAAAAACAAAATATTTCTATGGTAATTTTAATTGAAATGTTATGTAATTGCAGTAGAGACGACACCATTATTGATTTCGCTATGTGAAATATACAACAATATGCACTACTCACCTATATATTTTAAATGCAGTTTGTATGCACTTTGTCCTACTTTTCATGTAGTTTGCAAACTAGTTTCTTACTACGATATATATTTAAGTATTAAACCAAATGTCTACTGTCTACTGTAGTTTCAGAAATAATAAATTGTTCCTATTACTCTTATAAGCAATTATTCCAAAAGAGACTTTATTAATGCAATTGTTACCTTATGTGTTGATATGATAGTACATATAAAGCATACAGTGCAAAACGTTTATAATTAAATCCGGTTAATACGAAATTGTATTCTCGCCTCAAACAAATACATATAAACTATAGAGATGCAACGAATATTCGGCTACTATTCGGTATTCGGCTGCATTTTAATACTCGGTATTCGGTGGAATATTGTGTACTATTCAGCCGAATACCGAATACTAAATCATAACAAAATAAATTTTTAATTCGAAATTATTTATATTTAAATTACAAATTAAAATTGAAAATTTATAAGGGAGAATTAATTATGATGATTCAAAACAAATTTTTCTGCATTTGAGTAAAGTTTCCTCGAGTAGGAACCTGCTTTGAGTTTAGAAACCACTACTTATACCTATAGATCTAGTGTCCTATCTAGGCGAATACTTTGTAAATAAAAATCAATTTCGGTTGCCGTTAAATTTTTCATTTGTTTAATAAAAAATAAAACTCATAAATGAAACAACCGAATATTCAGTATTCAGCTAAATCACTATTCGTTGCTTCTCTAATATAAACTATTGTAATTCCGTATACTTTTTTGCTTTTAAGACGCAATTCGTTTTATACAAATAATTAGGTCTTTCAGGTTGATGAACTGAAACTTCTTACGCGACACTTTGATAATCGATAATAAGCGAACGAAAATTGAGAGTGAAATTTCAAAGAGAAATTTCGTTACATGAGAAAGAAGAAAGATATGACGTAATGAGAAAGGGAAGGAAGGGTATATTATAAATATGCTCGAATAATAATAATATAATTACTGACAATGTAACTATCGAAGAAACAGAATATTTTATGCAAATTTTATATTGTTCTATTTCTTTCGAGATTTTCTCTCTCTCTCTCTCTCTCTCTCTCTCTCTCTCTCTCTCTCTCTCTCTCTCTCTCTCTCTTTGCTAAGCTAAGAAGTTTCACTTCTATCAAATGTGCAGTCTGTACGGAGCTACACGTGCAGTTTTTTATAACCGTTTTTCACTGTATGTATTCAAAATGCATTTGGCAATGATTAGTGGAAATAAAAACTTTTAGAGAAGCAAAGTTTTAGCGTCAACGTTTTATAACGAAACTAAATTTCATAAAAAATTAAATAATTTTTTTAATGAAAATTTTCAGTAAAAAATATTTAGATTGGCTATAAAAAATGTACATATAATGCATCTCTTGCTTCCGTCGACGAGCTCTGGTCACTGTTGTACAATATTCACTTATTTTTTACAATCACTTTATGCAATTTGATTAAAAACTTTTTAGATTTACCGACTATTTCTAGTCAATTTTCTTGGTAATTAGAAAAATAAATCGCAAAATTTAATTACGTATGGGTACATAGGCAATTAATGGATGATTGAAAAACTTTTCAACGTTCAGTATTTTTATAGAATTGCAATTTTATTTTTTACTGAATCGTTACGGTTTACGATATATCATAGATGCATTTTTCATTCCAAAATCAGGTGATTAGCCACTCTTATATATTATAATTAGTATCTTTTTTTTCTCCAAAGCTATAAAGGATACAATTTCATAAAAGATACTAGTATATATAAATTACGTTTCGGTAAAGGGTAATAACATTCAACCTAGTTAAAAATCGTTCTTTCAGCCGAAATCACGGTCCTAATATTTGTCGCAATGACGTCATTATTTTTGCTCACGCTAACGTAAACCTTTCTGAAGATATAAGTTAGAGGGTAAACGTCGATCAAAAAATTTAAAAAAGCTGATTAATAAAAAACAACGATAATGAGCGTCATTTGTGAAAATGCGTTATGGAATGTAACGAATGTAGCTACGACAGTCAACAACGGATATAGCGAAATTGTTTGCAACGACCGATCAGTTATTCTAAAGATCTCGACCGGATTTTATATATAAAAAAAAACAATCAAAATTCATTAATGAATAACCATAATATATTTTAGTAAAACAAAATATGAATAAGTCCGCTTATGGTGCTGCGGTTAGATGATCTCCGCTTCATAGTACTGCCTACTGGGTTCGTTGAATCCCCGTTGAATTCTAGATAAAAGATAAAAAGTCATGATATCCTCAGATGTTAAAAACGACTTAAAACACCAAAAAATGAATAATATTCATATAGTTTGGGTGTTTATAATTATTTTCATTTTAATTTAATTCCTTTTATATATTAGAGCACCACGAACTTTTTAAATTTCCCACTTTGGTTCAAAGTTACACCCAATATATATAAACAAAAATATATAAGTTAAAAAGGGTGCCAAAAATCCCCCCCCCCCGATAAATGTTTATATAGAACCCATCTAGAGTAAAGCATCCCAGAGGTTGCAAGGTTGAGAAAAAGTTTATCTTTATCTCCCTGAAAAGTTGTATTTTTACCTTTCAAAAGGTGTCGTATCCATTTTTGTTTGAAACTTTTCAATATTATCTCTAGTTCTGCAACAAAAATGTTGATATCCGCTCGCCTGATCTTTTGATTACAACCACATACAAATCTTTGAATTTGTCAGGATTTATTGAATCAATTTCAAGAGAAGAAGAAAATAATTACATTCTGTTCTAAAAATTACATCTTTAAAATTTGTACTGTCGTTAAAATTTGTATTGTAACTTTTATACCGTTTATACGTATCAATACATGTTACCTAGAATGCCTATCAATGCCTATGCAAAATGTACATGCCTGTAATGCCTAGATACATATATGCTTATGAAATGCATTTTTTTAGCTGTTTTAAGTCGCTTTAACATCTAAAGTCATATCAAGGCTGTCTAAACAAAGAACATTTCTGTTAGTCAATTTTATCTGAGGTCTAAGATTCAACGGGGATCGAACCCAGTGCCACTTGCCGCATGAAGCAGAGAAAGCAATTGCTCTAACCACTGCTCCAATAGGTGGTACAAAGTGCATTTAAACAGTGCAATTTACCTTATTGTTAATGTTTTGTAAACGTTTTATCGAGCAAATATTTTCTTTTTCAGTCTCTATATCAATGTGTTGTTCTATCATGAAAATTAAAGCACCTACTTAAAATTGCTATATGAATATTCGCAAGAAACTACTTATGAACATGCATTTTTTTTAAATCGTCAAATTTCAGTGATTTTTTTTTGGTGGCAAACACTCCTCCAGACATTCCTCTCAATGAATATTAAATTGAAATAATTTTTCATCCTAATAATTTAAGCCCTTGAAAGAAGAAGGTGTTACTTACTTTTTGACGAAAATTATTTTTATTCTATTCTCTCTATTAGGTTCATCAGAATGACGTATTAAATTAGTAACAAAATTTTAGGATCACAAGGCCTACAGACTATAAGTGCCAAGCTCAAATGCTAAAGCCCATATTCCTATAATGAAAAAAATTTTAGTTAACCCCTTCTTTTTTTATATATGGGTTTCAGTTGTACTCGGTTCTAAAGATTGATCTTGAATAATTGTACTAGTATATGCAATGTTTGTACACATCAATATAATGCTGCCTATACAAAACAGAAATAAACTAAAATTGATTATAAAATGACTTTAAAGCCGTAATTTTATTATTTCTTTTGGCTTTTAAACGTTTTAACGAGCAAGTATCTTCTATTATGTCTCTATCAAGGGGCGATACTTTCACAAGAATCGGAGCACTTGATTTTTTTATTGAATTTCGCAAGAAAACTTTGATCTATATAAATTATGTTAGTTCATAATTTTTTGAAAAATCATCAAATTTTATTGATTTTTCGGTGGAAAATGCACTAAAGATATTTTTTGATTTGTAGGTGGCTATTATAACCAGGTGTGGACAAGCTAATGCTTTTAATTAAAATTAAATTGAAATAATTTTTTTATCTTTGAGTGTTGTATTATTATTGAAACAAAATTCCCGGGCCCAATATTTTTTATTATAACAACCAGCATCATACATGTTTCTGTTACAAAAATGAATCATCCCTATCGCCTTATCTTACACACAGTGTATACTTCGTTGTCGCAGTCCCAACGAGACGGGAATTTCAATTAAATATAAACAATGGTAACCAGCTACCAAGTGCAAATTCCCGGCCTCATTTTCGGGACGCGCAGCGTAATTTAAGTAATCGACATACAAACAAAATGAATCATTCGCGCTCACATTAACTAAATTAATTAATTATAGATAAATATTATGCTAGCTGCTATCTTACAACTTAAAATATACATTAAAATTATAATTTAATTATCAATGAGCCACAGTGAAATTTTCTTTATATTTTACAATTTTTTTTTATACTTATATTTGATTTCAGATTTGTGAATGTTAAGTGTAAAAGAAAAATCATTATCGAAAATAAATTACCTAGTGGATTTGTATTTTATTTACAATTTTTTTGTTGAAAGAAAATTTCCGTATTTGATATACAACTTAAGTGAAGTCGTTTAAATGAGAAAGAAGTCGAAAAAATTTCACAAATCTGTTTTTTTTGCGCCATTGTCAGTTTGAAATTTTTTGTTAGGTTTAATTCATTTTTTGTTTCTGTATTAATATTGTGACTTCTTTATTTTTAATAATATTTTTGTCCTATCTAAACTGATATTAAACTACGATTACATCTATGGGCTAAATATAAATTTTTAAATGTATGCCGTGCTGCGTTCCTTTCAACCACTCGCATAATCCTCGAATAAAAGAAAGCGTTTAGTGAACTTTTCCAATGTCTTCCATTTGTGCATTTAATTGACCGAACTAACTTTTATTCGTGGTGTAGAAAACTTTTCCGAGTATAGTTTTTTTTAATTTTTTTTTTTAATATCACTCTATCTTGAACTTACGTATAAATATAAAAAATGTTATAAGAATCTCAGTAAGGAAACAAAAAATTGATCTATTTCTTTAAATTATTTTCAATGTTAATAGTTTTGGAAGCCTAAGTAGGACATTTTTCAGTTTAATAATGCATTCAATATGAATGAAATTGTATCCTGATTTTTTTTTACAGAAATTAAGTTTTTTTATTTTTAGCTTAATTTCGGAATCAACTTGTGAATATTTCCTACTATGTTAAAACTATTATTTTTTCTCATAGATATTTTTGGTATTTTTAACAAATTTAAGCTACACTCGGAATCATTCACTGTAGTTAAAGTTACGAAGAAAACAAACGTTTTGTTTGAGAGAAAAGTTTCAGTGGATTTATTTCTTCAACGTTAATATTAAAAGCGAAGGCACAAAACAACCCATAATATTTAAGGTGAAGTTTGTTCCTAGAATATTTTGGTTTTATTGCGATATATTATTTATATGTATATTTGTTAGTCTATGAAATGAAACTTGAAAATTCTAATAGGAAATTTTGGCTCTAAACTACGTTATCAACTATGTTTTTGAACGAATTTTACCATAACGCCTATTGTACATATCGTATATGTGGCAAAAACGGGTGCGAAGCTTCATTTCTTCTAATCGCCATGCCAACAATACAATGTTAAAGTGTTTTTCCAATGCAACAATCAAAATAACTTTAGTCGTATGTAAAAATGAACCTCAAGCTACTTTCAACGTTAAACCAAAGCTCATTTTTGTCGTTGCAAAAGAACAGCACTTTTATTTATTAACTATTTATTATTAAGTAGTAATATTTTGCCACTATATGAAACATACTGGAATTATAACTTAGGATATGTTCCGTAAATGTATCATAATTTTTGTACTTTGTTCCTTACATTTTTATTAAATTACAAATAACTAACATAAGTCCATCGATAACAGTCCAATCTTTAACATTAACGTTTTGTATTGAATCTCGAAAAATTCTCAATAAACTCAGTTTTAAAATAAATCTAAATTTGTTCAGTTTTTAAAATATCGTGTAAATAATATTACGATTTATTTATTATAAGGAATGGAAAATTGGTCATTTACATCAGTGGCGTAGCGAACATTAATACCTTTTAACACGCTCGATTATTTTAAATAATACATAATTTTTTTTGGACACAGAAAATCTTGTTCGTCTTGAGAATGTTTTAATACCCTCTTTGTGTCCTTGGCTACACCTAGCTAAGCCTAAAGGCTAAGGCTAAAGCCTCTTTAGCTACACCACGATTTTTCATTGCTTTAGGAATTTTCAAGGAAGACAAGTTTCAAAAGAAATTTAAAATGAGTTTTTAAAAAACATTTACCGACCACTAACAATCATGATAAGCACAAATGAGCAACTTTATTAGACTTATGAAGCAATTTCATTGTTAAGTTTAGCACTTGCTTTAAACTACGTTCCACTAAATGTTTAAAAAAAACGTTATTTCAGTCGTTTATTTATGGGTGCGTTACAGATAAAAATAAAGACGTACACTGTACAACTCATGGGCATTACGAAAAAAAAATCATGCGCAATAGAAAGTCGCCATAATTTTATAGTACGCATGACTTGAACCGTCTAGTGTACGTTTATTTTCATCTGGAACAAACCCTATGACCTTGCTTTCGTAGTGCAAATTATTTTAGTTTACAATGAAAATTATTATAAATAAGTAAAATTCTGTTATGTAAGTGTGTCGCTAAATTTTGAACCGGTTAAAGTGAGCAGCATCAAAAAAGAGGGTTAGAATCACTGGCAAATAATAGCTTAACTGGTATGACTGGTATACATGCAAAGAACAAGTTTTGACTCTTGGTCTATTAGAGCAGTGCTTCTTAAAGTGGTGGACTACCTACAGGGGGGCCGCGAAGAGTCGTAAATGTAACAAATAATTAGCAAATGCATATTATACAACATTTTAAAAAATAGGGGGACTTCAAAAAGTTTAAAAAGCACTGTATTAGAGAATATACAGTATTTTAAACTATTAATTTGAGAGATTCGTACTGATTTGTTTTGCTTTTTGAGAATTTTTCTGGCTTAAATAAAAAAAAAAAACTACCACAAACAGTATATTGACAAAACGTTAAGTTAAGATATTCAAGGTTCTCCCAAACTTTAACGCTACCACTTAAGATGAGATAAATAAAAAGAAACGAATTTCCTCTGTTCCAAAATAGTATAAAAATGTTCATTTCTTTTTACTTAAATCTCGCTTAACATTCATTACATTTTCAACACGATACTATCTCTAGTTTTTCTCCCACTTTCCATTTGTATAAAAGATATAAAAATGAGTAATAAACATTTATTTCATCAGTCACCATATGTTTCAAAAGCACATTGCTTAGTGTTGAAGGCATTTTTTGGAATAGTAAGGCTAATTTGTTATAGTATAAATATCCCCATCGTTCCCTTCCTTGTGAATACACATGGGAACACACTACGTAATATGAATGTAAAAGTTACATAACGAAAGTACGTCATAATGATGTCACAAAACTGTCATATAGCTAAACCCTACCAGGTTTTCTTTTCCTCGTATTTAACTCTAAAACAGCGTTTCATGAAACTTGCAACCGATGCATTCCGAAAATGAAAATTTACTTTAACACTTTAAAGAGTGATTTTTATATCTGAGGCACTCGACAATGCACTAGAAATACTGCATTAAAACCTTGTTTTATCTCGTAATAAATTGAGCACTTAATTACATTTCTTCTCCTTATATTTTTTTAAGAAAATATACAAGATATTAAAAAGTTTCCCTGACATTGTATTATTGAGTTGTATTGAAATATTTGCAAGGTATAAAAAGCGTTTCACTCTATTGTAAGTACGGGAAGTTGAAAAGACAAAATTGCCCTACTTATTGAATTAGGCTTTAGAATGCCTCGTAGTAATACTGTAATGATATCAACTCACATTTATATCAAAAATTTTAATATCGAATTAAAACTCTAAAATCCACTGACAAATTAGCCTTAGTGTTAAATTAAGTTAACGAATTGAATCGTATCTTACATTTTAAACATTTAGTTACTCAATTTACTGTTCAAATTTACTTGTATAAAAATGCACAATTTTGATAAACTAAGCTATTAGTAGCCTTGTTATTTTTAAAATCTAAATTTTGTTGAGTTGGATTGAAAGTTAAAAAAAAAACTATGTAAATCCTTTGAAATTTCGAAGTTTACTCCTTAAGAACTACATTTTACATTAAGAGCCTGACAAGAAAATTATTTTTAATAGGTAGTCATGTTAATAACATTTAAACCGTTGTATTTTTCTTCATCTCTGTTTCTTTTTCTTTTTATTATTTCTTTTTACTCATTGGGGTTCCCTTATATATAACTTCCCTTTCTTGGCGTCCGTACAGAATGGGATGTCGCTATGATAACTTATTACTGTTAAATAATAATTAAATGTCGCTATGCCAACTTATTAATTAATGGCTGACAGACTTGCCCTGCATGTTTCAGTATGACAACTCTCTCTGTTATCGCTGCTTACGCCTTCAAAACGTTGTTAGGTAACTTAACACAGCGCACGGCATTCAAACATGCTTAATTGCTCAAACCGGCTATTTGCATGATTATTCTCATATTAAACATGTTATTGAGATAGAACCTTTAATTGCAAATGCAACGGGCAACTACTATTAATTATATTAGTTGCAGAGTCCATGTAAATATTTCAGCAAATTTTAAAATCAAAGCTTGCTCTTTTCGTTTGGTCTTTTATTTCTGAATAGTACTAGTCATAATATTATTCCCATTGAGATGTTAGTTCTACAAATATACCTTCTGAAGGAAACTAGTATAACTGTTAAGTGTCCTTCACAATGAGGCGATATAATGCAAGCGGTCTACGATACGCGACACCCAAACAGTTACTTAAAATTTGAAGGGAGACGAAGAAATAGTTTCATACTCAAGCGATATGTTGATGCGTGTTCAATTTCTGCGATCCCATTTTATGTCCATGAGCTATTATCCAACTTTTCCGTTTAAACTATTTGAATTTCAACAATGAAAATTTAAATTTACATGTTTTTTAAAATAGTATTTCTTACAAAAATCGTTTAATATGGTGCAATTGATGGACAATTTATCGAATCAAAGAACGACAATATGAATTTGATAATTTTTTTAGCATTGATTGCTCGTTTATAACTTTTTTTTTTAAATTTTTAATTGTTGTAAAATTGTCACTTTTCTTGTCTTTAAACTTTCTTTAATTCTTTTCAAATGCTATTTTTACACTAATAATGATTTCGCCTTATGATGATATTTTCCCAACAATGACGTCAGTTACGTTTTTTTAGATTACGTCGATAATGCAGAGAACTACTCAAATGTTCTGAACATGTATCTAACCTATCTAATTTTGACTTTAATGCTCTTTAACTCAAAGATATCCTTTCTTCTTATATTCCTCATGATATCATGATCCCCGTCGCCTATTCTTTATATTCCCTTCACCCTTAAGGAGTTAACTTCAATAACGCGCCGGATATGACGTTTTATTTTATTTTTCAATCCAATCGACTGTATCAGATATTTTTCATTAAGATTACTTAGTTACGTGTCCCTAAATGCTAAGATTTTCTTACAGAATTTTTACGGAACTTACCCTATTTTGATGGCTTATTTATAACATATTATTATCTACGTTTTCTGTACAAACTTTAATTTCAGTGAAAATAATTCTTACACATAAAAACATTCTCGAAGGAAGCAGCTTATTCATTATGTTAATATTTGAAATCAACTAATTTTTTTTTTTTTTTTTTGTTCAATGGAGTAATGATTTCATGCAATTAACGTGAAAAATCAAAAAGGTTTTATACTTTATGTATCCAAATAATTACGCTGTAGAATCAGCATAATGTGGCATTTACATCTCACTTTTCCTTTTCATTATTATTACTTTATTATTATTATTATTTTAGTATTAATATTAATATTTTATATATACTTTTTCAGTTTATACATTTTGTTGCTGATGGTTTAATTAAATTAAAAAATTCACATTCTAATGGGGGGGCCATTTAGATATCACAACCGTATAGCATTCAAAAATAGATCGAATGGAAAAAGTAAATGACTAGACTAAATCTTCCCGATTTCGCAACAAATGGCGATTTATTTCACGATGATTGTCTATTTTTATATATTTTTTTTTTTGGAAGAAACTACAACAGTGGGGCCTACAATTCGTTGTCTTAAAATCATCTATCTAATGTTTGATTTAAGTAAACGATCAGCGACAAGAAGCTTTTTTTTGTTAAATATAAGAAGAATTTTATGTGTCCTTCAAAAAAACAAAATATCAAAAGGTTCAAAGAACTTTAAAAACAATATTTCACAATGGAAAAGAAATAAATAAATCAGATAAAAACCTAATCTCAATAAACACGTTTTAAGTTGCTCCATGAGAAAACTATTTGGACTATTTTACTTGTATGAATCTTTTAATTGTAAAATAAAAACTACTGTACTAACACGGCATATAGATAGAAAGCAGAAGTTTCACTCGGTGTTGGCATCTTTGATCTCGAAGATCTTTTGCGCATCTGCGGTGCGCAATTAGGCAATGAACTATTTCTAACAAGCGGCAAAAGAAATCTGACCAACTATCTCATGAAAATGAAAAACTTTTGCCGCTACAATATTAAAAATAACTGAATTGCAAACAACTACAAACATAACAATTCAAATATAGAAGAGATCCTTGTTTCTTGGATACTTTTAATGTTATCTAAGAACAACTGCCATTATATATACTTCGTATACCTTGAGGTACAAGAAATACTGGCACGCATTTAAAAGATAATTTAGAAGTAAAAATAAATTGTTTTTTACTATCCTCCAATCGTAACAGTTTTATTTATTATTAGTTTACTTTTTTCTTTATTTTTTCGGCTAAAATATCCAGTCCATACTGTTTATAGTAATCGATTAAGAGAGTGGTTCCTAAAATTTTCGGTTCCTGTCTCCCTTAGTATATTAGAATTTTCCACGGCATTTTAAACCACTAAGATGATCTATTATTGATTTATTTTAAGGTGAATTTTAGGTCATTATTTGTTTTTTCATTTCTTACTATCTTCAAAAGTGTTGATATACCCTTACTTTTTATGTTGTATGCTATTTTATTTGATAAATAATTAAAACAATCGTATTATTTTTAAATAAAAACTGAAATTTCATAGAAAAGTGTGCTTAAGGACAATTTTTACGGTGTTCCGGTAGAGCAGTTAAGACTCCCTCACTGTTGAGGAGCGTAGCTTGGTAGCCACTGAGTACCATACCCCACCCACCCATAAAAAGCACATTACATGGTGTATGGATAGCTCCATGTATCAAAATATGTGAAGAAAGAAAAAAAAACCTGAAAACAACGAAATCTCGTCTCACTGCCAACTTCACTTCATGAAATATATATCTATAACAAAGGTTTGTTATAGATGAAAATAAAACCGTACATTGGATGCAGTACAAGTCAAATACTATATAAAAAAAATGCTATCATTTTATATTGCACATAACATGTAACATACAACCTAGAGCTTTATTTTCATCTGGAACACACTTTAAATGTGGCACACGAGGAAATACTAAATAGCCACTACCCGTACTAGCTCAGTGCAATATCAGATATGTTTCAGGTGAAAATAAAAACGTACATTGTACGGTTCAAGTCATGCGCAAAAAAAAAATGTTATATTGCACATGACTTATAACACGTACAGTGTACGGTTATATTTTTATCTAAAACAAACATTATAATCAAATATTTGAGCTTGTACCAAAGTTCTAGGTTTTTCAAGATACAAGGTGTCCCAAAATAGAAGATAATCCCCAAGTACAATTTGTCTTTTGTTACACATATCTCCCCCTCCAACTACAGCCATGTTTTAATGCCTGCCACAGATGCGCAAATGCCAAGCATATCGAGTGAATCTTCTTCCTTCTATCTATATTCTAGTGGTACAAATAAAAAAAAATAAAACAAAAAATTTCAAATTGTCAAATTTATTTTAATAAAATGATCATATTCATTTAGTTTTTTTAAATATTATGCTTGCTGTTACTTCATGTTCCTCGAAAAGAAAAATAACTTAATGGTTGCATTTTTACGCGTATCGAACGTTTTTGTTTTAAATCCCTTTAGAAAACCGTAAGTATGACGAACTTTGTAAACTTAAACGTAAAAACTTAAATCGTTATTAACATTAATTGTATCGTACAGTTTTGTGATTTTATTTTTAGCCAATAAATAATTGATATGAAAGTCCTAGTCAAAAACCTTGCAATTAATCAGTTATTTTTCTTAACGTTTCATACAACGGAAATTAGTGAAAATATATAGAAATAACAATGTCATAACGTTCGTTTACGCGTTAATTAATTAAACCTAAATATTTAACAACGAACCTAACCGATTTAAAAAAAAAGAAAGACTTTGTCAACGCTCATCAAATGATTGATTTGAAGAATTGGTGTCTTGTATAGGGGTTTGACACTCAATGTTTTTCTCCTATCCTCTTATTTGTCATGAGGAGAAAATCAAACTACCAACATCATAGAATATCTATAATAACAACTAGTAACATATAATAATTAAAATGATACTGATTGGTTTTTATTTTGAATGTCTTAAAACTAGCTGACATTCATTGGTTTTGAAATTGTGTGTCTTCTAGTTTATTTGTGTTGGCAGCTCTTAGGACTCCTCATAGGAAATAAGTCTATAGTAAGAGTTCAGAGTGTCCGTTCCCTGGAATAAATGCCTTGTGATAATTTTTTTTTTTAAATTTTATTCAAATGAAGCATTTGATGAACGTTCACAAAAGCTCGGGAATAGGTTTTCAGTTGTTACAAGCTATTGTTGACTGTCAGATGAGATGGGTTCATTGTGTCTGGAATTGGGGCATGGTGGCGGCGGCGTACATTAGCGGAGGCGCGTTTGTTGGTTGCGGACCAGCATTCGGTATGGGCCACTGTCCCTGTGGAGGAACCATACGATACTGCTGGGGTGCAGCAGCCGCTGCCGGAGTCGCATACTGATATTGTTGGTAACCCGCTGGATATCCTGCAGGCATATATCCAGTCTGCATTTGTGTCGCTGGATAACCCTGTTACAATTAAAAATAAAATTTTTTTAAAAAATTTCAATCAAACCAAAATCAATATTTTGGGTAATAACAATATCAATAACTAAAACTTTTTCAATCTTTGTGTCAAAAGTTGTCGTCGAAATAAATTTCTCTAATAATAAATGATAATTTTTTTAGCTTCTACATAACAAACAATGTATTTCAAAAGTTAAATTTAAATCCTGTGTATAGCCATCAGCTGATCCGAGAAATAAACTTATTTTAAAAAAAAAAGTTAACTTTATCAAATTACTCAATTTTTTGCTTTACGGAGCTAATCAATTTGTGCATTTTGTCTATTGTCTCATTTATCTCAAAAACTATTGGATACATTTTGATCGAGTTTTTGTTTGTTTTGTTTTTTGGACGTTAGGTTTTTAGAATAAGTAAAAATTATACCATAATGCGTATTTAATTGTTAACGTTTTTATTTAAAAAAAAATAATAATAACAATTATATCATTAGTATAAAAAGGAACTCAAGCCATACACATAAATAATTGTTACCAATAATATAAGTAAGGGAAGGGTAAAATATCAAAATGCGTTTTGTATGTATCAGTAAGAGTGTCTTACAACGTATTCGAAAGTTTTATGGGTATGTAACGGGTGGCGAAGAAAAGAAGGAACTGCTTTCTATAGTTATACAGATTCAACAATGAAAGTCTATACTTAGGGCTACAATTAAGTAGGGGGGCACTTAACTCAGATTGAAAAAGGACCCAAAAAGGCTTCTTAAAAAATCATTTCAGTTATTTTCTTTGCTGAATTTGCTATATAAGTTGTGTTTATATTTTACATACCTATCCTCAAACAATTTAAAAGCTCAACTAAACAGTCTTGGCCAGAACTCACAAAAAGGTACAGCCTTGTCTTATTATTAATAGTAAGAACTATTAGTACATATCTAAAAAACATAAACAAAAATTGTTCCTGTGATTTCTTGTCATTATTAGAAAAATTGTCAATTGCTATCAAAAATTCAATTAAAATATGTCAATCGCGTTTATTTTACGCTGAGCGAAGCGGGTGGGTAATAGCTAGTGAAGGTTAAAAAACATTGAACCAAAATAATTAAATTTAACTGTTTCATTTGTGTAATAACAATTAATTACAAATCGTAAAATGAATTAAATGTAAATCTGACTTATCTAAATTGCAGACTATTATAAATTTTATTGGTGTAATCCGTTTTATAATTATTGTTATTAAAATATACTTAACACAATTATTGTATAGATATTTTTTTTTCATTAATACAAATAAAAATGGGAAATATAAAAGTTCCCAGAACTTGTTTTTTAAGGGCGGTATTTTCTTAAAGACTATTTAAGATTCTTCATAAGACCTCAAGACCGAGAGGGGTATATACTCGAGTTATTCCTACTTGATAGCACAAGATCACAGTAATCCAATTAAGTTTCCCAATTTAATTAGAAGTAGGATTGTAGACAAAGATATAACAACAATGTAAAATAATGTCTTCGACAAAAAAAGAATGTACTGAATTTGGCACATATTGCCTTACATTAATAGCCCAGGAACATAAAACGCGATCTGTTTCAACAAACTATGATAGTTTTGATCGCGGCGGTAAGCGATCCGATAGTACAAACCTATAAAACTATTGGTAAATATTGGTCAGCTTTGTGCAATAGAAATTTGTTTATGTAAACAGACAGTAATCCGATTGTACATTGTTTATAAGAAGGCATTCACGATACTGGTTCACTAAACAAATACGTTATACATGTATTGCGCTGTTTGCAATAGTTTTATATCGCTGAACGCCGCAATGATCGCGCGATCACTGGACAGATCACGTCCTTTGCCCCTAAATCCGAATAGTTTCATCAACTCACTTTGGAAAATATTCCAGTAAGACGATAGTATTTAGGAATTGAATTTCCTCTCTTTAATATATTGAAAGTATTACTATTAGTGCTATCTCTAGGTAATAGAGGTTTTGATCACTATATACGCAAGGTGAGGATATTATTGAAAATGTAAGTATAGGTTCTACAACTATCGAAAGTCAAAATACATGGTCATAATTTGTGGGCATTTCTCACCAAAAGTGGGAAGAGTCAAAATGGATCAGTGACCCTTAGTCCATTACAACCTAAAATTACTAAGCTTTGTATTTATGTGCCCACTGCCCATGCCTAAATAATGCTGTATTTTTAAAATTGTATTGTAGATTTATTAAATTTTATACTATTTAAGTTCCTATCTTATTTTTAAATTTTCACATACTCATAGATGATGACGAAATTAACCATTGAATATGATAATGGAACTCTTAACTCAAGAAAATCTAAAATAAAGGAATCTCAATTTACAATTGTGCATAGACAGGATACATTTTTTACGTTCATCATAGGTGAAACTTGAAAAAAAGAAAATAATATTAACATATGCAGAGAATATTTTTGCTAGGTACAAAATTAGAATGTGTTAGTATTTAATGCAGATATTTAAGAAAGAAGACTTGAAATATATTATCAAAATTTTTTGAGATGTTAGGGAACGTACCCATATTACGTAACCCATTTTTTACAATTTTTTATCTCACTCGGTGACCACTTGTAGTATATTCCAAGACCCCCCCCCCTTAGTTTTCACGTAGTAATACATAAATATAATAAAATAATTTTAATTTATCTCGAAAAAGCGCGAAATTTCCTTAGAAGATATAGACTACTCCACAAAGACCAAAGCTTCCCCCCCCCCGTGTAACTAGGCGTTACTAATTACGTTTCTCTAGGATGATGTTACCATATTGAATTAATAAAATTCATAATTAAAATTTAGACTCAAAAATACGTACTATTAAACATTCAAACCAAGATGGTGGAGGGTCTCGCAAATGAAAAATCTGAAGGGTTACATTTTTAGTTAAGTTTGCCTTTGCTTGCCTCCTTTTCCGTAAATACTAGATACTTAACTAACAAAATCACCGAATGATTAGATGACTTATTAATAAATATAAAAAAAAACATAAAAATCTATTTAAATAAAAGATTTGTTTTTGATGAAAATAAAACCGTACAATGTACGGTAAAAGTCATGCGTAGTATGGATTTATGGTAACTTTTATACTTTTTTGCATAAATGCACTGCATAATGTTCGATTTCATATTAATCGAGAACTAAGATCTAAATTTTAGATGATTAATTCTAAACCGACACTTTCTTAGTACTTAAAAACTTGTGTGAAACCTACAAAAGCTTACAGTTCAATATTTATTTCTATTACGAAGGGTCATATGGGAAACATCACAATGGATGAAAAATCAAAAACAAGAAATAATGTACCTAGAAAACTTGAGAGTAAGAAAAACTGGAAGAATACAAGAAAAACGGAAATATTAAATATGAAGATGCATCCAAAATATTTGCTCTGATTCAGGAAACCCGGAGAAAGAAGTTTAACCAGGTGGATTCCACTTTTATTATACAAAACCCTTTTAACGTCTACTACCATTGATTGACTATGTTTTTTAATCTAACTTTTGTAATTACAACCAATATAGATTTACATAATAAATCAAGTTCTGTTAAATATTCAATGAAAGAATTGCATGAATAAAACTTGTTAACGGCATGAAAAAAAAATCAAATTACATCTATAATTACAACTTGTGTTCAGTATTAAGTTTAAAGTAACATTTTTTTAATCTTTTATGTTTTAATCGCGCAAATTTAATACTAGAATAATTATGAAGTCAATGATAATCCCATAATCCCTATGCCAATACATACAAGTTCAATAAAACCGTAAAAGTACCGTTACATACACTGATTTATTTTCTGTGTTTTTTTTTTCTAATTAATCAATTATAAATAGTTTAAAACGGTCTTAAGATTCTTTAAACTTTTTTTTGGGTATTTTTAATTTCAATTTTATATCGTTCGTATCGTAACGGCTTGTAAATGAAATATTATCAATTGTTAGCCATTTTGTCTTGATAGGAAGTATTTCAATTATATCATTATTTTTTTCATTTTTTCTTAATTAATATTAAATGATCTAAAGAAAATTAATTGGAACGGAAAATAAATAGGCTTTGATGAAATTAGCAATAAATAGCATAAAAATTAGCATGTACAAAAGCAATTAAAGGGGATTATTTTTTTCAATATAAAGAGTATAATAACAATGAATAATTGGAGAAATTATGATTGATTGTCGTAATCCTTAAAAGAAAATCTTTACTGAAAAACCACTTTTTTCAAAGGAAAAAAAATTTGTAATATTTTTATGTATACTTCGAGAAGATATATCTTATGTGAATATATAAGAGATATTTACATATGGATTGTTATAACGATGATGTTATAGCTGTTATAGAAAGATAATTCAAATACAAGTTAAATATTGAAATCGGGATAACAGTGTTGGTGATTGCACAGGCCTTTTATATTCTAAAGATAGCCATTTACTGCAAGGCATCATCAAAAGCTCTGAACGTATGTCTAATGGCGCCAACTAGCGGCAATTTAACTTGCATTAATTTTAGTGCTCCTTTAACATATAGAAATACTTCCTTCCTACATTCTTCGTGTATATAACGTATATATTCTACGTAAGTATCAAGCCGCAGTTACATTGAATTCATACTAATTAATCAGAAGTATACAAATGTACTTTAATTAATAAAAGTGTTATTATTGCTTCCATTATTTTTTCACAATTTTCAATACTACAAAGAAAATTTTTCTTCAAAATACATATTATGAAATCTGCTCTTTATTTGAATGTGATTTATTAAAAACGGTGAGGGCCTGATCAGTCTATAAATGAAAATTTTTTTTCTTTTGCAAACATTCGTAATTAAAGCAACCACGCTCTTCATACGAACTTATTTCATACGGATTCGTACAATTAAAATTTTGCACGAATTCGTATCCAATGTAATCGTGGCCTTAGACATCTTAGTTTTTGAGATTAACGGAAAATGATATTAGGAATAAATTTTAAAGAGCCTAAGACAACTTCTTGAATTGATGGTGAAAAATTAAGATGATATATGTATGTTAGAGAGGAGGATTTATAGTTCGCTATCTGTGGTAAGAATGCGTACCACTGGACCTCGATAGATACACTTTTTTTTCAAAGCTGAATTAACAATCACGTATATTACAAAGGATGTGATTGTAACGAGTCCTTTATCAATCTCATAAGTGGAAATCACGATGGTTAGTATTTTGCTTAAAAAATACCGTATTAGCCCGAATATAACGCGACTCATAAATTTTCATAAAGATATTTAGAAAAAAAAATATTCATAAAAATAATCAAGAAAAGAATTCAACCAGATAAGCATTTATTTAGGGAATTATAGGTAAAAACATTACTTAAACCCCGAATTTAGCGCGAGTTAATTTTTTAACGGAAAATATGTAAATGGTCCAAAAATAATGCGTTATATTTGGGCTTTATATTCGGATTTTAGATTCTCTTTGTCAAAACCATGGGCGTCCCGAGATGGGGGGGGGGATAAAAGGAAAGGGCAGAGGCTCCTACCTTCCTTAGGCCGTGACAACTATCAATTTATATACCTGATAATTTCCTAAAACTTAAATACTGTTGTATTTTTTTAAATGGTAGTTTCTAAATCATAGTTTCTTTTTCCAAATGTTAGTGATTTTGGTTGAAAATTGAAAGGAAGTGTTACGTTATTTAAAATCCTAAGGTGGATGATCCCGCCGTTGGTCGACTTATTATCGTCGAGTATCAGAACCAAAACAACCTCTGTCAATATGGTAACGATTCATTATTTTTCACTATTGAGTTTAAACTTGAACAATATAAACGCAACCTAACGTAAATTTTATTTTATATGTTTCTATCTATAAATTAAATGCGTTGATAAGAACATCGTAAACTTTCGATACCTTTGAGTAACACTTAGTGATCGAAACATTTGAAATGAAAAAAAATCCTAATTAACAATGCATTTACAGAATGCTTCTTTAAATGTTTCCCGTTTTCTAAAACAAGAATGGGATACTCCTATGATATTGCCTATTCTAGTGATTTTCAACCACACCTTTGGGTGCCGGGAAATTCTTGAAGTGTGTCGCCAAATTTTAGAAACACAAAAAAATTTTATTTTATATGTACCTAAACGTTTATACAGCTTGTATGTAATTTTATATAAAATTGAAAATTATTATCATAAACTACACTATGTATTACAGGGTGCGTTCCACTAAGTGCTTACAACGCTCGGAATGTTATTTCAGCGCGTAGTGACACCCTGTGTTAAATTATTTCAAGCTTGTATTATTGTTAGTGTGCCCCAGAATTTTAAATTATTTAAGAGTGTATCGCAGCAAAAAATGTTGAGAATTTCTGGTCTATTCTATAACGGTAAATGTCTTGAGAAGATTTGTTATAAGGAGTTAGTGGAAGGAAAAAAATTGTTTGGTGATAACTTACCCCTGGGTACCAGTAACCCATTTGTTGTTGATAATAAGGATATTGTTGAGCGGGTGCCGTTGGTTGTGGAATAACTTGCTGATTGACGGTATTTTCACCACCACTTTCCTTACCCCAAAAGCACTTAACAGTCTGTCCGTTAATTTCAGTATTGTGCGTACTCTCTATAGCATGAGTAGCCGCCTCTTTAGTAGCGAAACGAATGAAAGCGTAACCCTTATCTTTAAAAACACGAATGTCTTGTATCTGGCCAAACGGTGAGAAAGTTTTCTGCATCAATTCCTCGGAAATGCCGTTGACGAAACCACCGCAATACACTGTACAGTTTGTGGGTGAACTTTGGTTATAAACTTCATCAAAGGTTGGCTGTTTGCCGGGACCGCGTGTGGGCCGATCGGCACGAGGCGGTGGCGGTTTCCTAGTGGACCAATTGGTTCTTATTGATCGCGAACCGAGCCACTGACCATTCATCGAGGCGATCGCTGTTTCTGCCTCTGCTTTTTTCACAAACGACACAAAAGCATAGCCTTTGGATTTAAGGGTTTGTGGGTCGCGAACAATGCGACAGTTGGATATTTCTCCGAATGGGGCGAATGCCTCTCGTAGGGTTTGCGTTTCGATTTCAGGAGACAGATCACCAACAAATATGTGATGGTGATTCGATGTGTCCTGCTTTGGTTGATTGCCTGGACTCGTAGCCCAGTTCACTTTCATTTCTTTTTCCAGAAACAAGCGTTTGTTCATTGCTGCTAGTGCTGTCGCGGCCGATTGGTGATTCGTGAATTCGACAAAGGCGTACGGGTCATTGCCAGGTTCCCGGATTATTTTGCACCCTTTCACGGCGCCGATTTGCGAAAACAGGGCGCACAGAAGGTCTTCCGACACGCTGGCGTCCAGATTTCCAACATAAAGCGTCTTCGGGTGTGCCTCATCCGACATGGTCGTTGAGGTCAAAGTGTTCCTAAACACAAATACTACACTCTACTTTTATAATAATTAATTTTCACATATACAATTTTGATATTACATATAATCTAGAAACGTCTGAAACGGACTACAGCGTCAAACCGCGTTCACTAATCCACAAAACAACACGTCCAATGTCACTAACATTAGCGCTATTGAGCGTATGAATACATACATGAACCGGTACACTAAAACGACACCCTGCTGTAGACTACCGTGAAAATGCAACAATTTATTCGAGTCGTTCTCTTCCGCAATTCCAATAATCCACCCACACCAATCAATTGCTTAGTGCAAATAAAAATCACCGAAAAATCGCTTAACCGACAAAATCACAAATTTACTTAACAATTCCAATAAAATAAACACACACTTAGCCTTTAACCAGAGACCATTTCTTGATGTGCCGCAGTTGCACTGTTCTTGACTATTGCCACCACACAAAACACAAACATTCCTAAAAAGCCGCAACCAACCTTACTCGCCAATCTTCGCCAATACGCTCCATCTCACTCTCCCACTCATCTGTAAACGCTTGCTTCGAGCAAAAGACGCCAAATCATCATAATATTTAACCTTTCTCGGCCTTTATCCACGATTCGCAAATTTTCGCAATGCAACTTAATCGAATCAACTAAAAAGTAAATTCAACAATGAACATAGGGAACATAGTTAGCTAACTTCAATTAACTTAAAATCCCAATATTTCAAGCGATTTAAAGCAGCGTTTTTTTATATGTTTGTTTCGTATTCTTTGAAACAGCATTTAACTTTGAGGTTATACCCTCAAAAACAATATTTTCATCGTGGTTTTATCGAGAAACTCTCTTAAGAATAAACGCAACAATGTAAACGATAGCAATAATCATGTCTAGTGATGAGACTTATCAAGAAAGACAAAACAATGAAATTGCTGTATTAAAGGTTTTCTTATACTGAGTCAACTAGGAAAAGTATTTTATAATAAGAATTATTTTAATTATCAGGCAATATTTGAGAAGAACTTGGTGGATTTACGACAATCGGAAATATGGGTGCCGTTGGAAATTCGAGTCACCGTTCTTCCACAACAGGGAAGTTCTGGTCTGCAAGAAAAACATGCACAAATAGACATGCATGTGGTTTGCTCTTCCGAATATCCTGACAAGTACTCATTTAAACTATAACACTACTTAAACATGTCTCTAAATATTTAAACTTGCAGAGAACCCAAAATTATACTCGAAAACAGCCGTGGATTATCCAACGAACAAATAAAAAAACTTCAAAGCGAACTTGAACATTTAGCCGTTAAAAGTAAAGGGGAAGTTATGATTCATATATTAATAGAACATGCGAAATTATTTCTTCATGAGCATAATTATAAGCCAGAATATGAAAGTTTTTGGGATGAAATGTTTGGTCGGCGCGAAAAACAGAAACAACAGATATTACTTGCTAAACAGATTCAAGAAGACGAAGAGGTATATCTTTAAAAAATACTTCATGTATAAGACTAAGATTTCTACGATTAGTACATTGGATACGAAAATGTTTTCACATATTAATCAATATTTTATATTTTTTTTATCATTATTCATTGTTTTCATTACCGGTTACATCAGTAATTACTATAGTAGATTGTAAGACTGAAACAATAGGCTCATGATAAGAACAATGAGAAAAAGAAAATGTAGGTGCTCGCTTGCTCCTACAGTGCATCTAGATCTATGTAAACTCTCGACTCTAGACGTTAAACTCAATTTAAGAGTATGAGTACACAGGAAAATCCGCAGAAAAGGGAATCAGAGATTAAGCATGCACTGTATTAGATATACGAACGTAACTCTCTTTCTTTCTCTTTCTATATTTACCAACGTATATCTCCCCTCTCAACTTTGATCACATTTTCCGTAACGCTTCTGTAACACATTTACCAATTTACTCCCTATTAAGTCTAGCGCATGTAAAGAAGTTGTACTTCAAAAATTTGATCGCATTGAAATAATAGTGCCAATTTATACGACCTCCTAAGAAAATTATGCAAAAATGTAGCTCTTGTGTTAACAACATAAAATTATATATTTTTAATGAATTAGTACGAATTCGCAAAACTTTGTATCCAAAGGTAATCGCAGCTTTACAAATAATACAATAAAAAATTGAGTAGAAATCGTTTATAACGAACTTCAGACGACCGTCAAATTTCGTTCGTTATAAGCGATATTTACTATAACCGATATGTATCGCATGTATTGTCTTATCTAAGACATATCACGGGACCCGACGGTTTTGTACGTTACAACCGGTTGTACATTATATCCGGTGTCGTTATAAACGATTTATACTGTAGTTAAGATAAAACTGAATAGACCAAATATTTTTCCGTATTTGGCTATATTTTTGATATTTGGAAGGTAAATCAAAATGATGACAAATAAACGAAAATTAACTAAAATGTTCATTGGTTAATCCTTAACCTACTTTTAAAATTTTTAAAATGATTGCCTAAACCGTTCAAAAGTTATAACAATTTAAATGACTTTTATTTTAATGTGTGTTCTTATGAAGATTTGGTCACTAATTAAATCAAATTTATTTTAACGTATGTAAAAAGATGTCATGTTTCAAATTTGCAATTTATATTAATTGGAGAATATTAAACAAGTTATCAAAATTGGTCTAATATTCACTGAACGGTTGTTGACAAACAGAAATACAAACAAATCGAAAACCTGTATTTACTGTTTAGTATAAAAAGTGTAAATTAAAGTATATTCACCCTCAAAAGTAAGTTGATTTAAAAATCTTTTTTTCCTAACTTAAATCAAGATTTAGGAATTTTAGGTGTTTTTTTTTTTAATATTGAAATTATTTATTTACTTCATGACAATCTACAAACCGTAGATATTCATTACTTATTAGTGTACAATACTTCTGCTCGCGATTGAATCTTCAATTCATACTAGAAGGAATTTCTTCTTAAAAGAAATAATTGAAACATACATTTTTAAAAACAGCAAACCTTCATTTTTAACGAATTCTCAAATTAAACTCATTGAATTCTCAATGGCTAGGGATTATAGGTAATGGTTCAATGGTGAGTGATGAAGTTTACTCCTTAAGAACAATTTTTTTGAAATATATACCATAGGCAAAGGGGACACTAAACGCATCGAAAGTAATGATAGGAAAATGCAATACATAGAACAGAAATAGACTTACTATATTATACTTATACTAGTTGTTCTGGGGCGCCTACGGCGCCCTATTTTTTTTAAAAAAGCCCAAGTTTCTTACGTGAAAGTTATTGCATGCGTTCGTATCAGTGTGTTTGACAACCAAAAGTTATGAATGAGTTCAATAAAAAGAATGAATAATTTATTTTTAATTCATGAATGCTTTATTTGTTTATAAAATTTCTTGATACACAACATTGCGAGTGAAAATACGATTATCATTGAGTAAATGTCCTTGTTGTGGGGTTGGCTCAATAGTAGTAGGCATAGTATAGGCAATCATAGTAGGCATTGAGCGTTACAGAATGAGTGAGTGAGTTAATCAGTTACCTGGGCTTTTATATTATCTTATTATTATTATTATTATATATCTTATTATTACTTATTATATAAATACTGGGTTAAACTATATGCTGAATGCTGAGCATGCTATGAATAGAACAGAGTTGAATGAAGTAGCAATCCTATATAAAAGACAGAGTACAAAAAAAGAAAAGCAAGCTTTGATTTTAACTCTAAGATCTACAACTAAAAACCCAAAAAACCACAATGAATAGAATAGAGGTGGGCATAGTATTAATTGTATATGAAAAATATATATGATTAAAAAATTATAAAAGCTTACATTTTGTTAACACTTGATTACATGATTACCTATATAATTTTGTTTTGTATTGCACTCAATATATGAAAATCAATCTTAAGGAGTAAGTTCAAAAATATATAAGCTCGTAATAGTATTCATTTGTGACCACTGTAACATTTCGTGCTATCCAAATTTCGTCTTAAACGTTCTGCACTGGATTTTATAAATTTCGTTTTTCAGCGGCAAAGAGTCAAAGATGAAATTTTACGTCGAGAAGAAATGCTTCGATCTGAACAACGAAACAGAAGAAACTATCGTCGTGTATCGGAAAGTGACAGTGGATTAATTAATCCTGTTATAGAACGAACTAAAATGATAACTAGGTATGTGTTCTTAGTCTTCTATAATCACACTTCCCTAGAGAAAGCAACATTTCTACTCCCATTCATATTCATCTTATTTATTTAATAAATATATACCTCTTTCCTATACTCTTCATAATTCACAACATGCTTTCAAAACCTTTACTTCCTAGAGTTTCGATAGATTGAGAGAGAAAATCCAATTGAAAAAGTCCATGGAATCCTGTATTAAATATTTAAATAATGTATAATTTTATTACAGAAAACGATGTATAAGTTCTTCTGAAAATATTGAAAGTTCTCAATGTAGAGGAGTAAAAGAATTAGTTTTTACCAACAAAGGAGAACGAAAAATATATCGTGGACGTTGTTTAGGTATAACGATTACTTAAACAAATTTACCATCACTTTATTACAAACCATTTATCATGTACAGGACATTCTCCTCGAGGGAGTACCTTGTATGCTGGTTTAGATATGGTAACTGGAGAAATTGTGGCCGTAAGTGAATGGCAGTTTAAATTAAAAAACTCAAATGCAAAAGAGATTCCCAAAAGTGGCAATGATGTTTTTCTCTTATCGGATTGTATGAAATGTGTTGGAATCATAGAACAAGAACTTCATTTCTTAACAACTTTGCGACACAGAAATCTTGTTAATTATATCAATATCAAATATACTATACAAGAAAATGAGTGTATATTTGTTTATTTGTTACAAGAGTTTGTTGTTGGTAAGTTATTTTAAAGTTATACTATACATTGAACAAGTTCCTTCCAGATGAAACTAAAACCGTACCTTGTACGTTACAAGTCATGCGCAATATAAAATTATGATAATCTTTTTAAAATGCGCATACTTTATGTATAGCGCATAACTTGTACCGTACAATGTACGTTTTTAATTTCATCTTGGACAAACTAAATATTATATATTCGGCGCTTACTCTTTAAGAAGTGATTTTAAATTATACAAATGGTTACCAAAAAAATTAAATGAGTAATTAGATCGAGTAGTAAAAATGTGAACTTTTATGTTTTTCTTATACAATCATTACTTTGTCTCCGTCTGTTCTACTAATTGAATTATTTTTTGTTACAATAGTTTGTAGTTGTAGAGTGCGTTTAGATTACAAACGGTATATAGGAACACATATTTCTTATAATTCAAACTTCTTTTAAATGAAGATATTGACTATATAGTTCCAGAATAGTGGCCGTGGCGTTGTCACTCATGAAGATAGTACATTACAACACGACATTACTAAAGTGCCTATATTGCGATATTACACATGCACAACTAGATTTTAACAGCGCCAACTGGCGGCATTTTAACCCTCATTAACACTCGTGTTCATTTTTACTTTCTTTTACTCCAAAAAAGTGGTTTTTAGAAACATGTCTGTGGGTGACAGCCATATCGTATCGAAAGCTTTATCCGAATTACACCATACCTAGTTGTGTTGCGAAGCTTTTGGTTGAAATTGGTTAGCTGAAAGCTCCACTTTATTCTAGGAGTTTTTTCAATTTTTTTCGAAAACGGCTCCAACGATTTTTTTAAAACTTACTATAGTTTTTAGACTCATTAGTGGCTACAACTTTTATTTGAAACTTTTTCCTGGAAAAATTCGAATAAGAACGGTTCTGAGGTGAAGGTTGGGAATTCGTATATACAAGATATGAATATAGGCTGTATGCATATAATTCTGTTTATATGTATAGTTATAAAGTGCTTATAGTTATTTTAACCAACAGTGAGTTTCATAATTGAAAGTTAAAGAAAGTACTGTGACACCTCGTAGCAGATATTTTAATACAGATATGTTCTTTTTTTATATACGCTATGGCAGTTTCCTAAACTTTTGACATATATGTACCCCTTCTTTGATTTTTGTAAGCGCTGAGTATCCCTTGTAAAAAATTAATATCCCATAACGACCATCATCCTCATCAACAAGCATAGTACAACAAATATTCTTACCAAACTCCTATGCAAAGCGTACCCTCATCAAACTCTTTCCATACCCCATACTGAGGGTACGCGTTCCACACTTTGGGGAACACTATACTATGGGAAATTTATTTATAAAAACTTTAAAAATCAAAACTTGTTTCTGCTTTGTCTTTCATATAGGATCAATACTACATACAGCTGTTTTACTCATAAAATTTATCCTACTATTACTTTGTAGTTGTAGAGTGTGAGCAAAATATTGGTTGCTTTTGTTGCTATTTTTTATTTATTTTTAAGGTACAACGTGTTCATCATTTGTTCAAAGCGAAAATTTTACAATGGAATACGATATGATACGATATTTTTCTGAGGAAATTTTGAATGGTTTAGATTACTTGCATAAAAATAACGTTATTCATCGAGATGTAAGAGATTCTTGTGTTTTCATTGACAATAACGGTAATATACGAAAGAAAAATTGAAAGAAAAAAAAATTAATTAATCATTCACTTTTAGGAATTGTAAAGTTAGGCGATTGTAGTGTAGAGAAACGCTTGTATGAGTTTAGTACAAGAACCCAAAATCAGCATCGAAAGGACAATAAAAAAACGGATATCTATAAATTTGGACTTTTAATTTTATCTTTAATCCGTGGATCGTTGATTGATGAAAACGAAGAGAAACATTTAAAAGTTCCCGTAAAACTTCCTTTGGATCTACGCGATTTCTTAAATAAGTATGTTCAGGGTTAATTGTTTGTAAAATGTGTTTTAAAATATTTATAATAATTATTTAAATAGATGTATAGTTGCGGATGAACGTGATCGTTGGTCTGCTGCTCAATTATTGAAACATAATTTTATCCGGGCTCGAATTGAAAGATGTTCTCCAGCACGAGTTCTCGATTCAACTCCTCCAAAAAACGGAGATGGACGTGGTGATTCCGATAAAAGTAACGATGATGACACTGAAGATGATTTTGATATTCATTCTCTAATACCTGTCCAGAATGGAGGACAGTCTCGAATTCAAACCGAGTTTGAAATCCTTAAGTGGCTCGGAAGAGGAGCTTTTGGCGATGTCTTAAAAGTAAAAGTTTTTCAATTTGCTAAAAAGCCAATAGCTTTATGATTTGTTCTTTAATTTAGGTAAAGAATAAGTTGGATGGAGGATGTTACGCCATTAAGCGAATACGGTTAAATCCTAACAATATACAGTTAAACCGTAAAATAACACGAGAAGTTAAATTACTGTCGAGACTAAGCCATGAAAATGTGGTGCGATATTACAATTCATGGATTGAAAAAGCTGATATCAAAGAAGAAAATACACCTGGAAAACATGCGGCTAATATGAGTCCGTTGGGAGGAAAAACCAAAAATAATGACGATTTAACTGGAGTATGTTAATAGCTTTGTATATTCACTTTATTTTTTCAATCTATTAAAATCGTTTCTTTTAGTTTGTCATTGAAGATTTGGAGAAAATTAATCCAAATAAGTTGGAATGGTCGACGAGCTGTGGAGGTAAAAATCAAAATTCTACGTCATCAGACGAAGATTCTAGTGATGATGAAGAATGGAGTGTAGTTTTTAAGTAAATGACAAATTTTCGAAATAATATTAAATCTTATGTATTAAAAATTATGAATTATTTTAACAGCCCTGAAAATAATCCAGAGAGTGAATCGTCTGATAGCATAGAATTTGAAAGAGATAATTCAACTAATTCTGATACAGCATCATTGCAAAGTATAAAAGAATCGACGAAAAACGTTAAAAATGTAACTGTAAAAAATGCAATTACAAGACAAATTCAGTTCATGTATATTCAAATGGAACTTTGTGAGAAAAGTACATTACGGTAAGAATTTAATGGTTACATACAAGACGTGAAAATAAAAAGTTTTTTTTTTTTTTTTTTTTAAGAACGGCCATTGATAAAGGTCTTCATAAGGACAATGATCGTGTTTGGCGTTTATTTCGCGAAATTGTTGATGGTAGGCACACTTATTATATAAACATTAGATATAAATAATTGCGTTGAAATTCTAAAGGTCTATCACATATTCACCAACAAGGAATGATTCATCGGGATTTGAAACCAGTCAATATTTTTTTGGATTCTAACGACCATGTGAAGATTGGTGATTTTGGACTTGCTACCTCAAATATAATTACAAGACCCAATACAGGAATTGAAATCATCAATAAAAGTACCCAAGGTAAAACGATATTCAACTTTTTATCTCTTTAAACGATTTCTTTGCAAGAGAACTAAACTTTTATCAAACTGATGCTTGAAATCGAATAAATGATAGATTTGTTCCAAGCAAGCAAGTAATCGTACATTGTACTATCACCAATAATTATATATCTATCTTCCATATAAATAAAATGATAGTCGTTTTCCAATGTTCGCTTTCAACTCAAAAACTACTGGGTATATTTCGATCATTTTTGTTTTGTTTTACTTCTTATATACTTGGTCCTTATCTAAAAAAAGAATTATCCCGATATCTTCATTAAAAACAAAGTAATTAAAGTTTTGAAAAATGCGATTTTTACAAGCAAAACGCGTTAAACGGGAATTTTTCGTCGCTTTGATAGAGTGGGGCAAACGGCTTAACGCGCATGAGCTGCATAGAGAGTGTTTCTCCTTCCACTGCCTACTGATAATTTCATATTTGAGCCGCTAAGAGCACACATTGATTAACTCCGTAATGCAAAAAGTTGAGTAAATTGATAAATAGACTTCTGAAATACATTGTCTCTTATGGAAAAGCTCAAATTGTTATTTAGAGCTGTTATTACTTATTATTAGAAAAATTTATTTCAGATATATAAAGTTATGAGTCAACCAAGTGTTTTGACATGAAAATTTGTAAAAGTTGAAAAAGTGGAGTTCATCGATGTGTACTGACACTGACCGGCTCATTTGAGCCTAGACGTAATAGTCAATGCAGTTCCGTGAGATATTAGATTAATATACCTAGCTTCTTTTTTTAAAATTCTCTTTTAGCATTTTTATTTATATTTTACTGTCAATACAAATTCAAAATACATTTTTAAGTTACAACCGTTACGATAACCAAATTACATTTCAACACTCCCTTTTATTGTTGCATATATTTTTTAACTAGAAAGAGTTATTATATTTCACAAATACAATTCACAAAAATTCACAAAACAAGTTATGAATTTAAGCAAAATTAAATGTAAAAATTCACAAACCGAAAAATCCAAATTGTTAATTTTGTATCTCCAGATACGTATTTCAAACGCCATGCGGATTTTTCGGTTTGTGAATTTTTACATTTAATTTTGCTTAAATTCATAACTTGTTTTGTGAATTTTTGTGAATTGTATTTGTGAAATATAATAATTAAGTCCAAAGTCAGCGAAATTTAAATTTTTTTAGAAAGAGTTAAGTTAGCGAGATTAAATTTTTTTTAAATTGCTCCTTAAATGCTCTTTCCGTATCCGCAATTGCTCCAGGTGTATAGTTTTTAGTTAATTTATAAAAAAAAAATTCAATCTCAAGAATTAAAATCGCTATAGAACCCAAAATAATTTTTAATTGAAATTTTTGTTTTTTTTTTTAAGCTCTCTATCTGCTCTTTTCATTGCGCAAATAATTGATCAAAATTTTGCAATATTTTTAATAATTAATTGTTTGTAACTATTTATAGATGTATTGTTGTATTATGACGCCGTCAACTACCGTTGCATCTTATAAACATGAATAGTTTAAAAATTGAATTACTAATTAACTATACACCTGGAGCAATTGCAAATCCGGAAAAAGTATTTAAGTAACAATTTAATATACTTAACATAATAACCTACGCAGACGACGTCGCGGGTATCAGCTAGTATTAAATATTTTAGTACTTAGTAATTCAGGTTCTGCATATTTATTTAAGTCACTTGTGTGAACTAAGTTATAAAATCCGGCCACCACAGATTTGTTTCCGATGAAACCACGCTTTTACGCATGACTTTTACTGTACATTGTATGGTTTAGTTTATTTTCATAAGAAACAAACCTAAAGCCATGCTTAGAAGAAACCTATTATTGTCATTGTGATTATTTACAAATTAATGATTTAAAATTTGTGATAGAATTCGGTGAATCAAATTCACAAGATACACCAAGTGTTGGCGATGGAAGTCTCACAGGAGAAGTAGGCACAGCGTTGTATGTAGCACCTGAGATTATTACAAAAGCGAGCAAAACCTACATTTACAATCAAAAAGTAGATATTTACAGTTTAGGAATTATTTTATTCGAAATGGTCTATCCTCCTCTACCGACCGCTATGGAGCGTGTGAAAGTGTTGGCCAATTTACGACAAAAAGCTATCATTTTCCCCACCGATTTCAACGATGTTCAATATTCACGATTCTTACGAATAATAAGGTAACCATTTCAATCATTTCATTCAAACTCCGAGTAGAATTAACAAATTATTTTTAGATGGTTATTACATCATGATCCTAGTCAACGACCCACCACTCAAGAACTTTTGCAATCTCAACATATACCTCCACCACAAATTGAAGAAGGCGAACTACAAGATTTACTGCGACGAACTCTGGCCAATACACAAACGAAAGCGTACAAGTATCTAATTTCATCATGCTTCGACCAAAATTTATCAACAGCCGGTTAGAATTTAATTTCATGTTACATTATAATATTTTTTAAATGACGTTAATAAGGACGAATAATTGATCTCTTACAGAAGAAGGATTCAGAATATAAATTATGATTAAATAGTTCTTGAATAGTCACCCTGGCGCTATTGGTTTTGACGTACTGAGTACTTTCAATATCCACACCTCTAATCGAGGATTAGACACTAAATGTATTTATCCTATTCTCTTTAAAGCTGTACTTAATTTAACTAATATGTATTTGAAAGTTCTTTCTAGATAACACATTATAACAAATTATTAAGAGTTTTTTCTAACCCCCCATTTTAATTTATTTTATAATTAATTTTTTATGAAAAACCAAAAAATCTTATAATTATTTTGATAAATTACGTTCAAACATGAAATTACCCCTCCCACATAATGACAAATAGTCACAATATGATTGGACCACGCCTCTGTTTAAGTTCTTTACGTAATTTATTACAACTGCTTATTTGTCCTGAGAATAATATCAAACTACCAACATTGTACAATGGCTACGTTCCATAATGCGTTTTCAATGATTGCGCTCATTGCCGTTGTTTTTGGGACATTCCACTAACTTTGAAGCGTTTGAATATCGCGCTGGCCCATTTCTTAAAAAGGGTTTTCGGGAATGTAGTAATGACGTTATTGATGAGTTTTTCGACAAACACTACGACCATGGTTTTGGGTGTATTAGGGGTGCCCATAAGTAATGTCGTTTTTTTCGATACACCATTTTTAAAATAGTCTCCTTCAGTTTGTTAGCCAGTAAAAACGTTTTGTACGGTTTTTTTTTTGTGGCTTTGAGATAAAAATAGCAGCTACACTACCCTTCTAAAAACAATGAGAGAAACATGCCCGTGGGAACAACATTTGCGGAGCTGTATGCTTTTTCAATACCATTTGAAAAAGAAAGCGACAGAGGCTACAAAGGATATTTGCGAGATTTACGGTGACATATTGGATGTCAGGAAATGTCAACGATGATTCAGAAAAATTTAAATCTGGTGATTTGTGTTTGGAAAATGAGCCTCGAAGTGAACAACCTGTCGAAGTGGAAAAAGCAGCCGTGAAGTCTGCAATCGAAGACTCAACCGCGCGAACTCATATTGTGAAATTGACCCATGAAAAACTCCGGGTTCTTGGATGGGTCACCCTGTTGCATCCTGCATACTCGCCGAATCTCGCGCCATCTAATTTCCATTTATTTCGTTCTATGGAACATTTTCTAAGAGATCAACATTCCCATTATTTGGAAGAGGTAAAAACGGCCCTTTCAGATTATTTTCGGTCAAAATACGCTTAATTTTATAAGAAGAGCATAGATGATTTGAAAGAAAGGTGGCAAAGGGTTATAGATAATATGGGGAATTATGTTTTATAAGATATGTTGAATAAAATGTAAGAAAAAATAATTAGAATTTCATTGAAAATAAACAACATTACTTATGGGTACCCCTAATAAAAACGATTGGCTTAAGTAGCTCCTTAACACTATTACCTCTTATCGGAACATAGCCATTATCTTACTACGGTGGTAACTAGCATCTCGACTAGCATCAACATAATTAAAAAGCTGCTGATTTGTTCTTATTTTGAGTGCCTATAATTGACATTTCAAAATATACCAATATAATGGAAGAAACTATGTCTCTTACGTCTCTTATAGTTTTTTTTCTTGGTAATTTTCTAAGTTCATCATATCAAATAAGTCTAAAAAGGGATCCTTGAATATCAGGTCTCTGCTCTAATAGGCTTCTTATCTGTTACTTAAATTTCAAGTTCTATCATGAAAATCATTAGGGGCTCCTACTTTTTACCTACTCCTAGTTTTTAAAAATGTAAAAAGTTGAAATATGGTACGTCGAACATGACCACCAGGGCGGCATTTCAACTCCCATTTATATTCGAATCCTTTTTTAAACATTAAGATGTATTTCCTTTTTATAATCTTTATGATTTTAATGTAGAAATTTACTTTTAGACGACATTACATATGATCTACCCCGTGAAGATTTCATTGCTGAACGACCCCTTCTTATAGAAAAAGTTAAAGAAACTATAACTGAAATTTTTAAGTTACACGGAGGAGACTGTTTAACAACGCCGTTATTAATGCCTAGATCTAAGTATTATGAAGGAGTCGACTCTTGTGTTAAAATGATGTCTCACTCCGGTTATATTGTTACAATTCCTCATGATCTCAGGCGAGTAATCACATACATTGTGAAGCTACAAATAATTACAGTTTGATTTGTTACATTTAGGATTCCCTTTGCAAGATATGTAGCTCGAAATAATATACATTTAATGAAACGTTATTCAATAGAACGTGTATATCGTGAAAAAAAAGTACATGGATTTCATCCGAGAGAACTATATGAGTGTGCTTTTGATATAATTACACCCAAACCAGGTTTGTGGATAAATTTTTTAAAGTTGGATAGAAGTATAATATTTGAATTTTTTTTAGGGAAGTTAATGGCAGAAGCGGAATTACTATCTATAGTATATGAAATAATACAAGAATTTCCAAAGATTAAACATAAAAATTATACGATTCGTTTGAATCATAGGTCGTTACTTCGTGCTATGTTGCTTTATGGTGGTATTGAAGAAGAGAAACATAATGATATCTATTCAATTTTATCGGATGCTCGTGTATGTGTTAACACTTACAAGGGGAGGACACGGCTTGAAATTCACTTCGGAATGAGACTTGGAATATAGGTAGTATCTTAAAAGAGCACTGGCTATATAACAAGTCTCAATTCGAATTGAATGTCCCAAGTTGACCCTTCCCCTTATTAAATGTGTTAATTAAAAATTGTAATTATGTTTTTAATTTCAGGATAATAAATTATCGAAATTTCAAGTACAAACTCATTTAATTAGTTTATGTTTAACCGATAATGGTGTGATTCAAGTTGGAAAGCTAATGGAAACTGAGGTGTCGTTAAAAAATTTAAAGTCTCATTTTCGTCCATTGACACGAAGAAAAGGTGAAATTGGCGATTTAGCGAAAAAAGCAATTGACGATTTAGAACTGATAACAAACAATACCGAAGCATTAGGTGTTAAATGTAATATAATTGTTGCTCCCGGTTTGGTTCATAATATCCAGCAATATTCAGGAATGATGTGTCAATTTGTTTGCGAGTTGCAATCGAAAAAAAAGAAAACAATGGGTGTTATAGCTGCAGGAGGACGTTTTGATGAAATGTTACAAAGTTTCAGGTATAGAAATTGTGTATGTAAAGCTATGGTGACAATTTATGTGTATTTTTACTAGGTCTATATTAGGCCAGACAGGAATTATTTCCAAGGGAGATCTTCCACAGTCGGGAGCTGGAATTTCAATTTCTATTGATACCCTTGTTCAACTTTTACGTGAAGAACAACACGATATAAATAGTGCAAATGCAGACGTTCACATTTGTTCAACCGACTCGAAATCAATGATTCGTGAGAAATGTTCTGTAAGTGAAATTAAGTGATTTTTTTAAAAGTTTATTCCTTAAGAAGTATTTTCATATTAGGAACTAATTTTCCTTGAAATAAGATCAACCCAGATCAATTTTTCACCTTTTTAAATCTCTGTATAGTAAATTTCAACGAAATCGTTAGGATTTGATTACAACTTCCAAGCATTACAAATATTACTCGTTTAATATTAAAGGATAAGCTGATGGCTTCAATATAAGAAGTACATACATATACAGGGTGTACCAGCTAGACCGGCCATTAGAAGTTTCCGGAGAATCTGAAATAATAGAAATCTAAAAATTGGGATTAAAGCCTAACTGGATTGGAGCTACCTTCCTAAAATATTTTTAGTTTTTGGACACTTCCGATTGTACCGGAAGTCGACACTAAAATCGTTATTTCAAATGGCATGCCCTATTTGTTTTTACATATCTCGATAACAATATCTCATTTAATCCTTACGGTTTTCGAGAAAAAGACTTATTTTGGAAATTTCGTAGCAAACGGATCTTGTAAAAGGTCCATAACTCTCACATTAAATTGTGTAGGAAGCTCGAGATAGGCTCGTTTGAGAGCTCAAAGATACAGTTACACTCGAGATTATCGAGTGTAAAACAATCAGTTGTTGTTACTAAGTATTTCAAAGTGCATCGTAAAGTTACACGTGCTGAATTGTGCAAAATATCAATTTTTTGAAATAGCACTCCTTAACTTTATTTACCTTGTTTGGTTCTTCTTAAAATTCCCCACATTTAAGGAAGGTAGCTCCAATCCAGTTAGGCTTTAATCCTAACTTTTAGATTTCTATTATTTCAGGTTTTCCGCTCTCCTCTCTAGCTGGGACACTCTGTATTTATCTCGTTTGTCCAATGCAGCGGTCGGGGAACTTTTTTAACTATTACTCCAAAATATTTTTGCCTAAATCGATATTACCCCCTCATTTTGAAAAGGATAGGCAATCAATGTAAATGTAAATTAATCATTACTTATTGCATTAATTTACAACGGAAAATAAAATAGTTGTATGAAAATAGTAAGTACCTACATATGTAATAGAGAAATAAAATACAATTGTCATATTGGAACAAACAAGACCAAAATTAATTGAATACTTTTCCCTTCAGGTTTTGGAGGAATGGTGTTGCTTCATGTTTGACATAATGACTCCAAAATTGGGACTTTTGATTTAAGCTTAAAAAATGGTTTGTAAAAAATTTGTACTTAAAAAGTTTATGAAATAGAAAAGTAGAAAAAATCCCTTGTTACCCCCAAAAATTTCATTTTTACCCTATTTGGGGTAATTTACCCCGGTTCCCCGACCGTTGGCCTAATGTGTTTATGTATACCACGAATTCTTAAGGGGTAAACTGTAGTTGTGTGTGGGAGCTGACCAGCACTTTTTCCATTTTAATTTATTCTTAGATTTTACGTGATTTTTGGTCCGCTGGAATAAGATGCAGTTTGATTGATACAAATCTAATGTATGATAATTTAGACGAGAAAAGAAAAATCAAAAGTGTTCATACGGTAATATTGAAAGATTCGGATTTGGGAATGGCTTTAGTAAGAAGTTCGGATAAAGACAGGTAAGATTGAAACTTGTGAAATTAACGTAATTATTTATTTGACTTTTTTTAGATTTCAAGAGAAAAAAGTTCCGATTTCGGAATTGGTAGAATTTGTACAACGATTATTAAGGACTTGGAATGGGTCAACCAATGAATCAGTATCGTCTAGTAATTTGTATTCTCGATCAGATAGTCGTTCGATGTCTATAAGTAGTGATATTTCACCGGGAAATCTTTTACCTGATGTTACAGTTAGATTTGTAACTCATGAAAAATTATCTGCCACTGCCAGAAGAAGACTTGAGAATCAGGTCTGTATTATCCCTTTTTTTAATTTTACTTTTTAATAATTTTAATTTTTGCAGATATTATCTCATTTAACGTTAAAATTACAACAAGTATCAAATCGTTCTAAGGTCATTATATTAGCTGTACATCTTGATAGTAGTGTAATCAAGACATTAATATCTCACATTGATTTGGAATCTGATTATTCTGAGTTTCAACGAGACGTTACTTGTGCCATTGAAAGGTATCTTAAATGTGCTATTATTAATCAAAACTAATATAATAATATATATTTTGTTATTTTAGGTGTCCTGGACAAAAGAAGCATATTTTGGAACTAAGTGAACATATCTTTACTATATGTAATGAGAACAATTCAGCTGTTATTGTGCTTTATAGTGTTCCCGACTCGTATTTTAAAATTTTATTTTAGTCAATAAGTATAAATGATACAAAATGTTCAATATTCTTCTACTGCAATATAATATAAATTTTTACGAACATTTATATATTATTTTTTTTTAATTTCAATAAAGTCTCCTAATTTTTTCAATGATTTTTTGAGGTTGGTTTTAATTGCCCTTATTTTATTTATCTGCTTCAGATTTTTTACAACAGTTTTAGATCACTGAAAAATATCTGCTGCGAGGCGTCGCAGTACTTTCTTTTACTTTCATTTATGAAACTCGCTGTTGGTTAAAAGAAACCTAAGCACTTTATAACTATACATATAAACAGAACTATAATATGCATACAACCTATATAATGTATATGTATGTACAAATTCCCAAGCTTTACCCCAGAACCGTACTTATTCGGATTTTTCTAGGAAAAAGTTTCAAATAAAAGTTGTACACATCAACGAGTCTAAGAACTATAGAAAGTTTGAAGAAAATCGTTAAAGCCGTTTTCGACAAAAATTTAAAATAGCTCAACAAATCCAAGAATAAAGTAGAGCTTTCGGTTAACCGATTTCAACTAAAAGCTTGGGGTCAAACTAGATATAATAAGCAGACTAAATTCCACGTTTGGTGATATTCGGATAAAGCACACACACGCTCAGCATTGAGGATACGGCAAGACGCCGGCTTACAGAATCCTAATATGACGAGACTACCGTCAGTATATCTGCTCTTTAGACCGACAGTAAGTAATTGAGTTGAGGCAAGACTTCCCCACCCGATGCAGAGGAACGTGGGTGCCGGGGTTGAGGCTATATATAAGACGGGGCAATGACCGTCTAATGCAAGTGCTCCCCAAACCAATGCAGAAGAAGGTGGGTTGAGCTGAACCCAAGCTCAACTGCCTGATGCAGAGGAACGTGGGGCCAGGGTTGAGACAGCCAGAGGATGTCCGGACGATGCTGTAGGAAGTAGACGTCCGGATGATGCAGAGAGAAGAAGACGATTTTAACCCTGAACCTCTAATCACTCCGGTGGACGGGGGAAGTATGGAAATGTCAAACCCCAAAAAAGAAGCCAACTGGTTGGTAAACGGCGCCACCGAAGTACGACGTCTAGCGATGGTGCCGGTGGGGTCTTGATGTCGTAGGGCCACTTGAACAGAGTTCGCTCTGTCAACGTCCGTAAAAAAAAAACGCACACACAGATATGTTTTTAAAAACCACTTTTTTGAACTCAGGGGACCTCAATTCCACCCGATTACAATACTTCCTATTTACTATATAGTAGTAAAATAAAGTAAAAATGTTTACGAGATACAATCGAGAGCAAAAGTATCGAAGACTAAGAATTTGTAGATTTCTACTGCTGCATATTGTAGCATGCCAAGAGATAAATAAATAGTTTCATTAATGGAAAGAAATACATAACAATCAGTAAAATGAAATTTGGAATAAAATCAACAGTGTATACTTTCAATTCTATATCGGTTGAACTAAATTCGCTAGGGTAATTTATAAATTATAAAAAAAAATTTCATCGTTATATTTTTCTGTAAAATTATTGAAAAAAATCCACAACTACACTCATCTATTGAGTGAAATTTGATTAAATTTTGAGAATATCACTCAATATTATCACTAACTTTCAACTCTCCTGAAAAATCACTTTAATAGCACGGTGCAGCCGGATCTGGCAGGGATTTACCTCTAACAATAAGTGCACGTCGCGCTATACGTAACATAAATGTAAAAGTTACAACACGAAAAAATTTTTTGTTGATGGTACATCATGGTACAACAATTAAAATAGCGCATAAGAGACTTTTCTGATAACTTTATGCCATCTTTAGGACAGCTATTGCGGGTGTCAGATCAGAAAAAAGATAACTTTAAGAACTCATTATGATATCTTTTTGCCGAGCGGGTAGGTAACGAAAAAATTTATAACGTTACTCCCTACTGGAAAAATCACATAGAATCTCATAAAAAAAGTTTTTTATGAGATCCTATGAGGCTTTATGGTATCCTATGAGAAAAAAAAAATTATCACTCAAATATTTTATGGTAATTTTATGAGTAGTCGACAACTCATAGAACTATCATAGACTCTCATAGAATTATTGGTTCTTATGTTTTAGGAGATTTTTAGAGATTTTTATGAGCAATTTCGTATTTTTGTAATTTCAATGAGAATTTTATTAGGTTGAGCCAAAAGACGAATTCCTGAGATTTTTCCAGTAGGGCTGTTACAGAACTGTTACGTAGTTGGACGTGCTCACTGGGTTTACTTTTGGTAAAGTTGGTCCAGTTGGTCTTACAATTAGTTATTAAAAATACATAAAATTAATATTTCTACTCACATAGAAAAAATTGTACACAATATAACACTTTTAGGTCTTTTTTTAAAGGTTTATTTTCATTGAAACATATCAATTTATTTTTATAAAAAAAGACTTTTTTCACACTAGGGAGCTAGGGAATCTAGTCCACTATAAAACGTTTAGTAACACTAATAAGAACACAATGGACACAATTAAAGTTTTTTTTTTTAGAATTGTAATAACTTTAAATGATTGTAAATAATTGTTATATTTTGACAGTCGTTTTATATAACATAAGAAATATCCTAATAAATTTTTGTTCGTTTTTTAGCATTTTGATATAACATCCAACCATCTTTAATAATCGAAACAATTGAAAGTTTCTTTTTGAAAAATTGAAAATGGCGGGCCAAAGTACATGTCAGGAAATATTTCAAAGCATTATTATTAAATGTTAAATTAACTTGTGTTTTTTTGTAATAATTTAGTTTCATTTGAGTTTTTCTCTTTGAACTTGGACAGAATGCAACTATTAAAATAATTTTTGAAATTTAAATTTGAATAAAAAGTAGTTTGGAGGGGGAAGTAGAGTTGTTCACTAAACTGAAGTTATCTGTATTTGTTTCGCACCAAAACTAGAATAAACGCGAGAAACGCGATTACTAGTCAAACAAAATGGCATCTAGCGACGAGGAAAGTGTCGAAATTCAGCCAGGTAAATTATTTTAATCAATACATAATATCTCCAATAATATTTTATTCTGTTTCCATTTTAATGTACTTTAATACTAATTAACAAATCAATCTAATAAATTTATCATTACAACTCAATGCTTGGTTATTTAACATGCGCTGTTACTCGGACAATAAATTCAATTTAATTTGTATACTAATGAAGATTTTCATTTAAGAGTGATTATATTTGGAAAGATTACATCTAGAAAGTATTCGAAAAAAAGCACAGTTACATTTTTTCGGTAATTATTTCTATTACCTACTTATATTACGAAACAACAACAAACAATTCCTGTCGGTAGACCCCTCATGTCATTTACATATACAACCTTCATTTAATTGCAAACATTTTACTAAATCTTCTGGTACACTCGAAACTAAGTTACTGTCATAATTTTCGGTAATCCAGGTTTGTAAAACTGACCTTTACTGCATGGTGTTCGTTCCACTTTAATTTTCATTATTCCCCATTTGGGTATATTTGTTTTTAATGGAACTAAGATCTGGAGAAGCTGTTGGTCATGGAATTGCTACCAGTTGGTATTTTCGTATCCAAACTTGAATATAGGCAGAAGTTGGACCTTTTGCATTATTTTTTAAATACAATGAACTCTCAATAAGTCAAACAGCTTTCCGGTTCTGATTTATCCCTATCTAACTCAGTGTATTTTCACTCCAATGTGTGGCATGTCTTCTGTATACTACAGCGGTCGGGGAACCGGGGTAAATTACCCTAAATGGGGTAAAAACGAAATTTTTAGGGGTAATAAAAAAATTTTCGGCCATGGCTATTTTATATGCGTGTCAGTATGACCGAAGAATGTTATTTGGTTGGCATGGGAACCGGAGTAAATTACCTCAAATGGGGTAAGAATGTAATTTATAATTTTTGGGGCAATTAGGAAATTTTTTTGTCATTTTTATTTTATATGCGTGTAAGTATGACCGAAGACTGTATTTAAATTGTTCTTACATCAAAAAGCCTCAATTTTGAAATTATTGTACCAAACATGAATCCTTTCTTCAAAATCTGAAGGGGAAAAGTTTTCAATTAATTTTTGTTTGTTCCAATATGATAATTTTATTTTGCTTGTCTATTGCATACTTACTGCTTTCATGCAACTTTTTTTCCTGTAAATTAATTCAATTAAGTCTCCCTTTTCAAAATGAGGGGGTAGTATCGACTTACGCAAAAATATTTTGGGGTAATAATAAAAAAAGTTTCCCGACCGCTGGTAAACTAGATGAGTTTAAACTTGAAATACTGGAAAAAACCCGCGAAAGCCTCCACCTGTATAAGTCGAACTCTTAATCAGTGTCACCTCTATAAGTTGAACTTTTAACCAGCATAATTTCTATAAGTCGAACTGTTTGTTTTGGTTATTTATTCCAACGGGTGTCACCTAGAACTTAAATGTTTATAAACGAATGAAATCAAATTCACTACTAATGTTCCTCATAACTCTAAATTTTTTCCTCGATGAGTTTAACAATCGGTATGTTAAACTATCATCTCCCTGATAACTGTTAACATTTAGTGAGTCAAACTATAGATAAGCCGAACAGTTTTTTATGGTCTATGGAAGTTCACCTTATTGAGAAGTCACTGTTCTTCAAAAGAGAAATAATATTACAATTAAGAAGAATATTACATTCCGAATACTTTCTAGATTAACTAGAAGAAGAATTAACTATTTTAGAAGTTTAATAAATCCTTACAAAAAGTGCGTAATAATCGTTATTAAAATTAAACTTGAAAATTTCTGTTTTACAAATATTGTCTATAGATTTTATGCGATGAAATTAACCAGAAGTAAACCAGGGATATAAACTGTACCAGTGTCCAAAATAGATATTGACTTATCACTCCAGATTCACACAGCTGTGAATAAATACATCTATGGTCCAAGACTACCGGATGACCACTGAAGAAAATTGATAAGCAATTGAAATACGCATCCGGGGCAGTAGGTATATATTGGGCAGCAGTAGGGTAATATATTGGACAGTGGTACAGTTTGTGCCGGTGTAAATCAAGACAAGTGTTGACTGCTAATTACAGTAATTATTCGCAATTGCTGTAAGGGGCAGAAATCTGGACGGAACAGGGGGGTTTCTAGGGACACAGGAGTCTTGGTGTTAATCGGGATTACTCCTGCAGATAGAAATTCGTAAAAATAAAAAAAAAACACTGGTATCTGGTACACTAGAATCGGCTGATAAAAACTTAATATTTCATCCCTTACATAGATGTGAAGAACCTCTGCTTTTGTAGTTTCTTAGTTCGTTTATTTAAGGGTTGAAAACAATGTTTAAAAATTCCCAAAGAAATGGCCTCATTGACTCATTTATTAATATTCAAATATTACGTGAACGACGTTACGGGTAGCCGATAAAAAATGTATGGCTTTGGTTCCCTTCTAATGTATCATATCGCTTAAAATTGTACTTCAATATTTATAAAATATATCATTAACTATTCAAAGAACAGTATCAAAAATTTTAAATTAATTTGTCTTTTTTAATTGTTAACAGTTCGCCGCACGCGTTCTGGACGCGCTGTGAAAACACCGCCAGCAGCTGCTGCAAAACCGAGAAAAGGTCGCAAAAAAGCAATGCAAGTGGAAGTGGAAGTGTCTGAAGAAGAGGAGCAAGCAAGTACAAAGACCACAGAAAATCAAGATTCGGAAACCGAGAATAATTTAGATTCATCGCAGGCGGATGATGGAGCTTTTCTTAGTCAGTCTAATGAAACAGGAAACACAGACAACTCGGCGCCCGACGATGAAATGGACGCGAGCTTTTTGGACGATTCGAATAGTGTAGCGCGAAGTGATCGTCCGTTCACGTTCACGACAGAGTCCACACAGGACCAGTTCGAGACGTCAGAACCAGAAAATGTGACTTATAAAAATAATTTCTCAAATTCATTCCCGGTCGCTGTCAGTGAATCGATCAATGAAGAATCGATCAATGAGGAATCGAAAAATGACAGCGACTCGCATGTTGAAGAAACTGAAGACACCACTGAAAATCATTTGGAAAAAACGGAAGACGTCGCCGAAGAGTCCTCAAATCAAGAAACCCAAATGAAAGAGGTAATTTTTTAATCACCTAATATTAAATCAAAGCGTTTAAATTTAAGGCCTTTTTAACACAATTTTTTTTAATGTAAAAAATGCTGAATTGGTGAAAGCTTTTCTTCAAACTTAAATGGTTAATATTATAGAAATCTAATTCTAGGTCTGACATTGTTAAAAACAAAATTGTTCAAAATCTCAAAATAATGTTATTTTCAGACCGGATAATTTTAATATAAATATACAATGTTCTTTTTTTATTACAACTTGTATAGGCGCCGAACTTTAGAAAAATCGTGATTTTTTCAAGTTACAAATTTATAACTTTTAAGTTATTAGTTTTATCAAGAAAATGTATAGAACCCTCAATATCGATATTGAAATGAAGAATACAAAAAAAGATCCAGTCTGTAAAAAATATTCGGTTCTATTCGATAAACTTTGTTACTTATCAAGCGACACAGCCATTCAAATTCGTATTCTATAAGCTATCGCTTCACGACTAATGTCGAAATATGGGACGATGCTTCTTTGTGGACATTGATTAATTACGCGAAGGGGAGGGGTAGAGCCAAATTACATCTAATCTTACTTCGGAGAAGGGAGGGGGTTTCTCGGTGAATATAAAGTTTTTTTTCCTTTAAGAAACACTGTAAAATAGCGAAAAAATGGGTAAATTAAGTAAAACATGTTTTTTCACTCCAACATGGCTAAATCTTATTCATTAATGTGTTTTGTTTAGAAAATTATGATTTTCTTTATGCATGTACACTAAAAATATACATTTTGAAATATCTCTCATGAATTGGGAAAGAGGGAAGGGTTGAGCCAAATCTCTAGACATTTAACCAAGGGAGATGAAGGGTCGGAAAATCGCTACAAATACTCGACTTAATTAATAGACGCCCCCTTTATTTTTGGTATTCTTTACCATAGTGTGAATCGGCAATTATCGGTTTGAAACGAAAATTCACGGGATTTATCATGAAGTGACATTTGTCGTTTCACTTGACAAGTGACACGTCTTACGGAATAAGCTCGATTACTCTAAGAACAATTTTGTTTTAAACAATATTAGACCAAGATGTTATAGCGAATTATAAGTCTATAATATTTATATTTAAGATATTTAAAAAAAATCCATCAGAGTTGTTTTCGGCACTCACGTACCGATTTTTCCTATACTATAATGCATATAATGATGAATTTGCTAATGATTACTTTTTGCGTCGCCAAAAAGTAATTCTGTAACTGTTGTGAAGAAATTTCGCAAGGGCCATCTGAATATGCATTGTAAATAAACTAATCTTTATAAAATCTATCTTAAAGTTACTGGCTCCCTAACATTAACTAAATTACTAATCTGCCATTAAGTTACTTGTGATAATATAACAAATTTCAAATCGGTGTCGAAATCAATTATTGGGCCAAATCGGTATTGGGGCCAGATTACTTTTTGATTGACTTTCACATACAACCACTACAAATAATCATTACCTTCCAAATTTATAGGACGAAACCCCAGATACTGAGGTGATATCAGAAGATGAATTACCCACCGTGCAGGCGGTTAAAGTCCCTGAAACCGAGGAAGTTTCAGACGATGAATTGCCTGGCCCTAGACGTGCTGAATTGCCCGCTGATACTGAGGTCAGTTCACATGCTAGCACTCACTTTTAAATGTTGAACACAATTAAAACCGTTTTTGAAATGTTGTCTTATTATTATATGTAATTCATGTGATACTTGATCTGTTTTACTTTTTAACGTATTTTGTTTTATACGTTCAGGTCGTTTCGGAAGATGAATTGCCAGCGATAAAAAAAGAAGGGGCCAAAAGAAAATTGGAGGAATCATCGGAGTACGACCCAGGGAGTCCTACATCAGAGAGCGAAGCTTCTGCAGCAAAGCGTCCCGCCACTGCCAACGCTGTCAAGGTTGAGTCATCGGTCGCCGACAGTACAGAAAAAATCGACAAGGATAAAGCATCCGATAAAAATTCTCAATCAGCCACGCCAGCCAAAGAAGCCAAATCTAAACTTCCCGAACTTGATAAGTACTGGAAAGCAGTTAATGATGATCCTGCTGATTTCACCGGCTGGACATATTTGTTACAGTATGTCGATCAAGTGGTAAGTTTTATTACTCATGAAGGAAGGAGATATATTATGTGTTAAAGTAATGAGTCGAAATTTATGAGAGTGGTATGAGCAACCCCCCATCACTTGAATGCGAGAAAGATTTTAAAAAGTGGCCGATTGTGGCGAAAATCTTAGTACCTTTGGGTGTCGCTGGCAGGCTAGTTGAAAAGCAGCTGTTAACTATTTGTGTTGTTATACGAGTCATACACCTCAAACAGCCCCCTGTTCCCCTGTAACTTAAACATATAAAATACTTATCAAAGTTATTATCATCGTTACTGTCACCAATTTCATAATTATTCTCATTTTATAACAATAATAACGAAAACAATAAAAATAATTTGCCTGACGTTTAAAAAAATTTATTTCTACCCTCCGACCTCCATAGGTCAAATAGGCCCATTTTCTGTAAGATGGAATTGTAGGGGGCTAATATAACTATATTGTACTCTTTGCATAACGGCTAAGGCTAATGACTCTTTAAAATTGATTTCTCAAATTTAAACTTCTTTTAACAACGATTTCAATTTTGTTACTTTGTGCAACTTTTCGAACAACCCACATACATTCAAAGCATCAATGTCTTGTATTGGGGCGCCGTGGAAAAATTTACTATGTTAAGGGTGCCACACGCCGAAAAAGTTCGGGAGACTTTTAAAAACTACTAGTATAGGATATTCTTCCATAAGAGATGTACATTATACAGGCATTCCTCCTATAACACGGTAGTTAAGTTCCTAGAAAATGCCGTGTTGTGTGAAACCGTGTTGCATGAGATCTAGAGCTAGTATAAAAAAGGGGTTACGTTCCAAAAACTTATTAAAAACAAATATTTTTTGTCACTTAGTGGCGTGGTGACTAGATTGTTGCCTTATACGCCAGTGGTCCTGGGTTCGAATCCCAATGAAAGCCCTAGATTTTTTTCGTGGGTTTTCGGAATCTACTGTCGCTAATGACCATAGTAGTTTATGCAACCTTAAATAAACAAAAAAAAAATTTAATTTGACATAAACAACTTAATTTTATTAAAAATATCATTGTATGTATAACAGAAAGTAAAAAAAAAAAACATTAATCTTACGCAACCATAATTTAATAAATTTATTCGTTGTCACTGCTCAGTATAATCAACCGAGAAAGTTTTTTGGGTGCAACGATATCACCTTCACTTTTAGAACATTTTTCTCTATTTAAAGTTTTTATATGTTTTCCCCTCTAAAAAAAATCTGTAATCGAACTTTGCTTGCTGGTTCTTAATAGGTCATTATAAATTTCGCGGTAAGGAGTTAAAGTTAAAGCGGTTCTTCTTGCCATGGAAGGGTCTGCATTTAAGAAAAATGACTCGAGATTTTCCGCTAAGCATAAGCCTTCTTGTATTTTTTTAAATGTTTAATTCTTAACTGCACAATCTTCATCAGAGCTAGCGTCTTCAAATTCGATTTGATTTGCATCTCGGGATGCCATTTCCATCAAATCCGCTAACTGGGCGTACCCCACATGTCCTACGGGGCACAAAGGCCTCGATAAGAGGAACAACCGTGTTGTAGGAGGGTCCTGCAATTTACGAATCATGTTATAGCGAAACTGTGTTATAGTAGGGTTATCTGTACATCCTTATCTAAAATCCATTGATTTACTTACAAAAATTCATAAAACTTCTATTTTTTTTTCAGAACGATATTGAGGCAGCACGAGAGGCGTACGATGCATTTTTATCGCACTACCCATATTGTTATGGTTATTGGCGAAAATATGCAGACTATGAAAAACGTAAAGGAAATAAAAAAAAGTGCGAGGACGTAAGTGTTTCATTCATTTAAATTGACAAACATATAATATATTTACTATATAGTATTAAAATGTAAGATTTGTGTTAAAATTAAAAAAAAAAATTCAATACGAAATACCATTAACACAAATCTAACAAAATCTAAAAAAAAAAAAAAAAAACTAAAAAATGCATATACGGGCATGTATATTACTTTTAAAATACATCAATTAGATTTGCAGTTAAAAATAAAAACTGAAACAGTTCTTTTCCTACAGCGTTCCTTGAACAACATTTTCTACAACCAGCCCCCGAATAGGGACATGAAATATTTATTTATATATTATATTAAGTAGTTTAGTTATTAGGGTTAATTATTTATTATATTATTATACAAATGTTATATATTAACATATATAATATAAAATGTATTAATGTTATATTATGTGAGTAATATATAATATAACACGCGACGGAGGCTTTACGTTCTCTGTCTATTCGTGGAGGACGACTATCCACATCAGGATCTCTATAAACTTCGTTGGATGTTGCTATGAGTAAACGATTCTCAGTTGAAGGGAGAGTAGGTTTTCCATTTTATATTTCACAATCGTATATTAAATATATAATACAATAAATATGAAATAAGCAGTTGAATACAGTTCTTGTTAGTTGAAAACATTGAAAAAATTGGCAAAATTTTGTATGTCGGTAAGATATGAACTGTATTCAGCTTGTGTCGCAATTTAGCATGCGACACTTTCATACAACTACATTAACGATCTTTTTTTTTATTATTCAATACGTCAAGGTGTTCGAACGGGGTTTGAAAGCTATTCCGCTTTCGGTAGATCTCTGGCTTCATTTTCTGAGTTATACAAAAACTGCCTATGTGGACAATGAAGAGCATATTCGGGAACAGTTTGAACGGGCTTTGACTGCTTGTGGACTGGAATTTCGATCCGATCGACTATGGGATACATATATTAAATGGGAAACGGAGGGTAAACGCTACCAAAACGTAACGGCTTTGTACGATCGTCTTCTATCCACACCAACACAAGGATATACAACTCATTTTGATAAGTAAGTTAGCTTTTATACATGATTAACTATTGTAGTAATGCTTTTCGCGGGAATCAGGGTGGACTCTCTTTTAGAATGACCTCTTGTTTAGAGCGTATTCTGATTAGGTAGATTAACAAATTAAAGACTGACCATATGTAAATACGTTAAATTGTTTTTCTACTAGCGGGTACCCCCGTATTTATACGTTTTTTTACATCTGTTACCTATGGCCAATGGATGGGACTTTAGTTGGTTGTGATCCATCTAACTTCACAGGTAGTTGCTAATCAAGGGTTGCTAATAACCTTTCTTAGCATAAATTTCGAACAGTTTTGTTATAGCAACGATTGCCTTACACCCAGTGACATACAGGAACATGGTAGATAACCTTAAAGCATTTCGGTAGTTCATATAAGCAACCCCCACTCCTCACCACTCATTGTATTAAGGGAGGGGTACGGTTTTCAGCGTTAAAAAAACATTTTTTTTTTGAAATTATGGATTGAGCAAATTTATTGAAACCTTTTGTATTGTAAGCATACTTTTAACAATCTTTTGTTATTTTTTCTCTATATCTATTTATTCTCTAACTATATCTCGGTCGGAAATTATCCAAAATCAAAAACCATTAAAATTTAGTCAAAGTATTATTAAATCCTCCCCTAAAGTTCTTCGATTATTTTTGTTTTTCATTTAAAAAATTTTTGGTGACCATCTAAGTGTAATAACTGCTATTTTCCACGAAAAATTCCGCCGTTTTGTGGGTGGGAAAGCTCCTTAATGTAAAAAAAAAAAAAAAAACTTAACTTTGGGGGGAGGTATTTTATATGTAGAAAATGTTTACCAAGTTTGAAATCAATCGGTCAAGTAGTTTGTAAATGGCAGTGAACACGGACTTCGAAAAAGTAGTTTTGAGAAAAACGCGTTTAAAGTTTATGAGCTGTCTGTACTGCCTTTCCGGACAGTTAAAGAACAGGATACTAACTATAGACAATAACTTCAAGAATTTTGCTCAGATCGACTTAAAATTTTAAGAATATATTCTTGGAATGCTTAACAATAAGATAAGATAAAAAAATCGATTTTTCGAAAGTATACCCCCCCCTTTAATAATAAAAAACATGAATAATGCTGCTGCCAGTTGCAATTTATTAAAAAAAAAATTCTACTAGCTTAGTAGAGAAATTATTATTTTATATGATATTTGAAGCTTTATGACCATTCTTAACAGCTAAACTATTTTTTATTACATTTATTCCATCTGTTTGTGACCCCACATAGCGTGAGACCACAATTATACAGCTAAGAAGTACATAGATATGTCTGTGTGGAAGCCGAGCTTGTTAGTGGCTAAAATATTGAAAGTACTCAGAATATTCAGAAACTTTTTGATAGTAGTGGAATGTTCAATATAGTTCATTAATGTCGTTATCCTCATGAGTTCCAGCATTAAAACACATATTTCTGTTAGTTATTTTATAATATGATTAATGTGATTAGAGGGGTAAAGGATCGGGATTGTTACAATAAATCCACCAACAATATCATTTCACGACATTTTGCCATATATTACGGCTTCATCAGGCTCTCTGATCTATGCTCAGCATCTGTGTCTTATTATAGCCTTGCATATAAAAATTCCATATAATTCTTTCCATTATAAAAAAACGAGTTAGACACATGATTGATAAATTATGAAAATTGTTGCCACCATATCACAATAAGACACAAATGCTGAGCATAGATCAGAGAGCCTGATGAAGCCGTAATATATATCGAAACGTCGCGAATTAATATTCTTGGTGCATTTATTGCAATAATGTGATAGAAAATATTTTATCATTTTTGACATTATACGCAATTAAATAGAGCCAGAGATTCGTATGTAACCGGCTTAACAGTTCGTACAATTTTTTTTAAGTGATTTTATGGTGAAATGCTAATTTAATATTTCGAATTAATTTTTAACGAAAATTCGAAATATTAACAACATATACATATCGTATCCATTGTAAGCATTATGAAACAGTTTCAATAATTTGTCAAGTATCCTTTATTACAACTGACACATACCAAAGTATGTCTGTGTTAGCCGTTTTTGGTTTGTGCTGCGGAGACTCAAACGTACGTTAAAAAACAACAATACTTCGGCGATCATTCTAGAACTATTTAGTCATTTGACATTTGATCAGATTTTGAATTAGTGTTCCATAAGAGAGTTGTGTCTTTATTTCCATTTGTCTTTACGCTTAATTAAATTAGGATTTTTTTATTCTTTATAGCTTTCAAGAACATGTATCTCTTCATGCACCAAGTAAAATTTTGAGCGTCGACGAGTTTTTAGCGTTGCGAAAAGAAGTACGGCAAATTTTGAAGAATGAAAACGAAGCAACTTCGGCAGATAATCCCGATGCACCTCCAGGCGAAGATGACGAAGCCGACGATTCAGTAGTCAGTATTTTCCGTTACTTTTTGAAGTGAAACTTCTTTAGAAAAAAAAAAGCAGTATCAATTGTGTTACGTTACACGTTACGACGTTATAATCGCCTGTGTTATTCATGAAGGTGAAAGTCTAATAAGATGTTTATTCTAAACAAAAATAGTATTTAACTGAAAGAAGTTTCACTTCATATGTGTATTCACCAATTTTAAAACTGTAAATTAATATTTAACTTTAATTCAAAAGTCCGACGAAGAAACAAAGGCAATCAAAGAAAAAATCGTTTCAATACGAAGAAAATTAAACAAGGTGACAATAACGGCAATCATTTCACGGTGGAACTTTGAGGAAGGCGTAAGAAAGTTTTAAAATCAAAATTTAAACCACTAACTCATTTAATTGTGATATTTATAGATTAAACGACCGTATTTTCACGTAAAACCCCTGGAAAGATGTCAATTGAAAAATTGGAAGGAATATTTAGATTACGAGATCGAACAAGGAGACAGACAAAGGATAATGGTATTATTCGAACGGTGCTTGATTGCTTGTGCATTATATGAAGAATTTTGGTTACGTGTAAGTTAAATATTTGGCATGTTTTGAGTTGAAATTGATTTTTATTTTTAATAGTATGTTCGATATTTGGAAGATCAAAAGGATGAAACACTTCATATAAAAATACGAGAAGTGTACGAGAGGGCATGCACCGTTCATCACGTGGGAAAACCTGCTTTACATTTAGCCTGGGCTATCTATGAAGAAGCCTGTAATAATCTTTCGAAAGCCTCCGAAATATTGGTTAATTTGGAAAAATCAGTTCCTAACATGCTTCAGGTATTAACAAGTTTAATTGCTATTGATTTATGATGTAAACTTGACATTTTCAGGTTGCTTATCGACGAATTAATTTGGAACGACGACGTGGAGATTTTGAAAAATGTGCCCAATTATATGAATATTATATTAATAATTCCAAAAACAAGCTCATTTCCAATAATTTGGCCATAAAATATGCGCGATTTTGTTTGAAAATTTGTAAAAACTTTGATCGAGCCGTAGAAATATTAAAAAGTGCAATTACAAAAGATCCCAGCAACCAACGGCTGTATCTGCAACTAGTCGATATTTGTTTACAACGAGAAAGTATCGACGAAAAGGAAATATTGGAATTGATCGACGACTTTTTAGACAAAGATACGAATGATTCCGAACAAAAAGTGATATTTGCTCAAAGAAAACTAGAATTTTTAGAAGATTTTGGGTCTGATATTCAAGCTGTACAAAAAGCGTACGAAGATTTCCAGAAATATTGTAAATTGAGTAAAGAAAAGAAGAAAAAGGATGAGAAAGGGTATGTGGTGGTCGTTGCTGGAGTTTCATTCAGTATTGTACTTATAATGTTAATATCTTTCAGGGATGGTACTTCAAAAAAATCAAAATCAGATTCGCAACCTCCACTACCAAACACGCCGTCTACATATAGTGGATACGGTTCTTACGGGAGCGGTACAGGACAAGGAGCCAATAATTACTCATATGGAGGTGCTCAGGCTGGATATAGTGGTCAGTATGCAGGCCAATATCCTCAAAGTGGAGATCAATATCAATATTCCAATTGGCAATATTCACAATCTGGCTATGGAAGCTACAATCAATGGGGAAATTATGGTAAATATTTTATTTGAGCTTTGATACATAAAGTAAGCACTGAAACTTTTAAGTTTTCAAAAATTTAAATTTCCCTCTTCTGATTCCTTATTTTCATATTAACACTATAGTGGCCGCGCGTAACCGCTACAAACTTACGCTATTGGCCTAAATTAACTATAAACTATAATTAAATTTATTAAATTTAATATAATAAATTTAATACAATTTTAATAAATTTATTTTATTCAATTTATTATAAAATGATATATCAGCTATGTAATTAGCCATAAAAGATTGAATAAAATAACACAGAACTCTTGTAATAGTAGCCATTAACAATCGGCGGAGAAAAACACACAAGCTGTGTGCTCGGCTGTTAACGGTTGGTCCGCAAAAACACACTTGTTGTGTGATCGGCCTGTATTGTGTTAATCGAAAAAAAAAACAAAATTTATTTTAACCCCCTAAAATTTGAGAATTGAGTGAGGGGTGAGTCAAATCTTATAACATTCCACTATGAGGGGGAGGGGGTATAGCACGCAATAAACGCCTTGCGTGATTATTGGACGCCCCATATTGTGGTTAAGTGTGGCAATGTGACCTATTTTTTTTAATTTAAAATTATTGTCGCTTCGACTGCAGGGTCGTTTCGCGACTTCTTTATTAGTTGGTATAATGACCGTTGTGTGTTAGATCTGTCGATAGTAAGGTGATATTTTCAGACCTAAATTTTAAATCCGGATGGTTCTTAGATATTATTAATGCCACTATACTATTATAAATACACATGATAATATTAATTGCTATACGACGATACGAGAATAGAAACCAAAAGCTTGAAATAATGCTTTGAAGTAGTTAAACGTTACACATATCAACTTAAATATTCCACCTTCTACTATTCAATTCACCTTACGCGTGGATAACACAATGAGTGATAGCCTTTGGAACTTGGGTTTATCGAATAACATTAAAACTGTACAAATAAAAATCACTTAAATTTCGGCTCTTGGTCTTTATATTTAATGGTTTATGCCATGGATCGGCAACCAGCGGCCCGCGAGTTGTTTTAGTGCGGCCCGCAAGATATTCGGCAATTTGAATTTTCGAGTAAATTTCTTTATGTAGGCCAGTCTTAATTTGCGCGGAGGTCGTTAAATTGCGGGATTCCGAAGCAAAAATTGTAGTTTAAAAAACTAAAACAACACGCATTAATATGAAGCTGTAGGTACTAAAAAGTAGAAAATAATTTTTATGTGTGAGTTTGTGTATCAGCAATGGAATTTGCAACAATCAAGTATGACTATTTAATTTGGAAAAAGATTTAATTAACAATTTAGTTATTAATTAAATAATGTATTTATAGTAAAAAAGCGTGGGGTGCAATTATCTATATTTTCATAATTTATAAATAAGGTTGGAGTCGGTAGGATGCCAATACGGTGCAAGTGCTTGCATAGCTAGTCGTGTCCCGTAGTAGTTCGGAAAACTGAAACTGACACCTGGCGGGGGAGAAGTCAAGGGATAGGAGATTCCAGTGAAGATTCCAATTTTTTCCCTTGCGCTTCATTTTTTTTTCATTTTGTTCCTATTTATATATATAGAGTCATTATAAAAATATATTTAGTTGCACCCCACGCTTTTTTACTATAAATAAATTATTTAATTAATAACTAAATTGTTAATTAAATCTTTTTCCAAATTAAATAGTCATACTTGATTGTTGCAAATTCCATTGCTGATACACAAACTCACACATAAAAATTATTTTCTACTTTTTAGTACCTACAGCTTCATATTAAAGCGTGTTGTTTTAGTTTTTTAAACTACAATTTATTTTTTTAGTTTTTAGTCTTAAAACGATATCAAAAGCCTCGATTTTTAGTAGGTACTTAAATCTTTTGTTTGACAAAAAATCTATTTTTTTTAGTTTAATAATTATTCTGAGCTACATATTGTCAATAGCTGCAAGTTAAGTGAAGCCTAATTACACAAATACGACACAGACAAAATTTTAAATAATCAAACAACGGAAGTGGTCATTGTTTGAGAATTTAACATTTTGATTGTTAGATTTTTTCTATTTATTAGGTCTTGACGTTGAAATAAATAAATTCAATCCAATTTTTTTTTCAAGTAACACAAAATATGAAAACTTAGTGGTCATATTTTGAACGAAAAAAAGAATGACTTTTACCGTCATTCTGTGGTTTGTACGTACATTTAATCTGTAAACGAATATAGATATTTTCTTTTTTTATTTATCCTGATGATCCTAGTCAGGACACAGGAACAAAATTATTAAATTATTGCATTGTCATCAGCCCTTGGCTCTTGTGCAAATTTTCAAGTAGATCATACTTCAAGAAGTAAGTGAAAATTACGCTGCACGATTCCTTTACATTCATACATACAGGTCAAGTTAATAAAAGCGTGTTAAAAAATGGCGGGGATTGTACAATATGAGATTATTTTTGGGGTAGAATTAACAGTGAATTTGGTGGTAATATTTTCATTGGTAGTTCGTACGTCGATTTTTTAATGTTCACGATGCATGACCCACAAGGGTATTCCAGGGAGCGCAACCGGGGGGTTGGGTGGGATGATTCTATTCAGCAGAAATGCTTACCATTAGATCCGCCATTGCCCAAGTGCGGCCCGCACCAAACCCCACGTAAAATATGTTGCCCTTTAACAACCAAAGGTTGCCGACCCCTGGTTTATACATCGGAAAATTAACTTAAATAATTACAACGTTACACTGTCAAAGACAATTTTAAAACATTCCTCAACATGTCAATGCATGTTAGAGTATCCAAAAATAATGGTAAAATCCAAAATGGTACATCCAACGGTAATCCAACATGTAGGTAATCATTAATAGGGTATTTGATTATTTCTGGGAACTGTCTCGTTTTGGTTTCGATTACATTTTTTATGTGAGTTTTTAATATTTCCAAGTAGGGCTAATATATAGAAATTCCACAAAAACAAGAATAAAAATCAGGGGTATCGAGGCCTCAATGTCCATCCTGTGGCGAGCCACTGACCGCTGAGCAACTCCTGACTGAATGTGGCTCAGCCCAACATCTGTCGATGCCTCCAATAAATTTAGACCCAGTGAGTCCGTGTTTTCTGAAGTGTTGACGAGCCATAAAGACGTCAACCTTCTACAAATGTAAATAAATTTTGATGACCAAGCCGCAACATATCCTTAAGGCGCGTTCAGACGTTTCAACTTTAGTTGAACGACGATTTTCAATCTTTTAGACCGTGGCGGGGTAAGCGACGCGAGAAGTGAAGCACAAACGAGCAGAATTGAAAGCAAATTGGACTCGATCAGACTCATCGACTTGAACGACGAAATTCAAACTTTTCGTTCAAGTCGATGAGTCTGATCGAGTCCAAGTTGCTCTCAATTCTGCTCGTTTGTGCTTCACTTCTCGCGTCGCTTACCCCGCCACGGTCTAAAAGATTGAAAATCGTCGTTCAACTAAAGTTGAAACGTCTGAACGCGCCCTTAGCACCTGGAGCGACAGTAAATCTTCTTCTTCTTCTTATCCAACACCCACGCTTGACATTTCTGTCATTCGGTGCCGCGCCGTCCAATAGAGGTTGGAGATTAGTTGGTTTTGGTCGTTTTCGTTGTTCTCTCTGACGTCTGTAAGTGCAGGACAATTATAAAAAATATAATATATAAAATTATAAAAGCGACAGTAAATAAAAATAAATAAATTAAAAAATAAAAATGAGACACTAAACGCTATGAAGGCTTAAAAATAAATAACTTTAGAAATAAGTTAAGATATTTTTGAAATATTTAAATCCGGTAAAAATTTATAAAATAACAAAATATGGTCACGAGTAGTTATTAGTATTTTATATAACCCAACAGAATCCCTGCACATTGTTCGCAAGCCCTTTTAAATTAATTTTAATTACTCTTACAATTACCCTTTTAATTACTCTTACGATCACCTATTGGCGCGGTGGTTAGAATTGCTCTCTCCGCTTCATGCATTAAGTGGTACTAGATTCGATCCCCGTTGAATCCTAGATCTAAGATTAAATTGATCAACAGAAATTTTCTGTGTTTAGACAGTCGTGATATATCTGACCTTAGAATTCCTTAAAACTCTCTTACATTGTCCCGAGATTTAAATTTAGTTCAACGCATTTAGGAGGTATCGTTTCTCTAACTTTTCATCAAGATTTAAAAAAAAATCTATTCATGGCTTTTTAGTAGCAAATAATATTATTGCATAATACGTTTTTGCAAATCCCAAAATCGTTTCGCTATCTTTATGTATCTAAAATTATGAATTTAAATTACATTGAAATCGTCTTATTTTTTTCCAGAATATGGATACGACATGTGAAAATCAAAGAAATTTTCAAGCAAGATTTTTAAGGGGTTCAAACACGAGTGACTCGACTTTCTTTTTTAAACTAAAAAGATAAATCTGAAATTCATTTAAAAAAAATAACTAGTTTAATGAGTAAGTTAATTCCACGAGCATATCTAATAAGGTCTGGTTTGTATTATATTTTCATTGTTACAAAGAAATACTTCTGCTGTTTTATTAATTTTGATTTCATTATTTTCATGGCATAAATAAGTACAAATAATACTATATAATTTAATCTTATTGTTTAATGAAAATGGTCGTATGAAGAATAAAAACTTCTTCATCTCCGCGTACGTATAATTGAGTTAAATACTTATAATATGCATTTATTCATATTTTTATGATACATACTTGAAAATAAGTAGTTGATTATTCATTTAAGTATAGTTTTGTTTGTGCCTCATATATATCGTATTTATGTTTTTCGCCTTTTCATTAAATGACTAGGTTTTTTCGTGGAACGATCGTTTGTAACATTTTCATATAATTTATCGTTTTGATATATTCTTTTAGGGTTTCGACACTTTAAATTGTCCGGGAATTATAAATAATGTCCAATTTATTACATTGCTCATATTTACCTAAAATTAAATAAACTCACAGGTGGATGATTTTTTTCTTTATTCCTCGGATATAATTTGGCTATGTTAGCTTTTTTATGAAACAAACCCTCGATCCACGAAAAGGCGTTTCTTCGTGAAAAACCTATCTATGTTATTTTATTATTATTTGAATTGAAATAATGAAAGTCCATATTATATATAAATTATTGTTTATAATTTTAAATTAGCAAGAGAAAGTTTTAGTTCTAATCGTACGCGTCAATATAATTGTAACAGTTTTATCTTCTCAAAAACTTTTCATAAAAGTAAAAATTTATGTGTCACATAGTTCATAATTAATCATAAGCCCAAACATATGAATTTTATACTTTGACCATGTAATGAATAAAACGTAATTTTTAAGGATATGAATGAAATAATTTTTCGTTGTGAATAAAATTTCAATGTTTTTAATGTTAAAGCCAGCAATAATATTTATGCATAATATTACATGAGAAAAAAATAATAAAGCCACATTTTGAAAATATTTTTTTTTTGTTTTAATTTACGTTATCGTTCTACATTGTCGAGAGGTATGATGTTGCAGCCAAGAAGTCCACGTCCCACCCAGGTTCTTGGTGTTAATGTGATTGAACAGACTCGTTTATTTCTTAATAGTTTCACGGTCAATGATTTATTTTGTGAGTGTTGTACTACGTTGGAGATATCAGCAAGCTCTCGAAAATTGGTCGAATTCACAGAACCAAATTCAATGATTAAATCGTCCAGTCGAATGCCCTAAAATAAACGAATTGGTTAATAAATGAGCCGTTCAGTGCACACATCGATTAACTCCGTAATGCAAGAAGATAAAAAATAAGTTAATAAAATAGGCTTCTGAAATACATTGTCTCTTATGGAAAAGCTAAAAAGCAAATTGTCATTTAGAGCTGTTACTTATTATTAGAAAATTTTTATTAAGTGGAGTTAATCGATGTGTGCACTGAGCGGCTCAAATATGTATCTTAAATTATATTTAAATTTACAAGCTTGTACTTCTTAAGCATAATAAAAAAGAAAATAGTAGCTAAACCAAGTAAAGTTTAAATATACGAAGGTATTCCAATTCTGAAATGCATTCACACCGTGGTACTCTAGTGCAAATATCGTGTCAATTTTCACATTTACACGGTGGGATTTCAGTGTGTGTAGTGTAATTGGAATCGGTAAGGTTTTTTTATAGCTTCTACTCGTATTCAGATAATAAGTATATATGCATATCGCGTATAGTAGCAACGCTTGTGAACGATACCTGTTATATTGTATGCTCACAAAATAGGGATTAATACTACTAGTTGATACCTGCGACGTCGTCTGTGTAGGTTTGTGTTTAAATATGTTAAGAACATATTTAATTTACAGAGGAAAAACATTTCAAAAATTGAAAGCAAAAATATATTAAAAATAACCGGAAAGAACTTAGCGTAGAACATTTTTAATTAAATGCCAAAAAATTGCTCCTGCAGAATCCGCTTATGTTCCAAGTATATATTTATTAGTTAATCAATAATAAATTTTTTTTAAATTTGATAACTTAGAAATAAAAATTGCTATATAATCCAAAATAATCACTTTTTTTCAAAAAGTTATTCCTTAAATGACTTTTCGAATCCGCAATTGCTCCAGGTGTATCGATAATTAGTAATTCAATTTTTAAACTATTCATGTTTATAAGATCCAACGGCAGTTGATGACGTCATAGTACAACAATATATGTATAAATAGTTAAAAATAATTAATTATTAAAAATATTACAAAAATTTGATTAATTATTTGCGTAATGAAAAGAGCAGTTTGAGCTTTAAAAAAAACAAAAAATTCAATTAAAAATTGTTTTGGATTTTATAGCGATTTTAATTCTTGAGTTAGAAAATTTTTTAAAAAGTTTATTATTATTTAACTATTAACTATACACCTGGAGCAATTGCGGATCCGGAAGAGCATTTGAGGAGCAATTTAAAAAAAAAAAAACTTAAAAAAGTGACTTGTATTATACAGCATGTTAATTTTTAGTTTGCAAATTTTTGAAAAATTAATTATTAATCAATTAATAACTATACATTTGGAGAAATTGCGGATTCTGAGGGAGCAATTTTTTGGCATATAGTTGAATTTAAAAAAAAAATATTTCTCGCTAACTTAACTCTTTCTGGTTAAAAAATATATGCAATAATAAACGGGAGTGTTGAAATGTAATTTGATTATTGTAACGGTTGTAACTTAAAAATGTATTTTGATTCTGTATTTACATTAAAATATAAAAAATTCTAAAAGAGAATTTTAAAAAAAGCTACAAAAAGTATTTTAAAAACTGCCAAACAAATAGAAAATAGTATTCAAAAAATCTTTATTAATCTAATATCTCGCTGAGCTGCATTAAGTCTACGCTCAAATATGAAATAATCAGTAGGCAGTGGAAGGAGAAATATTCTCTCTTTAGTTAAGTTTGCCCCACTCTATCAAGCGTTTTGATTGTAAAAATCAAATTTTTTTAAACTTTAAATACTTTGTTTTTAATGAAGATATCGTAATAATTCTTTTTTTAGGTAAGGACCAAGTATATAAAAAGTAAAACATACAAAAAATTAATCGAAATCTATCCAGTAGTTTTTGAGTTAAAAGCGAACATTGGAAAACAGCTATCATTTTATTTATATAGAATAGATTTAGAAGTATAAGTTCTAATATATTATTAATTACATCAATATCAGCTGGAGATCCTTCTCGAACCATATTCACTTTAGCAATAGGAGTTAAATTTTCATCCATATTCACGTCTTCATTAGACAACGAAGGTGGAGATTTTAAACTAATGTTTGAAGGATTCGACTCATTGACTGCCTTCTTTAAGGCATGAACCTCATACAGACCTGATTCGATTTTCATCATCAACGCCTTATGATCATTTTGCAAACCTATAAAATACTGAATGAATGTAACTCGAAACAATGCTTCAATTCAAAGGATATTTACAAATAATTCGATGTCTTGCATTTCTAACTTGATAAACATCAACATTTGAAAGTGGAAAGCCTTGTTCATCTACCAGAGGTTCTGTCATCCCTATATTATTCTAAAAATCAAGGTATCATAATTAAGTCGAATTAGGCTCGAATTATATTAATTTTTATATGCATACTGATGTTAAAACGGCGGTTAATTCCCGAATTTCTCGTTCTATTTTGTCCTTTTCGGACATCAACTTTAAAACTTCTTCCCGTTTTGATTCTGTCATATCTGGAACTACCATGGTTTTGTGCCCGGTCAAATTTTGTTTCCTTAATTAATTTATGTCAAGTTTGAAGTTCTTCTTTAGCGTTTTTTGCAATTAAATTGATAAATGAAATAAACGTGATTTGCAATTTGACAAGAACGTAATTTATAGAACGAATGTGTTTCATATGTGTGACATACAGGTGGCACTAACAGCGGTTCGGTTTTTGGGTGTCCCCCTTTTAGTAAATTAACTGAAAATTTTTATATAAAGTTATAACAATATTATAATAATTATTAAAATATGGCTGGCATATTATCGCTTTCCTCGCGGAGTATTCCGCGAATAATATTAATATATTCATCGCAAAATTTGGAATCAAACACTTTACGGGTAAAGCATACATCTAAAATGTTAACCTAATTTTCTATCATATCAATTAGATAATAGTTAATTGATTTCATTTTTATTGCCAATATACTTAAGATAATTTCCATTTTTTTAATATAGACTTATGTTGTCAATTTAAATGATTATATAATAATGACGTAATGTAAATGAGGTTAGGTTTAGTTAATGTAAATAATAAATTTCTTATCGTTCAAGTTCAAATAAAACCTTGATTGCTATTTATTTAAAATTAGGTCTTATCAAGAAATGCTAGAAGAAATCTGAATCAGTGGAGCCGTTTCCAACGTGATGTTAACCAAAAAAGTCAGCATCTTCCGATTAGGTATGTAGCAGTGTTATTTTTAGTTAGGCCAGGTTGGGATAAAAGTATTTTATTTGCAGAGTGTCGCAGTGGAATTGTCATATTCGGCCTTTTCAAACCACTTTAAGTTTGCTTGAATCAAAAATTGTTAATGTGCCACCTTTTGCTGATTCGGTGTCGGAAGGTGATGTTAAGTAAGTAAAAATATAAATTGTTTAGTTAAAGAACTCCACTAAAAAGACGATTTGTGGAAATGGTCATGTATAGTGTTTTCTGGAACACGATAGAAAAGGTCTACTTGAGGAACATAGTAAAAGCACAATAAATTGCTCTTACAATAAGATAGAATACCATTAATAAACATAAATAAATTTTAAATAGAATAATATATAAATATCTATTATATAAATAACTGAAAAGAAGTTAGCGTTGAACTTTTATTTTTTTTATTAAACTATATGCCAAAAATTTGCTCCTTCAGAATCTGCATTTGCTCCAGGTGTAAAGTTAACCGTTAATTAGTAATTCAATTTAAAAAAAATTAAAAAACTCAACAATTAAATTTGCTATAAAATCCAAACTAATATTTTTTTAAAGTTTTCTTTTTCAAAAAATTGCTGCTTAAATGCTCTTTTCAAATACACAATTGCTTCAGGTATATAATTAATAGGTAATTAGAAAATCAATTTTAATTAAATGGATTTTTAAAAATTGAATTACTAATTAACAGTTAATCATACACCTGGAGCAATTGTGGATCCGGAAAGAGCATTTATGGAGCAATTTTTTGAACGAAAAAATTATTAATTTGGATTTTATAGCTATTTTAATTGTTGATATTATTATTTTTTAAAAATTGAATAACTATTTAACAGTTAACTTTACACCTGGAGCAAATGCAGATTCTGAAGAAGCATTTGAGGAACAATATTTTGGCATTTAGTTTAATAAAAAAAAAATAAAAGTTCTACGATAACTTTTTTCCGGTATATAAATAAGTCAGAATTCAGTAGACCAATTTAGTAGTACAGTAGACAAAATTTGCAGTCACGGACTATGTGTTTTATTGAAATATTTAAAGTTACCTGATGTAGTCGGAATAACATCGACGAAACGTCGCAAATTGAAATTAAAAAAAAAACAAATTGATGTACTTAATTGATTTAGACCTGAAAAAAATGGAAATAAATATCGATATTAATTAACTATATGTATATAAAAACTCCCATTCTTAAACTCCGGGAACCCCCCTTACTTGAATTTTACCAGGAAAAAGTTTCAATAGCTATAGCAAGCTTAAAAAAATCGTTGGATCCGTTTTCTAAAAAAAATTGAAAAAGCTCAAAACCCTATAAAAAGTTAGCTTCCTACTGGCCGATGTTAACCAAAGCTTTGCTGGACAAATATGTGAAATATTAATTAAATTTTTCTAAAAATCACAATTTTGGACTCATAATCGAAAGTGGAATTAATTTGTCTTAACTTTGTTTATTACTTTGTTTTTGACTAGAAGACTTTATAACTGCCCCACCCCCACCCAACACTCATACCTCATCTTTTTAATTTTTCCAAGAAGAAAAGAATTCACTTTGTATTTACAAAAATTTCGCTTTATTGATTAAAGTTAAATGGAATTTTGGCATTGTACCAATACAAATATTTCATTTAGATTCCAGAAGAAAGTAGGAGATCATGTAGCCGAAGATGAAGTCGTAGCCGAAATTGAAACTGATAAAACGTCAATGCCAGTTCCAGCACCTGGACATGGCATCATTGAAGAACTATTGGTCGCTGATGGTAGTACTGTTAAAGCTGGACAGCCAATTTTCAAAATGAATGTCACAGGTTCAGTTGTCTATTGAAACACTTTAAATAGGAAATAATGTATAAACTATAATAGGGGAAAAGCCGGCTGGCGGTGCTAAGGCAGCGGCTGCTCCTCCACCCAAACCAGCATCGGCTCCACCTGCGGCAGCTGCAGCACCAGCGGCAGAAAAACCAGCCCCCAAGCCCGCGGCGGCGGCAGCACCTCCACCCCCAGCACCCAAACCGGCAGCACCGATGGCCTCTATCCCGGTCGCTGCCATCCGACACGCTCAAGCAATCGATTCAGCGACCGTCAAAGTAAAAAAAAAAACATTAATCATTTCAATATTTATTTCAAATAATGAGTCTTAGGTTCCACCGGCGGATTACTCAAAAGAAATAACTGGAACTCGAACTGAGCAACGTGTGAAAATGAACCGAATGCGATTACGTATTGCTCAACGATTAAAAGAAGCACAAAACACAAATGCAATGCTTACAACTTTCAATGAAATTGATATGAGGTAAATCAGCAAAAGGTTTAAAAGTGATTCAATGTGTATGAGATTGAATTGTTTTAGTCATATAATGGCGTTCCGTAAAGAAAATTTGGAAGCATTCACCAAAAAATATGGCGTTAAATTAGGTTTTATGTCGGCCTTTGCCAAAGCGTCCGCGTATGCCTTACAAGATCAACCCGTTGTAAATGCTGTTATCGAAGGTGATACAATTGTATATCGTGATTATGTTGATATTTCGGTGGCCGTCGCCACCCCAAAAGGTTTGGTTGTTCCTGTGATTCGTAACGTGGAACAGATGAACTATGCTGAGATCGAATTGGCGATTGCGGCTCTCGGAGAAAAAGCCAAACACGGTACCAACAAGCATTTCAACTTACCTAACTACCATTAATTACCTTTTTGCAATTTAGGAAAAATCGCTGTCGAAGATATGGATGGAGGTACTTTTACTATTAGTAACGGCGGTGTATTTGGTTCGTTAATGGGCACACCAATTATCAATCCTCCACAGTCAAGTATATTAGGAATGCATGGAATTTTCGAACGACCAATTGCAGTCAAAGGACAAGTAAGTTGATTTTAAAACCATTGATTTTTTATACTTAGATCGAGAGCTAGCAAAGTATTTTGTGTAATCATTTTATTAGTTATGACCATTTGTGCACTAAATTTCATTGAAAGTCAATTTTAGGAGCTCCTGAAAATATACATAAATATATATAGATAATTTTTTTGATAGAATTCTCTGTTTTAAAAAAACTAGCTGATACCCGCTCGCTTTGCTGAGACTATCTAAATTTATTTGATTGATTAATAGATTCCCTTAAATCCCCTCTTAAAGATCCCCCCCCCCCCAAATCCTTAAAACTGCTTCTCTAAGAAGAGATTTTAGCTATTTCACATGTTCTATACGATTTTAAGTATAATAAGGTTCTTTAAGGAAATTTGAAAAAATCTTTCATACCAAATGTCATTGAAAACCGTTCAGCTATTTAAGTAGAAAAAATTAGGAGCTGTCCTACAGGAACCGTACCTTTTTTAGAATAAATTTGTAATCAATATGTTAAGATCTGAGGTATCTTTAACAAAACGTCATTAAAATTCGTTTCGGTAAGTAATTGGTCAGGCCTTGAGGAAAATGCGTCAAAATGCTCAATTAGTGCAGAATTTTTCGAGTTTTGTCCTAGAAAAGGACCAACATAATATTTCTACATATATAAGAAGAAGATATCAATAAAACAGCCACTTCGTACGCCGTACAAAATAGCCAGCCGTTCTACCAACACTTTTTAAAACTCTGATATCTTTTTAGATATTCATTCAATTTTGATCTACATTAAATGCGCAACGTATCTAATGTATTTAATTGGATAAGGAATAATACTGTATTCTATAAAAGCTTGGTAAATAACCAATAATTTTTTTGTAATATGTAAAAAATAAAAATGGTTTCTGTGGGTTATCCTTAGGAGATAGACATATACCGTCGCGGACTTTTTTATCAATCTTTTTAAGATACGCAATTTCGTAGCATATTAGTTTGATCTATCCATCTATCTAGCCAGCGCTTACAATGTAAGTGCAGAAAAATATGTTTGTTATGACACCACATTACAAATCTTTGAGTTTCCCGACTTTTCTCTACTATATTATGCATGTTTTATACCTACAAACCTTCTTCTTGAATTACTCTATCAATTGTTGAAAATGCATTAAAATCCATTGCGTAGTTTAAAAGATCTAAGGTAACAGACAGCAGGAGTGACTTTGTTTTATACTATGTAAAGATATTGCTAAACTATCCCCATCCCCCGCACTCTGCACACATATCATCGGTATATGCTCTTACACATCTAGTCTAGTCAATAAAGCATCAAAACCCTCAAAACTTTATAGGGACAGCTTTATGGCTCTTAGCTTCCTTTTTCGGGTTTAACTCAATTTTTTTGGTACTTAAACCGTTATTGATGTCCAGTCTTCATTTGTCGTAAATACATAAAGTGTTCCGGCAACATTAAGTTAGGGGTGAGGAAATGTTCTGGAAATATTTTTTAAAGCATCCTCCAGAACATTCCTTCAATTTTTTATAGACGAGGATTCTATCAAAAATATTGTCCTCCAACTTTATAACTAATATTGGGGAGGTATATTCTCATTGTTGAGCAGGAGTATAAGATTAAGTGTGCAAATTTTCTCGACTCATAAAATGGCTTAAAATACTCTCGATCTATAAACGAATAATACCTATTAATAACATTGACCTTTTCCATTAGGTTGTAATTAGACCAATGATGTACGTAGCATTGACATACGATCATAGATTGATTGATGGCCGTGAAGCTGTGCTATTCTTACGAAAAATCAAAGCTTGTGTCGAAGATCCTCGAATAATGGTGGCCGGGCTATAAACTGTTTAAATTCGATCAACTCTTATTGCACTCTTAGCTCTTATGTTAACTCTTAGTAATTTTGATTTCATTTACGTTTAACGAAAAATATCTAAAATTCGACTCAAAGATGTTTATAATTGTTCCTTATTATTTTATTTATATTCACTTGGAGTATTTATTGTTGATTGTTGCAAACATCAACAATGACACTTTATGAATAGTATTGAGAAATTATGTACATAATATCGGCTTATTGGTTTTGATTGAATGTTAATTTATTTATTGCAGATTATATTCGGTGTTTGGAAACACCATTGAACTGTCATCATTTTTCTTTTGATTTATTTTTTCAGATTCATATTTTGCTTGCACTTGAAGATCATAATATATCAAGTTGTCATTGTTCTCTAGATTTAATATAAAACAAGTATTATGGAGTTTTTATTGCAGATATATAACTGATAACGCTAAGAATGTTATATTTGTTGAAATAGTTTCTATGCTGAACATTAACCGATACGTTAGCTTATAATAAACATTTTATTCAAATAAAATGTTATCCAATCTAATGTATGCATTTTTATTATATATACTCCTTATAAATCTGTTATTTTGAAAATGAAAAAAATTGTTTGGCTAAGGAAATTAATTTTCTTTGTGTTTTCAAGTTTTTCAACCGACATCAAAAAAGGAAGAAGGTTTTCAATTCGACTGTATTTTTTTTATGTGCGCTGCCTCAGAACTTTTTTCTGAGTGATTATTTTTTATTTGAAAGCTGTTGGTTATTATGTGGTACATAAATTTTCCGTTCTGATCCGTAATTTTTAAGTTATTCTTAAGTTGGAGTTGGTTTTCTATGTTGTTCTAGTTAAAAGGAGTTATATTATGGCATAAAGGTATGCATTGATGAATATGTAGTTGCCTACCCTCCAACATTGTCTTACATTAGTTACTGAATGCTTTGAATATGCGTGGGTTGAAACATTGAAAGTTGCGGATAATAACAAAATTTATATTGTTACGAAACGATTTTATTTACAACGAAAGTAGATTAAAGTTTAGAAAGCAAAATTTGAGAAAAATTGGACAAACGCCTAAATCAAAATGCTTAGAGATATTATTCCAACAAAGGTTGCAAACATATATTCTGAAAATTCAATTGAGCAAAGCTCAGTCACTCAGGGTGGATTATTTAGCGCCCTATTTGAAAGGGTACTTATGAAATACACTATGTTCTCACAACAATAAGATATGATCAAGTTCCGTCTTTTTAAATATTACAAAGTGAAGAAAATTATTTCAAACTATCAGAATGATGAACAAAACAAAACAATGAGTTAAACTGAATCTGATTGACATTGTGTTTTGAAAATGTAACTTGATAAAAATTAAACTTGAATTTAAGCTAATTTTAACACTCGATATTAATGTTAACAATAAGTATATAAATCAAATTTCAAATAATTATCCGTCAACTTTTAATTATAAACTTTTCTCAAATCTTTTTTTAACTCAGTATTTTTTGACGAATGGAAATCATCGATAGTTTAAAAACCATACTTTATATAGATAAATTAACGATCTTCACATATATTCTCTTATAGCTCAGTGTATAAGTCGATAAGAGGAGCAGAGCAGAAGCACCCGAGTTCGAATCCAGCACAGCATCATTCGGCCACATTTTATTTCTATATATACGTACTTCTCTAATGTTTGCTGCGTTGAGTTTCAGATATCTGGGATAATATTAATTAAAGGCCTCTGTAGCTATCGACACATTCGATTTATCCATGTTTATAAACGATCGTTAACGACGATTATTTTATCGATATTTTAAACAATTGTTTAAATCTGTCGTTTGAACGGGAATCAATATTAATATTTTTGTTTCAAATTTGCTTTTTTTTCCACAATGGCTCTCACTATTCGAGACAAATTTTTAGTTTAAAAAAAAATAAAAATTGGGGAACAAATTTTCCGATTTTTATTAGTGAAAATTGGAAGCATTAAAGGCGCACAAATTTCCCGTTAAATGGTGAATATTTTATTTTTAAATTTTGTATTATTAATGGTGCGATGCCGCAACAAAACCGCATCAAAATTTGAGAAATTCCCGAAACAGTGCCTAAATCGGGCATTTTTCGAACTGTAACGTCATATATCTCGTTAACTGTAAATCGTACGTTAACGAAAGTAGGTTCATTGGAATCAGCGTGAATTACTCTACAGATTGACACTAAGAAAGTCACGGGAAAGCTTAAGCGAAAGATTTGTTTTTCCGGGTTTTTAGAATCCACGTTCCTAAGCACATCGATTTTTTAGCGGTCGCCGCAGAAAAATGTTATAACTTTTTTGGCCGTTTACTCGAGAAAACTCGGAATAAAAATAAAGAACGGGAGACCAAAAAGTTTTTATAGATGTTTTTTCAGAAATTTTCGTCTTTTCGAGATATTCTTAATTTTCGATCTTCATAAAGCCTGACCATCAGTAAAAATATTAAATTTTAATATGAACTAGTTGATTTTTGCATTTAAAATGTACATAAATTGATAGATAAAATTCTAAGGAATAGAATACAAAAAAAAAATTTGAAATCGCTTCATAAATAACTGCAGAAACGAGTTTTTAAGTTTAGCGAAATTTACTTCCCGTTAACGAAGTGCACATTTTTTAAGATTTCCACCTGTAAAAATAAGATACTTACCGTGCCATCTATTTACATTACGCTGAACTATTATTAAACTTGCATCTCTAGTTCAGCGTAGTGTTTATAGATGGCACGGTAAGTATCTTATTTTTACAGGTGGAAATCTTAAAAAATGTGCACTTCGTTAACGGGAAGTAAATTTCGCTAAACTTAAAAACTCGTTTCTGCAGTTATTTATGAAGCGATTTCAAATTTTTTTTTTGTATTCTATTCCTTAGAATTTTATCTATCAATTTATGTACATTTTAAATGCAAAACTCAACTAGTATATATTAAAATTTAATATTTTTACTGATATAAATACTGAAATATTTTTGTTATGGAGTTTTTGTAACAAGATATTTAAGAATTAATACGTGAAAACTAAAGGGTGGAGGGTGTTGGTGTATACTACGCTTGGTAACCGTCGGGAGGTGTGGGGCGTTAAAAAGTATGAGTAATATTGATAATTAAAAAACTTTTTTGAATTGAAAATATTTGTATAATTTTTATATTTTGCTTATTGATATAATAATTATTTTCTATTTGAAAGCATTTATTTACAACGAGGAAAAATATATAAATAATTTTTTTTAAATTTAAACATTTGAGATATTTTACATCCAACTCCCTGAATTATTCCCATTGCCTGACTGAGGGAACCATCCGCCCTGTTGCGGTCGCTGCGTATATTGATACACATTTTGTTGTTGGTAGGATCCTCGCTCCCGTCGATACGATTCTGGATATGGAGTTCGTACAAAACTAGCTCTACTGCTAAATTGACTATTATATTTATATGGCAGATTCGGGCGCATTTGACCGCCCGATGCCCGGCCAGGTGACACAGCCGCGCGCACTTGAAAATTAGAATCAACGTTTCCCATTTCGAACGTCCCATTGTTGCTGTTCCATTGCTGCCAGTTATCGTTTCCATTAGCATTGTTATTGATTGGGCCTTTTGGCGCCGCATCGTCATAGTTAAATGCCTCTCCCCCTTCCACACTGTTATAGTTGTAGTACGTCGAAACATTTCCTCCAAGCCCACGAGGATCTTGCATCGTTCCTGAATTTTCTTCCCGAACCATTCGCGTTATTTGATTCTGATTTTCAAACGATCGACAACCATCCACCGTTTGGCTATCACCTATCATTGAACAAATCACAGAAAAAAAAATCAAATTAGACTCTATCTGTAGAAATTTAAAAATAATAATAATTTTAATCTACGAAGCGCTAATTTGCTGAAAAAAAAATTTTTAGTACTGTATCCAAATCCAGATGTTTTACAGCCCGTTCTCGAATCTTATATGAAATAAATGAAACATTAATAAAGCTTTTTCGTTGGCACAGTTAAAGTTTAAATCTGCATAACACATTTTAAGAAGCAGTTTTACTGTGGAAAAATCAAAATGTTGAAATTTTTATAAAAGTCTACTTGGATATCGGGCATTTTTGGAAAGCGTTTCTCGATGTCTGCTAGTTATAACTGATTCATGTATCTGTAAGAGGCGTTTTTATTTAATCAACAAGTGAAAATGAATCGACAAATACGATACCTGCAGACGGTCCACAGCTCGATTGTGCATGTTGTGTAAAGTTTCCGCGAGGAAGAGTGTTAGCAGGTACTTTGCCATGCTGAGCCTGATCAACGCTAAAATAAAAACAAATTACACAATTTTCTTGAAATTACCTTCGGCTTATAGAACGAGGGAGCTAACTGAGACCTGAACCGAGAGATCAACTGGAAAAAATCTTTATTATTCGTGAGACACAAAGTTTCTTTTTACATAAAATGCATACACACGCGAAAGTGGTTTTGTGTGAGTTTGTTTATTGGTTTTGTATGATATGATGTGTGGATGAAAACGAGTGGTTCAATAAGTTTTTAATACCTCTTCAAGTACTAGTATTTTTATCAACTTCTAGTTCGAGTCAATTACAGTAATCTATAATTTGTACTAAATTAAATGTAGCAGATTGAACGGAGGAAAATCCTTTTCAAATATTTATATTATAAAATCTTGGGTGTTTGGACAGTTATAAAAAAAACTTTTTGAGAAAAAACATAATAATTTTTAATATTTTATGTAATTTAAAAAAATACTATTAATCACATGAAGTCTTATTTTATACCATCAATTATTGACTACACCAAAACGAGATGTTTATCTTAGAATTTGCCTGAAGAAGTCGAAATAAAGTCGACGAAACGTTGCAATTTTTAAAATATAACGTCTTTAATTTTTATTGTCCAAACACCCAAGATTTTATAGTATTTATAAATACTTTAATCATGGATGAGAATTAAGAACATCAATAATAATCCTTTTCAAATTTACTAAAAAAAATTTTTTTAACGTTTTGTTGAAACAAAAGTAGACATAAACTCTAATTCATAATAGTGATCTAGAATCTGGATGTATTGTTAAGATTTCACTTTCACTTAATAGACCAGTGGTTTCCAACCTTTTATCTTGACGAATCGTCAAAAACTCCTAAGTTTAATACGGACACTTTAAAGATAAAACTACAAGAAAATTCTGTATGGGGACATCCATTAACTACGTGAAGTTTTTTTTTAATTATTTTGACCCCTCCCTCCCCTTAGGTGAGATGTGGTAGATCCCCTCTCCTCATCCCACACGTGAAGTTTACTCGATAAATTAAAAAAAAAAATGTATGTGATGTATGTAAATATGTATTAGTGGCTACGAATTTTTTAGCAATGAAATTTTATTTACGAACATGATAAAGCCCCCAATAAAAGAAAAAAAAAACTTATAAGCCCCACAGACATAAGGTCACAAAAGAAGTGAAACTTTTTCAAGCTGTTCTAAATAGATATAAGATTCTAGCAAACCGAGCCGCGCGTGGCTGTGGCTAAGTTAATGTTAAGTTATATTGTAGTAAACTATTCAATACAGAGAAATTATTATTTAGGAATAAAGATGAAAACGTTATAGCCGGTGTAAAAATGATTGTGATTTGAACTTAAGGTCAAAATTTGCAAACGATTGATAAAAATTTTCGTAGAGTGTATATTAAGCACAAATCAACGAATAAACAAATTTACGAAAATTTTTATCAATCGTTTGCAAATTTTGACCTTAAGGGGGTATTCTAGTCTAGAGGCCCAAATTTCGAGCGTTTTTTGGCAATTGATAAAGAAAAAGCATTTGATATTTTTAGTATCCATTTCTTTATCATTTGGTTATTAATTATATTCAGAGAGTACACAAAAGTAATTTCAAACAAAAATTTTTATTTTTCATTGAGTTATGCGTCTTTGAAGTAGAGGGGAAAAAAAAAGACCGTGTCCTCGTCGCCATGATTTCTACCCTTGTGGTCATTTGAAAAATTAAACCATGATGGATTCTTGATAAGTACAATTGTCGCGATCGCATGAACGTCCAAAATAGAAAAAAAATTTTTTTTTCATAAAATGGCGGCTACTCAAAAATAAAGGTCGATTTTTTCAATCATTTTTTAACTTTGTCGATTTTTTTAAAAATATTACAAATTTAAAATTTTCATTTTTTGTTGGTTCATGCGATTGAGAGATGTGCAAAGAATAATAATGCCAAATTTCAAGTAAATCGGCTGATTAGAACTTGAGATATTATGGCAACCGCATCGAAAAAAGTAGTTTCGAGAAAAACGCGTTTAAAGTTTTACGTTAAGGCTCAACCGGTCCAGTTGCCCCGTCACTAAAACGGCTATAACTTCGAAAATAATTTGAATTTTGAAAAATCCTTTTAGGGAGATATTTTTGAATATATAAACTATCGGATTATGAAAGAAAAATTTTTTCGGTTTTTTCAAAATCCTAGACTAGAATACCCCCTTAAGTTCAAATCACAATTATTTGTACACCGGCTATAACGTTTTCATCTTTATTCCTAAATAATAATTGCTCTGTATTGAATAGTTTACTACAATATAACTTAACATTAACATAGCCACAGCAACGCGCGGCTGGGTCTGCTAGTATTTTATAAAGCTTCATGATTTCCCACAAAATCGATTAATAGTTCATTCTTTTCGTTAGTCCAAATTATGAAAAGATAAAACTTTCACACATAAACACAGATGCAGGGCCGGATCAGAGGTCAGGACCTTGGGGATTTTTCCCGAGGCCTTCATATTTCTAACAATTATTAGTAGCCAGGGCAAGTTTTTGACACCAAATGCAGCGTTTTTACGTTGGTTTATTATACACTAAGGTGGTCACGTAATTTATGGATGCTCCTTACCGCATTGATTATAGTATGACAGAATATACACATAGTAATTAATTGTATAGTATGCGGTAAATCGCGCAGTCAAAGCATTTAATAATTGGTTGATGTATAGACAATCAATTATTCATCAATGCATACCATGTATGCTTCGTTTGCCAAATCGAATATCTCCATTATCCATATCTTAAACTTCATTAAATTTTAGTATCAAAGCACTTAATTAACTCCTAAATGTATATATTCAAAGCATATTTTTTAATTATGGGTATTACTCTACTTAATGACAAGAATTATATACAAAAAGTCTTATTAGTCAGTTTATAACACATAATTCATAATTTTTTTCAAAACACAATTCTTTTATCTATTTATTATTTTTCACAACTTTTTCTTTTATGGAGTTAATCGATTTGATAAGTGAGGCATCCAATATAACTCCGTAATAAAATACTTAAAAATACAAAGAAACCTAATTTTCACAAAAATAGAGATGAAATCTAGCTAGATTAATTGTGAAAAAGAAAAATGCGCCTCCTGATATTTTGACGCTAAACCATTAGACTCATCCACACCATGTATAGCGATTGTAAGAATCGCTGATCTGGTGACTCGTCCATAAAATCATCAAAATAAAAAATCGGAATATGACAGCAATGACTGTGAAAGGATTTTCCTCTCTTAAGTTTGAAACATAAAATAAGTACTATGAACCGATTTCAATAGTCTATCGATTAAGTTAATCTTAAATTAAATAAAAATGATATTTTTAACTAGATCAAAAACTTATTGAACCAACCAAGTAGCAATTATGTTCACATTCACACGATTTACATAACTTGTCAACTATTTTCTTCACTTCGAAATTCTGACTTAATCAGATGTGGAGTCCATTTCAGCAGCCATTTAATTTTTTCTTTTTCCACTTTAACGTCTATCGAAAATTCTTTATATTTCCAAACTTACACCTTACAAGTTTTCTTGTATTTTTAATTTCAAAAATCACACTGAACTCTTACAACCAATATTAACATGATTTTTAAAGATGAAAATTAAAAATACAAGTAAACTTCTATGAATATAAATTTAGTCTTTCATTGCAAATATTTTAAAATAATTTTTTCCTTAATCTAGTAATAATCAGTCTTTACCAGTGATTCTCAACCAAAAATGCTTTTTATTGCTGAAAAAAATACTTTGAGCGTTGTGAACACTTAGTGGAACGCACTCTATAATAGAAAATAATTTATGATAATTTTCAATGTAAAATAAAATAATATATCTAGTATAAACCTATTAAAAGTACACACAAAATAAATTTTATTGTTTCTTATGGATGGGGCCACACGTCAAGAATTCCGTGGCACTCAAAAATGTCGCGGCACAGTGGTTGAGAATCACTGGTCTTTACATTTATCAAAAAGTATATAGAAGGAGGAACATCTCTGTGTTAAAGATATTGAAAGTTATGATTAAAATGCCGCTAGTTAGCGCTCTTAGATTTAGTAATGCACAGTCGCAGTTTATGCAAGTATAGCGATGTCGTTTTGCAGCGTACTGTACTAGTAATTAGTACCCATTTCAATAGGAACTTTGTCTAATCACCTCAAGTGCCTTTTTTGTAACAAACAGCGCCACGGCGCCTATTCTGGAACTACTTTATTCAATGTTTTAATTTATAGGGAATTTGAAATATTATCCCAAAAGAGACGTTTACTTATTTGTTCATAACATTTATCTTCCAAATATAACTCTTATAAACTATTAACATTGAATTTAAAAATTTCGAGAAGAAATATTAATACAAAGCCGCTTACCCAACGCCAGATTTTTTCATTCCCGACGCGTCCTCTTGATTGTTCTCATCGACTTGTCCAGTTTCCGAAAACCTCCGTTTTTTCGTCTGATTCCCGTGATGATCCTGGTTGACAAACCCTTGCGTCGAATGGATCTCCTGGTTAAATTGATGTGGAAGAGAGACGGAGACGGTTTGAGGTGGTTGTATTGGGAACGTCATGGCTTGATTAGCCATCAAATTTGAATTATTCTCGTTGATATTTTGAATTTGCTGCAGAGACATGGGGACAGTGTTTATAGAAACATTTGGTGGTTGTTGGTAGTTTTGTGGCGCGACCTGATAATTAGCCATTTGTTGGTTCGGTTGCACTTGTAACTGATTGAACTGATGAAAGTTTTGTGGTACAATTCCCGACTCTTGATTCTGATCTAATTGTAACACTGGCTGAGAGTTAATCGTTGCATTTTCATTCGAAAGTTTATTTTCATCGACCGATTCAATTTTTTGATCTTGAGATGCCGCCGTATGAATTTGTATATTACTTGTACTAATTTCATGGTTGCTATTTTGACTAATTTCACAATTACTACTACTTGTCGTTACTAAGGAAGGATTGAAATTAGACATTGTTTGCATTGACGTCAAATTTTGATTGTTCTGAACCAAAACTAAGCCTTGTGTAGTATAAACTCCAACATGTTGTCCTTGGTTCATAAAAGTAGGCGCTTGGCCCGTTTGAATATTTTGCATAAGAGGCACTTGATTTGAAAATTGCTGCGGTTGCAATTGAAACTGAGTCGATTGTTGTAAGTTTTGAGGCGATTGCAAATTTTGTTGGGTCAACAAAACGGGAGTTTGTCCCTGTAGATTCGACTGGGGTATAAATGATGTTGTATTTTGCGTTTGAATCGGAATTTGGAACGTCATCGGTCCTGAAGCATTTCCAGGCACTTGTAAAGCATTGATCGTTCCACTAGGTGTTTGTAACGAGTTCATTTGTATCTGCTGCTGAATGAACTGAGGGTGATTCTGCACGGTCAGTCCTTGCGAGGATAATATATGTAACGGCTGATTCGCGCTTTGTACTATTTGCATTTGAGGTAATTGTCCTTGTTGCGGAATTTGCGCCGCAGGCACGAAATGTGTAAGATTGTTAAAGCCGACAATTTGGGAGTTTTGAGACGAGTATTGGGTGCCCGGAGTGACTTCCTGGTGCAGCTGCTGACTAGGTGCCACTTGCGTCTGATACTGACCCATATTAATTGTTGTAGTTTCAATGTTAGCATTCCTATTAGTCACTTGAATCGGCATCGAAATCGATTGTTGAAACATTTGTTGAGTCGATGTTTGAATATTATGAATTAAGTTTTGATTGGCTGGTGTACAATATATTTGTTGGCCGCCATTAGGCGCTGCTGGCATAAGTCCTGAATTATTTGTTAATATCATTTGATTCGTTGTTCCCGAAAAATTTGACTGCCCTTCAATGGTTTGTATGATTGGAAGTTGAGAATTGTTAGTAGGAGGAGGATGAGATACCATAGGTCCTTGTTGTGTTGGAATATGAACTCCTGGAGGTGGGATATTCAACTGAGGGGGCGGAGCATTTGGTTTGAAATTAATCATATTTTCATTATGCTGATTGGGATATATGTTGACCTGTTGAGGAGTCTGAGGCTGTATTATAACCTGAGGCTGCAATTGAGCGACTTCTTGTTGTAATGTTTCAATCAAATTCAAAGCAAGCTGCTTCGCAGCGTTAAGTCCTTCGTATTTGGGATGTTCTATGTATAAATGCAATGGTTCAGAGGATTCAGCACCTAGATTTGGGTCGATAAATAAAGAGCCTTTGCCACGAAGAGTTACAATTGCCCCCGTTTCACTTCGGATGTAGTTTAAGTTGGCACCCCGCACTCCAATTAATTTTCCACGAAGATCAAAACTAGGTAAGACATTTTCAATACCAACATAAACTTTTTCCACTGATGTTATCGTCGTCGGCGTATATGACGGGTTTCCCCGGTTTTTCATTCCACCCGAATTTTGCTCCATTCGAATGATTTCATCAATTTTTTGGATGGCCACTAAAAACATACATTTTCTAATAGGGCTTTCTGGTAATCTTGGCTTTTAGCGTTGGAAATTATTTACAGGTATAAACGGTTGGGGTGAATACATAACTACAGAATGAGTTATATTAGCTCAAATTCTTCTCAAATGTTAGGCATCTAAATATGAAGGGCTTGGGGGAAAAATGTTAAAGAGTTTCAATAAAATAAAATTTACTTAAAAACAAGTTACATACTTTTGTATAGTAAGCCTTATTAAATAGGGTAAAGAAGGCTTTATATGTAGTTGGTTTAAACTTTAAGGCATGTAGAATACACATACAACCGTTCTATGGAGGGTGGAGGTAGGAAGAGCTAATAACCTTGGGAAGAGCTCTCTTATATAGACGTTTCTCTGTAAACTGGGCAACTCATTGTCTTAGGCCAATATTATGTAAAGAAATTGCAGATGATATACGTTTCGTGGATAATTTCAAAGATAATTAACTAATCTACCTTTGCCCAACATTTAATATGTATTAATGTAAACTTTATTCAATCAAAATCATTGATATAATCCTTAAAAAACAGTCCCCTGGCGTGTCACCAAAGCAGTATAGTTACTTCAGACTAAATTTATTAGACCCTTACTATTTGAAACAATCAAATTGTTTGTATTATTAATTAGAACTGTTATTTTTAAAAAAATATAATTTTCTAATACTAAAAAAGTCAATTAAAGTCAGTCTCCGCATTTTGTGAACAGTTGCCCTGTCTATATTTTAAATTACGACCCACGTACCCTAAAGCTTTAAGAATGGCACTTCCGCGTGTAATCAAACGCAAAAGATCTAACGTTTACGCGGTCACTGTCATTAATGTCCAGACGTCATTTTATTTAGTGCTCAACGAGCGTCTTTCTGTGGAAAACACGTCGAAACCTAACAGCCAACAGTCCCCTGGTAAGGAGTATTTTATTTCTTTTTATATTTATTACAATAATACCTCAGAATCTTCATACGTTATAATAAACAAGAGTTTTCTACGTATAGAAAAATAGCATAAATCAAGTACATTTCGTGCTATCTTTCAATGAAATCAAATTAAACAGTCCTCTGTCTCTCAACAGGACAGGGGACTGTTTTCGCCTCAAAAAGGCTGTTTTTATACTATGTTTGCTATTGTATTAGGTACACACTTGCTTCAAATATGGCACCAAAGAAAAAAAAAAGCTCTCTAAGGAAGAAACTTTAAAAGAGGGAATCCGAGAGACAGATATATCAGCGTATTAAAAACGACCCGCAGAAGAGAAAAAAGCTTAGAGAAAAAGAACGTCTTAAATGCCTTAAGAAAAAAGAAAAAGGAACTAGGAAGCTTGTTGAGAAGTGGAAAGACTATTGCACAAATTATCGCAATAAGCAAAAAGTATTAGCAAATATTACTAACTCATTTAAGAGAGAAAATAGTCCAGATTCGGACGTATCCATTTCATCTCAACACCTGAAGTTGCTGAAATTATTCGAAAAAATAATAATAAAGAGAAGATGCTAAGATATAAAATAAAGAAGAAAAAACATGAAGGAATTAGAGTCTTAAAGAAAAAAGTATTGAAGTATTATACAAAATATCTGGTGCGAGGCGTCACACTACTTTCTTTTACATTTATGAAAATACTCGCTGTTAGTTAAAACAAATATAAGCACTTTGTAACAAAACATATAAATATAACTATATGCATACAACCTATCGGGCTATATGTATATACACGAATTCCTAAACTTCATCCCTGAACCGCCCTTATTCAAATTTTCCCAGGAAAAAGTTTCAAATAAAAATTGTAGCCACTAATGAGTCTAAGAAACTATAGAAAGTTTAGAGAAAATCGTTGGAGCCGTTTTCGAAAAAAATTGAAAAAGCTCAAAAACGCCAAGAGTAAAGTAGAGCTTTCGGTTAACCGATTTCAACCAAAAGCTTCGCGGCACAACTAGGTATAATATGGAGGCTAGATTCCAAGTTTGGTGAAATTCGGATAAAGCTTTCGATACGATATGGCTGTCACACACAGACATGTTTCTAAAAACCACTTTTTTGGACTCAGGGGACGTCAAAACATGTATTTCCGGTGAAAGCTCGAATTCGAAAATTCGACCCGATTACAATACTTCCTTTACTATCTATATAGTAGTAAAAGAAAGTAAAAACGCCTATCGCGATTAAAAAACAAAACAAATACAATGTCGAAATATACACCAAATTGTAAGTTACAGAAAATGGCAGATATTCCAGAATTTAGAAAAGAACTAGTCAAAACAGTACTTTTTGGTGAAGTTTTAAATAAGTGAAATATTAAAAGTTCAAAGTTGAAATTTTAGTGAGATATTATAAAAACGTTTTAGAAGTTTTTTTCTTTATTTTTTTATTGTTTAGTTATTTAATTCTTAAGCACTAAAGTTTAATTAAAATAAAAAATATTTTACTTTGGTACCGAAATTGTATTTTTTTTGTAATTTACAGTCCCCTGGCATGAGCAACAGTCCCCTGTATCGATTTTCTTAGAAAATGCACAATATTTTTTAAACTAATGGAAATATTTTTGGTTCATCTGCCGAGTTTTAATAAATATATAGATATTTATTTCCTGAATATGATTTATTACAGATATAAGCAAAAAAGTTGCCTATACAGTTTCTTACAAAAAGTTGCCAGGTTACAAAGAAACATCCATATAGGGTAAGCGTTACAAAAGTATCCAATTGTATGCTGTTTCAAATCCTTCCAGAATGACACTAGAATAGCAAGAGAGGGTATGAATTTAGCAGTTGTCGGAGTCTATCCTATTTTAGTTCCTATCCTACCCAGTCTACCCTACGTAGATTTCTTTTCTATCCTCTCTATGCTTCTTTAGTATTTTTTGGTGATTTCTTTAAAATTTACCCACCTGCTACTATAGCACCACCCTAATTTAACGCGTTATGACGAACACTTTTGCTAACACAGTAATAGATCTCCTCATCTCTATAAGCAATTCATATGATGAAAAGTACCTGCCTTAAGCCTTAAAGCAAACATGCTGGTAAAATTCAAATTACCTTAAATAGTTATATGTAGTCAAACCTATAGATCTTCTTAATTCCTAAAGTTCACTTCATAAGTCCTTCGGGACTAAAAATATATGAACTAATAAAATGCGTATAAAATTAACAAAATATAAACTGTAAATACTCTCCAACGCTAAACACCAAGATCACAGGGTTTTGTTAAAGTGTAATGTGCTTACGGTCTAAGTTTTGTTTGCTGGGTCCTTGTATGAAAAGGTACAGGGCTCGTTCCGATGGGTTTTTGAGACGTTCGGCTGCTGTCATGTAACGACCACGAGTTGTCACAGCACATCCTGAAAACTGTCTAATTTCGTCCTGAACATGTCCTTTCGTTAGGCCATTTCTAGCACTGAGCGGTGCATCGTTGATCTCGAACTCGGACGTCAACTGTTCATAGCAAATTTTTGTCATTTTTCAAATTTCAACAAATTAATGTAGTATATTTTAACACGCACCATTTAAAATACTATTTGCTTAGCTCCATAACTAAAAAGTAAGCGTTAACAGCTCTATAATTTAACAACCTAAACTAATATTTGAAACCTGATTTTATCAAGATCAAAAAATAATTATTTACATATTTCTAAATAAAAAATAAAACGATAAAATGTATATAAAACACAAATACAAGCATACAACCGATTGAACCGATACAACTCTTATCAACTTCGATATTACTAGGTACTTTTGATTTTCACTAACTTTAAGTTGCTGAGCGCTTAGGGTATTTTCAGATTTTGGGTTGCCACCACTCTTTTATTACTACCGACGACTACCAACTACTGTTTGATACTGCGTAACACTGTCACCACTCCATGGTTATTTTTCTCATTAGTATATTTTCGAGGTTTCCGAGCTTTCCGAGTATTTCCATCAATATCTATGATTTAAGTCAATTTAAGTTGAAACCCCTCAAATAAAATGCAGTTTTTTCGAAATATATCTTCAATATTTTCATCTAATATTCTACAATCTCGACTGATTTCTGTCTCTGCTGTTAATAGATTAAAAGAAAGTAAGCCCATAAAAACTTAAAAAATAAAATCCCATATTAATTATATCATATATTTTCTTTTGTAGTTCGGGAGACTCAAAATGGTAACGAATTAATTTTCGAGGGTGTCCAAGTGACTTCACCCAGAGAAAAGCATTTGGTTCACACCGCTCCTGGCACGTGTAAAATTTGTGCATTAAATCTGGATGTTAAACATACGGATGTATTAATTTTAAGCCAATTTGTCCGGCACGATGGATGCATGTTACCAAGACGAATAACTGGCTTGTGTAAAACACAACAAAAACGATTATCGACAATGGTTACGATGGCCCAAAAAGCTGGTAATTTCAAAATTACAATGCTCTGCGAAAATATATTACAAGCATTTTTTTTTAGGTTTAATGCCTAACTTAGCTCCAGCTTCTAGTAAACGCGATCCAACAAAACGTTTTGCCTGGAAAAAATTCAATAAATATTTCGACGAATCAACAATAAACACCAGAAAATATATTAGACAATAATTATTTATTTGATATTATACAAAACAATTAGTAAATACAATAATAATAAAACTACCAGCCTGAAAGCCATTTTAATCTCGATTGCCTTCGTAAAGTTAACCCATCCATTTTAACATTATCCTTGTTATAGTCTTCCCGAGTGGTAATTTTCTCTGTAGAAAGTTCTTTTCTTATAATTAAATCACCATTTTCTCGTAGATATGTGTGGCTTATATCCTCTTCTGTAGGTTCCCCATTTGGAAACTGAATCGGAGTAATTTTTATTAAATGTTTAATAGCCCACAAACGTGAATTATTTTCCGGGATATTCTTAATAACTGCGAGGTCCTTAAATCAAAGAAAACTCTAAGAATTCCATAATTTACTTTAAGCTAATCATTAACTTACAGTCCCATCTAATTTTAATTGTTTAAGGATATTCTTTTCCCAATAAGGATTTCCTTTAATTGGTTTAATGCGTTTGACCATAAATAATTTAGCGGCTTCTATAGGTGGGTCTTCCTGATTGTTGGTTCTAAAACATTAAGTTCAAAATGAAAGATTTAAACATTATATTAGTATGAGAATTTTGATAACAAACCTAGGATAATATTTATATCCTCCAGGAAATGCAATCCCTTCTCGTTTATCATAATATCGGGAAGAATATGAACGTAAATTTATACCAACTCGAAAGAGGTTAAGCTCGAATTTAACTAATTGTAGCATTTTATTGTCTAGTAAAAATTAAAATTGCACAATATATTTCTACTATGATGTTCACAATTTAACAAAGTTAAGCATTTTAATTTTATTCACAATCCATAAGATCTTTAACGTCTTTAACAGTCCTTCAATCCTTCAAAATAATTTCAGTGCTCGTGAAGGAAATTCTGTATATTTCATTAAATCTATATTACCGATCCTCAATGGTGAGCTTATTTGAATCTGATAAGTAAGAATATTTGCCTATCCACAACAAGTATTTAAAAATTGTGTTCTACTTATGCTTAATATTAAAAATTAGCTATTTGCTTTTTTTTTTTAATTTTAATAACGCAATGGGATTAATTAATTTATTTATGAAATTTATACATTTCCACGATTCTGCTAAGAGTTATAATCGTTATAATGTAATTCCCTGATACAGCAGAAAACAGTTACATCGAGACTGAAACAACCGAAATAGTTTTTCGTATTAAACAAATTTAAAAAAATAAACTAAATAATTACAAAGACGTCGGACTTCATTCCATTCAATTTTTCGTTAAATTTTACATTAGTACATTCATACGCTGTTACATTGTAGGAATATACATCAATTGTAGTCTAGTAAAATTATACTAATATACAGCCGAACTTGGATAAGTGAGAGTTTAAGAGACCACGATTTTTAGCTTACTACTTACAATTTAATTAGTACAGGAATTGAACTTTCTCACTTAGAGAGGTTTAGGTATAAGGAATACAGTAAATATGTGGAAATGAAGTTGTTTGTATTGTAATGGACAAGGATGGAAATAATCAGCTGCACATTGAAAATAGATTAAATGTTTAACAATCACTCATTGAAAAACGATCCAACTTTCTGAAATTATCGGCAATCGATTTAAACCAAATAATCCAAAAAGTGTCGTTAGTTACAAGGGGCCATTCATAAATTACTACACACGTTAAGGGGGAGAGAGGGGGTCGACGAAGTGTGACATTATGTGACAAGCCGTGCGTAGCAAAAATGTAAAATATGTGACGTCACACTAAGAAGGAGGGGGGTCACAAATGTGACCAGCTGTGACAAGGACGGGGGGAGGTCAAAAATCGCGAAATTCGTATGACGTAATTTAAAATAATTTACGTAATTTAAATTTTGAGAAACCTCTAGAACATTCCATTCGGGTATATAAAGAGACAACAAGCATTTGCTATTGAATTCAATATTATACTACGAGTTTGATGAGATTAATTGTGAATTCGTAAGCTAAACGTACGGTTCAAGCAAATAATGGTTGTTTTGTATTTTGTTCCTCCGTAAAGTGATTTTTGTTTTGTCTTAGAAAAAAAAAAATTATAATTGAAATTGAGATTGTATTGTATTTAAATGTATCGTATTATAATAATTTTGTTGTCGTTGAAGCATTATTTGATGACATTCATTAAGACCATAAAGTACGAATAAATTGTTCGAAATATCTGTTAAATTCAGAAAGAAAAACGAATTAAATATCACCTTAAAAACTAATAAAAATTTTTACCAAAGTTGTGTCACCCAACGACATTGTATACAATAAATTATCAACTTGAAATGGAAATTGAATTCGCAACATGAACAGAACGAGTTCTTTTTGGACGTCCGTAGGAAATTTATACCATCTCAGTTTCACTATTGTTTTATACAAAAACTCATTCTGTAACAATTGAAAATGTAGTTACAAATTTAGATTATTTAGCTTTATTTAAAATTTTACTCCATTAATTAAACGTTGGCCGCAATATGATAAAATCAAAAAGGCACAGATGATGTAAAGCAATTGAGCCATTATAACTGGATTAGTTGATTTTTCCGCGGAATAAAGCTGCAAAATAAGTTTCTTTGTAAGTCTTGCAATGTAAAGTGAAGTGAATTATTATCTTACAAATAGCAACTGAAGCAAAGAAAAACAACTAATAGCCTGTAAGATCATGTAACCAAATAGAAATAATGACGACAGATAATTACGCAGTTCTTCGAGAGATCTAAAAATAATTTTATTAGAAAATAAAACGGCACATTAGCAAAGCCGTAGCGTGGTATTAGTTCACCCTGTATGAAAGGATAATATTTTTCAAAGTTAAAACAACATATCTATTGTTCGTCGCTTGTATTGCTCGGTGCCTCGTGCCGGGGCATCGCTTACATTAGCCACGTTACGGCTCTGCATATCAGTTATAAGACTCACGAGAGAATAATTTTATGATGAACTATACATTGGCGAAATTCTTTGCGAATACTTTCACTATCGTTCACATTTAAATTTTCCAAATTAAAGCACAAGATTCGGATTTGACCGCAAATGTGCGAAATTGTTGCATAAAACATAATCGCGGTAGGTACAGAAATCCATCCAGTGCACATACTAATAAAAATTTGCCATAATACGATAAGATATTTAACAGCTAGCCAATCTTGTAGACCGAACGGTAACCAAAACGGAAAAATGTAATCAATTTTACGAGCAACCATCATCTTTACAATCGGACCCATTCCCGTCATGGCCAAATAGCATTTAATTACTATATTACCATATTTTGCAATTTTGTGGTTCTCAATTTCAACTGCATCGGAAATCGAGCTATGAATAAAGTTGACCCGCACTATTTTCAATAAACGTACCAATGCTAATCCGTTCTTGAATTTGAAAAAAGCGGATGATAAACTCAGTGCCATTTGAAAAATAATATTAACTGCTTGAGTCATCTCAAAACGAGGATCAAAAGTGATTATACAAAACAAACTGCTCAAAATTTGAGAAGCTTGAGCACAAAGGATTACTTTACTGCGCCATGTATAAACTTTAGGATGAAAACCCAATAGTCGAATGTGATACAGATTTGCTTCTAGCCAATGTTTTTGATTCGTTACCGTTTTCATCTTATCGCCATACAAGTTACAATAATTGTTCTATTAAATTTAAGTTTTATGCAATTTATATAAACATTTTTTATTTCTAAATTTACATTTATTATTAAAATCATTGATACTTTTTCATTGAAACTTTTATCAAATAAAAAAACTTACAATAACTTCATTTTTTCTCTAGACCTCATGTCGTTACTTTCGACTTAAAGTAATTACAATTTATTTCTTTTAAAACCTTCAAAAATTGGATAGTTAAAAACTTTCTCCAACTTTTAAAAAATACACAATAGATTAAATTTCAAAAGTATCTAAGTACTTATTTAAAGCACTTAAAAATTAAAAGAAACGAGCAATTATATTTTCTTGATTCGATCAAAAAAGGAGTCGAACCTATGTTTAACGATATGATATTATAAATTAATAAATAGAGTTCTTTTTAAAGGCGATTGTGTTATTTAAAACTCACATTTTTAAATAATTGTAAGTTTTGTTTAAATTGTGACAATTGACTTTGAATTTCTATACAACATTATTAATTATTAACTTAAATTAGTTCACGATATTTCTCGTAAAATTCATAACAATAACTAATTGCTTATTTCAAGAAAATAAGTGATGCTATTTAAAAATTCTCTTTTAATAAAATATTTGTAGCTTTTATAAAGTTTTTTGACATGGTGTTCACAAGAGTTTTTTGGAGGTCATTTGTAAAATTTATAATTAGAGTATCACTATACCTGACGATTACACGATTTAATATAATTAGTGTACTAATTTAAACACTAATAAACTGGGAAAAATATTTTAGATCAACTTATGTTTAACTACTTGATCCACGCAAATTAAAAAAATGAAATTCAGTAGATATCAACTTAGATATGCTTGAGCCAAGCATATCAAGATCTAAGGGTGTTATATTAGATCTATAGAGATATAATGGCTTATTTCATTTTTAAACAAGCTTTGATCAACTAAGACCTAAGAAAATAATCTTAGATCTACCAGTGTTGATTTACGTAACTTAACATCGATCTAATTAAATCAAGGACTTTACCCTTGCATAATTTTTTTAATTATAAACATATTAGCATTAGAAACATTAAATTTGAAAATTATTTTGATTTCAAAGTAAGCTTATAGCTAATATGTTAAGCTTAGAAATATTCAATTACTCTTTACAATTACTAATTATATACTTGACTTGATGAATCTCTATATATAGATACTGTGAAATAACTATTTACTAAATAATTCTTTCACCTCAAACTGTAATATTTTCATTAAATCAACTTATTTTCTGCTTATAAGTTTATAAGCTGTTCCACTTTACACATTGTGTGTTAGTGTCTAACATTGTTTCCTTGTTGTATTACATCTCCCAACACCAAAGGGATGTTCCATATTATTTCGTAAAACTTAATTAGCTTTCTTAAACTTAAACTCCCACTTTTTAACAGCTAACATCCAAAGATATAAGAGCATCTTGAGTTTGAGGACCGTAAGTTGGCTTCTAAATCAAAAATTCTTATTCTTTGACTATGTCAATTAATACTTACATTTCATTTTTTATTCCTAGGAACTCAAATTGTTATTTTCTGCAACTATCTTTCGAAGTTAAAATCTTCTATTTCTCAACCCTAGAGGAAAATTGTTCGCTACTTATTGATACAAAATTTACGATTGGTTTTCAGTGGCGAAAAATTGATCTCACTTGGTCTTGTCTCAAAATAAATGTTTTTTTCATTGTATTTTCAAGTCTTAATAGTCTTAATACGTAGTACTATTGCTATGCATTGATGAAAATTTGGTTGACTATACATTAACAACATTAATCTTTTACTAGAGTCAATTAAACCAATTAGACGTGAAATTTTCGAAATTTCGGACGATATGATGCAAAAAATGGTAGGCTACTTCAGGGACCGTCTTGACCAGTGCATCGCCGAAAGTAATCGCCATTTAAATGAAAATTTTTTTTTAAACTTAATAATTTTTTATTCTGTAAATAAATATTACCGAGTTGCTTTAAACATTCTTTTTTACTTTCAACCCCATATGACCAAATTGAACAATTTGACCGAGTTTTGTAATGTGTCTGCCTTTCTCTGACCATAATGATTTTTTTTTAAAACCTAATATGCATACTTTACCTTTTAGTTACACCAACCCAACTTTTGCTGAACGCTGCATATTCTTATTGAACGAGTAATCCACTGAGAGAATCGGAACTTTGAAAATACTCAATAAAAAATATTTTTCATGAGTGTTAAATCTAAACGAATAATCTTACAATATTTTAGTACTTCATATACAACTTCCATTTCGAGTGAATGCTTTGATAACAAGATGTATTTGGTCAAACAAAAGAAAGAAAAAATAATAATTAAAATGTATATATAAATACAAATACAATTATTTGATCTTTAATTTTTTAATAAATTAAACACTATCTATTACTTATATTGGATGTGTGTTTGTTTAAATCTGGTATCTAGTTTACATCTTGATTTAATTATGCAAAAAATATCTATAAACAAAAAAAAATATATCACTTTCACAAACATGGCTTAATTGTAATTAATAAAACAGTTGTTTAGGTACGCTCTTGTATAACAATGAGAATCACTGGCTTAAGACAGACTTTTTCATTTTCTTTCCCAAATTATCTCATTAGGATCCACCGAAGCGTTCGCCGAAAACAACAAGGAGGCGAAGAAGTAACTAGTCTTAACAGTTAATTCGTTGGTTTATCTTCATTTTGGTTCTGCATATAATATTATAAATATGTACAATTTACATTGACTTTTTAGCTAGTGTTAAGTTTGGTCGTACACTGAATCTTCCACAGCTTCAATTTTCCGTACATCTAATTGTTTTACTTAAAAAAAATCAATACTGTTTGCCATTGTTATACGGTCTATCCGGCAGCCTTGGAGGAATGTTTGGTACTGGTCGACTGAAAAGTTTTGAAAAAAAAATTATATAACGAAAAATAATTGCAGTTCAACGCAAATCGATTTAAAGCATTCGATTAATATATTTTCAATAAAAAAAATAATAGCTTTAAATCAATCTTTCAAACAAAACAGAAAGCTTTGAAGCACACAAAGAAGAACAGAAGTGGAATAGAAAATCAACACAAAGATAAAGTAGTTAGTACATGCAATAGAAAAGTTAAAAATTTTGATTACGTATAATATCATATATATAATTTGTATATATATGTATATATATATATTAATATATATCTCTATTTACACTGAAATTTTCAAATACAGAGAGTTTAACATGACTATTTTATTATATATACTTATCATTTATATTAAATTTACACACAGATTTATGATTCTATTGTTTAGTTGGGGGAAATCAATCGTTTTTATAAATCGTAATCCATAAATTAAAAATTCTTATTTAAAAAAAAAACTTTCTTCAACTTTGCATGTCTTTTATTCGCTTAAATGCTGCTTTGGAGAAATTATATCAGTTATGTTCATTTCATCAAGTTCTACTTAAAACTAACACAGACTGTAAAAGTGTAAAGTAAGTTTGTTGTATTAGAAAAAAGAGATGATTGAAACATTAATTTTAATATCTAGCTAAATGAGTTTAACAATAGAAAAAAAAAATTTCTTTCTTTATACATTTTGTATCAATGAGTTTCTTTCATGTTTGAAATAAAATAAATGGAATACGATATTACATTTTATAATATTAATAATACAATTCAACAACAGTGATTAGTAAATTATGATTATTTTCCATTTAATTTCATGGTGGAAACCAAGAAAATATCTAGAAATCATTTTATAATTGCTTCTAAATATCCACTGCTTGACTCGATTTTCAAGCTTCTTGGCTTTAAAAGAAATCAGGTTAATGATCAATCCTTAATTGCTGCAGATCAATTAATCCAAATGGAAAATATTCAAAATTCAAAAAAGCACACTTTTTTAAATATTTATTTTTATTTATAAGTATTATATTTCAATATTTTAGATTACTATACAAAACATTGCAGAATACGTTTAACATTTTTTTTTTTTGTTCTTTTTGTGGATTTTTGAGTATGTTGTTACTCGTTTTTATTAGCTATGTTTAGTTATAATTGACTCAAGACTAATCAAAAACGCGTTTTTACATGAGGATCAATTGTTGCTCACATATATTTTATGTATGTTTATATATTTAGGAGCAATTCACTACACCACCAGATAATGGACTTTGATTTTTAGAAATTAAGATTTTAAGAAGATATGCATAAACATTACCGAATTTTACATCTATACTTGCATTTTTTTTTTATAATTTCTACATCGCTATCTAATTTTTACTTAATTTGCAATGAATTTCGTGCGCAAAAATCAAAATCAAAATATTATATTTCTAGTTTGTAATCAGTTAAAAAAATTCAGTAAAATTAATTTTGAGTGGAAATGTATTATATTGGGACTACTTTACGATTGACAAAATCATAACACTGTTTACTGGTTAAAAAGCTGTGAAGCTTCTCCATTATAGTAGCTAAGAGTCTTTGCGTTTTGTTTAATTTACTTTCATTATTCCAGTGCATAGTTTTGCTCTAGGACTATTTTAGTTAAAGATCACTTTAACTGCTATAGTCATTAGCGACCAATGAATCCAAAAATCCAAGAAAAACATTTTGAGTTTCCATTAGGATTCGATTTTAGGAGCACTGGTATATAGGGCGATCATTTTTTCACCATGTCACTACGTGGCCTAAAACTTTTACTTCCAGATATTTGGTCAATTTTGCTCAGTCATTCTTTGATTATTGGAAAAAATCGAAAATAAAAAATATCTGAAGTAAGACAAAATTAGGTACTACCTATAAGTATGAGCTTTTTAGTTGGTTTTAATCACGCTTCCAATTTTAGTTCTTCGAAGGCATTGGTTCTTAACATTGGAGGTACCGAAACCCACCATTTTCATATGCACTTTCACTGAACTTTTCTTAATTGGAAAAATAAAATGTTTTTTTTTTAAATTCATAACATAGGTACATATATATCCTTATATTTTGTATGAGTCGGGGGTGTACCTTGACCTCTGTCGAACCCCTGAGACTGACTCACCGAACCCCTTGGGTGGGATCGAACCCCGGTTAAGAATCACTGTTCTAAGGTATTCAAAATGTCTTTGCTTTATAGATTTTATGCAGTTCCAAAGATCAATAAATGACAAATCTCTCTCTCAGGTCTTTGACAAAGAATTTTATACTAATCAGACAGTTGGGTCAATTTGGATCTTCCAAAACTACAATAGATCATTATCGATTAGGAGTACGGATAATTGAGACCATTTGGTTTTTAATCATGCTGTTATTTCTATGAAAATTTGAATCCTGGGAAATGAGGCTGCTTTTGGAATTATACTGAAGGTTCTATAGTTGGCAATCCAAGAACACTAAATTGTTATGAAAGGTTTCACAATTTTTTAAAATCGACGTTCACTTGCAGTCAGCCAAGTATGTGAATATTTCTATAAGGCCATTAACAGGAAGACGTTAGTCGATGAAGTGAATGATAGATAGATATAATAAAAGCCCACGAGAAAAAAGTTCGTTCATTCGAATCTTAATGTAGCTGTTGTTATACAAAACTATCAAAATGAATCCGATAAATTGTAGTTAGATTTTATTACACTTAATAAAGCGGTAAAAATCAATACCATTCCAGGATATTGAATTAAAACTATGTACTCACATTTTTCTTTAGGATTATTTTTAAACGATATCATACAAAATTTGCGACTGTTATTTTAATATTCTTGTTCAATAATGGCAAGAATTGCGTACAATTAAAGCTATTCAGATCATCCCTTTCATACATTTTTTAAGAAAGATTTTCCTTTTATAATGAACTTTGATTCTTATTAGGGATACTTAACGACATTTGTAAGCCACTTGACTTGATTTTCAAGCTATTTGACTAAAATTTGATTTAAAATATTATTATTGAAATGCCAAATTCACAAGGTATTTCAATGATTCATTTAAAAAAAGTCCAGTTATTTGATTTGATAAACCCTCGAACCTCATTTTTAATTAAATGTTCAAAATATGTTAGTGGTCCTAATTTAATGGACAGGAACTATAAAACATAGATTCCTTTCGAATATAAAAATAAGTATAGGTAATCCAGATTTAGTTAATACGATGCAATTAATAAGATAACAATAGAAAATTAAACTGAATGTTAAAAAAGCTCAAGCTCCGTTTGATTAAATGATAGAAGTTTTCATAGAGAAGCTATTAATAGAAATCTTTAAAATTGTTAAAGCTTTCAATATTCAGTAATAATACCCAAGTTAATGTACAGTAATCCTAATTTTACTGAATTTTTTTATATTGATTAAACTAGAAATTTAATCTAGACGTTTTAAAATCCTAATAACTCCATTGAGTTTCATTTACTTTTTTTTTTTTTTTAATTTTAACGAATGAAATAACAACATTTAAAAAACTCTGCTTCTTAATTTAAAACTTGTTCAACATTTGATAACGCTTACTTAACTGCTTAAAAGTTTTCAAAATAAATTTTTGAAAATCACAAACGTCTTATTTACATATACATACACACATGGATAATTTTTCCCATTCGCAAAAGCCTTTCCAATTTGTGACAACCAAAAATAGTAATTGAAAATCCTCTATGTTATGATAATATAATATTTTTGTTTAAATACATACTATTACGGAAGATCTTATTGCACGTGTGCGTTCTTAAAAATACAATACATGGATAAAATTCTTCTTATTTAGCACATGTTCCTATCTCATTTGATTTAAGTATATTTTAATAAAGACTTAATTTTAAAAGAACGATTTTTTCAAGACATTTTTTTCGTTTGGTTGTTTCATTAATTGTTCCCGCATTAAAATCTTCAAAACCAATCCAAAGTGTTTATTAAAAAGATATCTATTTTGAACGGTTCGTAATCGGAATTTTCATTTGGAAACGATTTTTGTCAATTAGCAGAAGTAAATTTTATCATTTTTCTCAAGTTTTTGTTTAACGGAGTTAATTGATTTGGTACATGAGGCTTTCAAATAAGATTGGTCTGACCTATAACTTTTAAAAAATCCATTAAATTGTCCCTGTGAAAAAAATTACCATTAACCATTACAAAAATAATTACACAGTGCTTTTTGTCAAAGTTAAAATTATTTTGCTTAAAATAAATTTCTAAAAATTTTCAGAACTGATTGAATGATGGAACCCTATTCAATAACGATCAATTTAACTAATGCAATGTTCTCTGAAGGAACAGTTTTGTTTTTATAGAAAACTGGTGGATAGCTTTCTTAAGATCTTGATTATATGTTTGTAACGATTTTAATAAAATTTTCACAAAAGAGGTTTTCGTGGAAAGTGGGAAATCGATCTAGCTTGATTTCATTTCAAGAAAAATTCATTTCCCCCCTATGTTCCGGTTTTTTATTACAGAGCAATATTATAATGCATTGATGAATAATTGATTGCCTATACATCAACATTGTATTAGTTAACGTTTTGAATGTATGTACATAGGTTTCTTGAACGTTTAAGAAACGAAACGCTCCGAAATTTACAACTGAAAATGTAGCAAAAACAGATATAAGTTAAGAAAACTTAATGAGAATTTTCTATTAAACATCACGGTTCAAAAAATTAATAACTCCGCTGATCGTTTCCAATTGGTAGTTCCGATAATGAACAAGTGGCAAAATCTCAATTTGAAAGAAAAACTATTCAAAACTAGAAGCGTACGTAATATGATCGTTATAAAAAAGACACAAACAAATACCTAATGCCTTTAAGTTACAAAGAAAATTGGAAAAATTAACTTATTTTTGAAATTGAGGTATATTTGGCCATAAATTTATAACAACTAACATGAGAAAAAGAAAGTCAAACATAATCAAAAAATTTATGACATTTAAAACTATTTTGGTGTTAATTTCCTTGATTTCTCTTTATCACTTATAAGGCTAACCGATTTATTGCAGTTGCGAAATCACTTTTTCTTCGTAATCTTTTAATATGTTAGAGATATAACTGAAAATATTCGTTGTTAGTAAAAAAAAAACAACAACAATGATATGTTCAGAAAACAACACAGACAAGAAAAAATTAATTTTTCCAATTTTACATTTTTAAGCGCGTTTTATATTTGGAATGTTTTGTATGGATTTTTAATATCTTCAAAAACGTCTACTATATATAATTCAAGTGCAAGGCTTTTATGTCATTAATGTACGATATATGCATAATATTATATACTTTTATGTATTATATAACTTTTATTTTATGTATATTATTATTAATACGATATTTTCCTACAACAAAGCGTAGCCTCATATTACATTACACGTACTTTTTATTTTTACATAATTCAACATTATGTGCATCAACAAAAAAATCACTTAGATGTTCGTTGTTAAAAATCCAAAAGCTTAAAAATTAAAATTTAATAATATTCGAGCGTTTTATCGTTCATATCTATTTTTTGGTGAATATTTAACTTAAAAACGTTAATCATGAGAAAGAAATGTTAATAGCATTAAAGATTTGAAAAAAAAGAGAAACGAAAAATATACTTTTTATATATGAACACGTTAAGTGAAAAAATTCCGTTTCTTTTCTTTGAAATAATTAAAATTTTGTTAATAAATTCATCAAACAAAGAAATACAACAAGTTCTTGTTAAATCTAAAAAAATATACCAAAAGGTTAAGCTCACGGCTATTTTTCAGGAAGTGTTAGTATAACACGGTGTCTACCAAAATTGATTCTGGTCAAATCAGGACAAAATAAGGAGATTAAGGTTTTTTTTTTGGTTGGAAATTCGGACATTTTGAAAAAAAAAAAATAACTTAAACGCAGAAATAATTTTTAAGAACTATTGTATTTGGCAGCACACTGCGTTCCACTAGGCGCTCACAACGCTCAAAATTGTATTCTCCTCGTTGTTTTTCTATTGCTGAATGATCATTTCGAGCGTTGTGAGCGTATCTAAATAAGAACCCACCATTTTTATAATTCACTGAGTAAAATAGTTAATGATTGCATTGCGATGTTTATACGTATAATGTATGTAGAGGGAGAGATAGACAGACGCATGAGTTTCTCCTCCCCTATTTAAATTCAAGTTTTTAATTTACAGAATAATTACATAAAACTTTTGGAATCACATTAACGTTCAAAATCAGAGCAAAAAAAGGGAATAAATAAGGACAAATTCAGGAAAATCAAATCTGATAGACATCCTGTGTAACAATGATGGTTAATATTTAAAAAAAAAATATTAAAAATGGATGATACAAAAACTTTAATCGATCAACATTATTGTAATTAATAAGGAAAAATGAATATGTTTGAGAATTACTTGAATTTGAAAGCGTTGGCGAGCTCATTGACTGCCGCCTGAGTGACTGCTTGCCCCACGGCCTGCTGAACCCGCTGCGGCACTTGAAAGCCTCCTGTTTGAGGCCCAACTCGGCTGCACAATATTGTTCATATGCTTTACTTTTAATCGACATTTATTCATAAATTAAACGAACTTAACGTAAAATGTTTCGATTTGTTTGCCATCGATATGCCAAACACACAAAATGTTTTAACAAAGAGAACGTTTAACGCCCTGAGCTACTAAACATACATTTATACTATTGTTAAAGGTCGCTGTGTTTGCTGCTTTCTAGGCACTTCCAAAGGAAATTATATAATATTTACAAGGAATAATTAAGCGGTATGATGTCTACAACTATTCTGTTATCAATAACAATCAAACACTGAAATCAGCCATTTTTGTACTATTTCTTGATGAATTTTATTAAAATCATAACAATGTTTATTTTGATCTGCCAATGTAACGCAACAATGAATATAAAATGAACGATATGAAAATAGTTTTAAATAAATGAAAGAAAATTTATAAGAACCGATCCTCAAAATTCACAATATGGCAGCCAATAATATCTCTGATACTGATTGGAAGTAGAAGATATTTATTAAAAAAATCATTAAGTTTATTTCAACAAATGTCTAATAATTCTTTAAATAAAAACTATGTGACAAATGAACTAATCCTCTCTATATTTTTTGCATATTTATTTGTTTATATCAAATCCTTTGTCGCACTTACTTCATCCCAATATTATTCAAGGGAAGAAAATGTTCTTTCTTGTCATTCAGTTTTTAATCTTATGTTAGTCAAGTTTTAATATGTACAGTCGAGAAAACTAAGGGGACTGATTTTTATATTTATTAAAATTTTCCACTTAACCAGGTTTTTCGCTTACAAAAGTACAATAAAATTGTTTCCCCCTCACGGAGGTAAAAGGTAATAGAAACTAATAAGTTGAACAAGTGAGGCTTAAAGGGGCCGCGATTTCTTTTGCACTTATGAATAATTCTCACTAAACTGATTTTTCAACTTATAGAGGTTTATAAAAAATAGTAGTAGAAATATAGTAGGTATTAGACGTGTATGTAAATTTTCAGAATGAGTCATAAATAGCAGGTGTTAAATACGCTCTACTGTTGCTGAAGGGAAGTATTTGTGGCGGCCACGCCATTGGTCGAGGACAAATGCTAACAAATGCTCACGCCATTGGTCGAGAAATTGTCCATTCAGCCCAAAACAATCAAATACGTTTTCGGCAACGTCCAACCCACGAGAATACAAAGACAGGAGAAAACTCAATCAGTCAGTCCGGACTCAACTCTACTCGACTCGACTCAAACGACCGTGCTTCTTTCGGCCGGAGAATTACGTAAAGAGTTTAGGAGAGGGAGTCGGACCGTATCTTCTCTAACCTTATTTTGGTGTGAAGGGAGGGGGTCCCGGAAAATATCGCGTAATTTTTTTCCCTCAAGAAACAGTATAAAACAGCAAGAAAATTAAGAAATACATGTTTCTTCATGAACATTTGGCTAAATCATCTCCCGTGAAATTGAGAGAGGGGACTGATACAAGACATGACTGATAAGTAGAGCTATATTAAGGCTTTTGAAAAATAAAATGATAGGAGACATGATAATTATTAGTCTCAATTATCCAGTTTTCTCACTTACCCAGGTTTAACTGTAGTCTGTACTACATCTTTAATCAAATATTAAAAATAAATGTAAGAGAAAATATTTCATTTTTTAATCTTGGACACAAGTTTTACTTAAACTTTTTTATGGGATTAAATCTTTTCAGATTTGAAGTGCTGTCATGTTTCACTAAAACTATATTAAAAAAGTTTTTTTTCGATTTCCACTCCCAAAAATTTATTTCAATAGCGAACTAACGAACAAACGACCAAACTATGTATCTTGGTATATCGCTTACCGTTGATAATAGAGATCTTAATTAATATCAAAGTGACCAAATTAAATGAAATTATTTAAAGAATTTTTAATGAATATCTTCTCGTTTACTCAATATAATTATGCATAATGATGTAATTTAAACCAGTATTAAATCAAGAAAAGTACAAAAGAAGCCGAATTCATCAACTTGTACCAGTTTGCTTATGATTTTAAGACACAAAAAATACATTTTAATTAAAAAAAAAAGACATAATGTAATTTTAAACTCGCAACTTCATTAGCTTAACAGCTATTTGACTATAAATACACATTTGTTTGAATTCCTTTTAACTTTCAAAAACGTTTTAAGCGACATCAAGCATTTTTCACAAGGCATAAGCAAAATACTAAGTACAAGTTAAATAATTTACTGGTGAGACTTTGATAGAATAACTCGATAAGATAAAACTTAACAATAGCAAGTCCTTGAAAAATAACATTAATACAAAAATAAACTCAATAAGTTCTTCAATATAGAATTGATCCCAAAAAATATCATTAACAGTTTAAAAATATATTTCCTTTTTATTTTAATTAATTCTCTTTGTTTCATCTTTTCTAAATCACGAGTAAATTATTTAAACCTTATAGAGATTCTGGATTTTCGTCCAAAGTTTAAAAACATAACTATTTTGTTATTAATCTCTATACATTATAGACTTTCTCAAATTAAATATATTATAATAATATTTATTAATGTTAATTATGTTAATATTATTAGCGACCACATTGCTTTAAAATCTACGTGAAGAGAAAACAATTAATATTCCATACATTGAGTTATTTGAAATTATTACTGCTTGCAAATGGGACATCTTGTGAGGATCACCATTTTTTTTTCTTTTTATTTGAAACTATTTTTAGTAGATTTTTAGTAGTTTTATGTAAAGTAGAGAATTAGCAATGGCGATTTAGCGCCTCCTGAAAAACAAAAATCCATCACCTTTTCTACATCTACCAGCATGTAAATGATGAGAAGAAAATAAAAATGTGATTCAAAATTCGAAATAGTACCAACACCAAAACACATGTGGCAATACACATAGTTAATCAATTGAAACCTTTGAAAAGCCACTGGCAAAATTCGATAATCTTGTTTTATTAAAAAAATTGGTTGTCTGTAAATTCGGTTTACGGACGATAGTTTTACGTGATAATGTCATAAAGAAACATTGATGAAAAATTGCATTCTTTTATGAATTGAATTGTTACTACTGCATTATCATTATTTTGTATAATACAAAGAAGGAGTTATTTGAAAATTACAATTTTTTCAAAATGAAATCAGACTGGATATTATGAAGGAAATCAATTATATCTTATTAAATTTTAGAAAAAAACACAAAACAGGTTGTCTAGGATTCAACAATTATTGAATATGAGGCGTAACTTATTGTAGAAGTTCTCAAAGAAGCTCGCGTAGCGGCGTTCCAATAGAAGAACTCAATCGTGCCTATCTATCGCTTGTATCGCGTTCTCGCTTGCACGCACAGGCTCAAACGGAACGTAACACTTTTTCAAACTGACTGCCGTAGTTCATCAATTTATAAGACGTTGTCACGTCAAAAAACTAAACTAAAGACTTGGAAACTACCTTAATTGAAGTATGATACGTTAAAAAACTGTTATGAATGCGAAGAAAATTAAAATAATATTTCTTTAACATATTAATCGTAGTATTTTAATAAAAGGTAATAATTTAATAGTTTATAAATGGAATAGTACAGAATTGAGGTGAATCAAATTATTTTTTAAAAAGGGCTTTGATGTTGAAATAATTTTGTTGGAGTTATATTATAAAACTCATGATAAATTGTTGTAACCATCAGCGATAGAAAAGAGTGGAACATTCCATAAGAATTTAATAAGAGACATTTGACCCGTCAATAATGAGAAAGTCAACGGCATCAACGGATTTTCGAAGTAAGTATTTAGATTCGAGAGAATTCGATAATGTATAACTGTTTGCCTACACAATCTACACAGCTAGTCGAATTCATTCATTCCGAATAAATCAGTAAGTAGATTCAAGTGATACGAGCTATATAAAACGTGATTGTAAAATGATTTTTGTTGACAAATTGGTAATCACCGAGTTAAATAAATAAAATATTGTAAAATATTTTAAAATATTAAAAGTTTTGATGATATTTCCATTGAATAAAAGAATCCTTGACGAGAATCTTTTGAGAAATCCCATTACAATATGCAGTAACTTACGATGAGTTACTGAGTGTTCCTCAACTCCAACGATCATTTCGCAGAGATGGTCTTCTATCGGTTATTTTTAAGTACAAATAAAAATTGGTAATTTTATTCATCAAAAATATTATACGAAAAAGCATTTCAAAAAATCGAATTTTGCCTGAGACTGTAATTTATTAATTGTGTTAGTTTGTGAGTGTTGTCGATTTCAATGGCGTGATCAACAAGCAAATATTTGTGTAGAAAATTTAATAAAAAATGAATCAACTTACGAAGGAATAAGAGGAGCGGGCAAGCCCTGTCCTGCAGGTCGACCAGGTGGAGGTGGTGGAGCACCACCACCAGGTCTGTTTGGAATAGCCGGTGCAGGTCGGCCTGAACTTGGAACGGGTGGTGGAGCTCGAGATCCTCCTCCCAAAGATCCTAAAGTAAAATGAAAAAATAACAAATTAGTTTAAGCACAAGTTCAACTTGGTGAATTTTAATTGTCTTGAAGTAAATTTTAATTAAATTTAGATATTTGAAATTCTAAATAAAGTTCCCGAGAAAATATAGGAAATATGTATAAACAATATTTAACAGTTTACATGATTTGCCAAAAACGTCTATCGCATAGAAATTGTATTTGTACCTGTGCTTCCAACGGTGGCCATATTTGGTGCTGGCCGTGCTCTGGGTCCTCCGGGCGACGGTGGAGATAATCGCGGATTGTCTAAACCGCTCGCCAGCCAGTCGTTTTTCACGGGCGGCGGCACCGGCGTCGTCACGGTCGCCATACTCACATCGCCAATTATTTGCAATGCCTCTTTGCAAGCGTGATACATGCGCAGCATTTCTTCACGTTTACGTGCCTCGTCGGCCGATTCCTCCATCATGCTCGCCTGATCTCCATTCGCGTACAAATGTGCCAACAGTTCCTCTTTGATGAAGTTCTTGATGTTGTTTATGATCAACAACATGATAGTCTTTGGAACGAGATCGCAGGTGGTTTTCGTCACAATTCGCATATAACTACTGACCAGATTTCTGATTGTCTCCACTTGGCGTTCGATATGGGGATCAGTCGTTAGCTCAGCATCCGGATTTGGTTTGGACTAACATGCAGAAAACCAACATTAAAACAATATTTCCAAGCATAACATTGAATCAAACAGAACTTACACAATACAGTGTTAAATTACAAGAATAAAAAGTAGCTTTTTGGTTTCACATTAGGCTATAATTCTATCATTTCTCTTACGAACCAAACGTTAAAACCCCAAAAACGTATAAGTATTAGTTAGGATTACCAACTCAATATTTCAGAAAAAAAACTGGATATTATTCCCATAAGATCTCGGAGCATCCGGAGATATCACTTATATATATAGATTTAGAAAAATTTGAAAAAAAATTTGAAAAATTTCGAAAACTGAAGAGTTGGTAATCCTAGTATTAGTAATAAAAAAAACTATTCTGAAAAATTTTAAGATGAAAACGATCTTAATAATAAAAATAAAAGCATTGCTCTACCTCACAACATCTTTTCAAAAATCTAAATAATAATAAGTTGTCCCATTTAATTTAAATGGTGAAAAATCAAAGGATAACATTTACCACAAATATTAGAATATAATTTCAACTTTGATCTAACCATTTGAACCTTGCATAATCTCAAATGAGAGTCCATTGCAATAGGATTGTAGCATGTTTTTTTAAAAATCTGATACACATGAAATTATAATGTTACGAAAGCTCAGATTTTTATTGCTGTTCTTTGAATAGTTAATACTTTGTATTACAAATATTGTAATTCAACATTATAATTAACCAGAGGTCAACCACCTCGTATATTGCATCAAATCTGTATTACAATATTTGTACTAAACACGCCATGTTATTAAACGGATAAAGATAGAGACAACGAAGTCAAACTACATTAAAATCGGTTCATTCGTTTCGGGAGTTACAATACCACAGACAGACACACAGATACACACGTCAAACTTATAATAAAAGACGATCATTCTCGAATGTTCCACAATCAACTACTAAGCTTATGAAATATACAAACATTCAACATGGAATGTTCCAAAAATTTAGAGTGATAAGGAATGAATCATTCAGTCATTATTCATTCGAGATTCGACAGTGATTTAAAGCCGACTAGTTATAAAACAAATGAAAATAAGTGATTATTGTGTGTTCTGTGAATTTATTTTTGGTTCTTTTTGACTGATGAAATAATTTTGAATAACTTTCGTTAAATTATAGTGTAATTGAATAATCAATAGTGAATGTCCATGTTCCAATCTCAAAATTCTTATGACGACTCAATAGAGTAAATGTATTTCGTGCTCATTAGGGGTCATCCATAAACCACGTAACGCGGTGTTCGAACTTTTGAACCCTTCCTCCCTACTATGTAACGCGATATATGCCTAATATTAGGTTTGTTCCCAACCTCCAGCCAAGTTGGTATACAGACACGAAAACAGACAAAGAGCAATACAACATTGATCAAGAGACAAGAGTGAGTGAAGAACTGTTTCAGCACGTTCGTTTCGTGCAAACATCCAACCCCAGCGATCAGTTAGCACAGCCATTTACGTACATTTTCATGACGAGTGCTTAAATCATCGACGCTCATCGACACTGTTTCGGCATACTTATGCTTATGCTCGTCTCGACCCTCGGCCTTGGCTGAAACAGTTCTTCACTCACTCTATAGTCTCTTGGTCAATGTTGTCTTGCTCTTTGCAGAGAGAAGACTGAGAGAGCCAGATTGCATGAATACACGTGCTGCCATCTACTCCGAGTAGAGATGTTTGGAACTATTCCTTAGTCAGTTTGTGTTCATTTCTCCACCGTTCTACACTCGGAACGTCTGCCATAGAGAAGGTTCTCTCTGTCGAAACATACTACTTATCCTATGCTCATGAGAGAGAAGAAAAGCGTTCCGAGTATGTTTCGACAGAGAGAACCTTCTCTATGGCAGACGTTCCGAGTGTAGACCGGTGGAGAAAGGAACACAAACTGACTAAGGAATAGTTCCAAACACCTTTACTCGGAGTAGATGGCAGCACGTGTATTCATGCGATCTGGCTCTCAGTCTTCTCTCTGCTCTTTGTCAGTTTTCGTGTCTGTGTATCGCCATGGCTGGACGTTAGGAACAAACCTATTATATCCTTGAACCGTACATAGCATTAGAGCATACCCCTCCCTCCTAGTATAGCGTGTTATGTGATTTATGGATGGCCCCTTAGGGGCCATTCTAAGGCATTTAGGGTTGGGGGGTGTAGACTGAATATTATCAATTCTTTATATCAGCAGCGGGGGGGGGGGTAGCGACAATCTAACTTTACGTATGATTTTGAATTTAAAACTTTACTATTTTGTACTAAGAATCGCTCTGAATAAAGTTATTTTATAAGTAAGTTAATTTTTTACAAAAATTTTTTATGAAGGGCAAGGGGTGAGTGGTTGTAATCTTATGATTTCTTAAAATAGCGGGAGGAGTTTAAATAAGCCTCAAAAACGTCTTACGTAATTCATGAATGGCCCCTTACGTCTATTTCTCTTTGTTACGTCTCATCAAAAGTCTACTGTAAATATTTTTATTAAATAACTGTAAGCTTAAATCATGATAAAATTTGTGGTACTAGCTATATACTATTAAATAATAAAGAAATAATGGAACAAATATAATATACGAAAGCATTAACAATATTTGCATGAAGCTCTTAATGTTGTAACAAATAATAAGAAAATCGTACTAAACACAATTTGTGTAAAATGCACAGGTCTAACAAACCTAAAATCTAGCTTTAATCAAATCTCGCTAAACCAATTAGTTACAACTGAACAACGAATCAAAGGACGGTATTTCATGTCAGTTTTGTGTTAAAATCAAGCATGAACGATTAAAAAACAGATTGAGTAAATTTTAAGATAGAACTGCATTCCATGTCCGGCACCTGTGTGTGTGACAGTTTGAAATGTATTAATTGATATAATTAATTGTAATGAGTTAAAATTAATTATTATTTTCAAAGAAAAAATAAATGATAGGTTTTAATGAAAATCACACGTTCAAAACGCCACACCGCAAGAGCCTTACCACCACCATGGGCTTTGGTGCATTTGGTGCATGTATGCTTTGAGATTCATGCTTTCCACTTGTATGACTGGTACCCACCTCGTAACCCTCACCCTGTTTTACCAGCGAGGCAGCAATAAATTATGTAAAATATCAAAAGTAGAGAAACAGACAGCAAAACGTTAACAATATATAAAAAGTTTATAATATGTTTAAAGGTCTGAGTACTTTCATACCTGACAATCAAGTAATTTTAATGAAAAACTGTGCACTATGCATACACTATTGTGTTTCATAAAATATTTATTTTATTTAATTGGCTTAATTAAGTCGTTAATAATCAATAAGTCTAATAAAAATAAACTTAACGCTAAAGCGTTAAAATCGTAATATTTAACTACTATGGTATATCAAGTGAACCATGTTGTTATGTTTTGTGTTAAAATTTGTGTAAAAGATTATGCACAGCATTTACACCAAGGATGTTATGGATAAAATTACAGATCAGAATATGGAAACAAATATATGAATAATATTACATCGGTTTCAGTTACGATTAGGGATGTTATGGGGTTAGCTTTATTTGCGGATATCATTTTGAACAGCCCCCTACAACTCAATGTTACAGAAAATAACCCGATTTTGTCACTGCCTGCAGATAGCGCTAGTAGTACAGTTGAACGAAAACTTTTATGGAGCTTAGAAATGTTTCTTTAAAACGTCAGGCAAATTATTTTTATTGTTATCACTATTATTGTTATTATATGAGAATAATTATGAAGTTGTCATTATTGCCGGTAACGATGATAATAGCATAAGGAACTGATAAATGACAACACAAATAGTTAACGGCTGTCGTTCAACTAAACACCAGCGCCACCCAAAGGTACTAAAACATGCAGACAAACGGTTCACAAACGGTAACTTGTTTTAGTCTTTCTTACATTTAAGTGACAGGGGCTGATTTTGAACCGCTTACGACAAATCAGTTCAATAGAATTTTTTTTTCACGAACTACTTCAAAATTAAATGACAAATAAAATTGGACACCGTTGACAACAGAATTGAACTTCAGCATAATTTATCAAACCATACATGATTAAGAGAATTGAATTTTTCGTCCTAACAAAAGTTCGATGATCGATTCGAATTTGGTGTGAACCGTGATGTGCACATAACCGTATCCATATCCAGATTCAAAATTGCATATTCATAACATCTCCGATGTAGATAGTGCATACTCTAGTATTCACAAAATAGCGATATTATTAACACAATAGGTTTATGCAACCCATGTTACATATACGTGATAAGAAATTTCATTTTTGTTTAAAATATTATTTTACGAATGAACACACAAATATATCAATATATTTCTCAAAAAAATTACCTGCATTAATTGAAAGTAATCGGTAAGAATTATTAAAGAACGTGTAAACACATTGAAAACATTAATAAAATAAAACGCACCTCCTCTCCTTCGATTGCTGAAGACTGTTTTTCAGGGTATACGCCGGCTCTTAAGAATGATGCTTTCCAGTTTTCAACTTCTTCCTGTGCTTCACAGCTAAGTTCCAATTGTTTGAAATCCTGTAATTAAAATGAGGTTCTAAGTATTATATAAAAAATTTAATTGCTTTATTTAAGTCGTTAAAAAGAAGATTACGATCCTCCTTAATAATATTAGTGTAGAAATATAACATTAAAAAAATATTAATTACTATCAATCATCAGACATATTTCTACTTATGTCTTGATAAGTTAAGAATCCTATGCAATTTTATCTTCAAAAAATTTACAAAAAAAAAGTAGAGAAACTCTATGAATGACCAAAAAGTATTTTTACTATGAAAGAATTAATTAATTTTTAGTAAAGCTTTGCTCAGCAAAGCGAGCAGGTAACAGTTAGTTTAATTATTTTTATCTATTTTTGTAGGCGAAGAATTTGACCCTATAGGTTTGTTTCAGAGGAAAATAAAACCGTATACTTACGGTATGTTTTATTTTATTTTCATATAGAACAGACCTTTTAAACATATACTAATTATGTGCCTTACCTTATAAACATTTCTTCCTTCTGGATTGAACAAGGCAAACATATGTCGTCGCGACATAAATCCTTGTTCAATATCACGGAGTTTTAATCCATCCAGAGGCAACATGAACTTCTTTTCACGTTCCTCTTCATCTTTGTACCACGAAATATTTTCAGAGGTTAACACAAACCAATAATCTCGTGACCCTCCTAAAATAATAATGAATAATAACAAATTGTGAAAAAAAGATTTTTTTTTTTAATTTTTTACCTTTCATAATACCCAAATTATGGATCGACATGTATCCCTTTCGAATAACTTGGTTACCTATAGTACCTCTCGATCCTGCTTTTACAGCATTTTCCGATTGACTCTGTGCACTACGGGAAATGTCACTACGTGATGATTTCGTCAATTTATACAAAAATAAAACAATCACACACAATAAGGCAAATGAAACAAAAAAAAAAGAAAAGAAAATATTAGTAAGAAATGCGAAACGAATACAAAATACATTACAAGTCCAACAGTTAGTACAATAAATCTACAACACCCAAAACTTACTTGGCAAATCCAATAAAGTCCTCGTGGTTGGTATTCATATAAGCTAACTCACACTCAATCAATAAGACTAATTGCTCTTTACATAATTGCTCTCGTTGACGAATATGAGTAACAATAATACGTTCCGTTTCCTCTCGCAAGCGAGGGTATCTTGCCATCTAAAAATTACATTCAATTAAAATATTTTCCCGAAATTATTGAATATTCACGGAATATTGGTACTTCCGGGGCGCTAAGTCTATATGTTGTGTGTCTTTTTTCCCTCTCTCACTCGGCACATTTCATTTCCCCAAGTATAGCAAGCAGTTAGCATAAGAAGATAGGAAGAAAGAAATAAGAATTAAAGAGAAAGAGAGGTAACGGCGTTTAAGAGGGTATTACGCTTTTTCATTACCCGATAGTTTCTGCCAGTTTAATCTAAGCTCAGTAAAGAAACTTCATTCCTAAAAATAGCAAGGCATATTTTTATAGTGACCATCGCGTATTTTTAAACTAAAATAAATTTTCTTCAAAAACTGTAGATAAGAATGCATATGGGAGAATAATTCAAAATCCCTTAAAATGAAGATACTAAAGATACAGACAAAATAGTTCCAGAATAGTCGCGGTGGCGCTGTCGGTTACGACTGGAGCGATTGGGCAAACTTCTTACTAGAGTTGGTTACATATAAGGTGACCATACGTCCCGGATTGGGCGGGACAATCCCGGATTTCCATCTTGCGTCCCGGATTTTTCTAGAAGCAATATTTGTCCCGGATTGTCCCGAATTTTTGAAAAAGTTCTTATTTTCAATATTTATTTTAAATATCTAACCCATCAAATATCTGAAAATGATATATATACGACGAGTATGCTTATATGACACTAGGTATACGTTACGGAAGAGAAAATTGCCGAATGGAAAAATAACCGAACTGCATCAATCCGAAGGTCCGAAAATTAGCAGAGTTCTTTTTCTGCCTGCCTGGCACAAATACTTCTATGGAAAGAATATTTTCTCTAATGAATAGCTTTTGGACAAGTGACAAGACTCGACTTGAAATAGACACACTAAAAGCGATATTAATTACTAAAGTTAATTATGAAGAAAATTGTACAGAATTTTATACAATGCTTCATAGCAAAAAAGACCTACTGAAAAAGATCCATAGTTCAGAAAAATGTAAAAAGTTTTGTACTCAGTAATTCTGATTAAAAACTTTGATTCATTAAAAAAAAATACTTATAATATTTTTTTTTTTTTAAGGTCGCTGCAACTATTATGGTCATTAGCGACCAAAAAAACATTTTTGGCTTTCATTGGGAATCGAACCCAGGACCACTAGCGTATAAGGCAACTATCTAGTAGGGATCTTAAAAAAGAATCGTCTTTTATTTAAATCGATTATTATTTTATAATAATCGATTTTTTATAATCGATTTTCATAGTAATATTAATCGATTTTTAAATAATCGATTATAAAAATTACGCGTTTAAATCGATTATTCATAAACAGCGCAAACTTAAATGCAAACTAGCTGTAACGGTTTTTTTCATTCTTGTCATTTAAGTATAATAGAAATTCATTCAAATATTTGATTGTTAAATTTAAAATTCATTATTAAAAGATTGAAATCGAAAATAGTTTTTGAGGCAATAAGGCTGTAATTTTGTTAGGATGCTCATCATTTCATGTTTATTATAACACAACGTTTAATGGTACTGAAATTGTGTATCAATAATCATATTTGCCTTATTCCTTACCTTGAAAGTTTAATGGAAGATTCGCTTTAATTTTTAGTTTTGAATTGGTTATTTTTTTAATTTATATTATTTTATTTTATTTTTAATCTGATAAATTGTTAGTATGAATCTCTTAGGTTTCATCATTATTGGAATATGAAAAGCAAGTAGAATTTTAAATAATAAAAAAAATATATATATAATATAATATATATATATATATAATAAAAAATCGATTTTTTTCGCATAAATCGATTTTTGACAAATCGATTAATATTGAATAAAGAAAAATCGATTTTTTTCCATTAATCTCACATCCCTACTATCTAATCCTCCACGCCACTAAGTGACCTGAATATTTATTTTAAAAATCATATTTTAATTATTTAACTTGGCTACTAAACCCCCCCCCCCCCGCTACAAGCTCCCGTACCGGATTTGAAATAAAAAGATGGTCATTACATAATAAGTACTACTACAGTATGCTGCAGAACGACATGGATGTACTGCCTGTTTTGCGACTAAACTAGATCTTAACAGTGCTAAATGGCCGCATTTGAACCCTCATTCACACTCCCATTCATTTCGTTAACATAGAAATGTTGCGACTTCTATATGCTTCATAACTGTTACTTAGGTGGTCGATTATGACTTACGTAAATTCACATATAAATAACCTACGCCTCTAATTAACATTTGATTATAGATATTATTATAATATATTTTATTAATTATTCTATACAACTTTCAAGATTCCATATCTCAAAAACTAAGCAAAACTCGAAAAAGTGTATTCTTAAAAATCCGTTTTGTTTTGACGAGATCTATCGGAGGATCCATCGTCAAATCTTAGCGCCCCGAAAACATCAGAATTGCCAATAATCATTTTACCTCATGCGTGCACATTCTTACAACATTCGATAACTCTTCAACGACTTGATCTACGCATTTTAGTATTGGTTTTTTCAAATTAGCAATTTGTTTTTTCACTATCGCCTCAAAAGCCATGTCTGGTGTGAACAAACCGACCTGGAGAAGAATTCATTAAATCAAAGTAATTCAATTAGTTGGCTAGTTCTGATTACATACTCGAATACCATGAATGTTACGAATAGCGAAATGAATTTCACGACGCAACTCTTTTTCATCGGGTTCAAATTTGAAAAGTTCTAATCGAAATCGTTCGTGGAACAACCTATTGATTTTGGCACCACCCGACAATTCCATAGTGTTGATTTGGGTCGAGCCGGAACCTTCGATAATTCGCTCAAAATCAGTTTGTAATTGTTGGACCATTCTATAAAAAAGTTTTTTTTTTCAATAAAATATCTTTTAGTTGATTAAAGAAAAAACTTGCAATAGCATCGCTTTGGTTTTCATTGCCGGATCGTCAGGTCGGAAATTTTTATATTGTGCAACATCTTTTTCTAAGTCTAACTGTTGTCTTTGTAACTTATCTCGTAAGCCTGGAAGTGTTTCACGAATATGATTAGTCAGTTGCTGATTTAATACTCTTTGTAAATATGGTGTTCCAAGTCGATCGGCCAAGTCGCGATAACTTGGATGACTAAAATAGTTAAATCAAAGTTAGTTTCTCATATACCGTATGATATGTTCATCATTTTTTAACCTTAAGAAAAACTGCCTTTCAGCAGCTAAAGCCGCTTTGATATCTTTTCGTCCTTCAATATCTTTTTGTGAACGATTAATTACGCCTATGTACCCTCGACGCAACGGTAACAGCTTATTGTCTAAAATATCACGCGCGTCTGTTCCTTCGTCCATCAAATCCAACTTTGTAATCACACCTATCGTTCGAAGACCTTAAAGAGAAAAAAACCGCATATTAATCAATTCAAAAACAATATTCCCACAAAATTACCTTGCGGATCGACGTCTTTGGCCAATTTCAACGCGTCGGAGTTGGCCAAATCGGTGTTGGCCGGCGTCACGGCCAAAATGAGACAACTTTCACGTTTAATAAATTGCATGATCATACCTCGAATTTGAGCTTCGATATCGACCGGCTGATCGCCAATTGGAACTTTGGTTAAACCCGGTAAATCGATCAATGTTAAATTTAAAACTATAATAATAAAAAAAATGTTTTTTTATTTTTATATAAAATATTCCTCACTGATTAAACCGACCATTAGGTGAGTAAACCCGTAAGTTAATTGGAATATTGGATATGCCTTTGTTACTCCCCGTCACCCGATCGGTTTCAGCTTCGATTTCAGCTCGTATTTCGTTAAAATCCATAAATTTCTTCCCTTTGCAATGTAAAAACTCTCCAAATTCTGCAATTCAAAAATTCATTCATCAACTCAAATCGTTATGAAATCAAAACATCGCTGAAAATGTTACAAAAAAAAACTTAATTAATACATTCAAAATGCATAGTTTTGCAGTTCGTTTTCAAAATATAGATAGAAAATTTTTAAGAGAATATTGACCTGCGTTTGAAAAGATCAGTTGCAGGATGAGAGGCCTACGCGTTACGATACCAGAACCTCGCGGCAGGAAATCTCTGTAACAGATACAATATTTTAATCAAAATTGAATAGTAAATTGAACTAAAAGACAAATAAGTTCATTTAAATCTTACTCAAATGAAATATTTCTATATTTTATAATAAAAAAGGTCAACAATATTGTCACCTATCAATAGGACATCGAATACAGGTTACTTATTTTTAATAAAAACATTGCCGAATTGGGTTTTAATTTACTCCTCTGATATTCATTTTTATAATTTCTTATTAGAATTAATATATAAAGTTAATATTTTGAAACGTAATGTAAATAATACACAATATGGATACTCCTCATTTTAGTGAAAAACGATCACATTAAGTAGATCGTCGATATATTTTATACTAAAATGATTAACTATTATAGAAAACCAAAGATTCAAACGTTAGAATAATGATTCTCAAAATAGGCGATACCACCCCCTTGAGGATGCTGAGACGATTCAGGGGACGATAGTAGCCGCAAGAGCATATTATAGTATTGAATATATGCATTGACCTCAATCTTCGGAAACTAATATTAGTGGTCGGTGATATTTGAAATTCAAATTTGATGGTCCTTGAGATTTAAAAGGCACACTGTTTTAGGGGGCCCTGAATAATAACTTTTCTGAACAGGGGGCGTTAGGTCAAATCAGTTTGGGAACCTATATGTTAGATTGACTCTTGTCTTGTTCTACCCAGTAAATTTAAAGCAAACCCTATTTATCAATAAAATGGATCTACAACATTTGGTTGTTATTTCACAAGGTGTAACGTAGGAATCGTTTATTAATATGGAAATAATATATATGATATCTCTTATCGGGTTATTCATGATTATAATTCTAAATCCTATATGTTATTAAACGAGCAATGTTTGTAATTGCATTCTCGAAATAGGCTCTAACGATTTCGATGAATTTTACAAAATAGCGATTTTCAAGTCTGAAAAATGTATCCAACTTACAAATTTTCAAAAATTAATAATCTCCGAATTGATGAAATACTTTAGGGGGTGAATATCCTAAAGGGGTACTACGATTACACAAAGCCTCATTCCAAAGTCCATTTCCCATGTCGTGCCCTCCTCTTGTTAGTCTAATTCCTAAGAAAAATCGTTTCAATTGTATTTTATGGTTTTTTATTACGGGGTAACATTACTATGCATCGATGAATAAATGATTGCCTGTCCATCAACCGTATATTAGTTACGAAATGCTTTGAATGTACATGGGTAGCATGAAAAGTTCCACGTAGTAACAAAATTTAAATCGTTACTAAAAGGTTTTATTTATAACGGAGACAAGTTTAAAGTTGAGAAATTCATTTTTAAAAAATTTCGTTTGCTCAAATTAAAATGCATACAAATACGTTATGTCAACAAAGAATCCAAGCATGTATTCTGAAAATTTTATCAACCTAGGACGCAAAATTTTGTACTTTTAGGCGCTACTAGCTTAGGCAGACGAATTACTAGATAATGAATAGTAAAGGATGCCTATTTTATTTCATTAAAGATGTTTTAGAAAATAAGAAAGTTGTAGGAATTTTTCCGAAGCTTCATACTTGGCAGACCCCGCTGAAGGCACTTTATTGAGGGCGCAGAACTTGTTTTCGCCTAAGGTGCTACAAACCCTAGAGCCGGCACTGACCTCAAGTTCTGCGAAACCGTAAAGAAACCCTTTAAAAATTCTGCGAAATCCTGGAAATTTACTTTTCTTACTATTGACTTTGATAAAATATTTTATTTTTCACTTAACCCTTATGTCAATACCCAGTCGTTACAACGTTGTTCAATAGCCGGGGTACCTGGGTACCCACATGGATTATTCTTTCCATATAAGAATTTAAATTCTTGAAAACTTTGATATTTCAACTCATCTCATTAGGGATTTTCCAAAGAATTATCGATCATCTGAAAAACTCTATTTCTAAAGAAATAATAACCTAGGAAGGGATGAAAAGGTAGAAAATTAGCAATAACAATTAGAAATTTAAACCGGCAAATCAGCAACTTTTTAACAATAAAATCGTTTGTTTATATATTGAGTATTATTTTTTATCCCTTGAGACAAGTTTAATTATTTATTACTCCGCAATTTTGTATACGCACTAAATTTTTACATATGGTACCCGGGTACCCCGGGTTGTGGTCAATGGGGGGTTTAACTTTAAATCTTAAATTTATGTATTTTTTTGCACATTTAAATGTTTTAACATGTACGAATCGATGTTGTTAGATTCAAATAACGAAGATCTAAAAGGATTTGGTAATTTTCCGTTAGATACAAAAGATATGTGAGTAAGAAAATGCAAGAGGGTACCCAGGTACCCGGGTATTGACATAAGGGTTGAAGATGAAGTTTTCTTTGAAGAAAACCTTAAAGCTAAAAGTTTTTTTAAATTTTAATGGGATGCCGTATATTCCTGCTCTAATGGTACATTTAACAGCAAACTACTGGCATTTTAGTTCCCATTAACATTCAGCACATATCTTTAACATATATTATAATACATGCTCGCCATATATACCATATGAAACAAACCACTACAAGTACAATAGTATGTATCAATATGAATTGTAACGAACCTATGATCTGCAATCCTATATGGTCAGGCACTGACCCATGTAATAGATGATATTTTAATTTGACTCACAAGGGGACCTTACAACGTGCGGGTCACCGATTTCGACCAAATTTATACAACATGTAGGGTGCACTTAGGGGTGTAACAGGTGCAAGTAATAGTACCCACTATTTAGCCGTTTTCGAGAAAATTTGTCAGTCATATATTAGAACCTTTGTTAACTATTATAGCTCTCTAAGCCAGTGATTTTTAAAGCGATTCGCCTATTTGAAGAATCAAAAATAATCCTTCTGAGTTATCAACCCTTCTGAAACTACAAGAAACTCTACTTGACCATAAACAACTGCAGCGAAAATGTAATTAATCGTCTACCCCAACATCAACGTTAAAATAAAAAATAAAACTCCTCGTGAATTTTGAAAAAAATAAGTCAGTAGGTCAAAAGTAAGTATATTTAAACTAATTACTCTCTTAGTGAAAAGTGGCCCCATAAATGATCAATACAATAGAAATAGAAAAATATTTACCAAGAATTTTGCGTAATTTGCCTTAGTTTAAATTGTCTTTTTAAGTCTTTTAGATGCAATTTGATTGAAAAATGAAATAGCTAACTTAAATCATGAATTAATATTTTTAGAACGAATGTTTCACTGTTGGTTTGGCTGTATATCGACCAAGTAATTATTGAGGTTTTTATGTAGAATAAGATCACTTAGTGGTACAGTGACTAGATTGTCGCCATATTCGCCAGTGGTTTAGGGTCGAATCCCATTTTTTTTAAACAAATAAAATGAATAACCACGGTAAATATAAATTTTAATCTAGCCATGGACATGCACGTGGTGTCATGTCGTAATGAAATTAAAATTAATATAAAATTCAAAATAAAAAATAAAACCCAATTAGAACATCAAAAAGGCAAAATAAATAAAATTAAATTCAAAAATCAAGTACCTAATCGAAGCTGAGCAATTCTCAGCGACCAAACAACAAAATATAGTAGTACAAAAATGCCACAACAGAGATCTGGACTATGACAATGCCTAACACGGAGTTGTCGGATTTATCAGCCGCTAATAACCATAGTTGTTGATACGACTTTAAATAATCAGAAAAATATGTATAAAATAGAAATAAGGAGTACTTATTTTAGGAATCCTTCAAATAGAGGTAGATTAATATGACTCCCCAGTATACCAATTAATATCAAAAGTGACCAGACCTATATAAGAAAAGAATACAAATATAATATGTACCTTCGTCCTAAAGTAGATTAAAAGAAGTTTCCAAAAATTGAAATCTGAAAATGGCCCAAACAAAACGTTTGCAGACTATTTTTAATGTATAATCATTGGTTTAAAAAAATAGTTAATTTAAAAAACCTGTACGTTTTATGTATTGACAAATGTATGATAACATTTTTTTTTCCTGATGAAGATAGATTTCACAACCGCTTTAACTAAACGAATAAAAAATCAATAGAGATATGAAACTGCTATTGAACCTTTATTTAATCAGTGATGAGAAATCTACTTGGTATAAAGTATACACCGCGTAATCAATTCACAAAAAAATATGAAGAAATTGCTTTATCAAGGTTAGATTTGCATAAAAATGTTTACCTTACAACACAATAAAAAAACATTGCATTGTTTAATTAAAACACATATCTAAGTTTACAAATGTTTCAATTGCTTTTATCAAAATATAATATTTGATAATAATTAATAGTAAGGATTCTAAAAGTGTTTGTTTGTGAGGGGATTAGAGAAAACCAAAATTTTACACATTTTCTTAATATCGCCTTTTCTCTTTACCCTAGTTTTACTTCAACAAAAATATCTGCTGCTAGGCATCTCAGTACTTTCTTTTATGAAACCTGGTTGGTTAAACGAGCTATATGCACTTTATAACTATATAAAAAGAACTATAAGTATACACTATTCAACCTATATATTTACGAATTCCCAACCTTAGCCACAGAACCGTCCTCCCTTATTTAAATTTTTTCAATAAAAATTTTCAAATAAAAATTGTAGGCATTAATGCGTCTAAGAACTATAAAAAGTGCAAAGAAAATTATTGGAGCCGTTTTCGAAAAAAATAAAAAGCTCAGGAATCCATAAATAAAGTTGAGCTTCCAGTCAACCTATTTTAACCAGAAGCTTCGTGGCACTAGATACTAGATGTAATATGCAGGCTAAATTCCAAGTTTAGTGAAATTCGGATAAAGCTAAAATGTGTATTTCGATGAAAACTCGAAATCGAAAATTCGACCGGATTACAATACTTCTTTTTTTTATATATAGGTGAAAGATATAAAAGAAAGTAATATGTATACAGTCTATATATTCACAAATTCCCACCCTAAAGCTTTAGTTTCAAAGGAAAGCGGTGCCGCTATATGACGGCCAACAAATAGCGGTGGATGACGTCATTGAAACGTAGTTTGTGCAAATCAAAAGGATCAAAAGGGCCAAAAGGGTTGGTTTCCTAGGAAACGTTGAAATACGTTGGAACGTCAACAAAAGGTACCGCTATTTTACATGACGACCGTCATGATGGTGATAAAAAAAGGATCCAACGGTTTTGTACGGTAGCGGTGACCGTCATCTGTGCAGAGCCGGCTATGGCTTTTGCAACGTAAAAAACGTTGCATTTGGTGTCAAAAACTTGCCTAGCTACTAATAATTGATAGATATGTGAAAGCACGGGTTCCCAATTGACTCGAAAATCTTCGGGAAAAATCCCCGAAATCCCGACCTCTGAGCGGACCCTACATCTGTGTTTATGTATGAAAGTTTTGTTCCATCATAATTTTGATTGATGAAAAGAATGAGCTTTAAATCGATTTCGTAAGAAATCATGAAGCTTGACATAATATATTAAAAAGCAGGGAAAATTTGAAAAGCACTCTCTATATAGTCTATCACATTTTTTTAATATCATTTTTAAACATCTCACTTCCTTCCGAATGATATTTTTTTCGCTTCCGATGATTTCTCATCTTCTAGATCGCCTTAATAGTCAGTTATGTAAACTAACAACTATCCGCATTGCTAAGAGACGGCTGTCTCGATGACGTCATCCACCGCTATTTGTTGGCCGTCATAAAGCGGCACCGTTTTCCTTAAAAACCATAGCTTTAGCCCTAGAACCGTCCTTTCTTCTTTAAATTTTTCAAGGAAAAAGTTTCAAAAAAAGTTGTAGGCATTGATGAGTCTAAAGAATATAGCAAATTTAAAAAAAATCGTTGGAGCCGTTTTCGAAAAAAAATTGAAAAAACTTCTAGTATAAACTGGAGCTTTCAGTTAACCGATTTCAACTGAAGCTTCGCGGTACAAATAGATATAATATGAAGGCAAAATTCTAAGTTTGGTGAAATTCGGATAAAGCTTTCGATACAATATGGCTGTCACACACAGACATGTTTCTAAAAACCACATTTTCTCAGGACTCAGGGGACCTCAAAACATGTATTCCAGTGAAAGCTCGAATTCGAAAATTCGACCCGTTTACAATACTTCCTTTACTAGGTAGTAGTAAAAGAAAGTAAAATGAACTAGAATTATTACTTTTTTATATATTTATTCAAAATTATTTTAAAATACCATCTCATGCTAAATTCAATTAAATTATTAAAGAAAATGTTCTCATTACTATTAATAGTTCAAGGAGTCAATTTTTCATTGTAACCCTCTTATTACAGTTCAGCACGTAAATAACAAGATTTACAAGCCTGTTGCTTGTTATATCGCTGTGCTATATTGCACTATAAAAAAAGTATTTAAAAAAACAAATAGTCTGACAAAACTATTTTTTTACGTTTTACTTGCTATCGCACACTTGTAGATAAGTAATGGGTAATTTCTAAGATAGTAAACTTAAACAAATTGATTTTAAGAATCTCATTAAATACTTTACAGATAATAAATTTACCACTCGTTCATTGATAAATTGCACGTCATATTTCGAGAAAGAAGACTTAATTCAAAAATATCAAATTCAACAGACCAACAGGAAACCACTAATTAAGTTTCTTTCCAATAACATTTAAACAAATTACAATTTGCAATTTACTTCATTACAGTTGCAATCATTTGAATATTGGTATATTATGCGAGTCATAGCTACATCATCTCTAATAAGAATTTTAAAAACGTCATGCATTCAATTATAAGTTGGAAATTTTTTAATTTTTTTATATATTGAATGTTAAACATATTGAGAGATGTTAATGTGATGCGTTCTAATTAAAGTAATTATCTGATGATAAAAATGAAAATCTCGTTTAGGTACTAATTATTAAGATTTAGTAAAAATAAAAATGAAATTAATGATTTTTAATCTGTATTGATCTACCTGCTGGTTAATATTTACCATAAAGTTACCAATGATGGTTGTAGGTGTTTCATAGATATACACAATAACAAGTGGTTATTTAGTTTTTAACTGTAGAGAAGTAGAATTTTTAGATTTCTTGAAAACAATATTTTATTAGACTCAAATTAGTCTGTGTGTGTGTGTCTATTCGCAAATTAAATATTGTGGCATAGATAAAATCAATCTGGGTTTTGAGCGTGATGAATCGTCATAGCTCTCAACAATATTTAAAGGTGTTTTGGATATAAATCAAAATGCTGACAAACAATCAAAAAGTCACTAAGATATTCCGTTGTTAATCCTAAATCTACTGTTAAAATTTTAAAAAGATTGCCTACATCGTTCAAAAGTAATAACAATTTTAATTTGTATTCTTATGAAGATTTGTTCACTCAAGAGATTAAATTTAGTAAAACTAATGTAAAAAAGATGGCAAATATTTTAAATTATCTAATTATATTATTTCCAATATAATATGAAACAGTTCAGCAAAATTTGATTAACATTCACTAAACGGTTGTTAAGAAAAAAACTAAAATTAAATCAAAAATCTGATTTTACTGGTTAACACTTAATACATAAAGTTAACTGATATCCACTGTCAATAAGTAAAAGTGTAATGTCAATGTGTAAGTAGAAGTTCTTCGTTTTATACATTTTTTCCTATTTAAATCAAGATTAAAAAATTTTATGTATTTCTTTGTCGATTGTGTATAACGAGCTAAGTCCAAATTTATCATTTTTGGAAAAACAATTTTAGAGTTTTACTGAATATCAGGAATTGGTTACAGAAATTTATTTAAATGCTTATAATTTAGATTATACATCTGTTTATGAAATTTAATGGTAAGAAATATGATTTGTCAATTTATAACTAATATAGGTGGTAATTGGCGTATCCAATTCAATTTCGACTTTGGACTTAGCTCGTTATTCACAATCGATACAGATTTATAGTTTATTATGATATTCATTACTTTTGCTCCCAATTGTATCTCCAATTCATCCTTAAATTTTAATATTCAACTTTACATTTAAAATGCCCTTCCTGTGAGAGCAGGTAGGTTTTTTAACCTCACATCAATTAATATTAGCGACTAGCGAATCCGAAAACTCAAGGAAAATGTTGGCTTTCTATTGGGATTCGACCCTAGGAGCACTAGCGTACAGGACGATAATCAAGTCACAACACTACTATAATGCGACTTTAAACTGCAATCGGGTAGTTTTTTAGTCTATTATAAAAAGAAACTTTAGTATTTATATAATTTACTAGCGCTTCTTGTCACCACCTGCGGTAAATGTATAATTTTTAAGAGAGTAAACACTAAATATTTTAAAAAAATTAAACAAAATTAATTTTAATCCTACAGTTGCAAATTTTCTCGGAACATAAAACGAAAGCTCAATCTAGAATCTTTCAATAACAAACTAATAGTACAAATACATTTAAACAGCAGAAGCTCATTTTTTGGTTTTGGCTTTTAGAAAATATAATTTAGAAAATAAAAATATTTTAAGATAACGAAACTTAATCAGATTGCATGAAAAACTTCTTTCAAAGTAAAAATGGCTTTTGTTAAGTATTGTATTCGTTATCAGTAAAATTCAAATACCTTGAAATTATGCATTAATTAGGTATTTTAATGTATGCAGTTTTTAATTTACACGATCGGTAAACTAGAAATTCTTCTTGATAACAATCCTATCCGGATAATATAAGGTTTGCCTCAGTTTAACAAGGTTTATATCATTAAAAGCGTTGTTAAATTTTTTTTCTTTTTATATTATACTTTATTATACTAATAGATTTTTCTCAAAATGGGTTACTTAGTTAAAAAAAAATTATTTTCTCTCAGGTATCCTGATCAGATACAATTGAGGTTTTTCTTGGGTTGACCTTTTTAAAAGACAAGTAATTTATACCATCTGGTTTTCTTAATCTGGTTCCCTAAGGTTTTCAGGATGGCCTTATAAAATAGAAGTTATTTGGGAACTACGATGGCACACAGAGAGACACACAGATACACACATTGAACGTTTATAACAGTCCTATGTTGGTGTCGCGATTACAAGCAAAACGAATAGAAACATTTAATTTAAAAAAAAAATATTTGAAATGTTTTTGGCTCTTAAATGAAGAACTTGAGAAAAAATGCAAGGCCCTTGAAATTTTATTAAATTTAATAATTTTAGTAACTGCTAAGTGAGTAAATCGTGATTTTCTAAAACTTAATGGGGAGCTTATAAAGATGTTGACAGGTTTTTTGAGTAGTAAAGTTGTGAATTTATAGTCACTTATAAGCTATTTTTTAGTTATAAAGTAGCCTTTTTTCAAGCCCCATTTTCATCTACTTATAGGAATTGAAATTTTGAAAAACCCTAGTTTAAGAAATAAGGATTGGTTTCTTACATTTCAATGTCCAAAAATAAAAACCATAACTTTAGCTATTTTCCTATTCTAATAATATGTCAGTCCTCTTTGTTTTCTTACGTATAAGACTAACAATAAGGATGCTTTTATATACGAATATAAAGGTCTTACAAGTTTTGTACGGTTTTATTTTCATATGGACCAGACCTTTAGTTTATGTGTTTTGAAGGGATATTCAGAAATTTTTACTTTTAGCTCATCTTTTATAAGATATTTTCTAAATACAATTTCCCTTGCCCTAAAAAAGTTAAACAAGACCACATAAAAATAACCACGCCTTTTTATTTGTTCTGAAAAATCAAACTTCAGTAATTGACAATAGGTCCACATTTTCAACTAAACCAAAAACGCCCATTAGTGTAAATCAATCATTTCAGACATCGTTATTCGTATAAGAATGAAGTAAATATAGCCATTTGTACAGAGTTTTTTACCCATGAAATCTTTAAAACATAAAAAGGTAAAACTTATAAAACTATTAAAAATGTTGAATAGCACTGATTTATACCATTCATACCCACATAAGAGTAATTATTGATTTATTTCCCCGTAGCCCAAGTCATCAAGCGGTTATTCCGGCCTGGAAACCGCTGCCTAAAATAATGATTGTAAATATTCAAAACGAAATTATTCTAATTAATCAACCCAAAAATATATTGCTAAAATTGATAATTCCCACAAAATAAATTGCATTTCAAACTCGAGTCTGATGTATTGGATTTTCATTATAAATATAGGAAGTTAATGTTTGCAGCTTCACAACCTTGACCCATTTTAATGAGCTTCCATATTCATAGCTCTCAATAAATTCAAACAAGTTTCAAAGCAAGTTGAACAAGTAAAATGTTGATACAAAGTTTGAAACAACTAATTGAAATCGAAATAATATCGACACCTTTAACTAGCCATAGTCTACAATCTAAATGCTTTAAATACGATACATAAACACTTAGTTTAAATCAAAACCACAACGAAAACTTGGACAAACAAAAAGATTTTGGGAATAATTTAGTACTTGCTAAAGATGATGTTGTGTAGATTTAAATTTATTTAAATTATATTCCGCACACCTCAAAACGTGAAATCAATAAATTCCACTGAAATAATACATATTCAATACTCAATATTTAAATAAGATACATGGTCTTTGAAACTATTTTAAATTAAACAAAAGCCTCATTAAGTTTCTCTTATCAACAAACTAACAAAACAGTAATATTGGCATGCAAATTGATAACGTTAAAGAAATAGCAGCCCCGAATATCTCTCATGTGAATAAACTTTTCATTCATTCATCATTCATCAATTGAACTTGAAAAATAATACTGCTATTAAACATTTTGAAATCATGTTGTTTTTTAAATTCTTTCCAAGCAATTGTCTGCAGATGAACACTTGAAAAAATCTAATCTAAAAATAGCCAGAGGATGTAATGAACTTCGTCAAGATTTTACTCTCGATTTCAATTGAAAATAATAAGTTTAAATTTCGAAGAAAACAGGCATATGTCAAGGCTATACTTTATCTTATGTAATGATATAATTGATATCATTCAAAAATTTGAAACATCGTATACAATAAATTAGCAAAACGATCTTAGAACTAATAAATTGTATTAATATTGTTAACACTTGAAATACGTTCTTTGATCTCGGTTAAAATACAGTCATTTGGAAACATTAAATTAGCTGGCAATTTGGAGTAAAATTTTTTTTGATTCAACTACGTCAATAAAACTAATATATAAAAGAAAAAATAAATATTTTAAATTTCGATTCTTTCGCAATTAACATAAATTAAATTCGCTATGAAGAGTGTTAGGATATTTCAGACTAAATAAATTAAATTAAATAAATATTACTTTCGAAATTTCTCGAGAAGTAAAATTTTATTTATATGCCTCTCTTTTATTACCTAATAAAATTTTTGGATTTTAAAAGGCCTAATTTTATTTTTATTTTTGATAATTTTTGCCAAGTTTCTCTGATCAACTCCAAATTGTTCTAAAAGGTGTAGGAACTATTTCTATTTTTATTAAATACGGTATTGTAAACAACAAACTATTCAATTTGGTTAAACCAAATTGGACCAAAAATTAATGTCATCGAGAAAAATTCTCGGGTCTATGACTCACTTGTAATGAGACTTCCTCCATTTCTCCGTGTTGTAAGGAAAATAATAGATTCGTTCCAGTTAACAGACAAACCGCACATTTCCGTACAAAAACGACAAAATAACGTTCCACATAATCTGTGACTGTTTCTGGACGACTGAATTTCTGTACCAGATGAACTTGTGATTTATTTTTCAATGCACGAATCTAAATTGGTATTACCAGTACTTGGTCTCGAACACGTATATTTTATAAACGGTTAAAACTTATCTAAGGGTAGACATAGGTACACCAAAAAGTTAGCACATACAGTTCTTTAATTATCGTACTAACGTACAAGAAATGTTACTTGAAACCTAATATTTACCAAAGTTACGTTCCACTACATAGAAGAGTAACAACGTTAAAAAAGCTGTTAAAAATATTCTTTCAATTGTTTCTTATGACAACCACGGTCGTTGTGTTGAGTAAAACGTCATCAATCACGTGACATTACTTTTGTTCACGTTCACGCCAACTCTTCTTAAGAAATACAGAGTACAGAGCAATGAACGTAGCGCAAACGTTAATGGAATGGACAAAAAACAACGGCAATGAGCGTAAACGCGTTGAGGAACGTAGCCTAAAAGTTTAGAGCAAAGTAAACCCCTTTAGACATCAAGCCTATGCCCAAATTATGAATGTCCCCTCCTCTCGACGCGTCGATTAATATCCTGGGTTTTCAGATTTGTCGGGCGCTAATAACCATAGGAGTTAAAGTGACCTTAAATAACAAGAAAATAACAGGAATTCTTCTTCTTAAATACAGTTCAAAATTTTTATCAGAAATAAACTGCTAATGTAATTATGTTTTATCAGTTGTCAATACTATGTGACACGGCACGTTGATAACTCTTAAGATTATATCCTTCTTATGTAAGTAGAATTGTAGCAAAGTATCTATGTATTTGAGCGTTATGAGATTTACTAACTGCTTATTCTGCTTAATGTACGACTGATGGATTGCTTTATGAAGTAATCTCTCTTATTCATGACAAAAACAATCAATTAGCTTGTAAAATATTGGAAACATATTTCGCGATTTTGTCGGCGCTCATTTGTCAATTCGCGTTTTTGCCAGAGAATCTTTCTAAAACAATACCTTTGATACCAAGGGCATTTTGACAAAAAAAATATTTATTTTGAAAAATTTCTTAAGGATTTTATTTAATAAACGTATCGAAAATAAGAAAACGATTTCCAAATTTTAGATCCGATAACATAAGTACTTACAGCTTTCTTCAAATCTTTCAAGTCAAACATTGGCTAATGATAAAATCGTAATGCTGATAAAACATATTCTACCACAAGTATAATAACAAAATAAATAAATCGCTGACTCGAAAGAAATAAGTTTATTTCAATTAAAAAAAAAAAAAGAAAATACACAGCCGAAATTTTAAACATTCATTTTTAAATGTATTTAAATACGAACATTATGAAAAAGTTTTACTTGAAATTTTTTAAATTTATTCTTACGTTAAACAGGTCGAAGTTCATAATATTTCCAATAGTGCACAAGAGCCAATTTTGTGTCAACTAATTAAAGTATCATTCGACAATCATGTTATGAATTCTTAATAAGTTATTAGATTTTCATATCAGAGAGAGTCTATCGATTTAAAAATCGAGAACAATGAAACGTAATTCTACTGCGATTTTTATAACATTAAAATGACAAATATAATATGACTTCGGCATTTTTTAATGTGATTAAAAAAATTGAAAACTTTGGCGTTCCTTTAAAGCTAGAATTTTAATTTTTTAGAGATACCGTCCCTTTGAGAAGTAACAATAATCTTAATGTCCTCTTTGTTATTTCAAATGGGTTCTAAATAATTGGGAAATAAATTATAAAGAGATAAACTTAAAAAACAGTTTTAAATTGTTTATTATTTATCATTTTTTTAAATTTACTAATCTCAACGGTTTATATTATGTTCCCATCGCCCATCGGCGAGCGGGCGTTTTTACTTCCGTTGAAAATCAGTGCTTTAAAGTTTAAACTAGGAATCCTTAAATGTGTTTAGTATCCAAAATAATCGAGAAGATAAAGATAAGGAAAACAATTTGGAAACGAAAAATCTTGTGATTCATCATTTATATATCTAACGGAACTTTACTTAATTATTAATTATACATATATTGATATTACATATGATTGAGGATGAGGGTATTCCGGATAAATTAAAAATTTCGGATAACTGAAAATTGATTAGAACTAGTAATTTTCTAGATTCTCGTTAACTAATAATATCTTTGAATTTAAGAAGAAAAAAAAACCACTTCTAGAATTAAGTGTTAAAATCAATCAAATAATTGACTAATTGTTTTAATTAATCCTTATAACTTTAAAAGGTCATAAAAATTCTCAGGATCGTCCCAAGAGTTGCCGTTTGCTTTCGACGGCTGTAGAAGCTGTACTAACGCTTTAAATAATATCCCCAAGATACGTGTCTATTGTTCAAAACCTGTACATCCTAGAAATAGCACTAGAAATAGTTACATTATCGGTAGTGTAAAAGGAGAAATCCTAAATCAATAATTTCGTACGGTTACTGTGCCCCTATGGTCAACAAGAAAGTAAAGATGCTAGATATACATAGAGATGCATTAATTTTCAAGCTACTTGACTCAAATTTTACTTGAAATCAAATTAAACCTAAGCCAAATTTTAATATTTGAATATCAAGACTAAAGATTGACTTCACAAGTAATTTCATTTACAAGTCAAAATAGTTCATTTCATTTCATTACATAGCACATGAATCGGCAACAAGCGGCGGTAAAATATTCGCCAATTAGAATTTCCGAGTACATTTCTCTATGTAGGCCAGAATCAGTTTGCATGGAGTTCCCTGAATTGCGGGAGTCTAAAGTTAAAATGGCAAGGATTGTACAATATGAGATTTATTTTTGAGGTAGAATTAACAGTGACTTTGGTGGTAATTTTTATTGGTAGTTCGTACGTCGATTTTTAATGTTCACGGTGACCCACAAGAGTACCCCAGGGGGCACGACGGGGATGTTTCTAGTGAGCTTTTGCTGAAATGGTTACCGTTAATTCCCCCACTGATGTCCAAACGCGGCCTGTAATAAACTCGACGTAAAATATTTGGCTCTTTTACAACTAAAGGTTGCCGACCCCTGACATAGCCAGTTACTTGACTTGATGAAGTGTGTGTACACACCCCTAAGGACTTTACATTTTAAAATTTTATCCTTTTTCTCTCCTCCCGCTTTTTAATTACTTTTAAGTCAAACCTTAATAATTTTGTTTAAAAATATTAATTTAATTTAGTGTCATTGCATATTTGCACCAAATATTTTCAATGAAAATAAAGAAAATATTTTTTTTAATAAAATCAACCTAAAGCTGATATTTTCGGTTTTATTTCCAGTGTATAATAACAAAGTTCGCTATATACTTAATATTTTATTGTTTTTAAACTTGGAATAGTTTTTAGCTTTCTCAAAAAACCAACCCTTAGCTCTTAGATAATTCGAGTCACAGAAGCGTTTCAGGACGGTAATCGATTGCTGTGAATTTTTAAAAAGGGGGTTATATATCTGTTTTTACAAACTCATAATAGTTATAGTTTTTTAAAGGAATAATCAATGGTAAAAAATAAAATTTAAAACGACGTAACGCGAACAATTCCTTCCATTAAAACCTTTTCTATTGATCTGACCGACGCTGACCTATATTTTCATTTCAACCTCTGAAGCGGCTTTCAACCTCCTCATTTTTCTGATATTTTTTTCACTGAAACTTTTAAAACAAAGATGCTAAATAATTGATCATTTTAAAACACCTTTTAGTTATAAAAATTTAATGCATTATTAAGTTTTTTCTTTTATTTTAGTTTAATTAGGATTTCGTTCGAAAAGTACAGCATTTAATTTAGTGAGTCGTTTTGTTAATTAAGAGAAAATCGAAATAATCGCACAGAAAGAAAGTTTCTTTTAATTCTAGTTTTCTTTTTAAATTAATTTCATTGAATTTATGTGTTTTAGTCGTAATTATTATAAGGTGGTTATTGAGTTTGAGTACCTATTTATGTTTTTTTATTAATTAAAAATCAATAGGTATAAGGTTTAATTGCTGATAGGACTATTTTTTTATTATATTATATGCTTAATAAAAAAAAATTAGAAAATTTGTTGATTCAATATGAGTATTGATTTTTAAGAGTAGGTTACAAACGTTTAAGGATGTTTGGGAGACAAATGATGACAAACAAATGAAAATGTACTTAATTATTCTTTGTAAACCTTAAATTTACTGTTAATAATGATTTCCAACACCGTTTAAAAGTTAAAACAATAAAAAAATGATTATTATACTGTAAGATACCAATATAAGCTTAAAGGTGAAAATAATTAAGAGAGAAATAGGATCCAATAAAATAATGACTAAATGCTACTGCATCTTAGGTCGCCTTAACGGCCTTAGCGATAAAATGCAGTAGATTTCTTTATTTTATTGGATCCTATTTTCCGCTTAATTATTTCTACCTTTAAGTTTATATTGGATCTTACAATTTAATATTAATTTTTTTATTGTTTTAACTTTTAAACGGTGTTGAAAATAATTTTAACAGTAAATTTAGGATTTACAAAAAAATTGTACTTTATGCGTTTTAATGAAGGGTTGTTCATCCAGGATATTAAATTTATTGAATCGAAAATTAATATTCATTGAATGGTTGCTGGGGAATCAAATCGAAAATCTAATTTCCTAGTTAATTTACATAGCGTACATTGAAATATATTCACCGTCAAACGTAATTAGACTTCTTCGTTTTGAAATTTAATCTTATTTAAATCAAGATTATAAAATTGTATACATTTTCTTTAAATTGTGACTATTTCTTTCTTTGTGATATGCTACAAACAGTAGATATTCATGAATTATTAGAGTTCAAAACTTTTGTTTCCAATTATGTCTCCTGTAGATCATTAACGTGTGATTTTTTTGGTGGTTTTAATTATATAATTAAAGATTAACGGTTTTTAGCGTCTATATAGTTTAAGGTTTTTCCCTCATCGGCTGTTAACATATGCGCTTATTAACGTTTTAATTTCGATGTCGCTTATGTTAATTGTTACTAGATCTGAGCTCGCGCCTTCTTTCTCCCGCTAGTTTTCTCCACTCTTCACTCTCGTCGTATGTGAACTTAATAATATTTGAAGAATATTTTATTTATTATACATACACCGCGATATGCTCGGGCAAGATTATTATTAGGTATATTCTTCAATGATTTTGTCATTTTCGTAGACAATTTCGTTGATTTCTGTAAATTTTATTTTTTCTGTTTAGTATTTCAATTTTTTTATAAGAACCCATCTTAAAAATAAAAATTCTGAGGACTCATTTCTTTTAGTCATATCTCGATTCAGAATTATCCTCAACCCTCTAAAATTCAGGATTATGTTTCAAACAATATTATTGATTTTTACTTACTTTTACTACTATATAGTAAAGGAAGTATTCTAATCGGGTCGAATTTTCGAAATCGAGCTTTCACCGGAAATATATGTTTTGAGGTCCCCTGAGTCCAAAAAAGTGGTTTTTAGAAGCATGTCTGTGACAGCCAAATCGTATCGAAAGCTTTATCCGAATTTCACCAAGCTTGGAATTTAGTCTGCCTATTAAATCTAGTTGTGCAGCGAAGCTTTTGGTTGAAATCGGTTAACCGGAAGCTCCAATTTATTCTAGGAGTTTTAGAGCTTTTTCAATTTTTTTTTGAAAACGGCTTCAACGATTTTTCTTAAACTTTCTATAGTTCTTAGACTCATTGATGTCTACAACTTTTATTTGAAGCTTGTTCCTGGGAAAATTCGTATAAAGGCGGTTCTGTGGAGCAGGTTAAGAATTCGTATGTCCATATATAGGCTGTATGCATATACAATAGTTCTGTTTACAAGTATAGTTATAAAGTACTTATAGTAAAAGTAAAAGAAAGTACTATGACGCCTCGCAGCAAATATTTTTTCCTATTATGTATTTCTATTTTTCTATAAGAACCCATGTTAAAAATAAAAATTCTGAGGACTAATTTCTTTTATTCATATCTCGATTCCGAAATATCCTCAACCCTCCAAAATTCAGGATTATATTTTTAACGATATTATTGATTTTTCTATTAATTTTCATTACAATAATTAAATAGGGAAACAACCTAACAATCTGTGGTATATTAAGAACAAACTTAATTGCAAACATTGGCATGTTCCTGATTTCAAATAATATATATAATATAAAATCAAACATTTTTAAAAAAAATTATCCTAATCGAACCTGTTCCCGAGGAACAAGAAGTAAAAAATTTCATTGATCTGAGTGTAGAGAAAATAAGTTGATTCTATATAAATATTGATTTCTTGGGAATAGGTTAAACTCGTGTAACGTGTGATTTTGTTACAAAAGGCATTCGAAAAAAAAATTTTTTTGAGTGTTTTTGAATGAGGTAATCAATCGAAGATAAACGGTTTTTGACGCCTATACTTAAAGTGTACATACACTGGACTCGATCTTTTGTGTAACGGTCAAATTAATGACGATGGGATTTATGAATCACCGCGTTGATTAACTGTCAAAATGCGAGTCAAGGAGATGACAAAGCGAGTGAGTAGAAAAACTCAGCATCGGCAATGTTTTTTGTGACACCTGTTCTTGTCTAACAGATTTATCGCTGTTCTTTGAACAGTTCATACTTTGTTTTAGAAATATTGTGGTACAGATTTTATAGGGATGTTATTTTCTAGGCATAAACTGGAGCAGTGTCCAAAATATTGACGTACCGCCCTAGATACATATTTCGATTATTAAGTAATCTTCTTCATGAGGCAGTTTTGCATTTTGCATTGATTGATATGTGATCACATATCATACACATGTGAATCATTACAAATTTACTACTGGGGAAAACTGCTGGGCAATTGAATATATAGGGCGGTACGTCAATAGATTGGACCCTGATGCAGTTTATATCTATGTTTTTTTTTCTGGGGGATTGTATCGTATAAAATATGTACTGCAATATTTGTAAAACACACCTGTTCTTATCTTTAGGGGAAGATAGGATTTAGATTCTGCTGGAGGCACGGAGTTACGTACTTGCCAACGAAGTTCTCGAGGACTGAACTTTTGCCAGCCGATTGACCGCCCACAACGGCAATCTGTGGCAAGTCCAGCGACATATGAACGCCGAGAGACGTGAATGCATCTTGTAATTTGTTCACAATCGGAATGAGTTGTTCCATGCCAACATTCCCTGCCATTTTCAGGCCGTGTTCGCTTTGCACTTGTGTTCAATTACTGTTAGCACTACGTCACGTTCGAATCACTCGATTTTAAACAAGATATTATATTCTCAAAAATAACGATTATGCGGAAATTCACCACACACGCACACACACACTGCACGGCCGACAATCAACTATTATATTACAATTTTATCGAACCCATCAGTCTCGCTAAAATGGAGAAATGCTCATTATAAATATGAGTGTTGTGTTAGTCCGAGTCACCGCGCATGCGTCACCCCCGACTAAATGTCAAACATTATTTAAATTTTCCGATTTTAAAATGAAAATTCACACCGTGTCACTTGATACTTATTAAAAATTAATTCAAAATCAGGCCTTAAATTAAATGAAAAATGGAAATAAGTTCCAAAAAATTTTCTTCAAATTGTTTTTTGACAATTTGGATTTAATCAATAATGCGGCGAATGCGCGTCCCCACATAAATGCCTACCTCACATTTTATCAATTACTAACGAAGACCTACTTATATTTTCTTCCCCACATTTTCTGAAGGGTGTCAATCGATAAAAACACTTCTTAAATACGATTAACTTAACCTAGTCGCGTGATTTTGTTAATAACATTTATAATTTCAAACTAAAGAACCGTTTTAAATCAAATGCCGCTAAAAACGAACACTTATTTATATTATATTTTAATTTAACTTATTTAATTGCTTCCAAAAAATGTACCATTGCATTCATTGTAGATATCTTATAAAACTGCTTTTAAGCATTTGTATATAGGATTAAAAAAGAAGATATATCATTTATAAATTAAACCTATACGTTTAAAATCTAAACCAAAAGAACCCTCTTCTGTTAACACAAAGGATATCGATGTATCCAGTTATTTGTCAATTCCAGGCAATTCGTTTTTACAAATTTGCTGTTACAGTTTGTTTTTCTACTGATTAGGCAATTTAATAAAATATTTAATTGTGGTGATCACAAAATGTTAAATTACGTAACAGCTATGTAACATTCTTTCCTAATGGAACTGTTACGTACAGAGCTATATTGTGCATGGTGCGAGCGATGTCCCGGCACTATACGCCGAAAGATAAAGTAGCCGCGCGATAAAAGCAGCAAACAATAGAGATACTTTTTATACCTTGAAACATGTTATCCTTTCACCTTGGGTACTGTAATATCTGCTCTGATTACGTAGTTAGGCAATTTCTGGTCACTGGGATACGCATTTTTTGACAAAAAGAGCTGTTTTCGTTTATTTTAAATATTGTGTCTGGATATAACATCATAACCATGAAGCATTTTTTTGCATTTAGGATAAAAACAAATTAATTTTCTTTTTACACTACGTTTCGTCGGTGTTATTCCGACTTCATCAGGTATCTTGAAAAGGGGAAATCTTCCAGATTGGAGTAATCTCTTCTTTTCATCAGATTAAACATTTTCTATGATTCGACCGGTTGTCTTTAGTATTTCTAATTTCTCTATGATAAGATAAACCCACTCTTTCTCAAAACATCACTCCTTCCAGTAACATTTTTTCTTGTTATACGAACAATGATCGACTTGACATTCTTTTGATAATATTCTATTATAGGCGTTCTTCTCATTATACAATGCAAATAACCAGTCATAGCGAAATTTAGAAAATCATAATACGTACTCAGCTCTTCATTTACCCTACTCATAACTTGACTGTATATACAACCCACATTTTTTTTTTTTGCAAAAACGAAATTTTCTGATTTGAATAGCAACCTAAATAATATTATAGATTTGTCCTACCTGAAAATATGCATTTCATTATTTAATAACGCATTTTGATGAGGGAGGGTTATTCTATAAGGTTAAGCGTTTCCAAAGGGATTGGGAGGTGCAACTTCGAGTCAGATAACGCCAATAATTTCTTTATACCTGATTTTATCGACAATAACGCAACAGATAATGTCCATACATCAAATATGGCTATTAACTGAAATTTTTTAAACAAGAAAAATTTAATCGTAAAAATATATTGAAAAAAGAACATTTATTACAAGTTTTTCATTATGGAATTTAAAAGTAAGAAAGTTTTAATACAATTCAAATTTGTAATCTGTATGATTCATATCAAGAGCTTGATTTAACTGAGACGTGTCTGGTGTAATTGTTGAGATTTTTGTTAAGCTTTAACGCAATTTGTCGTCGATTTTCTTTCATTGTGGCTCTCCAATTCAGCCACGTTTGAACTTCAGGATTCGTTCGATCTCCACGTGCCTCCAACTGCTGATAATACGCTTCCCGAATTATCTTAAAGGCTTGTATCGAGCTGTAGGGAATTTGAGTTACAGGATCCAAATACTTAGCTGGTTTACTAAATAAAAAAACAAAAAAAGTTAATGAAAACTGATTGACATTATAGATTGCTTAAACATTCTTACTTTGTTATTGGACAATATTTGATGTCAGGAATAGGTATAGGTTTTTTCTTAAAAACTTCATTGAAAACAACATCATTTGGATCATCTTCAAAGGTAATGAACGTTCGTTCACATTTACCAGATGTTCCCACATTTTGTAAAAGTGGATCGTTTTCTCTGAAACCAAACCTTTTGTAAAGAAAAAATAACGTTTGAAAACCCCAGTAATACCAAAAGAATACAAATAATGGTTTGTTGCTAGTCCCTGCCTCTTTATTGCCAAATAAGCATGAAGCGAGAGACCATATGCCATATACCGACAGACTATTTTAAAACTATTTTCTCATTTAAAATATCTAAATCTTAACACTTAACGAGGTTTTGAATTGATTCGTTTTTCTATGAATCGTAGAAAATATGGTTTATTTCTTATAGAAGAATAATTCAAAATCTTATCAAATATATATTAAATGAAAAAATATTTCTAAAATAGTCGCTTTTACACGTACTGAGCATTTTCAATATCCGTGCCTCTAACCTTCTAACGCAAAAGCTTTAGGTAAAACCACCAGGCTTCCTAAAACGTTGAAAGAGGTTCCATAAATGATCACTATTTGCTTTCTTTTTACTTTGATAAATTATTTACTATCTGAACCTAAGAATTATTTTTAAAAAAACATAAGCTCAAAAAGTTGAAACTTTTTGCTCTAACACAGTGGTTCTTAACCTTCTTGAAGGTACTGAACCCCACCAATTTCACATGCACATTCACCGAACCCTTCTTAATTGGAAAAATCTATATTATATATATATATAAGCGAAAAACGATCACTGACTTATCACGAGATCTCTGAAACCATAAGTCCGATCGACTTGAAATTCAACATAGTTACTCCTCTTACCATGTAGACGCGTACTAAGAACGGATTTTACGCAAATCTCACCAAAATAAAATTTTCATCTACCCATCTAAACAAAATTTTACTATCTTTTTATGTACACATAACTGTAATGACTTTTTTATATTTTGCTACGACAGTTTCTATTAATTATGATAATCAGTTCAATTTAGCTATGTCCAGCGAAGCGGGCGGGGATCAGCTAGTAAAATATATTTTCAAATTGAAAATACAGGGCGAACCAGGGGAAACTGGCGATACAGGACCACCAGGAATGCCTGGAATGCCAGGATTAAATTCAGAGCCAGGCGATGTAGGTAGAGCTGGTCTTGATGGCACTGATGGAAAAAAGGGACTGCCAGGACAAAATGGAGCCCCAGGACATTACGGCGATAAAGGAACTCGAGGTTCTCCAGGATTACCAGGTAAACGAAAGTTAATTATTTTTTCAATATTAGATATATATTATTTTTAATTTTCAGGAGCGACACAAGAAGGCTCGAAGGGAGTTGCGGGCGAACCAGGATATCCTAGTCGACCAGGTTTAAGAGATAAAGATGGCCGATGAAGATTGCCTGGACGAGAAGGACTACGTGGAGCCAAAGGTGCAGTGGGTGATATTGGCTGCCAGTGTTGAACTTTAAGGGTATCACGGGAAATAGGGGATATCGAGGTTTAGAGGGAGCTCCAGGGTTAAAGGGTGAAGCAGGCGAACCAGGATTTGATGGATTACCTGGTTATTGGGGCTTGAAAGGAAATCCATATACCATTATTATCCATATACCTTGTGTGAGTTGGGTATGTATCTTGACGTCCGTCGAACTCCAGAGATTGATTCACTGAACCCCTGGGGTTCGATCGAACCCATGGTAAGAACCACCTGCTCTAACAAATACGATCCGTCTAACAACGCCAACTGCCCATACTAGTATTTATCCCCCATTAATATTCGGGATTATTTCTTTATTAGAGATATAAGCCCCCATACCCTTCATGATATGATCCATGTACTACTTCTAATTATACACAATATTAAATACAGCTTACTTTTTTAATGCTTCATCGTCAATCAAAATTTCATTATCGCCATTAACTTCCGAAATTAGCGGCATTGTAAGCGAATGATATCTTATCAAGGGTCCAGTAAAAACTTTTTTCGGTACTCGTCGAATTTTTTTCTCACTTTCCAATTTTTGATACTTTTCTGTAACAATAAAGTGCTTTTAAAATAGCTCGTTTTAATGATTGATTGTATGATACCTAAAGATTTAAGATTTTCTTCTTCGGTGAGCTTGGCCTCTGCGAGTAACTCTTCCTGTGTAGGCATTTCATCATCGTCTTTATTTCGTTTTACTCGACGTTTTTGTTCTTCTTTTCGTACTTTAAGACGTAACTGAGTAGCTGCTGATTTGGCTGCAGTTGTACGTCGAATTGATTTACGTTCTAAAAATCAAAAATTATATTTAGTAATAATCCTTGCAAATCACATTTTGATCGGATAAAACCTTGATTGCTATGTCGAGTGAACATGCTTCTTCTAGATCTCTGATTGTTGTCTCTTCCCGATCTTGTCCTAGATTGAATCCTAGTTTTTTGTTGCGATGTATTTGGTTCCTAAAAATTTATTTTTAATTTAATATTTAATTAGACTTAAAAATCTAATTTCATGCTATTGTGTATATAAAAATCATTTTTTCTTGGTATTTTATGTATTAAATTCATTTGATCCTGATAAAATTTTGTTAACTTATTACCTACACTTGCAAGAAGGTTATTGGCTACTTTTATCCCAGAAAAATTCACGGTTCCTGTTAAATATGAAATGTATTTTTTTAAGGTCGCTTTTTAACTACAACGGTTATTTGCGACCATTGAATCCTAAAATCCAAAAAAAATATTGGGTTTTCATTAGGATTCAACCATAGAACAACTGTTGCATTAATAATTAAGGTATTTATAGTGTATTTAAATTAATCTTATTTCATTTTATTAATTGAATTGCAATGCTTGTTTATTTTAGTACCTGAAGAAGCTACGAAAGGAGCGAAATGCATAGTACAAAAATTAAAAAAAAACATCAAATAAAGTATAAAATATCCATTAAAAAAGAACTTTTAACTGTTTATTAACTATGGATAAGAACTCGAATAATGAAAAATCAATGTGATTTTTCATATAAAAATAAAGTGACGTGGTTAAATAGATTGTCACTTTATACACCAGTAATCCTTAGGAATATCAATGGGATCCCAACAATTTTCTTAGATTCACCGATCGCTAATAAACCAATAACCATACTTAGCAGTTAATGCGACTTTAAATATTGGAATAACTATTTAATTCAAAAAAGTTCACAAGTCCTATGGGATAACTAACTTTTTCTAGCATAAACAGTTGGATGTGTTTTAATGAAATTTAGCATAAAGATGTCCGAGATTTTAAAACAACTCATAGAATATTTATTATTTCGAAAAAAATGTACGACTTCTGTACGATATCAACTACCCTATCCTGCAAGATGGCTAAACGGGTGTTGACAAAATTTACAATGCAGGAATCGAGACTCTAAGAACTAAATCCTTCATCTTTACATAATATAAAACAAAGTCGTTCCCGTTGTCTGTTTCCTTCGATCTTTTAAACTACACAACGGATCTTAATGAAGTTCTTAAGATTAAATAAGTTCTGAAGATCTTAATGACATTTGGAATGAAAGATTTTCAAGTCTAAAGAAACTTTTTATACTTAAAATCGTAATAATCCTGTAAGATAGCTCTCTTCCTAGAAAAATAGTTTTAAGGATTTTGATGAATTACTTTGAATCTAAAGGCTGGGAGTATCTATTATCTTTTTCTATCAAAATAGATTAATTTTTAAATTTCGCTATAAAGGTAGGGAATTAATAAATCAATCAATTAAATTTAGATACTCTCAGCAAAGCGAGCGGGTTTCAGCTAGTATACTATATAGCATACTGGAAAATTGGATGGTTCTTATAAGATAGTTAAAAATGGAAAAGTATATTGATTTGCATTTCAATAACGAAAGAATGATGCAATGTGAATTATCTTAAAACAACATAAATATAAACAACAAGGTTTGTTTGCGGAGGTGATTCTGAACTGATAAATAATCAATCCAAGTGGATAGGATAATAAGATAGTAAGACGAGGATTAACGAGAACCCACGAAAATTGTTAATTGAATTGAACGTTGACAGGCGTTGATGCTTCGTTCACATGAGTCAACTTTAGTTGACCGATTTTAGTTAATCGATCAAAAGTTGAATAAAAAACCTAGTGTGATGACTCGTTCAAACTTTTTTTGATCCACTAAACGTTGATTATGGTTCTCACACGAGGTCTTCATTCAACTTGTTTTGATCAACTAAAAACGGGCTACTAAAGTTGACTTGTGTGAACGCAGCATGACAGTGAAACTGGATTTTGAATTAGCCACAATTTAGCAAACTGCGCATGAGTAAGAGAATCGAATTTTTCATCCTAACAAAAATCTAAGGATCGCTAGAACCAATTATGAATCGGTAACGAACGCATTTCGTGTGAACCGCGAATATCGGACCGTAACTCGGCTCATAAGCTTGCATGCGCTTGGCGATGATCCTAAATCGGTCTTGAACTGATCCGTTATCGATTCAGTATCACATTCGCGCACGAACCTATAGATAACTTATTGTTCCGGAAAAATGTATGGTTCGCGTAGGATAGCTACTACTCCATTCTGATAAAAAGGCTGGAGGAAGCTTGTTAAAATATACAATCCAGAGATCTAAAGTTTTGGAAATAAATCCAACGTATTTATCGTACTAAATAAATTCACAGTTCCACAGTTGAAAATTGTATTTACAATAACGAAAGCATGGAACAATCTGGCATTGTTAATGTGGCAATGTGGTTTGTATTTGGCCAGTGTAAGCCATAGGTACCATTCATACTGAGGCGATGAATTGCAAGCGATGTACGATACGCAGACAGATGCTTAAAATCTGAAGGTAGGCGATAAAAAGGTTCCATTCGTGCAACTATACAACATATCGCTTAAAGTGCCGAGCGATATATCGCGTACGATATTTTGAGTTACAACCATAGTTGAATAGGAATGTACTTTTATCGCCCAGATCGGCACTTTTACAATGAACGTGAACCTTAAAAACCATTATATAATACTTCCTTACTTTGTATGCTTTAGTGACAAGTCTTTTTTTTCGTTTTGGTCCATCTTCTTCGTGGTCAGATACAAGTTCATCGTTTTCGTCAATACTGAAATCTGAATCAACTTCGTCTTCTCCTTCATCTTCTTCTCTATAAAAAATAAAACGAAAAAATTAAATGCTGAAGCCAAAATTTTAATATTCTAACTTACACATAATCATTGTCTGCTTCAACTTCCTCAAATCCTCCATAGGTGTTCTTATAAAATTCATCTTCTTCCTCTTCATTTAACAACTTGGCCATGCGATTTCCCGCATTAGTACGACGTTCTCGTCCAGACATTTTGCAAGAAGGATTATTCCAAAACAATTGAGTAATCAAAACCAATTTAACGTTTTTCTTTTCAATATATTTAAATAATATCAACTAATATAATGTTTTTATAAGGCGCTAATATTGACTAAATACACAACTTCTATACATTATGTACATTGCAAATAAATTTTGTCAACTATACACTAAACGATTCACCACAGCCGCACGTTCCTTTAATATTTGGATTATTAAAAACAAACTCAGAGCTTAATTTTGATTCTACATAGTCCATTTCTGTCCCCAATAACGTTAATTGAGCTTTTCGGTCAATGAAAACTCTAACACCGTCTTGAATAACTTCCTCGTCCAGCTTATCCTTTTGATTGGCAAAATTTAACGTATATGATAAACCGTTACATCCCCGTTGTCGAACACCGACTTTAAGTCCTTTAAATTCCGGCTTGTCCTTTAAAAGTTCCTTGATTCGATTAATTGCTGCTGGAGTTAAAACTAACGCAGCTCGCGTTGGTAAAATTCTTCTACTTTTGACAGCTCGAACGGTCGCTGAGCCGATTGCTTTTGCCGCCATATTGGATTATTTGTCTCTAAAAATTATTTAATAAATTTAAAAATGTTTTTTTTTTCCGAATTAATTATTATTACAATTATTTAAACAAGAATTTTGAAATGACCCAAATTGTATTTTTCAATGTTTTGTAATATTTAAAAAGTAAAGCGTAGTTTGTTACTAGAACACAAGTTCTAGTAATTTATACAAACTGAGCATGAAGTCTCTTGTCACTTAATTTACGTTCACTGGGTTGCGGGTAAACTGGGGTAAAATGTATGCAGCCTTGTAGATGTGTTAATTATAATGATAACAATTTTGTGGCTCTAAATAGACTAAAACCTTGCACAAAGTATTTTCGAAGGTAAAAAATTTCAATTTATGGTTGAGTATGGATTATAATTTAATCATGAAAGTATTGTAAAAAAAGTATGAAAGTATTATATATGAATTATGATATTATTGAACACAATTACTACTTAATAAAAAGTTTTGTTTACTACTGTTCAAGGTATGTTAGAATTCAATAAAATTAGGAATTAAACGTATTTTTTCAACCCTTTCTGGAGGGGTGCTTTTCCCCCAGCTTCTAAGAAATAACCAACTTTATGTTACATCAATCCTCTCTAACGAATGCCGATTTAAGACCTTATTTAACTGGACTCTTTATAGAAACTCTAGAGCGTGTATTTTAACCCCCGATGCAAAAATATAGTTATAAGTTGCATGTATCTGCCGACCAGTGTGTATGTTTGTGGGTTTTTGCCATCGTAGTTCTTAAACGAAAATGATTATGATGTGGTTTTTTTAAGTTGACATAATCGAGATGGTTCTAAGCTATAATTTAGGTAGATCCGTTTAAGGTGGAAGCTGTGGTTACCCACATTTATTTACATATATATTTACAATTACAGTGGCTAGCACTGGCCCCGAACAAATTGAATTGCTAAAGGTATATAACGTCGTTTCGTCAAGGCAGTTGCGAGAGGTATCATTGCATGTCCGAATTCCATTTCTAGTCGCCACAAGGCGTTTGATAATCATCAGCTAACTTATTTCCTACTTGATAAAAGGGTCTTACTACCAAAACCCTTAATAATATTTAAGAAAATGAATTTTAAGGAGTTTTCCATTGGAATTGGTGTCCGAGTCATAATTAAAAAGAATAACATGAAAATAAAATTAATAATTTTAAGTAATCTCCGACATAAAAAAACTCTGAGAAGTAAAAAAATAAAAGTTTTCTCTCAGTCTTTTAACTTCATTGAAATAGCCTGTTAATATTTTTAAGATGAGTATTGTCGAGTTGAGGAAACGCTATTTGTAGAAGAATAAAACACCAACAAATTGAACAACTTCTGAGCTGTACGATCTTTTGGTCCTCTTGAATGCAAGCCAAACAAGTAATACCTACACGTTATACGTTTTTCAGATAACTACAGATATGCCATTACATATTATATAACAGTAGCTCCCTAATCAACACCAAAATGACGAAAAAAAATCCACAGAACCATTCTTTAGATCTAAAAACCCAGCATCTTAATTACACGGTCCCCCAATTCGACGACGCTCATCTTAAAATTAATTAACACGTTCTTTTAGCAAAGCTAAAAGGCCGAGAGAGGAATTTTATTTTTCACTTTTTTTTCTTTTTGTATCGGAGGTTATTTAATATTTTAAATTTTATTACTATTACTTTTACGGTAGGGATTCATCAATCCAAGTACCTGGACGTTTTATGCAACGAAGTAGGTTTAATATTTAAATTTTAAGCTTTAAAATAAAATAACTAAAATTCAAAACTAGAGTTGACTTCATATTTTAAGATTAATGTTTTACTTGAGTTTGACTTGATTTTAAGCCAAATTTAGATCAAGTACCATAAAAACCAAGTCAACTATTGAACCCGAAAGTGAGTATTTTAAAAATTCAATCAGTACAATACTCGTAGATATAGAAGAGTGAAAATTTTTCATAAAAAGATCCCATTTAGTCAATTTGCTTAACACATAAGTATTATTAAAAGTCTAAGCAATAATGACCTCACGGCTCTTATTGAAAAAAGCGACTTATATAATAGGAGTATAATTTTCTATATAGTATAACACATAACAGGTCATCATATTATTTGGGTTTTTTTTTTCTGAAAACTTCAACCACATAATTTATCGTGTGTGAAGTTATTTATGATAAAGTGAAAATGTAAAACCTCAAAGTGCTTTTAAATTAAATATGTTTTAGGTGTGAAATTCAAACTATGTTGATATGAAATACTGTTAAATAGTTTGTATCTTGAATATTTTTTTATGTTATTGAAAAAAGTTTAAAACAAAATAAGAATTTGATACTTCCTTTACAATTTGAAAACATACATTTTTCTAAAGTATCAAATTTTATGAATGAATATTTGCAAACAATTCAAATTGGATGAAATTTGATACTGATGTGAATGAAAACAATACGATTACAAATGACAAATGTTCACTTTGGACAATTTTAATGACTTAAATTTGTTACAACAAAATACCTAATGACTAATCTAAGTTTTCTTTTTGCATGTAAAAACAATTTTTAAGCGTTATCAATTTAGCTGAATATATATCAGTAATCAATATAGAATGACGAATTTTTTAAAGTTTCATTAGGATCTTACGACAATTAGTATTTGTATAATCGTTAAGCTACGTTACCTATTACGTTTTCGTATATAACATACTTTCATTCTGAAATAAATTATAAATAATACTTAATAAATTGAACTTATTAATGATTTGTTATAACATAAAAAATTACTAATTGATGAGGTTGAACAATTAATTTTGAAATTGTCCAAAGACTTATCGTGAGAGATTCAAATGAATAAAGAAAAAAAAATAAGAAACCAGAAAGCTTGATCTAATGAATTTTTATCCATATGAATATCCAACTGAATATCTCTTTTATTTTGATTTTTTGCTTCGTTTAATTTTTTTTTTTAGTTTTATTTAAGGTCGCATCAACTACTATAGTTATTAGCGATCATTGTATCCAAAAACCCATGAAAAAATCTTGGGCTCTTATTGGGATGCGAACCCAGGACCACTATCTAATCAACTACGGCACTAAGTGACCCTTTATTATTTTTTTAAATATAATAAATCAATTAAGAATCATTCATATATAATATATATGTACAATGTATACTGGTATACATCTATTAAAATTTTAAAAGAAATCAAATTTTACTATGGACTTATAATTCCTAAAAAATTGTAAACGCTATCTCATTAATTTTGAAAATGACGTAATTATACATGACATAATAATCAAAAACATATTATTATTCTTTAACAATGTTTATAACGTTAATTGGGATGATAAATTTGACCACCTTTAGGAATCCAAAAATATTATTCCACCCCGTTATCAGCTTTTGAAAGCTCAATTAATATTCAAATTCAATGGAATTTAAAACCTAATAATATGTATTTTGTTGAGTATTTAGTTTTACTTTACTTTTTTATTGCAGAACTCTAGCAAATGGAATTGTTATAATTTGAAGGTTTGGATCAGGGGTGTTACAGATATATGCATTCGTAGTCGCAGAACTTCTGCATTTATTTTAGCATACTTAGTAAAACTTTATTAGAAAAATTATTGCTTTTCATTTCTCCCAGGTAAAAGAACTATTTGGAATTCTATATTTTTTGCCCTTTGGTTATTATTTATTCCTCTCAGGATAAAAAAATTCTCACAACCCAATCTGGTTTTTCCTGAAAATATATAACATTGACATTGACTCTTTCTTAGTATTGATTTTATATTTTTCTAATTAAAAGATAGAATACACTTTAAGAAAAAATGAGTTATCTCATTTTATTTTGTGACCACAGACCACACAATTTTTTTTTTCATAACTTTAAGAATTTATTTTTAAATTATTATCAGTTTACAATTAGATGGGACTGCTAAACGAATCTTATTGTATAGGTGCTACGTAATATATATACTCTTATATTATCATCATTTATAAGTAGGCGGGTACATTTATAAGTTTCATTTCTAAGAATCGTTGTAAATCAAATAAGTTAACACACGTGTTAACGTTGTTGTTTGTTTGTTTGTTTGTTTGTTTGAAATAAAATGATTCTATTTTTATTATGATAAAAAGGGTTTCAGTTCAATTTTCACCTCCTCATTTTTTAACTTTACTATTCTATAGCAGGCATTAGTTTCAAGAAATAACTTAATCAATTAATTTTTAAGTAAAAATAAGAAACAATTATAATCCTGAAGGACTAGGAAGTTTTAAAAAGGGTATACATTTTACAGTTTGATGAATTTCTCAATATGAAAAAGTTTGGTCAAATGATATGTCACACTCAAAAATTAAATAGCACTAGTTATCTTTTAAACTAATTTTTCTTTGGACACTTTTTGTAGTTAAGTCCTGCCAGTGTTAACAGGTGTCCTTATTTTCAGGATACTTGTATCATATCCCAATTCACTCTTGATCGGGACGTTGAATTTCTCGTTTTTTCATTAACCTTATTAATCGATACTCTGATCGATATAAGTTTAACAGAAAAATGAAATATAAGGTATGTCTTAGTTTAGAACATATTAGTTAGTGAATACGTCTCAGTATACATTACATGCTAAACAGAAAAATTAGGTTTTGGATAAATTTTTTTGTCTGTTAATAAAAATTTCGTAAAATTGTTTCGCATAGTTCAAATGATATACTTAACATTAAAATTTGATATATTAGCTATCGTTTTTACTTAAGTTAAAATAAATAAGTTGATAGTTTGAAGGACCAAATCGTCATAAGAGCGCATGCTAAAATACAGGTTTTTAAAATATTATAACTTTTGAACGGTACTTATAGTGAATGATTTAATATTTTTACTATAGATTTAAAGTAATTAAGGAATATTTTTGTACATATTGTTTATTTGTCATTATTTTAATTAACCTCTTAAACATTCTTAGCTTTAGAGTAGGTAATCTCGTCATTAAAGTAGAATCCACTATGTAGTTATAATATCTCCCAGCTCTCTTTAATATATAAAACAGTACCGTAACTAATAGACACGCTGGAAGCTAAGCCACTAGAGATATAAACTTATAAGGAGATTGAAAGCTTTATGTTTTTCGAGTTTTACTTCTGATATGAATGAAAAATGATATTCTTAATTCGCTCATTTCTTTATATCTAATTTAAATAACACAAATAAATAGAGAGCGGCCCACCGTTGTGTGCTAATAACGCTAGAACTACTGACTAATTTTCGATAATTTTTTTTTGTTTTGATTATTTTACTTTTCAGATACTTGGCCTTTATCTAAAGAAAGAATTGTCATTGAAGTTTTAAGAAATTAATATTATTACAAGCATGAAGCACTACGCGTTGGCTTGGGTTATTTTTTAAAAATGAAGATAGAAGCACGCAATTTTGAATTTTCTCTGTCGGCTTTTTAAATTTACATTAGCAGAACTGTAATATTTTTTTACGATTTATATTAATTTCGTTATATGTCTTATATATAATTTATATGTCTGATTTTTGTTGTGAAATTCTCGAAAATTGTCGTACTATTTAATTTTTAAAGGATATAGTTAGATAAAAGATTTACATAACAGATTTTTTTAGTTTCTTTCTTCATGTATTGTAGAACCGCATAGAAGTTAGCGTAAAATATTTATTTTTGTTATTAAATTTTAAATATGCCAAAAAATTATAATATAAATAATAATATAAAAAATAATTAATAATTAATTTTTGAAAATTTTTCAAACTCAAAAATTAAAATAGCTATAAAATTCAAATTAACCACTTTTATTGCAGTTTATTTTTTTTAAAATTGCTCTTTAAGAGTCCGAAGTTTACACAAGCGTATAATTATTAGGTAATTAATTATTCATTTTTTAAAAAATTACAAATTAAAAAATAAATAATTGTAAAATTAAAATAACCACATTTTTATTGAGGTTTTTGTTTTTTAATTATTCTTTTTATTGCTATCAATTTGCCTTATGGCTTATAGTTTACACAAATAATTAATTGTAATTTTGCAATATTTATAACAACTAATTTTTTTTAACTATTTGTAGGTACATGTATTGTTGAACTATGACGTCATTAGGTGTCGTTGGATTGGAATATTTTTTTATTTAATTAAACGATATGCCAATTTGTTATAATATAAGCATTATGGTGAAATTTACTTGTCGCAATGACAACTCTGGAAAACGAAAACTTAATTTACTTTTTTTCCATAAGATCCAACGACGTTGATGACGTCACCGTGTAACAATACATGTAGATTGTACAATTTTTTTTAAACCAATATGTTGCACCCGAGCTTTGCTCATTTAGCAACTTGTCTGGCTTTATTATCTTGAGCCAACGAGGAGGGGCAGGTTCATTAAGCATCTTCTGGACCTCAGGATTCGGGTGAAGTCGAAGACTCTGGTGGTGTTTTCTTGCATTTTTCTTAATTTCTTCTTCAACCGGAATGACATTTAAATCCCTGTGTACGTCAGAGTTCCTAACGTACTAGGGTGCATTGACCATGCCTCTGAGCACTTTATTTTGAAATGTCTGGATAGTTTTCTTGTTCGTAGTCTTTGCACAGCCCCAAAGCTGGATGCCGTATGTCCAAATAGGTTTTAAAATGTGTCTATAAAGTAGGACTTTATTGTGTGTGCTCATTTCTGCATGTCTTCCAAGCAGCCAGTGCATCCTTCTGTTCTTCATTTCAAGCTCCCGCTTCTTGACCTTCACGTGTTCCTTCCAACGCAATTGAGTGTCAAGCGTTAGTATTGTACAACTAGTTTATAAAAATAAATTATTTTAAATATTAATAAAATCTGGAAAACCATTTGTTTACGTAATAGAACAATTTGAGAACATTTAAAAAAACTTCAATAAAAATTAATTATTTTTTATTTATCTAATAGAAATTTTAATTCCTGAGTACCTACATGCATATTTTTTAGGAATAATAATTAATTAACTATCATATTTATTATACGCGTGGAGCAATCGCGGATCCTGAAAGAGCATTAATTATTAAGGAGCAATTAACAAAATAGAAACCTCAATAGAAATGGTTATTTTATACTTTATAACAGTTTTATTTAAAAATTAATTATTAATTAACGAATAATTATACACTTGGAGCAATTGCGGATTCTGAAGGAGCATTTTAGGAGCAAATTTTTTGGCATACAGTTTATAAAAAAAATATATGTTCTACCTGCGCTAATTTCTTTCCGGTTTAATTGGAGAGGTACCTATATTTTTAAATCTATATAGACTGTATTTATTAATTTTGCTCAATTTTTTTACGAACGAAGTTACAGGTAGCCACTTGTGATAAATAAATGTGATTGAAATTAGATATGTATTTACTCGAAGCTAAATAAATAAATTAATGATCTTTGTTCAATATAATTACTGATAGTTAATCAAATAAAAGTCTTGTAATGCAATACAATGGTAATTATTATTATAGAAATGCAATATGTAATATGTATTGTGATTTGTAATAGGTTTCACACATCTTGTTCATTCATTGAAATATTATTGTTGTTTCAATTTTATTTATTAAAACGATTGTTTACGTTGTAGGAGAATAAGGAAATTAAAAGACGAAAGATTGTGTGGAAAGGAAAGTGTGGAAGAGAACGAGCATTTTTTCGGATGATATAGAGTGAGGGCACGAGTTTCCAGACCTGCTCAATTTGGCTTGCGGAACCGACGCGGCATTAACTTGGAGGAGGAATTATTGTTGGCATATCGCTGCTCCGTGATTCGTCCGTCCGCGGTCCGAGTTGCTTCTTGTCGTCATTCATCGACAGTCGATTGACGCTGCCGGTCGAGTTTCTTTTGCTAGCCTGTCACAGCAGACAGCTTATTCAAGTACGAGCGCGTGTTCATCACTCAGTACACAACAATGAAATAAATCAAAAAACCCAACACGTGCAAAAATTTGTACCGTTTCAACTCAAAAACTTATTAAAACACGACACAGTTTCAAAAAACTTTTCAATTGTTCCAAGTTAAACGTGTTCTAATCATGTTAATGAGACAAATCAAAGCCTAATTGTTTGAATTCAAAAAAAAGTTATTGTGATTTAGAAAATTGTTACATTCCAAAATGAGTTCAATTAAGTGTAGTTTTACCTTGTTGTGGATTGTGATATTGTTGCATTCGAGTGCAGCGATTGTTGATTATTGTTCTGTAAACCGTTTCAATAGTAACACGACTTACATGCAGTTTACAAAGGAGGTGAGCACCATGGAGTATACGGAAAAAGGACGCTTCAAAGGATTGCATTGCTGTTCAAAGGGATATCGAAGCATTGAATGGTACGTTATAAAAATTTACATTACATACAAGACAAGTGATCCCATCCTTAACCACGTCGTAAACTTTTACAAACTTAATTTTAATATCAATTCCATATTCATTTATAATGATTTCAATTATTCTCGCGGTATTCACTCCACTTAAAATAGAGAAATTCATTCCAAGTAACTAAAGGAAACAGTAGGTCATAAGAACTGTATTAAAACGGTTGTAATTTTGAAGTGCTTATTTCCAATAACTTTGTAATGGAATGAGAATAAAAAGCGTAATTATAAAAATGACGATTGAATCTATTGATTTCAACATAAGATTTCTGTTTATAAATAGAAGACGGTTGTAGAGTACTTAAAAAATAAATCAATTCCATTTGTTGAGGAAATTAATTAATTTTCTGTCGCAGATGTGAGACTTAAAATGTAATAGCAATATTTTTGTACATTTCATAAAAATTTGTTAATTTAACTATTAAAATAAATTTTAATAAGAAAATTAAATTTCGCTGACTTTGGACTTAATTATTATATTTTACAAATTTGTGAAATATAAATTTTAATAGTTTTTTTTTTCTTTCTTTCTGTTCATAATAAGGTTAAAGCAGCGGTCGGGAACTTTTTTAACCACTACCCCAAAATATTTTTGCCTAAGTCCACAATACCCCCTAATTTTGAAAAGGAGGCAATCAGTGTAGGTAAATGTACGATAAATGAGACATTATTTATTGAATTAATTTACACGGATAAAAAACAGTTGCATGAAAATAATACGTATGTAACATAGACAAACAAAAAAAAAGTTAATATTGGGACAAACAAAACAAAAATCAATTGAACACTTTCCTCTTCAGGTTTTGGATAATTGATGTTGCTTCCTTTTTTAAGCAATAACTTTAAAGTTAGGGCTTTTTGATTTAAGTTTAAAGATTTGTTTTTTAAAAATACTAATAACACGTTTAAAAATAGCAAAGTAGAAAAAATTCCTTGTTGTCTCAAAAAATTTCATTTTTACCCCATTTGGGGTAATTTACCCCGGTTCCCCGACCACTGCGTTAAAGTATAATCTGGTTATAATGGATGTACAGGCGATACAATGTAGCAAATTTGTTGTTTCCCGGGCGCCAAGATTTGACGACAGATTTATATAGATCAAATTTGGTTAAAAACAACGCGATGGTCACACCGAACGTGCTAATTTCTCATGAAAAATAAGATGGGATGTTTTATTTTTATTTGGGGGCCTCTGCCCTCAAACTTTTGACGGCGGCTACACTCTCGGGCTCTACTTCCAAAATAGTAGCGAGCAGCTGTCAAAACTTCGTTGTTCCAAAAATGGCCGCATTCACAATATTTAACTACCATAAGAAATAACATTGAAGGCATGCTACTAAAATCTAATTTTCCTCGAAATGTCGCAAAAATTGTACTCTTTATTTTATTTTGGCGAGATCTATAAGAAACAGTTTCAAATTATGGCGCCCGGGAAACTGCAATATCCCCGAGTTCCTCCGATTCAATCGAGAACAAAAGTAAACTATTTAGTATCAACAATGAAAGAAACACAGAAAGTTCATTAATCTTAATTTAAAAACAACAAAATTTTGCTTACTTTGACAGGGAATATTATTCAATTTATACTGTGTATTAACAGACATATCAAATTTGGTAAGATTAAAATTATTTTTATATGTTGATGGATATAACATTTACCTTTTTTACTTTCTTTTACTACTATATAGATAGAAAGGAAGTATTTTACATTAGTTTAAATCAATTTGATGTATTGAGTGACCAAATCTTCACAAATCAATAATTTTTAAATTTTAACAGTAAATTAAGGATCTCCAAAGGAACATTCTAGAGAATTTTTGTTTGTTTGTCATCAATTTGATTTGCCTGAACTGGTCAACTGTTGCAACTTAAAAATGCATACATCTGAAATAATATAATTATATTAATTAATTATATTATAGTAAATAAGTAGATAAAAGTAAACTTATAACCAAAAATTCCTTATTTCTATTGCCTTTTGCATTAAAATAATTGACCGTTGTTAGCGGCGTCTCTTATTTTTGAATCTTTGTACTTTTTGTACTACTTATCAGAAAAATTTACGTCTTGGGTTTATCCGATATTTACTTATTTGTATACTTAGTCCGTTTGGTGTTGAAGAGTTGAGTGGAAAAAAAATTTTTAAAGCCAATCTTATAATCTATTTTGCTTTAAAAACTAAATATGTACTACATACATCTTAGACACGTTATGAATATGACCGTAATTTTTTAATCATCTACGTGTTGTTATGATATCGATTATTGTACTTATCAATTACCGTTTTTTCACTTTAATTAATCTATACTATTTCCAAAGATCATAAAATATTGAAGTAATAAAATTGCTTACTTTTTCATGTCGGTAACCTTCATGTTAACATATATATAATATTATATAACAAGCAATTACAAACAGGAAAATTAAATTAAGATTTTTGTTTTCCCATTAAAATGTTTATTACATGATAGTTTAAATTCCAATAAAAAAATATTTAATTATATTTTTAAAAATCATTACAAAATCTCTTCAGTCATTTCTTTATTTATCTATTTATAAATTTCATACCCCTGGTTTTTGTTCCTTTAATTCCATTTACGTTTAAAATCATTATAACTTAGGAAAATCCCTATAATTAAAATTTCCACTGTGAAGAATACTGTCCGATTATTACATTGCAGACATGTGGTCAAACCTTTACGCTTCTTAATAATGAGATTATTTTGTAAACTAATGTTAATGACCATGAATTCTTTTAAGTCTCAACCCTATTCTTAAATTTAAAATCTAAAAAAGGTATTCTTTGGATGTTCATGTTTCAATCAACTTGACTTGAAACCAGAAGGATTACGACATTCTGAAACAATTTTCAAAGAATTTAACTAATTGATTTGTTCTGCGAATGTTGTCATACTGGGAATTTATCACAAAACGACAAATCCAGAGATGGTTTAATATCGTGGGTTTGAATTACAAAGAACTGCAAGTTAATCATATTGATTTGCAGCGTTAAAACAAAAACTTTAGAAATTGAACTTTGATTAATTAATATTATTAGATTTTTGAATGAAATAGAGCCTTAATAAGAGTAAATAAAATTAGGATTGTATTGTGACTCATTGGTCAACACATTAAAAGCAAGAACACTGAACATAGATAAAGTTTGGAAGTTTTATTCCCGAGAGATTGAGTAGTCTAAGAAAGGGTAATTTAATATTTCATATCTAGAAGGGTTGTAAATTGTATATCTATTCAATATCTGACGTATAAACCATCTTTGAAAAATGCTTTCTCAGGAATTATAAATTGGCATTAATATTTGAGAGTTCTTAATTTTTGCAAATTAATTGATTTGAAGGTTAATTATTACCGCCAATTTGTTATGGCTTTTTACTGTTAAAACTAACTGAAACTAGGATTATCCGGTCGTAGAACTGAGTATTATTGATAGAGAAGGTATTATCACTACGTTTTTAAGTACATTATTAATTTCAAGCATTCAAAATATCAATATTTTTAATTTAATGATATAGATAACGTATAAAAATATTTTTCTACATCTAATCGGAATAAAATACTACACGAGAATTTCTTGAAATTCCTGTCAGAACTTTCCATTAGGTGTGTCTTCTTCTTAGTAACTTTTCACATTTCTTCCCAAAACTATAAATTCTATTAAAGTTGATACGATTTGTATACAATATAATACAATACAAATACACCAATTTTTTTCAAATTCCACACACTTTTCTTTTTAGATAGAGTTGTCTTATAATGGAATACATTTCCTTTTAATAGAAACTTATTTGAGTTTTAATTTTTTTAAAATCCTTCATATAATCATGAGCTCTATTTTCACCAACTTCCAGAAAATATTCGATATACTCCAAAAATCAAAATCATTTGGTATGGGAACCAACTTAAATAAACGTTCGGTTTTCTAATTTTTTTCAGAAACAATTGTCAATAAAGATGCAGGAATCAATAAGTTTCTTCCGATGAAAATAAAACCGTTCACTGTACGGCACAAGTCGTGCGCAACATTAAATTAGGACAACTTTGTTTATATTGCGCATGATTAGTACAGTATGGTGCATGGTTTAAACCTTAAGGGGCCATCCATAAACCACGTAACCTATTTCCTTAAATTTTGAACCCTCCCCCCTACTACGTAACACTATTTCGACTGTCTTCTTCTTTCTACCAGGCTTTTCCCTATTCAGGGTCGCCGTTCTGTATCTTTTCTCTCCATCCTGTTATATTTTTAGCGTCTTCCTCTATCAGTCCTTTTTCTCCCATGTCTTCTGAGGCCTTCCATCTCTTCCTCTGTCTTCCACTGGTCTCCTTTTTTCCACTTGAATTCTGTCCACTCGCTTCCCAACATAGTCCCTCTTTTTCTTTCATTCCTGATCCTGTCCTTTCTCGTCTTCCCCTGCATCCACCTTGGCATTCTCATAACACTATTTAGACTATCTAATATTATATCTTTTAACCGTATATAACATAAGAAAATACCCCTCTCCCCTGGTATAGGGAGTTATGTAGGTATTGAATGGCTCCTTATTGTAATGGAAAATTCTAATAACTGTTAATATATTTATTTGCTATTATCTCAGAAAAATTCAATTGACAACATTTTTCGATATGTTTGAATACATCTTTGGTAAAAATTCTGATTTTCTTTGATAAACCATTCCGTTATATCCAGCTTTAATTTCTTTAAGTCTGGCGAATCTCTTTTTTTAAGTTAAAGAAAAAATGTATGTAGAAAATAAAATATTTGAAATTAAATTGACTTGTAAGTACTAAGCTTCAATCTATTGAATCGTTAAAAAGAAAAAAAAATATCGAAAAGAAAATGGATTGAAAAGAAATTATTTGCAGATCAGAACTGCCTTTTTAAATGGCGGACAGTTAGTTACCTTACCAAGAGCTGAATTTTCAGAAATTAGCAATGAAAATGTTGCTCTTTTACATATGATTCAAATTTCGATTCTTAGTGTGGGTACTAAAAAAATTTAGAGGCTATTTTTAACCTTGGAAACGCATAAAACTCTGACACGATGTTTGCTGTTTTAGAACAATATAAATCCATCTACATATTGAAGAAAACATACACAAAAAGATTAGAGATTTATCTGGAAAGCAAAGAAATAAGTTTTAATTAGTTTTTTTTTTTCAAAATGTTCATAACGTTTTTAATTAAAAACGTTATGTACAAAAGTAAAAAGTTTAAATTGTAAACTTGTAAGTGTTGACTTTTCTATGGCCATTCATATAGTAGAAGTTCAAAACTTTCATTTTTTCCAAGTAAGTCATAAGCTCACCGGAGCTTAAAAATATAGTCTGTATATTTTATTTGCTAATATCAGTTTTCTTTTCTTTTTTTTCACATTACATCTGTAAGCTATTATTTTATAATTTCCTGAATACTTCTGGTTCGAACGAAAATTAGCTAATAAAACGACAACAACCTATAGTTATCTTACTAATTTACCAGCGACTCATTCACACACGTTAATTTTCATTATGATATTTATCTGAAATTATATAGACGAGAGCATCTAAAATTGTTTCGTTTTTTCCTTTCATTCTCTCAACTTTTTCGTTCTGTATAAATAAACCTCATAACGCTATATTCATCTCGTCCGCTCTTCAAGTTAATTGAACTGACACAACTTTTTCGTTATTACCGAGAAATAATTAAGATTGAATTTGCTTTCAAGGTCGTGTAATTAGTACGTATGATCATAAAAATATTTTCTATTTTTTGCAATTCGTTTCTAACAAATCATGTCGAGGAATTTCAATCAGTTGACGTTCGAAGTTATTTTTTGGTGAGTTTAATTGAATTTCGTAAGGATGAAATTACGTAGGTATACACAAAAATGTTGAATGAACGCAAGGGGGGTTATTTCAATTTCGATTAGGAATTGGAAATTTAATATTTCAGTTTTAATTCAACAACGTTTCGTTTTGAATCTGGATTCTATGAAATTTAGTTAAATATATCGTTTTTAATATAAAACTTATATACTTATATAAATAAACTTATATATACTTATATACAAACTGTCCTTTTACAGTAATTTGTAAAATCAAAAGTCAATTTGGTTGATAGAAATTAGAATTTTTGATGGACGTTTTCTTTTTAGTTTCTCCCTTGATGAAGCATCCCTTTATTATTGTTGTTGAACCATCCTCTGACGACCACCCCATATCAGATTTTTTAATTTTATTTGGAATCTATTATTTGTACGGAAATAATAAAAATACGTTTTACATAAGAAACGCCCAGTTTAAATTTTGGCTGAGACCTACCGATTTTAATTAAAATTTTCCACGAATATTCTTTTTAAGATCAATATTTATCAAGATACGGAGATAGAAAATGCCAACTACTCAACATAACGAGCATAATTAATATTATTAAATGCATCTAGGTGCACTTATTAGTGGTAGGGACTCACCAAGTGTTGAAACTGGATTTTTTGGGCAATGAATTGAACTAAATATCTCAACCCTGAAATAAAATATCTTATATATTCAAGGCTGGACTTGACCTGAGATTAAATATTGATATTTGAATTGAGTTTGATTTGATTTTAAGCCAAATTAAAGTCAAATAGTGAATATCTGCTTAGTGGGGTTGTTGACTAGATTGTCGCTGTACACGCCAGTGATCCCCGGGTCGAATCCCAATAAAAGCCCAACATTATTTTCATGGGTTGTAAATTCGCCAGTGGCTAATAACCATAGTAGTGGAACTAGAAAAATTCACTGGGAAATAATATGTATATATCCTTAATTCGTGAATCATTAAATACAATAACTTAGACCATAGATCAGTTACCAAATTTTTTGGGGACCGTTATCCTTACATTGACAAGTATTACGTTATTGTATTTATAGTATTCGAATCATTAGTTGAAGACAACAGCTATTAAAGAGCAAAACTTTTAAAGATGTTTCTTTTCTATATGTCTATAAAATATCTACTTCAAATACAACCTTTTTCATTTCAAAAGCAACTCTTGTTGCAAAAATTTTAATAATGTTAATTAAATGTAATATTCAATATAAAGTTGTTTTATTTTAAAATAGTGAAAATACGGTTTTTAAAAATGTTCTTTGAAATGAAAAAGGTTGTATTTAAAGTAAAAAAACTGTATAAGACCTCAAGTCAAGTAGTTAGACATTTTTCTTGAAAGAATTGTGTTTGATATTTTGACTGTATATATGAAATAACTTGCTTAGACCTGACTTGTTTTAGCATTTATTATTATTTTACTCGAGTTTGACTTGATTTTACTTAAGTCAAATTTAGGCCAAGTAGCTTGAAAATCAAGTCAGGTGAATTTTAAATTCAAATCTAGTAGTGAATCCTAGCGAAATATGCACCCTCTGCATCTTCATAACTATTGATTTTAGTGAACGAATAAAAAAAAAACATTTTGTGGAAAATCTTTCCTCAAAACCGGTTTATGTAAAAAGGTCATATTAAGGTATATTTTTGTTTTTCGTATTCTTTTCGTGTGTTTAATGAATTTTAAGTAAAATGGAAAAATTGATACGGGGCGCGTGTCGGAGAATAGTTTTGTAACAATTAAAGGATACTTCATTACGTAAAAAAAATATAACACTTTGACTCTTGTTCTTGACTATTCGAAGATAAATTTTAGTGGTGGGAAGCTACTTTTAGTTAAATTTTCGACACCTGCATATTTTCTTTGTTTTATCTATTATAATTTTATAAGTGTTAATTAAACTAGATTGCATTGTTCCTTTCTGAGACTACACTGTTAACAAACTTTAACAGAAGTGAACATTTAAAAATCTTAAAGTTATAACACAGTTTTAAATTAATTACTGTGCAATGCACATTATATGCATACAAAAAAACTGCAAGGCGAAATCAAGAGAAGAACGCTTTAATGATTTGTGACGGGGTTACTCTGAAAAAGAATTTCTCGAAACTCTTTAAATACATGTAGGATTGGGAAAGGGTGTGAGGGGTGTGTCAAGGGGAAGACAAGAGAGTTTTGAGTGTAGAGTTTGATGTGGACAGTGTGTGAAAAACGACGAAAGAAGTAAGACGAGAGAGTGATGATTAGTTAAATCTACAAAAAGAAGAGAGTGATTATTGACTAAATCTACATCAGAAGTGGGATAAAGGATCAAAAATAAAGTGTCGGATAAAGGATCAAAGATAAAGTGCCGGATAAAGGATCAAAAATAAAGTGTCGGATAAAGGATCAAAGATAAAGTGCCGGATAAGGGATCAAAAATAAAGTGTCGGATAAAGGATCAAAGATAAAGTGCCGGATAAGGGATCAAAAATAAAGTGTCGGATAAAGGATCAAGAATAAAGTGCCGGATCAAGGATAAAGTGCCGGAAAAAGGATCAAAATTCAAGAATTAAAACAATCTAACGACGGTTAAAACAATCTAACGACGGTTTTCAATAGTCAACGGATACAAAAGATTCAAATTTCGAGCTAATTCTACAAGTTTGGTGAAGAAGATAAAGACAGAAAGTGAGTGTTCGTGTGTTAAAGAAAGACAGAACAATAACATGCAAAATGGCGTCACGCAAGCAAGTTGCTACGTTTTCTTTGACGTTTAAAGATGTTGAGGATTCAATTCGAGTATTTGATGGAAAAGAGGAATTTCCTATAAGAAAATGGATGGAAGAATTTGAAGAAATTGCAGAAATTACGGGATGGAATGAGCTACAAAAACTCATTTTTGCGAAAAAGTCGTTGGGAGGTTCAGCGAAATTATTTATACAATCGGAAAAGGGGATAACTTCATGGGGAAAATTAAAGAGTTTATTATTAAAAGAATTTGATAATAAAACAAGCTGTGCGGAGATTCATAAAAAATTAATGAAAACAAAAAAGCAAAAAAGTGAGACAATTTACGAATATTTCTTAACAATGAGAGAAATTGGAAGTCGAGCAGACTTAAAACAGGAAGACGTCATTCAATATGTGATTGAAGGAATTAGTGATGACATTGCCGTAAAAGCTATACTTTATGGTGCTACAGACTATGACGAGTTTAAAGAAAAGTTAAAAGTTTATGAAAAAATTAAAACACAGGAGAGACATTTTGAGAAACCAAGGGAAACAACATGGAAAAAGCCAGTGAATGTTGGATTGAAGGAAACTAAAGAGATTCGCTGTTTCAATTGTGGAATTGTGGGACATCGAGCAACCGATTGCCCATCCAGGATGAATGGACCAAAGTGTTTTAAGTGTTCAAAGTTCGGACATGTGGCGGCCAAGTGCACGGTTGATACTGTCGCTCCGGGAAAAGACAACTCATTGATTCGTCAGTGTTATTTCGCGATTAGTAAGCCTGATTATTTTAAATCGTTTGTGCGGAAAAGCGAAAATATTTCGGACATGATGACTAAAACGTTGTGGATAAATGATTTAAAAACTTGCTGTTTGATTGACACTGGAAGCGATGTAAATTTAATGGACACAAGTGAATTTAATAGAATGCATTGCGGAAACTTAATGCCATGTGACGAAAAGTTGCGCGGTTTGGGAGGAAATAATGTTTGTACTCGCGGAAAATTTGTAGCTGATATTAAAATTGACAATATTGAACTAAAAGTTGAGTTTTTGGTTGTTAACAGTAATGTGCGATATCGTGTTATTTTGGGCAAACCGTTTTTGGACTTAGTAAATTTTGAAGTAAAATGTGGTCAAGTGCAAAACATTAAACGAATCGTGACGAACGATCGCGTCGAAAATGAAGAACTAGAAATAAATGACAGTAGCGATAATGAATTAAGTGCGTTAGTTGTGGACGTCGAGAGCGAGATTGATATCGAAGTCCAGGTGGGCGACGATACAAAACGAATTATAGCAAATCTAGTGGAAAATTACAGTCCGATCGCTACCAAATCCACTGATATAGAGCATCGTTCGGGAACTAGGATGGCACATGTCGATTGCCTTAGTCGAAATCCGATAACAATGGTTATCACCCGAGAAATTGCGACGAGAGTTGAGGCAGCTCAACGAGCTGATGAAGGAGTTAAAGCGATAATGCAGATTTTAGAGGATCGAGAATATGAGGATTATATGGTGGAGTCCGGTCTACTCTATAAAATAAAAGATGGAGTGAAGTTGTTGGTGATTCCAAAAACAATGAGTTTTGAGATTTTGAGGAAAGCGCACGAAGTTGGACATTTTGCTGCTAAGAAAACAATCGATCAAGTTAATAAAGAATTCTACATAGAAAATATCCAAAAGAAGATCGATGAAATCATTACGAACTGTATACCTTGTATTTTGGCTTCGAGCAAGTGCGGAAAACAGGAGGGATTCTTATATCCAATTGCAAAGGATCGACCTTTGGATACTTATCATCTGGACCATTGTGGACCCTTCGAGTCTACAAGAAAAAGTTACAAGTATCTGTTTTTGGTGGTGGATGCATATACGAAGTTTTCATGGATTTACCCTACCAAGACGTTGGGGGCGCAAGAGGTGGTGCGAAAACTACAAATACAACAAGCCACATTTGGGAATCCGAGACGAATAATTACTGATCGTGGAGCGGCGTTTACATCTATCGATTTTGGAAATTATTGTAAGGACGAAAAAATAGAACATATTCAAATAACCACGGGAGTGCCGAGAGGAAACGGACAGGTTGAGCGGCTAGTGAGGACGATAGGAGAGGTTCTTCGAAAGCTCTCAGTGGACAAACCCGAGGAATGGTTCAAACATGTGAAGAAAGCACAAGTGGCCTTAAATAGTTCGTATCATAGAAGCATTAACATGAGCCCATTTAGACTTTTAACTGGGGTGACAATGAAGAAAAAAGAGGATCTCGAGTTGCAACGGATGATAGAAGAAGAACAAAGAGAGGTGTTTATAGAAGACAGAGAAAAGTTACGAGAAAGTGCCAAATTAGAATTGCTCAAGATACAGGAGGAAAATCGAAAGACTTTTAATAAAAGAAGAAAAGCGGCTTATCGTTATCACGTAGGTGATATAGTGGCGATTCAAAGAACGCAATATGGGCCAGGCATAAAGTTGCGGCCAAAGTTTTTGGGGCCGTACCAAATAGTTGGAGTAAGGGAAAATGACCGCTATGACGTGGAGAAAATCGGCCATGGTGAGGGGTCAAACCGAACAACGACTAGTGCGGATCATTTAAAATTGTGGGGCGGCCAAACAGGGATCATTCGGGGCGAATGATATGCAGGACGGCCGAGATGTAGGATTGGGAAAGGGTGTGAGGGGTGTGTCAAGGGGAAGACAAGAGAGTTTTGAGTGTAGAGTTTGATGTGGACAGTGTGTGAAAAACGACGAAAGAAGTAAGACGAGAGAGTGATGATTAGTTAAATCTACAAAAAGAAGAGAGTGATTATTGACTAAATCTACATACATACAAAAATAAATATTAAATTTATGTTACTTCCAAGAACGTTTTTGTGTCGGTTAGCGATATACGCTATGTTAACATCAACGTTAAGATTGTTAGAATTTCGACAAAGCATTCACAAAAGGCCCGTTTCTGAAAGAAAGTAGGTATATCTCGATCAAACATTACGTTGGTCTTATCGGAACGCAAACATTTCCTAATCAAACATTTTTATGAAGTGTGAAATGATCTATAAACGGTTTCAAAGAAATTGCTCGAGAGCCCGAGCGATTAAACATAATGTAAACCACTAAACAGCAGTGCAACATTTAAATTGAAACGATAACAAGGGAAAAAAAAACTTCGAGTGATTCACATGTTGTGATTTAAGGAAATCGTTATTCTGAAAAAAAACCCAGATTTGAAATAATTTTGCATAATGACTTTTTTTAAATATAAAATACGAAGGCTTATAATCGTAAAAATGCTAAGTAAATGTTATCAAATAAAAGCTGTAGTAACATCATAATATATACATAGATTATTAGTTTTATCGTTAGTCAACTCGCACTAACAATGGTTACACAATTTTTTTTACTGTTTAGTATATTAGTTTTTTATGATTTTATCATTGTTTATTAGGTTTTCATATGTTAAAGATAACAATATTCTGATAAAAAATAATTAAAATAAAATTGTATAATAATTAAGAATAGTTTTTAGTTTGTATTAAATTTACATTAAAATTTTCCGAAATATATTTTTTATGAATCAAAGGTTCTGATTAGGAAAATTAGGTGTTACCTACTGTTCAGAGCGTTTATTTGATCCAAGTTTAATTGCAACTGTGAAAAAACTTGTAGTTAGAAGGTCAAAATAAATGAAGTAGTTTTGAAAAACGTTTTTTTCTTGTATTTTGTTAAATCTTATTCTCTTGCAAGTAGAATAATCAATAATTACCCATTTCCCAGAACTGATAAAATAATTTTCTATGAAAAAAATGTATGCAATTGTTCACGTACCATGTGATGTGCGTTTGTGAGGTTTGATACAGTTTATCGATTTCCCTTTAATTTTTTGTTACTCTTTGTTTGAACCTCTATTTCAAACAATCGCATCATGGAAAATCTCTATCATAGCTTTTATAATACGATATAGATTGGTGATTGGCGATGTATTCACATAGAATTCTACTTATACATGAAACCCACTCTAGAAAAAAAATCGTCTTTTATATATCTCAACTATTTTTTCAATTTTTATAATTTACATTTCTAGGGACATTAAGAAGTTTTTTATTGATTAATCAAGAATAATTACTTGAGTGATGGTTACGGCACGAATGCGTTAATCTCTTTATCTGTATTTCTCGAAAAGTTAAAATGAGTAGCAATCTTAATATTAATATAACAATTTGGAATGTTATTGTGGTAATTTGTTCTACGTTTTTTGTTATTTAGGGACTTGATCATCCGTCCTTACTATGCACTTGGAGCTGGCAAATATTACTTGCGTTAAATATCGTTGTAACTTAATTTACTCGATAAATAAGGAATAACAAAGAGTATAAATATAAATTGATACAGTTCTTGCAAATCTTAAGCAAAACCAAAATTCAGCAAAAAATGTCAATAAAAATGTAAACATTAGTTTTAATAATGTATTAAAGTCAAATAAAACTATTGGATGGCACAAAAGTTTAAAGTATAACTTTACCTTTTTATTAATTTCACCATAAATAACTAGATAACAAACTTCAGAATAATTGAATGTATTTAATTGGGTAATGGAAAAGTATGTATTTTTTTCTGGTTTGCTTATCTAGATTAAATTCTAGATAAAAAACATATTGATTTATAGTTCGATTTCTGTTTGAGACCTAACCAGGTTTAATCATAACTATTCTGCAGGAACCATATATTTTTTCTGGAATAAATATTAATCTTCGATCTATAAACTAGTTCTATACGAGAAATCGCGTCCATTCGTTATTTTATTCCTTTATGAAAAGCAATGATCCATTAATTCTTTTTAGCTCTCCTACAGGAATCATTCCATTTTTCCAGGTTTAAAATAACCATTTGTTTTTATGTCATATAAATAAGTTCCTATTACACTATTCTTGAAATCCGTTAATTCGTTTAAAAAACATCGTGATCCTTTACGATAATACGTTTTCCTCGGTTAAAATATAACCTTTGTCCACCCTCAAATATTTGTCGAGTTAAAAAAATGTTGTAATTAGATACCTAAGCAGTTTTGGGAGGTTACCCTTGAGGTACAAACTTACATCCATTTTTCTTTATAATGTTAGTATAAGGTTAGTATTCACGTCGATAAGTGTTAATAAGTGTAGAAATATTTAAAGCTGCTTATGCTTGGATAGGTTAACTTCATTAGCCGGTTAACATTTATCATAATCACCAATTTTAGATACTGACCATATTGCTTACTTTTTTTTATTAAATAAACTAGTACATATGTAGCTATTAGTACTATACTTATTTTAAGCTTATTATCTTTCACAATCCACTTCTTTTTTAATCTTGTTTTTCTTAATTTCGGTTTTTCCAACATAATCAGAGAATCAGAGCATTTAATATTGACCTCGAATCGATGTTAAGTATCCAAAATTTGAAATAAAAACAAGAGATAGTGTAAAAGTTGCGTACATATCTATATGTAGATAAGTAGCATATTACAGGTATATAAGTAAGTACTTATCCTAAACATAAACTAACAGCAACTCATTCCAGTTTAATTCATAACTGATTGTGTCTATTAAATTTTTTCCTACTTTTGTGTCGCATTGATTGTTTGCTAATTAATTAATTTTTAAATTTATTGTTAATTTTTCCTTTCTATTCATTTCTAAAATTTTGGTGTTTTTAATAAATTTCCGTAAAGATAATAAAAAAATTAAAATTATCAGGGCTAAATAAAGATTTTCAAGAATATATAGCTGATTATGGATTGTGTACATTATTATCTTTTAGAGCTGATAAAAATAACTATTATATATATTAAAATTAAATCATAGTGTTCCACTGAATCATTATAGTTGACAAATATTGTTATAGTTGACAAAAATAATTTGAGAATTATCCTATTATAAGATCTTAAGAATCATTTTTTTTTTTTGAGTTTCGGCATAATTTTTGAAAGTGACCAAGGTGGATCTCACTGTAGTAATGCTTATCGCGGGATCAGGGTGTGCTTATAGTATGTTCAGATCGAACTCTTCCGTACTTTGGCTAGCATTTCCTTATAGCAAATATACACTAACATCATTATTTTACGTGAATAAAACCACAGAATAAACTAGCTCACAGAATACTATACTAGCAAATTCATAAAACCATTCTATCATTTGGGGTTTTTGAAATTTTATAAAACTGCACAGACATGATTGTGCATAAACGTTTTTTTAAAACATAATTATTAGTAAAATTCTTTTGTGTATCTATATTAACTAACATATAGTACCTATTCGTATATAATTATTTTTAAACATTAACCAAACGGACACATGTTGATTGGTAATCATAATGTAATTCGACATAATAACATTTAATGATCAGTCTGTAATTTGTTATTACAAATAATACACTTTATTTTAAATATTTCACTTATGATAAATGGACGAGCTATAACAAGCTCAAAAATATTTACATTCAAAGCAGATAATTACAATACTTCATTCGCTCACGTCAATAAAGTACCCCTTTAGCGTTTCAGATTTCAGTACTTGATATACAATTTTGTAAAAAAAAAATGAATGATAATAATGCAATTGTGTGCATTATTCAAAAAATGAGGGTAGGTGAATTTCAATAGTGCTTTTCAATATATTCAACTTTAAATATAATAAGTTATTGTATTATATGTGTTTTTATGTAATTACAGTAATGTCCATTTCTTTTAAATATATAACAATTCAGTTAATTATATTTTTCGAACAACGGTGTTTTGCAACTTATAAATTTAAATATAATAAATATGTATACTTAGGTTATACACAATAAGCTGAAAAGGATATGTTATTAATGGATGGAAATTTGATTTTTAAAACTTCTTCATTCATGATAACATTGTCATGAAAATTGAATTGAAATATTGGATTAATTTTTTTTCTGGTTCACCTACCTATAAGAAGTAAAGATTTTGTGGCGGAATTGGCAAACGTTTAGCGGCCTACTTAGGGATTAGCATAGAGCTTTGAATTCTGTGCCGTTTATATCAAGTGATATACATTATACGGTACGCAATACGCACATACAGATACCTACTAGAAGTTTGAATGGAAGTGATAAAACGGTTCACACTTGAGCGATATATGTTTCGAAGTACTATTTGTCGGTCAGATAGGTGGTATACCACATGATATATTTCAATTATACTCTAACGTTTTTACGGGTTCGAGGATTTGTGTTTAATGACAACAAATTTTTTTCTAAACAATTGTTTATTGATTTATCCTACACTTTATTGTTGCTTATAAACGTTAAAGTGTAGAGTTAGTTCACTGTTTAACTAGTCAGTTTTCACAGTCACTTATTCACTAATTGTCACTCACTATTGCACTGTTCACTTTATTTACAATGTTCACAATTTATATAACACTGTTCACTTTCACTATTTATTTTAGCACCGATCACTTTTACTATTTATTTTAACACTGGTCGAAGATTTATTTCACACTGATCTCTCTCCGAGAGACTGTTGACGTGGACGATTTATTTTCAGACTGATTCGCCTTATGTTTGCCCGAAGCTTATATAGGATTTCGGAATCTTTCTAGTAAATTCTACCCTATTTTTACTTTGCCAGGAGCCACAACTTTCTAGTTTTCTTGGAACGATAGAATATGCTAGAATTCCCTTAATTCCTCTCGATAATGCTCCGCCCGGCTACCCCCATCCCACAACCACGCCGCATCCTCATTGGCTGGCTGATGGGGTAGGTGATACTCCCAGAATCTGAAAATGGCGACGTTCCTCCATCTTTAGACCGTGACAATACATTGAATACTACTAAAATAACATACTGCGCAAGTGAGCGGAAGCATGACGTCATAGGAACAATATATAACGCTACTAAAGTTTAAAAAAAATATAATTTCAATTGTTGTTTTGATAAATATACAAATACATATAAAATACATAGTACAAAATATATTTTTTGGTGTTTAAAGTTGGTACATTATTTCTTGACTCTAAGAGTATTAAACAACGTCTTAGATACAGACAATTTCTGTAACCTATAAGTTTTAGGAATATCAAGATTTCACGGAGAATCCAACTGAACATTACTGATAGAGTGGAGGTCTTTAGTCGTCGTTCACATTGAGGCGATTTATCGGTCCTATATAGCGTTTGGAAGGTTTATGACAGCAGACGATAAATCGGCGTAAAATATCGTTTTAATTTAAACGGTGCCTAAAGACCTTCGTATCATCAGTGATCAAAGTGCTCAGTGCTCAGTTGTATTCCTCCTGAATTCTAGATAATCTTAAAAGTTGCAAGTTCCAGACATTTTCTTTTTTTCGAGTTCGTGTAAATGTTTTTTATATGAATTATCATGTACAGTACCTAGACCCCTCTGAACACTGATCAATTTAATGCTGTTTAGGTATAACACGTTTTTAGCACGGAATAGGGTGATTCTCTGAAAGCACGCAGCATTGCATTTCCCCGAAATCAAGTGATTTATTTGCATTGTTTCTTACTAGTAGTGTAACACAATTTATTGTTTTAAACATTTGTTGTCATTATTGCAAATATTAATTTATGATATATGATTGATATTGCTATAAATATTATAATACTTAGTTTTAATATGATAGTAAAAACAGAAGAAAATAACCGGTAAGAAAAATCATTTTGCAATAGGTACACTTAAATACAAGTTCTATAATGATCTTAAGTCCACTGACCGTAAAATATGTATCTAGTTCCTACATTATAGATTATTAGAAATTTCTGGGAATATTCTTTCCGTCGTAGTTAAGCCGATTTCGCTTTAAATTTTGCACAACTTTTCCTCTTAAAGTAAATTTTAAACATATACAACGCAAGGAAAGAAAATATTCTGTTTAACAAAATAAATGCTGCACCAAGTGCAGTGGAAAACGGTTTTTTAAGAAACCGTTTACCCTAACTAAATACGTTTAAGGTTTACTTTAAGAGGAAAACTTGTGTAAAATTTAAAACGAAATCGGCTTAACATCGACGATAGGAATATTCCCAGAAAGTTCTAATAACGTTAAGAGAAGAGAGGCAACGGATTATATATACGGGTCGATAACTAAAGACTTAATAAAAGAATCTCTGCTCAAGGTGGAACAAAATCATCGTATCTATAGACACAAATGTTCATGTTTTCTGTTGTTATATTCGTATGCAAGTTTTGCTTTTTGTTCTATCTTCTTATTCAGCTGTGTTTTTTATTTGCAAAACGAGTTTGAGTTTTTTTTTTTCGTTTTGAAACTATAATATGTATGGTTAGTTATAGGACCCAAGATAATTTAATTTTGTTTTGTTTCAAATGCTATTTCCATGAAATATATTCAAACTTTTGTCAAAGCTTTTCTTAAACACAATACCAGACTAAATGTACTCGTACGTAGGTACAAACGCATTACATGCATTAAATCCAGTGAAAAAGGTTTCATATTTTTAAAGCTTCAATCGTTTTGCATCCGCAAATCTTTTAAGGTCATTGCTTCATCGATTTCTCAAAAATGAACCTTTGAGTCCAAACCACGCCTGCATGGCTGAAAGAGTTGTTGTTTTTTTTTCTTTTTGGTCCGATAATAATTTGCTTTTTGTTAGTTTGTTCTGAGAGCGTAAAGGTAACTTTGGGTCTAATAGCCAATTAAATGGGAGAGTTTTTTCAAAGCAAATCAAGCCAAGAATACACGGGTCTAGTAATTAAAAAATCTCATTATTATTAGTCGTTTTTGGTTATTTTACTCATTTTATTTACAAAACAATTTAAAAACGTTAACATTGGATCTTAAGATTTTTTAATGTTCTTGAAGTCATCAAATACAAACCACTTGTACTTTTTGAAGGCTTTTGTTGAATTTCTGGTTCATTTTTTGGTTTTTAATGAAGTAAAAGTTTTCATAGATACACTTGACCGGCATTGGTATTTGCATTTTAAACAGATAAAGTTCAAGAAAATTCAAGGAAATATGAAATCAATAATTGAAAGAAAATATTTTCACCAATGACGGGCAGACAGACAGACATTTGCTCTAGCATAAATATTTCTTGCTTTTTTGTGAAACGTGTCGAACTTCGTTTTTTGTCTGCACGCACGTTATTTAATATTATAACGTTGATAACTCACTTGAACCAACAACTACTGAGAAACGGAATATAAAAATACGCTATTTTTATCTTAAATAAACGAACACTCCTTAAACACTTTCGTTAGATACGCAGATTGCTCCAAAGATTTTATTTGACGCGAATTAAAAATACAAAATTGAAATCTCGTTTGTTTTAAACATATCTTGACTATATCATAAAGTATAGGCAAGTGCTCTAATTGGGACAGTTTTGCACATCAACTTAAAATTATCACCCCTTCATAAATTAAAAAAAAAATAAAAAAAAATATCCAGATTCTGAAGGGTACGTAGGCTCTACATTTCCATAATTCGAACAATCTGTATGGTCAAAAATAAAACTGTTTGAAAAAAAATAAAACAGTGTTTGTCATAAGTTAAGGCCATAGAACCTAACTTGGGACAGCCTTGTTTTGTCTCATATTTTCATATTTAGAGCTTTGTGGCTTTAATGGGCTATAATAAAAGTCGAGAATGAATTCCTAACCAAAAGAAAATGTTTTCAGATTGAAAACAAAAATCCGAAAATATATATAATTTTTAATACCTAGTCCAAATATTTTATGTCTTCGTTTTAGACCGTTTCACAACTTCGGAATGAGAATAAAACAAATTTATTCAATCACAAGCATAAAGTAGTCAAAAAGGATCACAGAAAAATTCACCAAATGACCAATATAGTGAAATGACCAATTTTTCTGGATTTTTACAAAACCTCTTTAATAGCTCCAGACACATTTATTCATTCTGAAATCAACTTTAATTGAAATCCACAAACTAAGTTAGCAAAGGACCATTCATAAACCACCTAACACACTCTACCAGCGGGGGGATATATAAAGAAAAAAATATATAAAGGATATAATATTAGACAGTCTATAGGTATGGCGTTACATAGTAGGGGGAGGGGTTCAACAAGTACGACAAATGGGTAACGTGGTTTATGGATAACCTTCATGACTAAGAGGTAACAGCACAGAGTCGCAGTGCTTCCAACATCACTAATCACCAAATTTCTTAAGTGTCCCAAGTTAGAGCAGTGTCCCAAGATAAGGCATTTGACTGTACTTAATTTTTAATCGAATTTTTGTGTCTCTTAGTTTAACTTCTTGCTTTCTACACATTGTAACGGATCACGTTTCATAAAATAATTTATTAATTATCATTGAGGAAAATAGTCAAAATGTGAACAACCCTCCAACCTCTGTTGTTCATCTCAGTACCGAATGACAGAAATGTCAAAAGTGGGCATTGCATCAGAAGAAGAAAAATATTTATCATAAAACTTTCACTTCTATAGTCAAGTGAGACGAGATATTGAAACGAGATTTGTCATAAAGTGACATTTGCCGTCTCACTTGACAGATGACACGTCTTACGAAATATGTCTGAATATTTATATATTGGTAAAGAATGAATAATCGCTAATGTGTGAGCTTATGAACTATAGGAAAGGTTTGTAAAATATAAACAAACTTATTACATAAACACAACTTAGAATTCGCGCAACAATGAAGTTCTCCTTAAGTGATGTGTTTTTATTTGAGTCCTGGTGAATTAATGCATGATGGTCTGTATGCTGAAAAAAAATGTTCTAGTGAATTAAGTGTAGGTATGCTTACCAAGAAAGTAACTTGACTAATTTAGACCCTCTTTATCTGGGACCTGGGAATTTTGTCCCTGTCTTGTAACTACCCTGATTATATACTCGTAGCCTCAAAAAGCACAATACACTCGATGAAATCAGATTGCAATTAGATTAATATGTGTATAGAGCAGTTAAGCCTTTAATGCATTTATTAAATTAATTTTAAACATAACTATAGTTCTGTTTGTTAATAATGTTGTTACGAATGAATTGATTTTTCTTCGCAGAAAACCAATCAATTTGCAATTGAACGTTCGACAATCAAACAAAATTCGAATAAACATTAAACTTTTGGGATTTCCTATGTTTGTTCACTAATTAGAATTACAGTTTGATTTAATTGGCTGTTTCCATCATTGCTGCTTTGGCTGCCGGTATATTTATGTTAAATTTGAATTTGGAACAAACATTAACATATATATTACATACATATATTGAACGCGTACGTGTTGGCACGTGCATTTTTATTTTTTCAATTACGTTTGTTTGAGTGGAACAAATGTAAGCTCTTCTACGAATACATTTCTATAACTGTTTTTGGCATGTTTTCGGAGCAATAACTACTGCTTAGACCATTTTAATTTCCTTGAAATATCGTTTCACGTAGCTACCTAAATAATTTATTAGTTATTACTTCATTGAGCAGTATTTGTATTCTAAGTACCTAATTACAAAATTTTTGTCCCTTAGTAAAGGCTGGTTTTTTGGTGGGTAATTAAAAACTTAAAATATTTAAAAAAATACTTTGTTCCGAACTTATTTAAGTTTTTTATAATGGTTTCTCTCAAAGGAATTAATTTTAAAATGAATGTCATTTTTTGAATAATATGTAAAAGATGGAAACAACATTAACTTCATACTTTCTTCAAATCCTTGTTTTTCCTCGTATATCTTCGCTCATTTTTCCCTTGCCCCATCCATTCCCTTTAGCACAACACGAATTGAAAGAATAATGTGCAATAATTTTGATTTATCTGATGCTACACCTAATTTTATTGTACGTTCACTGCTCCAAACATATGTAATGCTTAATACCCCCATAAATGTTATGGTTCCTCTATGATTGGTCACAATTTTTCACTATCATCATATTTGGAGCTTATATTCTCAATTAACTGGTATTAAACTTTATCAATTTAATGATTTTACACTTATTCAATTATACGTAGGTGCACTTGAACAATGTAATAAATTTTACTGTAAATTTAATTCTTCGTAATTCTAAAACATCCCATTTAATCGGATTACTGGATGTCGATTCAACTTTGGAGCTTATATTCCCAATTAACTGGTATTAATCTTTATCAATTTAATGATTTTACATTTTTTTCAATTATATGTAAGTGCACTTGTACAATGTAATAAATTTTACTGTAAAATTAATTCCTCGTAATTCTGAAACGTTCCATTTAATCGGATTACTAGATATTCCCTGATTTTGTTAATTATAAATGTTTGAGAAACGGGTAAGAAAGTTATCGATGTTATTTGTTTTTCTTTTGAATTTTCAATGTATCATTCAAGTATCTATATAAATAAATGCTGTTCAGTGAAAAATTATTATAACGCTGATCCAAAAAATTATGTAACTTCAAAATTTTTGTTAATTGAGTTTTAATGCTTAATGATAATATTATAAAGCAGTAGTTCCCAGGCTTTTTTGACCTATAGTCACTTTTTGTAGTCAAAACTTGCCCATGGAGCCCCTTTGCTTGAAGTATTTTACTGAACGAATGAAGAGTCCTTCAGTAGGTAAGCAAGCTAATCTTCATCTCTATTATGCAATTTCGAAAGACTTGGAAACTTGGAACATTTTCTTCTTCCCAAATTTGGTGCAGAGAAAAAAGTACAATATTGGTATAGAAAAGAGAAATTTAATTGGGCACCTTATAGTTTCAAATTAGCTTCGGTAAATTGTAAAGTTAAATTGTGTCGCAAATCATTGTCTTTGCTTTCCAGGAAATCCAATACTGATCAATTTATTGAAGTAAATTGAATAATTACTTAGTTTAAGTAATGACATTAAAAGGTTACGTTAAAGTTACCACTGTTACTACAGGTGACAAGTTCAGTGAAAATACGTTTTGTCAATGGTCATTCACAGATGGTATTCTATAACGCTCAGTACTTAAATTACATTCTGTATTTTAGACACCCTCCTATATTTATATTTTACTCTATTTATTGTCGGTGTCCGACCAGTTTTTCGAACCACAATTCTTCGAATCACAATTTTTCGAATCACAATTTTTCGAATCACAATTTTTCGAATCACAATTTTTCGAATTACAATTTTTCGAAACACAATTTTTCGAATGCACAATTTTTCGAATGCACAATTTTTCGAAAGAACAATTTTTCGAAAAATTAATAATAAATAATTTTAGGGACTGAAATAATAAGGATAAATTTAGTTTTATTTGCCAGATTACACAAAACAAAATAAAAAAACCTAAAATAAGTAATTAAATAAAACCTTTTATTTAGTAAATAAAATTCAAACAGTGGTTCTCAAAATGTTGGATCCATCAAATGATATAATATATGTCAGATGCTATTTAAAATAAAAAACTTGGGTCCCATAGTTTGAGAACGACTATTTGAAAATATTTGTTCATTTAATGTTCATTTCATTACAACATCTTGAAATAGAAGATGCTTTATCTTCGTTTATTTTATCTTTATATTGTAAATGTCCTCGAATTAAAAGTTTTTTGTTATTTTTTATCTTTAAATTGTACATCCATCTTGTGGGGCTTTTTAAATAAAAACTTATTTTATTTTAACAAATACGTTACTACTCTTGATTATATGACTTTTATGGGATTTTTTTATTGTTGTCGTCTCTGCGAAAAGTAGTAAAATATTTTGAGAACCACTGGTTGAATTTTATTTACTAAATAAAAGGTTTTATTCAATTAATTATTTTAGGTTTTTTTATTTTGTTTTGTGTAATCTGGCAAATAAAACTAAATTTATCCTTATTATTTCAGTCCCTAAAATTATTTATTATTAATTTTTCGAAAAATTGTTCTTTCGAAAAATTGTGCATTCGAAAAATTGTGCATTCGAAAAATTGTGTTTCGAAAAATTGTAATTCGAAAAATTGTGATTCGAAAAATTGTGATTCGAAAAATTGTGATTCGAAAAATTGTGATTCGAAGAATTGCGATTCGAAAAACTGACACCTAACCTTATTGTCATAACTATTTTAATTTTCATATTAATAAAAATGGATCACAATTTGTGGACAATGTGTGGACACCCAAATCTATTTTAAGTTCCACGGACTCCCTCAATGATACTGTCCTAAAGCTTTAAAGTTTAAAGCACCTCCTCCCCTCTGGTAAGATGTTATGAGATTTGGAATAACCCCCTTTCCCCCAACCTGCAATCTAATGTGATATTTTTCAAAACGTGTTTTCTTAAAAAAATACGTGATATTTGCAAGACCTTCTCTTTCTCCAAAGTAAGATTAGATGAAATTCAGCTCGACCCCATCGGCCCCTGAACGCCTCACGTAATTAATGGATGTTCCCTTAAAATAGTAAATTAGTAGCTATCCTGCAGGATCTTTAGCAAAACTTCATTAAAATTTGTTCCGTTAAGTAATTGTTAATTTTTTGAAATTTTTAGTTTATTATTTTAAGTCGTTTATTTCAAATTAATATCTTCGACAATGAACGATGAAAAAATTCAAATATTTAAAAAAATTTAATTATTAATTTTATCGGGTGTTAAATTTAAATTCATATTTATTTTGTAGAGATTTCTTTCCTTATTGTGTAAAATTGGTCAGGCCTTTTTGAGGAAAATGCGTTAAAATTCTATTTCACGAACTTTACCGAAACTTTTTAAATGTACCTACGGTTCCTGTAGGGTATAATTGTTTTGCCATCCCATGGGAACCACGCATTATTCTAGCCTTAAAAGTAAGCTATATCATTCTCTCCCAAACTACCACATTGCAAAAATCATATCAATCTTTAATTCTGTGATAAACAAAAAAACATATCTGCCCACGGGAATAGTACATCTCTCCTTAGTAAAAAGTAGATGAAGCCATCTTAAGTAAAATGAGTTAAGACTATATTTCGTGAACTTTAACGAAACTGCTTTTAAATACTCGGTTCCTATAGAATACATACTTGTTTTACTATCCCCTAGGAACCGTTCATTATTCCGGTATAAGAAGTAACCTATATCATTCTCTGACCCCTAAACAATCACATTGTAAAAAAGGAAGTTAATCTTTTGCTCCGTAAAAAACAAAAAAAATATCTATCCCACGGGAACTGTACATTTTTTTTCTGGATAAAAAGTATACTAAATGTTACACCGGATTATAATCTATATCTATGCCAAATTTCATTCAGATCCATTCGGTACTTTTTCAGTGATAGAACAACAAACATCAATCCATTCATAGAAACGTTCACGTTTATAATATTAGTAAAGATTTATATTTTACTTTCTTATGTATTAATTAATTATTATTAAGTACTTATTCAAAATACGTTATTAGTTTCAACGGTTACAACCGTTACGGTAACCAAATTACAATTTAACGCTCTCCTGTATTGTATTTTTGCTTTCAATTTTTTAAATATTTTTCCCCTGTACCTAAAATATTTTTAAATATAATAAAGTACGCAGACGAAGTCACGGGTATTAGCTAGTTGTTTAATATAATTTAACAATGAAACTGCAAATAAACTTCCAAGAAAAGCAATTCATCTGATTAAAAGAAATTGTGTGCATCATAAATGTATAATCTTCAAATAGTGAATTCTCGGAAATTTTCTTTTCGATATATATCTATAAGAGAACAAACGTTTTTTTTTTCTTTTGCTATCCAATGTTAAGATGGATTTCTAAAATTTAATTATAGAGAGACGAACAAGACGATGAAAATCGAATAAAAGACGTTTCGTTGATCGAGGTTCACTGCACAATTATTTCCGGGCTCTTCGAAATACTTGGAATTTTTCAGTTTTGTAAAAAATCCCATTTTCGAAATTCTTACTAATAATATTGTATCTTTTGTCACGGATAAACTTGCTGTTACTTAAAGATGTAGCCTGTTACAATGACGTCCGTTCTTAGAAGCTAAATGAGTTCAACGCTAATCAATTTTTTGTGGTTTGAAAAAAAATTGGTGTTAAATACAATTATTATAAATTTTCATGTGTTATCTATTAATGAATTTGAATTATGTTGATAATATTTTAATTAGAGAAATTAATTTTAGGTACCTATCTAATGAAGTGAACTGATATAATAAGAGATATTTAAAAATTACATTAGCCGGAATTTATATAATTACACTCTTGACTCTTGCATATTATGCAATGATTTTAGATTTTATAAAGTGATATTAATACAATTTAGGAAAGTCATTGCTGCAACTACAGTTAAAATATGTGAGAGCAAAACAATGTTATGATTAATCAGCTTTAGTTTTCAATTACATTTATTAACGTTTATGCTATGTAATATTGTATCCTACGCCCTACGGTATACACTATACATGTATAATATATACGATTCATAATTATGTTTTATATATTTAAGTGTTTATTGGAATCAAATATGAATCTAGGTCATGTAAAGTCTACTCCTATACTAATTTATTTTATTGATTTCAAGCTGCGTTTTTTTTAAATTTAATAAAATATTTAAAAAATGTAAAAATTGTTGAGTTAAAACATTGCGCTATAACTAAAATTATTACATTAATAAAAATAGTTACTGATTTCAATTTTAATAAATTAATTCGAGAAAAAGAAACATCGTTATACTGCACACATTATAATAAGTTTGTCAGAAACGACGTTTGAATAAATTTGTATTTTCCAGCTTAGATGAAAATGTCGTTTTTAAAGTGTATAATTTTGTATGGAAATGATGAAAATTCCTTCCACTGTATTCAATCTCGGTTATATTAAATTGTATATTGTAATCGTTTCACCGAAACCCATCAGACTGTATGGTGTGCTGCCAATTATTACCTTCTACGGACATTACTCATCGGATATTTCTATGCTTTTTTATTCATTCTTTCTTTTACCGAAAAGAAATTCCTGAAAACGCGAACAATAGACTGTTTTTTAATTTATTTTATCGCTGATTTAATTCTATATAATTTTGTTTAAATTTGCCAAAAACAGAAAAAAAATTACTTAATAATGGAATTTGATCGAGAAAAAAATCTCCAATTATAATTATGATTCAGGACAATTTCTGAACCATATTATTATTTTTTTTTTTATAATAGAGAGACTAAAATGATTTTCTTGGAAAAAGCCGTTCGATGGCCTTCAATACATCGTCACTCTTACTATTTGGTTCAGTTTTTGTGAAATATAAATGTTTTCTCATGAAGTATATAAATAATAAAAGTCATATTCAAAGCAAACTGAACATGTGAGGAAAGATTAAACGATTTTATTGAGTGATTTCTTATTTATATCTTCGATTTCTTAATTACGCGAGGTATATGAAAACAAATCATCAAAGCAATACTTTTTTTTTTGTATTGCTCAACAATTTGACCAAATTTTTTACTAAATATTTTTATTCAAATCCAAAAAAAATACTCTAAAGTATCTTTAGTTGGTAACTTAATGTTGTGAACTAGGTTTATTTTGCAATACATAATTGAACTTTTACTAAACCAATAGCCGCATATTGTTAAACTAACATTTTAAAAACTGGAACACAGTTCAAAAGCACTACAAAAATAAACATGAAACTATGCAAAAATAACAGTGCTTTAACAAGAAGGTTAAACTTAGCAAAACTTTGCTATACCCTTACAAAAAATTGTTTTAAACTTACCTATACAGTAAAATCTCGTTTATTCGAGGTAATGTGGGTAGGAGGTACCCCGAAGCAAAAACTCGGATAACACGGCAGAAATTAAAAAAAATCGAATATTTTAATTGTTTTTTATGTACATTGTATATGCAGAGTGCTCAAATAAAGCAGAGCGCTCAAATAAATCCGTTGACTTGGATAATGTGGAGGCTTGGTTAATCGAAGGTCGGATAAACGAGGTCTTACTGTAACTACAAAAGTACACCAAATAATATTGTTGTTATAACTCTCAATTGAATTAGATTTCTTAAGAAATTTTTGTTTAAACTTTTAAGTATCTTCGTAAGACGTTCTTGAAATATCTTAAACTACTTTAGGTTTGTTCCCATCGACATGTCTTGGTCGCATACAAAGGCTTGTTTTTATTAGAACCGGTTAACACGAGCTTAGATCCGTCCGTCGTAAAGTGACAAGTTCGCTTGAGTTACAAACTCATCCGATCCAAGCACGTGCATAAGCACGATTAAAGATTGCAATCCAGCATAAGTTTTCAATCCCGCAGGACTTTTGCTGTATTAACTTCAATCCAGCGGGATCCCGCTTAGGTTGTAGTTGCCTTATGAATTCAAAACAAAACTCCCGCCATTACTTTTAGTGAAGTAATTCTTTATACATAAAATTTGATATTTTCATTTTAAAATTTGAACTTCTCTTTTTTGTTTAAGTGTTGTTGACCATTATTAAAATTTATTTCAGAATTCCGGAAAAATATTTTCACTTGACATCCTGAAAATTAAAGTTTGGACGTTTTTACAGGTGTAGAACAAAATTTTGTAAAAAAATTCGCTAACTATGCGTTTTTTCAATCAATATTCAGACTTCCTGCAAATTTAGTATGATTATTTCTGTTAGGTTGGAAATACTCCTGGGTACAGTACAATAAGTCCAAAAATGCTCAAATTTAATGCTTCAAATAAGTATTTATACGACCCCCGCGATATACCCCCTTCTTTACTTTTTACAGTATTCATGAAAAACAAATTATGTATTTTATTTCCAAAAACTTTAAAATTAAGTGAGTAAAAGTTGTAAATTTAAATGAGTTTTCATCCGCAAACTGTTGCGGGATCCCGCTGGATTGCGAGATCCCACTTTGCTAGATTGTAATCCCTAAGGCCGCGTTCACACGGTTCAACTTTAGTTGATCAACAATTCACAATCTCTTAGACCGTAGCGGGGTAAGCGACGCGAGAAGTGAAGCACAAGCGAGTCGAATTAGAAGCAAATTGAGCAGAATTGAAAGAAAACTGACCGGGGTCGACTTGATCGACTTTAACGACAAAATGTTTGACCCAGTCAAGCTTTTGTTGATCGAGTCGACCCCGATCAGTTTTCTTTCAATTCTGCTCAATTTTCTTCCAATTCGACTCGCTTGTGCTTCACTTCTCGTGTTGCTTACCCCGCTACGGTCTAAAACAGTGGTTCTTAACCGGGGGTGCCCGCACCCCTTGGGGTGCAGGAATGTATTTTTTGGGGTGCGAGAGAAGCCCTTACCTAACCATAAAAATTATTAAATATAATTTATTACATTTGTTATTTATTCCTATATCACACCGAAATACGATGGCTATCTGGTCGCATGCTTAACAGAGTTTTTGAATTACATGAGGAAATTGTTCAATTACTAACTGAGATGGATACTGGATCCATTTCTATTTGACTTAAATTTCATGGATGATAGTGATCTGAAAAAAGATCAACTTATTGAAATACGAACAACAGGACATGTTCAAATGGAATTCGAACAATTAGAAATGCAACAATTCTGGTGTTCACAGTTAAAACATTATCCAGAGTTGGCGAACAGAGCATTGCAGTTACTCTTACCCTTTGCTACCACCTACTTGTGCGAAATGGGATTTTCATCGCTTTTGCATATAAAAACTAAAACGAGAAATTGCTTAAATGCAAGTGATGACTTACGCGTCTGTCTTTCAAAAAAGGAACCTCGCTTCGCCAATATAATAATGAACAAACAACAACAGGCTAGTCATTAATACAAATAATATTATTTTGTATTTATGTAAAATGTAAATTGATTTTCAATAAACAATAAGTTTCGCAAAAAATGTATTTTTCTAGATTAAAAAATTAAAACACATTTTTCAATGGGGGGGGTGCGAAAATATATTTTCAGATTCAAAAGGGTGCGGCTCACTAGAAAGGTTAAGAAACACTGGTCTAAAAGATTGTGAATTGTTGATCAACTAAAGTTGAACCGTGTGAACGCGGCCTAAGCACGACCTGGTTCAATGGAACGGCATTTAGCCGTTCGTACACGAAACTATTCGGAAATGGTCGCCCTGTGTATCGCTTGGAACCCCCCCTGTCACTTAGATACGAGAAAGGCTAAAAAACGTGACCGATTTCTACGGAAATCGGTGTTGTTATAAGAGTCATACGTCTCAAACAGCCCCCTACTACTTAAACTTATCAGAGTTAATATACTTATTATATAAAAATACTTAACATAATTATTCTCATATAATAACAATAATAATGAAAACATTAAAAAAAGTTTCATTTTAATAACTTACCTAACGTTTAAAAAAAATTATTTCTAACCTCCGACTTCCGTAAAAGTCTTCGGTCTTCGTCAGTCTTTGTGGTCTTCGTTCAACTCGTTTGCAACTAAATTGCAACTAATTGACTGCAAATTAGTAAAATGGTCACATTTTTGTAACATGGAGTTGTAGGGGGCTGCTTGGAACCAACCTTTTATAACACTTGTAAACGTGAATGCGAGTTGAGTATAATTGCAATGTTAGTGTTGTAGGTAATGCTAGACAGTTTTATCTCGAGTATATATGGAAGCAAATTTCACTATACACTTGTAAAAAAAAATCATTCAATTAGGTAATTGATACATAGATATTATTTTACACTAATCCAGTAAACACTAATATATCTAGTATCTACATTGAATTATACCTATTAAATTTTTTACTTTTCTTATCGCCAAAGGAAGTTAGAAATATTATATTTCATTTCATTTTCAACAAACTCTGAAAAACAAATTTTTGTTAGAATTTAATACAAATTCTTATTTGATTGTTTCTAAAGTAATTTGATTTTGACCTTGTTGATAATATACATAAAATGGAACATTTGATTTGATATCTGTTGAGAAATAAATATTAAGTAATTCCTTCCTTCAAGCGATATTCCGAAATAAATAAAAATATTTAAAAAAATCAAACTTCATTACTTTAATTAGAAGACGTTTGCTTTTATAGATTTGCGATTTTAATGAGCAGCTTCAGTACAAATGTTTTGTTTACAAAATACCTATTTGATTCATTATAATTGTCATTATTGAATCTAAATATAAAATACCTACGAATAGCAGACCTCCTTATGTTCATGCTTGCCCAGGTGAAATGTTTTAAAAAAGAAATTAAAGTAAAGCTTAATTGCAATTGCTTGTCTATATTGATTTTCATTTATTAACGACTATAATTTTTTTTTTAATTTTTAGAACAGTTGAAAAAAGTTTACAAAAGCTGTTAATTAATTCGTCCTTATAACTGATTATTTAAAAAAAAAACTCGCGTGTCACCAAGCTATTTCACAAGTTTCATATATATAAAAATGTCCTCAAATTAAATATTTATGGAAATATTTTACATACAAGAAAAAAAAAACACCAAAAACTAGCAATATTTCTCTTATTGTAGTAGTTATAACATTTTATAGCCTTAGCACTTTTTCAATGGCCTTTTAAATAATTAGCTCGATACTATACCTTATTTAAGTAATTACAAGGCATTTTTTCTCTTATTTTTAGATTTGCTTAATTTATAAACTGTTTTCCATTGGTACGAATTGAAAAAATTAAACATTGCATGTTTGTAGAAAATTATTTATTTTACATTTCTGATTCTTGACTCGTACAAATATTTTAAATTTTTGCTGACGATAAATAAAAAAGGAGTGCCTTTATTTAATTGAAAATATTTTTTAATTATAACTCATACTCAATAATAATTACCTAGTTCATAAAATTTTAAAATTTATAAGTTCGGAGAAAAATAATTTTCTTATGAGATAAGCAACGTTCTGATAATAACAGAGTGTCTACGAAATTGAGTAATCTATATCCTTAATAAGTTCATATTTTGTTACTAAAGTTCATGATTTTTATAAGATTTTTTTAAATTCAGTACCTATAGTAAATCCGCCGAAAAAAGGGCTTGCTGTGCAAAAAATTGGATATATCTGATTTTTTATATGTTGTTACTGTTATGTCGAAACATTTAAATTCAAGTTTTGGGCCCTACTGCGCAAGACCCATCGTAAATTGAATCCAGTTCACACACAGCCGCACACGTCCAACCCATGTTTTGCCTTGTTAGCACACAACGACAGACCTCTTATCAATTTATTTATAGATTTCATTTATATTTTTTAATCAATCGTGAGTTTTATTAATAATTTTAACCAACAAGTTTCAAGTTAAAGCAAGTTCTGTGACGCGTCGCAGCAGATATTTTATTTAATAATTAGCTCTCCTTTAAAATTGGTTCTCATAAAATCTGGTCCAAACAAAGTAGTTCAGGAGATATTGAGCAAAGACTAAAAAAATATCTGCTGCAAGGCGTCACAGTACTTTCTTTTACTTTCATTTATGAAACTCGCTGTTGGTATAATATATATGAAATATAAGCACTTTATAACTATGCATATAAACAGCCCTATATGCATACAACCTATATGACGTGCATTGTACATACATAACATATACGAATTTCCAACCTTCACCCCACAACCGTCCTTATTCGAATTTTCCCAGGAAAAAGTTTTAAGTAAAAGTTGTAGCCACTAATGAGTCTTAGAACTATAGTAAGTTTAAAGAAAATCGTTGGAGCCGTTTTCGAAAAAAAATGAAATAGCTCAAAAACTCCTAGAATAAAGTGGATCTTTCGCTTAGCCGATTTCAACCAAAAGCTTCACGGCACAACTAAATATAATATGGAGGTCAAATTCCAAGTTTGGTGAAATTCGGATAAAGCTTTCGATACGATATGGCCGTCACACACTGACACGCAGACACACACACACACAGAGATGTTTCTTAAAACCACTTTTTTGGACTCAGGGGACCTCAAAACATGTATTTCCGGTGAAAGCTCGAATTCGAAAATTCGACCCGATTACAATACTTCCTTGACTATCTATATAGTGGTAAAAGAAAGTAAATATCTACTCACAGATTTTTAAAACAAATGCTTAAATTTTAATGACTCGTATATCAAACACTACTTAAAGGACAAAGCTCTTTTAATCTTCGAATTGTAGGAAATTTACTCTATTCTAATTTAAGTAAGATTAAATTTTTCTATTAAACTGACAATATAGGGGGGATATTCAACTAATTCATTTACTAGATCAAAAATGTTGATGATTTTGTGAAGTTTAAGAATAACAGTTAATAACTTACCGAAAAATCAGAACATCCTAACCTTTTGCATACCAAAATATATAAAACTAAACTATCTAATGAAATTTGACAGAATTCTGTCAGGCTTAAATACAATTACCACAAGTTTTTTTTTCTGGGTTTCCCAAAATAATACGCATTATACCTATTTACCATTATACTATAATATTTTAATAGTTATTACCATAATACCATATTCCCATAATACCTATTATGTACTTTTTAATTAAAGCATCATTTTGACTATTGATTGAAATGACGTTCCATTTGCATCTAACACATGGGACGATGACTATTGAAAATCCAGTACCCAAATGAATTTCGTTATTATTTTCATGTGAAATGTAAAAGTGCTGATGGCATAGTATTTTTTTCTTAATTGCAATTTATGTTCGTGCAAAGATGATGAAGTGCAGTTTGCAGATCGCATCAGCATGATCACATTTGTTACGTGCAATTAAATTGCAGCGAGTACGCAAAAAGCGATTTAGCAACCAACAAAGACAACCAATGAATAACACCCACATTTTTATCTCACAAGAACAACACCTGTGAGATTGATTCGCAACATTCATATCATATATCAAGTTTCTCAAAGCCAACACAAAACTCTCTTCCTCATAACATTATTATAATACAATCTCGTAACGTAATAATCAAATGATGAGTCAACATTTGCTTTATAGCAAAACAATCTGACTGTCTATACATATATAACTTATTTCTTATACCATCTGCCTAAGGACGTAGGAATATTATGTTTACACTTTGAGATATATTTCATTCGTAAAGATGAAACAAGCAGTCAAGGAAAAATTGGTTTGTTTTGTTGATAAATATTGAAAAGATCAAATAATTTCGTTTTTAGATTGTCTCAATCTTGATTTTTATTTTATTTGGTATTTTTCTTCGTTAAATTGATTTTTACTTCTTCCAAATGTTAGTATATTCCTTTATTTTAAAAGAATCAATGGCTTGTGTGAGAACTGTATGAATGTAGAAATGAAGTGTTTGCTAAATGATTATGGCTTATTGATTTTTCGTTCCTCCAACTTCTTATATATTCATTTATTTAAAAAATCAATGACCTGTACGTCTATAAGAATTCTATGAATATAGAAATGCAAGATGTTTGCTAAATGATTATAGTTTTAAAGTATTGAATGTGAGCTGTAAAACTCTTGATTTCTGGTATGTTTACCTTTTGCCGAAACCATAATCTATTAGGATATTTAATAAAACGAACCATTCAAAACATATTCACAGTAAGATTATGAGTCATTTCACCGAAATAACTTTTTTGCGGTCTTGGCCGATTTTTTTTCAATTCATTTTCTGCATATAAATACCTAATGGTTCACTGAAGAGTTAAACTCATAATATATTGTAAGTACTTTCCAACTTCTTTTTTGGTATTGGTTTCTAGAATGAAGAAATATTTTTTAAACTAAAATTTTTTTCATAAAATTACAAATGGAATCTTTATTTGACCTGGACTTATTTCATTACGATCTTAAGGAAGTGTCAGGAAAAATGTGTGTACAGGAAAAATGCATACTTTTGAAAAGCTGACATTTTCTATGCCAAGAATCTTAAGCAGTGGTTCCCAACCTTTTAGCCATGACGACCACTTAAAAAATTTTAACATATTATTTAACCTTTTTAAAATTAACAATAAAAAGAGAATTGTGGATGTTCGAAATATAGTATAGATGTATAATGCGCAAGTATACAATCAGAAACATTTCGAGACGGAGCTGACACTTTGGACTATCTCCATAGGCTTATCTGAAATGAGGAGTTTTAAGAGCTGCCAACAGAAAGAAAAAGAAAAAGGCATAATCTCTTGTATGATTCTCTCGTCTATTGGATTTACGAAGTCCAAACAAAAATTAACCCATAAAAACAAAGTTTTTAAAACTCACTCTAGGTATTTCTCTTTATCCTACTTTCTCTCGAAACTGACACGCGTGCTTAATGCTATGGAATATATTTTGAGATAATGTAAAATCACAAAATAGTTAAAAGTGTATATTTCAAAGGTTAAGCAGCATTTCTTCATTGGGATGGGTGACCGAATTTATTTAAAAAAAAATTACATTCCCCCGAGCTGAAATTTTAATAGAATGCATTGTCATCGACAACGAGTCTACTTGCTAAATTTCAGCTCAATCCGATTACGGAAAATGGGTTAATTTATGGTCGCCAGATTTGTGTGGCACATACTTCAGTCAAGTTAAAATAGAGAATTTATTAGAACCAATCAGCATAATTTAAATTATGTTGGTTCTATAGTTGTAACTACAGTAAAATATTGTATTATTTTGGTTGCTTGACGTTTTCCTCAGAACAAAGGATAGGACAAATTATTATAGATTGAGTGGTAAAAGTCCCATACTCTCTTAAATCGAAATCGTGACTATAGTGACTATTCACTATTTTTACAGTGCAGAGTATACCACTAAATTCAAATACTGGTATACTTTTCACTACTAAATAATGAATAGTCACTATTTGATAGTCGAAAGTCATTATTTCGATTTAAGAGAGTACTGGGATCAAGCGTGGACGATTATTTGCATACTCCTAGGGGTTCACCGACCATAAGTTGGAAATCAATGATTTTTAGGATGAATAGGAGCACCATTGGGAGCAAAAGTACTGAACACTAATAATTATTATTCATGAATATCTTCTGTTTGTAGCTTGTCGCGAAGTAAAATAAATACTTTCGATACGTAAAGAAGTGCTTAAAATTTATAATTCTTAATTCAAATAAGAATATAAATTCAATAAGAAAAAGATCAAACCTAAATAAAAATTACGTAACTGGGAGAGTTCAACTTTCCAGTGAGTCATTATTTTTATGCAGAGAATAACACAAAATTTGACTATATTTCTGTAGATATAAGATACTTAAATGTATGGTGGGATTACTCATACATGTACATTGTACATATATACTTCTTTTTGATGATCCCAAAAATTAGAACATTGAATCTTTATAGGTAATTTTTGATAATAAATAGCAAATTAACTTTTGCTCAACAACTAAGCCAATGAAAGATTCGATGCATCGTTCATGGGCTGCAATAGCGACACAACTTAAAATATCATAATAGATTCGATGGAAATATTGATTTTCTGCAAGATTTTTTCAAAGTCATGCAAAAATAAGTAATTTAGTCTTCACAATAGTAGAAACAAGTATCTTCTAAAACATTTCTACATTTGAAAATGATTTTTGAATTTCCTTAATTTACTGTCAAAAGAGCAAAGGTAATTGATATCATTATCATATTATAATATGTTTAATCAATTATTAAGAATCTGGTTATCAAGAAACGATTTTCTTTAAATTATTATAAGGAGCTTACGAAGAATTCTCATTTAAGTGGTAGATTAAATGTACTTTTCGCGGAATAAAATCTTAGAAGAAATGTATTAATCTCGGTTTGAATATGTTTCTTGAAAGTGGGTTAAGACATATTATGTTTTTTTTTAATCGATGTCTATCGGTTGGGTTGTATCCAAAGACTTTTAATCATCTCCCACAAATAGAATCGTTAAGATGATTAGCATTATTTGAGCAGTTTTTTTAACTATAGGTGGGAGGATAAAATGACAATACTTATATTATAGAAATAAATTTCACTTGTTGAGTAAATTAGTAATTTTTAGTAAATTATTTGCATTGTAGTTATGTATTATATTTTAATAGTATTTTTTATTTGTTTTAGGTATGTTCTACATATTTATAATCAAATTGAATTGTCCGTTTATGGTAAGCTAAACATGTTTTTAATTATGGTATGTAAAACTGTGACTTTCACTGAGTTTATGTTTTAAAAGAATTCTTTTCTTTTATTCGGTCGTGACTTCTTCGTTGGTTTTGTCTGCTTGTTATTGAAAAGATTATATGTAAGGCATCTCGTGCTGAATTTCTTTCGACTTTCTTTTACAGCGAAATTCTTAGAATCCGCAAAAGCGTTCTTATCACCGTTGTTAATGTTCATTCTTTATGTTTGCTGTGTGGTTAACAATAAAATAAGTATTTAAAAAAATTTTAAATAACGACATTGAATATTTATCACGATTTTCATTGATATTTTATGTAGGGTTATGTAGACCCATTTCTATTTATAGGACGCTAAATATAGCAAGTAGGTACATAATTTAGTCATTGCACATATTATTGAGTAATTGTTAATTATTTTATGATTAACTTAAAACTTGTAGGTAAAATAGTATAAACATGTCCTGTTTTTTTTTTTTTTAATTAACTGTAGGTATAAAGATTAAAATAATTACAAAATATTTTTTTTTACTTCTTTTGGCCCATTTTGAAAAATATAAGAATGAATTGAAAATTAACATAAAGAAGTTAATTGATCAATATTGGCGTTGATGCAAGTTGAAAAAACTATACCAACGAAAAAAAGTACAAACGTACACCACCCATAACTAGAGATTTATTACTCGACTTGATTTCAAAGCTACTTGACTTAATTTTAAAGCTTCTTGACTTTATTTTCTAACGACGTTACCTAAATGGTACTTAAAATCAAGTCAAACTCGAATAAAATATTAATATTTAAACGTCAAATCAAGTGAAACATTGGTTTCGCAAGTTATTTCATTTCAAGTCAAAATGCAAAGAAAAATTTATCATAACAAATGTCCAACTACTTATCTTAACGAATCCCTCGTTCAGTAGTTCTCAACAACCGTGCCGCGACATTTTTAGGTGTAGCAACATTCTTGAAGCGTGCCATAAAATATTACAAATGCAATAAAATTTATATTGATTTTACTTTGCATACAACAAATCGTCCTCCTTCTGGGAAAACTTCTGAATTACATTTTTCCCAAAATTGAGATTTTTACCTGAAAACAGTATGAAATACTTCAATTTAGTGTGAAACAATTTCATTGGTTTCCTAAAATTACGATTTTGAAGTTACCAGGTTTCCCAGAAAGGAAACGAAACCTGCATTTTGTTGTCTTGGTCATATTATTTTATTTTAATTTTGAGAATTATTATAATCAACTATTTTATACAGTGTATTATAGATATACGTAGACCAGTGCTTTTAGCCTTTGAAACAAGTAAAAAGTGCAAAAATTATAGTAGGATGAAACCCATTGGAAAAGGAAGAGAATATAACAAGAATGAAAGAAAAAATAAATTACGGTCGATCTGTGGCGAGGAAGTGGAAAAGTGGGGTGTTTGTAAGGGTAGAAACAGTGTAACTCGATTTTCGACAAAACTACAAGTCCTATAGAAAAAAGTTAAATAGCAAAGTTATAGATAATAAGTAGATCTACAACTTTTGTACTAACACTTTTTTCACATAACCTCAAAATTTATATGATTACCGTAATTTATTTTTCTTTTCATTTTTGTTATATTCTCTTCCTTTTCTAATGAGTTACATCCTACTATATTTTTTTTCTGTTCAAAAATTATCTACCCTGGTCTAATAAGTAAACTTTTTCGCTTATCTTGGTATTACTGTATTGCCAAATTTCCAAATTTTTACAAGTGTACTGCAGCAAAAACAGGTAGAGAATAACTGTCTTTAATATAACGTTCTAAAAATGTGAGATTTAAACACAACAACTAAAATTCCACCCGATTACAATACTTCCTTTACCTACTGTAATAGGTATAGTAGTAAAAGAAAATAAAAATAAGTTAGCATTTGCCTGTCGAAGAAAAGTAAAAGATCTTAAATTTTTGGAAGACCTTTAGTCAATTTTGGAATTTAATTAGCCAAGAGACCGACTGAAATGAGTCATTGAAATGCTGATGTAATATACAGAAGCAACGGATTGGCGTTTCTTGTCGTGAAAGCGCAAGAATAAGCCGCGGCAGCGATGGTTATGGCGAGACGATTATTGTCGCGATTGATGGCTCATTCGCATAGTCTCATCACTGTCTAGTTGGATCATTACAACGTTCAAATCACCTCTCGTTTAAATTCACACACTACAATTACAGCTAATTTATACACACACAACACTCAGCAGCCGTTTGCCTTTTGACTTTTACTGACGACAATCTGACTGATTTTATTTATAACCAGACCGCCACGTTGCTGTCCATTTTATTTACTCATTCACAATTAAAGTCATCTAATAAATAACATTAACACAATTAGCATTGGATTAATGACTTCATCAGAAATTTATATTGTAATCATGAGTTTTTTATTAATCGATATTTGAATTCACTTTTTCATTCAAATTTATTTCTTCAAACTATGCATACCTACGTATATTAGTAATGAAAGGTTTTTGTAGGCCCTAAACAAGATTATTAAATTGGACCTTAAGATATATTAAGTAAAACGATATTGGGATGCCTCACTTGCCAAATCGATTAAAATTCTATAAAACTCTATAAAACAAAAAGTTAAGAAAATGTTACTATGTAATTCCCGCACTAATTCAAACTTTTATTTTGGAAAGGATGCTGCAATTTTGTTAGGTGGCGTTGAAAATGTTGGATTTTTATTTTTTTAAATCTTAATAATGCTAATTCCTGTGTTTAATTTTTGTCAAATTTTTTTATGAATAAATTCACGAGTATAATCTGCATATAGTACCTTATCTATAATATAATATAGTCTGCGATTATTTCTTGTTAAAAGAAAGATGGACCTATATAAAATAATATAATTAGTTGGTAATATTCAATATACATATGTATATACAGTCGAACTTCGCATAACGAGCATAATTCGTTACGTAGTCTTACTCGTAATGCGAAACGATCTTAACCATATAAGTTAATATAAAATAGGAAATTACGTTCCATGCCGAAAAATATTAGGAAAAAAATATTATGTGTAACTTTTATTTAAAGAAAATACATAATTAATCAATTATTAAGGACCGTTATTCAATTTAATTTATCTTCAATCGCATAGCCACCTCCTTATTGGGATGATACTTCTTAATGTATACGATGCAACAGTTTCCCATGTTTTCAGCATTTCCTCCTCATCCACTGAGAAAGATCATCCTCATCCTTTCCTCAACATCCTCTTGCTGTGAAACTCAATGCAACTCCATAAGCTTTTCAGTGGTTAGTTTTTGGCTGTGCTCTTCCATGGCTCACCGATATCGTAACCCCCATCCACGTTGCTCGTTAAGCGAGCTATTAGTTCACAATTTATTTTGCTCGTTATGCGAATTACTCGTTATACGAGATGCTCGCTATATGCGAGGTTCCACTGTGTGTATTTTGAGCATAAAATAAATAGACAGAATTGTACATTTCTAAAATATATTAAGTATTGTCTATAGTTAGTAAACCGTAATAAAACTTTCATTGTTTTAAGAAATTGAATGAAATAATTAAGCATTGAATCTAGGCATCTACAAAATAACTAGATACAATAAGAAAATGTTTTTGCTCATAAAAGCTTATGTATAGGTATACGCTTATGTATAGAAAGCTTGTTATGATTTCACTTGAAACTTTGAAGCTGGTAGCTTTACTTCAGTGATATTATTGAGAACAACACCATTATGATACGAAAACACAAACGAGAAAATTTTACTTTAATTAAAATTTTTAACCGACTTGAAACAAGGTGGTTCTCATTCGATTTACGTTTTCATAAATAAATTCTTATAGTCAAGAGAACGATATGTAGGTACTTAAACATATTTTTCATTACTTTGTATGATAGAATATTGTATTAGCCGAAAGTAGCAAAACTTTTTTACGTTTACTATACTTTAATATAATACATATATACAATTGAAATACCGATTCTTATACCGCCTTTAAACTTAATTTAATATACCTTACTGCAAAATTAAATAAATTACAATTACAAAAATTTCATTAAACCAAGAAAGAAATATTACCTACTAAAAGATTAACGTCATACCTTTACTTAAAGATTCGTGTTTTTCTTTTCGTAATAACAGTAATTAATTATTTTCTTTGAAAGTACATCACAGAACACAAAAATAAAAGTAATTAAAAGTCCGTAATTGAATTTAAATTTTTAGCGAATTGCGTTTGAAATTTATATTAAATAAATGACTAAGATAACAATTTTATAATTTCAGTAATGCTGGAAGGAAAAAAAAGTAAATACAAAAAATTAAAATAATACTCAAATACGGAATCTTAAAAGATCATTATATTAGGACAATGAATTATTATTTTACTGCCCACCTCTTAGTGAAATAGAACAATTTTATTTAACTTCTATTTGATACAAGAAATAAAACGTCTTAAGGAAAGCTAATAAAAGACAAACAACCAACAAATATTGGTGAAAGTCGTAGTTTCATTTCTTGTAATTGCATATAAAAAACATGTAAAAAATATCAAAAAGTGACAACCTTTTTACATTAATTATATTTACCTTTGTTTTGCATTCATATATACATAGGTATATATAGTTTTAAAATGTAACAATTTATTTTCTACATTCCATAGATTATATATAGCGAATAGTTATAATAGAAAAATTTATAATATTGATGTATTAATATTGTAGGTATAGTAATAATTAAATGTTTGCAATATCATACAATTGTCGGAAATTGATAATATCAATTGATATTTTCATTAAAAAATGATTAAATGGAATGTCTGTTACATGTGTCAGACAATGATTTTATTTTATGGCGTAGTAACCACTTCCGAATCTAAAACATAATTTGCACGTGTTTTGTATTTAATCGACACCTGTTTCAAACTTACATTGCATGTAAATGTGTGGGTGTTTCCTATTTAAATCTGCACAGTTCATTTACTTTTTTAAGCAAGTGTTGGTCAAAACAGTTAAGCGATGTTGATATATTTGAACCTACCTATACGTTTGATAAATATTTGAAACATAAATCTTTTCAACACACCTAGTGTACATAATTTTTGTTAGATTTTAATTTGTAAAACATAATGAATCAGATAAGCTATAACTTATATTTAATCAACTATATTGATTTCAGACTCGATAGTATACAATTTAAATACTATCTAGGGCAGGGGTGGGCAAATACTCTTAAGCGCGGGCCAAAAAGAAATTTTCAAAATGTCTCCCGGGCCGGAGGACTATACCGCGTACGTACGCGAATGTTTTTGGTAGAGTTTTTTCCCTGCTCAAGAAATTTTTTTGACAAAAAAGCATTTGGACAAAGAAATTTGACAGTTTATAATAGATAATAGTAAAATTAAATTGTCTTATCTAATAAAACTAGATATTTTTGAACATAGTTCAAAAAATGTTTGAAATGTTCGGTATTCAAAGCCCCGTAGAAAGCACTCAATTCGTTTGACTGAAAATTTTCTTTTAGTAAATTATTTGCCTGTAAGTCAATTAGTTCTAGTTGAATCTCAACAGGAGCTTCTTGCACATCGAAATTGAAAGGTTGACTAATTAATGATAAAAGTTTTTCAATAGCTTTGAAATCTTGGAATCTTCTTCGGAATTCAGAATGCAGGTCTTGTGTTACTGCACTATATTTAAGAAAATCAGTATTTTTCAATGATTCTCGTCGTGTTTTTAATGAGGGAAAATGATTTAGAAACGCTTAGCTATTCAGTCATTTCATACTAACAATAAGTGAAAATAATGTACTTTGTTGTAGTTTAGTTGTGAACAGAGAAACTTATTATTTTTTTGCATTAAAGAGAGCGCTTCGGCAAACTTAAGAGCACTAAAAAGTCTATTAACTTGGGAATTTGACTCGATTCTGTTGGCAATAGGTTTGGTTTCATAATATTTTATATGATCACTACGCACACTAATACTACTGTTGATTTCAACAAAATCACATAAAAGATATTAAAAAAATTGCTTGCGGTATTTTTCAACGGGCCGGATAAAGTAAGCAAAAGGGCCGGATCCGGCCCGCGGGCCGGCTTTTGCCCACCCCTGATCTAGGGGAAATGAGCTCAAAACGGGTAAGCTAAGCGCGAAGGTAAAAAACATTCGTATTATATGGTAGGTTGATTTACTTTATAATATAGTATATTAATTAAACTTTGAAATAAAACTCAATTTGACCACATTATATGTCCAGTATTTGTTTATTTTAAAAAATAACAAAGTTATCAAAAAACCCATTTTGCCCTATACATAAACCTAAAACGGGTAACTACCTTGAGTAAAACGGATTAACGTCTTTTTATTTATTGTAATGAGTCATGAATAAATTTTTTTTCGTTTTATATAAAAATAACGTGTTTATATTACTCATTTACGTAGTATTTAATTAATGCGTCTCAATATTTATTGGCTATTTAGTCGATAGAGATTAACACTAATTTTATACTCATTTAATCAGACTTTAAGAGTTACCTATTGTTATAGAAATCAAATATGTTAATATTGTAATATAGAACAATAATTATTACAATTAGATATCAAATAGAAAATACAAACTGATAGTAAATTGAAGCTAAAATGTTTCAGAACTTCATTTTTGGCACAAATCACAATAATATGTCCTATGCCAGAATAAGAAGTACAGGTTTCATGAGCTCATTCCCTACAATCTCCACATTCGATCCAGTTTTCTTTAGGTGGATCTTCATACGGATCACCACAAACGAGCCATTTATAAATTTTCGGTTTCTGCGTATTTTTCATGTTAAATTGTTTATATCTATCTACCCATTTTGCCCTACCCGTTTTGCCCGAGACACTATTTTCTTTTTAAAGTACAAATAAACTCAAAACGGCAGATAAAGCAGGCAAAGTGTTCATGTAATTTCAAACTTATATTAAACTAAAATAAAACGATGATACCAACAACACGAAAATTATAACGATTTTTGTCTGATCAGGACATACTTAACTTGGACTTTTTTAAGTATTGTAGTTAGCAAAAATACTTTTATTTAAAACTGCTATGTTTGTAAACAATTCCAGCGCTCGAGCTTGGCTGATCAAAGCTCGTCAGGGGTAGATAAATATCCGCGCACGCGCACAAAATTCTAATGCTTCACACAGGAGCGTAAGACTTCTTACCCGTTTTGGGCTCACTTCCCCTATATGTTAGTAGGCACTCCTTCCAAAATGGTGGGGTTACCACACGGTGTATCATACATTTTTCCAATTTACTGGGAAGTTTACTTTGTAAAAAGTATTACGTTAAATTTAATCAAACTTCCTTAATTTTTAATTAACTCTTCAATTTAGGTTAATTTTTTTAATAAAATTTACTCCAGGGAATGAAATACATAGAAATATGAATACATGAAATGTTAAGATGAATAAACATGAATACATAGAAAAGTTAAAATATTTTACTTGGGAAACAAAAGTCCTTTGGATAAACATCAAGTTGTAATATAACAATATATCGTTTATACATATTGTATATGAAAAACCAGTGAAGCCGAGAGAAATTCACGAGTTCGCTCCGCATTCGTGATAAGGCCTCTTCATTCCCTTCCTCTATTGTAAAAACTTAATATTTAAAGATAAAGATTTATAGCGACTGATATGTTAAAGCCTGAAAGTGGAACCATGGCAAAAGTTACGCGTATCACGTCTTTTAGTCGCTCTTGGAATTACCTAAAAATTAATAATACTGAATGAAATATTAAAAATTCAAATTGGTAATAAATTTTCTTAAGTCTAATATTCTTCAAATTTTATAGTAATTTTATTTTTCATAAACTTTCAACTACACAATTTATAAAATAATTATAAAGATACATTTTATTAACATGTTAACACGTATGTGATATATTTTTAAATCGTTATTAATTTAATTATCTTGCGTCTATATTTGCAAATAATTATCACCATTTCCGTTTGCTATTCGAAAAGTAGAAAAGGTATAGCGTAAATTACTGTGAACATTCATATAAGCTGATAATGATTATTCTATCGAAAATTATTCAAGGAATTTTTATTTAAATCAGGATTATTTAAAAATATACCGTGGTCTTAGGTGCAAATTCAATTGATTATTAAAAATGACTTTAAATAAGGAAATATTATTTAAAAATCAATCACGTAAAATCGAATCGTTCAATAGCCTTTAGACGGGATATCCTGTTGAATAGGAATACATTTCCGTTTCAGTTTATTGATTTGTAGTAAACGCTTTGTCATAAAATAAATTTCATTAAATACTGCACGGGAATTGATTTGAAACATTCAGCATTTGCATTTCTCTATCTCTAGTAGGAAATACTTGTAATGTAGGTATTGTTATTTGGAGCAGTGTTGTTCAATATTCGGAACGCAATTTGTGAAAATTTTTCGATCGAATCATGCAAAATACTATCTTCTATCAGTTTTAATTTGTCTTGAAACTCATTCTGTTTACGAAATAGTAATATTAGTTCCAAAGATTCGCAAATGCAAAAAATATTGAAGAACACTTCTTTAGAGTTCTGTTGGTAATGGGTTTTTACTCGTTCAATTTGCAACGAACGTCAACCTGCATTACCATAAGGTATACTGTTTCCAAATGAACTCAAATATTGCAATTTAATATAAACATGAAGGTTGTAGTTTTAGCCACCAACAAACGAAAAAAAAACTTTTTAACCATAAATCAAAAATTCAATCTTTCACATGTTATGACTTGTTGGAACTTTTAAGTAAATTCAATCTGATTTTGGCATGTGCTCAAATTATATGGTCGATCGTTTTTTTTTTTGTGGACCTCTTTTTTAATAGTAAATTATTGTCTCGATTCTTGGAATCAAGCCATATATACAAATATTAAATTGTTCTCTCTCGTTTTGTGTCTAGCAGGCAATTTTATTTGTCTTTTTTAAATTCTTATAGAAATTGAGTTTGTGAAAAATATTAATAAAAATTGCACCTGTTTAAATATTTTGAATATAATATTTAAATCATTGCTGATAAAACATGTGAGCACATATTGTGTGTGTGTGTGTGTGTGTTTATGTGGAGAGAAATGTGTTTGATGATGGCGATGCCAATGGCGTAATCATATTTTTATGCTAGCCTTGGATAAAAATTGCGCTTCTCACTATTATTACCTAGTAAAGTATTATAAAAAAAATAATTATTCCTTAATGGTACACTGGTGTCGTGGTGATATCATTTTTCGATGAAAATGTTCGCGTTTTTCTTAGTAAAATTACTTTTTCCTATTCAAATGCAAACACACGTTGCCAATTAAAATCAACAGAATGTATGAACAAAAACTTTCTCGTATATAAGTTCTGCAATAGATGAAATAAAAATGGTTTTCAATTATTTTTTAAGTTGAAAAAATAATTTTTATTTAAATAAAATAATTGAGAACGGTAGTAAATGTTTACAATTTTTCAATTCAGCTTAGTGTCGTATTGTTTAAATCTAACAGCACTTTACAAAAACTAATAAAGTTGCGTTATATATACCTACTTATTAAATGAAAAAAAAAAAAAAAATCAAAAAAGTTTTTTTAGAACTGTTTGAAGTCTTGCGTTTTTGACTCAACGCGGCTTAAAAAAATGGGATCGAATTTAAAAACGTCCTTTTCTAAATTTTGTTTTTAACACGTTTAAAAAATTTAAGAAAAGTTAAACTGGAAAAATTATTTTCTTGGAAAATAAAAATTTATAAAGTATTTTTTTGAGATTTTAAAGGTTAAAAGGCATGTGAATCTTAAGGGTTGTTTCTTCTTATTGGTCTTTATTGTATCTACGGATTCATCAAGTCAAGTTGGACATACATAAGTACTTGGTTGGACATTTTTTTAAAATACATTTTTTAAGCAATTATCAGGTAAAAAGACCAGTTTTCTATTTTAACAATTTATTTTCTTATATACTACTTTTCGTTGGTGTTATTCCGACTTTATCAGGTATCTTGAAAACTGTTATACCAAATATAATATAAATATAATTTGAATATAAATTTAACAATACAAAATTTATATTGAAATTATATTTATATTATATTTGTTATAACAATTTTCAAGATGCCTGATGAAGTCGGAATAACACCAACGAAACGTAGTGTAAAAAGAAAATATATTGTTAAAATAAAAAACTGTTCTCTCCACCTGATAATTAATTGCTTAAAATATTAAACTATTAAGACCTGAAAATTAGTATTTAAATAAATTGTAATAGATATTTGGATTTGTTATATTTAACGCAAGTTTGATTCGATTAAAAGTCAAATTATAGACCTATTTACACTTTGATTAGTGTTTCCACAGATGCTTAGTGATTAGGAAAAAAACACGTGTGAATCGCAATTGATTAGTATGAGTGATTAGTAATCAGTGAATAGAAGTATGTTCTAATTTTCCCGAGTAAATGCTACGTCCCGTACGTCTTTCACCTGCAGTTTGTCTCTTAGGAAACACGCCTAACAATTAAACTAAATAGTACAGTAGCAGCTAAATAGTACAGTGGACACTACTCGCTCTAAACATTTGAATTAATCACTCAGAACAATTACTAATCGCTAATCACTTGCACCCACACTAATCAAAGTGTAAATGGGCCTTTAGGCCAAGTAACTTCATAATCAAATAAAATAGAGAATTTCTATAGTAGCATCTATTAGTTATATAATATTTTTACAAAATTTATCTCAAAAATGACGATCTCTTATTGTTAGTTTCAACGACTATAAATAATAATACCTACTTACGAAATAAGTAATAACCCCATCATATTGTAACGTTTTTACGGGTTCGTTGGTTTGTGTATAATGACTACGAATTTATTTCTTAACAATTGTTTATTTATTTATTTAACACTTATCCACTACACGTTAACAATTAGCCAGTTTTTAAAGTCATTTATTCACTATTACAATGTCCACTGTCACAATTTATATAACACTTTCACAATATTTACAATGTACACTTTATTTAACAATTCACTGATCACTTTAAGCACTTTAACAATATTCACTTGATTTATTTCAACAATGGTCGAAGATTTATATCACACGTAATGTCGTTTATTTACACTGTTGATTTAATACGCGTTGATTTATTTGAATACTGCTTGCCTTATGCTTGTCCAGGGCTTATATAGGATTTCAAAATCCTTCTAGAAAATTCGGCTGTATTGTCCCTGGACTTTCTATTTTTCTGTGAACCTATTTTTGTCGACACCACTTTCTAGAATTCTCTGAATTATCGATCATTCCAGAATCTTTACCCCTTCTTAATTCATCCAGTAATCCTTTTCGGCCCACCCTTTCTGTATGGGGCTCCTCACCATTACTAATCTGATAACAGACCGCCTTCTCATTGACCGGCTAATGGTGACGCCCACTACCGCTGGGCCGAGTAAGTGTAGGCGCTAAAATGGCTCCGTCTTCATCTTGGGATTGTGACAATATGTATCTGGTATTCAGAATCTCTAATTCCTAGAGATAGCACCAATAGTTTTCAAACATGTATAATTATGATTACTTCAAAATTTTATTACTCAAATATGAAGTATTAAACTCAGGTGTATTGATAGGATGGGGTAGTCGTAAATTTTATACATTAATACTTTTTAATTAACCTTTTAATCTGTTATTAATAAATAAGTTGTTATCTCTATAAATAAAATTATAGAACAGTACCATGGCAGACACACTGGTGGCTAAACTACTGAAGATAAAAACATGAAATTTGAAAGTATATGATCTCCGAGAGAATTAAAATTTCACCCCTAAGTGGCTCAAAGAGGAAGTTGAAAGTTTTGAATTTTTTGAGTCCTGCTCTGAAATGACAACTTCTTCAAGTAACAAACCTTTGTTGTTTATGAATTCGTCTATTTTAGGGTTGAAAATCACAAGAAACTTTCCAAAGAAATATCCCCTCATTATCTAGTATGTTTATTTTCTTAAGTCTGAATTATGTTTACTTATTTTGTTAAATGTTACGTGAACGAAGTCAGAAGTAGCTTCTAGCGAATAAAACAAATACCGTTTTTGGCAAATCATTATCTCAATCAAAATGAAACGATTTTATTATATTATAGCGACTTACCTATACAATTATACGTTTTTATAAACAATGGAATAGTTTTTAAAACTTTAATTTTCATTTCTTCTACTCTTTATTAAATTGCAAAGTGCAATTAGCGCAGAGTTCCGCTAGTTTATTACATTCATTTGTGAATTGTAATATTATCAATTTTGTACTGAAAACTTCAATTTATTTCTCTCATATTTCTGAGAACTTATAATTTATTGTACAGGAGAAAAATATGTTTTATTGGAAAAGATGGCATGTGGAAGTTTTCTTTAATAAATGGTTCAAATTTATTCATATAGATATATACTATATACCTGCACTCATTTCGTTACTCTTTACTACATTCAATCTTCTATCTTGATGTTTTAGAACTGTCTCTTGCTAAAAAAAAACTATTAAAAAAATGAGAAATAAATTGCATTACGGAAAAACATAAATTAGATGTATTTTTAGAGCTATGTTTGTGTTCAAGTGATTTAATTTAATTTATTATCATATTTCTAACTTTCGCATTAAACGTTGAAAATTATTTATTTTATTTTAGCTAAAACCAGGGATATTTTGAAACCTTAACCAGTCTGAAATTTTGGTTGAAATATCGCAATCACTTTCTGGTGAAGTACGAATGAATGAACCAAAAGTGTCGTTAAGTAAATAAAACAATTTGGAAATGTATTGACTTTCAAAAAATCTTTCAAAATCAATTTTTACGTTGTCGGGTGTGAGTTTCAGGTAGGCAAAAATTTTCTGTCTTAAATGAACGCTTTTGTATCTCCGACTACTGAATACAATAGACTTAATGACGACAATTCAAACAGTTTCTAAATATTTCACCAACATTTTACCTGAACCACCCCAAAAATTTTGACGTGTCAATGTAACTATTGACGGGTGTGTCTGAATTTGAAAGCTTGTATTGAATGTGCTTGTATTTGAAGTATTTGAAATAGAACCGACATGAAGAGATTTCATTTTTTCCTTTCTTTAAAAAGCACCTTTGACAATGAAAGATTTGTTATTTTATCCACGGGTGTATTAGAAAATAAAAGCTCCATTAAAAGAGAATAAATTTCAAGCTTGTTATTTTTGTGTACGTTTAGTTTCCAAATTCGTACGAATAAATTAAAGCGGTAAACAGTTATAATAACAAATTCTTGCTATTTCATTTCTACCCTTTTTGGTTTTCCTTTGTTTTAAAAAATTTTTGTTTTTTTGTAAAATTACTTACATTTCTATTTTAACTTTAACTATTATGTATAGGCGTCTTATTTTATAGGAGTACAAAGGATTTAATGTCGTTTTTTTATTATTATAATGATATTAGTTTCGGTTCTTGTCTAGTTATCTAAAAGTTGAGTATTACTTAGGCTACGTTCCACAACGCGTTTGCAACGGTTACATTCATTTGCCGTTGTTTTTTATCAATTTCATCTCTTAAGAAAGGTATATAACACAACGACCGTGGTTGTTATACTAAACAGCGGAAACAACGATTTTAAAATGGTGTCTTACTTAGTGGAACGTAGCCTTACAATATTTGTAATTTGACGATCCTTTTAAAATGTTTTGCAATTTTTAACGGTCTTAGACGATCTAAATGTATGCAAGTCGGTATACAAAACATCTATTCGTAGTGTTAAGAAATAAATAACACATTAATTTTAAATTAGTGACTATCCGTCAAACTTTGAAAATTTTTTTTTATATTAAAAATGGAAGGCATCTTATTAAATATTTGGTAGAATGAGTGACGTGGTTTATGGATGGTCCCAATTAATTAATATTTTTAAATTAAAAATTGAATACTTTTTACAATAGAAAACTGTATGTAGGAGGGCTACTAATCAACCCTCTAAAAATGGTTGAACAGATTTTGATGGAACTTCCCAAGGAAAGAAACTAAAGTGTTAAAGTTATCTATACGGTTATACCTACAATATTTATCATTCTGGAAAAATGCACGATTACTACTAGAGTATAGACTAATATTAAATAGATAACTTTGTTATTTGACTTGCATTTCAATAATGAAAGAATGATACAACTTACAATGATGATAATAATGCTTGATCAATAAAATACTTATGAAATTACGATTCCATTTTTTTGAAAATAGCCGAAAGAAATTAATTTTACTTCTCTTGACGCTCAGAGAAGAGGGCGGGTATATAAAGATGCTTGGCCTGATTTGCAAGCTGGTCTAAAGTTCAAAAGAAATAAAGTCAAACGTAAGCTAAATATTGACTTCGTAAGTTATTTTTTTTTTGAAGTTAAAACGCCATTTCATAAAACACTTAACTTGAGGAATCCTTAAGTTGTCAAAAATTTTTGGTTGATGATTCATCTTATGCTATTATATGATCGTTACTAAATGCGGGCTCAGTTCGAATCCCGTACAGGGAGATAAATTTAGGTTTGGAAAATTTAGACAGTTGGTAATAAGGGGTCATTCATAAACCATAACGCCATATAGACTACCTAATATTATGTCCTTTGATCGTACATAACATTAGAGTATACGTCCCCTGGTAGAATGTGGGTTATGGATAGCCCCTAACCATAAGGTGACTTTAAATAACAATAAAAATAGTAAATAATTATTAATTTCGTCATTACCTGCAAGGAATAATAAAAGAATGGGTTGAAACGAAACATTGATCAAATTCTAATAAATTCATCTACAATTTAAAAGAAATAAGAATACAGACAGCACATAAAGCAGCAAGGTTCTTTTGTATAGTATAGATACTTATTTTATAATATACTCGTAAGAGTTATTCTTCAAGCTTGAAATGAGAAAATATCATTAAGGGAACTGGAAATAAGCATTTCTTTGACAATGAAATATGCAGTTTTATTACAATCTGAAACGAGAATCTTTTTCAATTTATCTATCTTCTATGTACCTTCTATGTATGTCTGGTGTCAGCTTTATAAATTCAAATAAGCACAAATATGGTACAGTGCTGATTTTATGGAAAACTGATCAAAATTTGTAATTTTTTTTAGTTTGGCTTGTATCACAAATTTGGTTATAAACAATTTTTTATGAAAATTAAATAAGGTTTTTTATTCGGTACACATAATATGTAAAGCACTTTGTGAAAAAGCTGTAACTTATAGAATTATTTGTTTTGGTTGAAATGCCCATTTAGAAAATGTTTTATATGAATTTTCCAAAAGATTCCATGAATTGTATTAATAGATTTACCGGGATAGATAAATTAAAACGAATTTTATAAACACGTTATCGTTACATTGAAGTCAACTTGCGTCACACTAATTCTTTCGCATTTGCTACTCAAAAAATGAATCGAGAATTCGATTCCAAAACAAATCGGTTCCACTATAACAAAAATGATGATTAATGGACGATGACTTTTCAGGGAATTGGTCTCATTTTAGGCTCGTTACGAACAATGAATGGGAAATGTCGGTTCTCAAAAATGCGTCGATGCCCCGACTTTGTCCAGACAGGTAGACGAAATTGGTCTTCTCAAAAATTACCCCAAAAGTCATTAAATGTTTTAACGGAAACTGAAAAAGTCGAGGTGTATTTTTTCAAGGGAAATTTGTTACACTTGAACTCTTTTGTCGAGAGAACTACACTCGATTGAAATTAATCGAGTTTAACTGAAACGAAACTTGTTGATTATTGTAACGCATACGTATTGTTCTTAACAGTCATAAAACGAACTGTCTGTCGGTTTAGCTTTTAATTCTTTCCTAGAAATTAAATGCACTATTCATGTTTAGGAGATTCAGTTTCTTCAAATTTTTAAACAACTATCTTAGTTTCTTACTAAGAGCTTAAATTTTTAAAATTAAAATAATATTTTCTTGATATAAGAATAGAATGGACCTCAACTTATTTAAACAAACTATTCATTTTCATTTAAATTATTTTATGTAATTTAAGAAAATTGTTCGAGTATTGAGTAAATGACTAAAAATAAAGAATAACGTTTCAAAATATATAAACACGTTGTTAAACAATTTTATTTTCTCCACTTAAATTGTCAATAAAATCAAAGACGGTGGAATTGGAAAATCAATTTTTCCGGGCTTTCAATAAAATGGCTATATACAATTAGTTCATAATATATTTACAAGAAAATTATATTTAAACAAAGCTATAATAGGATTTGAAGAGAGCGATACAATTATACCCCAAAGCATTGCTTTATCCAGGGTTCTGATAATCGACGTATTTATTCCAACCTTTAATACGTGACCTGAAGAGAAAATCAAATAATTAGTTTCATACAATATCTTATTTAAAAATGGTTAGTACTAAATACTTTTATGTTTCCATATTTTTTTTTCCTTTTACAATTTTTTTTTAATTGAAATATGCCTATCCCGAGCTAGATTACCACTTACCTTTACAACCTTACCAACAGTACCTTGCCAATTAATAGGACCACGCTAACAATTAGAGACCATTCATAAATTACAAAATTACATCACACGTGAAGTGAGTGAAGTGTTGGGAGGATATTAACAAAGTGTGACATGATGTGACAATAGCCAAGAGGAGTTAGTTTTGTGACGTCACATGTCAAAAACCAAAGTATTAAAAGGCGAAAGTTTTAAACAAAAAAAAATAAAGAATATTACTAACTGTACCCATATGTTAATTATAAGGATTCGGTAGGTTGTATTTTTATGGAAATAATAACATTTTGTAATTCCGGCTTTAATTAGTAATTTCTAGGTGTAAACCTGCAAGTGTGTGACGTCATACTAGTGGGGTGAGAGTCTTACAAATGAGACTATCGACGTATTTATAGATGGGACTCCTTAAGCTTCTAACGTCTTTCTCTCAAATCTTTATCTCTTATCTCTCAAATTACCTTAAATATTCTAAAAGCGTAAGACACGAAATACTACAATTTCAAATTTGTAAGCCTTGGGCTTAAATATTTTAAAAATCTTGACACATGCACATGAGATTTTATCAACATATTAAGCTAATTTTTAAACGCTAAAACAAAGATATTTAAATAATTTTCAGAACTTGAAAATTGGAATTTTGATAGTAAAATTAATTGTTTACAGTTTACACTTTGAAAAATTTATTCATCTTATGCAAAATAAATAAATAAATACTACTTGCTTTGATTTAAAGCTACTTGACTTGAAATTCAATCTATCTGGCTTCAATTTGACTTAAAAATAACGTGTCAAACTCAAACCAAATATTAATATTTAAATTGCCAAATCAAGTCACTGACTTTGTTAGTTATTTTTTATTTATAAATCAAACTTTCAAGTACATTTCATTAAAAAAATCTCCAAATACTTGACTTGATGAATTCCTATTTGTATCATATTAATAAAAAATTAACAATCCTAAAATCCATAGTCACGCAAAAAGCATATTAAGGCAATTTATTTTTAAAAAGGTATTTTTTTTTATGGAATTGAGATGAAGTGCTAATTTTACTTGTTATATTCCGTCTAACGTTAAAATATTCGATAACTCATTAAAACTTGTTCCAAAAAAAGTTTCAAATACTTAAATTAAAACTCAGATTGAATAATGGAATTTTTTTTCATCGTCTCTTCATTTCTGATGAAGTCTGTATCGGATGCTCGTCATACTCTTTTGAAAACGAACTGAAGAAATTCCACAAAAAATAAAACGAATTATATGAAAAATCCGTTTCGTTTATTATTTTCTTCTTCATGTCCGGGTTTGTGTTGAATTTATTCCGCAATATTATAGTATTAATTTTCGCTTGATGTACAGCTACAATAGGAATTTCTAATTATTTTTCCAGTCAAAAAAAAATTGCTGCATTTAAAATTATATTTTTACATACGGGTGAATGTTTTAAAAAGTTATTTTAACGAACAATGTGAGATTTATTATTTTTTTTTCTTATTCAATTAAACATAAATTAATTATGTGAATATTTTGTTTTTTCATCGCCACAATGTACTGAAATAAGTAATGTCTATGTGGAATAAAGGTCACCGTCTACTCGTATATTTAACTTAACTAAATCCATTCATGTGTTGCAAGTATAAATATTTATCTTAATGTTTCATGAGAAAAAATTTTCATAACTCTTTTATCAATTACGACGACCGCTTTTATTTCAAGAATTGTGGGTATTCGTTTCTAAAAATTTTTTTTGTAGAAGTTTTATAAAGTAAAATGACGCGATCTTTGAGTTTCAAAGACGAAATGAGCCTTGAGTCTTTTAAAAAACACCAAAGTAAAAAGCTTGTAAAAATTGCAAGTTGGAATGCGGAGGAAGTCTTTAAAAAAAAAAATATTACTCAAGAGTACCATAACGTTTACTTATATTAAATTAAATCTATTAAAATATCTTCGCACAAAAAAAAGATTAGCAAAGTCTTAGCGATCGTTTTTCACTAAGTATGTGAAAATAAAAATGATAAACGAATTTTTTAATCTATAACGAAATTTCCAGGAATATAAATAAAATATTTACCAGAAGATGTTAAATGTGGTTTCAAATAGCGCGCAGCTTTGTAAGCTCGATTTTCTCTGTAGCTACCTCTTGAATGATACTTACTTAAATTATAGATTTATTTTATATAGACTTAAAATTACATTTTCCGTTTACGTAAGTTATATGAACTGTCAACAACAACCACCAACATTGCAATGTCATTTTCAGTCTGATGATGAGTTTCTGAAAGTTCGAATTAATCGTTTAAAATTCAAAACAAGATTAATTTGAACTCAAGGGGATGCAAAGATTTAAACGCATCAAAAACAGAAGTTATTATCACGTTTTCTAGTTTGTTACTCAACAGACACTTCATCCTATGTAATTTCCACAAAGAAATTTTTAATTATGTACCTCCTTTCTGTTACAGATGTTCAGTTTAATTAGACATCATCGATAATTATTATCATATTTCGAGCTTTTAATGTACTACTTCAATAATAAATGAAAGTATAACAAAATGAAAAACCGTCTTCAAGATAAATAAAAAATGCACTAAAAAGTAAAAAAATAATTGCGCATCGTTGCAGTGTCTACTACTTACAAATTATTAGGATGATAATATAATGTACAACTATTGTTATTTTTGGAGTTGGTGTCAGCCAAGGAAATACGACTATATTGGTACTTAGCAAAAAACGAGAATACCTTATGAAATGTATTTTTCAAATGAACTTTTATACAATGTACTAGTACTGTGACAATATCTAGTGGCCTTTAAACTACAAAATAAAATACCAATAACCAACTAAACCGTTTTACAAATTAACATTAATATTTATTTCCTTGACTGACACCAACTCCAAAAATAACAATAGTTGTACATTATATCATCCTAATAATTTATAAGTTGTAGACACTGCAAGGATGCGCAATTATTCTTTTACTTTTTAGTGCATTTTTTATTTATTTTGAGGTCGCTTTTTCATTTTGTTATACTTTTATTTATTTCTTGATTTTTAGTTTGATAACTGATTTTTTTCTTTGAAAATGGGTAAACCTACTAAACGCGCTGCTCATATGAGGCAGCGCCGTTAAATGTTAAAAGTTACAACACCATCCCTTTTTGCCCTTAAGGGTTGAAATTTTTTGCTTTTAAATTTAATGATAGAACAAAGTGGAATACTTTTTCCGATAGAAAAAAACAATTATCGAAATCGGGTTAGCCAGGAAAAATTTATTATTTCATCCCTAATTTTTAACCCCTTGTGAGTGGAGTTTTTTTTTAAATGGATGTGAGATTAATTTAAAATTATGTTCTACCAATAAAAAAGAATTATTAAAATCGAGCCATTCAATAAGAAGTTAATATTTCATCCCTTAGTTTTCAACCCCTTAGAAGTTAACGATTTCCTTAAAACTAAAATCCACACGGGAAGCACCAGCTTTCAAATAAAAAAAGATTCATCAAAATCGTTTCACCCAGTCGAAAATTCTGAGGTAACAAACAAAAAGAAAACATAGTCAAATTGAGAACCTCCTTCTTTTTTTGAAGTCGGTTAAAAATGATGCTTTCTCCAACTTTAAATTTTGTAAACCATTTTTCTCTAATTTTTATCGCTGCAGATTTGGCAGATTCGCCACTCGAAAATAAAAAATAACACACAGCACGTTTGTATTGATTATCGATATTAACTTTCTATGGGTACTAAAATGCGTCCGATCTTTACGAAAATTGGTGGCAAGGTGACTAATACATTAGTCGAACGATAAGTTTCGACAGGTTCAAAATAATATTGATCTGGTATTGTGTATTTCATTGTTTAAATATATTTTATACACTAATGAGCATTAATTTTTTACCTAGAAATGTGCATAAACTTGCATATAAGCCTTTAGTTTAAAACTACATATTATATGTTAATTTAATTTATATTTCATATTTATTATGAAATATTTCGTTTATATAATTAAAATAGACAATATGAATATATATAGTATACTATGGATATATATTGTATGGTATTAGCCCTCCTCTTCCCTAGATGTGGCAAGCGTTTATTTGGTTATTTGTTCATTAAGTTATTGAATATTATATTATAATTAAATAAAACCTCATGTTGTTTTACAAAATATAAATTTTTGGTTCATAATTTTCATAATAATTTTTACAGTGGTGATCTTTGATGTATCTAGTTATATTTATACTTATTAAACTTTGTTAAAATCTATTTTTAAAACTATTAACATTTTGTATTTGAATTATTGATTAATTTAGCAATGGAATAATGGGTAATGAGTATGCAGCAATCCTCTTTGAAATAAAAACGTTTCCTGCATATTAATTAGGTATTTATGAAATTCACGGAAATCAAGGTGCATATTATATTGATTACTCATTTTTCTTTAATATCGCCTACTGGGCTTTTACACTTTTGCATATTAATTGCGGTTTTTTAAAAATAAAACAAAAAACTAATTATATTTTATCGCGTTCCGATTTTTTTTAATAAGAGGACAGTCCTTTCTAAAATTGAAAAAAATCCACTTGGTGATAAAATGAAAAATCTCAAAAATTATAATATAATAATTAGGTATTGTTATATTATAATTTTAATTTAATACTTATGTAATTAACCAAAGATCTAGTCGCTAATGACCAAAATGTTGAAGCGACCATAAATAAATAAATAAAAATTGTTGTTATATACCTACTTATATATTTACGTACTAGTATTGTTATACACTTTATTTTAATTATATTTTTTTTTTTGTTTTAGGTATGTTCTACTTATTTGTATTCAAATTGAATTTGACTGGTTTATGGTGAGCCAAACTTTCTTTAGTATCATTTTTTTAATTTTTTTTTTATTTTGCTTTCTATAGTACTGTTTTATTTTATTCGGTCGTGACTTCTTTCCTCCATGCTTTTTACACTAGTGTGCAAAAGCTTTTGCATATTTTTTTTTTGAATAAAACAAAAACGGATTAATTTTTATTACGTTCCGAATTTTTTAAAGCAAATTGAAAATAATAATTCAAATAGAATAATTGTACTTTATACTCTAAAGTCTAAATAACGTCTTCTTCAATACATTCATAACGTGGAGAAATTTTGTCGAAGTAAAGCTTTAGATTTATTAAAGTTTTACGACAACTAATTAAACAATAAAAATAACGACAAACCTTCGGAATTCAGTCTTTATAGGTTTTCTAAAACGGGTTTGAACAAATTGAGTTTAGTAAACAACTTCATTGACGAACCTGAAATGGGCCAAACAAATGTGAATGATTTTCTGGTTTCTGGTTGCGAGCATTGTTCTTTTTCCACTGAACTGCCTATTATGTTATAAATCGTTGGTTCCGAAACTTTTTCGGTTTTCAGTATTCTTAACATAATTAGGTACGAGATTTTTTTTGTGGTACCCAAAATTCAATAGTCGTTTCAGTCAATAATCATTCTTTTCATATTCAATTATAATATTATCCAAAATTGCACAATTGGTAGGTACTTCTTATGTATGTTTCTTTTTTTTATAAAATACAAAAACCCTAATGGAACATTACAACTTGAAAGTCGATTAGAAAGGCTTTGAGAAAATGTTTGCGAAGCCCCCTGTAGCACAGCTACAGGGGGCCACGGCACACAGTTTGGGAATCACTGGTATAAATGTTACTGAGGAGAGGATCGACTAGTCAAACCGCAGAAAGCCTTCGTTATCGCCAACTTGAATCAGTTTCTGTTTTGTAATACCTATGGTTTGAGGGAGAGAAATAGAATTTGTGTGAATAGGTGCAATAGACAAAATTCCTTGTACTCATTTGTAGAAGTTTCCATAACGATTTATATTTTAGATGTCTTATGTAAATAATATATTCAAGTGCATAATATAGCGATAAATAGCGTCTCGAGAGAATAAAAAAACCACTTATAAACTATAATATTATATAGTTGATGGAAAATAATGCAAATTAACAATTTAATTTTTTTACCAGTATAAAATTTCTACGAAAAATTAACAATGAAAATGATCATCTCAATTCGTTCTTAGAATTAGCTGTTAAATAACGTCAAACAAAATTTGCGATAACTACTCACTTATTATAATGTTCAATTTTAATTGCACAGTGGTTGCTGTGACCCAATTCGTGACAACTTCTAATTTTACCTTCAGTTATAACTTAGCATGGTCACGACTAAGGGTTCTAAAACGGTGGAAAGCCGCAATTTTTATTTTATTTTAATATTCATATCTTCAATTCTTTATCCGCGACTAACCAAATATAAATCATTCAAACCTTAATAGACTAAAATTATTTCATATTGTACCAATACTACATACTCGTATATAACGTGTTTTGATGATTTATGGCGTATATTTAAACGTCGATTGGCTCAATTTTTAAACGTCAAATATAAACTTTGTTCTATTTTTAGCCTTAATTAAAAGTTCAATATCGATAAATGAGCATTTAAACTACTGCTTTTCCACCTATGATTTTTTCTTTTTCAAAATCTATTGGAAATTCAATTTTATCAATTCCAGTAAAAATTGTTAATTTTTTAATTTAAACTTTGTAGAGAATTTCTTTCGTTACTGTGTCAAATTGGTCAGGCGTTCTTGAGAAAAATACGTTAACATGCTATTTAACGAACTATAACGAAACTTATATAGGTACGTTACGTAGTCTATATAAATCTTTGACCCCCAAACTACCATATTGCAAAAATCATATCAGTCTTTTGCTCTGTGAAAAAGAAAAACTTATCTATACATTTTTTTCTGCATAAAATACTAAATCTTACGTTGGATTATAATCTATATCTATGCCAAATTTTCATCCAGGTCTATTTAGTCGTTCTGGCGTAAAAGCGTAACAAAAACAGTTTCGTTTTTATAATATCTATTAGTAAGGACTTACTTTACAACAACAATTATTTATATGCCTGGTATATATCACCTTTCAATATTGAAGAGCTGAATTACAACGTCTGACGTCACACTGTCAAAGATAACTTATAAATAGGGATCCATCAAGTATCTGAACATTTTGGGCTATGAATTGACTTAACCTATTATGTGCAAACTGTAAAAAAAAACATTTGCTATACTCGTATAACATTTATAATATATACCATTGCTTTTTTGGGATTTATTTGATATATTTAACACATTAATTATATGTATAGGTACATTTTAAATATGACAATATTTTATGTACGAAATTCAGAATACATATTATCAAAGTTAATTTAACTCACATTTTTTTATTTATTTCAATTTCAGACTCTAAGCTTTATAAATTAAATATAAAATGCTCCAATAAGCAGAATATTATGTTTATTTTGTAAATGTATCGCTACAAAGAAAAATAAAAAGTTCATATCAAATAAAATAAAAATAAATAATAAAAAAAATTATTCAAAGAGAATTTCTTCTAACTCAGTAAAATATTTTTAATTAGATAGATCGGTATCCACAATTTCATTACCTATTTAATGAGAAAATTTATCATTTAAAAAGCTAATGAATCCTTTGATTTTCTATCGATAATGACATTATTTAAAAATTTAATTTTTAGGTTTTTCGTAGTATAACTTTGAGATTAAAGTTTTTATATATAAGTAATGCATATACCTATATCTAAACGGCTTTCAAATGTAATAATGTAATAATAAGAAATGTTTTCATTACATTTTATCATAGTTCAGAAGTAATCAAACGTTTTTTTAGCAATCCAATACAAAAAGTAAACAAAGCTTTTATAGGTCATACATAGTTTAATAATTATAATAATTTTAATATGACCAACTAAAAAGTCTATAAATAAACATGTATTAAATATCCGGAAGAAAAAAAATAATAATTTTGAGATAGTAGCTAAAGGTGCGTTCAGACATTTCAACTAAATCGCCCGACGATTTTCAATCTTTTAGACCGTAGCAGGGTAAGCGACGCGAGAAGTGAAGCACAAGTGAGTTGAATGGGAAGCAAATTGAGCAGAATTGAAAAGGCGCGTTCAGACGTTTCAACTAAACTCGCCCGACGATTTTCAATCTTTTGAAGATTGAAAATTATCGTTCCACTCAAGTTGAAGCGTGTGAACCCGGCATGAGTCAAACTTTTGTTGAACGAGTTTTGTTGATCAGTTTTCTTTCAATTCTGCTCAATTTGCTTCCCATTTAACTCGCTTGTGCTTCACTTTTTGCGTCGCTTACCCTGCTACAATTAACAAGATTGAAAATAGTCGGGCGAGTTTAGTTGATCCGTCTGAACGCGCCCTAAAAGATTGAAAATTATCGTTCAACTCAAGTTGAAGCGTGTGAACCCGGCATAAGTAAAATGATTTGTCGTAAAGTTCAAGTACCTACGTAATAGAGGCGATAACGTGAAAAAGGTAATTCTAAGATTTGGAGTATTCTGGCATACCTAGAAGATATTTTGAAACCAAGATATTAGAATACCTATTTAATTTTGAAAAAACGCATAGTTAAAGTTGTTATCTTAACAACTTAAAACTATTAACTAGTAAGTTTATGTTACAATAAGAATTGTAACATAATGTTAAATTAATTATCGGTGGATCCAATTTTAGTTTTTGAATTGTTCTATGTTATATACTGAAGTAAATCAAAGATATTTTTTAAAAACTTCGATCGTCTTTATAACTTGATGTTGCAACTAAATTGAAGTGTAACTACTCGATAAAACTCCCCATTTATATTATGTAAAATAACATTTCTTTAAACTCAAAGACCGCAATGGATGAGAATGTCACAATCGTACCTTTTCCACATATATTTCTAAATATATAATATAAAATCTCCCAACTTGAATTCCTTTGTTCTTTTCATTGTCGTGGATGTAAAACATTTTTAAAGTAGCCGATAAGAGATAAAGCAGCTAAAAAGAAATGGCACCATACGAAATGAACCGACGTGAATAGGATGTGACAGAGATGCAATCGAATGGAACCATCAAGGCTTCGTCATCAAATAAGGAATATAATAAAAAAGACCTCTCGAAAAAGCCGCGTTCAAACAGAAGATCTGCGTACCGAAATCTATACCACACACAGAGAGTCCAAAAATATTTCAAGTGGACAATGTCAACGAAAACAAACACAGAGACGGCGAAATATTTCACAAGCTCTGCAATTTGATTTTTTCAAATGAAATCGTTTAGTTTCAATTCGGTTGTTTGCGAAGGAAAACGCAAGAGTCAATGAAAAAGCTTATATAAAAATTTAAATTGCAATATACGTACATCGTAATTGTTTTTTTCAAGCTTTGATGAAATTGTTTTCTCTTTACAATGCTGTCTGTGTGTTTATTTGAAACGTTTCTAAATGCTTAATCGCTCGAGCGTATCAAAATGGAATCAATATCAAAACAATTTTCAACCGTAAATATTTCATTATTAATTTTAAAATACCTCTTGAATTATATGATTTATTCTCAATAATAAATTATTAAATGAGAAATAACTAAGATGTCTCATCTAAAAAAAAGCACAAACTGTGCTTTTTTGCGACTAGAAATGATAAAAGTATGCAAATTACGTTTAATAATTTATATATCCTTGATCGGGATGCTGAAATATTGCTCAGAAGTTTCTTACATCTTCTTCATCTATATTTTGATCGGTTTGGCAGAAATAATAAATATATCTTGTGTTTTTGTAAGCTGTTATTAAAGACGTTCTATGAAAACCCATTTTCTTATAATCCTTTTGAAATTTTCAGTACACATACTTATAAGTGTCCTCTATACGCAGGAATTATTTAAACTAGTTCTTGTGGCACTACATTTTGAAATATTAGCATTTATAGTTTGTCTATTTTACATGCAACCCCTATGCTGACCGACGTTCAAGCGAACGTTTTATTAAATATTAATCGTACTTTTCTTAGGATCGTTTTAAAAAAATGAGAATCATTAATTGAAAATATAATAAGGAGTTTTTTTCAAAAATAACAAAAACGAGCGGTTTTCATTGTTTTAAAAATAATTTTTAAAGTTTGTTACTTTCGATGTTTTTCAATTTCTTTTTTTCATAATCTGATAAGTAGAAAATAACAAAAAGACGCAGTGACACCATTATTTACTTCTGCGCATCTAAATGAAGACGAAAGAGTATACTGCATCTCAACTACACAATTGATCTCTGGGAACGTCCTTAAATGGAGAGCTTGGGGAACAAAATTAAACTTAATTTTTCGAAGGTTTCTGGAAATCATGATGTAGGTAATATACTTAAAACGTCAGCTCTGTGAAGTTGGCGCCAAATAGAAATTTTTTAAAAAGAAAAAAAAATGTTAAGTTGGCTCCCCCAATTACCACCTGGCACACTGGCAGCTCAAAATTTCAAAAAGTTAAATATACAGGGTATTATAAATTGTTGATAACTTGCATATATGGTACCTCCAACTGCGAATATTTTAAAATGAAATACATCAGTCGATTGTACATCGTTTGCCCAATCTTGGTGGAAAACTTATTTTTAAAAAAATGTGAAGTTGCCACCTCTACTAGCCCCCTGGCATACTGGCTCCTCAACATTTCAAACGAGTCAAACAAGGACAAACGATGAACAATGAACTGGTGTATTTCTTTTATCAATCAATCGTACAATTGTCTCAAGACTCGATTTAAATCGATTGTCGATCATTCCAGAAACATTTAGCCTAGGAGCCCATTGCATGATTGCTACACCCATAACGTAATTTAATCATTTATCAAATTAAAGCTATTTTTTTCTGTGTATGTTGATATACGGGTTTCAATTTAAAAGTGCCCGCAAATAAGTGAAAATAGCTGTTGTAAATGATACTACCAAGAAAATTAATAAAATCATCCACCAACATTAAATGTTACGCAAAAATTAAAAATAGGTAGTTGAAAAATAAAAATGTACCTAACCTATGCAAATAAAGAATCAAAACGATTCAAAAGAAAATTTTCATATTAATATTTAATGTAGAATTTTATGTTTGTATGTAGTTTTATCTGCTAAATATGCTTATTAGGTTTTAATTAGGATACTTTATACTTTTCAAATCAAAGGGAAAAATAGTTACATATGTAACAGCGTCCCTATCTGTTGTCAAGTAGAATAAATAGTTTGTTTAATTGTGTTATTGTGTACATAGTTTGAAGAAGTGAATAATTGACATTAAAATCAATTTCCTTTTTTATAGGTAATAATATTATTATTGTATTACTTTTATTATAATTTTAATTTAATACTAATTGTAAAATATATTCCTTTTTTATAGAAAATTGATTTGTCATTTTTGTTGTTAACAAACAACATTATAAATTGATTTTTGGTCAAAACGGCACTTGTCAAGTAAAAAAAAAAAAAATCACGTCGAAAGTTAATAAATAACATATAAACATAACAAATAAATTAACATGATGAAACTGTTTGTCCACATTTTAAAAAAGAATGATAAATCATACAGTTTAGCTGGTTTATCAGAAGACAAACTCACATGGTACCACTTACCCATTGAATATCAAGATTTAAAGAAACATAAGATTCTTTTTGAAAATCCAAATGTAAAAAAGGCGATACGATCCATAACTTCAAATCAAGGATATCGAAAATTTGGAGTAAATATTGATGCTGGATTAAAGGACGAATATTTTGATGAGGCAAACAATCTCTGTTTTAAAGATTTTCTTTTGGAAGAAGTTTCTGAAATGGAAACCGTGGACACGACGCTAAATTCCCGTTCAACTAAAGAAGAAGAGGTCCTCAGAAATACAATAAAAGAATTAGAGAACAAACTTAAACAAAAACAAGAAGTGGAATTTTACAAAATTGAAAAAAAATTTTTATTAGAGAAATTTGAGAAGAATAACAATGCAAAGGAATGGATAAATAGATATGAAATTGAATGTGAACGTCATGGGATAGACGTTAGTAAACGAAGTGAAGCGTTACGATTTTTTTTGACTGGGCCACAAAAAGATTGGTATGAAACACGGCTAAGAAAATTTGGATTAAATGATTGGAGTGAATGGAAAAATTCTTTCCTGTCTATGTTTGTGGATAAAGGTTGGACAATAGTTCGCAAAGCGTATGCATTTCGATACCGATCCGGTTCTTTGAGAGACTATGCATTAGCAAAAGATCGATTAAATTTGGAAGTTGAACCCGAATGCTCTGAAACTTCAAGAATTAACTTTATTGTTGTTGGATTGCCAATGGAAGTACAAGAAAAACTAGATCGGGAAGAAGTCACTACAATTGAAAAACTGTTTAAGGAATTGAATAAGTTAGAAGAACAATACTATATGAAGAGCTGTAAAAAAGAATATAATCAAATTCAAAAAGAAAATCTAAAGACACAAAATAGAAAACCGTGTACCATTTGCGAATCAATGGGATGGCATAATAGATGGCACGCAATATCAGAATGCAGAAATAAAGAAAAAGTAAGATTAAAATCAAATATTAATAAAAGCATTGAGGAAGAAGAAGATGGCATAATAAATTTGGAAGTGGATAGAAAAACTTTAAACTGAAAAACCCGGGCAAATTAAACCCACTGATCCGACTGAATGTTATTGTAAATGATGAAATGGTTATCAAAGCTGTTTATGATAGCGGTTCAAATGTGAGCGTGTTGAATCAACGAATAGCTGACATACTGAAAATAAATTTAATTAGATGCAAGAATACATTCAAGACTCTTAGTGGTTTTAATTTTTCTACAGCCCGGGCTAATATAAAATTAAAAATAGGAGATATAATCAATAATTTAAACACTTACGTGGTGAAGAACCATAATTTTTCGTATGATTTAATAATTGGCTTAGACGCCATTAAACATTTTAAACTGATTCAAGATGAAAATTTAGTAATTTCTCAAAGAATTAACAATAAAATTGAACAATTGACAGAAAATGTAATAAACAAAGATGAACAATCGATGAATTCTACAAAACAAGAACATGAAGTAAATAAATGCCAATATCTGGAAGAAAAAAAAAGAAACTGCCTAAATCGATTAATTGAAAAATATAATTTAATATTTGCTACAAACAAATACGATGTGGGTAAAGTAAAACAAGTAGAGGCCGAAATAAAACTTTCAGAAGAAAAATATGTAATGAAGAAACCCTATAGAACATCAATTCCAGATAACACAGAAATTGAATCACAAATTACCAAACTATTAGAGTCAGGGCTGATAGAAGAATCGACTTCACCTTATGCTTCACCGGTAACATTAGCATACAAGCGTGATGAAAACAGAAGATCTCGCATGTGTATTGATTTTCGTGATTTAAACAAGCTCGTAATTTCTGAACCACAACCTTTCCCAAGAATAGAAGATATGACAATAAAAGCTGGAAATTGTGACTGGTATACTGTGCTTGATATAAACTCCGCCTTTTGGACTATTCCAATCAAGAAAGAAGATAGATTGAAAACAGCTTTTGTGACACAAGCTGGACACTATCAGTGGAAACGTCTCCCATTTGGTTTGAAAACGTCACCAGCTATCTTTCAACGCACTCTATCAAATATATTGCGGAAATATAAAACAACGGAATTTTCTACTTGCTATATTGATGATATTTTAATCTTTTCAAAAACCTTCAAGGAACATTTAAAACATATAGAAATTTTACTACATGCTATTCAAGAAGAAGGTTTTAAGCTCAAACGAGAAAAATGCAGTTTCGCACAAAATTCTGTCAAGTATTTAGGACACATTTTACAAAAGAATAAAATCAGTCCACTCAACGACAATCTCAAAGCAATAGAAAAGTTTCCACGGCCAAAAAACTAAAAGGAATGTACGACAATTTTTGGGAAAAATTAATTTCTATTACAAATATTTGGAAAATGCAGTGAAGACATTAGAGCCATTGCATCACTTACTAAGAAAATCCGTCCCTTTTGAATGGTCAAATACTTGCGAAGAAGCTTTTCAGTTGGTTAAGTCATACCTATGCTCTAGCCCTATATTGGGAGTTTACAATTTCAAAAAACCAGTTTATATCTACACAGATGCAAGTGGTGAGGGGTTTGGAGCAGTGTTGAAACAACCAAATGACAAAAATGAACTACATCCAATCGCATATTTTTCGAAAAGACTTACTCCTTCTCAAAAGAAGAAGAAAGCGATTTATTTAGAATGTTTGGGAATTAAGCAAGCCATTATATACTGGCAGTACTGGTTAATAGGTAGGGAGTTTACAGTGATTACTGATCACAAACCTTTGGAGAATCTCAAAGTAAAAGCACGAACTGATGAAGAATTGGGGGATCTCGTATACTACCTATCTCAATACAATTTTAAATTAATCTACAGCCCAGGGAAACAAAATGTGGAAGCAGATTCTTTATCTAGGAATCCTGTTCTTGAACATTTTGAAAATAATGATGATGTGTTACAAGTAGTAAATTTAATAACTATTAATGAAATCTTAAACGACCAGAAAGATAATAAAGAAGAAATATTAAAAGATAAACATACACTGCATAAAGGGAAAATAGTTTTCAAAATCCTAAATGGAAATCAAAGAATTTTCCTTTCCCAAGCATTAGGACAGCAGTTAATAAAAAAAATCCACTGGAAGTTTGGTCACATTGGTGCTCACCACATATTGTTACATATACGTCCTCACTATTATTTCTTCAATATGGACACGTTGGTTATGAGTTATTGCAATGCCTGTCAAATATGTAAGAGAAACAAAACAAGGAAAGGTCGTACAATTGGATTACTATCTCAACTAGGCCCAGCAACTGCTCCATATGATATTATGTCCATAGATACAGTTGGAGGATTTGGAGGAAACAACTCTAAAAAAAGATATTTACATATTTTAGCTGACCACTTTTCCAGATTTTCTTTTATATCCACCTCTAGGGGACAAAACACAAAAGATTTTATTCGCCTTCTGGATCCTGTACTTCAAAATCATAAAGTTAAATTACTACTAGCAGATCAATACCCAGCGATTCAATCTAAGGACTTTCAAAAATATCTTGCTTCTAAAGGTGTTACATTGATATTTACTTCAGTCGATTGTCCGCAATCTAACGGATTAAACGAACGCCTTCATCAAACGTTAGTAGAGCGTATTAGATGTAAAATAAATGAGGATAACAAAAAACGATCGTGGTCAAAATTAGCGGAAGATTGCAACACTGAATACAATAACACTATTCATAGTGTTACCAAATTTACACCTAGTTATCTCTTATTGGGCAAGGATTCTAACTTAATCCCACCTCAACTTCAAACAAAAGAACGTGATATAGATTCAGATCGGGCACAAGCGGTAGAAAATTCATTATTGAACCATAAGAAAAATAAAATTAGATATGATAAAAACCGAAGAGACTATGAATTTCAAATCAATGAGTTAGTATACATGGATCAAGGAAATAAATTAAATAGGAATAAATTAAGCGAGTTAAGAAGTGGACCTTTTCCTATTATAAGACAAATTTCAAAAAGTATTTATGAAGTAGCTTGTGGCCGAAGAGGAAAAACACTCTGTCATTCTAGTAAACTGGTACCTGCGGATTCAGTTCATATAGTAGGGGGGGGAGATGTAACAGCGTCCCTATCTGTTGTCAAGTAGAATAAATAGTTTGTTTAATTGTGTTATTGTGTACATAGTTTGAAGAAGTGAATAATTGACATTAAAATCAATTTCCTTTTTTATAGGTAATAATATTATTATTGTATTACTTTTATTATAATTTTAATTTAATACTAATTGTAAAATATATTCCTTTTTTATAGAAAATTGATTTGTCATTTTTGTTGTTAACAAACAACATTATACATATATAATATTATTTTAAATTTTTTTTAACATTCCTTATTTAATTAAAGTCTAACGTTCTTGTAAGCAAACAAAGATTATAAAAGATTATACTCCAATTAATTCATAATAAAAATGCAATTAAAAGCACTCTAATTGTTTTCGGATGGTTGCAACGTTAATTGGCTATATCTTACCGGTAGGGTAAATCTATACAATCTAAGACATATAAATAGTACTCCTATAGCAAATTGTACATGAAATAATTTCAATCCGATCCATCCATAAGTTATGATCAATATGCATCGTATTTAATCGTTTTCTTAATATTTTATGAATTGCATCTATGAATGGAATGATAGAACAAGATAATTAAGATTTAATTGCTTGTGGACATATTGTATGAGGATCTAATCGCTATTTTAGTGATACGTCATAGAGAAAAAAATGTGTGCAATTCTCATTAAAAATGATGCAAGTCGCGACAAACTTAATACATAATTTAATAACGATCCTATTTTGTCCCGATTTCTAAGAAGTTTTATTGGCAATTATTTGAAAGAGTAAGCGCCATGTCGACCAGATTTAAATATAGTTTTTTGACCTAACTGATAATGACATTATTTTTTTGAAATTTATGAATCATACTTTTTTTTTATTATAATGAAGCAGACAAAAGCATTTCAGACGTAAGAATTAATCACCAAAACGAAATCGACAAACTCTCTTATAATACTAATAGTCGCTCGAAGCCCTCAATGTCCAAATATTTGTGCTGTGACTAAAATGGAAAATATAACGAGTGTGACAGCCTTGAATATGAAATCTTACAATTATATTATTTGTCATCTGTAGAGAAATTTTGAAGTACTTGTTAACACGAGAGTCGGTAATATATCTTTCCTATTATTATCAAATGGCAAGGATCGGTAGGTTGAGAACAACTCTTTTCTTGTTGGTGCGTGAGTGTATATCAACGTAGGGTATATCACAACGTTCATAATATTTTATAAGGTTTCAAACAGGCTTTTGCGAATGTCGCACATCTATTTATAAAATATAAAATAACATGCGGAGGAAGTTATCTGAAATCAAGATTTTGCGATAGTAGTTTTTGAAAAAATAAGTATTCCCATTCGTCACTCGACAAATATGGAATTTACGAACGTAACATTTTGGATGTGTCTAGCGATTTAATTAAAGGGTAATATTAAATACTATAGCACTCTATGATATTAATAAAGGATGAATTGCGTAATTAACATGCATATATACCTACCTGTAACTCAGTTTATCATTAAGCTTTTGACTGAAGTATCATTGATTTAACTGGATTAAAAGTGAAGCTTATTGATGAATTCAAATAAGGTCTTCAAAACTTGTTTTCAGCACCGACTAGGATAGAATAAGTAAATGGAAAAATCCAAGTGTCATAAAGAACTTTTCAAACAAAACCTGTATATAGATATAGCTTGAAAAGATGTATCTATTAATCATCGAAATATACAATGTGTAAACATTAAATGAGAACATTTGATATCTTTATGAAGAGCCATGCAATTTTAATTTTACTTTGATTCTTATTAGGTTTGTTCCAATCATCCAGCTATGGGGATACACAAACACGACCAACAGACAAAGAGCAAGGCAATATTGACCAAGAGACAAAAGCGAGTGAAGAACTGTTTCAGCAGGTTTGTTCCGTGCGACATCCAGCCCCATCCAGCAGTCAGCACAGCCAATTTCGATGAGCGCTTATTTCGACACTGTTTCGGCGATGCTTATGCACTGCCTTGTCGACCCTCGGCCAAAGCTGAAACAGTTCTTCACTTACTCTTGTCTCTTGGTCAATGTTGTCTTGCTCTTTGTCTGTTGGTCAATGCTTGAACATCACCAGAAGGACGTTGGAACAAGCCTATAAGTAACTTATACTCAATTTATGGATTCTGATTTTTTTTTCTTTTTTAATAAGTCGAATTTTTCTTTATTTAACTGTAGGTAAGCCTCTAATTATTATTATTTCTGCTTATTATTTTTTTTTTCTAAGAGTGTTATTGAAATTTATTTAATTGGCTTTGTTTATTAAAACTTTGAGCCATTTCAGGTTTTTTTAATGGTAGTGAAACAAATCTACGACCAAAGAAAATACAAATTGTATGCTAGCTTTAAACCGCTATAGCTCAATCAATTTTGTTCATAGAAGGTTCGTATTACCAGTCGTAAAGCTCATAAAAATTTAGACAAAAATAAATAGTGATTAACTATAAATGTTCTTATTTAAGAATGAAAAGTTTTCCTTCCATGCACTGGTCTAATCAACAGAAAAAAAAATCTATGAAAGTTTGTGTTCGTAGTTACTTATATAGAATCAAATAAATAGAAGTCAAAATCCATGATTCTACGTAAAGATATTACATGTTTTTAATTAACGTTTGCATGCTGTATATTGAATTTTGGTAGGCTTCTATTAACTTCACATGTCTATTTGGATGACATCTTATGATCGACATTTTAGCAACTTCATATCTAATCGAACTTAAATTTAATAAATCAAACGTGTTGTTTATTTATCTTTTCTTACATTTGATGGTAGGTACTAAAAAAGAAAAAATAAATTTTTGGGGAAAATGTTTTACATCACTCGGAAAATATAGCGACGACGGTGTTACTGAAGTTTTCACTCAATTTTCTAGAGATGGTAATTTTTTGGTCGAAAATATATGCATTTAGTACAGAAATTCATCAAGTCAAGTATTTGGTCATGTTTGACGTGATAACGTCTTATAAATTGATAAACACCGACAGCCTGTATGAATTCAATTATTATCACTGAATTATCCTGTATTATCCTGTTTGAATTTTGAACGTAGTTATTCTGCTTCAAAACTAAAGTAGCAAACATAATATTGTAATTATATTGTTGATAACAAGAGGAATTGTTCATATAATCAAATTAGAAAAGTTTATGCTATTTATAATTCATAGTGCTTCGTCGAGGATATATCTATCTATACTAATTAATTTCAATTCAATGAAAATGTAGAGTTGCTTTCACATGAACATATTTTGATGTGCTAACTTTGTTATAAAGTTTTAATGAACTTGTTTAATATTACTGTGACGTACACAATTTAATATCGATGCAAATAAAATACAAGATGACGGAAGTGTAAATATATTTTATTGTATATTGCATAACTTTGTTCTACGAATTTTCATTATTTATATGGATTTGGTAAAGGGAAATTAAATTTGCTTTTCCCTCGAATCAACTCGATGCTATTTATTCAAACGTTTCTAATATGAGTTGCAAATTGTGGCTGCTATTTCGGTTATATGTCATATAGTTGATGTTTCGAGTTCGCTTTGATGAAAATGTATTCAAGTTTGTTCTATGGGTAGATACCTACGGTTTGTAACAAACGTTTGTGGATCTTTATCTGCAATGGGAAGATTCATCGTCGGATGACTACTTAGTCATTACAGAGCACGGAGAAGAAAAAGAAATAAGAAATACCGGTGGACAACAGGACATTATTGGGTAGCTGACTCTTTGTTGTTAGACAAGTTAAAACACGTTTCTCACGATGTTTCTTGTCCCACATCTATATTAACGAGTCAAAGCGATGCTCACAATCTTGTTATCATTAGTTGTAGACCTGATAAAACCACTTAAATTGCGTTTTTAATCGAATAATTGTTCATTAATTACGTTTGTAACTCTCCAGAACGCGCCTTATAGACGTTTTCTTTGATTTATAACGCAATTATTTCAGAGAACCTACAGCAAATTAATTTAATTTTAAGAAAATTACAACTTAATTTTTTCATCTCGTATAAAATATATATAAGTATCTATATTAGGTAGTATATATATCACATCATAGGCGTTTACGAAACCATGCATAGGTCCTTTAAAAAAACTAAATTTTCAATCCCCACTCATAATATCCTTAAAAATGTCATATTTCTTACAAATGCTATACCTAATGGTTTTTATGAAAAAAAAAAAAAAAAAATCATGGAATTTAATGAAATTTAAAATCTCTGCAAAACTTTAGTAGCTGGTACCTACAGTTAAGAGTGAATTGAAAAATTAGAATATTTCGAACAAAATGATTTAATTATGACTTAATTTTAAGCTGAATTTAAGTCTAGTGGCTTACAAATCTAAAATAAGTATCATAAAAATCTTAATTAAATTTTTTTTAAATTAGTTGATTTTTTTGGTTTTGAAAACTTGATAAACTCTAAGAACTATAGCATATTTTAATGTCCAATTTTTTATTCAAATTGAGCAAATACCGTGAAGCCTCATATCGTCACATAATGTTGATGTTTAATTGGAAGGTGCGATGCGTTGTTTGTTGTAATTGGAATACTCGATGCCAAAGTATAATGCCATTATGATCATTTACTTACATTAATCCAATTTATTTTGTTAATGTACATAAAGAAAAATATTCTTTCGTATCCTTAGATTATCTTTTTTTTTATAGGGTTTTTTTAGATACATTATATCAGTATTTTAATCTTTTGTGTTTCTACCTAAACAGTTTCACTGATAATAGTTGTCTAAATTCATTAAAAATCTCGGTCTTTTTCAAATCAAGGTTTTGGAATCTAAATAAAAAAGGTAGATAAAAATATCGCGGGTTGTCTTTTAACTGATAAAATTGATTAAAAAAAAACTTAATTATTTAAAAATTTTTTGTGTAAAACTTAATTTAGACATTATAGTTGAATATAACACATACATAAATGTTTAATAGATTGTCGCGTTCGACACTTGCCAAGTCTTGTCACGTGCGTTTCAAAAGGTCCATGTAATGTAATAATAAAATAAAAAATAATAAACCCATTTCGGAAAGAAACTTAGAAGAGGGATGCTAAGGTTGTCTCATAAATCATCGCACCTCTCACCAGGTTAGGCCCGTGTTAAATCTCTATACACAGCCTTAACACATTGATAATTCCTGGAAAATCTCCCATAGAGGCTTACATTTGGAAGGACACTTCATATTTTTGTATTTCTTGGGAATTATAAATGGGATACTTATTGCGAAATTTTTTCTTTAAATACAAAATACATATTTAGAATTTTCAAATAATGTAAAATTATCATTTTTAGCATTTTACTTATACTTTTCTGATTGACTTTTTTAAGTTGATAATCACTGGCAATGAAATAAAGTAGTTTAAAGCAGAATTTGGTTAATTCTTGAAATAAATAAAAAAATATTAACTAAAACAACATCAAATTCACACTATGATGCAGAGGAATTCCAAAACTCGTCAAATCACACTCAAGATTTCTTATATGAACCTAGTTGGATATCTTGTCTATATTGATTTCTCATTATCATTCCCATTTTTCAATTATTAAGTTAAGATTAAAAAACGCAATTTTATACCCTAAATTGAATAATTTTTCGAATATATTCAGTTAAATGTCTACAATCCGAAAAAAAGTTTCACTTGCATCTTAGTTTCATAATCCCATACCTACACAAAAATTTTTTATTGGAAGTTTATGAAGAAAATTTTACTTTGTATTATCTTAAAGGCTACCCAGGATTATTAGGAATGATAAAAAGTGATTAAATAAAAAATTAATAAACATGTTTCAATGGAAAATTTTCATCCAATTCCCAAAAAATTATAACAAAAATTCTCGCCATTTTTTTCAATTAACGATATATAAAGTCATGTCATTTTTCTTAAATTATCTCTGGTCGTATTTGGAAATAATAGTTGCTAATTATTGAAAATTTATTTGAAGTATAAGTGCAGAGCGAATGCACTTCTAAATAAAGGTACTGAAGCCATTTTCACTTTTCGTAACTTTGTATTTACATTAGTTATTAATGGCCAAAATGAAAATGGTTAATTTAACTGAAAACTAATATTCTCGGTACTATTCTATTAGATTATATATTTACTTTCAGTATATATAATTTTTATATAATACTGAAAACTTTGTTTGTTTCGGAACTTTGAAGCTTTGAGCACGCTTGTTTCTATTGATCTGGACCAAGTTATTTTGAATCAAGTGATTTGATAAGAGTGTAGGTGTGTAATATTAAACGTTTCTATTTACGTTTCAGTTCATTCACAATACTTGTCATTTAGATTGTTATCGCAAAGAAACTTTTTCCAATTCACTTGCAATGATGGCGTGTTAGAAACAGAAATGTGAAAAAGAAAACTACGACTTCACAAGTTTTCTGATATGTGAGTTATTTTCTGAGAAAAGTATATTGGAACACTACTTGTTAAGCTCTTAGACTCTTAGAGTACAAGAATATTTTCTTTCAAAACATCTCTGTATCAAGGTTGATACGAATCTATATTTTCAATCTCCACCCATAGATACTATTCTTACAAAGTAGGTATACCTATATTTTGAAATTAAAAATCGCATTCAGCAAGACTTTCGTACAATTAAGAATGAATTGAAAAATAAAAACATTTTGAAGCAAAATGATGTATGACTTGACATATTGACTTGATATTGAAGTGATTTTCAAATCAAGATTTGCAAATCAAGTTAAGTACCTTAAAAATTAAATCAAGCAGTGACTACCTGAATTTTTTAGTTAAATTAATCAAAAATTTAATTTTTTAATATTTTAAAAATATCTAATTTTTTTTTCACACCTTTTCGATTTACTCGTTCTAATTTCGCGTTCACACGTTTCAACTTTAGTTGAACGAAAAACCACGTGTGAACAGTTGTTTCAAGTAAAGTTGATCAACTTTTTAGTGGATCAACAAAAGTTTGAACGAGTCAAACTTTTGTCGTTCAAGTGATAAGTCATATTCGAGTTGAGAAAGGTATAAACATGCGTGAACCCTTTAGACTGAATTGGCTGGCCAGTTTGCTTTCTACTTTGTTGGTATTATTGGATATTCTTCACCACTTCTCACAAAACTATTCTTAAAGTTGAAATGGTTTGAGGGATTTTAGTTGACGCGTGTGAACGAAAACTCATTCAAGTCGCTTTCAAGTTTTGTCGTTCAACTAAAGTTGAAACGTGTGAACGCGGCATAAGTATTCGCATTCTGAGTGTCCACTTAGTTTTTTTTTTGTTTTTGTTTATTTAAGGTCGCATCAACTACTATGGTCATTAGCGATCGTCGAATCCGAAAACCCAGAAAAAAACATCTTAGGCTTTCATTGAGATTCGAACCCAGGACCACTGGTGTATAGGCAACTATCTAGTCCACCACGCCACTAAGTGGCCTCCACTTTAGTTTGTGTATAAACAAATTAGTGGCGTAGTTTTTTAAGCTATATGTCTCAATTTTCAATTTACTTGGCCTAAATTTGACTCAAAATCAAGTTAAACTCGAGCCAATTATTTACATTTAAATAACAAACCAAGTCAAACATTGATATCTTAAGTTACTTCATTGACAAGCAAGGCTTGTCCATAGGTGCACCTGGTGGAATAGATCGCCTCATTCTTAGAACCTTTTTTTTTAAATATTTGTATGTTATGGTTTTTGAGCTTTTAGATTTCATTATTCGTACGTAGAAAACCTTTAAACAATGTTTCAAAACATGAAACAAAAATTCAATACAAATGCAGAAGTTATGATCAAAGTAAACTGCCAAAAATATTCACTCCTGAATTCATTTCGAAGCATTTGCCAACTATTTGGCTTTACGAAACCCTATTGGTAATTGCCAATAATTTCCTCATTTTGAGTACTTACTTATTTGATAATTTTCTTTTTTAAATCAGAAATGCCTGTGCATGTGAGTTTATTCTTCCCATAGTAAATATAAATCCCAATTGTGATTAGTCTAACTTTATTGAAACTTTGAAAGAAGCTCTTGTTTAAAAAAAAATAAATCTCGTAGGAATTTTCTTAATCGACATGTCGTGGCGGCGATGTTGTTAACATAAATTATAATTGGTTGGGGAGGTTCAATGAATAGCATGTTCGTTATTTTCCTCTCTTCGCATCGAGAACAAGATATTTTTACGGAGAATCGTGGATTGTTGTAAAATCATCAGAACTGCACATGTTAACTGTACATATAACAACAGATGTTACCACATAGAAGCATTAAATCGCTAACGTAGCTAACGATGTTCAAACACATTTTATTATTATTATTTCAACTAGAAAAAAGACAGGATTAATTTGTTTTACAACTGTGTACATACTACGAAAAAGCTGTTAGTATAAAAATAAAAATTTCTCTGAAAAATGCTTGAAGTTAAAATAGATATAGAGAGTAATCACAGAGATGTTACATGTTAATTAAATTGTTAATTTGACGCGTAATGACTCAATTTGCACAGACTATACGTATTTGTATCGTAGTTGAGTTGTGCACATGCTTGTCGCGACTTTATGGTAATTTATTCGTTTTAAATGGAATTATTGTTGTGAATGATTTAAATCTTTCAAATACGGATAATAATTCATTCAATATAGCTGTTCTTACGGAAATCAGAACGTGTTCGTAGCTGTTGACAGTTGACTATACATGTTAGTTCAATCAGATTTATATCAGAATGAGACATGTGGAAATTGAATTGATTTCCCTTTTTCGATGCACGCAATATCTTATTTATTTCGTTTATCATCCAAAAATCTAATACTCTAGTACTTAATCTATCTTTTAGCATATTTACTTCGTCTGTAAATAATTAATTATGAGTCGAACAAGATTATTTTCTTTGAATCAATTTGTTTGTTTTTTTAAGTAAAATTTTATGGTACAGTACAAAAGACATGGCGAATAAGGGATAGACCTGAAAAAGTATAATATAAGATTCAAATCCGTGGTTCGTGGACCGCAAAAATCGAAGTCTAATATGGGGATATAAGGTACCCATAATTTTATATGCGGTCCGCAGGATTATTTTGGTTGGTCACCCATGGGTTAGATCGGACGTAAATGGAAATATGAATTTCAACGGTGTAAGAGAGAGCGTAACACACACCCAACTATGTTTTTATTTATTCAGAAAAAAAAACTTATGTCGATATTTTAACTTTTCATTTTCATATTTGAAAACTAACAATATTTTACTAGACTAGCGTACCCTACCATAGTACTTATATTTCTTCAAAATTGAAAAAATGTAATTGAAATTGAAGGGAATCATCATAACGTTATTTCACAGCATGAGTTTTATGATCGCGGCATAGATCGATTTAAAATCAAATCAGCCTCTGTCGTTACTGGATGGAAACATTATAGGTATGGTTTAGAATTGAAATAATATTCCAATTCACTTGATGATAAATCTTGAGTGATCTATTTTGTCTAATTTTCAACAACTTTAACGTTTACGTAACATTTGATGATCGAAATATTATTTAAATTAGAAGTGGTGGTTATTTAAATTGATAACTCGTATATGAAATCGGTTGAGTGAGAGTGCTTAATAAAGCGATCTGAAATGTTAATGCTTAAAGAAATAATATACAATTAGTAATTGTATTGATAATAATCGAATTATTCATTCATAATTGAAAGGAACTTCGTTCCAACCGGGTGTTCCACGACAATTCTCGTTTTTATCGACGACAAAGGTTACAGGAGTACCACAAAAATTTACCACCTTTTCATCAAAATTTCAAATTTTTAATAAGTAATTAGGTAAATAATGTAAAGTTTTTTTTTTTTTAAATTATTAATTACATATAACATAATAAGTAAACTTAAAGAGAATTCTTGAATTGAGACTTCCTCAAGGGTAAATTTGAACTATTCTTCATGGATGCTTTCGTAAATAAAAAAATTATAGCTTGAGTAAGTCCCGATTCGCGGACAAAACGTTGTACAATGCAACAATAGCAGGCGTTTTAATTAACGACCCTTTCTTATGAACTTTCGACGAGTTTCTTATGAACTTCTCATTCAGTTTAACTGTTGCAATGGACGTAAACTCCAACATTCATAAAAAGTAACGTTCTAGCAATGCTGTTGAAGGTACAGTGGATTTCGCTTATAACGACGATGACGGGATCCTTATAGCTATTTCCGACAGTCGTTAAATACGAAGGCACGAAAATAGCAAGAAATAATGAATGAAAAAAACTTTACCTGCTTATACTCTCTCTACTCATCGAAAGTAAAGAAATTCTGAAAGGAATACTGTATTCATAAACTGCTGACCAACTGTGCATGTAAACAGAAGATAAGAAAAAAAATAATGATGCTATTATATAAATGATCGCAATAGGTGCACGGGATTTCCAAGAACTTGTGACAATTAATGATTCATTAAAACGATTCGCTATAACAGAAATCGGCGTTATATCCAAAGTCGTTATATAACCACATTATTTTCTTCTGAAAGTATACTTTAAATTCAAGGGACCTAAATGTAACGTTGCTATAACCAAAAAGTCGTTACAAGAGAGATCCTTATAAATTAAATCCACTGTACTTCAAAATATGAAAAACTAACTACCTACTACAATAGACCAAAGTTTTAATTTGAGGTGTGGTAGAACATTCTTTTATATCCAGGGTGTCGAAAATCGAAAAAGTTTGGGAACCATTAATTTATTGAACTAAACGTTATACATTTCAGATGAAACTAATTTTTTAAAGTTAGTTTTTTTTGTATTAGAGAAATACAATCTTTTAATTTTATTGAATTTTCTTTTAATTAAAATTTTTGATTAATTAGTTAAAATTAAACTTGCATAAGTAATTGAATTTTATTTGATGCTGTAAACTTTCTATTAATTAAGCGAAATCTTTGTACGAACAAATAAACATTATAACAAAGGAATTTCAGATGTTTTATTATATCAAAGCCAGTTTAGGTTATTAATTTGTCGCTTGTAAATTCCCAACCAGTTTTAGTCTTATTATCGTAAACTTTTCTCCATAAACTATATCCGAGCAAATTTTACTATCATTATTATAATTTTGTTATATTATTTTAATACGAAGCAAGAACTTATAAAATAAAGTTTGCATAAAAAAAATGATGAATTCTCAAAATTTATTAGGTTCAATTAAATCACGTTTCCTCGAATTTGTTACAAAAAACCGTCTTCAATTAACTAGATGAATTTCGCCAACTAATTAAATATGGACAAATATGGTCATTAAAATTTGTCTCAAACATCCAAAACTACGACTGGCTGTTTTCTAAATCAGTTTTTTAAAACGATGTTCACTCGGTCAACCTATAATTATTTAATAACGAGCAATTATATTGATTTAAATCTCGTAGGTTTTTCTCACATAATTATAGCTTTAATTTAAAAATATTGAAATCATCAGATTCATGGATATAAATAAATAAAGAAAATTGAGGTCTTCGTTTTTTTCCAATTTTCTTAAATTTATGTAATTTAAAATAATTAATTTAACGTTGTTTACATCTATGTATCTACGTAGGTATATCCTGTTGACAATTTAATAAAAATAATGAAATATTTTCTTTTGTCATTAGAAAAATTTAGAATGAAAAAGTTGATGTTTTATTATGATTTAATGAAAAACTTTCTAATTAAACTTTTAGTTATTATAAAATTTTTATTATATCCTTTGAAGCAAACAGAGCTACAAGTTTGAAAGAGTTAATCCAAAAGATAATGTTATGAAATGTGTGTGAATACAACTAGACTAGCCTGAGCTTTAGTTCAGACGAGAAAACGTGAATGTACGCAGTACATTCTCGGCTTACATAGATAGAATGTTCAATGTAATATTTTGCTGTATTATAATGTCTTTTTATCCTTTATCTTAGACTAAAAAAAAAAAACTCGCAAGCGATAGTATTTCTCTACTGCAATCCCCTGAAATTATTCCTCAAGCCTTACAATCCAATTTAAGAAACTAAAGGTAGATTTACAATCCTATGTAAAACTAAATATAACTTTACTAATGAAATTAAAGATGTAAGAGTAAATGTATGAGAAACGAGAAAATAATACAGTAGCCATAGGAGGAAATAACAACAAAAACTATAATTTGTTTTTTATTTGAAATATAACCTTTAAATCGTAACGAAATCGAATTATTTCAAATTCGATGTATTGTATCATTAGTAACCTAATAGATAACCCAGAATACCAATCATCCAATTATTATTATTATTATTATTATTATTATTATTGAATCTGCACAATTTGGTCTATCCAGCTCTAATATAACAAAGCTATCTCAATAATTGAAAATAAAAATAGGAGATTGTATTTTTCACAATATCGTATATCCGCTGATATAGTAGTAATACTAACATAAATAAATCAAAATCTAGACAATTAACAATTAGGTAAGTTAAATCAAATATCCTTTTTGGGAATTACTTTTAAAACACAACAAGCTTACGGGACGGGGATAAATATTTATGGTACGAGTCTGGAATATCTTAATGCCTGTACATAATTTGTCAAATGATTAACATAACGCATATCTATAACATTTCTTATTAAATTAAAATTGGTGCTCCAGATTGCCGATATAAGAATTCGTCAAGTCAAGTAACTGGACAGTTTTTAAAAAATTGTGTGCTTGACTTGTAAATTAATTCACTCGTGAAATGTAAGTTTGACTTGATTAGGCATATTATTATATACATATCTATTATCTAATATTAACATTGGACTCGAGTTTGACTTGATTTTAAGTAGGCCTAATGTAGGCTTAATAGCTTAAAATTAAATTAAATAGTGAAACCCTAACTATGGTGACCAATGACCATAATGTATAATTTTCAAAATTAATGTTGTGTTAGGTCATTTAGTGGCGTGGTTGACTAGATAGGTGCCCTATACGCCAGTGGTTCTTGGTTCGAATCCCAATGGAAGCTCTATATTTTTTTCATGGGGTTTCGGATTCGATTGTCGCCAAAGACCATAATAGAGACCTTAAATAAACCAAAATTTTTAAATAATTTTTAAACAAATGTTATAAACTTATTATACGCTGTTTTCTTTTTCCACATGTTCTTTGTTTTACTCATCTTAGCAACTAACCTAATAATATTTTGAATGCAAGCTATGCTGCAGTTCTTGGTATGGCACTCTACTTATTTCAGTACTTTTTCACTCTTAAAATATTTTTTCCGTAACATTTGGAATTAAAGTGTACCTGAAACAGTGTTAGATTTAAACCTTTCAAATGTCAACGGTGTAAGAGGCGGCATAAATAACACTTAACTATGTTTTTATAACAGCTTCTTGGTATAGGTAAGGTCCCTTTACTCTAAGTAAACATTTACTAGTTCAACGAAGATTGAAACGTTTATTTAAAAAAATACGTGATATACAGGGGTAGAGTTATATTTTGTTATGATCTATTAAATAAGGGATTGTTGGTCGTTAAAAAGTCCGTCTAAATACATTATATAATTTAAGTACAGCCTCTTTTAAATAAAAGATAGAGTCGACAAAATTTAGGAACTAAATTAGGCAAATGCAAAAATACATATATTTTATTCTTGAATTGAAAAATACGACTGCAAGAGAACAAGAGAATAAATGTAGTCGATTTTCAAATAATCTCAACAGGTAGATTTAAACGCGAAGCATTTGCATTCCTCGACAACAATATGTTATATTGTTTATTTTGCTTGAAAACTACGTGACAGCATTTATCATACGTCTGTATCAATGTTTGCTTTTTGTGTGCATGTAACCTGACTGAATGTAATGTAACAGAATGCGATGTATAAAATGAACGGAAACAATATAAAGGTAGATGTATGTATAAGTAACTATATATACATAGATACAATAATATAAAACTCAACGAAAACGAATAATGTATGGGAATATGAGTGCGACAAACTGATGTCAATCTAGAAACACGCCAAAGCTTAGACATATTATATACATGTAGTTAGTCATTCAACAATATTCTCTATATGTCGAGTTCATTAACACATTCGTTTAAATTTTCACACGTTTTCTCTCTCATTAATTATGACTTGTTCGAACCATTGAATATTGTACAAAAGCACATATATGGTGTACCTTTTTGTTGAGAAAAAAATCTCAACGTTCAATGATTAATTTTTGTATGTTTAATATTGTCTTTAATGTTTCAAATAGTAACGCTTTGATGTCACGAAAAAATAATATCATAAAATGTAGACGAGAACTGAACAAATGTTTTAAATAAATAGACCCATTGAATATTGAAACAATAAAGACGAAAAAAGCCGCTTGTGTCATTATGAAATTAACACATTTCATTCAAGTTGGTCGAATTTTTTTTCCTAACCTCAGGTCTGAAAAATAGGTTCCAATGTTTACCGGTTTGGCTAGTTGTTATTATGAGTCATTACCGGTGTATAATAAATTTGAGGTTTTGGTTTTCAATTTTCGAATTCTCCGAAATGAGTAAACGTTGTGTTTTTCAGCCCTAATTTCACTAATATTGTCGAGAGCGTATTTCGAAAATTGACATGGCTGGCTAATTATTATAATAGGCTAGAAGGCAAATAAACAAATGGACTGACGGATATATTCATATACGAACACTACGAACATACGGTTTCTGTGAGATAGAGCGTTCAATCGTAGTATTTGACGCACATCCATCATTATGTACATGATTGACTTTAGGGAGCAGAATGTTAATATTTTAGTAGTTAAATAAATGTTACAGAAGCTTCGCAAATTATTACAACATTGTTTGACACAAATAGAAATAAATAACGAATCGTTCTTTCGAAAAATTATCGAAGAACCAGTCATTTATCAATTCTTACTTATAACAGAGAGAAGACTGAGAGAGCCAGATCGCATGAATACACGTGCTGCCATCTACTCCGACTAGGAGTGTTTGGAACTATTCCTTAGTGAGTTTGTGTTCCTTTCTCCACCGTTCTACACTCGGAACGTCTGCCATTGAGAAGGTTCTCTCTGTCATGTATTATTACAACATAATCGGAACGCTTTTCTTCTCTCTCATGAGCATAGATAAGTAGTATGTTTTGACAGAGAGAACCTTCTCTATGGCAGACGTTCCGAGTGTAGAACGGTGGAGAAAAGAACACAAACTGACTAAGGAATAGTTCCAAACACTCCTAGTCGGAGTAGATGGCAGCATGTGTATTCATGCGATCTGGCTCTCTCAGTCTTCTCTCTGCTTATAATAAACATTCTATGTTACCACCAGTATAGAAATCAGGTGCGATTTATAAGGACCAGTAATTTCAAAGACAATCTTTCCTGAAAAGACTAAATAGTTAAAAGTAACCGTAATTCCCTTTCCAAATTGGGAGCTATATTACTAGTAGTAGCGTAGCGTTTGGGAGGCAAAGGCCAATAGCCCCGGGTGGCACAATTGTGGGGGTGTCAAGCTGTGCTGGATTTACACCTATGCCCATGAGGCCCAGGCCTCGGGCGGTATAATTTTAGGAGCGACTAAAACTTACAGACAACATTTTGAAGGTGCAAAAATATGAAAACAAAATAACAATTCATTTAGATTCATTTTTTAATAATAGAATGGAAAATTTTTAGTTTAAAATTAAATAACTATAACTTATAATTGACTCTGTAATTGAAATAGTTTTAACAGTGTCAATTTATACAGTGAATTACAATGCAACGAAAAACTCCCTGAAACGTATAGATTACTAACTTTGTATAGTAAACTGTAACTCATTGAATCATTCTATATAACGTAATTACCATTCCCAAAAATGAAGCAATACGTAATTTTTAGACTACATTAAATATTAATTTTACTGAACTTCAAACACAAAACTTAATTAGGATAGTAATTATTATAATATTTCGTACTCACAATAGGATTCTTATATACGTGTTCATTTGTTTGTTGTAATTGCCTAGTACGTGCGTACTAACTATTCCCCACAATACTTCTGATCGCGTATTCTATTGTTTTCTTTTACTCTCCGCGTAATGAAGATTCTTTATAAAGTGAATTACCCGATACTTTGAATTTAGTCCTAATGAATTTACACTATAAAGTATAACCCAATTGAGAGGTATACTTAAAATATTATTGGAAAATTTAAATATTTAATAATTCAATATATAACTTTGGCTATCATTTTGCCACAGAAGAAAGGGCGGTACATCGGAAAGGACCGTTTAAAGTTAGAAAAAAAAAACGTAAAAAATGCTTCAAAAGCTGCACTTGTTTGTAACAACATTATAAATGGTTAGAAACTAGTTAAGAAACGTTTTATCGGCAGCTTATTATGACAACTACGATCGTTGTGTTGTATCGAAAACGGTATCTATCAGTGACGTTACTTTTGCTTAAACTGATCACGCAGACGTAGTTAAGAAATGGGTCTGCGTTGACATTCAACGCTTTTGTTATGCAAATTTTGTTATGCAATAAAATATAATAAAATAATTTTTAAGGATATCACATTTTTAATTTATTTTATTAATACACAACGTAGATGGGGAGGATAGATGGAAAGTAGGGCTCGTCACATCGCTCCATCGTCTTCCCCACCCTATAACATTAACATCCCCTATCAACAAGATTCGCGCGCTCCAGAGGGTTAAAGTACACTTTAAACTTGCGTAAAGAACTTAATAAGTCTTTTGAGCTTTCAAGAAAAAATTGAGGAAGGCCAATTTTTGGCAATGGGAGTACCTAAGTTTTTTTTCCTACGTAAGTTATTAAGTTACTTAGAACAAGTTTGAGACAAATGTTTAAATTCTGAAATTTTTATGTTGGGAAGGAGATTTAATTTTAGACATTTATTTGACTGGTGGAGTATTAAAGGCTATTATCAAATTTTATTTAGCTATAAAAATAAAGGGTAGCAAATTTATCATTGGCTCGAGTGTTACTAATTACGCTACGCCACTGAATCTGCCGCCCTAATATCAAAAAATGTCTTAAGATCTTCAAGTTCCTGAAAGATTGTAAATCTACCTGTAAATATTGTAAATTAAAAATGGTTCTAAAAGTAATGTTGTAAAAAATAATGCCAAGTTATAATCTAATACAGCTAAATAAGTCTCTTAAGAGATGCCGAATAGATTAATAAAAAAAATACAAAAATCAGTTATTCAACAGATTATGTAAGTTGGTCCGTTTAAGTTCCGAAAATTGTTTAATAAAAGAATAAAGAAATAAATATTTTAACCGTTAATGAAACGGAAGCCGTTTATATGTTCATTACTTAGGTAAAATATGAAAAACCTATTATTCTGTTCGTTGAACTGCAGATTATGCAGGTATGTTGCACATTGGCAGCTTTTGTGCTTTGAGTGGTACTTAAAATATTAACTCTCTCGTCTTAATAATTTAACTTTTTTGATTTCACTTTGTAGTGACTTTTTCATATGCATACTTTTTATAACGTTTAAATACCTTATTTTCGTATACGTATTTCTTCACCGTAGGTTATACGAGCTTAATTAGAGTGTGATTTTTTAAATATATTAAAGTTTATATTGTGTTATAAAAATTGGAATTTTTTCATAACAGGATTTGTGTACCCGAAAATATTTCAGGATAATGTGTTTTATGGGAGGGTTAAAAATTCGACGGTTGCCATAGAGCTTAAATCATGATACACGAAAGTTGCTGGTATAGAAATCAAAAAATTATTTTTACGGCTTTAAACTAGATTTATAGAATCCCTTGTGTCTTTATGTTTCAGTTGTAGTATGCTTTGTAATGAACGTTACAGTCAGTATATCATAATTACTAGGAGTAACATTTACTTTAAATTATGCATATGATACTAATAATTAGTTAAAATTAATATTTGCCGAACGGGTTTGTGTAAATTTTCTGATACATAAAATGTAAATACATTTATGGTTGTATATATAATATGGTTGGTGTATATTTTCAGATACAAAAATGTACATACATTTTCTTTCTTATTAATGTGCCTCAAATACTTAGTCATTAGCACTGAAATGCATGAAATAGTTTATCAATTGATAAAACCCTTTCTTTGATTATGTAATAATCCCATTAAATTAAAATAAAAAATTAATGACCCTAACGTCATTCTAATGATCTATGCTTCTATAATCCTTATTAACGTAATCCTTTCAGTGGTTCATATAGCAAAATTTATGTTTTGGAAAGGAATATGGGATTACATTATCATGACGTCTCTTTCCAGATTTGCACATAATAGAACGATAGTGAAATTTCCTCGAATCAAATTTGATTAAAAAGTTTTAGTTACGTAACATTTTCCAAGTGTAGCTTTGGTAATTGTACATTTAAGTACTTGTGAGAATTTTAGTTAACAACAAAAAAATTTGAATATGTAGGTAGATTGGAGGTACTATAGATATAATAAAAGCTTAAGGTGTTATATAACTATTGAAACTTGTTAATGACTTACTAATAATTTTCGTTGAAATTCGTATTAGTACATTTTTTTTTAAATTCAATGGAAACGTTTTCAATTTCACTGAAAATAAGAGATTTAAAGTTATAAAAATGGTAAAAGTAAAAATGGATTTTTCTACGCCACATCTGTGCCAAATTTCATTCCTATCCAAACTTGCCTCTTTATAAATAGCAGTAAAATACAAAAGTGTTTTGAGAAAAAACTTCTTTAAATTTGTATAATGTATAAGCATTTTCAAATAATTATATTGACTTAATCTTAATTATTATTTATTCAAAAATGTTTTTTTTTTAGTCAATTGAATTACGTAAACGACAGGAAGTAGACGGAAATTACTAGCTCAAGCTGTCGTACATATTTAAAGCGGAAAAAATTGCTATAATAAGCAAACTCTTCTAATTTTCTTTGGGAAAATTATACAAAACACTTTTTTCAAGCATGTTTTAGTCGAGTGTTTCTTTCAGTAAAAACGAAAACCGATTGAGCCATACTTTTAATAATGGTCGGTCATACAACTTTTGCTGAGAAAATTACGAATTATTTGGGTTGGCTTTAGTAAAATTATTGCTACGATGCGAAGACTTAAATTACCGGTTGAAAACAGGTCTAACATTTGCAAATGCACCTAGGCATTATTTTTAAACATTGATATACATTGCTGAAGAAATATCGTGTACGGCTGACGTAAGCCTCAGGCGACTCAAATGTAAAATTTTTACTACAATTACACCAATTGCAGTTCTTATAAGTAGCTATTGTTCGTTTTTTGTCTGGCCGTTTGCAAATTGTCTTTAGAGTGAAAAAATTCAATTAGGTATGCGGGTTTAAGTACATTATTTTTTTCAAAATTTACATGCGAAAAGAATAAAATTTTTATAATGTATATTTTTTTACATTTTTACCTCTTATCTTTTCACTCTAAAAACAAATGGTTGTTTTTTCCAATTTTTTTTTGTAGATTTTTGAAATTTGTGGTTTTGAGAAATTTATCCATACTATTATTTGTACAAAATTCTTTGTATGGTTATCTGTAAAATTCTCTCTCAAAAACTTTTTGGTGGATTTTAATAATTTTATTTTAAAAGTGCTGCTTATCGTCGGTGTCATATTCAAACCTCGTAACCCCAAAATAGACAATTTAAGAGTACTTAGTACACCAAACCGAATAAGCAAAAGCAAGACCAATACAATACTGGGAGTCTTGGTCTTGCTTTACTTATTACAACATAATTTAACATTTTTAACTTTAAAAACATACAATTTTGTGTAAGTACTACTCTTAAATTGTCTATTTTGGAGTTACGAGGTTTGTGTGTGACGCCGATGTTATGTATATAGGGTAAACACGGTCTTATTTATGTAAATACATTTTGGATTTTATAATAGTTTAAGAATAATTTTTTTAACATTTTCTTTATTTGCGATAAGACTTGGAATCTTTAATGCGTTAAGAATAGTCTTCTCCTTCTATTGTTATGATACAGCGTAGAGACAGATGTCACAGATGTGTGATAGAAACAGATGTAGAGATAGTTTCTATCTTTATCATGTAGGTCGATACTCGACAGTGTATAGAGTCTATATTGTAGACCTACACAAAGTATTTTATGTTGGTTTTATAAGAGTTATTTTCAAACTTCCTATGCTTACCATTCAAACTATTTATACTTAATATTGTTCGATAGGTATATATTAATACTAGTGGGTGCCCGCGACTTCATTAATGTTAAATTAAAAATTAAATTCTAGATTAGAAAAAAAACTTTTGTTTATGAGAGTAGAGGATGAGAGGAACTACAAAATCACTTTCAGTATCTTTACCTTTTCAGAATAAACACGTTAAATGTAAAAATTAAATCAATTTAAAATAGTGAACCCTACGAATTCTTGTCTTTTATTTTCAATGGCTAACGAAATAATATTCTCACTATGCGAGTTTAGTGTTTAAAACTCAACTACTATTTCCTAGAGGTAGCACCAGTAGCTATGTTTTCGATAACTTGTTTAAAGTGAGACAATCCAATTCAAAAGTTCTGTGGGGCCACTGCGTTAATTGAATGTTGCATAACCGCAACGTATTACTTACAATATGCAAAGTAGCGTTATTTTACACGAAAAAAGAAAAGCATGAATGCTTTGGTGTTCGAAAAATCGTGCATTTAAAAGAGCTTTTAACTCCGTTAAAAAAGTTTTAAAAAAAGTAAAATTCAGCAGTGATAATAAATCTGTGGCTGCCTTTGTTTACGCAAATCGTAATTCGGGGAAAAGTTCTTATCTCCAATTTCGCAAATATTAAATTCATTCAGAGTAATCGCATCAATGAAATCGGAATCAAAACTTTTTCTGGATATCAAATACATTAATATATACAGCTTTCTTTCAATACCACTCTTACCTTGTGAAGGTACCAGTAGGGGGGTACCTATATCAGTTAGTTCTTATAAAGATAAACATTTCGTTTTCGTAAGTTGTTTAAGAGGTTTATAGATAGAAAAACTAATATAAAAAATATATTCAAAATAGGGCTTCAAATCAAGTAGTTGTACAGTTTTTAAATTAATTGTGCTTGATGTTGTGACTTGTAAATGAAATAACTTACGATTTCAATGCTTGACTTGTTTTGCCATTTAAATATTAATATTTCACTTCATTTTAGGTCAAGTAGCTTGAAAATCGAGGCTAGTAGCTTTGAAATCAAGTAAAATATTTAGTTATTTAATCTATCCAATAAAGCAAACTATAGTTTTGAAAAGTTTTAATAAAGAGTGTTAAGAATTGAAGGGTTTTCATAAGTAGTATTTTATTAACATTTTGTTTTTGTTTTTAGGTACAAAGATGGGCGTCCTTATCCGTGGCCCAGTGATCTCTCCAATTTCATTTTGTACCCGGAATCGGCAAATCAGACGATTTATGCACAAAATGCAATTAAAACGGACGCTGGAAATTACACTTGCGTGGTTCGTAATGATACGTACACTCACCATCGACGAATTTTGCTTCATGTTATTGGTAAGTTACACTTTTTACTATCGGGATAATTATTATCAAGACCCTCACTTTTCCTGCCATCAATATTAAAAACGATCTTTCGTACCATCCTGTAATTGCGGCTATCATAAAACTATTTTTTTATATGATTTTCCTACATTATTAATAAAGTAAGATATTAACGAATTCTACGTATCATATATTTCAATTACCAATGGAGGAAAACCAACTGACAATCTGAGAAATACGGTTTATATTTCCACTAAATGGATAATTCTGAGAAAATATTTTCTTTTTATTTTATGATGATAATGTATTGAAGCGATTTCGAGTACTTACACGGTTTTCACCCGAAAACTCGATCAAAGTGTTTCGTAGAATCGAACTTTTTTTCCGTGGAAAAATAAAAGAAATACGAGAAAATGTTTTTGTTATTGATTATAATTAGAACGTTTTTGAAAAGTAAGCATATTTATGAGGGTTGTAATTAATTTCTACCCTTTATTTTTCCACGAAAGGAATGCATGTTGAAGTTTTTTTTAGCTAACATTATAGCTGTAAAATATTTTTTACGAAAAAATGAGCATTAAATATAACAATAGAACCTAAGAGAAAAGCGTTTTAAGCTAACAAAAATCAAATTATTCGATTGATTAAAACCGAACTTGATTTTTTTCATTTTTTGTATAAAGTTGCAGGGAAAATTAAGGCTCTTGTTATTTTATTATTCAATGTTAAACTAGCTTCTGAGAAATCAATTATTGATTATTATAAAAAAAAATGGTACCTAATAGTTGCTTTATTCCGAGAAAGTTTATACAAAGAAATATCCTGTTTTCACTGAACACTTTAATATTTAATGTCATATAAATGATTCGATTTAATTTTAAATAATTTATGTCCTAAAAGTTATTTTTATGCTTAATCTCGCCCTTTGAAGTCTTCCGTTTGACTTTTAAATTATAACCTGATTTATAACTTTGAATCTTTTATTTTCCTATTTATGGAGTACAATGTACATATTATATCTTTAAAATTATTTTTAGTACTGTTCCAAACTTTTAAGGTATATTATCTTTATATTTCCATTATATAACATTTAAAAAAAAGAAGAGAATTCATTAAGTCAAGCTTCTGAATATTTTACGATTGATTTCAAAATATTGACAAATAAAACGTGAGTTTGACTTGATTTGAAGCAAAATTTAATTCAAGTAGCTTGTAAATCAAGTCAAACAGTGAATCTTTATTTAAAAACTTAGCAATTACCTTAAATAATTGTGAACCCAAAAATAAATATCTTACCCCATTTTAACGTGGATAATTTGATGGTTTCTCTTATAAATGTCTAATGTAAATTAGTTACACGTCGATTGTCAACATAGCCAAAGTAACATTTATTTGAGATGTGAACTATCTCTATGCCTGCTTTCATTTAATTGCTTTGTTCGCGGGTCTGATTTTGAACCGATTAGGAATCAGTTCCAGGCTGATTTAGGATTATTTTCTAGCCACTAGTGCATGTCCACTGTCCAGTTATGAATACGTTCAACATTTTTTTTTCCACGAACGGCTTCGAACTAAACGAGAACTGAATTTGGATAACATCGGCAGTAGAATTGGACTTAACCACGATCTATCAAACTTGGTATGGCTGAGAGAAACTAATTTTTCTTCCTTACAAAAATTTGAGAATTACTAGAATCAATTCTGAATCGGTAACGAACGAATTTGGCGTGTACTGCAAACATAGAACCGTTACTAAAATTTCAGAATATACTAACCCGGCTCTCTTTTATAATGTTCATACAAATAGTTCCTAAAGTTCAGAATCGCATCCGCGAACAAAGCCAATATTTGATTAGAAATAAGCGTGTTAATAACACAAATAAGACTCACTTAAAATCTTACAAAAATAATTTTTTTAGACAAAACCAATTAAAAATTCACAATTTTATTTGCCTATGTAAATTACGTCTTATAATTATAAGGAATTTTAAAAAAAATTAAAATCAACTAAGTAAATGGTTTTTGAAAAAGAAGAATACAAAAAATAAACAATTCTATATACGAGTATTATAGTAAAGAAGTAGAATTTTTCATGAAATATTTTACTAACGATACCCTCTTTAAGCAAAATAATTCTCCTTCAGCTACAAAAAAAAATAAATAAATAAATTATTTTTCCGAGTCGTATAATGATTCTGTCAATTTTGCTATAGCGAAAAACGTTCGTAATCCTCGGTTATTAGATTTTTACTTCAATCAATTTGACTCGCTCATTCCATTCTGTTGAAAATAAAGAATACGTAAATTGCATTTCAAAGAGATTTGATTATTTTATGTTGAAAAGTTTTGCGTTTAAAGCACATTTGAGAAAACGTATACAGACGCAATTTAAGTAGATTTGGTATAAAATGAAGTGCCAATTCCAAGTATTCAAGAGATTTTATTTGAAAATGAGGAAAATACAAATAATAAAAATTTTCAATGTAAAAATATATTTATAAAAGTTGAGTGGTTTTTTCGGTCTTATATTAAGACGTAAGTTTCATAAAATATTTTAGTAAGTAAGATACATAATATATTTTAAAATCAAATAAAATTCAAATTTTGAAAACAACATTTTCTATTTCTTCTCATTATGATAATATTAGAAAAATAAAGTAAATCTCACAAAAAGCGTGATTAAGAATTACATCTTCAATAGGTTCACCACCCAACAGAACAGTGTGTTTCTGGATGGTAATGCAATCCTTTGGAGCCACAAAAGAGAAATAGTGAAATATATACGAGAAGTGCCGTTTCAAAAGGACTTATTTCTAATTTTCAAAAAAAAAAAATTAATATTATTTTATTATAGTCATATATCCCTTATTAAATAATAATAAATAATAGCAGTGTCATCAAGTTTATGTTAACTTGTATTAAAATAATACTAGAAAAATAAGAAACTAAAACTTTTTCTAACATAGATAAAACAGTTTTATTCAATTTCCCAAAAAATGTTTTAGAGGAAATAAATCCTTTTGAAACGGCACTCCTCATATGGGAGTGTACTTTGATTGTAGATTATCTTAGTCTGATAGGATCACAGCTAAGCTTAGAAATACAACTTTCAGGTTAACAAAATTAATGGTTAGGCATTTAAAATTTGGAATTTGAATTTTCTATTAAAAAAAACTAATCAGTATTTGCAGATTCACATAGTCTCCGATGTGAAAATGAGCTTCATCTGTAAAGATTATTTTGAAAAAATATTGATTAGTTTTTTTTGATAGAAAGTTCTAAATTTTAAATGGCCCAGTAATCTATAAATATTAGCTTGATGGCCTCAATTAGGGAAAGCTTACTTCAAAAAACTCGAGTCTTTTCAATTTTTTATTAATAGTTTTGATAAAAAAATGGTGTAACTACCAAATTAACAGATTATGACTAAAAAAATCTATCAATGTACGTTTCATTCAAATATATACATATATTCATAAATAAAGCTTTTTATGTGTTGCGTGTTGAAACCATTTATCCGATCATATCTAAATCCAAGAAATTTAAGTTATCCATGCAATTAGAAAATTCCTGTTATTCATTTTACATAAACCAATGCCAACATTAATCTCTCAATATATTTACAAAATTGAATGCATTTCCGCTGAAATATCGAACATTTTTAATCACGTTTTATTGAATCAAATTGCCGGAAGTTGAAACCTGTTAATGCTCACTGAATTATAATACACATATACAATTAATAAATTATCATAATTGTCGTTTACAAACTATATCTAAAATCATTTCCTGGAATTTTCACAACATGACAATAAAAAAAAATTATTTCAATTGAAACAAGCTTCTATGCATAAATGAAATAATAAAAATTTAAATGAGTTCAGAGGAAATTTTTTTTCATTTACTTATAATTTTGAAAAAAGGCAAACATGCAAAAATTCATGTAATTAAAAAAAATGTCATCACGTTCAGCTTCGTGGAACATAAACAAAGAAAAGTTTTCCTTTGACTCACGCTTGAATGCACTAAATGTGCATTTCGTTGCACAATGTCTTAAATATAATTTGAACTGATTTCACCATGAAATCCTACTTGTTAGAATTAATTTTTGAAAAAATACGAAGCAGATCCTTTAAAATTAAAACAATAATAATTTTAACAAGCCACACAAACATTTTTTGTCCTGATAGTAGTATCTATTACTTGAATATTACATAATTATAGAATTGAAAATGAGGGACAATCAGATATGTCATGAAATGTGCATACAGGCATTAATAATTAGAGGGTAATTAGAAATTTCCGAGAGTTCGTATTGCGTGTGCTTCACTAGTGGTGAAAATTATCATTAAAGACAACGATTCTACAGGAACACGTATCGAAACATACAAATAGCTCCATTTCCCAGTTCCTATGCAGAGTGTATGACGTATTATCTAATTTTTTTGCTTTCTATTTTTTAGATGAAAAATTTAACATTTGATAGTTGCAAAAAAAAAAACCTAAAGAAATTACACAATTTTCAATTAGGTGTTCTTCAACACATGTCGATGTGATGGATACACTTATAATATGAAGATTTTTAATGCAATATTTATAATATTATTTACAAAGAGTTTCTTACAATCACTTTCTTACCTAAAATGTTTTTTTTCCTTCAGTTTCTCTACATATATTTAATTGAAAAAAGTTTCATTTTTAGGAAAAGATGAAAGGAATTTTTTTAATTTATAAAATATTATTTTCTGCATGTAAAACATAACAGTAAATGACTGACAGCAGGGTGGCCTGGGAAATCTGGAAAAGTTAGGGAATTTGAAATTTCTGGAATATTCTGGGAAAGTCTTAGGAAAATTTCAAGTTTATTTTTTAATTATCTTTTAAAAAAGAAGCTACGTCTCTTAATTACTTTTTGTTGGCACCTCTTGAAGCTTTTCATGTCAAATAAGCCTATGGCTTGGAACCCAGAATGTCAGGCCCCTGACGTCATTTGTCTCCTGGATTTAAAACATTTTTTAAGAGATCCAATTAGCATCATATAAATTAAATTTTTATTTGTTATCACTAAAATAAAATATTGTATGAAACCTTATATCAGAATCCTAGTTAAAGCAATGCTTTGGAGAATATATTTTTTTTAATTTATTTATTGAAAATATTGCTTCCTAGACAAAAATGGTATATTTAGCAGTGGGATACATAATATTAAAAACTTCACCCTGGAGCTGAACTTCTGAAGTTCAATCCATGGGTGCAGTAGCGAGAGAAAAAATTCGTGAAGAGAATCGCGCCTATGCTAGGACTCTAGAGATTTGTTAAGAGGTCACGGGGCCAATGCCTTTTTAGACGACGCGGTGGATTTATGGGACGTAACTCCGAGGAGAGGAGAGGAGAGGTGCTAAAGCTCTGGGGTTAGGAGGATCGTGTAGATTGGAGTGGAATTTTTGGAAACGCTCTTGGGCAACATTTTTTACAAAGGATATGTTAAGGTCGTTAGGGATTATTCGGTTATTTACGTACTAGGAAGCATTGATGATTCGACGGAGTATCTACTTTGAATTGGAGGGGAATAGTTGCAAATAAAAAAAATGCTTACAGCATTAAAATCGCTCTGAAATAGACCAATGTTTCGACTTGGGGCGCCGCGAATAAATTTTAGAATGTTAAGGGCACCGGAAACCGAAAATATTTGGGAACCACTTACCGTATTTGCCGGACGATAAGACGCATCGGACCATAAAGCGCACTCCAAAATTTATATATAAATTTTTAGAAAAAAAAGTATGGTTTGGACTATAAGACGCATCGGCCCATAAGACGCACCCTGATTTTAGGTCAAATTTTAAGAGTAAAAAAGTGCGTCTTATCGTCCGCGCAAATACGGTAATTATAACCAATATAAAATCAAGGTTTCAATTTGTAGTAGATTGTTTTATCTCTTAGCAGTTTTTTTTAAATCATTATTATTAATTTATATTTTACTTTATTATATTATATTATTACTAAGTACGAATTCAAAAGACGTTATTACAATATTTAAATTACAGTTCAACTTTCCTCTTTATCATTGTATTTTTTCAATGTATTTTTGGTTTCCATTTTTTAAAATCTTTTTCCTCTGTACCTACATAAAATATTTTCTTAATATAATAAACTAGGCAGACGAAGTCGCGGGTATCAGCTAGTTATATTTTAAACATATGCCCTCACACCATAACAATTTAAATAACGAGAAAGCCGTCTTTCAATCACTTTTATAAATGTTTCAAATGTAAATATTTGTACTCATCTCTCAGCATAGAAAATTAAAATATGCGTACCTATCAGTATTTTCATTTTCTATTTCACAAGAACATAATTTTATCAGTTTAAATAAATGCTAATGAGATTCATGTCATAATTATTATTCTCGTTAAATGTCGCCACATCAAGTTTTTAACGCCCACAATTCTAGTGATGAATTATTTTGCATAAACTTTTCTTAGTAAGTTAAAAATAAAACAAAACAAAAATCATCAAACAGCTGCAACCATTTCAAATTGCATTTTCATTTATTTGTTCCTGATAACGATATTAGATACTTGAAGACCGAATTCTCCGAATTCAATATTGCTAATTGTTTTGTGTGATTCATACTAAACTTATTTAGCACACAGTTGTATAATATATATTATTATGATGATTGAGTATAGACTCATTCATTCATTCATTCATTCTTCAGTAGGTACATATACTTTTTTTCATCTTGCACAGTTTATTTATCAATCATTCATAGTCCAAATATTTGTTAAAATATTTTATTGAAACGTTTTGAATTGGAAGATTTTACGTTTATAGTTTTGTCCACGTTCCTGATAAAATATTTTTTTAAATATTTATTACTATGGATGCCAATATCAATAATTATAATTTGTTAAAATTATGTCTAGTAATCAGCAATTTATTATACAGGATGTTATGAAGGATGAGTGTAGCTAATTTGAATTTGTTTAATCTATATCATTATTTTTTTACACACTATGGTCCGATAGGCGACGGTTTTATAGCTTAAGTCAATAAAAATAAAAGATCTTTGAATGGCGCTATAACTTAAAATTAAAGAAGAAAAATATAAATCCCAATATGTGAACTCGTAATACGGAGTCAAGGTCAACTAATTTAAGGATATTTCGGAGGTAAATCAAAATGATGCCAAACAAACGAAAATTCACTAGATTATTCCTAATAGTTAATATGTCTTCTTGTAGGAAGATTTGTTCACTTAATATTGTATTAAATTCATCATCATCATCATCATCAACTACATATATAATTACGACTTTTCGACTTTGTTTACAACATGTAAACTCCTATGTTAGCCGCGAGGGAATTATCTCGAGAATTTTAAATCGTTTGCGATTTTATTCCGAAAAATGAACTAATGATATATTTCTCTACACAGCGAGGGAATAATCTAGACTATTTCTATTCGTATGCGATTTTATTCCGAAAAATGTTTGTGCTCATTGGTCAGTACTCATATTATCATAAAAATATTCATTCATTCCCCATCACTTATCACATAAACTGCTGAAAATGAATCGTGATGAGAGAAGAGAATAAATGAGAAACTATCGCAGTCGACAGCGTTTAAATCCAACAAGGGAACGATTAAATGAACGTCGAGCTATTGCTAATAATCAAGTGCGTGATTTTCGGGAATTCTGCTGTGCCCTAGGCGCAGAGCCCTCAAAATAAAATGAAATCCGTTACAACTTATTTTTCAAGAGAAAATAACAAGTTAGTTGTAACCATCGCGTTGTTTTTTATTCAAAATAACGAAACTAAGCAAAAACTCAATGTCCTTGTTTCAAGAACATTGCAGAGATTTCGGTCGTTGATTGTAGGATAATCAATTTCTATTGTTTAATTGTGGAACATTCGATTCCAACGCTTTGCAACACGCGGGTCGATCTCGTTTCTTTGCCTTGATCTATTGTAATAATTTAAAGTGTGAATTAGGTGTAATTCACATTACGAGTATATGTTAGGTATTTGTAATAGCTACTTCAACAACTTATTAATTATTTTTATTTTTGAAACAATATAAATAACAAGTAATTATGTTTGGTGAAAATTATTGTAACTTATTTGCATTGGTAATTTCCATTGTTCTATCGCTAAAATTTTTAATTCGGAATTTTTGATTTTTTCAGACAAATTTCCTAGCAGACCAAAAACGACTTTTGATGCAACTGATCAATATGTCGATGTAGGAGAAGAAGCTCGACTTTTTTGCGAGGCCTATGTTGGTAAGTTATTAAATTGTTCACAACCTAAGCACTTTTAAAAAAAACCCAAAACACCTATTCTTATCTAGGTAAAATATCATAATATATTTTTTTACTCTATTTTCCAACCTTTTGGGGTAATTGTACTCTTTGGTAACAATTTGGAATCTTACGCACCCCTAACTTTATTGTGATTTATATAAAGCAAAAAAAAACAACATTATATAAAGAAAAACATTTATTCACCTTATATTTAAAAGTAAATTTTTATACTGGCCGCGTTTCTCGTACCCCCGAGGAGTGCTCCACGTACCCCTATGAGGTCCATAGACCACTGGTTGGGAACCCGTGGTCTATTGTATAGACCAGTGACGGCGAAGCTTTTGCGCTTAGTTTGTCAAAATTTTGAGAAATCGAAACATAATTTTCGTGGCGTTTCACATACCTACCACAAAAGTAAAGACTAAAAAAATAGAAATATTTATTTAAGTTTATGTATTGGGAATTATGTCAGTAATGACACGCGTGTCATAGATTCACCATCACTGGTATAGTGTATAGACTATAGGAATTTATCAAGTCAAGTAATTGGACATTTGTGACTTGTGCAATAAATTGATTTGATTTGGTATTCAAATATTAACATTTTACTTGTATTTGACTTGATTTTGAACCAAATTTAAGCCAAGAAGTATTTAATGTGTTCTTTTTTGTTACCACAAATAAACGAAAGTGTGTGTTACTTCATATCAGATTTAATGCCAAACTTTAATGAATACTGCGTATGTAGGTTTTATAAAATCATTGGATGTTCTTTGATAGATACAATATTTTTTATCTGTAGCTTTGCGTGGGAGAGAATAAGCCCTGACGACAAAATCATTAGATACATTTCTCTTAATTATTAGGTAATAATGCCATTTATAGAAAGCGTCTTGTATTGATATTTCAACTGTACCATTCAGAAACACCTGTTTAGTGCGAAGACCGAAAAGAGAAAAACTGATTTAACAAAGGTAAACATGCGAGTACTCATCGATAAAAAAATTTAAGGGTTGTTATATTATATTATATTAAGGAGGTACTTCTATGACCTTCGACGTAGAAAGACTTTTTTTTTTTTTTTTTTTTGTAAGAAAGTAAGCAACTTTCATTTCGATAGTTGTTATCTATTGTTATCGAGGTTTTTAAAAATGAATCGCTATACTAAAGAACAACGTCTTGTTATTGTGAAAACACATCCACAAAGGCGAAAGTTATGCGAAGACAGTTCGAAAAGTTCGTGGAATTGTTTGCATCATTTTTTCATTAATGAGTCTACCATTAGAAAATGAACTAAAAAATTTTAGGAAACTTATTCGTTGGTGAACAAAAGACTATAGTAATAGAATCTAAATTTCGTGTCGAATATCAAAAAATCGACAGTCGAAATTTTAAGCGAAAACGATATATCTTGACGTCAGTACGAGGCATAAGCAAACCGTTTACAAAATTCACGATACGGGAACTTATTCCGATTTGAACAACTTCATTATTTTAATTACCACAGTTATTGTTAATTAATTAAATTACAAACTACCGTATTTACCGGACGATAAGACGCACTTTTTTACTCTGAAAATTTGACCTAAAATTAGGGTGCGTCTTATGGTCCGATGCATCTTGTAGTCCAAACCATACTTTTTTCTAAAAATTTATACATAAATTTTGGGGTGCGTCTTATGATCCGATGCGTCTTATCGTCCGACAAATACGGTACTTCTTACTGCTTCTTATCTTAAATATCTTCTGCGAGGTGTCACAGTACTTTCTTTTACTTTCATTTATGAAACTCACTGTTGGTTATACATATAGGTATACCTACATATAAACAGAACTATATGCATACAAGTATACAACCTATATGTTAATACGAATTCTCAACCTTCACCCCAGAATCGTCCTTATACGAATTTTTCCAGGAAAAAGTTTCAAATAAAAGTTGTAGCTATTAATGAGTCTAAGAACTATAATAAGCTTAAAGACAATCGTTGGAGCCGTTTTCGAAAAAAAATTCCAAAACTCCTAGAATAACGTGGAGCTTTCGACTAACCGATTTCATTCAAAAGCTTCGCGGCACAACTAGATATAATAGGGAGGTTAAATACCAAGTTTGGTGAAATTCAGATAAAGCTTTCGATACGATATGGCTGTCACACACAGCCACACACACAGAGATGTTTCTAAAAACCACTTTTTTGGACTCAAGGGACCTCAAAACATGTATTTCCGGTGAAAGCTCGAATTCGAAATTTCGACCCGATTACAATACTTCCTTTACCTACTATATAGTAGTAAAAGAAAATAAAAATGTGAATTATTACTTATTAGTAAACTTTTTTAATAAACACCACAAATAATGAAATTTTAATTAGAAAATTTTCACAAGTTAATTGCGGTTGATTGACGACTTGATTTACTTTTTGAACTTTTTGACTTGATGTTCAAGCTACGTAACTTAACATCAAGTTAACTGTAACACTCACGTCAAATGTAAATATTTTAATATTAAGTCAAATCAGGCATTTGCAAGCTATTTTATTTCAAAGTTAAAAATTTAAACATAATACTAGTTCCATGTCAGTGCGGCTTGTCTTAATTTGGACAAAAAATTATAAGCGAAAAAAGAATTTCTTAAATGCATAGTATAATTACTGCTCATTACTAGCGCTACGTTTTCATCCAAATCTAATGGAAAAGTTTTTTTTATGATAAATATTTTAATGTATTGGGAATTTTGGATGTGAGACATGACATTGAAAACAATAACTCTAGTTCATTTACCTTTTTTTTTTGAGAAAAAATGAATTGGTTTTGGTCTAAGTATTCTCCGAAAAGAATTGGAGTTTTTTTTTTTTTTTTTTGAGTAAAGTAGATGATATTTTAATCGAATAGTTTTGCTATCGAAATTCATTTAAAAGGAATTTTTAAATGTTAAACCTTTTAACTCGAACGTACCGTGTTCTATGAATTCTTTTCTTTTATCTGTACTGATGTCTTGAACGTGGGAATTTATATTTTCGTTAAAATCTTTTTAGTTTTCCGGCTGTTTTTTTTTTGTGTGTTTTCATTGACTCGAATGGCGTATGCTCAAATGTTGAATGATTGATTTGCTTCTCTATTGTGTTATTGACATTTGGATTTAACATTTCTAAAACCGTTGAAATTATCGCAATCTTCTAACAGTATAAGCAATTATACGTTGTTGAAATAACTGAAAGTTATTTTTCAAGTTTCTGATAATTTTTGCTTGAAAATTTAATAACTTTTTATTTTTTTCTAGGTCTCGTCAATTTACCAGATGCTCGAAATCATATTTCATGGACCCGGAAAAATGAAAACCATTCAGTGACCACCAATAGTCGAGTTCACACAGAAGAAGTTAGCCGGTAAATATTTTTATCACATTTTCGATAGTCTTAAAAGAAAAAAATTAATTCAAACATTTCGTGGGTCACTGTGATCCCGTGCTATTAAAAGGGTTTAAATAAGCGTGATTTAAAGCAATTCTTATCATATCATAGTATTTTTTCATAATAGATCAATTAGTTAACTACTTAATGAAGTCAAATTGGAACATTTTCCAAGAAAATTTCGACTTCGTGTCGTGCGTAATTTTATTTAAAAAGCAAATAAGTACCTATACTTGAGTTGTAGGATACATTAGAAAGACAGACAATTGTACGTGTAATTTCATTTATATAATACGAGATAATATGAAGAAGAGTTTTGTTGCGTTTGCTCTCAATGAAGATGAAGAAGATGAGATTTTGTAAAAAGCAAGTTGTCTTTTTTAAAGAGGGAAGTCGGGAAACTAATTTGTTTCCACGGAATAGTTTAAGCCGTTTTTTCTACTCGATTTCTAGAAAGACTTAATATAATATGTCGCATGTACATTTACAGATAATCATGTCTAATCAACAAATAATTGTGTGTTTCTGTGTCTTTTCCTCTTCGTCTTGAAACATTTAATAGCTACTGTATAATTTTCCTCAGGCAACTACCCGAGAGTTGAAGATCATTTTAAATTAAAAGAAAAAAAAAAACAAAAAAATAATATGTGAAACTATACACACGAAGAAAGTAGACATTTTACGGAAAAGATATCATCGTTATTTTATAAAGAAATTTAATTATTTAATTATTCTCATACATTGACTACTTACTAGTAGAGTGATTTCTTTATGTAATATACGCGTACTTAATTTTTATTATGATTTGAAGACGTGTGAAAAATTTAATTTTGTTTTCTAGTCTAAGGGATTTTTTCTCGACTAGATGCTGCACAATTTCATTCTCTAAGGTCTTCTTTTTAAAACACAGAAATGTTAAAGAATTAGAAAAATCGTTTTGAACGAGTGTAGATATTAATCCAATTCAGCCTTTCATCTCTCAAAATGAAAAATATTACAGCTCCTGAATTCCTGAAATAAAAACCGTTTTTCTTATTACTGCCGTAATTTACCGGTCTCCACAAATCTGCCGTCTTCGGCACTTGTAGGGATTCGTTAAGTGAAGTAGCTGGACATTTTTAAAAATTAATTTTGTTTAATAGGCCAGTCAAAATCAACAGTAAATTTGCAAAACATGATGTCTCTCTGATTTTTTAGTACACCCATACCTCACTTTGCGTCGTGGTTACGTTCCAAAAAAACACGACGCAAAGTGAATTATGATTTTCTATAGGAAGAATTTTTACATACATACAAAAAAAATCTAACGACGCATAGTGAAAATTAGTAATAATTCAGCAGCGACGCAACTTCAAAAAAACGCAAAACGAAACGACGCAAAGCGATGTATGGATGTACCATAATTTTCAAAATTTCAAACCTTTTTCTACTTTTGTTGTTATATTGTTATCAAAAACAATAATTAATAAATTTAAGTAACAATATTATCTGACAATTTTGTAAAATGTTTACCCGTTTCTGCTTAAATCCCATCATTACTTTCTTTTACTAGTAGATACATATTGTAGCAAGGACCACATAGTGGCAAATTGAAATAAAGGGGACCGCACGTGCTCAAAATTTTAATAATATGCAAATTTTTATAATTATGTGGTATTAAAAATATGAAAACATTTTATTAAATTGTATTAAAAATTTAAACAAGAACTTCAAAATAGAACTGTTTTTTTTTTCTCAAAACTTAATGTGACCTGTGAGGCTGTATTTAAGTGGCTATTTGTTGTCTGTTACCTTCTAGGGTTTGCAATTCGTATAGATTAGGTCTCAAATGCTAATCTGTGATACGATTTATTATTCCTGTAATTGAGAATCAAAAAAGTTTGTTCGCATAAGTAAGTATCTACTACTAAAAATTGTAATTGATTGCAGAGCAAATTGTTTTAAATTTATTAAAATTAGATGGTAAATTACCATGAGATTTAACAAAATCTTTAATTTTAAAGCAAGAGTTTTGAGAGTGTCATTAGATTGGAGATCAATCACGTTCATTTGTAAATGATCGGGTATATTCTCAATATCACAAGAAAAAGAGTTAGTGAAAATCTTTAGTTTGTCAGAAACCTTCTTAAAGTTATCAAATCTGTCACTGAATTGAACGAGATCATTTCATCATGTTAAATATCTGCAGCTGAGCCCCAGAACTTTTTTTTACATGAAACCCGCTGTTGGTCAAAAGAACATAAACCAAACTCACTATTGGTTAAAATAAAAGTAAAGTAAAATGTTCCATAATTTTCACTGATATGAAAGCTTCGCTAGTAAGCATAAATTGAGCAATGATTTTATTTTATACGAACCCCAGAACCATCCTAAATCAAATTTTCCTAGTAAAAAGTTGTAGACTTTGATGAGTTTAACAACCAGGGCAAGTTTAAAGAAAATCGTTGGTACCGTTTTAGAAAAAAAACAAAATAAAAAATAAAAAACCCAAAAACCCATAGAAACACCTGGGGGGTTTATGCTCTCCGATTTCAACCAAAAGCTTCATGACACAGCTACTTATCGTTAGATGAAGAAATACGAAAGCAAAATTTCAAGTCAAGTGAATTTAGAATACTCACACACACACACAGAGAGATATTTTTCTAAAAATCTTTTCCGGACTCAAAGGACCTCAAAACGTGTATTTCCAGTGAAAACTCGAAAATGAAAATTCGACCTGAAATCACTAGTTATTATCAGAGCGGTCGGCAACCCGCGACCGCGACCCGATACCTTGCGGCTCCTGGCTGTTTTATAAATAAAAGTTTTATATACCTACCTACCTACCAGAGGCGTGCGGTCCATACATGCTGTAGATGCGGCGCATGCCTTGTAAGACGATTTTAAAAATTGAATATTTTTTATGATTTATTCATTTCATTTTTAATTTACGTAATTGCATTTGTAAAATCATTCTAAAAATGATATATTTTTATCATTTATAAATTTTTTAATTTACGTAATACTGAAAGGTATCACTCATAAAATTGGCATAGTTTACCAAACCAAATGAACGGCAAAAGCCGAATAAGTGCATTGCTACGATTCTTTGCTTCGAACTGGTCGCGCATGCGCACTAGTACGGTCGAATAATATCTCTCTCGGCATTTCACATAGTCAATTAACGGTCAGCAGATGCGTTTTCCGTTTTGAATCTAAACAGTGAATTTAATTGTTACTAATACTTTTCGTGAGTTATTTTTAATTATTGACCCAAAGGCCGTCAAGACCATACAAATGTTCTGTTCTTTAGGATAAGAACTATTTTCGTGGTTTTTAAATACATTATATGATGGGGTTGTTGATGATTTTGGTAAGAAGGAGCGTCGAATAAGGCTAATTTAAAAAAAAAAATAATTTTAACACCACGTTTATCAAATAAAAAAATAAATTTAAAAAATGTGGTTCTTATACCCCCCCCCACTTCTAACCGCATGCCCTGTTTCAAAAGTCACCGCACGCCACTGCTACCTACATAAATAACTTCGGGAAAAGGCACAATTATTTAACAAATATTTATATGGTTCTCATTAGCTATCGATGAAAGTACCTAATGACCTTTCAAATACTGCACAGCTTCTAACATTTGTTCATTGTTATGTAGTTTGAAAGGGACGACAACTTAATAGCTACTGATTACATAAAATTTTGTATAAGGATTTTGATGGAACGTAAACCCCGCGTTAAGTAGGTCTTTACTATACTTGAGTTTTGCAACCGCGATTGAACGAAATATGTGAATTTTATTTTGGTATAAGAATTTTTTTTTTTATTACATAATCGTCGGTATATTTTCTTTAAAAAAAGAATATTGATACAAAGCTTCTTTCTTTAAAACGTAGCTGCACTATTGATTTCAAGTAAATTTTCACGCACACAAAAGAATGTTTTAGTCATGCATCACGGCTGGCGTATTGTGTTAATAGGGCAACTCAAGAAAAATATGGAAGACAAATAAAACGCATTAGGCCTGAAATATAAATCCACTTTGATTGATGCTATTATTATAAGTTCATTTGACGTTCTGTTTTACTTGGCTTCACACTCTAGAACTTGAGAGCTATATTATTGTGTTTAACTTCGGCATGAATAAATGACCTTACGTTTTTTTGCAATAAGAAATTCATTATCTAACGGAAGATAAGTGAATTTATATAAGTGCTTTCGGAGAAATCATTTTCTCTTAAATCTATTCCTTGAACGGTTCAACTGATTTAATTACATAAATTTATTTATGTTTCAATAACATTTTTGACAATCTTTATAGCTTTCTTTTACTCTAAAAACAAGCTTTCAACTTTTGATTTCTTTCTACTTTTTGAATGAGTTTCTAATAAGTAATGAAATAAAATCATTCAAAGTATCATTCCAAAAAAATATCTTAAACTAATAGAATAAAGTTCCTAAGTGTAATAAAAATAAGTTTAAAAACTGAAATTCAACTACAGTAAAAATTGAGCTTTACATTATGAAACAAGAAAATATTCTGTAGGAAAATTATACTTATAAGTATGTATTTCAAATTAACACATAAATTAGTTATTTGCTTTAGAAGATAACGATGCCTATACAGGTGAACTATGGCTAAATGGATGTTTAGTTAATATTAATATGTATGTAGTTGAAAGAGGGAATAGGCATAGTGAATATAGTGATATACGTACTCTGTAGGTACACAGAGTGAAGTAATATTGACTATCTATATTATTTTAATATAAAAATTAAAAAAAAAAACGATTTAGAATATCAAAAATAGTCTAAGGATTATAAGGATATGCTTTCCTGCTGTTAAAATTGGTTATTGTTTAAGTTAACTCTTTTTATGATCTATATTTATAAGCATTATTTATGACCCAAGCATTTTTTTTTAAGTTCAATCTTAAAAAGGTCATATTTACCGAATTATTGCTAGTTATACTTTAAATATACCAATAAATATCAATATCATTTTGTTACAGTGAGGAAAATCAAATCATTGGCTTGTACTTAACAATCGACAAAGTTGTTGAAGAAGATTTTGGTGAATACAAATGCCGAATCAGTAACCCAGACACATCCATCGATATCGATATTTGGCTACGACGAAAAGGTAATTTGCTACTTTTTTTCAGTTATCGTATAATTTAATGTTGTTGCTTTATTACTTAGAAGTGCCAGCTGATCCTACCTACAATTTCATTCCATGGAAAAAAATCGCATTTATTTTCGCGGCCATAGTTTTGCTCTCTATTAAGTTATTTCTGCTTAATTTACGATACGGATTGATGCTGCGTGTAAAATGGAAAGACCGTTTTGCACCCATTGAAGAAAATGGTAAATGATTATTAATTAGAAAGCATATTTTTGGATCAATTTTAAATCATTTTTCATTATATTAGATGGAAAAAATCACGATGTTATGGTATGTTTCAACCAAGCGGACGAAGAAATAGCAAAGGGGGTTTTGATGGCGAGTTTGGCAACGATTTATAAATATTCTTGTACGTCGCAACATGTGTCAACTGTGACGAGTGCTTGTACGTGATTTAGATTTAAAAAAAAAGCAATTGAATAAGCCTTTAATTGAATGATTGTGTTTTAGGGATTGGGGAACTTCAAAGCAAAGCCGAACGAAGTCGCCGTGTGGTCGCCGTCATATCCCCAGCATGTTTCGATAACAAATGGGACGTTGATAATTTGTGCTACGGATTTGAGCAATTACTTTCACTCAACACACCCGTTATCATCGTGCTTTTGAAACCGTTGCCAAAGTTAGATTTAGAAACGAAAAATGCAAATGGACTATCGCTTGCGACTCTATCAGCTAAATGTAAGCTGATCAATCTGAAAACACCGATTGATTCTCACTTTTGGATGTCTCTCCGTTTGAATCTTCCACCGAAACGAAGCTGCACTCAAACTGTTAACGCTAACGAAAACCGTATGAGCTTAGATTCCCATGAAAGTTTAGAAATATTGGTTTAAAATTTTCGACTCAATTTTTATTTATGACACAATGTCCGTTTCTTTTCGTATTTATTACAACAAATCAGAATGATTTTTATGTTTTATATTATTGATTAAATTGCAAAAAAAAAATATAAAAAAAAAGAATCTCAATGTCGTATATGTCTTACAAACCTAAAAAGCTCCATTAAATACGTGAAACTTGGACTTCAAAATTTATATTACGTATCAAGTAAAATATTTATTTATTTATAACTTACCAATTTTTCAATGTCTAATTAAAGGATTATAAATATAAAAAAGACATAATATATAATCGATGTATCGATGTTGCTCCTTGCTTATTTATTATTGACAATGTTTAAAAAATTTTAAAAAGAAATCACCACGATCGATGCAAAAGAAAAAAAATTGCGTGCCAAAAATTTTGAAAAGTGAGGAAAAATAACAAAAAATGTACCTACTGATTAATTTTATTAGGATATCTTAGTTTTTGGTAAAATTAGCATTTAGCGTTGTAAATGATCTACACGCATAAACGTCAATTTTACCTCGTTTTCAATAGATGATACGTTGGTGAAAAATGTTTTTCTTTTCAATTCCATTTATTTTTCTTTTACGAAATTAATTAAATATATTTTTAAAAGTAAATAATTGACCAGTATTAGTATTTAATACAATATAAAACGATATAGTTGTTAGGACAGTTAATAAACAATCAAATGGGAACTCGTTCGAGTTCAAGTTCGCGTTGATCAAATGAATGATCAAGCGATGATAATAATCATTGTGTTTATTAGCCAAAGAATTTTCGTCTATTCTTCATATTATTATTACATAATCTAAAAATTAACGAGAACGTTTCGAGGGATGCTCGATTGAGTTCTTGTTAGATTTAATTAAGATTATTTTATATTCTTTATTGTGATATAAACTTATTTGTATTTTTTTAGGAGTTATTTAATTGATGTAAATATTTTCTATTTAAGTTTAATAACGTAATGCAACTTTTATTATTCGAGGCTAGGGAATTTTATAATGTGATTTATATTATTCTTGTTTCCAATTAATCCATTCACAAGTTCATATATTTTCATATCTTTATTGTAGTTACCTTAGCTGTTTTAATTAAAACTTTATGTCTTATTAAAAACATTGATTTCATTTTATTTTCTCTTTTTTTTCGAAAAATTTTTTTTATGAAATATATTTAATTATCAAGTAAATGTTGTTCTTCATATTTGTGTCTGAGGATTTGCATATCCGACAAAATTGACAAGATGAATATATGCGTAAAATTATTCGATGTGACACGATTTAAATATCGTAAACTTTCATTAATATATGTATTCAATTCCTTTGGAATGAAATGAAATAAAGAGTATAATCAACATTGTTTTGTTTGTTTTTAACACGGCTATTTCAACTAGTAATTTTATTACTAATAACATTTTTAATCATTCAGATATCATTTTGGCAGTCAAAAGCATAAATTTAAAATTTTTAGGATAACATACACGTCATAAGAAATGGTAAGATCCAGTTCGTTGTTGGTAAGAAAACGGGTTTGATTTTTGAGGCCAAACTAATTGATTTTTTTATTTGCAAAAAACCTCTCAATTTTAAAATAAAATATGAAAATATTACTTTAAAACCGATAAAATGTTTTGTATAGGCAACCAATGGTATTGATGCCTTGTGCAGGTTGTATAGATTATTTTTTAAACGTTTAAATTTGGTTAAAATTGTTAACTTGCGTAATACTACAACCTAGAATAGGTTTAAAAACAAAAACTTAAATCTCGTGATTTTCTCACATTTCTTAAACATACGATCATGAATTCTTAATATCAAAACAATGAGATTCGTCTTAAGCTATCATCTTTAATGTTGTGTTTGGAAAATTTAACTTGATAACAATTAAATTTAATGTACTGAACATTTTCAATATTACCATTGGCAATCTATAAATAAAATTTCAATCTGTATCCGTTAAAATTTAATATTAAAATTTTTTTCAATTCGTTTTTTTTTTTCAAGCAACTTATTTATTTGGGAAATAGAAATCATCGATAGCTTAAAAACAATACTTATGTAGCGCAGTGCTTAAGCCAGCAAGCAGTGGAGCAGAAGGACCCGGATTCGAATCCAGCCAGCGCCAGCCGGCCATCGTCCACATATTATTCCTATATTAATGCCATTGTTAATGCATTTTTTCTCTAATATTGACAGCGTTAAATTGCAAGTATCGTTGTGTGACGAAACTGTCAACGGTAGTTTCGTCAATTCAGGGTCAGTTTTCCGATTTTGATTCGTGAAAATTGTAGGCATTATAGACAATTATTAGACGCATTAGGCAATTATAGACGCTATAAAAATTTTAACTTTTATTGAAAATCCCAAAAATGGGAAAACTAAAATCTTTCCCTTAGACTTTTTAGCAACTTTTTCGGTGACAATCGATAAAGTAATTAACGCTGATTATAATGAACCTACTTTCGTTAACGTACTATCGATAGTTAACGACATTTTCGACGTTAAAGTTCAAAAATGCCCGTTTTTGACACTTTTTCAGAAATTTCTTAGATTTTGGTGCAGTTTTGATGCGGCCAGTGGTGGTTTCAGGGGAGGGGTCACAGAGGTCATGACCCCCCCCCAAGCTTTTTTTGAATTAAAAGAAATAATAAATTAAGTTTATTATCTAATAAATACTAAACCTAATAGAAAATTGGTTGTTTGACTTGCTGTCCTTTCCTCCCCTTATCGTGAATACCGACCAAAATATCAATTGTTTTATACATTCAAATTCCAGGCTAGTTAGGATCTATGGTAAAATTTCTCTTTATTTCTAGGCCCATGGTCCATTCATTGATTGTATTATATTAACTAGTAAGTTAAGTTGTATATTAATATTTTTTGTACGAGTTTTTAATACAGGCCTAAACCAAATACTCAAACTTTATTTGGTATTTCTTTTCTTGAGTTTTTGAGTTAACGTTTTCTTTCTTTCTTAACTTAGATACCACTTGTTTTTAGCAAAGTAACAAAAATGAATTATAGGTCAATTCGTTATAATTTCTTTGTTTCATGAGGTATATTATATAAAGTTATCTTACATTTTTTAAATTGACAATACTAATCATCGTTGAATTTTTTACATTTATAATATTGTTACAGGTTGTCTGCTAAATAAATAGTACAAAATACAAATTTATTGGGTCTTGTTTTTAACCAAGAAACGCATAAAAACACGTTTTTGAAAGATATATTTTCAAAAATTTTCCGAAGGAGAACCCCGGAAACACCGAGTTAGAGGGGTATCCCCATTCTCCCAGGTAGTGACCCCCCATCAAGCTACATCCTAAATCCGCCCCTGGATGCGGCCCCGCAGCCAAAAAAAAATGAAATATACATCCATTTATAGGAAATTCAAGTGTTTAAAACGGCTGAATTTTTCACGAATGAAGATCAGAAAATTGATCACGAATTTTCCAACCCAATTTTTATTTTCCAGAAAATTAAAAAATGTCCCCATCAAATCGAGAGCCTTAATGGAGATAAATAAATCTAAAAAAATGCAAAAGAAATAAATATGGATTAACCGATCCAATGTCAGAGATATTTGAACGATAGATGATTCGAATTTTTCGACAGCCACGAAGGTCTTGAATTAATTTTATCGATGTTATCAGAAACTTAACGCTATTAATATTAGAGATATACATTAATATAGAAATAATATACGATGCCTTCTGGTTGGATTCGAAACTGAATGTTTCATTTTCTCTGCTCCACTGCTTGTCGGCTTATGCACGGCGCTATAAGAGAACGTAACTAAACTTCGTTAATTCTTCTATAATTTTTTTTTATAGTCGCTCCAACCAATCTATGGTCACATTGCGACCTACAAAATATTATGCTATATTTCACTTGTTGATTTTTCTTATATTTTTCGTTATAGTCCCGCCAGCTTTAAAAACTTCTGTAGTTTGCTACAATGCTACATCCAAAGCTAGTGCCGAAGATTTCTTTCGGTTCTTGTGGAACGTGAAGTGCATTTCTCCATCTATAAAGTACTGTTTTTAAGCTATCGACGATTTCTATCTGTCAAATACGTAAAAGTGAAATTTTATTTATAGATTGCCAATATCGAATATATGTAAAATACATTAAATAGATAATTTTCAAATTTCATTTTTATAAAGTTAAATTTTCCCAACACAAATACAATCAGATACAACTTATGAAAAATCTCATAGTTATGATGCTATTTGACGATTGTATGTTTAAGAAACGTAAGAAAATCACAAAAAATAAGTTTTTGTAACTTCCTCAAGGTTTGATGAAAGTTCTAGTAGATATTACAAAAGTAAAGAAAATTTAATCGAATTTTAACGAATAGAAAATTTAACCTATGCAACCCGAACAACACATCAATACTATCAGTTGCCTGTAAAATACTTCTTGTCGTTTTTATATTAATGTTTTCCACTTTTTTTCCTGAAATTGAAAGACTAAAAAAGGATGCGAATTTAAAGCACTTAAAATTAAAAAAAAAAACACATTTTCTTTATTAAACTTTTCATTTCTTATCTTACAAATACTTGAAATCAATTATGAAAAATATGTTATGAAAAAATTATGTGGTAAGAAGGACAATATTAACAATTAATTAAAAGAATTTTCATGATCTAAAGTCTATACAACGCAATTAACATTATGCTTTCTTCCTAGATATTAATTGTTCTTTCATTTAATACAAGTACATGGGTTATGATAATCTATAAAATATATCAAAGCGGAAAATGGTTATAAGGAAACTGAAATAAAGGAAATATTTTTTCATATTAAACGATTTAAGTCGTAAAAGAAATGCATATATGAAGTTGGATTATTATTTCACATTAACAAAACCTCATAAAAATTTGAATTGAAACAAAAAGCTTGATATCTCCGTTAATTTTTTTTTTTTTGTCAAGGAAAATACATTTTAAACGAAATGTTAAGAAGAAAAAAAAACGTTAGGCTTCGTATTAAACAATTTTTAAAGAAAAAGTATTGAACAGTATCGAAAGTACATATAACGTTGGAAATATTTTGTTTTAACAGGAACTAAATTTGGTGTTCCAACAGAAGCTATCTATTTAGGAACAAGTTGAAACCCATAAAAATGGAAACAGTTTTTAAAAAAGTTTCAAGTCCATTGATTTCCAAAGAACCCAAGCGTATATTTAGAAATTTTAATCGAGCAAAGCTTGGTTACCCATCTATATCTATACAGCGTGTCCCAGCGTAACCGGGCATTAGAAGTTTTCTGGAGAACTTTAAAGAATAGAAATCTAAAAATTAGGATTATAGCCTATCTGGATTGGAGCTACCTTCCTAAAATATTTTTAGTTCTGGTACCTACAGAAAATACTTGTTTTTGATAATCTTGAACATAACAGCATCTTCGAGTTCTCAAACGAGCCTATGTCAAGCTTCCTACACAATTTAATGTGGGAGTTACGGACCTTTTGGACAAGACGTCCGTTTAGCACGAATTTTTCAAACAGTATTTTTTCTCAAAAACCTTAAGGATTAGATGAGGTTTTGTTATTACGAAAGATGCTCAGAATTATTAATTCAATCGAGTGTCGACTTTCGGTATAACCGGAAATGTAAAAACTAAAACAATTTTAGGAAGGTAGCTCCAATCCATAAGCTATAATTCCAATTTTCAGATTTCTATTCTTTCTAATGTATATCCATTACCCATCTATATTTGGTACCCATTACAATAAAGATAATTTTTTGTCATTATTACCTATACACTTATGAGGAATAATAGGAGTAGGAATAAAAAAAGAAACAGTAATTAAAGCTACAATTTATTTATATATATATTTGATACCAATTGTAACTACAAAACTAAGATAAATTGGTATTATATACCTTTAAAAAAGTTTAAAAAAACAATTAAAACACTTTTGTGATTTGGAAATAAAAAATAACAATTCAATACTTTACAATAACAATGCACCAAAGTATAGAGGCTACCGAATGTGAACATTAGAGATATACAATTTTCTTTTTAATTTGTATACATAGATATATATTATGCTAATATTTTAATAGTTTAAAACAGTCAATGAATTGGTCAGCTTTTTCTTTCTTCTTTTTTTAATAAATAGAAATATAGCATTTTCAATTAAATGTGGCCATTTTAAGTTGTGCTCATCAAAAATCTAAACAGGTACACAAAGATTTACACCAGAGACGGACTTATGTTTATTTTTTGGCATTTACTATAGTCAAATGCAAATAGAAGAAGCAATTAGATTGTGCTTAAAAGGAAACCAACACATAAAAAATTAACACCAATTTGAAACAGATTAAACACAAATAAAAATAGAAACCTAAACCACAATTCAACAAAATAAATGAAGCTTATTTTGATAAAATTACAATATATATTATATAAATGATTTATATATTATGATTCTATTGTCTTTTCGATTCCAATTATAAAGAATAAAATAGTATACAATACGATACATAAATATATCTATAAAACAAATAAATATTTGATTGTATCCTCAATATGGCTGTCGCTTTAACAAATTGAAATCGATTTTGGTTCGGGGTTAAAAACAATCTTTTTAAAAATCAGTTTTTAATAGCGGCTCAATCCAATATGATTTTGGTAAATGTCGACCATAAAAAATTCAAACTAAATGGTTGAAAAATGCAAGTGAAATCATATGGGATTGAAAAGTTGGTAAACAATTTTGTTTGGGATCACTTTTATTTGTATATTTATTGTTGGTTAGATACATAAGAGTTATAAAAACGATAAACGAAGGTGACCACTAAACCGAGCGTAACCGGAACCAACCAGGAACTCCAGCTAATTCCCCTAAAAAATAAGTAAAAATTATTATTGTTTTTTTTTTTACGTACATATTATTAAAGAAAAGTTAGAGGATATATTTTGAATTTTCGAGACGTAATTTTTCAAAATTTAACAATTTTAGTTATGTTACCACCGACAAAGCGCGTTTATAGGTAAAACCGGATTTACCTAGCCAGACAAGTCTCAGACAAAGTCAACATTACCTAATATGTGTTCGATCGAAAGACGTTATCTTAACATTTTCTGATTTTTAGGCCAAGTGAAAATAATCTTTTATTTATTTAATTAGATATATGACATTGCCTGTTTTTCTTTTAGGTAAAGCCGATTTTTCCTGTCACGTACCATACAAAACCTGATTTAAAAATTTTTATTATGAATTTTGCTCTATAAGATCCAGTAAATTTTTCTTAGTAAAAAAACACCTGAAGCCCTTTCTCCCTAGGCGGATCCTTATTTACTCCCTTTGACAAAAAAATTTTGACTAAAAGTAAATAAATTTAAAAATGTTTGGAAGAAATTTGTCTCGCCTACTTAAAAATATAACTTATGAAAAATTACAAGTATACTCTGAGCCCCTAAACTACGACCCTGACAGCACCTCCCTTGTAAAGGCAACAGGCAAAGATAAAAAAGAAATATTTCGATCGCATTTTCTATTCACTGATCTGACAATGTCGACTATGCCTAAGTTTTTCTCGGGCAATGTCGACTTTACCTGAAACTTACTTAAGCAAAGTCGGTAACAATTCTATAATTTGTGGTAGATTGAACTTAAAGCAATAGCTGATATTTGGAACCTGTAGGAATTTTTCAAGTCAAGTAGCTAGTTTTTCTTTTAAATGAACAGTACTTGACATTTGACTTGTAAATGAAATAATTTGCGAAATCAATATTGATGTGACATTCAAATGTTGATATTTTATTCGATTTCAAGTCAAAATTAAGTCAAAAAGCTTGATAATTAAGTCAAGTAGTGAATCCCTAGTCACCTACGGGTGTTAGGACAAAATGTCACGGACAAAATGGCATGGACAATTTCGATTAGTGAATATTCACTATTTCAAATAGTTAAAAGTATACCACTGCTAAATAGTGAATATTCACTAATCGAAATTGTCCATGCCATTTTGTCCGTGACATTTTCTCCGCGGACATTTTGTCAACATTGCACTGTGTAGCATAAATCTAAAGATAAAAAATATAAAACCAAGAACGCTACTCTTTATCATTGTAAGAAACATACAGTATTAAAAAGTAACGAACAGATTAAAACGTTACACTTTATATAAACACTTCCAGAAACTAAAATTTGAAATATTACATGGAAAACATACTGTACATCAAACATCTTATATTTTGTCCCCATGAAATTTTGTCCAGCCATCCACCTACGATATTTATTTGTTTTCCTCCATTCAGATTTCAAGGATCTGTCTGTACGATTGGCTTATCGTATATCACTTAACGACTCAATGTGAACGTCGCCTAATAAGACTAATGACAGCCTCTTTAGACTACTTTTAACAGGTAATTTCCTTAAAAAAATTGTATTTGAAAATTACGTCTCTCATCATTAATTATCACGAAGAAAAAATAAATTTTAAATTAATAAAAAGGCAATATTGAAGAAGCTTTTTTTACTGAAAATATCACACAAAATATTGTTATCCTTTAATCGAACTATTCGAGCACATAAAATTGACATTTAAGATCTTAAAGATTTTTATGAAGAATTACGTTGTAATTATGTTACATCAAAGATACAAGTACCATCAAGTGAGAGGTTTCCATCAATCGTGCTTTTTTCACAGAGTGAACATTTAACTCAATTTTTTGATTTTAGTGTATAACAAGTAACAAAACGTGCTGAGTAAAATGAGTGAAAATGAAACAATTGGTTCGATAGTGTTATGATAAAGAAATGTTGCCACATTTAAAAATCAGGGTGTCTACCAAACTTGATTCTGGCTAAATCAGGACAAAATAAGAACATTTTTGGAGCGAAATCAAGACGTTAAAACGTTACGCAAAAATAATTTCTAAGAATTATTTATCGTATGTGTGATTATTATAATAGATTAGAATAAATAAATCATAAAAAATGAACAAATAAAAACAAATCCAGGACATTAGTCTAAAATCAGGACAATCAGGTTTGGTAGACACCTTGAAAATGAATGAAACGGACATAACATAAATGGAAGAAAATATTTTTGGAAAAGTTTTTTTTTTTTTTTTTAATATTACTTCTCAAAAACTTTACTATTAGTCTATAAAATAGAACATATAGTTAAACGGTAAAAAGATATTTGGAATTGTTTCTTTGAAGAAAAGAACAGTTCTCATGAACAAGTAATGGTCAATTGCCATAACACCAAAAGCTTTAATTATCGGTCAATTCTTTAAGCAGTTCGAGCTGTCCCGACCCAGTCCTACCTCAATCCTGAGAGCACGTGCCTCACTCAGACATTTAACACAGCACACAATGAGTTTTTTTATTCCTAAATCAAAAACGAAATGAGTTTCAAATCACCGTCATCAATCTGAGTGCCCGAATAAAATAATTTCTGAATATAAAACGATAAATATTTCAAGTTGATTCATATTATTGTGTCATACCCATTGTTTGAGTCGTTGTTGTCCGAGTCCCAACTTTGTTTTCCCTTTTCGTTGACGGGTTTGCGTTCCGATTCGTTTAACTCCCCGACCTTATACTTGTTCATCATTTCACGAGCATCACTTGAATGTCCTACGTCTTCGAACGCTTCGCTAGCATTTCGTCCAGCTTGTTCCAAGAGCACTTCTTCACCACCAGGATGCTACAACAAAGAAAAGATACACATAACTAACATAGCCTCCAAAATTAGAAGTTATAAACTATATAGTATATAAACTAGTGGTAACCCGCGACTTTATTTATGTAAAATTTAACAAAACCACAGTTCAGGGTTAAGAAAATAAATCTCTTTCAGGTTTTTTATTACGAGGTAATAATGTTATGCATTAATGAATGGGGGGTTGCCTATACACCAACATTGTGCTAGTCACTAATGTCTAAACAGTCTAAACTGTAAATCTAATCTAAATTTAAATCTAAATGCTTTAAATGTGTGAATGGAAAGTTGCACATAGTAAAAAAATTTAAAGCATGATTGAAAGTTTTTGTTTATAACGGAAATAAGTTTATAGTTGAGAAATTAATGTAAAATAATGTATATACTCAAATCAAAATACTTGTCCGTTATTTTAACCAAGAATTCAATATATATTATTCTAAAAAATCAATCGAGTACCTTATTTATCTTGATACTTATACTTTATAGAGTCAATAACTGTAGACTAAAGAAAAGAGAGTCTTTTTCACATACTTCATACATACTCTCAGAACTGTAATGGAAAATATAAAACTCATTATTGTTGACATTTTCTTTTTGTTTGTGAATATCCTAAAAAAATTATTTGGAACAAAAAAATTTTGTCTCTCCCCACCCGTCAACTATTCTATATTATTTTAAACATCAGAAAATAAAAATTCTATATTTCCGAAAGAAGTTTCACTTCTTATACCTACAAGTACATTAATACACGCATTATAATCCTTACATATTAAGGATCAGGAGGGAAAAAATTAATAACTCCAATTTTACCGACTTATCGATTTAAGTGCAAAATTGTGTGCTTATTAAGAAGTCAAATCAAATGACTTTAGAGTTTCCGAAGAAAAAAAATCCAAAAAAGAAAAATTGGAAAACTTGATATGTGAAGAAAATGTGGAGAAAACCAGCCTAATTTCATTTACTTTGAACATGATTAGTTAAGCCCTCCTTACTTCATTCTCTATTTTAATTAAACCCATAAAAGAGTCTGTTCCAGATAAAAATAAAACCGTGCATTTATAATACAATACATGCGTGTTATAAAATTATGGAAACTAAAAAATTTTATGAATCCTAAGCCTCTAAAATGATTAAAAATATAAAAAATATCCAAATAATGAAGCAATTTTAACTAATCTAACATTGGATAGATACATTATAATTATTGGTACACCTTTATAAATTATACTGAACACCAATAAAGATTTATAATTTCTAAAAGCATAAAAATGTTGAAATACTATTTTAAGTTCACTAAACCGATTTGTATAAATCAGGGGTCAATTGGAAGAAAATAGCCGTCGTTTTCAGTGAAATGCTATTTCGATTTTCAAACGTTAATCATCCAAAATCAGAATTTTTTGTCAAAAGCCGTTAAGATGTATACAAAGTCAACAAGACAAAAACATTCAAGATTTTTTGCTTTACTGAAATTGGTATATTATCGACAGGCCGCTTACGGCGGGTGGCAAACGCAAGGTACACGGGCGGCTAATTTAGGAGGCGACCGACTTAGATGACACCCCTTTTACGTATTTTTTGGGCGGCGAAAAGTGAGTCTGCACTTGAAAAGCCAACTCTCCAGGACCAGCACTTATTAAAAAAGTTCTTACTCATTTGAATGGGTGATTAGAGCAACGTTGTATGTCACATTTTGGTAGATTTTTTTGTGAAATAACTTTCATTGTCACTACTAAGATTAGGATATTATAATTTAATCCCCAAAAGTACCAATAAGTGGCACAGAATGTTGATTGTCTGTCCGAACTTCTTTTTCAGCTTATAAAACAAGATAGCATAGATGCCACCATTTTATGAAAATATTTTAAACGATTTTTTCACAATTTTAAGAAGTAAAAGAGATGTTATGACAGTATCATAATGAATCTCAGAAGAATAAAGGACATTTTTTTACGAAGTTTAGCGAGTGACACTTAAATAAGACAGAAAAAAAATTTTTTATAGTTTTATTTTTGCTCTGCAAAATCAGATTTTCTACTGACAATGAGATTCATTATAATAGTCTCATAACAACTCTATTATTCCTAAAAATTGGGGAAAAAATCACCAATCATTAATTTTAAATGCTACTATTGAAAAAAAAAATTATAATTGAAAAATAATTTTTTTTTTAAAATCTCGAAAACACTTTAAGATACAGAGCTAAAAATTAAATTGAACTATTTTTATTTGATGTCAAATCAATCTTCCAAGTGCAAATCGAAAAAGCCATGAGGGTGGATTTCCCATATAAACCCGGCTATACCCTTTAATCTCTTCTTCATTGAAACAGTTCTCCTGTAAATTGCGTAATTTGTAACATGCAACGTTGCTCCTATGCCCAGCCACCAAAGCATCTATTCATTAAATAATTCGTGGTCATAATAAAAGAGACTGATTTGGTGTGAAAATTCAATGGGAATAAAACAATCCGGTAAATCTACATCGGGATATTAGGACTCAAACTTTTAAATAATGTAACAATTTTTTTACTTTGAATTAAATTTCTGAAATTTTACACAAATGTATTGTAATGCAATTTGTGCAGGAGTCCACTAGTAAAATTTAATAGAACTTGTTATATATTCCTATCAGATTATTAAAGCAAATTAAAAATAATCGGTTATAAATAAGTGCACTTAAGCGTGAGATTTTATGGAAAAATAGCATCATGTATTTATTATATTTGCTTTCATTGAAATATTATAGATAAGGAAAGTATTACAATATAAATATAAGAAATCAATTTAGAAAATTTTTAACAATAAACTATAGAAAAATAAAATATTTTAGATTGTGCATTGTAAAAAATTAAATTATAAGTCTCGACCTCGATTCAAGTCATAATTATCACTAACTTACAAAACATCTAACGACTAATATTTAACTAACAATCATTTTAAATAATTGCACTGATATCCTGTGTAATTTTTAGTCTGTAAAAAAATAAAAATAAAAGTTTCATAACCCAAGTAATTAATTAGTTAAATTCTAAGAATTATTATAATTAAAGAGTGAACGATTTGAATAAGTTCGATAAACCTGTCTTTCTTATATAATATGTCTACGACGTTCTTTTAACGTTTTCTATCAAAAGGATATTTAATGGACAATTTCTTTAATTACTTTCTTCTAAACCTTATGACAAAAGAATTAATTAATAATTACATAAAACACCGAAATAGTTGATTATTGATTGAAATAATTACGTCAATGATTACGTGAGAAATATAGGGAGGTTGTCTAAAATGAAAATGTCTGAATTATCTTTTTAATAATTTTTTACAGGTTCGATAAAACAATTTTTATCTTCTAAATTAGTTTGAAATTTTTAGAAAACCTTTGATAAAAGTGTACAGGATTTTAATTCAATGAAACAAAGTTCGTATTTCAATCAGATTGATATAATTTTTTCTAGTTTACGACATAAAATGTGTTATTGGAATAACTTACACAGGAAGTTAATAGTTTGAATTTTGAAACATTTTCAAAATCATTAAAACAATAAATTTTTATTTATAAATTGAAAATGGTAATAAATTTCCTTATAAACCTACCAAAGTTTGTTCATACTTTGAACATTTCGAAACGTTTCTTGCTTCACGCATATATGAGTTGTTGAACAATTCAAAAACGTTTTGTTATCTTCCCATTTTTATTTAAAATATTATAAAGAAAATTGTAAAGTCATTCTATTTGAATAAAACCAGGCGAAATATTTAGAATAATAATAATGCCTATTTAAATAACGTTAATGTAACGAAAGCCTTGAACGTTGATTTGATAAAAAAAAATCAAGATAATTGGTCGTTTAAAAACATGCAAATCGCTAAAAATGGACCAAATTTAAACTGCATTTCAACGAAATATCAATCTATTATTCGTAATGCACTTTAATGAGCAAGGAAACAAACAAAATTTTTCAATATTTATTGAATGCACGAATTGAATACATGAATGGTACAATTTGGGAATTTTACGATTGTTGTCAAATGGTAGAACGATTTTTTATTGTAGTATTTGATATAAAACTATAAATAAATAGGAAAGTATTCAATACTATTCATACATAAAAGCAATTTATACTATACTAATCTATACTATTCGATAGCACTGGATATATTTTATAATATTTAGTTAGTTTCTTATCGAGGTTGTACTTTATACGAAATATAATCAATGATTTAGGTACATTAGCTGGTGTTTCAAAAAGTTTTATTTTGGTGTCTAAAAATTGATAGTACCTACTTATATAAAAAAAAATTGGTACCAAAATAAGTTCTTAAAAATAATCTTTAGGTTTGCCTCAATTCATTTCTTCATTTTCCATTTAAATAACACGGAAAATTTATTTTTATTTTTGAATTTAACTTTGACTTTAACATAACTTTGGAACAGTTCATCGCACCAATGATCTGAAAGAAAAGATTTAAAGAAAAATTTACCCTCTACAAAAAAGGTGCTTAGAACAAATTTGGAAATTATTAAAATTTTTCGTGTTATTGTTGAACTCTGATATCTTTGAAACGGTTGAACTTTGGTATATTTCCTCTACTTCCATTTTGTATAGAAAGTTTTTTTTATTGTAAAATGAGTCGGAAAGGAGATATTGTCAAGAAACAGTGTTCTAGGCTGCATTTTCCATGTTTCCTAAACTTTTGACTTATGTATACATCTTCTTTGATTTTTGTAAGCGTTAAGTACCCCTTGTCAAAAAATGAATATTCCATAACGGCCATCACTCTCATGAAAAAGCATAGTGCAACAAATATCCTCGCCAAACCCCTTTACAAAGCGTATTCCCATCAAACTCTTCCCGTACCCCTTAGAGTAGGTGTACCTCACTTTGGAAAACTCTGGCCTACGCGTTGACTTGGGTTACTTATTAATAATTCACACAAATTCGAATTTTCATTGGCGGCTTTTTAAATTTAAATTAGCAGTGTTGTGTAAATTGTTAATACTTTTACCATTCATATGCATTTTGTAAAATTTTGAGTTCCAAAAATGTTCTAAAGCCCACATGAACGAAGTCGCGGGTACACCTAGTATTATATATGCATGTAAATAAATATGCTATATGCATAATAATAAATAAAGTAAAAATGGATGAATAACTTATGTAAACCTAAAAAAAAATTTCAATAAAAATAATTGATACACAAAAATAATAGGAAAGTTTTTTGAAGATCTGTTCTGTATTACAAGAAACCTTAAATTGATAAAATATATGATTTTTTGGTTAATTAATTCACTTGCTTAAATTTAATTAGTCTGATTCATATGTTATCTTTATGACTGTTCAAAAACAAAGATATTTAAATTTAAAATAAATCAAACGTAATATTAAACAGTTTTAAAATGTCTCCATTTACTATAAAGATAAGAAAAATGTCTTTGAAATTTTCAAAAAAAAAAAAACTCGATTTTATTCTCCGATGTATCTTAACATACATATACAACTTGGCCCGAAGTATTAAGCCAGTTGCAAAATCTTGGATTTTATAAACAATTTATAAAGAAGGATAAAATAAAGTAATACTAGATTGTAAGATTGCAACAATATAATTTAGTAGTCACTTACAATCTAGTATTACTTATTTTATCTTTCACGGAGAAAAATGTGTTGTAGATTTAACAACATTCCTTTTTAATTTTACAACATTAACTAGTATTATATAGGATGACACCACGTGTGGCAACGTTTACCAGTTAAGTGTAATTAAAAAATTGTAGTATTATTTACAACACGAACTAGTAAAAATGATTGAAATTTTTGACACTTGCATTTATTTGTCAAAATTATTGGTTATGATGTGCGCGGCGCATGCGCACAAGTAACAGAAACGCCAAAATTTGTTACTTGTACAACACTCGGCAGTTGTAACAGCTACATATATTTACTACACAATGGTAGTATAAAATACTATACGTTAGAGCTGAATACAACACAGTGTGTTGTATAATGTTACATTTGTGGTTATAGTGAACACAAAGTGCAGTAAAAATATTACTAGTTTAGTGTTGTAAATCTTACACCACTATTTTTTTCGTGTTCTTTATAAATAATTTTAAAAATCCAAAATTTTACAACTGGCTTAATACTTTTGACCAAGGCTGTATATTCTATATCTATAGTGAATAAGTTACGTTTAAGGGAGTGATTCGTTTTTGCATGATAAATTATAATCATTAAAATTTAATCTAAAAATTATAGAGCGAACGATTCCTCGAGGTAAAATGGTCCCCTACTGTTTACGAATGATAACTATCGATATCTATCCAAATACACAAAAAAGAGTCATCCCCGTAACCCTGCCATTTGCCACACCGAGTGTCAAAGCAGATCTGAACACTAATAGCGTGGTTTTATAAGAAAATAATTAAAAAGCATGCTTCAATTCTATGGGAAGCCTATTTTTAGAATTTCATTACTTTGTGCATGTTAAGATTTATTGAAATGTTGTTTTATTAACAGATTCCATTAAATATGGCTTTATTTAATTGTAAGCAATGTTTGACTACCACAGGTTGCATTTGAAGTTATATTTTGATCGCTATCTTGAAATTTGGCGTTTGAGGTGAAATGATCGCTTTTTGGGCGTATAAAATGATTCCTGGAATAATTTTTCCCCATTAGTATTTTCAATCGCTTTTAGTTAACTTGCAAATTATTTATGTATTTATGTTTGTTTATGAGGGTCAAATCTTGCACGCTCAATTCCCAGTGTCCGATTGAGCAGAAATTTCGCATACTTATGTAAGTCCGGTAATAATGCATTATTGTGATACCATCTAGCTGATCTAATGATGGAGTCAGGGTATAAAAAATGAAACTTATTGATGGAAAATGTTTATTTTTCAGACCATGTCGCGAACTTATAAACGTATAATCACTCGCCAAAATTGACCTGAAGAACAAACGCTTAAGTGAAATAAAAATGCTAATTCCCCAGAGATAGTTTTCCCGAGAAATAAGTAGACAGTTATAAAGATAAGTAGGTAAATTCACTATCGTTTACAATTTAAATATTGTGTTTTTGTTTAAACTTTGAGTGTAGTAATTTTTTTCCTCTTAAAGGGGTCGTCTTACCCCCATCACCCCTATATGCAAAGATAAGATTTTCTTGGAAATACCAAATTCAACCAAATACTAGTTTATCCAAAATTAATATAATCAACATTTAAAGTACGTAACGTTTAAGAAAAAGTTAAAATCTTTAAAATTTCGTCATATGCAAAGATAATGTTTTTCTGAAAGTCTCAGAGATCACCAAAAACTGGTTATAATCATTGGCCATGGCATTGCACGGCTTAGTCACTGTCATCAACATAAAACCAAAACCAGGCCAACAACCGCTAGCTCGCAATGCGTGGCAAAGAGATGCTGGGTACCAATTTAAATATTTTGGACGGAGCTGAACAAAGACGTCAACACGACCGGAAGATTCAAGTGCAAATCGAGGCAGTGAGAGAGGTCTTAAGTCCGATTCAAAATGTTCTCTATCTGAAACCTTGTTCATTTTTATATTTACAGAATAAAATTAATCGCTACCTCTTATTATTCAGCACAGGTTGTGTTTTTCAGATGAAATGCACCACAAAAAATGTATCAAAAAATGTAAACTTGTGTCCTTCTTCTTCGACGATATATCAAAAACCATTACATTTTTTGTAAAAATAAAGGAATTAAAAATTAAAATTAAATAAAATTTTTATTCAATTGTATTGTACAGAAAATCTGATTTCACTTAAGGTCTCCTAAACGATTTACATCAGTTTCGTTATTAGGTTTCACCTACTTCTGTCTATTAACTGAAGAGACCATTTGAAGGTTTTTTTTTCTACTATGGATTGAAGAAGTTATTATTCATCCAAGAACAAAAATTTTGCTGTTTTTTATTTAGTAGAAATCCATAAACGTCATAAGATAAAACTTTAAAAAAAATTTCCTTCATAAGAAAGGAAACGAAAAGCGTTCGCAATAGAAATATTTTCGCAGCCGTCGCTTTCAACTGCTAAAAAAACATTTCGAGCGTTGTAAGCGCCTAGTAGAACGCGCCTACCCTATAATACACAGTGTGAAATATTTTATCTAAAATAAATTAATAGGGATAATAAAATATACAACGCAGGCAACAGAATAAAAATTTGCTGTATGAAAGTACCTACATACCAAATAAATTTTATTGTTTGTGTTTCTAAGATTTGCCGACATAACAAAATTCAGCAGCACAAAATTCAAATTTCGTGATTTATATTTTTTCAGCAATGGAAAACAACGGCTAAAATCACATTTCGAACGTTATGAGCGTCTAGTGAAACGCACCCACAGATAAGTTAAATTAACTTATCACTAAATATACCACCAAATATTGAATTTTTTTAGAATGTGCCGCGACAAAAAGGTTGAGAATCACTGATTTAGACAATTTCAAATTAGCGGAAATCACAGCTTTTTAAAATACCATAAAATCGGCTATTTTTAACCTGAGCTTCTACAATGATGAATATTGAGAAAAAAGCCATTTTTATTTTTTTTTGTAATTTTTGATTTCAAAGCTTTATCAAAACCAAGTAAATTAATTTTTTTTTTATAAAATTCAGTTTGAACGTTCACATGAACTTTACTGACAATGAGTGCCCATTTAAATGAAGCGAAAGTATAGATATTTTGTTTAGAAATGTTAATAGTAACAACACGCTGTTTTTAATGGGTTAATAAAAGTCAAAACCGTACATTGTACGGTACGCATCATGTACATACAGGTCATGCGCAATCCTAAAATTATGATAACTTTTTTTTTATATTGTGCATGTCCTCTACCGTATAGTGTTAAAAGAAATCAAATGTGAAAGGATAATTACTGAAATACAGGAGAATATTATATTAATATTTGAAATTTTTTTCTCCATCTAAACGTTTTAAATTATATTATAATCGTATTTACCTCGTTTGTCAAACGATGAAACTGATAGCAGAACGTATTAAATATTTTTGTATTCTTTTCAAATACCGGAGTAAACTATCAATTTTTTTTTCAAACCCATCCTAACCAAGATTGTAGGAAATAAAATAGGGGACATTTAAAACATGGGGGATTCAAATATACAGTTGTATTTCATCGGAAATAATAACATTTCTACATCAATTATTATTAAAATAAAAAAGCTATCAATGAATACGGATATGCACAAGGTGAATAAAACTATGGATACGTTCCACAACGCATTTACAACGATTACGCTTAATGCCGTTGTTTTTGATCCATTCTAATAACTTTTTAAAAGTCTGAACAACATTCATTATCAGAAAGGTTTACGTGACCGTTAGTGAAAGTAATGACGTCATTGATGACGTTTTACTAAGCAGCTGAACAAATGAAGAGTGCCGTTTCAAAAGGACTTATTTCCACTTAAACATTTTTTTGGAAAATTGAATAAAACTGTTATCTATGTTAGAAAAAATTTTGGTTTCTTATTTTTCTAGTATTATTTTAATACAAGTTGACATAAACTTGATGACACAGCTATCCTTTTGCTAACCCCTCCCCACAACTGGAATTATTTTCAATTGAATTTTGGAAATAAGCAGTTTTGCTACGGACAATTGGAAATAAGTTTTTTTGAAACGAATCGTTGAGAAATGAGCTGCTTTGATCTGGACTTTATGAACACTACTTTTTCCTTTCTTTTACTACTATATAGTAAAGTGCATATTGTAATTGGGTCGAATTTTCGAATTCGAGCTTTCACCAGAAATACATGTTTTGAGGTTTTTAGTCCAAAAAAGTGGTTTTTAGAAACATGGCTGTATGTATGTATGTCAGAGTGTGACAGCCATATCGTATCAAAAGCTTTATCGGAATCACACCAAACTTGGAATTTTGCCTTCACATTATATCTAGTTGTGCCGTGAAACTCTTGGTTAAAATCGGTTAACCGAAAGCTCCACTTTAATCTAGGAGTTTTTGAGCTTTTTCAATATGTTTCGAAAACGGCTCCAACGATTTTCTTTAAACTTTCTATAGTTCTTATACTCATTGATGCCTACAACTTTTATTTGGAACTTTTTCCTGGAAAAATTCGAATAAGGACGGTTCTGGTGTGAAGGTTAGGAATTTGTATAAACATATAAGTTGTATACATATAGTTCTGTTTATATATATATATATGACAATGAGATTTATAAAGATTTTTTAAGAAAATAAACCTCTATGTTGTAAATTTTATGGGACCATTAAACGAGAATTTGAAATAAGCCGTGTTGTCGAGACGTTTTGTAAATTATACAATAAATAATAGAAATAATAGGGGGTATGACTATAATAAAATAATGTTAAAAAAAATTTTTTTTTGAAAATTGGAAATAAGTCCTTTTAAAGCGGCACTCCTTAAATGTTTCTCAATTGGTTTTTAACGTTTTTACCACTTAATAGTAAGTAACCTTTAAATAGCTAAATAATGTTTACTTTGAACATGCTAATCTTAGATACTAAAGTGTGTGACCTTATCATTTTTTTTTTTTTGTAATTTCTGATGATCTTGGCCAGACTAATTAAAAATATAAAAATGTTGCAGATTTCAAAAAAAATTTCTTCCTTGCTTATTATGTGGTCTATTAAATTATTTAAAATAGAAAATGTAGATAACATTCAATGCAAGTATTTATCATTTCTAAGTTATTTAGATAATTATAATTTTAAGGACTAAAATATTCATTGCAAATATACTAAGAACCATACCTTAATAAATAAAGTCCTTCCAGTCTTTTGAAAATACAATTATTTTACTTTTGAAAAAAAAAAACCACTACAAGTCCTTGATGTTATAAGGTACTTATTGAAGCCTACGTGACTAACTTCTAAAGTCTAGTTATATTAATAAGATATTATAATGATAATTTTTACACAATTAAAAGATTTATATAATTTACTTTATTTCTTCAACCATCTCTTGCAAGACAAAATAATTTCAAATATACAAGAAATAAAAAGAAATCAAATATTAGCGGTCTTTCTTTCTAAAAAACTTGTTGAATAGGTAAGTTCATGAATTTCAAGGTTTTATTACTATTTCTCCATTTTAATGACTTAATTGAGTAATTTTTTATTTCTCATACTAAAACTTAAAGGAAGTTCATCAAAAGTTATTTGAACGAATTTCATAATACATATTTACAATGTACAGTTAACAAATAATTTAGTGTATATTTTGACGACTCAAAATTTACACACTTAATATAGCTATGAAGGTATTTTATCACTCACCAATTAATTAATTAAAAACTCCATTAAAATTCAACCAATTTCAAGAATATAAATGCTCCATATTTGTTATCTTATATTTTATATAATATAGTTCTATATATGTAATTATATTAGATAGCCTATTTTCAAAATTATCAATTAAAGAAATGCAAGTGAAAATTTTTTTCCGATAATTTTATCAATTAAACTTGTTCGAGTCAACTTATTGATAAAGTGAGGAAAAATTTATTTTTTAAATACATTAAAGTACCTACATATTAATATGAAATTTCACGTGACGTAAAGATTTCCAATGGAAAATGAAGGTTGTTCAAACGCTCAAATAATTTGTTATTCATACAAATGGCCTTATGACCCCAAAGATCATTATAATTTAAATATTAGTTGAAGAAATTGTTCTGAATTATACCGGCCTGTGATTTAGAGATAACAACACCAACGAGAACTGACAATATGATACACGGAAAGAAGCAGAAAGTAATTGATTTGGAAAGTTTCATAAATGAGCTTTAGTTTGATTTCGACTTAAGTTGCTAGTTGTACTTATAAGAGATATAATTGAAACAATGCCTTACCTCGTTTAGAAAAGCTGTCACGTCATAGATATTATTGTGGATAACAAACCATGCCGATTTGGTGTCGATGTGTTTTTTCACATCTTCCATCGAATACTGTTTCGTTGCCATGTTTTTAACGTTTTTATGAACACTACGACAATGTCTGAGTTAAACTAAGTCAGTTCCGACTTGCTCGAACGAATCAAATTGGGGAAATGCGTCTGATGAATTGCAAAAGACTCGAATGGCCTTCGTTCGAAGACTTGATTGGACTTGATGACGTATTTGTCAGCTGGAGAAGATTGAAAGTCATTCGTGGTCATTCGCAAACCTGTTAAATTCTAATTTCACTAGGATTATGTCAAAATTGTACATTTTATGTTGGCAATATGTGAACACTTGTTGATTTCAAACTGTTTAAACGCGCGAATCACGTAATTTGAATATGCATTAGAATAGCTATAGATAACTTCAATAACGTTTAATATGATTAAGGAATTAAAATATTTGAAAAATAAAAAAGGATATACAATAAGCATATTTCATAAAAACGAAATTTTTATACGAACTAGTATGAAAAGTTATTCGTTTTCCTTAATAAATGACCTTAATACCTAAAAAAATAAAAATTGTTTTCTTCATAAACGTTACACTGGCACCTATGGCAAACATAAATAATTGTTGCCCTCGGGTCAGATTAGAACAAAATATTTTAACTAAATTAAAATAAATATTTCATGAGACGGGTGAAATAAATAAAATTAAAAAATCTTATATAAATTTTGTACATATATAAATTAGAGCAACAATTCTCAACAATTGAAATGCAAATAATACAATTATTGTTAGTGGAGTAACGAGTAGGGGGCGAAGGGAGCCATGGGCCTGGGCGGCACAAATGGGAGGGCGACAAAGCCATTGAAAGCTCAACATTTTTTCTTAGATTTTCGGATTCATCGATTGCTAAATTCGGTCACCACTCACCAATATAGGATACATTTTTACCAAGTCTGCAACCTTAAAATCAGTTTATTAAGTTTTATTTTTTTCTATTATTTATGTACCCAAGACTCTCTTTAGTACTCTTATTTGAAATAACGTTAGATTTAAAAAAATTGGTTGTCTGTAAATTCGGTTTACGGACGATAGTTTTACGTGATAACGTCATAAAGAAACATTGATGAAAAATTGCATACTTTTATGAATTGAATTGAATTATTATCATTGAATTATCATTATTTTGTATAACACAAAGAAGGAGTTGATTGAAAATTGCAGTTTTTTTAAAAATGGAATCAGTCTGAAAATTATGAAGGAAATCTTATAAATCTTATTAAATTGTAGAAAAAAAACACAATAGGTATACGTTGTCTAGGATTCAACAATTATTGAATACGAGGCGTAGCTTATTGTAGAAGTTCTCGAAGAAGCTCGCGTGGCGGCGTTCTAATAGCAGAACTCTATCGTGCCTCTCTATCGTTTTTATCGCGTTCTCACTTGTACGCACAGGCTCAAACGGAACGTGACATCAATTTTTAAGACGTTATCACGTCAAAAGCAACATTAAGTATTGTAGCTACGTTTAAAGAAATTGAATTTCAAGGTACCACGAATCTGTGAATCCAATTAACTTTCAAATCAGCCAAAATTTTAAATAGTATTTGAAGAGCTCAAGTGAAACACCGTAAACCACCATGTTCACCAATTTTTTGTTTTTGGTGCTCATTTGTGTGTTCCAAAGAAAATTTGGAAAATTTCCAATGATAAACCATCCAAACATCTATTTTTAAAACAAAATAATGAGCACTAAAGGGGAAAACATTGTTGCAATTGATTGGCTGCGAAGAAAATGAAGAAAACCCCCATCGAATTCTATTTGATCTGAACACAAACATATTGGCTTCATTTAGCTATCCATTGTTACAAGGCACATTATTTAAAAGTAAATTGTTTTGGGCATAATTTAAGAAAAAAAAATATTTATTCTTCCATAAATTTTTGAAAAATTATATTTATTCAGATCCTTGTTATTTAGAACTGATAAATATACAGTTAGAGAGGCAATGGATCGAGAGTTTCGCCATATATTATAGCTTCCTCCGACTCCCTGATGCATGCTCAGAATTCTTATCCTTTTGTAAATGTGCGAAACGTCGCGACCTGATATTATTTTGAAAAATGAAATTACACTTTTTTTCCTCCAAGCCGCTCATTTGGAAACAAAATTTACATTTCCATAATCTTTTTGAAGTTCTTCAAAATACTTAAACATAAACCTAATTCCAGTGATGCTTTCCCAAAATTTTACCAGGGGGTCGCATTCGCAGTGAATATTTTCTTACATTGTTTTAATGTTAATATTACCATTGAAATATTATTTGTTAGAGTAGCACACTAGCTGATGATTATTAAAATCACCGATAATCATATAAAACGAAAGTATTTTTTTCTGATTAATTGGGGGTTTGCGCAAACCCCCAGAAAAGCCTCCCTGCCTAATTCTTTTTTTCACGAATTTGAATCAACACGAGTTAAAAATAAAGAAAAATCTCTGTTTACAGTAATCATTTTATTGTACTTAATACGATTTTCAATATTTTAGGAATTCTATTTATTATCTATTTTCCTATTTACCTAGCCTTTATTTTATGAAAATTATTTGTGAAAAAAAAGAACTTTGTGTATTTACTTAGTTTTATTAATGTTAACAAACATTACTTTTAAACAAAAAATTAATAATATTATTTAAAAAAAAGCATTTTTTTAAATTTAAAGCTATACCCATATCTATATCTATACCCAGCTCTTTCTTCTCTCCCTACACAACTAACTTGGTATAGCCCTATAATTTTTAGTTTTCAACAATTATTTTTACTTGCTCCTAAGTTTACACTAGTCTTACAAGTAAGATAACTTAATTTTTATCAGAAAGAATATTTATTTGGGACAATATATATTGGAGATAAGGTCAATTTGTATTTCTATATTCACAGTAATTGAAACTAGTAAAAAAAAAATAACAATTTTGAAAAACGTAAACTTTCTTCTACTTTTCGAATAATTTAATACAATAATATTTTTATTAGAATTAGTTTTACATAAATATAAAAATATTGTAGTGGTCTGATCGTTGAAATTAACGAAGGAAAGTGACGAAATATTTCATCATCTAAAGTGCCATATATCATTTATCTAAAAAAAGGTCTACACTAAAATTATTCATCAACATATGTATAGTTATTTCCACAAACAAAAAAAAGTACATAAGAAAATCTTGGAACAGTATTTTTAATACCACAGCCGGCAAAATATAATTCAGTTGATTTAAAATTGAATTGAAATAAAAGAAATTAATGGCAAAATAAAAATGGAATTAGTTCGAATAAGTCAAAAACTTGTAAGTTTTCTTAATATGCGTTATTAAAATTTACCCAAAAAAAAAAAAAAAATACAAAAAATTATTAAATGATTTTAATTGTTTTTAAGGAATTTTTGATTTTATAACCGAATTATAATAAATATAAACTTCACAAAACGTTCACCTTCTTTAAAAGTTACATTCGTAACATTCTTTCGTTATGTTACATAAGGTTTGTTCCATACGTTGATGCCAAACACTGCCAGAAAGACAAAGAGCAAGACACATTGACCAAGAGACAAGAGTGAGTGAAGAAATGTTTCAGCTTACAGCCGCTCGGTCGCATTAGGCTGAGAGTCGACCTATGTACGTACGTTTTCGTGACAATCGCGTATTTCGACACTGATTTGGTGGTGTTTAAACACTGAGTAACCGGTTTTTAAGTCGAACGAACTTGTTACTTTCTGTTCTTTACTCACTCTTGTCTGTGGGTCAATGTTGTCTTCATCTTCGTCTTTTTGGTAGTGTTTGAACATCATCAGAAGGACATTAGGAACAAACCTATAACTTTGCGTAGTTGCACGTTTTGTACTCCCAGGGATTTCTATTACTGTATTTTTATTTATTATAGTTACATTTATTATACTTACTCTTAACTCATGACTCATGTAATAATAGGTAGTGTTAATTTAATCGTTACAGTGGACGTTGTACAAAATGTGAAATCTGACGAAACAATTCGTATATTTAATGGCAAAAATAATTCTATCAAAAACTCTGACGCAGGACGTTTTGGCGCCGTCATTTGGTGCGGAACGTTTTGGCGCTTCTGAACCACTGAAATTTTAAATGGAAAACCAAAAGTTGATACAAAGAAACCGCTCTCGCATAGTCTTAGGACCTCGGTATAATGGAGCGAAACCCCCCGCGGGAAAACGTCCTGTGCCAAAACGCCCCGCGCCAAAATGTCAAATGCCAAAGATGTTTTAAAATTTGATTACTAATTATGTTTAATTTGATTTAAACAAATGGCAATTTAAACCAAAATTTATTCTTTTGCCTTTTCTAAATATTCGCATTCATACATTTCTATTCCAAATATTTGCATTTTCAAAGCTAATCTCTAAAAAGTGACAAGAATAACATTTGTGCAAGACAACCCATTCTACACTTCGTGTGTACAAAACGTTCAACTACGTAGGTAACAGTTCTGTAACATTTACATAACAAAAACTTGTCAATATTACAGAACCGTTACATAGTTGGACGTTTATGCTCACTTTATTAATTAGCGTAGTCGTAACACGCTCTAAACAAGAGGTCGATCTGAAAGAAAACTCACCCTGGTCCTACGATAGGCATTATAGCATTTTTAGGCAATCTTTTGATTAAAAAAATCGAATTTTTATAAAAAATTTATACAGGATTTAACATTCACGATTCCGTTTAAAATAAATACCGAGTCCTCAAAAGTATACAAAAGATATCAGACTAAATAAACAATTAATTCTAAATCCATTAGATAGGGTTTCATTAAGTCAAGCAGTTGGACATTTTAAGTCTTGTAAATGAAATAAACTTTGGAAATAAATGCTTGATTTGACGTTTGAATATTAATAATTGACTCGAGTTTGACTTGATTTCAGGTCAAATTCAGATCAAGTAGTTTGAAAAACAAGTCAAGAACATAGTTTTGAAATCAAGTTAAGTAGTGAATCTCTAATTATAAACCATTAAATATTCAGGTTTGTCCCACAAAATTGGATATTCCTTGAATTTATTACAATACAATTAGTAGTGGTAATTCACTTAGTGGCGCAACGGTAAGATCTGTTAGACCTCTATATCATGCGTCAGGGGTATTCGATACGATTCCCGTTGAATTGTAATTATTTCTAGATTAGTAAATTACAGCCATTTTCTGTGTTTAGATAGTCGTTATATGATCTTAGATTTTAAAGCGACTTAGAACAACTAACAAAAGCAGCAGCAGAGTGAAAACTATAAAATACTAGTTTAAAATATATAACTTACAATTAGTTAGTAGTCTTCGTACGTATATTTTTTAAAACTTATTTCAAATATACCCCAAGTGGTATAAAAATTCAAATTTTATAGAAAACTATCCTAACAAAATAAACCAAACTAGTTTTTAATCTAACATCAAAATTATTCTTATATTTAAGCGTCTTCAAAATTTAGGCGTAAATCCATTATTGTCAATAAGATTATTTAATAATTCTATAATTAATAAGAACGTTGTAATAATTAGTTCCAGACACAAAAACTTCTTTATGTAAGATGTCTCCATTGCTCCCCGTCTTTGGCTGGTGCACAAGTTGCGATGAGCAAATTCGACACCACATCGTACGTGCCATATGAAAAACTTGAAGCTAATTTGGAAATTGTTAAAAAACAACTAAGTCGTCCGTTAACATTAAGCGAAAAGGTTTTATATTCGCATCTCGATGATCCAAAACACCAAAAAATCATTCCTGGAGAATCATACTTACGGTTGCGACCCGACAGAGTAGCGCTCCAAGATGTAACGGGTCAAATGGCAATGCTACAATTTATGTCAAGCGGACTAAAAAAAGTCGCTGTTCCAACAACAGTTCATTGTGACCATCTAATCGAAGCACAGGTCTCCTCATTAACTTCCCAATAAAATAAAAAAATTACTTTTTGATGTTTTCAGGTTGGTGGAGCGAAGGATTTAGCTCGTTCCGAGATCTTAAACGAAGAAGTCTACAACTTTTTAAAAGCGACAGCCGCTAAATATGGACTTGGATTTTGGAAACCTGGGGGAGGAATCATCCATCAGACCATTTTAGAAAATTATGCGTTTCCTGGACTTTTGATGATTGGAACTGATTCGCATACGCCGAATGGAGGAGGTTTGGGTGGTCTATGTATAGGAGTTGGTGGAGCCGATACTGTCGACGTAATGGCTAATATACCATGGGAATTAAAATGTCCAAAAGTCATCGGAGTCAATCTAACAGGAAAACTTTCAGAGTGGACCTCACCGAAAGATGTTATATTAAAACTAGCTGGAATTTTAACCGTTAAAGGTGCAACCGGATCTATTCTGGAATATTTCGGTTCTGGAATCGAAAATATTTCATGCACAGGAATGGCAACTATTTGTAATATGGGCGCTGAAGTTGGTGCTACGACTTCGATTTTCCCATTTAACAAACGCATGGCAACATACTTAAAAGCGACAGGACGTGAGGAAATTGCAGAACATGCATTATTGTATCAAAAAACATTGTTAATCGCCGATGAAGATGCCAAATACGATAAAGTTATCAATTTGAACTTAGATTTATTAGAACCGCATGTCAATGGTCCTTTCACACCTGATTGGGCTCATCCCATCAGTCGCTTAAGAGTTATAGCCAAAAAAAATGATTGGCCTAAGGAAATCCGCGCTGGATTAATTGGTTCCTGCACCAACAGTTCTTATGAAGACATGGCCCGTTGTGCATCGATTGTTAAACAAGCCAAGCGGCATGGTCTAAAATTTAGTATTCCATTCTATGTAACGCCTGGATCCGAGCAAATTCGAGCTACACTCGAACGGGATGGAATTGCAGAAGTATTTCGCGAGAGCGGAGCTACAATTTTATCTAACGCATGTGGTCCCTGTATTGGACAATGGGATCGAAAAGATATCGAAAAGGGAAAACGAAATACGATTATTTCGTCGTACAATCGCAATTTTACGGGACGTAATGATGGGAATCCAAACACGTACGCTTTTGTAACAAGTCCAGAATTGACAACAGCGTTGAGTATAAGTGGTTCATTGCATTTTGATCCCACAAAACAGACATTGAAAGGAAATGATGGGAAGGAGTTTAAGTTAACAGCACCTTTAGGTGATGAATTACCTACGAAAGGTTTTGTTTCGGGTGAAAATATTTATGAAGCACCGCCTGTTGATAGCAGTCATATTGAGGTAATAATTGGGAATATTCATGGTTCCAAAGTACAGAATATAGATAAAAGGGAGAAGTTTCACTCAGTGTTGGCACCTTTGATCTCAACTAGGGCTTCATCATGTCAAGTAGCTCAATATTTTTTAAAAATGAATTGTTGATATTTTTTCTAGTCATCCGAAAAACTGGTTAGATTAAACCCCCCAACCAACCGGTACTGCAGCTTAAGCTTATTGTGCTTCTGGTTTACTCATATAATCTTGTTAAATAAGAATTTCTACTTATTACAGGTCAAAATTCTGCCTATCAGAAGTAGTACCTGTACTATACTCCTATTGTAATGCTTGATATTTTGATTTGTAAATGAAATACCTAGCAAAGCTCATGACTTTAACTCGATTTTAAGTAAGGTGACCATATTTTTTTATTTCAAAACCAGGACGGGTATTTGTGGCGAGGTGGGGGGGGGGGGAGAAGGGGGTAGGTGTAGTTAAGTTAAATAACTTAAGGGGTATTCTAGCCTAAAGGCCCGAATTTCGAGCATTTTATTTCTTGGCAATTAAAAAAAAATAATTTGATATTTTTACCATCCATTTTTTTATCATTTGTTTATTTATATTCTAAGAGTAGGTACACAAAATTAATTTCAAAAAAAAATTTTTTTTAATGACTTATGCGTCTTTGAAGTAGAGGGGGAAAAAAGGCCGTGTCCCCGTCGCCGTAATTTCTACCCTTGTGGTCATTTGAAAAATAAAACAATGATGGATTGATAAGTACGAATGTCGCTATCGCATGAAATTCCAAAGTTAAAAAAAAATTTTTTTCCATAAAATGGCGGCTACTCAAAAATAAAGGTCGATTTTTTCACTCATTTTTTTAACTTTTTCGAATTTTTAAAAAATACTACAAATTTATGATTTGCATTTTTTGTTGATTCATGCGATAGAGAGATATTTAAAAAATATTCATACCAAATTTCAAGTAAATCGGCTGATTAGAACTTGAGATATTATAACTACCGCATCGAAAAAAGTAGTTTCGAGAAAAACGCGTTTAAAGTTTTACGTTAAGTCTCAACCGGTCGAGTTGCCACGACACTAAACGGCTATAACTTCGGAAATCATTTGAATTTTGAAAAATCCTTTCAGGGAGATATTTTTGAATATATAAACTATCGGATTATGAAAAAAAAATTCGATTTTTCAAATTTCTAGACTAGAAACCCCCTTAAAATTGATTTTTTAAATTATTTTTTTACTATAAATTATACATAACAAATATTATTTAAGGATATAATAAAGTCAATTCTGAACTATGACTTTTGTTCAGTTGGTCTTTTTCGCTTTGAAGCATTGTATAAAATTCTGTAAAAATGCATCAAATGGTATAAAGCGTGCCACGTTTGCACAATTTTTTCGGTTCAAATTTTGTCAAAATAATTCTAGTTGAAATATATTTAAAATAAATATTGAAAATAAGAACTTTATCAAAAATTCGGGACAATCCGGGATAAATATTACTTCTAAAAAAATCCGGGACGTATGGTCACCTTATTTTAAGTCACGTTTAAGCCAAGTAATTTTATAATCAAGCCAGGTAGTAAATCCCTATAACCACGACGGTCTTTTGCATATTAGATATGTCCTAAATTAAGTAATAAAATCATTCGCAATTAGATAATCTGCGGCCCGCAACTATTCAATGAACTAATTTTAGCGAGCGGCAAAATAAATGTTGTTAACAACCTTATGAAAGTGGGATACTTTTTCCGTTACAATACTTAAATAAACAGAAGTACTTTTACTTAATTTACCCAATTTTCGCACTATTTTACTCTGTTTCTTGTGAGGAAAAAATTAGTTCAATTTGCCAAGACTCCTTCTCTCCCTAAAGTAAGATTTGATAACATTTGGCGTGATCCACTCCCTCTTAAACACCCCACGGAATTAACGGGCTCTTCTTTACTACTAATTATAGAGTTTCGAAAAAAAAGTTAGGTCTGGTCTGTTCCAGATGAAAATAAAACCGTACAATTCATGCGCAATATACGATTAGTTGCTATAGTTTTATAGCACCTATAACGTATACCGTACATGTACGGTTTTATTTTCATCTACAATAGAGGTACACAAAAATTAGACCAAAACTTCATTTTCTCAAATTTTTAGAAAATGTACTAAATTATAAAATCGTTAATCTAACGGTGGATAATTTTTATAGGTCAACATTAACCCAAAGAGCAATCGGCTGCAGTTACTCGAACCATTTGCTAAATGGGATGGTAAAGATCTCGAAGATATGCTCGTCTTGATCAAAGTAAAGGGCAAATGCACCACGGATCATATCAGCGCAGCGGGTCCTTGGTTGAAGTTTCGAGGACACTTAGATAACATTTCCAATAACTTATTCACAGGAGCACTCAATATTGACAACGAGGAAATAAATGAAGTGCGTAATCAATTGACTGGAACGTGGGGCTCCGTACCAGACGTGGCTCGATATTATAAAGCTCATGGCGCTAATTGGGTAGCAATCGGGGATGAAAACTATGGCGAGGGTTCAAGTCGGGAACATGCTGCTCTGGAGCCTCGTTATCTAGGAGGTCGAGCAATCATCGTACGTTCATTCGCTCGAATCCACGAGACAAATCTAAAAAAACAGGGACTTTTACCGTTAACATTCTCCCAACGAGAAGATTACAATAAAATTGAGCCTAGCGATAAAATCTCCTTGGTTGGTCTGAACCAATTGACGCCTGGAAAACAAGTCGAATGCCATTTGAAACATAAAAATGGAAACGTTGACGTAATTCAATTGAATCACACGATGAACGAACAACAGATCGAATGGTTCAAAGCTGGAAGCGCTTTGAATAGAATGAAAGAATTACTGTCATAACTATAAAACATGAAACCTGAACAAAAGATTGTTAACACCCGATTAATTGTTAGATCAAACAATATATTTCAATGAATATCAATAATATAATCAAGTAACATTTTATGCATAAAATTATACAACTCATTTAATAAATGAATAAAATACTTCAAATGCATTTGAAACATGTTATTCTAAAAACTTTAAAAAAATATATAAATATTCAAAACATACTTCCAATGCATGAAGACTTCAATCAAATGCACCAAGAAAAAAAAATTATTAAATTGGCCAAATTGATTGTTTAGCACATTTTTTTTAAACAAATTTTTCCTATTCAATTTAATTTCTAAACAACTAATTTCTAATAATTGGACAAACTGTGTGGGATTTTTTTGTACATAATGGAGGTTTTTCATTAATTTTCTTTTATAATGTTAAAAAGCATGCGTTTGCAATGCTATCAGTCATTAATTATAAATAAAAAAATATTGGTCTTTGCATCTTAAAATCTTATTTATATTTAAGGGAACGATTCAATTAAAAAGGACGTAAAGAGTTTAAGTACAATCATAGTATATGGAATGCTTGTTATCACTCAACTAGAAAAAACGCGATGTGCTAATGTTTATATTAACTCGCTTTAATCAGTAATTTCTATTAAAATGGACGAAATGAAAAATATCCAAGCAACTCAATTAAATACTGAATCAATTGATTTAAATCACAACTTTCTTAATATTGCATTGTCCCACATCAATGTAGATTGTGTTTTGGTAACAAAATCAAGTAGAAATATTATCGTATGTAAAAAACTTACATTGTCTCAATGTTTTAAGTGATTATTTTAAATGTATCTATTAAATGAATTAAAGTTTGCTAAACTTCGAGGCGTTACGCTGTTTAATATATTTTCTACTTTCCACTCCATTCCTGAACTCTGCCGTTATCAAAAACTAAATTGATACGTGGTTGAGGAACGATTCGACTATTTTTCGTCAACGTTCGAGTTTCATTTGGATAATACTAAAACAACAAAGAATAATTAAACATTTAAAAAAAAATCACTTAAAAAATTTACTTACTTGGCACTGATTTATAAAATCTGATAGTAACGATCCAATTCTTTCGTTTGAAATCGTCAATTTTTCTAGACTGCAACCAATATTACAACTTTATTAAATTGAAAAATAATACCGTAAAGTGAAGGCTATGCTGTTGTGCTATTTTTTTCAATAGTGAATAGACTAGTATTATATATAGTATTGAATTTCGAACATATAAGGGGAAATTGAAATTCGATAAATCAAGGGACAATACATGTATATTAATACTAATATTGGAATAGCATTATGTATAGTACATACTAGTAGTATGTATTTGTTACTAAAGGAATCTGTATTTGAAGACTGGAAATCAATAATGGGCTAAGTGCCAAAAGAAAAAAATGAGTTAGACCCGAAAAAGCAAGCTAAGTGCCACTGCCAACAACCTAAAAAGCGTAAATGCCATGAGCATTAATAGTAACTATTAATGATCATGGCAACTTAAGGGGGTATTCTAGTCTAGGATTTGGAAAAAATCGAAAATTTTTTTTTTTCATAATCTGATAGTTTATATATTCAAAAATATCTCCTTAAAAGAATTTTTCAAAATTCAAATTATTTACGAAGTTATAGCCGTTTTAGTGTCGCGGCAACTAGACCGGTTGAGAACTAACGTAAAACTTTAAACGCGTTTTTCTCGAAACTACTTTTTTCGATGCGGTCACCATAATATCTCAAGTTCTAATTAGCTAATTTACTTGAATTTTGTCTTGAATATTCTTTAAATATCTCTCTATCGCATGAACCAACAAAACATGAAAATTTTAAATTTGTAATATTTTTTAAAAATTCGACAAAGTTAAAAAATGAGTGAAAAAATCGACCTTTATTTTTGAGTAGCTGCCATTTCATGAAAAAAAAAATGTTTTTTTTTCAGTTTTGGAGGTTCATGCGATAGCGACATTCGTACTTATCAACAATCCATCATTGTTTAATTTTTCTAATGACCACAAGGGTAGAAATCATGGTGACGAGAACACGGTTATTTTTTTCCCCTCTACTTCAAAGACGCATAACTCAATGAAAATTTTTTTTTTTGTTTTGAAATTAATTTTGTGTACTCTCTGAATATGAATAAGCAAATAATAAAAAAATGGATGGCAAAAATATCAAATGCTTTTTCTTTATCAATTGCCAAAAAACGCTCGAAATTCGGGCCTCTAGACTAGAATACCCCCTTAACTCATTTTTTTTTGGCACTTAGCCCGTTATTGATGTCCAGTCTTCATGTGTTACTATGCTATCGTTATGTTACTGAGGTACTAGGTGCTGTTCATACTGAGGCGATAGACAATAAGCGTTATACGATGAAGAGAGGCGCAAAAATTTCATAAAATAGACAGAAATATTCTTATTATTACTCACCTAGCTGGTTGTGTAAACTCTTTCGAAATAATGGAATGACAAATTTGGGTGTTTGCATCAACATCAAAAAGCGGAATTCCAAAGCAACAATCAAATAAAGTCCATTCCTAATAAATAAATAGAAAAAACACACACATTAGCAAATTTATTTGTATACGTTGCAGTCGATACGTAAAATCAGCCAAGCCAGTGGAAGGTTGAGCCGGTCCGATAACGAAAACGAAGAATGAACATTTCATTATAATAGAAAAATAATACAATGGATGATACAAAAAATACTAAAACTTATTAGGCTTTGAAATGACTGAAAATAAATATCACAAAGAAAAGTTGCGCTTCAAAGTACCATTAATACTAAAATAATTTAATTAATTTTGGTCTTTATAGTTATTAGTTACTGGTTATTTAAAATAAAAGAAACCTGTAATGGGAAGCTTTAGTGGCTTATTAGTTTAGTCTGGATGATTAACTCAGGGTCCCATGTTCCAGTTTTACAATATGTACAATTATTTTCGGGTGTTAAGACTTTAGACTTGAAAAGCAATATTATTTTAATATCTGATATATATTTTAAACAAGCGATTCTTGTATATAAATATTTTTACCTATCTTCAAAGCATTAAAAACAAAAAGAAATTATATTCGAGAAAATTTGAATGAAACTATTTTAAAAGCTTGAAACAATTCAACTATTTTATCAACTCAAATACACATTCCAAAAATTATTTATTTTGGCTCGTCTAATGTAAATGCACTTCCCCATTTAAATTGTTATGCATTGATGAATAAGGGATTGCCTATGCATCAACATTATATTAGTCATATTAGTTACGTTAGTTACTAAATGCTTTGAATGTAAATAGCTTGTATGGAACCTAAACATTTTAACAAAATTTAAATAGCCATTGAAAGATTTCATTTATCACGGAAAAGAATTTAAAATTGAAAAACTCATTTTAAAATAATTACGTATGCTCAAATCAAATACATCTTCACTATTATGAAGTTCTTCATTATTATGCTGAGCCGAGTCAGGTTCGGTAAGTCACGATACTTGTAGATTAAAATTCAATGCGATAGCTTCAATGAAATTAAATTCGGTTTCTTGTAATATTTTTTTAAACAATAAGTTAAAGCCTGTTTCTTTTCTCGGCAATATTTAACTTGAAAATATTTGATCATTTGAATTATAATGTTTATCGGTGTCTAACAGTCTAATCATCCAGGTTAAATACATAATATTGATGAAAGATTGTTTATTTTACGTTTGGACCGGCTTTGTTAGCAAAGTTTATGGTATGTATTACTTGCAAAGGCCATTATACGTATCGTCTGCGACAAACACAAAGTAGAAAAAATTAAGTTACCTCGCCAGCAGGTTGATCTAAATTATCTGGAATGTTAATAATGCTTTTGATTCCATCGGTATTTTTAACACTAACACAAGAAAACATGCTAATGTTTTCATCGTTTGGACTCAATAAACTATCGAAACTGCTCGAATCGAAATTCAAAAGACTCGGTTTCGAAGGTTTATCTGTATTTTGGATTGAAAGTTTTTCGTCGCTTTCGAGTTGATCTAATTCTTGACATAATAAATTATTATTTTCTTGGCTTATAAAACCGTTAGCTGGTGATGATGTCTTACTTCTTGCTACCGGACTATTGGCAAAATGCGTTTCAATCGGTGGCTGTAATTCGGGACTTTCGTTTGTATCGACTTTCGGTGATTTTTTGTTGGGAAAATAAAAATTTTCATTACTTATGCACATTGCTTCACTTTTAACGGGGCTTGCAATTTTATTTTGTTTGTTTGTTGGCTGTAAAATTGCTTTACCTATAAAAATATGAATTCTATTAGCATCGAGTTTTATTTGTTCGTTTGATTTAATTATTCACCCGGATGGTTAGAATGATGTAATCGGCCTAGTTTCACAATTGGATCTCTCGTTTCACAACCTAAATCTCTTACGCCAATTTTCACAACCGTCACATAGCCACAGGAATGTTCCATATCGACAATTTCTTCCAAATGTTTCATAGCTGGATGATTTTTCCAGTCGTAGTCTTTTAAAGAAGTACCTAAAAATGTTGAAACTATGAAAATGAGTACACGTATTAATTGTTTAATATTACTTTTTTTGTCGGGTGTACCCTCGTTCGTCATTGGAAAGGGAACTAGGGTTGTTGTTGCAGATTTGTGCACTCCATAAGCTTGAACAAGTACAGCTGAATAACGTAATGTTGAATTAATATGAGAAATACTCGACGCAGGAATCACAGCCGGTTCGTGTCTCCATGGTGTTATCAGTAAATAACCAAAACCCAAAAACATTCGCGGCAAATGCTTCAAAATTGTACCTAAAAAAGATTTGAAAAAGTACAATAGACTATTCAACAGCCGTGAAAATATGTTTAATATTGTTGTTATTCTTATAGAATACAATATTACAAAGCATATTTCTGTGAAAATTGTTAAGAAACATGCCTACCCGGAAAAATGTTTTTGTCTAATCATATATAATCAGATATAATAGATCTGAAAATTGGCCAAGTATGATCATATGTAATTATATATGATTATATAAAAATATGTTTTCCTGAACAATCACTTACTACAAGCAAAAGCACATTTTTCGAGTTTTTTTTTTTATAAAAACTTAATAAAATAAAATAAAAACACCAACTAAACATAACTTAAAATATATTACAATAAGAGTGAGTACCCGACAAAAAATATTTTTGTCTAATCATATATAATTATATATGATCATACCTGGGAAATTTTCAGATCTTCTTATATATTATAATGATTATAATGATGATATTATGATCTTATATATTCTATATGATTATATATGATTAGACAAGAATACTTTTTGTCGGGCACTCACTCATAATATAATATATTTTTAGTTTTCGTTATACTTGGTGTTTTTTATTTTATTTTATTTAGTTTTTATTAAATATTAGTATTTTTAATAATAATTTCGAAAAATGTACTTTTGCTTGTTGTAATTGATTGCCCGGGAAAAATATTTTTGCCTCATCATATATAATTATTAATTATATATGACTAGCGGACTCGACAGACGTTGTACTGTACTTGTACGTTTTAAGTACAAAAATTTCAAACATTTTTTAAATAAGCTGTAACAATCTGAACCGTTCTGAAGTACCAAAAAGTAACAAATGTACAGATAATTTTTCGGAATCTGATCTCAGCGCTATCTACCGGAAAAAAATAAACAATTTAAAAAAATATCTAGGTAATTGTTAATCGAAGCCATTCTCGAATAAAAAAATAATAAAAACTATCTAATTGTAAATATAAACCATTCTCGAATCCACTTGAACACACAAAAAATTTCTTCAAAATCGGTTCAGCCGTTTAGGAGTAGTTTAATTACAAACACACGCACAGAAGATTTTATACATAAAGATTATACCTGGCCAATTTTCAGATCTGATTATATATGATTAGACAAAAACTTTTTTCCCGGGTATATATTGATGAAATTGGAATCAAAGTTTGAGGTTTTTAAATTATTATGGCACGGTAGAAAACGTTTTGTCATTGGTTGAGATATTTGTGACGTCCCACGCAAATAAACAGAGTCTGAGGTACATAAAATGCCATAGATATGAGATACAAAATTTTCCCCAATGAGCACAAAACATCTAAAAATGTAACATTTCTGTAACAATTACATAAAGAAAAAAATGTTACGTAACATTTACACAACTGTTACGTAGTTTAACGTTTTGTACTCCCTGAATTAAGACAAAATCATCTTCAAACTTGCACTAAAATTTTCTTCACTATGCATGTAAAAATGTATACAGAATGTAAAATTTACTATCAAAATTTAAAAAATTTCTTATTAACTTGATGTCCTTTCTTATTCACCTTAAGCTGTACTCACCTTTAGATAAAAGAAGCGATGGGGGTCCATATCCGGTCATATGATATATAAAAAGCTTAAACCAAATTGAATTGACTTCTGGTCTTGCCGGGCCTAAATGAGGTGGTGATATGCTACAAATTGGATGTACATCTCGACTCAACGGTGCCATTGAAACCAACAACCTATATACAAATGAATTAGAAAAATGAATTAAGTTAGTTTTAAGAAAATCTTACTTATATTTCTTTTTCAATAATCGACTACAGGTCGCAGCATCTAAAGAATGCAAACTTTCACACCGTACTAAATCTAGTCCTGATGGTAGTAAGTTCCTCAAAGCCAAAACTGTAGCTCGAAGAATGACTGCGTGATCGAAATATCGTCGAGCTTCGCCTTCTCCTTCGGCGTCCAAAAGGGATACTTTATCCAATTCAGTAATAAGTCCATCAAGACTTTCATCACTTAATTTTCCAACTTCGAACATAGTCACTGCATGGCTTTTCAAACCCTTAAATTAAAAAAATAATTAAATAATTTGCCTCAATATGTTAATTAGATTGTATAATACATGTGATAAATTTCCCATCATAAGAAACGCTGTTAGAGTTGAATCAAACAAAAACGCTACTCTTTGTCCATTTCTTAACGATGAAGTGGATGGACTTTCTTGAGTTGGAGTTGTACCTTCAGAAAATTGGTGGATAGATGGAGAGGAGTTAAGATCCAGTGTAAGAGGTGTGATTGGAGGAGTTCTGTAAGTTCAAAAAAATATTTTCCATAGTTACATAAAGTAGCGAGGAGATGCGGGAGTAAAAGGTCATAATCGAGTTAATATTAAAGTTAGAAATAAAAATTCTTTTTGAAGGCTTTCTCAATTACAAATACTGAACTTAGAAAAAGCACGGCTTTGTCGATTTTCTTAAGATTCTTAATTAAAAAAAACCCTCATAAGTGATCGAATTTTGAAAACCTAAAGGTTTGGTAGATAGGGGGAGGGAATTCTCTAAAGATATTGTGTTGAGTGAGGGGGGGGGGGGGGCACTAGTTAAATAAATACAAATTACTGTTGTAACCGTAGTGATGTGCGGTTGTTCCAAGAACTGTGTCGTTTCGCCAAATCCCATTCGGGATCAGCGTTTAATTTCCGGGCGAATCCAAGACGACAGTATAAAGAAACTGCTTGTTTAACTGCTTCCGTGTCTACTTGAAGAACGGCTGCTAACTAATTTAATAAGAAAAAAAATCATAAAAATTGAATAGTCAAGAAAAAAATCATCAACATACTTCTGATACTGTCATATGTTCATCGATTGAGACAAAAATTTTGTATAGGAGATTTTCAAAGTAATCTCCTAAAGTTCGATTCATAATGAAGCCTTGCAAAGGTGGAACTTGAACTCGATCCGCGCCAGTTATTGGAACGTCCAAGTAAATTAAGCCTTTTCTAAAAATTAAAAACAAAATAATAGTAGTATGGGTTTTGAAGTAGTAATCTCAGCGTTTAGCATTGGTTAGATGTTACACACATTCAAACTGAAATGCCCGCGAGGCATTTTGGTGGGCCATTAGAAATTATATATCATATTCGTGTAGATTTCTCTATGTAGACCGGTGTCAAAACGCGTGGAGTTCCCTGAATTGTGGGGTTCCCAAATTAAATTGGCGGGGGTTCTACAATACCAGATTTATTTTTGGGGTAGAATTAACAGTAAATTTGGGAGTAACTTTCATTGGTAGATCGTACGTCGATTTTTTGATTTTCACGATGCATTGACTCACAAGGGGGTTGCAGGAGGCTCGGAAAGGGGGAGGGATAGTCAGTATTTCCTGATATGCTAACCGTTAGATTCGCCACTATCCAAGTGCGGCCCGCACTAAACTTCACGTAAAATATTTAGCCCTTATACAAAAAAAGGTTGCCGACCCCTGATTTGAGGGATTACGAAGCTTCCATTAAATAAGAAAGCTGCTTTCAATGAACAACGTTCAGATTCTCAAGGCATCGGCATAGTTTTCCAAACATTCTTCAATAGTAATCCTCACTTTGTTTTCTGGCAATTTTTCAGGAGTGACCCCTTCCTCAGTTTTTCCCATCATTTTTTAAGAGTAACCTACATGTAGTTTTCCGACCATTTTTTAATAGTGACCACCACGAAGTATTTTGATAGCAACGGTTATGAAATTTCCTGATCTTCTATCGATAATAAACCTAACGCTGTTTCTGCAATATTTTTAGAGCTTCTTTCGATACTGACTTCCACGTAAAGGCTCTGGCCCAATAGCCATAAGCAAAGTGCCCCAGGCGGTTTTTGAAAAATGCTTCCGTGTGCTGATTTCTCTTCATGAAAAACTTATTGTCGCACAATTTTAACCCGCTACCCCCACTTGTATTGGAGTTACGGGGGAAACTACCCCAGACGTAAAATTTTTTTTTCTAGAAAACTATTAAATATTTTTTCATGAAATTAAAACTGTACGTAGATATAGATAAAACGCATAAAATATATTTTTTCAGAATTTTTGTAAATCTATAAATGATGAAAAATATTATTTTTATTTTTTGAGGGTGGTTTGTTACATCAACCTTTAAAGTGACACCTTTTTTTTAAAAATGCGAATAGTGCGTTTATTATTCATCTTTCATTTAAAAAAAGTCGTTTTAAGAAATTAGTTGTCGCTCACTACCAAAATGAGGTCATCCAGAGACAGGTTTGTAATAGACAGCGCATTTCGTAAATGCATTTATTGCTTTATGACTTGTATATATATGCCATAATATGGTTTTCGTCAAGAAAAAAGGTCCTGAGAGAGAAATTAATTTTTGAAATTTTTTATAGGCCTATTAACAATATAGTGCAGGGATCTTTTATCCATTTTTTTACTAATAATAAATTCAAAGAAAGTTTGATAAATAATACCTACTTGTAATTATTTTCCATCTCAGATTACCTACATACATACTCAAATATTGTTAGTATTATTATTTGAATCAAGAAATATTTTTATTATTTGTTATAACTAAAAATAATTACAATCATAATTTATTGGAAATAATAATTTAGAATTTGAATTTAGTAAAAAACGTAAGCCAGCAGAAATAATGAATAAACTTCAAAAGAATTCCAAAAATATATAGACAATTACGTATATAGAAGCAGAATCCTATAGCGACTAAGCAAAGGTTAAATTCAAATTCTAAATTATTATTTCCAATAAATTATGATTGTAATTATTTTTAGTTATAACAAATAATAAAAATATTTCTTACACACGGAAGCATTTTTCAAAAACCGCCTGGGGCACTTTTCTTATGGCTATTGGGCCAGAGCCTTTCCTACCGTTTTCAAAAGTAACCCTCACATAGTTTTTCGGTCATTTTTTTCAATAGTGACCCCCACGTAATTTTCCGAACATTTTTCAAAAACAACTCCTCCGAAGTATTTCGGAAGTGACACCTATGACGTTTTCTAAGCTTTTTCTCAATAATGACTCTCACGTTGTATCGACGATCTTATCTTATTAGAGCTTCTTTCACTAGAGACCCCCTCGTAATTTTCCAACTATTTTTGAGTAATGACCCCACATAAGTCTCCGATCGTTTTTTAGTAGCTTTCTTTAATTTTCATTTAGCAGTTGTAAAAAATGTATAATTAATTTAAATTTTACTTTATTATATATTACTATAAAGTAAACATTTTTTAAACCGTTGTTCATCTGTAGCTGTACATAAAATATTTTCTTATTATTATAATGAACTACGCGAAGTTGCGAGTATCAGCTTGTCTATAATACATTGTGTGTAGTTGAGTAGTAATTATATTGACATAGATAGAAAGTTAAAATAACTTCGATGAAAATAATTAGATTTTGTTTTTTTCGAGTCCTTATTTATGCGAACAAACTTTTTCAAAAATGAGTTCGATAAAAATCAAAGTACAGAACGAGGTTGATCGATGAAAATGTGCATAACCTTCTGAGGATCTTAGTGCACCCCCCCCCCCCAAATCCAACCTGATATAAACGAATTAGTCACAAATATTCAAGAATAAAAATCACATTAAATTTAAATGCTTTGTAATAGATATTAATTAAAGATATAAGTTTTCAATGTTATGTTTATTAAATTAAAATAAACTATGTTTTTAGGTACTTCCTGTTTAACGGAATGGTATCTGAATGGTTTTATTATTTTTTTTTTAGTTTCATTTTTTGTTTTTGTTTATATTAGCTTTTAATTATATTTTATTTTGATTTTAAAAAAACTGTTGAAACTATATAAATACTTGTAACATCAGATGAACAAAACATCTAAGCAGGACGTTTTGGCGCCACTGAATCACTGAAGTTCTTTAAATAGGAAACTGAAAATTGATACAAAAAAAAAACACTCCCACATAGACTTAGGACCCGGCTACAATGGAGTGAAACCATCCAAGGGAAAACATCTTACGGCAAAACGGTTGCGCCAAAACGGCGGCGCCAAAACGTCACGTACCGCAAAACATATTATTATGCGGCCCGCATATAATTTTTATTTATTAAAATGGCCCGTAGTCCAGAAAAGGTTGCCGACCCCTACACTATATCATATGTGTGTACAATAACCAACGTTAAAGGCCAAGAAAACCTTCAAAAATGTAAATTAAATTGAAGAAATCGTTTAAATTACCGATATAGACATTGAACTAAATTATAATCTAAATCTCCCGCTGTTTGAGAACCATTATCAATTAAAGTATCAATCAATTGCAGTTCCTTCGTGGTTACCATCTAAAAATAGAAATTACGTTCAATTATTAACAGCTAAGTGATAAAAAATTCAATTAGCTCAAACCTTTATATCGTCTTCTAAAATAAAACCGACTTCCACACGCCACCATGGCTCAATATGAATTTCTAGTGGAACCACAGGTAAAAATCCTCTTACATTTCGTCGTCCAAATAAACTTCTTCGTCCGGACCTAGAGCGGTTCATTAATTCGATATATTCATTTCGTCCAATTCCTAAAATTCTCAAAACGTCGGCAGCCGTGAAATTAGGCAACGTATCGTAGCTTTTATCGGTTTGTACGAGTCGTTCAACAATCGAAACATAGTAAATGAAAGGAGTTATGCGTAATCCTTTCACGACCATATCAGCTAAATGATAAGGAAATAGCATTAGTCGTTCTCGACTGAAGGCCACAATTCGTTCGTAGTAGCGTCGTTCATTTTTCAAGACATTTCGTACTAAAAATTGAAATGTTGTTTTTATATCCTTGTATATATATAATAAATCTATGATTTGTTCCTCACCTAAATTTCCTCGATACCTAAGTTGGTTTTTAATACTAAATGTTACAATCGATTTATCATATTCTTTTTGAGCATTGCCCAAAAGCTGAAACACATAGTTCTTATCTAACAACACTCGCTTAATTAAGTAAATAAAACAATTATAATAAATATTTAATTCACCTAATACGTAATGTCATATGTCAACAATAGGAAGCATGTTTTGGAAAACATACCTGTTTAATGTGTATGGGCAAATGTTCCCATGATACTTTCTTGCGAATATAATCATCGATTTCATCATTCATTTTTATTTATTATAACAATCACATTTGGTGTCAATATCAAAGATAAATTTCAACAACGAAATTAAAAACCAGGTGATCCATTTTCTGTTTCCTGGTGTTAATTTCTTACAATTCCTGATAATAATTGAGATTAGCACATTATAAGATCAGATTTCTATGTTATCGGCTTAGAATGACGTCTAAAATAGCGCAAATGTTTAAATTGACCAAATTGACTATAAATAAACATTGTTATTTATATTGTTTGCTTTTTAATTAAATATCAAATATTTTATATTTTACTGACTTATTGATGTTTAATAAAATAAATAAATAAATGTTACTTTACTTTTGACTTTTAAAATATATGTTATACATAAACAATGACCTAAAAATATAGATTTATTTTTCAATTTTTCAAAATGAAAATTTTGAACACCACGAACTTCCGACAATTTTTAACTTTTCGTTTTCAATAATAGGTTCATTATCCAATATTATCAACGATCTAGAAAACTCTATTATTACAAGTTCCCTCAAAAACACCGATGCTCAATTTTATGAATTTTCCAGAAAATTTGACTGTTTTTGTAACTGATGATAGCACATTCGGAATCAACGCTCTCGAAAATCTCAATCTCAGCTATAAGATCAATGGTATAAGTCTTCTCAAAAAAGCAAACCTGTAATTTTTTTAACGTTCCAGAAAATTTCCACTTTTTGTAAATTTCAATAAGAGGTTTCGTAACAGCGTTTTTTAGACAAACGCAAATTTTAAATCTCTTGAATAATAAGTAAATACAACAATTCATATTCGTCAAGATACAAACAAAAATCTGATACCACTTATTGTAAGATATCTAAAAATATACAAATATCTTGGTTTCAAATGTTGAGTAGTTTGGTTTATTTGAGTAAATTTAAAATACAAGTCAAGGTTTAATGTTTGTTATTTTTCTCTATTTATTTTAAACACCAAACATTTCATTGTAAACGAATTTACTAAATTCGAAACCAGTTGTCTAGAGAGATGTTAATATTAATAATTAAACTCAAATTTTTAACAAATAAGTGATAACATTACGATCTCCTTAAATTGATCTCTTTTAGATCTCTAAAAAATGTTATCTTTTTGAAATCTTTTCAGTGAGCTCTTAATGATGCCCCCAGGCGGCGCATAAGAGACTTTTCTGATAACTTTATGTCATCTTTTATGTGGTCTTTAAGACAACTATTGCGGATGTCAGATCAGAAAAATGATAACTTTAAGAACTTATATCTTTTTGCCGAACGGGTACTTCCTAAGACGAATTATCGCATTGAAAGTATATCTCATTTGCCTAGTTTGTGAGTAAGGGGACTGTAAAAGGGAAGAAATTGGCAATAAATGGCACGCCTTCAAAATAATATAACGATTACATGAGCTACTACTACAACCGTAAAACAGACGTTATACTATTTAACCAAAAGTCGCTCCTTAATATATATTTTATGTAATTGCTTGGTTTCTACAAGTTTTATATGATTTTTTTTTCTATCTTTTCTCCTGTCGGAGTTATTTTGAATTTAAATTTTCCTCATTTTTTTACAACCCTCGTCGGGGGGTAGAATAATAATTTCACAGGTAGTTATAGAATACCTCAAAGAAAATTATATTCAAAAGTCAGCCATTCTTCAAAATGTCGATTTAAACACTTGATGGTTGATTGGACTATTAGCTTTTAATTTATTTTAATTGCTATGAGTATTTAATGATTCGTTTGTATTCTTGAAAAATTTTTTGTCAACTTTTATCCTGGAAAAAATTTCTCAATTTTTTCAAAATTATAGAAATCTACGTTAGAAAAATGCATATTTAATTAAAATTCGAGAAAGAGAAACAATTCAAATATATCTTTTTTTAATTAGATAAATTTTTGGCCAAGCAAAAGGAATGTTCATTGAAATGTTATTTAATTTTTTTTTTACTATATTGTATATATTATGTTCATATCTATTCTGTAAGACGTGTCACTTGGCAAGTGAGAGCTGGACATTTTAAATTCGTATTCAGTAAAGCTTATTTACTTTACAATACATGTCGTCATTGTCGTTTAATATACGACGATGCTTGTACTTTTTTGTATTACCCTTTAACATATTGTTAATCAACAGTTGTTGTTTGAAACAAGAAATTCACGAGGTGTGTTGTAAAGTGACAATTGTCGTCTCACTTGACACGTCTCTCTTCGTGAATCAAAATGTGTATAGCACTATTTCATTCATTGGTTCTAGTTGGAAACCCATTATCTCCTATAAGGTGCAAGGTACCCGCTTATGACCCTCGTGATTGCGTTTTATTACATCAAAGAACATCGAACTGATTAAAAAATGAAGCCAGCGCCTTCTTTTGGTAAGCGTATCGAGGAATTCCCCATTTACCACTTCAATTAGATATTTAAGATGAATTAATTGATCAATTGGTAAACTTACTAACTGCTTTATGTTTTGTCACCCAAAATACACTTTTATGCGAAATTTCAGCTTCTTTAGATATCGATATTTAATAAAATATTTGTTAATACAAGCAGATGAAGTTAAAACAAAAAAACAAAGTTAAAAATATTTGAAATTCCTTAATACGTTATCCTTAAAAGGATTTGATTTGACTAAAGAGAAATCAACACTTAATCTAAACTTTTCTTAATTAGATTTTTAAATTAACCTTTTCTTCAAAATAATACTCCTAATATTTTATCACATAAGCTGATTTATTCATATTTCGTTTAAATTAAAATTTTGGTTAATTCTTAAATTCTTTATAATAATAATTTTAAATTTAAAATCATAATTTTAATGTATTTGAAAAGCTTAAAGTACTTAAATAATGAAATTGAAGAAAAAAAAAATTTTATTCGCATATGATTTTTAGGTTATGTTGTGTTTTGTGCTGAACTGCATTTGCGGCTTGTTTGCTTCATAAAAAGAAGTTAATAGCTTGGAAATAAAACAAAGTGTAAAACATATTACCGTAAATAATTTAAATTAATTTTCTTCCAATCATAAAAATTGTATTTTTATGAATTGAATATAATTTTTATTTATTATAAAATGTTAAAAAGTTATTGGTAAATATTGAAGGTTAAATTTTGAATTGAAAATGTTTTCGATTTGCAAACAAACTCATCCCGCAACGGGGGTTGAGCACGCGATTAGTTGCTACTTTTTTAATCGCTCGGAAAAAAATTTAGTCATAGCTGGCACAAATAGTATTAAAGTATTTCGATTAATTCCTGATGTTGATCCGAAAAACCGAACTCAACGGTACACAGGTAGCATCTTTATTAAAAATCTGCTTTGGACAACATCTTGTATCTAAATCTCTTTGGTTTTTATTTTACAGAACATCGACCTCCCAAAATGAAATTGGAATGTTTAGCGCAATACACGTTACATGGAAATATTATGTCGTTACAATTTGTTACGTTAGCACATTCGACAAGAGACGCTTTGCTGTTAAGTTTTCGAGATGCAAAGCTGTCCGTTGTCGAATATGATCCGGATTATCATGACTTGAAGACTCGATCGTTACATTATTTCGAAGAAGAAGAAATGAAGGTAATTCAGCGTTACTAAAATTTAAAGCTTGGTGTCCAGTTGTCTAGGTGATCAGGGAATTTCAGAAAGTTAGGGAATATCATTGAAATTTGTAAATAAATGAAGATTACAATTAAGAAAAGATCACTAATATTTTATATATAGTTCTCCTTTCTCTATAGGTCGTGACTTTCTTCTCTCTCGTGTAACGAAATTAAAATTCTTTGAAATTTCACTCTCGAGTCTTGTCCACTTATTGATTATCAAATCGTCACTCAAAATGTTAAAAAAAATCAATTTAATAAGGAATAATAATTTTGCTTTATATTGAGTCGTATTCATAAAAAATATCCACATACATAATTGCAAAACGTGAAGGCAATATTATACAATATTTTATTTTCATCTATAATCTATATATCTATATATTACATAATAAAACTGTAGAAGATTTTTGTCTGTTTGTTTGTTGGGCCTCTTTCACGCAAAAACTACTGAACGGATTTTGATGAAACTTTTTTTGTTATATAGTTATTAGTCCTCGGTAACATAATGAATATAATTTATACATAATTAAGTAGAGAAAAGTCGGGAAATTCAAAGATTTGTAATGTGATGTCATAACAAACATATTTTTGTGCACTTACATTGCAAATGCTGGGTAAACCTTACGAGATAGATCCAACTTATAAACGGCGAAATTGTGTATTTTAAAAAGGTTGATTAAAAAGTCCGCGGCGGTATATGTCTTTCTCCTCAGGATAACCCACAGGAACCATTTTTATCTTAACAAATGACAAAAAAATTATGTTGGCATAGCGGCTGGCTATTGTACAACGTACGTATTGCCTGTTTTATTGGTATCTTCTTCTATATTGTATAAACATGTTATGTTGGTCCTTATTCTGTACCAATTGAGCTCAAATTTTGATACAATATACAATCGGGCTCCAGAATGGGTTTTATCTATATTTCGCATCAGTAATATATAGTGAAAAACACTTGAATCCCATAGGATAGTATAACAATGGTATCCTACAGGAACCGTGTATTTAAAAAAAAAAACTTTCGTTAAAGTTCGCGAAATAGCATTTTAACGCATTTTTCTCAAGAAGGCCTGACCAATTTTACACAGTAGCGAAAGAAATTCTCTACAAAGTTTAAATTAAACAATTGACAAAATTTTACTGAAAAATAAATAAGAATTTTTTGTTTAATAAAATTAATAATGACATTTTTTTAAATATTTGAATTTCTGTATTGTTCATTGTCGAAGAAATTAACTAGAAATAGGTAAACGTATATTAAAATAATATACTAAATTTTTAAATAATTTACAATTACTGAACGGAACGAATTTTAATGAGGTTTTGTTAAAGATACCTCAGAATTCAGATCTAAACATATTGTTGAATATCATTTATTCAAAAAAAGGACGGTTCCTGTAGGATAGCTCCTAATATTTTCGACTAAAATAGCTGAACTGTTTTAAATGACATTTGGTATGAAAGATTTTCAAATTTTCTTAAAAGAATTTGTATACTTACAATTTTTAGTTTCAAGGATTTTGATGAACTTACTTAGGATCTAAAGTCTGGAAGTATCTATAATCTTTTTCTGTCAAAATATTAAACATTAATTTTTATATATCGCTATGAATGTAGGGAATCTATTAATCCATCAATTAAATTTAGATACTCTCAGCAAAGCGAGCGGGTATCAACTTTATCAATTGTTTTCAAATTTTGACTTTAAATTCAAATCACAATCATTTTTACACCAGCTGCGTATAACGTTTTCATCTTTATTCCTAAATAATAATTTCTCTGCATTGGATAGTTTACTACAATTTAATTTAACAACTTAGCCACAGCAACGCGTGCCTGGGTCTGCTAGTATAACAATATATCTTGTACTGTTTTCAGTAGATTTTGTTAAATTTATCTGAAGGACGGGAGGGAAGGAAAGGCATCATTCGTGCGATATATTTCAAAAAGGATGTATAAATTTGTTATACTTTTCCAAACCTGTTCAAAAAAGTTTGAGAATTTAACTTAGTACCAACAAATCGATAAAATATTATTATATTAAATTAATATCTTATCAAGATTGAAATTCCATGCTTATAACACTAGAACTTTTGTTTAACATTGTAACATCTATTGCAGGATGGGTGGACTCATCACCATCAAATTCCCATGGTTCGAACCGATCCAGAAAATCGATGCGCTGTTATGACTGTCTATGGAACAAAACTGGTCGTTTTGCCTTTCCGAAAAGAAAATTCTTTGGACGAAACGGATATATTGGATGTTAAACCCATGGCGGGGAATACAGGCTCGGGGAAGTCGCAAATTATGGCCTCTTATACGATCGTTTTGAAAGATCTCGATGAAAAAATTGATAATATAATCGATATTCAATTTTTGTTTGGCTATTACGAACCTACCTTATTAATTTTATACGAACCAGTTCGTACTTTTTCAGGGTTTGTATTTTATTAGTAATAATTATAAATGGTTTCATGTGATTAGGGAGTTTTACAGGAAGCCCGGGAATCTTTAGGAAAAGTTAGGGAATCTGTTTAAAAAATGCAAAATTTCAATTATAAACAGTTTAAAGAACAGTTTTATAATAGATTAAAACTTTTTTATATTTATCTAAAGGGGGGTGGAAAAGAGTATCAATTATGTATTTGAAAAATTGTAGTCATATATATTCATCAAGTCATATAGCTGGACATAATTGAAATAATTTTGCTTGACTTTAACTTGTAAATGAAATTTGCTTACTCAATACTTGATTTGATTTCAAGTCCAATTTAGGTCAAATAGCTTGAAAATCAAGTCAGGTAAAGCTCTAGTTAAATAGTTTTATTTTTTTAGACGAATCGCTGTGCGACAAGATACTTGCTGTATGGTGGCGATTTCTTTGAACATAGCTCAAAAAGTACATCCAATTATTTGGAGTGTCGCTAATTTGCCTTTTGACTGTATTCGCGCTGTTCCTGTGAGACGACCCCTCGGGGGAACTTTAATTATGTCAGTTAATGCTTTGATATATTTGAATCAAAGTGTACCGCCATATGGAGTAGCTTTAAACAGCATAGCTGATACAAGCACAAGTTTTCCTCTAAGTAAGCATGTGATTGAAACGTTTTTAAAGCAAAAACTAAATTGAATAATGTTTTAGAACCTCAGGAAAATGTCAAAATTAGTCTCGATTGTTCTCAAGTCACTTTCATAGATGATGAAAAACTGGTTATTTCTTTAAAGGGAGGTGAATTGTATGTACTTACGTTATTTGCCGATAGTATGAGATCAATACGAAGTTTCCATCTAGACAAAGCTGCTGCGAGTGTTTTAACAACTTGTGTAAGTTTAATTTAGTTATATACAATTAGCTAAAATATTCGATATTGTTCGGATTCACATTTATCGAATGCGTTTTTTGCCGGTATGTGACATTTTGGCGCTGCCGTTTTACCGCAAAAAGTTGTACTGCGAGGGGTTTCATTCCATTGTACCGAGGTCCTAAGGTTATGCCGAGTTGGTTTATTTGTATCAACTATCGGTTTCCTATTTAAAACTTCAGTAGTTCAGTGGCGCCAAAACGTCCTGCTTCGGATTTTTGCATAATTCTATTTTATATTTGATGGAAATATTTAACAAAGGGAGAGCATGATTTTAGAAATGCACTTGGGGATGAGGCTTCTTGTAGTTGTAATATCCCTTTAAGACATTCATCCCCTTCAAGTATTTTAATGGCTAGCCAATTCGTTGAAAAAAATTGTTTAAATTTAAAATATTTTTTATATTCTTATAAGACTTTAAGTTGTTTCCTTATGCATGTAATGTAATAGCCCAGTTGGTAAAGTACATGAATGTCACGTAGATATCAAATTTCTTCGCGCTCAATATTTTTTATTTAATTTTTTTTTTAATTGCACTAAGTTATACAAATGAGTATCTGATTCTACCGTAAGTTGTCATTTGGTATGTGAAACAACATTTAAAATTCGTATTTTGTAAGCTGTTGCCTCAGAATTACGTTTGCTTTGGGAATAGGTAATATTTTAGATCTGTTCCAGATGAAAATAAAATCGTGTAGTTACGATGCTAGTTCTGTACAGTAAACAATTATGGCAACTTTTTGCTTATTGCGTATCAAATGTACGGTTTTATTTTCATTTGGGACGTACCTATTGTGAATGGTTTAAGGTGCAATTTCATGCACCGCTAGATTTCCAGCGATTTGTGTCACGTGGTACGATTTCGACCAATGTGCTTTCAGGATTATGAAATCGAAACTACTGCCCTAGCGCAGCTAGCGTCAAATTTTTGAAGCTTGAAATCACTCAAATGGCAGCTACCTTTTCACTAATTTCAAAATCCTAGTAGCACATTGGTCGAAATCGTACCATGTGACCAAAATAGGTGGAAATCGGGGCAATCAAAAACGGCTCGTTTATTAAATCATGAGTAATAAAAAAAAGGTATAATGGAAATCCACCATATACTTTTTCAAATAGTATTTTACAGATATACCATAGCAAAATTTTATAATAGTAGAGAAATACGTTTTAGATTTGCGTGTGTGGAGAAAATTATTTATTTTTGGGTTCGAGATTGGGCAATTCGCTACTTTTGAAATTCACGGTAAAAGAAAATCATCAAGTCATTGATATCGAAGAACAATCTGACGAATTAACGACAGAGTCTAGTAGTAAGAAGCCCAAGCTTGACTTCCAAAATGAAATAATGCCTTCGGATATAAATGAAATTCGAGATGCGGAAGAACTTGAAGTATATGGCAACGAAAAACAAACTTCCGTGCAAATAACCAGTTACGTTTTCGAGGTAAGTTTGTTAAGTAAAACGATCATTTGAAGGGGTTATAAGAAAAAAATATTTTAGGTTTGCGATAGTTTATTAAATATTGGCCCCTGTGGCCAAGTCGCAATGGGTGAGCCGGCGTTTTTAAGTGAAGAATTCGTTGAAAACGTTGAGCATGACATGGAACTAGTCACAACAAGTGGATATGGAAAAAATGGTGCCATTTGCATCTTGCAACGATCGATTCGTCCACAAATTGTAACGACATTCGAGTTGCCTGGTTGTGTCGATATGTGGACAGTTCTTGAAAACGAGGAAAATAATTTACACTCGTTCCTTCTACTCACCCAAGAGGATTCAACGATGGTTTTACAAACGGGACAAGAGATCAATGAAATTGAAAACTCGGGATTTTGTACGAATTCTCCAACGATTTTCGCGAGTAATATTGGAAAGAACAAATACATTATTCAAGTCACCTCGTCTAGTGTTCGATTATTAATGGGGGCTAAACAGATACAATTTCTTCCAATCGATGTTGGCTCTCCTATTGTCCATGCCTCAAGCGCCGATCCTTACTTAAGTCTTCTAACCGAAGATGGACAAGTTGTTAATTTAACGTTAAGAGAAACGAAAGGCTCGACGAGATTAGTCATTGGAAAAACATCGATTTCAAAGGTAATTTAACAATGGATTACTTGACAAGGTCTGCAATATTTTCGAATGTTCCACAAGCAAAGGTCAATTGTTCAACAATCAACGATCGGAATCTTTACAATGTCATAGGAAAAAAATGATTTGGGGGCATCCATAAATTACATCACAATACTTTTATGGTTTTTCAACCCCCTTCTTCATTTTGTCACACTTTTGAACCCCCTCCCCTGGTGTGACGTCTCACTTTTTGCAATTTTATATATAGAAGTATTAAATTAAAACAGCAGTATATTAGGGGTCATAAATTACTTAAGACGTTTTTGAGGCTTATTTAAACCACTCCCCCCTATTGTAAGAAATTATAAGATTACAACTACTCACTCCTTCCCCTTCATAAGAAATTTTCGTAAAAAATGAACATTTAATACTTATAAAATAACCGTTTAATCAGAGCGATTCTTAGTGGGAATTAGTATAATTTTCAATTAAAAATCGTACGTAAAATCAGATTGTCTCCCCCCCCCTGCCGATATAATAGTATGAGGGCTAGCGACGTCGAAAAAAAATAATTTTACGTCGGCCAGTTCTTATATATGTTATCTCTCGCACTATCCTGGACATCATACGGGCTTCGGTAGGGGTTGCGTTTATTAGTGCGCACCGTACATAGTACAAGTAAAATATTGAAATTTTGAAAGAAGAAAAAGTTTCAGGTGAATTTTGCGGAAAATAGCATTTTACATAAAAAATTGTCTAGTGACTAACTTTCGTAAAGTTACTAGTTTGCCCGCTTCAAGCTTGTAAAGTTCATTGTATACAAGTCGGCACAACGGCTGTATCTCTGAACGGTCGGCCCCTCAAATGACGTCAGGTCGAGCTAGCCTTTCCAAGCTTGTAGCGGACAAACTAGCCACTTAGGAAAATTAGTCATTGGACATTTTTATGTAAAATGTTATTTTCTACAAATTTCATCTGAAACTTTTTCTTTTTTCTATAATTTACCTGTACAGGTGCGATGCGCACTAATAAACGCAACCCCTACCGACAGCCAGATAGTATGATGTCCGAGATAGTGCGAGAGATAACATATATAAAAACTTGCCGACCTAAAATTATCTCTCGAAAACGTTGCTAGCTCTTAGACTATAAAGGAAGCATTGTAATCGGGTCGAATTTTCGAATTCGAGCTTTCAACGGAAATACATGTTTTGAGGTCCCCTGAGTCCAAAAAAGTGGTTTTTAGAAACATGTCTGTGTGTGACAGCCATATCGTATGGAAAGCTTTATTCGAATTTCATCAAACTTGGTATTTGACCTTCATATTATACCTAGTTGTGCCGCGAAGCTTTTGGTTGAAATCGGTCAACCAAAAGCTCCACTTTATTCTAGGAGTTTTTGAACTTTTTCAATTTGTTTCGAAAAAGGCTCCAACGGTTTTCTTTAAACTCTCTATAGTTCTTAGACTCATTAGTGCCTACAACTTTTATTTGAAAGTTATATGCAACGTTATAAAGTGCTAGTTAGACTATAAATAACTGATAATATTTAGTCTACACCCCCACCCCTAAATGCCTTACGTAGTTTATGAACGATCTCTTAGAGCATTTAAAGTTTTTTGTTTACATACAAATTTCGAGTTTTAGTATTTTTGATTTTGACATGTAGCGTCACAAAAATTTTGACCCCTTCCCGCTCCTTGTCACACAATGACACATTTCGTTTACCCTCTCTCTCCGTCCCCCTTAACGTGTGACGTAATTTTAGGATGCCCTCTTTAAGTATATAAAGAATTAGTTTGTATGAAAACTATAAAAAATTATCTTTATTTGCAGTTTTTGGTAGAACTTTATTATAAATGACAAACCTTGTCAAGTGTGGCATTCAAAAATTTTTTTATACTTTTTCGTTTCATTGGTGTTTATTTTTAGACTCCCTTAGCAGTTACGTTATGTTTATATCGAGACTTAAGTGGATTATTTAGTAACACAATTTTTGAAGAAGTACCTGAACCAATTATTGAACACAAGCAGCCGACTTTGGACATAAAACCGGGTGACAATGAAGACGATCTCTTGTATGGTGAAGCTTCCCAACTTGAACTTCCTATGTTAAAACATTTACAAATGCCCCCGATTCCATCGAACAAAAAACGATCTCTATGGTGGAAAAAGTATCTCGTCGAGAACAAACCGTCTTATTGGTTGTTCATTCTTCGAGAAAATTCTAACTTAGAAATATATTCAATTCCTGAATATCGCTTGTGTTATCTTATTCAAAATATTGCACAAGGCAATAAAGTGTTGATAGACAGTTTAGAATCGGTGCCGATGGTGTTTGGAGATTCAACGAGTTCGACTTCGTCAGACCATGAAATTATCCAAAACGGTTTGGAAATTTTAATGGTGGCGCTTGGGAATCATGGATCGAGGCCATTGTTAATTATTCGATTAGACAATGAAGTGTTGGTGTATCAAGCATTTCGATTCAATCGTGGAAATTTGAAGATACGATTTAAAAAACTTCCGCATAATATTTTATATGCACCCAATGTTGAAGGAAGAATTGATACGGAAAACGCTGAATTTTATGCGTTACAAGAACGAGTTTGTAAATTAAGATATTTCTCAAATATTGCCGGTTAGTATCAATTAATTGTTAAACTATTAAATTATTTGTAAAAAATAATGTATTTAGGCTATAACGGCGTTTTTATTTGCGGATCTCGTCCGTATTGGTTGTTTTTAACGTCTCGAGGAGAGCTTCGAACTCATCCCATGTCCATTGATGGGGAAGTAACGTGCTTTGCTTCGTTCAATAACGTTAATTGTCCACAAGGATTTTTATATTTCAACAAAAAGGTTCATTTTGTAAAAATCTGTCTTTAAGTACTTTTATTTGAAATGTTATTATTTTTTTTAGCAAGAACTACGAATTTGTGGCTTGGCTCAACATGTGACATACGACGCCCCTTGGCCTGTTAGAAAAGTTCCATTGAGACATTCAGTATTACATATTGCGTATCATAATGAATCTAGGACATATGCCGTGGCTAGTGCCTCTGCAGAACCTTCGACTCGATATTATCGATTCAATGGAGAAGATAAAGAGTTGACAGAACAAGAAAAAGGAGAAAGGTAAAATTATTTTATTTAATTTGGTATTTTTTTGTCGGTAGATCCTTACATAGTGGTGGTTTGTCTATGGGGGCAACACCTTCTTAAAGGGAGTAGGTACTGCCCTTATCTTTATGGAAACATTTTCCCTACATGTGTGAACTTTTCTCTGAGACTATCAATCAGAATTAGTTGAAATTTTGGCAGTCATTGACATTTGAAGCAAAGGAAATTTTCCTAAAATTTGTAGTTCTGATATTTTAGCAACGTAAAAGTTATAAAATATTTCGATTTTGATTTTTTTCTGCTCTATTTTATAAGCTCAAAAAATTATAAGGCGATCGGTTTGTCCAATCCCAAGAAAAATGCCGATTGATTTTTTTAAAAGAGACTAAAAAAATTTTGATTCATATCCAGGGCCAGATTTACCAAGGGGCCATGTGGGCCCGGGTTCATAGCGGCAAATTTTTAGGGGCGGCAAAATAAAAAAAATAAAAACCCTGGAGTTTGGGAAATATATGAATATTACAGTTTTGTTTTATCTGGAACAAAACTTACTCTATAGGCCAGTCAAAATCGACATAAAAAATAGCTAAATTTGAAAAACATGATCTATTTCTGCATTTTTAGTATGTTGTTTGGACCCATTAGTGCTATGTATTCTCAAGTTTGCAACTCTCAAAAAGTTGTGGAAAAATTTTTATTGGGGAAAAACCGTGAAAATTTGGGACTTGTTTCAGATTCTGCTCAGTACCTCCTAATCCATGGATTTTTCATCGAAAGCTATCCTACACGTTTTTTAAGAGCATAAAATTTGTTACAAATTAAACTCAACCGGAGTTCAGAACGTCAATGCGTTACCAAGTTACGACACTTTGAAAATAGGCCATTTTTTTCAAAAATTGAAAATTTTAGTTTTAGACCTTTTTTGAATTGAAGTTGCGTCTAAACCATTGATTCTACGAGCAGAACTTATTGAATATAATTTGTAGACAATTTAATTAGCTTTAAATTAAGTGCAAAGCGGGACCTGTAAGCCTTGTAGTTCTCTCAAAATGTTAGAGTACCCATATATGGGAATATCGCATTTTGGTGGGTACTCCAGTATTGGTGGAACGTCAGAGTTTATTTTAGGCTAGTCACTGTCGTCCTCTTCATTGCAGTTTTGCACATTTCCCCAGAGTAGATAGCACACAACGTAGAAAATCTAAGCCCTGCTTTAAGGCAAGTGCAGCCACCACCCAGCACCCCTTCTTGCATTTACAAGAGATGTGTTTTAGGAGCGCTGCGGGAGCAGGATCTCGCCGGCTGGCAATGTGGGTGAGCCCAGCGGGGGTCATACATGCTTAGAAATCACTTTATGCAACAAAAAAGTGTTTAGGTACATTTCTGGGAAAATACAATTTTAACTATTATGGTTTTGTTTTAAAGATTTTGAAAGAACTACGAGGTTAACAGACCCCGCTTTTCCCATAATTTAAAGCTAATTAAATTACCTACAAACATATATACAAGTATTGACGATTTCGTCTTTCGATTTCATTTCTTTGGCACCTTTAGTAACGTTAAGGACTTGTTTTTGGGACTTCTGGTGATCAGGAAACATTTTTAAAGACACACCTAGAGATTTCAAGATAATATAAAGAAATTTTTACACGAAAAAATTTTTTTAAATCCTTTATTTTAATCCTTATTATCCGTAACTTCAGCTAATTATTTTTGTCACTTCTGGTGGTCAGAAAACATTTTTGAAGACATACCTTGGTTCATAAGAGTCTGAAAAAATCATTACACCAGTATTATTATTATTATTTTTTTTTTTTTTTTTTTTTTTTTTTGTACCCACTCCCCTTAAGAGGATTCTATCTATTCGAAAGCCCTTTTTATTTACAAATTAACTACGTTAAAACTACTGTACCTACTAAAGAACGAAAATTTAATTTAAAAAAATTTTTTTGATACTTTTTTTAGATAAAAATTAAACAGCACACGTTAATTTAATTTTTACTCAAGGAGACAAAGGATTTGTCACAGTTTCAAAAATGAAAATTTGTTAATTCTTGCAAATTAGGACAATTTTATTTTTCTTCTCAACTTGTTTAAGGACATATAGGAAATATTAACTGGAGGAAAAGTACTGAACTTTAATAGTTCATGAATTTCTCCTGTTTATAACGGTTTTGTTTAAAAGTACAAATTACAACGAAATGTTTTTGTTTAGATTCCCATATCCTTTACAACAGCAGTTCCAAATATATCTTTTTTCGCCAATATCCTGGCAACAAATCCCAAATACGAGAATTGAATTGGACGAATGGGAACATGTCACTTGCCTAAAAACAGTTTATCTTGCATACGAAGGAACCCGGTCTGGATTGAAAGGATATATTGCCGTGGGCACCAACTATAATTATGGTGAAGATATCACATCAAGAGGACGAGTATTAAATTTTTCAACAGCATATTTTCATCGGATGCAGTAATTGGATTTTTTTAGATTCTCATTTATGATATTATTGAAGTTGTACCAGAACCAGGACAGCCACTGACAAAAAATCGATTTAAGACAATTTATAATAAAGACCAAAAAGGACCAGTTACAGCTATTTCGCAAGTGCTAGGTTTTTTGGTTTCAGCAGTCGGACAAAAGGTAGATATTAATAAAAATTTAGAAAAGGATAAAAATTGATTGTTGGTTGGGTTGTAGATTTATATTTGGCAATTAAAGGATAATGATTTGATTGGAGTTGCTTTTATTGATACGCAAATTTATATTCATCAAATTTTGAGTATTAAAAGTTTGATTTTGGTCGCCGATGTTTACAAATCGATTTCACTTTTACGATTCCAAGAAGAATACAGGACCTTGTCGTTAGTCAGTAGGGTAAGTTTTTTAAGTTAAACTTTTTATAGGAAAATTGATTCATTTTTTTTATTTTTAAGGATTACCGACCGTGTGAAGTGTTCACGTTAGAATATTTAATTGATAATACCAATATGGGATTTCTTGTGTCGGATAGTGAAAGGAATGTTGTTTTATATATGTATCAACCTGAATCAAGGGAATCTTGTGGAGGTTTTTTTCCTTTTAAAAAATTTGTTAGTGTTTTATTTAATGGGATTATATTTTTAGGACAACGACTTCTTCGAAAGGCTGATTTTCATTTAGGCCAGTTGGTGAACTCGTTTTTCAGGATTAAATGTCGTAGTACAGGACCTTATGAACAAAAGTATTTCATTGGAGCTGACCGGAAACATGTGACAATGTTTGGTAAATAAATGAAAAATGTTAAATTTTACCCTTTGCTTAACTACTGTTATAATTTCAGCTACATTAGACGGAGGTTTAGGATATATTTTGCCATTGAACGAAAAAACTTATCGACGATTGTTGATGTTACAAAATGTATTAATATTACAAGGACCACATACAGCTGGTTTAAATCCAAAGTCATTCCGAACATATAAAAGTCGAAGGAAATTATTGGCGAATCCTTCCCGTGGTATTATCGATGGGGACTTGGTTTGGTCATTTTTAAATTTATCTCTTCCTGAAAAACAAGAAGTAATTATTTCACGAATACCTTTCATTCGTTCGTAGTCATAATGATTTTGTTCTCTTTCAGATTTCTAAAAAAATTGGTACAAAAATTGAGGAAATTGTGGATGATTTGGTCGAAATTGATCAACTAACTGCCAATTTCTAATCACATTTTTTTTTAATTTTTATGTGTACATTTTATACTTATAAATAAATAAATATATTTACATAGTTGATTTTCACAATACAAGATGTTTAATAAAATCAGCCTTACTTACATTTTAATAATTTCATGAAAAAATAAGTTTTCTTCTTTTGAAAACGTTATCAATTTTGTCATATGCAATTAAATAAAATTTTCAGCGTAATTAAATAACATTTTCTACATAATTTAAATAAAAGTTTCTTCTTTCACTTAGGAAATATAATATCTTAGAACATATCATTAGTATTTTTTTAAATATCGATTTTCTTCTAAAAATCACTAATTTTAATAGATTTTTTTTTTAAATTCTTGATTATTTTTTAAACATGACTTTCAATGATTTGATATATTCATTTATGAGAATGGAAAAGATGAGCAGCTTTCCGTAAAATATTTTTTTATTAATATTTCAACTTCTGAAGTTGCAAGAATTCGAATAAAATGTACAAATTAGTAACACCAACTTCTTTCGGTTAAAGCTGCCGTCAAAAATTTTATATTAGTTTCACATTTTTGTACAAATACAACTGGAAATTGTAATTTATAATTATTTCAAGAATAGACATTATATAAGCGTTCATTTGAATTAGTTGGTTTAGTCTGGTCGAAAATTTTAAGAAAAATTTAGCATTAGAAAATATTCAAGTTTGTACTGTAATTTAAGAATTTTTTGAAGTGAAACTTCCTTAAGTGTGGTAGAGAAAAAATATTTCAGTATTAAACTTAAAAAAATTACGTTGCGCGTTGCGTTACAACAATTACATAACATGTCAGCATATAAAACAATGGCACGTAGCGAGAGAGAGCTGGCACAGTATCTTAGTGTCATATCTTGCCTTTGATGTTATGCAAACAAAAATATGTAAGCCATTTTTTGAAAGAAGTTGACTTATATCAGTGAGCACCAATATAGGTCTCACAGGTCATCCCCCCCCCCGTCTCCAAGAGATTTCAAAGAAAATAAGAAATTGTAAGTTATAACCTATAGTGGCCAAAAGTAAAATAACCATGAATAATAAAAATAAATTTAAATTTGAAGAATTGGATGCCTTAGTTGCCAAATTGATTGACGCCATAAAATAAAAAACTGAGAAAAATAATAAAATTAGAAAACAGAAAATTTCTGTAATTTATATTTATAGAAAAATTTTGGATCCAATGGAAATCGAACCGAGCACCACTGACATATAAAGCGAAGATCTAAGAGATCTAACCGCTGCGCCACTAAGTTTACACGTTATCTAATAAGATATTGTCATTACAACAATAAATACCATTATGAGAGAACATTTTTTGAATATATAAACAGTTAAGAGCCAATTAGGTGCTTTGACATAAAAATTTGTTTGAACTCAGCTCGATTTGACAAATGAAGCATCCAATTATCATTAAAACATTGTTGACACAAAATTCATTTTTTGAAAATATTTCAAAATTTTATTTGGTTAAATTTTGTTTCTTGCCAAAAATTAAATTTGTTTTAAACGTTAAAAAAATCATACAACAGAAAGAAGTTTCACTTCTGACGTGTAAACCGTACACGCACCAATTTTTTAATAAAAAAAATCAATTTAACTTATGAGAATTAATTCCAATATTTTATTTTTCCTATAACGAACGTTTATGGCGGATGAACTATTTGTAATATTAAGAATACATTGACCACGAATGGTTCAATAAAGTTTATTGCAATTCAATTCATTTGAGTATATTTATGATTGTATAAAAAAATTTCAGATTTGAAAAGGTTTCAGTCATTTATCTTTGTCGTATTTAATATTTTTAATATGATTATATCTAATTGTAACTTGTTTGCTTAAGTTCTTTCAGTCAAAAATCAAATTATTTACGGTTTGTTGTTATTATTAATATTATTAATATGTATTACGAATTGGGTTAAAAAATATGATGTATATCTATCGAAAATGGAGTTTGGTGCCAACCAACAGCATAATTCCTGAGGAAAAATATAATATGTTAATGTGTAATTAAATAGTTGTACTTTGTTAATCTTAAATAAACTCCAAATACTGATGAATTATGTTTTTTTTTCATGTTTAGTTCAGCCAACGGATACCAAAAAAAAATAATTTGCTTAAATGCATGGTGCAGCATAATTTTTTTCGATAAAAAAATTGAAACTTATATTTCTGAATAATATACTAAATGTTTCATACTAATACAAGAATGTGAGTGCTGGGTGGGAAGGAACTGAAAGGTCAACAATAAAGATATTTCTTAAATATATCTATCTCCCAATTCACACGATACTATTACACAGATTTAAAGAATACCCTGCAATCTTTTTAATTTAGTTGGCTTAATGACATGGCAACGATTTTTATAAACGGTACCTACTGTACTCAAAATGGCACTAGCTCATCAAGAAAATTAGATGAATCAATAATTAAACTTATAATAAATACATAAAAAATCAATAAATCACGTACACTTTTGATTTACACGTTTATGCATATAAAATTTACGATTTAGATGATTTTCAAAAGAATCTATCTTTTGTGTTATATAGTTTAGGGGATAGATGTATTTCAAAAACGATGTCTTCTAAAGAAAAATAAGTAATATTCAACGTTAAAGAAAATCAAATTTTCCACAAAGATTTTTTTTTCTCTAGGATCAATGCTTAGCCGTTAACACGCCTAACACATTCAGTGCGAGGCCCTTATACACGAAGGTACGGAGAATAGCATAATCGAAGTCGAAACCTTTTTGTACATGTTTGTACAATAGTCAGTGAAAAAAATATAAATTCATTTTTTATCTACTTTTTCCGTGTACTGTAAGATAAAAGTGACACATAAGTACTTAACACATTAAGTCCATTAAGTAATATTTTCAAAAAAAAACATTCTAGCCTGGCCGGAGGAAGCGGGTTTCAGGAAATGCCATTGAATGTGTTAATGGGATATAGGGGATGAATATGTTAGCAAAAGAAACATTAGACCTCTATTAAAACCTAAACTTAAATTACGTACCAAATTTAAAAGAATATGGGTGTAAATAAGATTATTTCTACTCGTTATAGCACGCCTGAGGGGGTTACTCAATAGTTGTATGTTTATCGGGTATATATTAACCTGTTAATACCCTGAAAGTAGCACTTTGTTTAAGTTCTTCATATTTGATCACTTAATTTGCAGGACTGACGAAAAGTTGGGCAAATATATTTATAATCGTATACCACAAAATGTATTAAAACATAATTTTTTTAAATTACGTAAAATACAGAGGGTGGATGATAGGTTTAATATTTTGTTACAATTTGTTTTCAGTGTGGGAGGCGGAGAAATTGACAGTTAAAAATCCTTCCAAATACGTTACCTACAATATAAATCCTATATTATACGAGTCATGGAGTAATACGAGTAATATTTATATCTAAATGTATTAGTAATCGTGTTCTCGAAAACGTCCTAATGAAATTTTCAAAATATAAGTTTACGGGAGGCAAAACATGAATCTAACTATATCTTATATTTGGGAAATTCGTTTTCTACTTGTTTTCACGGGTTTTATTATTAAGAGGTAATATTGAATCAATGGTAAGATTATCATGCATTGATGAATAAATGGTTGTCTATCCATCAACATTGTATTAGTTACTAAATGCTTTGTATGTAGGTAGCATAGAAAGTTGTACATAGTAAGTAACATCGTTTGAATCATTATTGAAATTTTTTTCTATTACGGAAACAAATTTAAAGTTATTCACTTATCAAAATAATTAGCCATTATATCAACAAAAAATCTAAATATATTCTGAAACTCAATCGATCAGAGCTCGGTCATCCAGGTACTACGTTATGTAATTTAAGAAGAGTCTCTAACTAACTACGTGCTTGAGATACACTGAATTAAATCCAGAAAATAACAGAGAAAATATGTTTTAAGTTTATGATGATCAAAAGCTGTTATCTGAGACCCCCAACCAGTAGTTTAGGGAACTCCAGTATTATAATCCAGTTGCGTTTAAAGAATACGTTACGATCCTTAAAAGCATAGCCAGATTTAATACAAGACAAAGTAGGTAAGTGCCTAGATAATTGTGTAAATACATAATGACGATTTATGGCAAAATTTAATATATACCAAAAAAATAATGAACTTTTTCTAGTGGTAGTAAATTTTAGAATTAGTTTTAATTTTTTATAAAAAATACTCTACAATGGCACTTAAAATATTTTATCCCAAATTAGCAGTTGGTAGATAGTTATTCATTGCAGAGCGCAATTAAATGATCTGATCGCATGCCTAATGATGCTAATTCGTAGTATTTGATCTGTAATAATTTTAGTGGTCTTTCTTTAACGCATACATATTCCTGCCTAATGCTTTTTATCCAATAGAAACAATAAGAGTAACTTTGAGGAAAATTTAGTGTACTTCAATTTGTGTACTACAAATTTTACTAGAAGCCACGGTTTTCGAAACATTCAAGAACTTTTCAACTCCTCGTCCACCCAAAGCTCACATCTCAACGAAGAAGACCATTAGTATGGTAGTATATAAAATCAACATATTCAGATAGATTTTTTCCTATTTTTTCCCGAAAAAAAAACATACACCATTTATTTCTGCAAATTGTACTTGATTGACTGGGCTTTGTTGTTAAATGTGTTCATTTATGGATTTTTTGTGGCGAATTCATGTAAAATATCACCGGCCATATCGATATTATTTCTCGTGATACCTAAAGCTCGAATGACCACATCTTTTGAGTAGCCTTCGGAAACTAATTTTTTGATATAATCGATATTTAAATTGGCATATGGGACTGAGTTGGCTTCGTTTAATGGATTGACTAAGAATTTGCGAGTTTCTACTTTTTTTGGAGGTAGTTCTATTTTGATGTTTTCATATGGCGGTTCTTCGACAATTTGTTTTAGTTCTATGAGTCCATCACGGATTGGAGTTGTACTCGACTTCAGCGGAGGCGTTCGTGGTGAAATCGTTGGTGCTTGGGGACAAGTGCGATGCTTTGTTTGTGGCGCTGTGGTTTCACTTGGTGTTATATCGTAACGAGTATCGATAATTCCATATATGGTTTCGGGAGTACTTAATTCTATTCTACTGGTGCTTGCATTTGTATTGGTTTCGTCAGATACGTTTTCACTTAGTGTTGATGGGAGTGATGTCGGCACGTTTCTTGGAGTTTCAGATTGAGGCGGCCGTAATGGTGGATGAGTGCCATTGGTTTGCACGGGTGGTGCTGGAGGTGTTCGCAGGACTTTTGTGACGCTTACATTATTTTGTTCAACCGTAGGAGAACATTTTCGAGGTGGCAATGGTGGAGGACTTGTCATGTATGTACTCGAAGCATTACTAACAGTAGGAGTTACACTACGACGAGGAAGCCGTGGACTAGCTCTAGGTGATATCATAGGACTTGGAATTGTCTACAAAATGATAATGAAAACATTAAAAGACAATCACTTTCATTTCAACTTCAACACATACCGATAAATCTGGACGGGAACATAAAGCTAAAGCTTGTAAACTACTTCCAGCGCAATTCCAAATCTCTCCATTATCCTTAAAATGAAAAAAGAACAAAATTAAAATCTTAATTACATATTGCCCCTTCACATTTAACACATTTTCATCACAAGACTTTAATTTAAAACATGCATCGTACTTACCTTTGAAAAACTTGGCGCCTACTTTAGCTACACGTGCAAGAAGTGAACCTTCTTTCGGTAATATTTCGTTATTTTTTACGTTCAAAATAAATAAAACAAGTGACAAATACATTTTTTGTTCTAATTTAGGAAATATTTTCAAAAAAATGATTGTAGAGTGAACAAAATTTGAAATTTTATTTTTAATGATAACGTCATAAGATAGATTCAGTTTTATTCTTCTAAAGATTCAAATTTAAACATATAAACTTTTTAAAAAAATGATGTGATATTTTATAATACTTTTGATATAATACCCGTATTAGGTCACGTTTGTATTTGTATTAGTATAATACGTCGACATATTATGAGGTAAAATCCCCCTTTATAACAACACAATGACCTGAAAATGGGCGTAACGTAGCTTTTTTTAAATTTTACACTAAACTAAATTTTTTCCCTACCATACCTAAAGAAGTTTCACTTCAAAAATCACAAATGGAATTTGATAGGATGGAATGAATGATTATTTTTCACATGAATGCAAATGATTTTTTAATCGAATTTATTAAATATTTAATAGAAATTTTTAAACATAAAAATGCTATGATTTTATCACTACAAAAATAGGACGAATTCCTGATAAAAGAAAATAACTTTAAGTCTGATAAAAGTCAACTTTTCCCTTTAAGCTTTCAGCCAAAAGTAAACATTCATAATAATTTGACTTTAACATAAATTAAAACGAAACTTAAAAATATGTGTCCCAATTTCTCTCATGCCTTAATCATGCAATTTTTTTAATAAAAAAAAATACAAATTAAATGAACGCATTTACAAATTTTAAAAACGATTAAGTCTAAATAATTTAAAACAGAAAAATGTCTTATAATAGAGAAAGAAAAAATTAAACACTAAAAATTATTTACAACTGCAAAAATTTGGGAAACCATACAATGAATGTATTATGGATTTTTGCGCTTGTCTGGCACATGCAAATGGTAGAATCGAATCGCCACTAAGCTCTCTACCATTTGCTCGATAAAACATCTTAACTAATCGATTAACTAAAATAACTGAATAGTTTATTTGATTGTGTTTAAATAATAAATTAAAAAATATATAATATTTTATATTGGCTTATGAATCTGACAATGCTGCCAAAAATAGACTCAACATTTTTCCATTTTTATTTGGCACATTAAATTTTTAAGCAAGTTATTGCATACAGAAAAATCGTAAAGAACATTGTTCTGATTCTTCACCTCAAATAATAAATTACAAGGCGATACACACACTTAATATGAATAGCAACAAATAGTTTTCCTTAAAAACTATTTTCCCTAAAAACTAAACACTTTAGCGTTGAAGAATAGTTTTTAAACTTTTTCGGTACAATATTTTTATGATACGTTATGCTATATTTATGCATGTATTTACGACTTCCTAGAAACAACTTTTAAGATTAATCCCATTTTATTTAACGTATATCTCGGCATATAGTACGCACTAGGGATGTTAAAAAATAATCTATTTTTATTTAAATCGATTATTATTTTCTAATAATCGATTATATAAACTACGCGTTTAAATCGATTTTCATTAACAGCGCAAACTTAAATGCAAACTAGCTGTAACGGTTTTTTTTCATTCTTGTCATTCAAATATAATAGATATTCATTCAAATATTTAATTGTTAAATTTAAAATTCATTATTAAAAGATTGAAATCGAAAATAGTTTTTGAGGCAATAAGGTTGTAATTTTGTTAGGATGCTCATCATTTCATTTTTATTATAATAAAAATTTTAATGGTACTGAAATTGTGTATCAATAATCATATTTGCCTTATTCCTTACCTTGAAAGTTTAATGGAAGATTCGCTTTAATTTTTAGTTTTGAATTGGTTATTTTTTTTATTCATATCATTTTATTTGATTTTTAATCTGATAAGTTGTTAGTATGAATCTCTTAGGTTTCCTCATTATTGGAATATGAAAAGCAAGTAGAATTTTAAATAATAGAAAAAAACGATTAATATTGAATAAAGAAAAATCGATTTTTATTTAATAGATTCTTTTCCATTAATCTCACATCCCTAGTACGCACCTGTAAAACCAAAAAGGCCATTTACATTTTCGGGTGCGTACTATACGCCGAAATACACGGTATTTGTTTTATAACTTATGCACTTTGAATGAAAAATTTTAGATGCATGTTACTAATATCAAAGTAAATAAATTTATGGTTGATCCAAAATTAACATTTTTAAAATAGTTTGAACGTGACATAATTACCGACAGACATATTTATGTTAATAGGCTAAAGCAACTGTTGATTGATTTTAGAAATTTGTAACGCTAAGGGTTTGTTTCACCACCTTTTGATAAAGTGACAAATATATTTATATATTGGGATGTTAAAAAATTTTTTTTTTTAATTTGTCCAAAAATTAATAATATTTATATATTAAAACAAAAATGTTAGTGCCAAAACGAGCACTTGATATCAATGTTAAGGTTTGCCTCAATCCTTTTTTTTATTTTTCATTTAAATAACACAAGTATTTTTTTTTTTTTTTGGTGTTTCAAAGCTATGGAACAATTTGTCGTAACAATCTGAAAGAAGGAATTTAAAGGAAATTTCCGACTCTACCAGTTTTTAGAACAAAGTTCCTCAAATCATCCATTTCAAAGAGATTCGAGTTCAAAAATAACACTAATTAATTTTTTTTTAAATATTCCAACTTTGTTCCAAGGACCTTTCTTGTGGAGCGTGAAATTTCTTTTAAATCCCTTTTCTCAAATTGTTGTAACGATTGTTGTTCAAAGTTATAAAAATTCAAAAATAAAAATCCTTTTTTATTTAAATAAGTTATTGTGAATTTTGTAGGAAAATAAAATATAAAAAAATGGATGGAGACAAACCTTATAATATTTATATTAAGAGATCGTTTTGACACCATCATTTCTGTTTCAATGTATACAAGAAATTTTTTGACAAAATAAGAAAAAGGAAAAACATTTTTTTTGAAACACCCAAATGTAAATAGTATGTACAATTGTATTTCACAATTGGCTGTTAACGCTAACTTGATTGTATACCTCTACAACATAAAGTAGCTGTTACAATTTTATTCTGTGGACAAAAGCAAAATGGCTTTATTAAAACAAAACTGTCATTAAAAGATTTCAAATAATAGTATTACATTTTTTAGCTTTAAAAATCAATCTGTATGTAACGGTAGTTAAAGGAAAGGTTTGATGTCTAGTGGTAAATAATAAAATAATATCTCGAGTCAATTTATATCTAAATTAATAAAATCTTTTCAAATACAAATCGGGGTTGTATTCATAAAGAAAAACATATACATTCAAACCTGGGTAAGCAAGAACACATTATAAGTGAGAGTATTTGCCAAGTCCCGTCATTTTTATCTTCTAAAACTTCTGTAATTGAGATACAAAAACCTCTATATAAGAAAGTCGTCTTTTACTCTATAACTGAGACTGCTACTTAGCCCGAAATGACTGCTAACATTTGCTAATTTACGGAATAATATTATGATGCATTGATGAATATATGATTGCCTATACATCAACATTATATTAGTTATATGAGCCGCATAAAAAGTTGCACATAAAAACAAAATTTAAATTGTAATTGAAAGTTCTGTTTACAACGGAAAGAAGTTTAAAGTTGAGAAATTAATTTAAAAAAATGTATATGCTCAAATGAAATAACCTAACCATTAAGAACCATATTTTATCCTAAAAAACGTACAGAGTCTATGGAATAGCTAATATCTTTCCCTGGAAAAATAATTAACGGATTTTGATAAACTAATTATTTTAAATCTTACCATTACTATGGATCTAAGGTTTGGATGTTACACCAAGATATTTATTATTCAGGAAAATGCATGGTTTTTGAGAGATAACTATCTCTTTCTTTAAAAATAATTGTAATGAGTTTCTTTTGTTGTTTTATATCAATATTTCTATCAATCAATCAGTTTAATTAAGGTATACTCAGCGAAGCGGATGGATATCAGCTAGTTATTAAATGAAAGTAAAAAAATGAGATGAAAAAATTCCAAGAAAACTTTTAGAAATTGGCTTGATATGATATTGATCAGACATTGTAACTCAGCTCTTTAATGTTTAAACATGTTATGTACTAGATATAGAAATATCATCGTAAAAACAAAAAGTCTCTTAAGTACTACTCGGGGTATCCAGTCAGTTAGAGAAATTTGGTATCCTATTGTCAGGCTTTTAGAATTTTAGAAGTTTTTTTTACGGTAACTTGTAAAGAATTGCATTAGTTTAGGTCTTTCAAATAATATGTACCTACACTTTGTTTTAGAAGTGGAGATTCCTTAAAAAATTTTTAATAAAATTAAGTAGGTATATCACGTTCAAACTACTTTAAAATTGATAGACATCATTTAAATAAAAGGATATTTGAAAAGAGAAAATTGCACGGTTTTTAAAAAAAAATAATCATTACGAATTGGATGTAAAAATGCCAAAGAGATTAGAATAATAATAGTTAGCTTTGAACACAAAAATGGATATTGGCTTAAGTTTTTAGAACCAACAAACTAGAAAATACCCTACTACCGATAGTGTATGTTTTATCAGTATAATAAATATGATTCACATGTTATCGTGTGGTTTTATAAAAAATTTTAGATTATGAAAATATTCACGTAAAATATGTTATCAAGTCATTTGTGTCTAATTCGAAAAATGAATGTAATAAATATTAAAAGTAACGATTATAGAGTAGTATTTAATTGCTGATTTGATTCATAACTTTATTTTTATTTTATATTAAAGCCCAGTTTACGTAAAATACCACCAATTCATCAAATCAAGTAGTTGAACATTTTTTTTTAAATTAATTATGTTTGACATTTTGACTTGCAAATGAAATAATTGCAAATTTTGACTTGATTTGAAATATAAATATCAATGTTTGACTTGAGTTGGACTTCATTTTGGATCAAATTAAGAACAAATAGCTTTAAAATCAAGTTGAGAAATGAATCTCGAATCACCATTATTCTGACCCAAAAAGAATAAATTACTGATTAGAAAAATGATGGTTTACACGTAAACTATCTTTCCATACTATGGATGTATGCTAATTTGGAAAAGTAAAAATACCAAAGTATGTACAAATATGAAAGCATGAATGCACATAAGCTAATACTTTCACTTTTTATATCTAACACAAATAACCAAATAGCATGATTTCCATAATAAAATCTAAAATAAATTCTAAATAACAAAGACTTGATCATGCCATTAAATTTAAAATATAATTAACCCAAGAATTGCATATTTTCAAATCACAAATGAAAAAGGTCGAAATTTATTAAATCACATAACGAAAACATATGGAGAAAATGCAAAATATGTGGAACATGCTTAGCAAGTAATAATATCCATAAGTGATAATGAACATAAAATAAAAATATTTGCACCAAAAAAATAAAGCCAAAAAACGATCACAAAATATTGCAAAAGCTAGTCGCATTCATCTTGTGCTTTTTAAGGGAGAAGATAGGTGTGGAGGCTTCAAATAATTAATTTTTTTTCTTACATAAATCGCTTGTAAGACTATATAAAAATATGCTACCAAAATTTCAATTCGTTATAAAACTTTCAACCGATCATTTTGAAATATGGAATATTTTCACACTCCTCAAAAAATATTAATTTTTATTTTTTGGAGGAATTAGAGTTTTATATAGAAGAGACACATATAAAAAAGTAAATTTTAAGTACAATTGATTTCAGATATAAAATGCAGCCTTGGCGACCTGATGCTAGGCAATTGATACCTTCGTCACTTTGTAAAGAAAATCTTTGATACTTTTAGAAAATTAAAATTAATATCAATTAATAATATAAATCGCAGCCAATACGTATAGTAGGCCTCTACTAGTGTAGATTGTATAAAGGTAAAGTAAAGAATCTTTTATCATTATTAAAATTTTAACCTGAATGGTTATCAAACGAACGTCAAATACCCCGTGATTTTTACAATATATAAAATTATTTTTGAACATTTAAGTTGCATATAGTTATAGTTATATAGTCGTACACCTATCTCCCCTCTTAATTCCGAACCATTTCCAAGTGGAATTGTCTAAATGTTCATAATTCCCGAAACAAGATGCATGTGAACAAGAAAATATCACTGAAGTGATATAAAGTGAAATATTCGTCTGTATTAAATCAATGTTTTAAGCATCAGACGAGCGAACCATTTACATGTTTTTTAATAATATAAACTCTACCAAAACGCTAGACCAGAAAAATGCGACATATCAATCAGCCAGTTCCGTTGTTACAATTAGCAGGTACCTCTAAGTCCAAGTCGTCCTCGTCGATCGAATTGGACGCATTCGTTCCGGCGCCCGCTAAATTACCGCTTGGTTTTGGCCGGTTAAACGATCGTTTCGGATCAAACGGATCGACAACAATTTGCTCCGTGCCTTTGATTTCAGCTCGACAAAATGGACATCCCTGACCTTCTGAATCCTATGAATTTCAATCCATTTATTAAAAAAGGTTTTAATCGTTTTTAAATAGAATGACTTACAATTTGCCATGATGTTAGACATGGCGTACATAATAAATGGCCACAAGGTTCGATACGTATATCTTTGTCGTTTTCGGCGCAAATTTTACACAGTTGAAAAGTACTACCCATTTCACAATATAGTTCATATTGCTCTTGTGTTACGGATATGTGATCTTCGGGACTTGGTTGCACCGCCCACGATAAGTCAGGGTTCAATATTCGACCATCCGGATATAAATAACTGCAAATTCAAATTTTGAATACTTGAAATAAAACATTTTTAAAAAATCGCTTACAATCCTTCTCTATAGCCATCCAATAACGCCTGACATAAGCTCTTATTTTGAGGTATCGTTTGTAAAATTTCGCCTTCGGCCGTCACATAGCCAATGGCCCATTGACCAAGTCTCGTACACGACAATCGAAACACGTAACTTCCAGATTTGTTAATATATTTTTGGAGACGTGCTTTGACCTCATCATAAGTTAAAAATGCGACGTAACCCGGATGAGTTACGGCGAGTATTTGCCAATTGCGAAGCAGGGTTGTCCAAGGTTGAAAAAGCCTGTAATTTTTAACATGATTAAATAAAATGTTGAAATCGAAATTGAGAAAAATGTTACCTTGTAAAAACGTCAAATTCAAAATTTGATATGTAATCATTGCAGGTAAGGTCTATTGTGGATTTTAAAGCCATCGCTTCTAAACCAGAACTAATGGGATGCACCAAATTCAGCTGCTGGCGAAATATTTTCCAGTGAACTAACGTACTAGAAAATAGAAAGAAAAAAATATTAGTATAAATTATATACTTATAGTTTTATCTGAAAATGATATGTTGATTTGATGATTTCGCTTGACCCTACAACTTCCCGCTACTTTTGAGCTCAAATTTTGATCAATCAGGAGTCTTCCGTGACATTTGTGACGTGTCATTTGTCAAGTGCGACGACAATTATTGTCACCTCACGACAAATCTCATAAATTTTTCGTTTCAAACAACAATTGGCGATTGGCTATGATAAAGAAAACCAAAATAGAATGAGCATTGTCGCATACAATGTATTTGTCGTAAAGCTATTCACTTGACAAGAAGTTATACATTAAAAACTTTTGAAAAATCTATCATTGCGGACTTAGTTTTCGGAAACTCTTTTAAGAAAATAAGTAGTTTCGTCTTGATCAAGATAACTTATGATAACTTCATTAGATATTCAAACATCGAATAATTTCTATTAGTAAGTGAATAAGTAACTGAATTGAGCCTGAGATTCTAACATTTATATCTTGACCTTTCGCTAATCGGATCTTAAAAAGAAATTTTTTTGTTTAATCTGTACCACGTATATAAATATTTGGTAATTTCTTTTTGATAAATAAGGTTTTTCCAAACCATTCATCTTACAGATCATTGAGGTCTATTGTGATGTAACACTCAACTCTTTCTAAGGGTTGTTGGCAAAACTAGATTACTTAATGTCGTGTAAAATAAGTTTCAACTAAAAAAATATCTACTGCGAGGCGTCACAGTACTTTCTTTTACTTTCATTTATGAAACTCACTGTTGGTTAAAAGAACTATAAGTACTTTATAACTATACATATAAACAGAACTATTGTATATGCATTCAGCCTATATACGTATGGATATACGAATTCCCAACCTTCACCCCAGAACCGCCCTTATTCGAACTTTCCCTGGAAAAAGTTTCGATTAAAAGTTGTAGGTATCAATGAGTCTAAAAACTGTAGAAAGTTTAAAGAAAATCGTTTGAGCCGTTTTCAAAAAAAATTGAAAAAGCTCCAAAACTCTTAGAATAGAGGAGGAGCTTTCGGCTAACCGAGTTCAACCAAAAGCTTCGCGGCACAACTAGGTATAATATGGAGGCCAAATTCCAAGTTTGGTGAAATTTGGATAAGGCTTTCAATACGATATGGCTGCCATACACAAACACACACACTCCCACATGTTTCTAAAAATCACTTTTTTGGACTTTTGGGACCTCAAAACATGTATTTCCGGTTAGAGTTCGAATTCGAAAATTCGATCTGATTACAAAACTTTCTTTATTATATATGTAGTACAAAAATAAAATAAAAATTAAAAGAACTTCGTTCAACCACAAGACAACCTTATTAAGAAGAAATATCTACTGCGAGGCGTCATAGGACTTTCTTTTATGAAACTCGCTGGTCAAAAGAATGATAAAGCACTTTATAATTATAAGAACAGAATTAAATGCATACTTCTACTATGAATATACAAACTCCCACCCTTAACTCCAGAAATGTCCTTATTCGAATTTTATCAGGAAAAAGTTTCAAATAAAAGTTGTAGGCATTGATGAGTCTAAGAACTATGGAAAATTTAAAGAAAATAGTTGGACCGTTTTCGAAAACACATGAAAAGCTCAAAAACTCCTTGAATAAAGTAGAGCTATCGGTCAATCGATTTCAACCAAAAGCTTCGCAGCAAGATGTAATATGCTGGCTAAATTCTAAGTTTGGTAAAAATCGGATAAAGGTTTCGATACCATATCTTTATTATTATATACCATATCTATGAGGAACATTAAAATTAACATTGAAAAAATAATTTAATCAATTTTGGTGGTAGTAATTGTAAAAAAAAAAAAAAAAATTAAAAACCGTCTTGTTCCGATAAAAATAATAATTCTTTGTTTATTTCATACTTGGTTTTGATTCACTTCCGATTTGAAACCATAATAAAAATGCTATGAAATCATCTTATGTTAACAATTACTTTATTAGTTATCACCAACTCAGTTATTAAAAAAGGACCTTTAACATTATAAAACCTTTAAGAAAATACTAATAAAGTTTTCTTTTTGATCACAGAGTCTCGGCAATCCGTGGGTCACATGTAGTCCACCGAAGTTTTATGCTTTTTTGGGTGCCGAAAAATTTTAAATTACCATTATTAATGTAGTAATGTTCTCTTTTAATTTCGTTTTGTTAGCAGATTTAAAGCTTCTCGCGTTAAAAGCTCGCATCGGGCGTATAAGAAACTATTCACAGAATTGGACAAAAGGCAATTCAATTAAATCCAAAATAAAGATTTTCATAGTTTGATACCAACGTGTTTAAATCGTTTAAACGTTTAAATGAAGTATAATCGGAAAGAAAAGTACTGAACACTAACAATTTATTCATAAATATGTACTCGTATTTACTTGAAAGAATGCATCAAACGAAAAAAGTCTATTTACTTTTGACAGTGAATATATCTCAATTTACACTATGCTTTAACTTAACTAGTAAAATTCAATTTTCCATTTGTTTTTAATTTTTTTCTCCACAATGGTTTACTGAATTTTAATAAAATTTTGCAAACTTTTGTTATATGACGCAAATAATAAAAGTTGAAAATTTGAAATTACATCTTCTTCATATTAGTTTAAATAAATGCAATATATTGTGTGAACAAACCTTCATAAGAAGACGTCATGTTAAAATAAAAGATTTTTTTTAAAATTGTTATAACTTTTGAATGATATAGTCAATAATTTTAAAATTTTAATAGGAATTTTACTATTAACTAAGAAACATTTTAGTGAATTTTCGTTTAGCATAATTTTTATTTACTTCCCAAACATTCTAAATCAGTTTGTAGTTACTTACTATGGATTCAATGCAACATTTCTACTATTCAAAAGTTTATTCAACCAAATAATATTTTATAGACTAGCATACAGCATTTCAATGAATTCAAAAAATTAATCGATTTGTGCATTGAACCATCCCTATGCAAATTATAACAATAATAACATTTCTATGTACTTTATTTTCCTATATTTCTATCGCTACAGTTCCAATATATTCGTTTGTTTTTTACCTACAAACCCGGTTGTATAATCTATTTTATAATTCAAATAAAGGTTGAGTCTATTTCTTGGAATTTAAGTAAAAAGTATCCGAAATATTGCCTCGGGTAGACAGTTATCATCATGCTAGATCCCATCAATTGATTTTCGCGTAATAAGTGTGAGTGTGAGAAAACTCACGTAGAAGGGTTTCGTACTACAAGTTGAAAGAACTGTTTGAAATATTTTGTTTTACTGAAACCAAATTTGTTTAGAGGTTTGGAAAATTAGAGCCACGATAAAACCCAAAATGAAAATCCAAAGTTTAATGCATTGCATAGACCCAACTTTTTTTTGAAAATTAGTATTTCAAACGAAAAATTTTGAGTTCTTTGTATATGCATTTAAATATTTTAAACAAATGAAGAATGAAAAAGATTACAATTGCAAAATAAAATCACAGATAATCGATATGAACAAATAAATAAAACTTTGCTTTACAAACTCGGGAATTTTCTGCTATTTTTCCTGTAAATTATGAATGGAGTCCTAAAATAAAAAGGTAATAAAAACAATAAATAAAATGACACCTAAAGAAAATGAAGATGCTACAAAAAAATTAAAGAATTCTTTATTTATGCTTGTACTAGCTGATCCCCGCTCGCTTCGCTGAGCGTTTTCAAGTTTGGCGATGTATGTTTTTCCTTGCACAGTTTTTATAGTTTTTATTTTTTTGCTAAAAAAATCTAAATTTTTTTGGAATAAAAAGTATTTTGTAGCACTTTTTGTAATGTTTACTATTTGTATGTGAAAATTTCGTCCAAATCGGACTAGCCGTTTTCAAGTTTGCCAAGAACAAACAGGCAGACAGACAAAACTATTCGAAATAAAAATTAGCCTAGAATGTAAGTTACATTATTTAGTAAATTTTTAGGAAAATTTCATTGAAATCGACCCAGCCGTTTTCAAGTTTACCCTGGACAAACAATCTTTTTTTGGGGAAAATTAAAATGTAAATGGCGTTTATTTTTTTATATAAAATATATGAAAATGTGGGTAATAAAAAGTATTAAACAAAACACCTTACATTTTTTAGATAAGATACAAATCTCAGCTGAGAAAAATAATTCTGTTTTTGTTCCCTCGCGCAGGTAACACATAATGTTTTTATTATATAAGTATTCAAAAAGCAGAAAACTTCAATCTTATTATTGGTATAGATAAAGATGAAAATACAAGAAAAAAGTAAAAACATAAGGATTATGATGAAATAAATAAAGAACCCAAATATTCATAAAAGTTAAGAAAAGAAACAATGAATTTTAAAATTATTGCCTTATAACCAACACAGTATATCACTAAAAATATTTGCTGCGGCGCCTCACAGAACTTTCTTTTGCATGAAACTTGCTGTTGATTAAAATAATATAAATAAAGCCCACATTGGTTAAAAAAATTATAAATAGAATAATACCTATTCACAAACAGAACTACATATATTCAGCCTCTACGTATATACTAACGTTTACCCCTTACCCCCAGAATTCCCTTTATTTGAATTTTCCCAGGAAAAGTTTCCAATAAAAATTGTAGACTTTGATGAGTCTTGTAGCCATAGCAATTTTAACGAAAATCGTTGGAGCCGGTTTCGGAAAAAAATTGTAATAATCCAAAATCAAAAGAATAAATTTGAGCTTCCTATCAACCGATTTCAACCAAAAGCTTTGCGGCACAACAAGATGAAATATGAAGGCAAAATTCCAAGATTGGTGAAATTCGGATAAAGATTTCGATATGATATCAATATCACACATACACGTTTTTCTAAAAACCACTTTTTCGGATTTAGGGGACTTCAAAACTTTAATTTCCGGTGAAAACTCAAAATCGAAAATTCCACCCAATTACGATATCAAAAATTCCTTTACTTTATAGTAGTAAAAAAACAGTAATAGTCGTAGCGACTATGCGTCAATACGAGTTGTGAAAATGGTATGAAAGGCATGTATGAGTGAAATAGAGTTGAAATTATTATTTTTCCGATAAACTTTTAGCAACAACCTATATTGGGCATTTTTGCAAAAATTAAGTCCAAGTAATTTTGGAGATATGTAGAAGTTTTGGAAGTCAGTTTTCGTTGAATATATCTCCAATATCTTATTTACATTATATCTTATATATGTTACCGTTAAAGTATGGAATAGCTAAGTGGACAACCACTAAAATTTTGAATGGGAAACCGGAAGTTGATAGAAGAGGAAGTTTCGCACAAATCCCACCCCCGCATAGACTTAGGACCCCCGATCAGAGGAACAAACCCTTCCCCGGGATATTTCATCCCACATATTTCACGAATTACCTAGTTGTTCCATGAAATAACGGATTACACGCTTTAACGGTAACATATATTTTAAAAAGGTTGCAAAAAATATATTTGAGATCCTAAACATAAATCCTTTCAATTGATATATCACATTATCCATTTGGCAATTTTTTTTTAATTTTCCACTTTGTTCAAAATTATCCCCCCAAATTCGTGTTTGCGTTGAATTTGGTCTTTATATCGATACTTATGATTAAATGAATAAGATTTTTCAAAAAATATTCAATGTACAGGCACGGCTTAGTTACATTTTTATTGCATGTGTAGATAAGTGCGCCGTTCAATGCACACATTGATTAACTCCAAAAGTAAAATGTTGAGTAAATTGATGAAATTAATTTCTGAAATACATTTTTTGCTATGCAAAAATAAAATTAAAAAAAATTAAGAGTTGTTTCTACTTTTTGGAAAACTTATTTCGGTTATGTACAGTTAAGGAGCCATCCATAAATTACGTCACACCTTAAGGGGGAGGGAGGGGGTCGGCAAAGTGTGACAAGGGGGTGGAAGGGGTCCTAAATTTCATGACATCACATTTCAAAATATATTTTAATCTTAGTGTTAAGTAAAACACGAACTTTGAACTATTAACGAAAAACTCAAAAACATTTGCAACACTATCTGTAAAACATAAGGTTCAAATTGTTTTATTGGCTACTCGCTCTACTACACTGAGAAAAAAAATTATCTTCTGACCACTGAATTTCATTTACGCCAACAAAATGATTTGATAGCCCATTGCCAATCAAATATTTAGATTAAATTATCCGAAGAGAATTTTTTTCTCAGTGTAATGTTACGTGCCGATATACTATTGCCCTTTGATAAATGCCGCTAAATGCTGCACCGTGCTCAGCGGTGATATTGTTTTTATTTTATTTGACAATTGACTTTTAAGGTGATTAAGTTTGATCATTAATTAATATAATTAATCGTTTTGTTTGTTTGTTTATTTCTTGAAATGTTGGATTTGATGTTAGTTTTATTAAAAAATCATTTAAATTGAAATAAAACAAATTTTGAAACTGCTGTTTTAATTCAATAATTATTAGTAGATGTAAAATTGTAAAATATGTAACGTCGCACTATGGACGGGTGGGTCTCACAAGTGTGACCAGGTGTGACAAGGACGGGGGAGGGGGTTAAAAAATCATGAAATTCGTGTGACGTAATTTTAGGATGACCCCTAAGAGGAAACGAAGTGTTTTGACATAAAAATTTTAAAAAGTGGAGTTAATCGATGTATGCACTGAATGGTACAAGTATCAATAAAATACTACCTATTTGAAAGAATTTTTCGATCTCACTCTGTATTTATGATCTTAATCAGTTAAATACTCCCATTTTTTGCGATAAGGTTGTTAAGGCGCCAATATAACTGGTTTGAAAATATGAAATGATGGAGGAATGGGACAATTTAAAATAAATTGTAATTGATATCTTAATTTCAATGCTTTTAATTAACTATATGGGATAAATGATGTGTTAAAACGGAACATGTGTTTACAAAATGAAGTTATTTAATTTCTAAGAATACAACTGTGTGACGATTCGCCATGAATACAAATCATTATTACTATCGCAATGGGTAAATGTATGTGCCATTTTTATTAAGTATATAAATTCCATTTTTAATTCAACTTTTTTACTAGCTGCTTCATTTAACAAGTTAATCATGATGAATATACTACATATATACGAACATATTATAACATCCCAAATTGAGGACAATTAAAAATGAATGAAAACGCGTCAGCTATGAATGGAATTGAAATTTGTCCTTCACAGTAACGAAGTTCGTATTATAAAAAATGATTTTAAAGGCTTGCTATTGAACATTATAGAATTTATATTTTTTATATAAGGTATTGTCGCGTAATATATTTGGAAATGAAATCGTAATTTTTAAAACTAAATTGGCAAATGAATTTATGTGTATGTAATAGGAATAATCAAAACTAATTTCTGTACATCCCGGATGCTCTGTAATGATTATGATTCTACTTCCCGTCTTATGACGTCATGAAAAAAAGTATGTATTTAGAAAAAAAGGGATAAGAAAATTTTGGATGAAAAGGGTTAGAAGTGTAAACAATACCTGTTTCCGAAATTGTTTTTCCAAAAATCAGCAGCATCCGATTTAGTGATTCTAAATTGGTCGCCTGTGAAGAGGCCGTTTGGAAAAATCGCTTTTAGTTCGCTAAGCATGTGACTAAAGACTAAACTAAGTTTTGTCAAGTTCCTTCGATAGTGTGAGTTTTCATCGAACATTTTCTCCTTGCCCTCCTTGAACAACTTGATCGCCTGCTTGCATTTCCGCATCAAATTGATGATGAAAATGTTAAAATGTTCATTTGAGTGTAAAACTAGCATTTTATCTTCATATTTTGAATAAATTAAACGCAATCGTTGATAAGTGTCGGGTAAAATGTCTAAAATAAACGGGGGTGAATTTTTCAGGTTCATCTTCTGGTGTTGACACAATTTGACCACTTTGTCCATTAGTTTCCACGTTTTGTCGAGCGTTCGTTTGTCGGTCGCGAATTTCGGCGGGGCGATTGCCTCGGAAAAAGCGCCTTGGAGTTTCGAAAAAATTGTTGTAAAATTTTTATGCTGCACTGGGCGATTACGATTGGCTGCCATTATTATGCCCGTGGTTTGGCCACAATCTAGAACTTTTTTCGACACGAATTTGTTTCAACTACACAATTGTCATGTTTCACGATATGATCATTGCACTTGAACGCATTTAATGCGATTTTGAAACACACAAGAAATCACTGATGACACATAACGTCGCACCTGATCCCGTAATCATAATCGCTTCAGTTGACACTAGAATAATCGTTCATATAAATCGAGATTCGAGTGTCGTGCGAGTTGATGCGAGCCCAATTAAAAACTGACTGGAATTACCTCGAATGTGAATAATATCGATTTCTCAAAGAATACGGGCGATATGGCGAAACTGCATGAATCACGTAGGCACACGTAGAATAAGATTAGAATTATTTTTTTTAAGGTCGCTTCAACTACTTTGGTCATTAGCGACCGTCGAATCCGAAAACCCAGAAAAAAATCTTAGGCTTTCATAGGATTCGAACCCAGGACCACTGGCGTATAAGGCAACTGTCTAGTCCACCACGCCACTAAGTGACCTAGAATTATTTATATCTAATGAATTGTTGTGCTTTTATTGTTGCACTTGATCTATAATTCACAAAATTAATTTTTATATAAAAAGAGCTGACTGAAAAATTAACAAGGAATGAAACCGAGTACTAACGCGAATTATTTTTTTTCCATTCATATATTTCTGATAAAATTAAAGTATGTAGAAATGGTAGAAATATTAACAAAATTCCAAAATCAAAATTTGCTTTTTTGTTCTGTTTTTTCGTAAAGAATAAGTACTATACGCACTACACCCAACTCTGTTCTACTTATTGGATTGTACCTATTACTAGTTTGTAATTGTACAGTAAATGCAAATGTATATCGGTTAGTTAAATTTCGTTCAATCATTTTAACTGAATGGGTAACATAAAAAATGTTAAGTGGGCTATCTTAAGATCTAGGACATCTTTCAATATAAGTATATCAAAAACAACTCAGCCGTTTATATTTAAAACCAATGGACAAATGTTTAATTTTAAAATTATCTCACAGGAACCATGAATTTTCCTAGGATAAAAAACATAATTTTCTCAATGAGCACACAACTTCCAACTACGTAACAGATCTGTAACCAGTTCCGTAATTGTTATAAAACTGTTACGTACATATATAGTTGGACGCTTTGAACGTTTTGTGCTTACGTTTTGTATTGCACTCACAGGTAATCACTAAGTGACCCAGTGCTATTTATTTCTATAGTCTATTTCTGGTGGCTATAGAAAATTTATACAGACACATATATTAGTTCAACAAATAGACGTTAGAATTATCAATATCTAATATTGGCGTGTACCGTTGTTATTATTTGCCCACATTAAAATCTGAAATTGTCTACGGCTGTCTATTTTACGGTGTACTGTTATGTAAAGATTCCCAAAGACCCAAGTTGTTTTAGAATTTTTTCTAATTATTACCTCCATGTTTTTTGAACTTTTCCCAATAGTGACCCTCTGTGATTTTTCCATTGTTTTTTTTTTTTCGAAAAATACTCTGCGTACTGATCTAATATTTATTTTAAAGTGACCCCTATGCAGTTATCTGTTTATTTAATTAGTAGCCATCACAGCGTTCTCTGATCTTTTTTTCACGAGCGACCCCATATAGTATTTCCATAGTGACCCCCTCATTGTTTAAGTTTTTTCCGATAATTATTTCCATATTTTTAGATAGTAGAAGAGATAGAAGACGTAGAAGATCCGAACCTACATTAACCTTCACCGGGTTGATAATAGAACGAAACATATTTTATCATGAATTTAGTAAGAATTTAGAAAATATATTAAAAATGGGTTGCCTAAAAAAATACTGGATAGATTATTTTTAATTATTTTAAAAAATGATTTTTCATAAAATTATGCAACATTTGCAACATCAAGATAATAGAAAAAATTTTATATCATCACAGGCGACTGCGATGTTGGGTCCGTTGTTATTACACAGTATACTTACCTCGGATCTCTCTGTCACACATTTCCACGCGCATTAAAATTTAAATCTTTAAAATTCGCAAACCCCTAATAGGACCGAACATTTTGCAGACAAACTTATATCAACGTGTTTGCAATAAAACAGCGCTTATGATGATATAAAAAATGTTCTATTATCTTGATGTTGCAATATTTAAAAATAATTTTTAAAAAAATATAATTAAAAATAGTCTGCCTAGGATTTTATTAGGCAACCCATTTTTAATATATTTTCTAATATACTAAATTCATGATAAAATATGTTTCATTCAATTATCAACTCGGTGAAGGTCGATGTAGGTTCTGATCTTAGACTAAGAACTTCTCTTAGTAGCCGCATTAGCGGCTTCATATATATGTGACCATACATATTTTTCGAAAAGAATTCTCACGTAGTATTTCAGTCATTTTTTGAAAACTAAATGTGCTGTGTATAATTTTTTTATTTGCGTTAATAGCCCATCAGAGGCTGGTTGCATTCCTCTATTCTTAATGCTTCTCTACTTTACGCTTTAATTCGTAGGGTTTCACACAATATATCCCTAACTATATACCTACTTGGTTTATATATGTGGGATCCAATTGGGCGGGTGACAACTGGGCGGGCGCAGGTTAACCTAGGTCATTCATTTTTGTCCATTCGTTCATAAAATTGTTTTCATCACATTTTGTGAGTTTCATCGTCGTTGAAATTTCTTACAAAATTAAATTGCTTGTTGTTTGCCTTCTTATGGCGCGTTTTTTGGAAACTGAGCGCGGTGGCCAAAAACTGCTTTACGATGGTTATGCTTATGTAAAGAAGCAGAGAATACATTAAAAACACACTGGAAATGTGAAAAGAAACGAATTTGCAAAGCTCGCTTGCATACAATTTTGAATCCGATGCCCGGTGCTGATGTAGAAATACGTTCAGAACATACTCATCCTCCTGATCCGACTTTGTATGAGGTTATTAGCTTCGTTAATGTCGCCAAAAATCGAGCACGTACAACGCGTGAAGCAACCAGTGAAATTGTCACTGTCGCGTTCAATTCAGTGTCTCCTGCTGCTGCAGCTCAAATGCCTACATAGTCGACGTTGCAAAGGTTTATTCGTCGGCAAAGAACTGTCGCTGGAGTTTTCGGCCACCACGCTCAGTTTCCAAAAAACGCGCCATAAGAAGGCAAACAACAAGCAATTTAATTTTGTAAGAAATTTCAACGACGGTGAAACTCACAAAATGTGATGAAAACAATTTTATGAATGAATGGACAAAAATGAATGACCTAGGTCATCCTGCGCCCGCCCAATTGTCACCCGCCCAGTTGTCACCCACCCAATTGTCCCCCGCCCAATTGTCACCGACCCATATATGTATTCGAGTGGTGATTTATACCTCAACGATTTTTCCTTTCTATAGATTCTTCTATTATTCTACTTAGTTTAATAGACTGTAATGTCATTTTGCATGTCCAATTAGTTGAGCTCTTCTTCTTACTCCGTGCTTCTTATCTTCGGAGTTTTTAGGAAACTTCTTTCGCTGCTTGCCTTCCCTATTCTTCGAAAAACTTCCTAATACGATCAGCAAACTACCAAACTTTAAATGCAAGTATCGTAAATATCTTCTTTGTTTTTAATTACCAACGTTAGTTCGCTAAGATCACCGAATCGTTGATTAAATCTAGTTGAACCACAAAACTAAAATTTTCTACCAGGGGCATAAAAAATATAAGGCCGGTTCTGTTGACCATTTTGATCAATTTTGATCATTTTGATACACACACACACATATCTAATTCATACATACATTTCAAGCATATATATTTATTGTTAGACCACACACACAAATACATAAGTATGGGGGTATGGGTATATGACATTTAATAACTAGCTCCATCTGTATAGTAAAAATATAATAAATAATGATATAAAAATTTAATCTAAACAAATTATCTTTAGTAAATACAACAAAAACTAATTGAAATTAAAAAATATAATAATATTGACACAAGTGACAATTTCTTTAATTTGATGATAAAAACCTGCTTTTAAAATTTTACTTAAGTCTTTATTGTAAAACTACTAATTTTCTTAGTAAATGGCTGCCCAATTCCCAACTAAAAGTTTGAGTTTTCTAAATAAAGTTGTTGAGTTTGTTATTGATATTTTAAATGATAATTATGTTGAGGCTGGTGGATACGTAAATATTGGGCCTATTGGGCAATTGGTGTGAAAAAATTTAATTTTTTCGGAGTGGTAAGTTCAGTGGAAATTCTTAAATCTTTGTATATTAGCAGAGGCCAGAGGGCGGTTTTTAATAATATTGACGTATGATATAATGAACTGTCATTCAATCGTAGTAAAAATTTCGAAACACTAAATTGTATCTTATTTTAAATGTAAAAATGAGTTTTGTATCAAACATGATATTTTATGGTTTGTAGTTGCATTTAAATATATTCTTATTATATACAATTCTTAACGTGTTGAAAATCAATGCAATTATAGCAATTATAATGAATTAGTGTAGACGTAGGTAAAATACAATGGACAATATATTTTTATTATTTTTTTTTCAAAAAATGTTTTACTTGTTCAAGGCTGTTGGTTTATAATTATATTAGAGGCATTAAGCAATTCGAAAATCTTATCTACTATTTTATAGCTGGTTTGTTGTTATGTTTCTGTTAGGTAATTATGGAGGATAGTCTCAGCGTCAAATCCAACGATTCGACAGCAAATAGTGACGAGTACGATTTCGTGTCCGACAAACCAGGCCCAAGTAAAACCCCAACATTGTTTATAAACGAAGGGAATTTTTGTGACCTCGTTCAAACATTAGACGAAGTATTACAAGAGAATAACGACGAAAACATTTTCACCACGATGGAGGAAACCACCGTGGCAAAAAATACCACTAATATCGATGATGAAACCAAAACCATTGACAATGCAATGTATTTCACCAGTGACAAAGCAGAAGAAAAGAATGTTTCTTATGATAAAAAGGATGATTCATTATCACCCGTTGGTGAAAAACGGGATGAGATGAAGCCGGAGTGTAGCGAGGAAAGTGAAGAAGAAGGTATTATATCAGTATTCACCAAACTGTCAACACTAGTTTATAATCAAAACTGACATTAGTAACGCCTAATATAATATTATATACACGTCATTTCTTATCACCACAGTTTTGACAATTCAAGATAAATTTTGATAAACTGAGCAAAAATGATTTGATTTGGACAGAAAAATTTATTAATCAAAATGTTCAAAAGGCGAACTAAATATTATTCCCGTTTTTATGTTCCAGTCTCAGATATTGATCAAGAATGTACAATATTTAGTGGTGTAACATATTTGGGAGCCGCTGCGATAAACGCGCCTAAATCCGAAAGTGAGATACAAAGGAATATGGCTTTTTTGAATGAACAAAGCGCGGATCAGGGAATCAAAGTTTCCGTTTCTGTTCCAAGTGCATCGAGCGGAGTTGTGGTGTAAGTAAAATAAAAATTTTATCTACACAAAAAATGTTACCTAAACTTTATTCAAGTTCTTATCCATAGTTAATAAACAGTTAAAAGTTCTTTTTAATGGATATTTTATTCTTTATTTGATGTTTTTTTTTTTCAAATTTTTGTACTATGCATTTCGCTACTTTCGTAGCTTCTTCAGGTACTTAATTATAAACACCAACTTTTTTATTAATAATTTCAGTATAAATTTTGAATATGTCTTGATAGTCTCTCAATAATTAAAATATGTAAAATTATCCATCACTAAAAAATTTTTTAAATTATAAAATATTTATATAAAAATATATTATAATTTTTATTATATTAAAATTAAATAACATATATATGCTTATATAATTATTTTATTATTTAACAATTTTTTTGAGTGATTGATAATCTTATATATTTTTATTCAAAGACTATCAACACATATTCAAAATTTATACTGTAATTATTAAAAAAAAGTTGGTGTTTATAATTAAGTACCTGAAGAAGCTACGAAAGTAGCGAAATCCATAGTACAAAAATTAAAAAAAAAACATCAAATAATGAATAAAATATCTATTAAAAAAGAACTTTTAACTGTTACCTAAACTTTTATCGTGATATTGGGGAGAGTAAGGTTAGCGTGGCGCCAAGAATTGACGACGGTTCCTGATAAAACAAGTCCGAGTTTTCGCTTCGTTTTCGATAAAAACCGGATTTCAAGACGCATTTTTCTTATGGGAAATGATTTTGAAAAATCTATCAATTATGACGTAACCATGGGAACTGTCATGTATTTTAAGCTAATTCATATAAATTCTTCAAGCAATTTCCTACTACAAATGCCAAAGGGTCCAGGGGGTCTCCCTGGCGGGGGTTTTGGGGCGGAGCCCCTAACAAAAGAAATTGTAGCCACTGTTCGTTTACCCGATTTCCATTGTTTCACTGAATGTGTACTTCCTGATACCACGAAGTTTTACACAAAATTACATGTTTTAACATAAAAATTATGCTGCAAATACGATTTGTAGTTATTCCTATGACATTTACGAGTTTTCAGTATTCGTTGAAAATCTTTATGAATACAGATTCTGCATTATTAGAGCATTTTAAATTTATAGAATATTTCTAAAATCTAGTCATCTTTAAAATACGTGATATCTAAGGATTGTTTATTTTGGAAATTATATATTCTATATTACTTGAGTTCAAGCTCGAATCGCAATAGATAGAATTTCATTAATTTTATAGTATTTTCTGTGTTTTATTCCTGAAATTTTGTATTATTTGTGATGCTTATAAAATATGTGTCCTTTGAATTGCAAGATAAATGGAAATTATTATCACTCCATGGAAATTTAATATTGAAAACGTGTTCGCAAATAAAAAATATTGAGTGTTCAAATTGGACCATGTAAGTTCCCATAGTTAGTCATACCTTGAATTTTGCATATGGCTTGCTTGACGGCCATGAGGCCTCATGCTGACGTCAAAATTTATCGATTTCTCTTGAAATTTCGATTTTCGAATAGTTGACACGAAATTTAACTTCTATTAGCCTTACTTTATGGTTATACACAAGCATAATATAAGGCGATTTCAAATACTTAAAGCGCCACGCTAATCAACCATTCAAGTTTTTATAGGCAACTAGCTGAACTATATTTTTTTTAAAACTGGAACTAAAACTTAGACTTAAAAAAATTTTATTAATTCGTGAAAAAAAATCAATAAAGTGTTGTGGTTTAACCTTTTTAATTATTGTTGTTTTAACTCTTTGGAGCCTCGTATTTCATTTATCAGACTATTCTTATCAAATAAAAATTTTGGATATTAAAGTACTAATGCAAAAAAAAGCAAACCATTTATCGTATTATTCAATATATTCTCAAATTAACTAATATCTTTTTAAAATTCATCAAAATCCAATAAAAAGATAATATTTCATCCCCTATCTTTCAACCGTCAGTTAATTGGTCTGGAAACTGACCAAGAGAGCGAAAGCGGTAATATATCAAGAAGTCGGTCTTCGTGAAATTCTTGTTAGAAAACGTTACTAGCTTTAGACTCTAACGCCATAAGGGTGAATCCATAAATTACTTCATACGTTAAGGGTAGGGGATTAACGAAATGTGACAAGGAGCAAGAGGAGTCATAAGCTTGGTGACGCCACATGTCAAAATCTGAAGTATTAAAAAGCAAAACTTGTATATTAGCCCAGTCAAAATCAACAATAAATTCGCAAAACATGATGTATTTTTGATTTTTTAGTATGTTGTTTGGACCCATTAGGGCTATGTATTATCAAATTTGTAACTCTCAAAAAGTTGTGGAAAATTTTGTATAGAGGAAAAACCGTGAAATTTTTGAACTTGTTTCATATTAATCCATGCATTTATATTCGAAAGCTATTCTGTACGGTTTTTAAGAACATTACATTTGTTACAAATTAAGCCCAACCGGAGCTCTGCAGGTCAATGAGTTACCGAGGTAAGGCACTTTGAAAATAGGCCAGTTTTTTCAAAAATTAAAAATTTTAGTTTTAGACATTTTTTGGATTGAAGTTACCTCGAAACCATTGATTTTAAGAGCAAACTTATTGAATATAATTTGTATCCAATTTAATTGGCTTTAAATTAAGAGTAAAGCGGGGCCTGTAAGCCTCGTAGTTCTCTCAAAATCTTAGAGAACGGATATAAGGTAAAATAGCATTTTGGTGGGTACTCCAGTATTGGTGGATCGTCAGGGTTTTCTTGAGGCTCGTCATCGTCGTCCTCTTCATTGCAGTTTGGCACATTTCCCCAGAGCAGGTAGCAAACATCGCAGAACATCTAAGCCCTGCTTTCAGGCCAGTGCAGTCACCTCTCAGCACTCCTTCTTGCATTTGCAAAAGAGGAGTCTTAGGAGCTCTGCGAGGCAGGAGCTTGCCGAATGGCAATATGGATGAGTCCAGCCGAGATCATACATGTTTAAATATTCAATATCAAATTTAATGCTCTTAAAAAACGTACAGAATAGCTTTCGGAAAAAATGAATGGATTAGGAGATACCGAGCAGAATATGAAACAAGTGCAAAAATTTCACGGTTTTTCCTCTATAAAAATTTTTGCACAATTTTTTGAGAATTGCAAACTTGAGATTACATAGCCCTAATGGGTCCAAACAACATACTAAAAAATCAGAAATACATCATGTTTTGCAAATTTAGCTATTTTTATGTCGATTTTAACTGGCCTATATAAACAAAAAACTTACAAATATTACCAACTCTATATATATATTTAAACTTCAAAATATGGGTAAAAATCATTAAATTCGTGTGACGTAATTTTTGGATGACTCTTAACAGACATAAACTCATAAAGTATGTTTCTTCTTTCCAATCCTATGTACAGCTACTCGAAAGCAGTACTATCGGATATATATTGTATTTTTTCTGTCGGAAGCAGATAAATAAATAAATGGATGATTTGCTTTTCAGACTTTATGACGCTGCTTCACACTCTGTGATTGCTCGATATGAGATTCATCGAATTTTGTTCTATGCTCGAGGAGCGGTTGATTCTAACGAAGGAAGTTGTTTCGCATTCACATGGTCTCATGGAGATTCTCAGGAATCTGCTATTTTTCAATGTCATGTGTTTCGATGTGATATTCCTGAGGCAGTTTCACAAGTATCAGGTAATTTTTTTTACAATCTAGTTTTACTCGTGACTGTAAATTGTTTGGTATTCAGTATATAAATTTTTAAAAACAATTCAAAAGAAACTAACGGACAGAACTATTTTTTTTTCTATTAAACGAATTTTGTCTTATAAGAAAAAAATGGCTATATTTTAAATATGCATACTTTGCTGCACTATGTAAATACTATAGGTACTTACGACGCAAAGGCACGACTTGGAATATTCACTTGGGGATGAAACTCGCTTTAATCTTAGAACCCCTTGAAGGTGTTAAACCCTGAAAGTATTTTATCAGAAGGGCCAGCCAGTTCGGGGAAGAAATTTTTAAAATTTCAAACTCACTTAATATATTATTAATTTCTCTATGCATATATTTACATAATGTAATTTTAAGGGACACTTTTGGGGGTTGAGATGGAAAATTAAAAAAAAAAACCTGTTTAATGTAGAATGTGTTTTATATCAAATGAAGGGCTTGTGTCCAGGGTCTCAAATATATATATTTTAAATATTTTAAAAATGCATTGTTCTAAATATATTGAAGAAATTCAACGAAAAATAAGCTTTCCCCTTACTCTATCTTTAAAACTACTGGGTCTAATTTTCCATGTTTACCAGATATTAAAAAAAAAAACAATTTCTATTCTCTTTGTCGCATACATTCTCTCATATTCTCTTTGGCAACTTATATCGGCTCTTAAATTGTTAGACCAGCGGTCGGGAACTTTTTTTGCCATTACCCCAAAATATTTTTGCGTAAGTCTCATTTTGAAAATGAGACAATGAATGTAAATTTAAATTATAAATTATTTATTGAAATAATTTACCCAAAAAAAAACTTGCATAAAGGTAGTAAAAATGTAATAGATAAACAAAATAAAATTTCTTATTGGAAATTAAAAATTAATTGAAAAATTTTCCCCTTCAGATTTTGAAAAAACGATCTTGCTTCATGCTTGATACAATAATTATGCAATTAATACAATAATATAATCTATGAACATTTTTACCCCATTTTATCCCATTTGGGATAATTTACCCCGGTTCCCCGACCACTGCATTAGACTGTTTATAATAAGATATTTATCACTCACATACATTTTATCACTCAACTAGTTGGGTTTTTTTTTATTTAAATGGAATCTTAAGTTCTTATTTTTTTCTTGCATTTTTTATCAATTAAATATGCACTGAACAAAAAATAGTAGTACATTTTAATATGCTCTATTACATTAATTTTGTTTGAATTAAATATCTTGCAAAACAAAGAAGCTACAGAGTTTAATAAAAAAAAACCTAAAATTTGTAGTTCCGCCACTGAGTGAAAGGGGATGAAAAAGAGAGCGAAGGAAAGTTCCCTAAATTGCGGGATTCTCAAATTAAATTTCTGGAGATTCTGCAATATGAGATTTATTTTGGGGGTAGAATTAACAGTGAAGGCCCGGGCTAAACGGTAATCCCCACGTAAAATATTTGGCCCTTTTACAATAAAAGGCTGCCGACCCCTGCATTAGATGATTCGAGTAATAGTAAAAAAAATTATCAGCGACCATCATTGCCCGTTGGTCGATTTGATTTGGATTGACCCAATAGTTAAATATTTCCGTTTTTTCTTCTGTTGCTATTATAAAACGAATATATTTATTAAAGTGTGATAATAAGCGGGCTACATGCGACAAATACATTGTTTGAGGCATGTTATATTATAAGCTTCATATTATTATCTTTATATTATGTACATGTTACAGTGTTGAAAATTCAAATTCTAACGTATTTGTTTTTAATCAAATTTGATTTTAGTAAAAATGAACTTTTTAGGATGCTTTTCAAAAGCGTTTTTACGACCGACGCGATCAATGACCAGTTCAATTGCATCAGCTACCGATATGTCCAGTTCCGTGTGTACGTTACCCCCAGATGTTTTACAAAATCGAACATTGGTTTGCGTATTTGAATTGACGTTGGAAATCAAAGAAGATGATGGAAAGGTAATTGAAATTGTTCTTGTTTTCAACGATGGTAGTTAAACATGATTATTTTTAGGGAGTGTTTACAGCTGTTCATAAAGATCGTGCTGGGTTTAAGCTCCGCACTAACTTAGTGAAACAAATATGTTTGACGATGCATCAAGTGTCGGATGGAGGTCCGCGATTACATATCGAGCGCTGTTTCGGTATTCTTGTTGCACCTGGAAGACACGTGAAACACTCAGACATGCAACTTTTGGAGATGATATCGATCGGACCCGAGACCGTTGGAGACACTCATAGCTATGTCATTTCATCACATTGGGATCCTAACGATGAACCTTTTAACTCTTTAAACACAGAAACCCCAAAAGAAATTCATCAGTTTATGACAATCGCAGCGGACTTTGTAATTCGGGGAATTCCTGATCCGGTTCGCTTCTTGATCGAAACGCCAATCAAAGTGTTTTCCCAAAATGATCGATTGTGGTATTTCACAAAACGTCCATTAGTACAACAATTTATTTTAAATTTAAAAGAGGTGAGTAAAATGTTCATGTTAAACAATCTAAATCAGTGGTCGGGGAACTTCTTTCACCATCACCCCAAAATAATTTTGTATGAGTCGATATTATCCCATAGTTTTGAAAAGGAGACAATCAATGTAATTTTTTTTAATTTTTACAAATTTTGTTTTTTCTTAAAACTGTTAGGGATCTGAAACTTTTAGGATCTTATTATTTCATTAATACCTAAAAACCAGTGGCGTGCGGTGACTTTTGAAACAGAGCATGCGGTCAGAAGAGGCGGGAGGGGGGAAGAAAATCCATTTTTTAAAATTAATTTTTTTATTTCATAAGCATGGTATTATATGTATTTATTTTAAAAATTTAGCCTTATTCAACGCTCCTTATTACAAAAATCATCAATAACCGCATCATATAATGTATTTAAAACAACGAAAATAGTTCTTATCCTAAAGAATAGAACATTTGTAGGGCCTCTGGGTAAATAAATCAAAATAAGTCACGAACAGTATCAGTAACAATGAGTAGCAGTAGAAAATTCAAAACGTCAAACGCATCTATAAACGTCAACCGGCAATGTGAAACACAAAGAGAGATAGTACTCGACCGTACTAGTGCGCATGCGCGACTAATTCTAGCCAAGCAGTCGCTGTGCATTAATTCGGCTTTTTCCGTTCATCTGATATGAGGTTCGTTCGCGGATGTGATAATGAATTGGTAACGGATCAGTTCAACACCGAGTTAGGATCATCGCCAAGCGCATGCAAGCTTATGAGCCGAGTTACGGTCCGATATTCGCGGTTCATACGAGATGCGTTCGTTACCGATTCATAATTGGTTCCAGCGATCCTCAGATTTTTGTTAGGATGAAAAATTAGATTCTCTTACTCATGCGCAGTTTGCTAAATTGTGGCTAATTCATAATACAGTTTCGGTGTCATGCTGCGTTCACACGAGTCAATTTTAGTAGGCCGTTTTTAGTTGATCAAAAAAATTTGAGTGAAAAACCTCGTGTGCCGTAAAAACCGTAATCAACTTTTTAGTGGATCAAAAAAAGTCATCACACTAGGTTCTTCATTCCACTTTTGATCGATTAACTAAAATCGGTTAACTAAAGTTGACTCGTGTGAATGAAGCATTAATGTTCAATTCATATAACAATTTTTGTGGGTTCTCGTTAATCCTCACCTTACTTCCGAACATTTTAAAAATCGTTCACGGGAAAATAACCCTTAATCAGTTCATAAGCGTTTATGCGTTTGGCGATTATTCTATCTAATCTTTTAGATTGTCTCTCTCTGTTGCTCTCTATTCTTTAACAGTTCCGGATCAGTACTATCAATACCGCGAACGAACCTATGGTATTTATGCCAAATTTATGAGCGATCCGTTTCTTAATTTCGTAAATTAAAACATGTATATATGATAAAAATATTTGGTATTTTTAGAATCATTTTACAATACATTTACGTAAATTAAAAAATGAGTGAATCATAAAAAATATTTAATTTTTTAAATTGTCTTACAATCCCAAGGCATGCGGCGCATCTACAGCATGCATTGACCGCTCGCCACTGCTAAAAACCCTCCAAATATCATTTAAATATTTTCCGGGGGCAAATTCACCATACGTATACCTCTAGGGCCTTCAAACATTATTTATTGAATTAATCGACACGAAAAAAGTTGCATGATAGTAGTTAGTATGAAATACACAAAATAAAATTCTCATATTGGAACAAACAAAAATGAAGTACCTAATCCTATCTAATTCTTTATTACCCCCAAAAACTTCATTTTTACCCCATTTGGGGTAATTTACCCCAGTTCCCCGACCGCTGATTTAAATAAAAGAAGCCGAAAATTCACTCTATATAAAATTTTCCCATGTTATTTAAATGGAAAATGAAAAAATAGTTTGGGGCAAACCGCAATAATGATAATTACGAGCTCGTTTTGGTGCCAAAAATGTTTTAGATAGATCAATTTTTGGACACCATAAAAAAATTAAAAGATCCTAATGAACATTTTTAACTTTAAAAATTACAGGTGATAACATCAGAAACAGGAGATGTACATTATGAAGTATTAAGCTTAGAAACAACGGGCGAATTAGATCGAAACCGTTTAAATTTAATATTGAATCTCTCGAATTTAATTCGAACTCAAAGTATAAACTCGATCGATACTCTTACCCCGAAAGAGGATTACCATTCAGACGGAGATGAACCGCTACTAAGTGGAACGGGTTGTGTTTCAAAAGATTGTCCCGAAGCAGTTTTACAAGGCTGGGGGGAGATTTTAGGGCGTTGGGAAACGAGTGATGGACATCCAAAAGGTTTATCATCGTTAGTTCGTCTGGGAATACCAGAAGCGTTACGCGGAGAAGTTTGGTTGCGTTTGTCTCGAGCTGACCATGACCAAGCCACAATGGACACTTATCGTATTTTGATAACGAAGGAAAGTCCCTGTGAAAATGTTATCCAAAGTGATATTAATCGAACTTTTCCGGCTCATGAATTATTTAAAGAAGCTGGAGGTGTCGGGCAAGATTCTTTATATCGAATAAGCAAGGCATATGCTGTGCATGATTCCGAAGTTGGATATTGTCAAGGTCTCAGTTTTTTGGCAGCTACACTTCTTCTTCATGTAAGATTTATTTGAATTTGGAAAATTTTAACGGGAAAACGAACACATTTATTTTTTTTTTTATATAGATGCCTGAAGAACAAGCATTTTGTGTTCTAGTCAAGTTAATGTATAATTATGGATTGAGAGATTTGTACAAGGATGGATTTGAAAATTTGTATATGAGGCTTTATCAGTTGAGCCGTTTAATGGAGGTAACATTATTTCAATTAAATTTATTTCTTAGATTCTAAATCATTTTTTTTTTTTTTTAGGAACAATTACCATCGTTATGGCAACATTTTGTGGATCATAATGTGGAAACTCACATGTTTGCTTCACAGTGGTTCCTCACTTTATTTACGGCAAGATTTCCATTGTATTTCGTTTTTCATATTTTGGATGTTGTTTTACTTCAAGGACTTGATACACTTTTTCAAGTAGCTTTGGCGTTATTAACGGTAATAAATTATTAAATCATAATTATTATAACAAAATAACTAAAAAAAAATGTTTCAGATGTGTAAAAAAGATTTATTACTATTAGAGTTTGAAGGTATTTTAAAGTATATTCGAGTCTCTTTACCACGTCGGTGTCTAACGGAAGAAGTGTCCAGAGGAGTTATGAAGTTGGCTTGTAGTATTAAAGTGAAAAAATTAAAAAAATACGAGCAAGAATTTAATGCGTTAAAAGGTAAAATTGATCGGGAAGAAAATGGAAAATTGTAACTAAAATTATTTTTATAACAGAAGCACAAGATAACGCTGAAAGTTATTCGGATGAATTGGCCCAGATGAAGGCAGCTGCATCGAAACATGAAGAACAGTGTCGGCTTTTGACGAAAGAAATAGCACGTTTGCGAAATTTGCTGAGAGATGCAACCTCACGTCATGAAATGGAAACGTCTCGAAGTGCAGCAATCATTGCGGAATATAAACAGATTTGTAAACGTCTCGATGAACAAACATCTCAAGATAAAATTGTTATAAAAGATTTGAAGGTACCTAACAAATTTTTCTTATAAAGAGTCTAGCCGAATAAGCCTTTTCCAGCGGGCCCATTGTGTTTTTTAGTCTGACTTTTATTTTGTTCTTCTCCACATATACCTCTAAGTGGGAATAGTAAGTATACTCGATATTAGACCGTTACCCCTTTTATTATCGGAGCTAGAGGGGTTACAACCCTTAACTGAAATTTTTTTTTCTCCAAAACTAATAAAGATAACGGAACAAATTTTTCAAAATCACATTTAAATTAATAAATTCTATATTGATTTTTTGTGCTTACATCAAAAAATTTAAGCGGTAAAAAATTAATGAAAGATTTAAGGGGCTGTTTTTATAGCTCCCTCTTAGTAATCCATCAGCTATACAAACATTAGTGCGGAATATATTTTTTAAAAGTATAGGTATTCCACCAAATCGATTTTCTCGAAATTTTTGTGATAGGTAGTTACTTGATAATTGCATAAAATATATTTGTTGGTGGGTGTCAACTAAGAGGGAGGTATAAAAACAGCCCCTTAAATGTTTCTTTAATTTTTTTACATCTTAAATTTTTTGATGTAAGCACAAAAAAAAAACAGAATATAGAATGTATTCATTTAAATGTGATTTTGAAAAATTTGTTCCGTTATCTTTATTAGTTTTGGAGAAAAAAAAATTTAAGTTAAGGGTTGTAACCCCTCTAGCTCCGATAATATAAGGGGTAGCGGTCTAATATCGAGTATACTTACTACTCCCACCTAGAGGTATATGTGGAGAAGAACAAAATAAAAGTCAGGCTACAAAATACCCTGGGCCCGTTGGGAAAGGCTTATTCGGCTAGACACTTTGAACTCTTTTTTAAAAGAAAAAATTTATAGATTAAAAATATTATTTTGTTGAAACCACCATTTTCCTCATAAATGTTTTTCAAACAAATTATTTTTTTTTCAAGGAAAACATTAAAGGGTGTGAACGTTGTTACCATTTAGTTGAAAATAACTCAACTTCTCCAAAACCAATTTCATTTACGTCAAATGAAGACCATCCCCTAGCTCCAAAACACATCCATCTCCAAAAACAGGAAAACGATGAACATTCTCAAGCCTTGGAGCGAATTAGAGAACTTGAACTAGATCTAGCCCAAGCAAAACTTGAAAAAGTCGAAGCAGAATGCAAAAATCAGGTTGGTTACACTCAAAGTGCATTTGAAATTTTTTTTTAAATTAAATATTTTTTTTGAACAGGATTTGATTCATCAACTAAATACCACATTAAGTGAACTTCAGACGACAAAGAACTCGTGGCCACCGTGGCTCAGTAAAACGTTGAGTTCAATCAAAGAAGTCGCCAATAAAAAAGATATTCCATTCCAAACACAACCAAATCAGTCCAATACGTCATTTGCAAATAACTCGTCTCTATTTGTGGGTGGCGCGTCTTTTATTTCACATATTGGAAACATTCGACGCGATAGCGCTCCATTGAAGAGTTTTGGATTTAGTAATACTTCAACAAGTACAAGCGATTTTCGCCGAGATTCCGCCCCTACTCTTAAAGACTCTCAAAGCTGTAGTAGCTTTAGATCTATAAATAACTAACTGAAAAAAAGACGAAACGAATATTTTCTATTTTGATTGCAATAGTTACTGTAAGAAAGAAATTTGGTTTGTTCCAATTGAAGATAAAACCATACATTGTACAGTTTAATTTATAGCAGGAATTCAAAACTCAATATATTAGTTCTATTCTTTTATTCGTCTTAAAGACAACCGGCCAACAAACATAATATGTTGGCAATTTTGCCAATGTACCAACCAATAATTTAAGTAAAGTGAAAACGCCAGTAAAATTGAATTGATACAAATAATTTTGTTGTTTTGTATTGGTAGTCATTAGCTTCTTGCGGTTATAATACAACACCAGTAACTCTGGTGCAGGAAGACAGCCTCCTGTCCTTATAGTCAAATTGGCCCAGAGCAGGCCTAAGACCCTATGACCCGCCACCACAGGTTTATTTGTTCTGAAGAGTCTGTGAGTGCCAACATAAAGGAACAAAAATATTAATCTTATTTCGGAATATTGTAGTATTACGGGCGTTTTAAAACGTCACTTTGCTTTGTGGCATTTATTATCAACTATTTCAAAGCCGTATAAGCTAATTTCAATATTTTTTTTCGTTTTCATAATACCCGATACAATTTAATTAGTATTAAGTACATGGAGGACGGAGGTACATAATTGAAGTCTAGACATCAATAATGGGCTAAGTGCCAAAAACAAAAAATTGGCTTACATTAGACCCGAGAAAGCAAGCTAAGGGGCCATCCATAAATTACGTCACACGAATTTCATGATTTTTGACCCCCTCCCCCGTCCTTGTCACAGCTGGTCACATTTGTGAGACCCACCCCTTCTTAGTGTGACGTCACATATTTTACAATTTTACATCTGAAAACGATTAATTATATGAATTAAAGATCAAACTTAATCATCTTTAATCCATGGACTTTGAACACTCCTTTAAACACTAGATTAAAATAGATTTTGAAATGTGACGTTACAAAATTTAGGACCCCTCCCACCCCCTTGTCACACTTCGTCGACCCCCTCCTCCCCTTAACGTGTGACGTAATTTATGGATGGCCTCTAATGTCGCATTGCCTACAACGTAAAAAGCGGACTTTAATGCCATGATCATTAATAGAATGTAGTAACTATTAATGTATTAGGTTGTTGGCAATGGCACTTAGCTTGCTTTTTCGGGTCTACCTTTATTTTTTTTTGCATTTAACCCATTATTGATGTCTAGGCTTTAATTATTATTTAATTCAATCAATTCCTTATGACGAATAAAAGTATAAAAAAATTAGGGCATATCTGACTCCTGATGCGTAATATAAAAATTTATTATAAATTAATATTGCGCATGACACACACCGTACAATCTACCGTTTTATTTTCATCTAAAACAAACCTTATGATTTTTAGTTTCCATGTGAATGGATTAACGATTAGTGAGATAGATATTATTTAGTTTTTAAGAATTTTTTTCCATTAGTTATTTTCATATAATTTTTTAAGAAAACTTACACAATTAATTTTTTTTAAACATAACAACATGCATTTTTACTATTTATTAACAAATATATCTAATTATTATTTTTTATATGTTTATAACGTAATTTGGTGTACAAAATTTAGAATTTTCACGTTTTAGAAAACAAGTTCTCTCTGTCGAATAGGGTACATATTAGAGCAACGAATTACCTTTCGTTCATTTATTTTCGAATTTAAATATAGCTGTGTATAATTTGATTAAAATGTTCTGAGGTGCTATTGGTTAAACCACATAAAAGAAGAAAACGTTGTTATTACTTATAACTCAGTACTTATTTAAAACTAGTCTAAAAAAATGCAAAAATATGTTTCTCTTATTAAACACGTAGATTGAAATGAAATGCTTTGACAACACAAATTGTATGCTTTGTTGCATTTATCCTACGATTTTGATATTAATATTTAACTTTTCGTAAATGAATTTATATTTTATTTGCTATTTGAAAAAAGATAATTTTAAGGCTGTTAACCATGGAAATGCTATAACCGGTTGGTTGATGCATTAATACATACTTGATATTTTGTGTCATAACACTCATTATAGTATAATGTATTTTATTTAAGCCATAAAAGAGAAATTATAATTACTTTTAAATAAGTAACTGTTTTTGAGGCAGCATTATTCAAATCAGTGTGATTAATTTTTGGAATAAAAGCTTTTTTTGTTATTTAACAAATATTTTATGAAAGTAGCCATAATAATGTTATGTTATTATTTCATTTAATAAAAATATATGATTTATTTCAAGTGGTTTCATATCATTTCCTAGACATTTTCTATTTTAGGTACATATCTTTTGTAAGGTGTTTAAGAGGTAAATCAAGACGAGTATAAACAAACGAAAATTTACTGGGATATTCCTTAGTCCAGTCGTACGCAAACCGTGGGTTGTGACCCCCAGAGGGGTCGCGAGAAAATTTTTCAGGGTCGTCAAATTTAAAGAACTATATGAAAATAAAAAATATAGCCAGCTAAAATAAAAATTCAATTGAAAATAGTTACCGAGAAGAGCTTTAAACAGGAACTCAAATCCTATTCCACCCAAGTAGAAAGGAAAAACTAACGAAGTTTTTTGTGAACGCAGAGTAGGATCATATTTATTTTCCAAATAAAACAATCCCTGAGGCATGATCTGTACACCGAAAAGTGTCTTGAGTCACCCGTGCTTGGCTCCTCCCACCACTACTCAGGCCGCGAAAATTTAAAAAAAAAAATGGGGGTCGCATATGAAAATAGTTTGCGCACCACTGCCTTAGTCAATCCTAAATCTACCGTTCAAATTTAAAAATGATTGACGACGAAAGTTATAACAATTTTAAAATCATCATCATCTCAATAAATTACATTTATTTAAACTTAGATAAAAAAAAATAGCAAAAGTTTGAATTATTAAAGTTATCATTTGAACAAATTGTAAGTAAAACACTTTTGCAAATTTGATTAAGATTCACTAAACGATGTCGAGAAAACATTAAAAACAAATCAAAAATCTAATTTTACTGGTTAATATGTACATAGTGTCAATTTTAAAGGATTTTATGCATTTTTACTTATCGAAATCAAGATTAACGTCGAGTTTTATTTATTTCCTTTAGTTACTTTTTATTTACTTTGCAATAAACTAAAATCAGTAAATATTCATGAATTGTTTACTTTTTCCCCCGATTGTATCTCCTATTCATTCTTAGATAAAGAAAAATCGAGAATAAATTTTTTTTTCAAGAAATTATCATTCAACCTACATAATGAAATTTATTTTCAGTATGAGTAGAAAAATGAAAATATATTTTAATGGAAATTTTAGTGAGGTATATATTAATTGAGAATTACAGATAACGGAAAAACAAGCTAAATTTTCTTTTCTGTCTATATATCCATAAACCCTAAACTAGTGTCCGACCGAAAGTTCGGTTTCGGTTTCGGCCGAGTTTCGGCCAAAATTGGCCGAAACTTTTGCCGGAACCGAAACTTATTTCGGAAGTTGTCGTGCACGCTCACCTAACTTCGTTTTTCGCGGCAACGCTTTAGTAAGAATTAGTGATTTGATTATTGATAACTGATAAAAATTTTGCTATGAGAACTTAATTTGAAAAAATAAAAAAAATATTATTAATATTTTTTTATATTATATTAAATAAATGATTACAACAAAATTAAAATAGGTACGTTTCCATTTCATGTTCTAAATAATGCAGACTAATGGGTAAAATGCACCAAATTTCAGTATTTTAAGGAATTTTATACTTGACCACGTGAGTTTCGGTTTCGGTCGAAACTGAAGCCACGGCCGAATATTCGGTTTCGGTTTCGACCAGAAAATCAGTTTTGGTCGGACTCTACCTATAACGTATTGAACGTATTTTTAAATATTTATTTAATATCATTCTCTATCATGTAATATGCTATGCGAATTTTAATCACCACCCCATAATTATTATCTGTTACTTAATCTACTGTTGCGTAATAAAGTTTAAATCAATTGAATATTTAAATTAATCAAATGATAAAAATTAAAGAAGCGCTTATATTAGGTAATTGACTATATCTTCACATTTTATTTATTCAGAGAAATAATGAAAAATAAAATAAAACTTAATAGATCTAATTACTGCTCTGTTGAGATTAATTTCAAACGGTAGACATCGTAGACATTATCCAATGTACTATAACTATATAAAATAAAATAAAAAAGAATGACTATAAGAAATAACATAAGTTTGTAAATAATATGACTCGAAGTTGTATATCTGCCCCCTTCTTTATAACATCACCTACATATTAAGAAAATAATCATTATTTCATCTATCCTTATTAAAATGCATACAACTTGAAGGCTATCTATAGAAATATTATGAACATTTTATAGGTCTTGGAAATAATAACATTAAGTTTATTAATGCTACATTAGTTCCATAGGTCCGATAAGTTCCATATTAACTATTAGTTTCGTTCAAGAAAGAGAAATTTTATCTAATAGCATTTGAAAAAAGTAGAGCAATAACATAAATTATATAGATAATAATACTAATTACAATTAATTGTTGTCAGCTTAAAATCATAATATTCGCGGCTATAGTGATATAGTTTTTTATTATATTTAAAATACTAGTGCGATTAGGGCTTATAATCTTTTTTGATTCCCTATAATATTGAAACTGAACTGAATTTTATTAAAAGGTTTTATGATCCTATAAAAACAAAGTAAGTTTAATCAATTATTTTTTTATATAAAATTCTTCCGGGTAATCGTGGGCTTTGCCACATCCTTGATTTTGAACGTATTTCACGCGTTCTAAATTCAAATAACAATAACAAGCAATGCTTTAATGTTATAACCCAATATAAACTTCCAAGACAATGATTTACACATTTTGATAAGTTATATTTTTTATTATGTATATTAGAGATTTGTTACATGATAGGAGAGTTCTTGTGGGTTATTTAGTTTTATTTGTTTTATATTTGGTATAAATACGCTCGCATATCTACAGTTAATTGCAATGAGTTGTACAATTCTCAATTCGCTCAATTCTTATTCAAGGAAATCAATTCATTTGGGAAATATATCGCGATTTATAAATTGTTTCGATTTTAGTCAAAACGTCAAATTGACATTGTGGCAACGTTCTGCGAGTTCCATTTGTAAGAAGGTGACAGCAAAAACGCCAAAGACAACCGGCCGTACAATGACTGACAAATTCCAATTACCAAAGAGATATCAAGGAAGTGAAAAAAGTGTTTGGTGAGTATATTTATTATGGTTTTCATGATTGCCTTTAATTCATAAAAACCAATTTCTACATATACATATAAAGTGTAACATATCAGTGCTATATAGATCAATGTATAGGCTTATTGTACATATACTGCATTTACTATGTGTGTGTGTGCGGCGCAGTACGGAATACGCAATGTTTATATCCATTTACGTCCATTTGCTATAGGAAATAGGAATTAATCAAGTCGAGCAGTTGAACATTTTTTTAAAATGAATTCTGCTTGATAATTTGATTTTTTTATTAAAATAACTTGCCAAGTCAATGCCTGCCTTACCTTCCCATTTAAATATTAATATCTGGCTCAAGTTTGACTTTATTGATCAAGTAACTTGAAAACCAAGTCAAGTAGTGAATCTCAAATTTAGATCATTTATTTCGTTCATAATTACAGTGACCATATTTTTTTAAAAATAAACTATTCAAGAGTTTAAAGAGAAATAGATTTTCTTGTATGTGAATATGCAAAGAAAAATTATTTAATTTTTTTTTTGCTTATGACCTTCTTTTGTACTAAAAATGTCGAAGTATCCCCCTAATTATAAGGGTTAGGTGTCAGTTTTTCGAATCACAATTCTTCGAAACACAATTTTTCGAAAGAACAATTTTTCGAAAAATTAATAAAAAATAATTTTAGGGACCGAAATAATTAGAATAAATTTAGTTTTATTTGCCAGTTTACACAAAACAAATGTAATTGAAAAAAAAAACTTTTATTTAGTAAATAAAATTTAATAATTTTTTGGACATTTTAACATATATTTACTAAACAAAAAAAAAACATGTAATATACCTTTGTAAATAGGTACCTATAAGTTATAGTTTACAGATTGTTCATTTTTGGTAAGATTAGCGTGGCGCTTAGAGAATTTGAAATCGCCCAACGTTATGCTTTTGTGTACCATAGAAATTGATAAATTTTGACGTCAGCATGAGGCTTAAGCAAGCCATTTGCAAAATTCAAGGTATGAGTAACTATGGAAACTTAGATGGTCCAATTTGAACACTCAATATTTTTTATTTGCGAACACGTTTTCAATATTAAACTTCCATTGAGTGATAATAATTTTCATTTTTTTGCAATTCAAAGGACACATATTTTATAAACATCACAAATAACACAAAATTTCAGGAATAAAACACAGAAAACACCATAAAATTAATGAAATTCTAACGAGTTTGAACTCAAGTAATATAGAAAATATAATAGGCAAAATAAACAAACCTTAGATACCACGTATTTTAAAGATGACTATAGATTTTAAAAATATTCTAGAAATTTAAAATGCTCTAATAATGCAGGATCTGTATTCATAGAGATTTTCAATGAATTCTGAAAACTCATAGATATTTGCAGCATAATTTTTATGTTAAAACATTTAATTTTGTGTAAAACTTCGTGGTGTCAGGAAGTGCACATTCAGTCAAATAATGAAATTCGGATGACTACAATTTCTTTTGTTTGGGCTCCGCCAAACCCCTGCCAGAGGGCCTCCCTGGACCCCTTTGGCATTTGTAGTAGGAAATTGTTGAATGAATTTATATGAATTAACTTAAAATAAATGACAGTTTCCATAGTTACGTCTTAATTGACAGATTTATTAAAATCATTTCCCATAAGAAAAATGCGTCTTGAAATCCGGTTATTATCGAAAACGAAGCGAAAACTCGCAAATTAGCACTCTTCATTTTCGTTTTCTTTTGACTTGTTTTATCAGAAACCGTCGTCAATTCATGGTGCCACGCTAACCTTACTCTTCCCTTCATTTTAAGTACTACATTATCGCTATTTCCAGAACGAAAAGAGATACAGAAATTGTAAAAGTTAAAAAAAAAGTTATATGTACTGACACATTTATGTACCTATTTCATTTACCTTACCCGTCGGGGTTGATTTACACTGATTTTTGTTCAAAAACACCAACTCTACCTGTAGAAGTTGATTTAGACTGCAATATTTCGAAAAATTGTGATTCGAAAAACTGGTCGGACACCAATTATAAGTATGTAAAGGAAAATATCCTAGACTAAAATTTCTTTGCAACCTTATAATTAAAACATTATTTTCCAATATATCCACTTTGAGGACGACTGTTTTAAAGATATGAAGGTATTAAAGTAAATAGTACGAAAAAGAATAGCAACAATTAATATAGATACCAGTGATGTAACGAATGTTCGATTTTTCACATTCGCGAATGCGAATTTGAATGTTGACTTTCAAATAAATTGCGCGTAAAATGCTAACTATGCCAAAAATATTCATTGTTTTGTTTTTTTGAGTTTGTTAATTATTTAAATGGAAAAATATATAGATAGTTAAAGCGACAGATCAACTTGCATAACTACTAGAAGTTTAACTTTGGTTAAAATATTTTTTTTTTCTGTAAAAAGATATAAGTAAGGTTTGTAAGATACTTATTATTTCATTAAAATCGTAGTTATAATCTGCTAAATAAGTACAAATCTTACATTTAAAATTGCAACAAGGCTTATTAGATCTAAAATAATATTACTACCTAATTTGATTAGATTCTCAAGTTCGATTTTCATAACATATATAAAAATGTAGAAATGGAGTTTTTGTGTACGTGAGGAAGGAATTTAATTTTTAATTTTAGTTGTGATTTTTTCATTATTAATTAAACTAACAAGAATATAAAAAGGTATTTTTAATTTAGTGGTCTAGATCTCAAAACTGTTCCCTGATCATTTAATTATTCAAATGTTTTAATGAAATAAAAAAATATAAATTTTATCAGTTGTATTTTCATTTAATATATTTTTCTTTTGGTTTGTCAAATACATTCGCAAAACATTCGCATCGTTTCTTGCGAATGAGAGTGGAAAAAAATATGCAAATATTCGTTACATCACTAATAGATACTAATAATGGCTAGTTAATAATTAATTTTATAAGAAATATATTACAAATAAAAGTACTATATAAAAATCAAAATTCGATTGGAAAAAAGACATGAAAATAGTCTTATAATCGCTGTTGTTATCTTAAAAAATAACTAAAGAAACACCAACCTACTCTTGAGTCAAGGTGTAGGGTCGAGGCAAGTTAAGTTACTATAATTTTTTTTTTAGTTTTGTTTTATGATAATAAAAAAAGGAACTGAATTATTATGATTCTTCAAATTCTTTAAATTATGTTATATGCACTTATCATTTAAAAATTTTTATGTGTTCATTAGTGAGGAACATTTTGTGGGATTTATCGTAATGAAAATTTCTTAATTTAAATAGTGGTTACATGTTGCAACGCTAATATAAACATGTAATTTTGGAGTCGAGAAAAAATTATATTTTCATTTTTCTATATTTCCAGTGTTCGAAGCCTTGCATTAATTATTTTAGTTCTGCTATCGATTTAAATTAAAAATGATAAGAACACCGTGAAACATTATCTATACCACACTTTAATTTATTGGGAAATGCAAGGTTGCAAAATTAGTTTTAAAAGTTTCGAATTAATACCTTTAGCGTAGCATATGGGGGCTAGGAGGGGCGTTGCTGTAAGAGGCACAAATATGGGGGCAATAATGAGGGGTTACACTGACTAATCCTGTTGATCTTTTTTATAGTATCAGACAAAGAAATGAAAAAAATCGTAGATAAAGTTTTAGGTCACACTCAAATTTGCGTAAGGAATTTGGAGGCTGATTATTCATTATTTTTAGATGAGCACGTAACTGGTTGCTAACTGTATATATTCAACCCTTTCTCTAATAATAGGAATTACTCCACTTTATTTCTTATAAGCCATTGCACGATACATACTGTATTTAAGAAACTAATTTTATAATTTTTATCAACTTTTTGTTTTATGGACGTAATCGATTCGGCAAATTAGGCATAGGTTACATAAATTACATATTAGGCTAATATTAATACTAATAATTAATCCTTTCTTTTATAAAGAAAAATATTTTTTAATTCCCTAAATCAATTTTTTTAGGGTTGAATACATTCAAATCGCTGCTGAATATAAGCCATTGAATCTTGGTCAAGGTTTTGCCGACTTTTCTCCTCCCTCGCACATCACAAAAGCTCTAGCTGAAGCGGCGACTGGAGAAAATGTTTTATTAAACCAATATACACGGGGCTTTGTACATAAATTATATCTAATTGTATTAAATACTTTTACATTTTGAAATATTTTAGGGCCATCCACGTTTAATTAATGTTTTGGCAAAGATGTACTCCAGTTTAGTAAACCAAAAAATCGATCCTCTCAACGAAATTATCGTCACAGTTGGTGGATATGAAGCGTTGTATTGTTCAATTGTTGGCCATGTCGATGATGGTGATGAAGTTATTATAATTGAACCATACTTTGATTGTTACGAACCGATGGTTCGGGCGGCCGGGGGGATTCCAAAATTTGTACCTCTTAGACCGGTAAGGATTGTAAACGAATAAGTAACGGTATATTTATTGGTAAGTATTTTATATTTTGTAGAAGAAAACATCAGGAACAGTTTATGCATCCGATTGGGTGCTTGATGAGAAGGAATTAGAGGCAGAATTCAATGAAAAAACAAAAATTATTATTATTAATACCCCACATAATCCTTTGGGGAAGGTACTTTCACAGCAAGAACTTGAAAAAATAGCTGAGCTTTGCAAAAAATGGAACGTTTTATGTATTTCGGATGAAGTATATGAATGGTTGGTGTATAAACCATTCAAACATATTCGAATCGGTACATTTTTAAAATGATAATCGAAAATTGGAAAATAAGAAATTTTATTTCAGCCTCATTGCCTGGTATGTGGGAACGAACTCTTACTATTGGATCGGCAGGGAAAACGTTCAGTATTACAGGATGGAAAACAGGGTGGGTTTACGGACCTGCTAATTTGATGAATAATTTAAAAATGGTTCATCAAAATTGCATTTATACGTGTGCAACTCCACTTCAAGTATAACGATAGCTCTCAACAATGAAGAGAATCTTCGATAATATTGTTTATTTTTTGAATTTTAGGAAGCCATTGCCGTGGCTTTTGAAATAGAAATAGCTCGATTGGGAAAACCGGAATGTTACTTCAATAGTTTACCAGCGGAATTGGAATGTAAACGTGATTTTATGGTGAAAGTTTTGAATGAAGTTGGTATGAACCCAACAATTCCAAACGGTGGCTTTTTCATGGTTGCGGATTGGAGTCCTTTAGGTAATGTAAAAAATAAAATTTTATCTGTTATTTTTGATCTATTCAGAATTCTTTGCCTGATCTTTTTAGTTTCAAATTATGATTTTTCCGAAATTATTCAACATTTGTCGCTGTTTTCCTTTTTTAATTTTGACTTGAGTACGACTTGATTTCAAGTCAAGACAAGTAATTTGGAAATCAAGTAAACTAAAGTGACCCGAAGATATTTCATTTCAGTATTTTTGAGGTTTTGAAATTTTCTAAACATTTTGATCACTTTTTGACCTTTAAATTTATTTTTCTCGACTCTGTGTCTCCTTTTTCAAAAAAATGCTTCGACACATTCTTCATTAGACTAAAATGAAAAAGTAATTTTGAGGAAAAGGATCTTTTAGGCCAAAATTTTTTTTTTCAAAAATATGACTTATTTGAAGAATTTTCATTTTCAAATAAATTCTTTGCTGTTTTTGTATCAATCAAAGTAAATATCGATACTTAGATATTAACAGTATGCAGTTTGAAGTAGTTTTTCTTACGTTCACTTATTAATAGTTCAGCTTTTCAGTATAAACTGAAAAAAACAGTACTAACTTCAACAAAGTACTGACCATACTTTCACTGCTTAAAATTTTAGGGCATTTGGACTAAATGACCAAAAAAAAAACATAAATAAAAAAACATCAAAGCATTTTTACTCTAAAATTGAGTGAACCTATTTAAAAAATAAGCTAACATATTAATTTTTACATTCAACAGCTTCAAAAGTAAACTTAAGCGAAGAAAAGGATAAGTACAAGGATTATCGTTTTACTAAATGGATGATCAAAAATGTTAAACTTCAAGGAATTCCCCCGTCAGCATTTTACAGTGCCAAACACAAATCGATAGCTGAAAATTATGTGCGCTATTGTTTTATTAAAGTAATAAATTATACAAAATGCATATTGTTAATAAATGATTTAATTATTGTTTCTTTGATGTTGTAGAAAGACGAAACGTTAAAAGAAATGGAGAAAATTTTTAGAAACTGGAAATCCAATCAATCCGAACCCAACAAATGTTTGCCTAAATGAAGCCAATAAAAATGATGTACTGTCATTGATTAATATTGATAATGTTTTACTAATCCACATTATATTTGTCTCAAATATTATAAATAAAATACGTATTTTATGTTATCAATGAATTTAATTTGTAAGAACCCCTACAATTTTCATCTAGTATAATCTCCATGGATGTACCAAAGAAAAGGGTGGGAGAGGAAGCTGCTCCCCCTGGGATAACTGACAATTGCGTTCGTAAAGCATATGTATGCAAGACATTTGGAAGTATGTAATTGATTTCAATTGAGCTTTGAAACTACATTTTTAAAATGTATTTATTTTTTTATTAAACATGTCCTACAAAGATCGCTTGCAACAGCTGTCTTTTGACCAGAACCTTAAAGACCCTATAGGCTACCCAGCAAACATGAATATCTTAATGTTGTTTGAAAAATATTAGTGTTATATCATCTATCTATACTAATATATAAAATTGAAGAGTTTGTTTGTTTGATTGTTTGGTTAAACGCGCTAATCTCAGGAACTACTGGTGTAATTAAAAAATTATTTTTGTGTTGGATAGCCTAATTATTGACGAAGGCTTTAGGCTATACAACATCACACTACGACTAATAGCAGCAAAGCATCAATGGAAAATGTTGCAAAAACCAGGAAAATTTTTTTCTTTTGAGAGCGTTTGTTGCCTGCCCTGCGTAAATGGTGAAAGTTACGCAAAAATCATGTATAGCAAAATTGTTCCTCTTAAAAAGTTATAAAAAAAAAGTCCGCGACGACATATGTCTATCTTTTAAGGTTGGCCCGCTATAACCTTTTTAATGGTTATTAAAGTTGTTTCAAAAATAATTCATTATTAGCGAAATTATTTTTAGAAACATATTATTAATTCTTACCCAAATAATTACGGTTTTTAATGGAATTTGGTATGATGGTAAATGACAATCTGAGTCATTAAAAAGAATACTTTTTATTACGGGAAAATGTCTCATTTATCCGGGAAATTGACAAACGGGTTCGAACAAAAATTATACATAAACTATACATTTTTATTTGAAAATGAATATTGGTGATATTTAAGTATGATGATAGCTAAATATGTGAATCATTATCTACAATACGTTTTATTTCGGAAAAATTTCTCATTTCAACGGGAAAATAGAAAAACTGGCTTAAAGAAAAATCATGCTGAAACTAAACGTTTGTAGCTGATTATAATAGAGTAAATTAATATTTATAACTCATAATGTCCTCAAGGCAAAAAATAATTTTCATATCCTACAGTCTTATTTTATGCAAGAAAAATGTGCGGTTCCCGTAGAATAGATATGTTTTTATTTTTCACAGGGCAAAAGATTACCATAATTTCTTACAATGAGTTGGTTAATTGAGAGTCAGAGAATAAATATAGTCTACCTTTTATGTCAGAATATAGCACGGTTCCCGTAGGATAGGATAAGAATGGTATCCTTCAGGAACTGAGTATTTAAAAGGAGTTTCGTAAAAATTCATGAATAAGCGTTTTAAGGAATTTCCTTCTAGAAAGATTGGTCTAACTTTTATCCAGGAAAAATGTACAGGCCCGTGGGATAGATACGTTTTTATTTTTCATAGATTCAAAAAATCGACATAATTGTACTCTTCCCGTGGGATAACAAGACAATTGTATCTTACAGGAACCGTGTATTTAATAGAAGTTTCGTTAAAGTACGTGAAATAGAGTTCTAGCGCATTATCCTCAAGAAGGACTGATATCTTTTTTATCCAGAAAAATGTACTACTCCCGTGGGATAGATGTGTTTTTTTTTTGTCATAGAGCAAAAGATTGACATGATTTTTTGCAATAGGGTAGTTGAAAGGTCAGAGAAAAATATAGATTATTAATTCGTATGTTAGAATAATGCACGGTTCTCAAAAGATAGCATAAAAATTGTACTTATCCTGCAAGAAGTGTTTTTTTTAGAAAGCTTTCCCTAAAGTTCGTGAAATAGCGTTTTAACACAATCACTCCAAAAAAGTTGAAATAAAAATGACAATTTTTACAGCAAAATATGATTTTTAATTTAACATCCGATAACATCGATAAATTAATAATGAAAATTTTTAAAACATTGAAACTTCTTCATCGTTAATTTTTGAATGTCTATAATGTTTAGAAATAAACGTGTTAAATTATATTCAAACAGTCAACAATTACTCCACTTACTCAATTTTTTCAACTATTGAACACGAATTTCATAGTTTTTGACCCCCCCCCCTCCTATTGTCACAGATGGTTACACCAAATGCCCCCCCCATTTCTCATAATTTCGTTTTTTTATCGGCAGTACAGTGACATGATCTGAAAGAACTATGCAAGCTGGTTTGTCAGTACAACTGTGTAAGCTGTCTGAATTCTGCAGATTATCATTAAAAGAGAATCTCGAAGCATAGGCCTGAAAAACTGCGTTAATAACTTCGAAAACTGTGCAGATTCACTCAGGTCACATAGTTTAATCGTAAAGACACGATTTCACACATGTAAAGCTGAGAGTGTGTGGGGGTCTTTAGCTGATATTAAAAATCTTTCACAAATTTAAAGCTTAATCATTTAAATTATTTAGCCTTATAATAAACGTAGTCATACAGACCAAAGCAACCAGAGTGACAATTTACTTTACAAAAATGAACGCAGTAATCCTTCGTTTGTAATAATTTAAACCGTTTTTATTTTCTGCGTTTTAAAGGTGACTGTTTGTAGGACCATAATGCTTATTAAACGGAGGCAAGCTTCAGGAGGTCGCAAAAACAAATAATGATAGTTGATAATTGAATCGGTCAAGTATGGAATAAAAATGTTAAAAACTATTTAAATTATTTTGGTGTTTTTTTAGTTGATTTGAAAGTTTTACAAAATCACACCTATATGCCATATAATATAAATATAAAAACTCAAAAAGCATTCAATGTTCAACTTTTGTAATTGTCTTGTTTCCTGTACTTTTCAGAAGAATTTGAATTATTTACGAAGCTATGGAGTAAAAAAATTAACTGAAAGTTAACTAGAAAATTTTCATAAAGTTAACCGTTTTCCAGGTAGAACGCGATATCGGGCAGGAGTTTGGCCTGATGGTTATAAACTGTAGGTTTTTTAAATATAATATTTTTACAATTAACGTATGGTTATTTTTCGTACAAAAATTAAGATTTAAAGGGTAATTTTTAAGGTATGTATCTTTCAAGCCTTAAGAGTTTTTCTGTCGATAAAATAAAAACCAGGCTTATTTTACTTCGATAAACCATAACATATTTCAGAATGAACAAGATTAGAGGAGAACATTTAGAATATCTTCCTTGTAAGTATGTACTTCAAAACTATAGCCTACACTTATGGAAAAAATATAAACCCGGTACTGCATTTAGGTATTAAAAATAATAAATTAAAACTAGAGTTATATCAGTTACATACCATACCATCGACTTTATTCAAGAAATAGCCAATTTTCTATACCTAACTCATTAAATTACAAAGTGGAGCGATTACTGACATTATATAGATAGGTAATTATACAAATTATTTAACTGCAATTGTTTTAACATCGTATTATTATCGGTATATATATTTTTTTTATTTTAACGAGTTAATTTTTACCAATATTTTAGAGTTAGTATAGTTTACTTTTACCTAATAAAAATAGGCTTTCCTGATTTTACAAACAATGTAAGTTCAATGAATTATTTTTAATATAACACTTTATGGATAGCTCCTGGTTTTTGCCACATCCTTTATTGCTAATATTTTACGTCGTCAAACAACAATAACGATTAACTATATGTACTAATTTGATAAACCAATATCAAATTTCAGTACAAAGAACTGTGCAATGTAACTTATGATTTTTATTCTTTATCTAAATACTAGAAATTGGTAATGTTAGGGAAGTTTTTGTGGGTTATTTGGTTTTATTTGTTTTATATTTAATATAAATTCACATGCACGTTTAGAATTAAATGCAGTCTGTTTTCAAATTCTCAATCAATTCAGTTCATTGGGGAAAAACATTTGATTAATAAAGTATTTCCATTTTATAGCTAAAAAATTCGATACTGTATTTCGCGAGTTCTATTTGTAAAAAGATAACGGAAAGTATTAACAACCGTTGACAAAATATTGGTTGCACGATGGCAGACAAATTTAAATTACCTAAGAGATATCAAGGAAGCGAAAAAAGTGTATGGTGAGTACTAAAGTAATTATTATTCGCAATTGTCTGTTATAAGCTTGCATATTAACATATTGGGAAAAATTACGTGCTATGATGATGTACTAACATTGTACTAAGTAATATATATTTTTAATTTTACCTATACAAATATAGTTCGTAGCTTTCATTGAGTCAAGTAAAGTATTTACCAACAAAATTTCTTTAAAATTTATTATAAATTACCTTAAAACTTAATATCAAAGTCTTAATTAGTTGGCAAAAAGAAAATGAATTTATTAAAATTGCAATTAATTAACAATTGACAAGCAAATATCTTCTTACCCACTACTATTAGGTATCATTGATTAAAATTCTTGGAATGTAGGTACATTGTTATTTTTCAACAGGTATTTGATAAACTTAATTGTAATTTGATTATTATTTATTTATTATCGTGTTAAGACCTATAATTACCTATCTACTATAGTAAAATTAGTTACTATTGGATGGTAGTTAATTTCATTTTTACTATACGTTAACTTGCTTATAATATGTCAACACTCCTAAGTGAAACCGACCAATATAAGGCATTCTGGTGTTGGTTTTATAAGAGGTACCATCAAACTACCTATACAAATGTTCAAATGGAATTATATAGTGTCTAATACGATATGTACCAACATGATTTGTCTCTTATTTTGTGGAACTTTAACATCCAATATTTACTTTCTTTTACTACCTACTATATAAGTATAGTAAAGGAAGTATTGTAATTGGGTCGAATTTTTGAATTCGAATTTTCGCCGAAAATACATGTTTTGAGGTCTCTAGTATTAAGAAAAATGGTTTTTAGAAGCATGTCTGTGAGTGTGTGTGACAGCCATATCGTATCGAAAGCTTTATCCGAATTACACCAAACTCGGAATTTTGATTTCATATTACATCTAGTTGTGCCGCGAAGATTTTGGTTGAAATCGGTTAACCGAAAGCTCCACTTTATGTTTTAGCTCTAAAAACGGCTCCAACGATTGTCTTTAAACTTGATGTAGTTTTTTAGACGCATTAATACTTTTATTTTAAAACTTTTTCTTGTGAAATCCAAATTAGGAGGGTTCTGGGTGGTTAAGGGTGGGAGTTCGTACTTCTTACATAGAGGCTGTATTTATATAGTTCTGTTTATATTGTTATAAATTGGTTATAGTTCTTTTAACCAACAGCAAGTTTCATAAATGAAAGTAAAAGAAAATACTATGACGCCTCATAGCAGATATTTTTTGATTACAATGATCCATAAATAGTGACCTATTAGACTTGAAACCTGAGTGAATATTTTACATATGAAGTGCTTTTAAATAATATATTTTTAAAAGTGCCAGACCTACTAAAGAACAAATAATTATGAGAACTCTTTTCGTCAACCCAAACATAGTTGATTAAACCATTTTTAGTTTCACAGCTATTTAATAGACGTTAATTCAAAGCCTTGATTCTATTAAAAAAAACTTTAAATGCGACAAGAATTAAGCTAATCTGGCTCCTACGTTTTTTGAAAATTAACTATCTAACACCACCAAGATGTTTCTCACTATCAATGACAATCTTTTGATTTAAACCCGAGATTTATATACGTTTGGAATTTAACGCAAAATTTAATATATTTATTAATATCTATAGATACTTTATACAGAATGAGTTAAGCCATGGAGTTTCCTGAAATAGTAGATAGGGGATAAAATTTTAAGACGAAAAGTCCTTGAATATTTTTGTTTCTGACTCACCGTTAGTTAGATATTAATTAAATAACGGCGAACACATTATAGAAGCGCGCTGCTTTGTCGAGTGCGTTGGAAGGAAGAGAATTTTTTGTTAGGGATCTAACTTTTGAGAGCGTATATCTCACAAACTATCAAAAGTAGAAAAAAATTAGTAGAAGTAAATATTTAGCTAAGCTCCCCGTTTTTGAGATATAAAGATAAAACAAAAAGCGGGACCCTATCAAGAATTTCCATGACTTCAAACTCATGTTTTCCCGTATTTTCAAAGTAAGTAATAGTCGTATGAAAGAAAAACAGTTTGTAAAGAAAATATTCAAAAATAAATTCTTAATACAAAAAACAATTTGTATAGAAATATAATAAAAGATATTTTTTATAGCCTTAAAGCAAATAAAACTTTATTTCAACCACTAAAATTTATTTTATACAAAATGAAATGCTATTTATTAAAATTATTTTTTTAAGGGCTGAATATAATCAAATCGCTGCCAAATATAACCCATTGAACCTAGGACATGGTTTTGCCGATTTTTCACCTCCCTCGCACATCACAAAAGCTCTAGCCGAAGCGGTAACCGGAGAAGATATTTTATTGAATCAATACACACGTGGTTCTGTACGTAATGCATTAAACTTTAAATTCGTTTTTAATGATATCATTGCAGGGCCATCCGCGTTTAGTAAATGCCTTGGCAAAGCTATACTCTAAATTGGTCAACCAAAATATCGACCCTCTCAATGAAGTTATTGTCACAATTGGAGCATTCGAAGCGGTGTATTGTTCAATTATCGGTCATGTAGATGATGGTGATGAAGTAATCATAATTGAACCATATTTTGAATGTTACGAGCCAATGGTTCGATTAGCTGGTGGAATTCCAAAATTTGTACCCCTAAGACCGGTAAGGGTATCAAACGAATAAATAACGATATATCTATTGGTAAGTATTTTATTTTTTGTAGAAGAAAACATCAGGAACAGTTAATGCATCCGATTGGATGTTTGATGAGAAGGAATTAGAGGCAGAATTCAATGAAAAAACAAAAATTATTATTATTAATACCCCACATAATCCTTTGGGGAAGGTACTTTCACAGCAAGAACTCGAAAAAATAGCTGAGCTTTGCAAAAAATGGAACGTTTTATGTATTTCGGATGAAGTATATGAATGGTTGGTGTATAAACCATTCAAACATATTCGAATCGGTACATTTTTAAAATGATAATCGAAAATTGGAAAATAAGAAATTTTATTTCAGCCTCATTGCCTGGTATGTGGGAACGAACTCTGACTATTGGATCGGCAGGAAAGACGTTCAGTATTACAGGATGGAAAATAGGGTGGGTTTACGGACCTGCTAATTTAATGAATAATTTGAAAATGGTTCATCAAAGTTGCATTTATACGTGTGCAACTCCGCTTCAAGTATATCGATAGCTCTCAACAATAAAAAAATCTTCGAAAATATTTTTTATTTTTTGAATTTTAGGAAGCCATTGCTGTGGCTTTTGAAATAGAAATAGATCGATTGGGAACGCCGGAATGTTATTTCGTTAGTTTACCAGCGGAATTGGAGGGTAAACGTGATTTTATGGTGAAGGTTTTTAATGAAGTTGGTATGAACCCTACAATTCCAAACGGTGGGTTTTTCTTGGTTGCCGATTGGAGTCCTTTAGGTAATAAAGAATATATATATAAGGGACGTGTTTTCACTGATCATTTTATTACTTTTGAAAATTTGTTCACTATATATATTTTACCCTGTTCAACAATGAAATTCAACTTTGGCAACCTCCTGACTCAAAATATATCATCTCTATAGTGCAAAAAAGGGATAAAATAAAAACTATTTTACATTTGTCATATTATGATAGTTATAGTTTTAGCTATTTAAAAAGTCTTTCATTTTGTACACTTTTTGTACTTTTGGTTTGGTGTATTTCGACCACAGAGTACTGCGATAATTGCCTTTCATTGCTGAGCAGAAGTATTTCATGAATCATGGCTCATTAAATGACTAGTTAAAATATGTCGCTAGCACTCAGTCGAATATAATTGACTAAAAAAAAATAAGCCAAAAATTTTTCTGTTAAAATCAATAGCTTCAAAAATAAATTTGTCCGAAGAAAAGGATGAATATAAAGATTATCGATTCACTAAATGGATGGCTAAAAATGTAAAGATTCTAGGAATTCCCTCGTCCTCATTTTACAGCGACAAAAATAAATCTATTGGTGAAAATTATGTGCGGTATTGTTTTATAAAAGTAAGTTAATACATCAAAAAACATTTCTCAAAAAATGCTTTGATGGATTTATTTGTTATTGTAGAAAGACGAAACTTTAAAGGAAATGGAGAAACTTTTGAAAAATTGGAAATCGACTCATCTGACCGATCCTAACAATTGGAAAATACAAATCAATTTTTCAAGTAACTTTAATGTTTATAATTGAAGCTTGAAAGTTTTACGTATTCATAATATATTTATCACAAATTTTAACAATAAATATGTATTTTGCCGTTTTTTAATAAAAATATTTGAGTTTAATTACGATCGATTTAAAGATTAAAATCACCACGTAACCATCGCTTCGCATCTCTTGTATCATTACCAAAAGTTTTTCCAAATCTGAAATAACAAGAAAATTGAAATCTAAATCTTTTCAATGGGATTAGTTTGAAAGAGTGCCTAAATTGTTCGCCTGGTATATGTCCCATATAATTTGGCAACTGGCCCAAATGTTTGTGATATATTTCGGTTGGTTGTATCAGCAAAGGAGGATCTGGTCGGTTGATTGAAACAGGAGCCCATTCAGTGCTTTGACGACGTCGATAATTCGATGTGAAGTCACACAACGCCGAATTGGTCATATCTTGGTTCGTTTTACCGAACGCTGGATATCCAAATGGCACATGGCCAGCAAAGCCTATAATAAACAATGGTTTTTGTAAAAAATGTCTTTACTATTTGGCTTGATTCTCAAGCTACTTGATTTGAAATCAAGCCAAAAGTTAAATCAAGTCAATTCTCAAGCGGTAGCGTAACTTGTATCAGAATTTGACGAGAGGCCCTTTCAGATGCCTATTTAAATTTTGCGTGAGGCCTAAAAGTTTGAATTAGATTGTGAATAATGGTGGAGCTCCAGTAGCACGGGGGCTCCGTGCCATTGATTCGACTGATACTGTGATAGCTACGCTCCGAGTTTTCAAGTTCAAATGTCAAGCTTAATTCCTTTAATAAAATGTGTAACTACTTGACTTGATGCATTCTTTAAAACTTCACTTAACAATAATTGTACGTACTAGCTTTTTCACGTTGTGCCCAACTATAATACCGCTTATCATAACTCATTATACAATTTTTTTGTTAAGTTCCAAAACTTTTCCGTATTTTTTTTAAATTTATGATAGGTAAACAAAAAATGACAAATTTGAAAATTACCATGCCATTGTTTCAAACATACCATTTTTAATAAATTTGTCTGGGTCAGAGCTTTGCATAAAGTATGGACTTGTTGATTGGATTGGTGGTTGCAAGGGAGGTTCATCTACCGGTAAATTACGTAATAAGCCGGCTCTTTCAGGGCGCACTTCCAACAAGGGCAACTTGAAATCGCTTACCACCATCTATAGTTGAATCCAAGCAAAAATCATTTTTTATGAATTATGATAATTCACTTTAATACTTCTCGGTCTTCTAGGCTGGATGGTTCCCATCGACCATCCTGAATTGCTCCTAATTTTATAATTTGCCGAAGTGCTCGTCGATCACATTGTTGTTGGCGTTCAAATGAAGAAATCGCTTCAGTAGCCTGAACCGTATATCTTTGTCCAAATCGAGCATGTTCTCGAGGTACAAATCCTAATCAAATATTCGAATTAATGCAATGGTTCACTTTCCATTTGTAAGAGAGATAAAAATGATTGTCTAATATGAAAAAAAAAAACATGCGGGTTGTTGGTAATTCAAAATTATCATAATATGTATGCACTTTTATAAAAACTTTGTAATATTTAACAAATTTGCATGAAAAAGGTCGTTTACACGTTCTAATTGCTGTTAGTTATGAGAAAAACTGTGATATGAATATTTGGAGAAGGCGGTTTTAATTCTAAAATTAAAATGAATGTCTATTGCGCGAAATAAAAAGTATTTGTGGATTGAAGGAACTACAACAGCAAAGGTTCTTTAAATTTTCATGTAGATTCACAATTGCAAAATAATAATTTGATAAAATTGATAGTTCAGAAAAGGGACTGAAAAAAATATAAATCTTACAACACCCTCTTTGAGCTTTTTAGGGTGAAGTTTTGAAAAATTCTTTCTTGGTGAAAGTTACAGTCCTCTTATATAGAAATAACACTTTCATTTTTCATATTTTTATCCTGGTTTAACCTTTAACTTCTTTTGGTCATAGCACTAGTTTTATATTTAAGTATATATAGAGATTAAAGAAATTATTATAACACTTTTTTGACCCAGACTTACGTCTCTTGATTATAAGTAGGTACTCTTATTAAGTATGTATAAAAAAAAGTCTCATGCTTTTGAAGAAGACGCTTTTTCTACTTATACCAACTCCATAAAAATAATTTTTATTGTTTCTGGTTGTTTTATTTGATCTATTTCTAGTTTCGATGTTTTCTTTTTGATTCTACTTACTTAATGATAATTTTTTACGACTTTACGACAATAAGACCACAATATGTATATGAGCTATTTTAAAAGTTAAATTTTGTGAGCTTTGAGCTCCAATATTTTGAGTTGTGCGTGCAACCGTTTTGTAAGTATTGCCTATACTTTGAACCAACTAATACAATTCTAAAATAAAGACATCTACGAATTTGACTATCTTGTTTCAGTTTTACTCAAGTTTTCATACAATTTAATTTTCTTTTTTGTTACATATAGATACATTTCGTAGTTAATACTTAAAGAAATTGTCTTCGTATTGCTTGAACCGTTTTTTAAAAGTTTTAAAGTTCTCTCACACAGGAAAAGAGCGATAATTAAACGGGAATTTATTATCATAATAATAATAGACAAACGTTTATAAGTCGGCAGTTAGGAGACGGTTTGTATTGATGTTTTGCTAGATTATAATATTATAATAATGTAATATAGGTATGTTGTCTTTGTGACCCAACGATTAAAGTGACAATCTCACACACAAGAAGTATAGGGAATGAATCCCGTAATCAATATTTTAAACTTACAGTCTTGAATATTTCACGGGAAGTTAGGTACTAGTTGAAAATAGTTTATAAGACAACGGACTTATAATTTTTAATAAGTTCTGGAATAGTACACCGGAATAGTACACAGTACTATGGGATAAGTAACTTCTTCTGGTAAAAAAAAACTTCCCAACGATTTTAAAAAAATTTTGTTTAAGATAACAAATAGCATATTTAAAAAAAAGCTCAAATAGTTTTTTTACAAAAGTTGATTAAAACCCTTTAAGATCAAAAAGCTTAATAATATTTTGTCATTTTTCCAGTGCAGCGTAACATAGCGTAACCAGCGTAATGATTATTTTATGTTCTGTATTTGATAAAAACAATACCCTATTGATGAAATGCAACATCCAAAATTTCAAGGTTGAAAAATAAGTTAATCCTTTAATCGGATTAAAAATTACTTTGAAGATCGAACGATGCATAGATTTTTTAAACAATCTATAAAAAAAAATTAAAAATTTGTTTGATACATTTTATAATACTACAATAGAGAATTTCAAAAAAATTATTTTTTTAAATTTTAGAATATTTTTTAAAATCTCTTATTAAATATGTACCTAAATATAGGTAGGTAATAGGTATTTTATTTGGTTCAAAGTTACTTTATCTAAACTCTAAATTTTCATTTTCATTTATTTTTTATTTAAAAAAGAATTAACTATGAAATCTAAGTACTATCTATTACTTTATAGATCTATGATCTGGAAATTATTATTATTCTTGAAAATAGGTATATGGTTCTTGAGGATTAACTATATGATCTATAACTCTTTTTCTGTCTTAAATAGTTGAAAGGATTATTTTTATATTTTGATAAGAAGATTTCTAGTAATCAATCAATTTAATTTAGGTACGTTTAGCAAAACAGGTAGGTTCAGCTAGCTTTAAATAAAAAAAATATTTAAATGCAAGTTTTATCATCAAAATCTAACAATATGCTAAATAGTTTCCTTTCCTAATTTTAGTATAAACTTGCACAATAATTGATTATTAAAAATATATTGTTATAGATCGATAAGAAATTTTAATGTCAAAATATTTGTTTAAAAAAAAACAATAAATGATTTTTTCCCCTTCTATGAAAAAATGTTTTACTTATTGAAATATTTAATCAAATATATTTATGTATTATAATACATTACAATAAAAGTTAGATAAGAACAAAAAAGGGATTGATTCAATGCACAATAGTTATCTGGGTAAACAGAAAAACTTCAATGGATTTTTATTCAAACAACCAAATGGTTTTCCAAAACTGCAATTTAAAAAGAATCGTTTTAAATTTTCATATTTTGTAGTCAAGGTAATGCAACAATGGGTCGTATTCATTAAAAAGCATATATAAAGCTTATACTTGCACACTATGAAAGTACTCGTTTAGTTTGTATAATAGTAATATTTGATAGAAAACCAAATACATACTTTAAAAACATAAGCATTTGCTTTAAAGCTAGATGCTATGGTTTAAACATTACTGGATATACAAACTGAAAGAGTAATTTCATATTTTGCAAGTATATAAGCAAATGCTTTTTTATGAATAAAATCTTATATATACCTTTGCTTAATACCAGGAACATGGCCTGCATACGATACACAAATCGGTGCGTCTTTACGATAAATACTAATTTTTGGTATTAGAGGCGGTTTTTTTGGCAAAAAGTACATGGGGTGGATGGGATCGCACGATGGGATTTCCACAAGGTTTTGTTTCGCTTTAAAACAGATGTCGTTACAAAAATACATTATGTATTGTAATCGGCTTGGAAAATATGCATTTTAAGTTATGATAATTATTTATAGGACGTGGCGAGGAAATGCATGACCACAACACACGGCAAAAGTCGATAACAGCACTAAGTCGTTATCGTTGCAGGGAGAATTATTGCAGGGCCGGAGCCCTCGGCGAATACATCACGCGTTTCTGCGACAACCCCATTACATTCACATGAAAATGCATTAAAAAAAAGCCCTCCAATAAACACTCGGGAGTTTTTTTTAATCGACTGTGATTAACGTTGTATATCGGGTTAGTAAAGAAAAGTGGTTTGTGATCTATAAAATGGTGAAACCAGAAAGCAATATCGATACGAAAAATAGACACGATGGGCGCACAAAATTTGGAAATTTCTGCAAAGTTGTGTTTAAGAAGAAGGTTCGTAGTGATTTTTATATTTTGAAGTAGCATTAATTATACCATCAGTAAAATTTTTTATATTTTTTTAAATTACCAAAGCCTATAATTAGTTTTAAATTTATCACTTCCGTCTTTTTAGTGAAATGCAAACTATGTAAGGTCGTAATATATTATGGTAATTGAAAAATGTGTTCTTTGTCCAATTTTCAAAGAAAATAACTGTCACAATACCTTCATATCCTGGGATCATAGGGTGTATGTAAATGGGGTCTCCTTCTCTGGACCGCGCTTTTACTATATCGAGATCATTCGCTGGCGGACGAAATACCTGAAAAAAATGATTTACTTTAATAAATCTTTTAGTAAACTATTTCATAAGAAATTTTTGTTAAAAAATATTGTTTTAGGTGCATCAATTTTATTAATTCCTATTAATCTATTATATTTATAAATACGAAACCGTGCTTATATCTAAAAAGAAATAATTTGAAATTAATGAATTTGATTGAAAACTTTTAGCGTACAATCATCTGGTTTCTGGAACCTACCACTTGTCCTATTGCTAAAATCACTATATAGTTATTGAAACCAGTCTTAAATTTTAGCAGTTAAGTACTTTATCTAACAAAAAAATTTAATTATTTAATTAGTTAGCATTTGTACTCTCGTTGTCAAAACTAATCCTCTTCCTGGTTTGTATATAGGTCATAGGAGATTCAAATAATATACTTTTAGTTCTTTACACAAGTTTTAAGAATATTTTAAGCCTTCGTCTACGGATTTGCCGAATTTTTAACTAATTTTCATTGCCTGATTTTGCATTGGATTCGTAAACTTAATCGCTTGTTGTTGCCCCATATTTGCACCTCCTGGAGCATACCTCCTTTTGCCCACCCTCCATAAAATAAAGACTATGTTTTATCCTGTATAAATCTGGTATCCTGTAGATACAGCATATATTTCTTGTAATAACTAGACAAGTTACAAGTAACCAGACAACCAGACTAGAAATATGCTAAAATAATGTAAGGTTCCTGTTAGGTAGATATAGCAGATACAAAGAAAAGAAAAGTGTTTGGTTCCTATACTGAAAGGAAGTAGCAAATCAATATAATTATTTGTATAGCTAAAGTTACGTTATGGATTGCAGATTGCATGTGCAGTTTTTTCCTTGACAAACGTATAGTTTCTCTAGAATAGCTATTAAAATTAGAGTGTATTCCATTGGTTCTCTATTAGAAATAGGGACGATAATGAAAGAATCTTAATGAGATCAGACTTGGATAAATGAAGACTAGACATCAACAACGGGCTAAGTGCCGCAAAAAAAAATCGAGTTAGACCCGAAATAGGAAGCTCAAGTGCCGTAATACCAACAATGTAAAAAGCGGGCTAAATGCCATAAGCATCAATAGTTACTATTAATAATCATTGTTCGGGTGTAATTCATATTTTTTTTGGACATCCCGTTATTTATGTCAAGTCTTCAAATATGTTTTCGGTTTTCAGTCCTTTAATAATTTAATTATAGCATATTTTTCTTCAAGCGAAGCCAACGTTAAATATTTTTAAATAAAACTAAAAGGGTGATAATATTCTTACATTTTAATCTATTAACTCGTTATTACTTATTATATAGCTATGAAAAACTATTTTATCAGATCTTACTGGTGATCAAAAGGTAACTTTTTATATTAACAGTAATTAATTAATTAAAAATTTATTTAATTCTGCCGACAACAAGGTTTGCACAACTACCTTAATTAGTATCATTATAGAAGTGTTGAAATCTTGCTTGTACAAGAAAATTTTCCAATTTAATTTTCTCTTTCTACTAATATCAGGAAAACAGGTAGAAAATATTTGAATTACGATCCCCCATATAATATATTTTATTTATTTCAAACTATTACAAATACTGTTTATACCTGATAATCATCAACAGTTCGATCAGACAAAATCAATTTATGAGCATGGCTAACGGTTGGATCTAACAAAAGTTTGTGAGTTACATTGCCATAAGTTTCTCCAACCCGATATTTATATTGCGGGCAGTATCCAGAATAGCTAAAATAGGATAAACATTAAGTTATGAAGATCATAAAATTAATTAGAAAAATTGTCGGTGTCGAATTAAGACCCATTGATATCTCATCTCTACTATTAATATGACCTTATCTACCTCAAGTGCCACCCTAACGCACTGAAAAATGTAGCCCTTTTTATGCTTTTCACATAGTTTCCTGTGATATTAAGATACTTTTTATTGGATGTTTTAAATTTTGCCTTGGATCTCAAAGTATCCCCACTGTACATTCAATTTTAACAATCAATTTAAATCAGGCCTGGACTGGGACCTTAAGTAGCCCGAGTATTCTAGAAACGTCTGCTTCCAAAACATTTTCTTTAAAAACCTTACAATCATCCAGTGTTTTACCAGATTCGGATATTTGCTCGATATACTGTATGGCCAGTCTGGGACTGATCTAAATAATCATAATAATAATAAGCAAAAGTTTGTATGAATGGTTTTTATACATATCAGTGTACTTGTGGCCCAGCGATAAAAGGGACGAGCTCACGTGCGAGAAGTCTACAGAACGGATTCCACTATTGATAATTTTTATAATAATTTTTTAATTGTACGTTCGGTATTTTAAAGTTAGATATAGTGGTGAATATTAAACGGGAAGCTACTAGTGTAATAGTATTTGAAAAATTGTGTGTATTACAATTTACATTATGTTGTCTTGAAATTGAAATTCGTTCCAGGTTTTCCTTGAAACTTAAAAATTAAAATTAAAATCCGTAGAATCCTTACAAATTTCAAAGAAGAAAAATCTTCCACAATTTAATACATAAGAAAAAAACATGGATGCAAGGAATGTGAAAAAGGGAGTAAAATAATTCAGAAAAATGATTTTGTAAGTAATCTCCTAAAAATTTGGTAATCTTCTTGGATGTCGTGCTTCGATTTAAAATCACTGCCTTTGGTAACTTACCAAAAGTTTTACTTAAGTTTATAGACAGAAAAAAAAATTCTTTCCAAATGAACTTTTTCTGATTAAATTAAGTAGAAATCTCTTAAACCTCCCTCATTTTAATATTTTCTAATTGTAAGATATATAATCTAGAATATCGATTTTCGCATTCTTTGCTTAACAAAGTTTAATTCGACACTGAAAATAGTTTAAAAACCAAACCCTGGCACAAAGTGGGGCTCCGCCGTTGAAATAGCCTCAATCGACATCTTTTCCTGTCAATTTTCCTTTTATCAAACAACAAAACACAAAGCTTATCGAAAAGCCTCTTCTCATCAGTAATTTTATTCTCAAAACATAAAATTTCAATACTTTTCTAATTTTTAACGGACACAACTCCGAATTTTGAATAAACTGAAGGGAACAAAAATTTGACAGCTAATTACCTACCTACTTTTGTAAAAAAATTATTTCAAACAAAAGAAATAAATCATGACTTGCCAAAATTTGATTAAAGGCGGGTTCCATATTTCACAAGAAATGAATTTAGGGATTCAATTTTAATATACAAAAATTAAAATAAAATGATTTCATAATTTTCGCATATAAAATGATTAATTTGCACCCAATGCTTACCTATATATTTAGCATATGGAGGTATAACACAGTTATGTAACAATGCTCACAGAACAACTTGTTATAGTTATAACAAAATTGTAGTATTCATTAAAAATAATCATATAGATAGATTAAGTGAAAAATTATTATAATTTTGTCTTTAAAATCATATTACATCAAAAAAGTTCACTTTTTTATATTAAATAAAGAATGTGAAAGTTTCGGTTTTTATTTACTTACGACTGGTTATCTCAACTATAGGCATGTTTTTAATTGCAACATATTTTAAAAATAATTAATTAAAAGTGATTATTTTAAATTAATAAACAATTAATTAAATTGCAATTACTTTTATTGATAGTAATGCAGTTAATAAATTTACCACTTTTACTAATAATTATTGTTATGTTCAGGTTTAAAATAGGGACATAATTATACTATGTAAAAAATATTTATACTTAGAGTATTTATATTTTGTGTTGATTGGCTTGGTTGACTTATGATTTTTGGCTCTTGAAATAATACCAGAACTTTTTTTTGAAAGTTCTGTGCTTTTGAAAGTTAGGGAGGCAGTGCCTCGTCAACAAAAATGAAATGATTTATTTTAATAATCTTTTTAACACGTATTTTTAGTTTTATCATATACATTTTTTTTGTTTGCAATAAAAAAAAATATTTTTTTCGATTTACTACTTCATTGGATTGCAAAAATGTACCTGCCTAAAAGTATTCGTTTTAAACAGCCAATGGTAAGCACTTTCAGAATTTTAACAATCAAGAAATGTTTCTGATCAATCTTCTTTTAAACCTGGAGGAACAAATGAAAGGGCTTTAAGGTGCCAAAAAACTTATGTGTGTATGGCTGTGTGTATGTGTGTATCAAAAGATTAAAATATTTAAGATATTTATTATTTACGATCAAAGCTCTTTAAGTTGAAGATTGGGAAATATTTTGTTTCTTGTGCTTTTTTGCATTTTGGGTGGTTTGCAAAATTGTAGAACAGAAAAATTTGCTATTTTCAAGTTTAGTTCTTAGTAAATTTAGGCACGTACAGTAAACCATTTTTAAGATAAAACGCGGTATTATGTGAAAGGAGTTTGGCCGCATGTCCATACATTGGCCTACTTACATAATATGTATGCATTAGATACTTAACAATAACATAATATTGTATGTAGCTAAGCTCTTTCCATATATTTATAGTACTACAACTTAAAAATAGTTAATGTATACAAATTTGTTGAGAAGCAACCTTGTCGTAAATTTTCTGATCTACAGTTTTGCAAGTAATTTGAAAATGTAAACCTGAAAGGATAAGCTTTCGTTAAGCTGTGAAAATTATCCCCAATATGATAATAAATGTATTTTTTTTTTATATTTCACACATTTTTTGTAAAATATAGGGCATTATTTTTATGCTTTATGGATTTTAAGATTTTCCTTCCCTTTCACAGCGACCAATAAGATCTATTGTGATGTGACCACCTGTTCTAGCTAGGGTAGCATTAGGCTTTTAAAGAAAGCCAGTATTTACTTAGGGGCTGCCATTGCTATCTCGTCAAGCGTCGTGTCCGTCTTTCCGAGACGCTGCAGTATTCTTTTGAAAGCTGCCTCGCATGAATACAGAATGTGCTCCGCCGTTACTGCCGCTTTCCAGCAGATCCGACATACTTTATTATGTTGTTGTCGGCCTTCCCGATCTTGTGACGATGATAATATAACGTACCGTGGCCCGTATAGAGGCTTGTTAGAAACTTTACGTCTCTTTTGCCGAGTGACAGTCCTGAGTTCTCTACTTCTTGGAGTACTTTATGAATTTCAAGGCCCTGGTTTTGGCCTCCCAAGCTAGAAAAGCTGAAGTCTGTTAAGTGTTGAGGCACAATTTTTGACCAGTTGATCGGTCTTTTTATTTTTTGATATTCAGATTGTCAATTTTTCTTGTGAAGAAAACGTCATCACTTTTCCTTATAAATTAGTGTCATGTAAAGTTAGTGTCCTGTATTTTATGTTTTTTACTACGGGAAAATTGAAAAAAAAAACTAGTTACATTTTTTATCTTATTGGGGTTAATTTTCATAGCTATTATTACTATTTAATACCCAGAGTCCAGTCAACCAAGTGCTTAAATCGAAATTTTTGCAGAATGGCTGACTTTTGGATATAATTTTCTTTGAGATATTCTATAACTTTTTGTGAAAATATTTTTGCCCCCACCCCCGGCGAGGGCTGGAAAAAAATAAAGAAAATTTAAATTCAAAATAACTCCGACAGGAGAAAAGTTAGAAAACAAGTTTATAATAAAACTTAAAAAGAAAATTAGGAACTACATAAAAATTTTCTTAGCCAATTTATATTTTCCTAACAGTTCAGCTGCTAGAAAAGATTAAAAATTATATCAATATTCCTATAAAAACTGTTACCTCCAATTGAAACTTAAAAGCCCATGTTACTTCTACCTTAACACATTCACGTCGGGTGGTTTATTTGCTCATCTTACCTGTGTAGTGGGGCCAAATTCAGCAGAAGATGTCAAAAAAATTGTTTTAGAAAAAAAAAAACGCTGAAACGTTTTAACCAATCGTTTTACTTCGAAATAATTTGAAGTCAGGTGTTAGAATACATTGCTCTACAACAATTAATTTTTTTTACTTTACAGTGTTTCTAACAAACACGGAAAAATGTAGAGAAATACTGAAGTTTTGAAAGAAATAAAAAGGAACATATTTCTCGGAATTTCAAAAACATGTTTGCAATTCATTTAATGGCATTCCACGAAATTTATCCAAAAGGGTAACCTTTTCATATTCTACGCGTGTACATATTATTATTTTAAAACTAAGCTAAACTAAAAACAAAACAGGTACACTTGCATATTTGTTCAATAGAAAGTTCAATCCTATAAAAATCGATTTTTTTTAAAATTATACGGAAATATTTTTTATATATATATATAAATATAAATAATATTATATAAATAATGTACAAGGCAGAAGACGCACCAGTGCGGCTCCCGCGTCTACCGATCGGTCTCTGAAGACGCACCCATGCGTTCCCCGACGTCAATGTGTTAATCTATGCTTCTACTAGTGACATGCTATTAACACTCGATATTAACAAACTATTGGTCTTCAGTACTTTTATCTTTGATCGTACGTCTAAAATATCCTTTAATTCGTAAAAAATAATTAAGATGAAATTAATATCTAAACTTAAAGCAAGTCGCAAAACTTCTCATATACGTACAAATATATTTCATTTTTGATTTCAGAAACACATTCACTTCACTTGCTTCTTTATATAATTGCTATTATTTCGGCATTGTTAAGTGAAGCATTCAGAAAAAAAGCCACGCTTGACTCGCATATAGACGCATTTTGAAACGTTTTAATTTGAATTAGCAAAACATTATTTTTATTTAAATTTAATGTTTTCAGGGTGAATACAACAAACAACAATAAGCATATGAGTGATTACATAATGAATTTTAATATCAAAAATTTTTATGTAATAAGTTTCGTACGTTTTAACAAAGCAGAACGATAGCGAAAGTCTAACTAACATGAGCTAACACTTTTCATTAACCAGTTCACGGAAATTAACTAACAATATAGTATTCAATTTAAAAGTTATATTTTTTTTTAATACTTATGATTTGTTGAACATTTCAAATTTGTACTTTATGTTTTTTTTTCATGTTTATATTAACTAATGTGAAATATTTTTTTCTGTAACATTTTCTTATGTAAGTACAATCATTTTTATTGTACTTTAACTTTTTTCAAATTAAACTCTCGTCAATGTGATTTAATTATTAATCAGAAAATGATCTAATGAATAAACGATCTTTGACCTTATACCAAAACGAATCGAAAACGAATTATAGATTTGAACAGAATCATTCAATTGAAATATTCTTGTCGTGTCATCGCCAGAAGACAAAGATTTATTTTTAAAAGATGATGTCAATATAGTATTTTTTTTCTTTTAATGCCGCCTTTTTGATCTTTTCATATTTTTTCATAGTTTTCGATTTTTTTCTAATGGTGAGTTAAATACACACTTTCAAAGCAAAACTCTTATTTGTAATTTATACTAACTATTATTCGCTATACTTAACTTTGTTGAGCGTTATAAACTTATAACATTGCTGATTAATAATTAAATTTTAGGATGAATACCTACTTTTTAGATATCTACATATATTACTTTATAGTTTGAAAGTTTTTTTCGTTTTTTTTCAAACTCCATAAAAACAAAATTACAAAAAGTATGTCATAATGAAAGCTTTTAAGTTTATTAAAAAAGCAAAAAAATAATTTATAGTTTTATGCACTACAGTGTAGCGTGGAATTCTGCACCCCGCTGCGAATTATGAATTTGCTTGCCCCTTTTTCGCTATTTAAACAATTTGCCCCTAACTTGGAATTACTGTGCCTTAAATCAGCGGTCAGCAACTTTTTGGCAAACAAGGGAATGAAATAAAGGGCCGCACTTGTTCAAATTTTTGATAGTACCTATAGGTATTTGTGATATTAAAAATCCGAAAACATTTTATTTGAATTTTATAAAAATTTAAACGAGTAGGTACTTCATAATAGAACTGTTCTTTTACAAAAATTAGTGTGGCGTTTGAGGCTGTATTTAAGTGGCTATTTATTGTATGTTAGCTTTCAGGGTTTGTAGTTGCAATTCGTAGATTAGCTCTCAATTGCTAATCTGTGTTACGATTTATTTTTTCTGTGATTGAGAATCGAAAAGTTTGTTCGTATAAGTAAGTACCTACTACGACAAATTGTAATTAAGTACATAATTGAAAAATAAATCTCTAAATTCGTCAAAATTAGATGGTAAACTGCTATAAATTTAACAAAATCTTTGATTTTAAAGAAAGAGTTTTTGAGAGCGACATTAAATTGGAGATCAATCACGTTCATATGTAAATGATTGGGCACATCCTCAATATTACAAGAAAAAGGGTTTTTGAAATCTTCAAGTCATCAAATCTATCACTGAATTGATTTTGCAGCTAAATTAAGTAGTCGTCCTTTTCAAACTACATAACATATGGAAAAGTTCCTCATATACATTAAAATTCTTATTGCTTCCACGAACAAATGTTAGAAGCTGTTCAGTATCTGAAGGGTTATTAGGTACTTTCATCGGTAGCTAATGAGAATTATATATTTTTGCGAAATCATAGCTTTCTATATTTTGTGGTTAAGGTATTATTAATTAATGTTGTAGGTACCTATATAAAAGTTTATATATAAAACAGTGCCGAGCTGCAAGGTATAGGGTTGCGGGCCGCAGGTTGCCAGCCACTGCTTTTAATCATTTATACTATAGGGATTAATCAAATTAAGTTACTGCACATTTTGTAAATATTAACGTTTAATTTGAGTTTGGCATAATTTTAATAAAATAAAATAGCTTAAGGGGGTATTCTAGTCTAGAAATTTGAAAAAATCGATTTTTCTTTTCTTTCATATTGTAAAAGTTTAAACCTTTAAGAATATGTTCTTAAGAGGATTTTTAAAAATTGTCATTATTTTTGCGCCAGGAATCGCTGATTTAAAAAATGTATGTATTAACTACCATTGTATGGCCACTGGATGTAACTTTACTCGAAACTTTAAACGCGTTTTTCGCAAAACTATATTTTTCGATGTGGTTGCCACAATATCTCAACTTCTAATCAGCCGATTTACTTGAAATTCGGCATGAATATTTTTTAAATATCTCTTTATCGCATGAACTAACAAAAAATGAAAATTTGAAATTTGTAATATTTTTTAAAAAATCGACAAAGTTAAAAAATTAGTGAAAAAATTGACCTTTATTTTTGAGTAGCCGCCATTTTTAGAAAAAAAATTTTTTTTAGTTTTGCAGATTCATAAAATAGCGATATTCGTACTAATCAAGAATCCATCATTGTTTTATTTTTCGGATGATCACAAGGGTAGAAATCGACGAGAACACGACCTTTTTCCCCCCTTCACCCCTGAATTTTTTTTAAATTTATTTTGAATACTCTATGAATGTAAATAAACAAACGATAAAAAAATAGATTGTAAAAATATCACATCCTTTTTTTTATCAATTGCCAAAAAACGTTCGAAATTCGGGCCTTTAGACTAGAATACCCCCTTCAAAATCAATTCAAGTGGTGGATACCTATTTTCTACTTTCAAAATAATCCCTATAAGTCTTATCAAATAATGTACCTAATATCTATTCAAAAAATTAAACCTAGCCTAGCTTTACAAAAACGTAAAAATGAGCTGCAATCTAATTTTAAATAAAATTGAAACGAAATTATAAAAAACAACCATTTCGCTTTCATTTGAATATAAACAAATATAATCATATGACGCAATAAATAAAAATAATTTTTTGCATTCATATTATGAGTAATTCCACCTTTTAAACTTTACCAACCACACATATGACTTGAAATGACGAAGGATTTCAAGAATTTTACTTCAAACTTATTATCTTATATGTACAACGACGTTAAAACATAAAATTTTCATTTTTTAGCTGTGTACTTGTCTGATAACATACATAATGATGTCTTTCGAGGAGATAATAAAAAAGTAAAATGTTAAAAAACTGCAAAACCTTGAACGTAACATAGAAAAGGTTTTCCATGAAAGTTTCCTCATATTTCAAGCGATTCTTAATATATTTTTCTAACTTAATATTGTAAGTAGTGATAATAAATCAATAAATTCTTGTAAGTGACTATCGGCTTAGAACTTTAATTCAATTAAGAGATAATCATTTTATTAAAACCAGAACTTAGCTTTTTTTGGACTTTATTAGAATTAATATTTAAAATTATTCTAACAGAAAACTTGAAAAAAATTAATGGCTCAAAATGAAGGTAGAAATTTTCTTATCTTCATAATACTTTGTTATGTACTTATCAATACACATGTGTTAAATAGGTAAAGAAAATCATCAAGCGTGTCCTTAACATTGCCCTTTTACTAGCGAAGTGGAACGTTACGTTTTAACGGAAAATAACAATATTTAAATATCGAAATAAGAATTTCAACTTATATTTTCTAAGCACTTTTATATAAAATTATGCATTTATATTATTATTTTATAAAATGAAAAATAGTACACGTTAGCATATAATTACTAGATTTAGCATTGTTATAATCATTCAAGAATGTAGTTACTCAATATCTTTTTAAAAACCCGAGTATATAAGATTTTATGATTGAAAATTATACTTAAGAAATTAAGTAAATTTCTAATGCTTTCATTAAGCACCTACTATATGAAAGGAATAACTAGTTTAGTTTTGTTTAAGAAGGTTAACTTGATAATGATTATCTTGAAATTTTTATATGGTTTAAAATAATTCTAAGCGATTAGTTTAAATAAAAGTTTTATTAACCGTTTTCCACTTTCATATTTTCCCTTTTATTTGCTTGTGTCATGGTTAAATTTTCTAAGACTTTTTTTTAAGTACATTTAAGATTATCTAAGAAAGTAAATTTTTGTTTGTTTTGTCATTATTTTGATTTATCTCCCAAACATCTTTAAAAAGCAAAATGCTTCCAAACAAATAAAAATTGATAGTTTGAAGCTCGCAACTAGTGCTAAAGGTATAAATGTTAAGATTTTAAGATAGACTGAGCTATTTTGTAAACAATTTAAAAAAAACATAGCAAAAGCTTTAAAGTCTAGGGATATAAGTATGATGAGTTTTCCCCCGGAAAAATTTAAAATATTGTAGGTTTTAATGAAATAATAAGATCCTGAAAGTTTCAAGTCCCTAACGCAATTATGGTTTTTAAGGAAAAGCAACATTTGTAAAAATCAGAAAAAATAATTTTTCAGGATCGATTGATTTAAAATTTGGATATGTTTCCAACCATGAAAAACCATGAAAATGGTGTGGATTTCAAAAAAAACATGTTTCTTAATTGTGCCAAAATTGTATTATGGTTAAAAATTGAAACTAAATAAAAAACGCCATTTTTAAGAATCTTGTGAACCAATAAAGTTCTTTATTTTTTCGTACAAAGCTACTACCAGCCTCTAAAACATATCCAAAATTTAAATCAATCGATCCTCGCGTTCCTACAAATTTTTTTTTCTGAATATTACAAATTTTGCTTTGTCTCAAAAACCAATTACGTTAAGGACCTAGGATCTTATTATTTAATTAATACCTACAAAACCTCCAAGTATCGTTTAAAATTTAAATATCTTCCGAGGGCAAATTCACAATACTTATGCCCCAAGAGCCTTTTATGCATACTATTGGTTTCTGATTCTAAAATTGTAATTAAAACTTATTATTACAAAGATTGCTTGTTGCCTCATCATTCAAAATACAACAAAATTTTACTTTTTAAATACATGGACATTTATGATGTCATACGCCACAAGTATGCTGATCATGTAATGTGACGTCAGAAGTTATTTTCCAGCTTTTTTACTACCTAAAAAAATTTGGAAAATTTTTGGTGAATATTGGCTGGGAAAATACCTGAGAGGAGCGGATTATCAGACGGCCCCACGGAATTTTTTTTATTTGCAAAATCTTATTTTATACCTGAAGAACTGAAACAGTACACGTTTTCAGAGGGAAGGGGTTTATTTTTTTTTCGATTACAAAAAAATTGAAAAAATTAAAAATTTATGAATCAAAGCCTGGATTTTTTAGGCGTTCGTATAGACTGGACAAATTGAAGTAGCTTGAAAATCAACGAATTAGCAAATCTCTAGGAATAACTGCTTTAAAATTTTCAATTTGCTTTTATTTTTCTTGTTTAGATTTACAAACATTTTTGATCTTTATAACACACTTTATCAAAAGGCATTTTTTTAAATTTTATATCTAACGCCGATTTTTATTACGTTCTATTGTATGAGTATTTTTTCGGCCTGATTTATACACGTTTAACATTGAAAGTTTGGATGCATGAAGTCTGAGGTCCATTTGAAGAATACTGAGGTCCATAGTTAGCTTGTACTCAGAAAAACAACGCATATACAATTGTATATGCGTGTGCGTTTTTTTTCTTGGAGATGCCAAGTTTTTTCTATATAAAAAAAAATTTCTAACGTGCTGGCTCTGCTTATAAAGATTTGCATACTCAATTGTAATCTATTCATTTATAATATGTTAAACGAGTAAGTATTATAAAGATATAAAAAGTTATCAAAATTTTCAGATTTTCTTCTAAAATATATAATTTGAACTGTATTAAAAAAAAAACTTAAAAACTTTAATAACATTTGCTAAAAGTTGTTTTGGAGATAAATCAAATCAAACCGATGATCAGATTTTAGTCGACTACAAATTACACATAGTATGAATTGAGGTATATTTACTGTCATAAATAGTAGAAATCCACGAATTACTATAGTGTTCAGTACTTTTACCTCCGATTGTAGGAATCTTATTATTAATTTCTTAAATAATTACGATAATAAGGCTTTAATAGGGCGTTTAACTTTGAAAAACTTAGAAAACTCTTTTCATTAGGTAAATGAGCAACGATACTGAAATAACAACATTACAAAATAATTACGTAAAAAGTAACACAAACGTGAGAGTTAAAAAATTTGATATAAACTATGCTATTTCAAAACAGTTTTATTGTATTCTTAGATAAAATGAATTGAATTTACACGTTTGAAATGTTAAATATTTGGGAGGTGGGAAATTGTAAATTTTTAACACAAGGTTCATACGATGATTTTTTCTTTAAATTGTGTAATAGACTGGCTTTTAAAGAAAAGTATCACAATTTGTTAAATGATTTAGTATTTGATAAGATACATTTTAATTTAGATACTAATTAATGTGTAGCCTTTAGTGGTCATATTTTTATTATTAATTTGAAAGTAAGCATATCTTCAAGCCTCTATCATACAAAGTAATAACAAATGTTACTTTCATACAAACAAAGATTTGCATATTTACGTAGGTACCAACGAATTGTTTTATAATGTATAACAAGGACCATTACGTGCATTTTGATGATGAATAAGTACGTTTAACACGTATAATAAACAAAGAGACAAGTTTATTCAGTAAAATAAACAAAATTCTCTGAATAATATATAAAGGCAACGACCCGAATCGAAGTGTAATAATTTTGTGATAATTTGATAATTGTGATAATCGATTATAATGCGTGATAATTTCATGACCGTAAAAACCTTTGTCGTTGAACTTCTATTAGTGAGTTTTTTAAGCAAAGAATTTTTTACAAATGAAAATATACTTTAATACCCTGATCCTGTATAGTAAAAACCAATAATGATTTTTAAAACTAAAGTTTTCTTACTCTTGTTTCTTGAGTCTAGTTTCTATGTCTATAGATTACATAAGTACAAGAATAAGACTAATGTAAGACATTTTCTTTTGACTTTTAAATTTTGATTATGTAATGAAATCAACTATCGCTAGTTATATCCTATTTTAGACGCACAATGAGTACATTGTTGGTATAAATATTTCATTATATTAACTAATTACAGACCGAAAGTTATATGAGAAACACAAAAGAACCAATCAATTAAAAGAAGCTACTGGACAGTATAAGAATTTTAAGCTGACCTTTATTAGTCATAATCTAATAAAGTATTCTTATATAATAATAAAATAAAACTTATTGCTTTATTTATAACTGCTTACCAAAAATTACATTCAAGATTGTGTTAGTTTATATCAATTTTGCCAAAGGGTAGATGTAAGAAATATAGTATGAGATGTAAGTAGGTACCTTGTTCCAAATTCCAAACCAGCAGTCACAACTATGCTTGACGTGTACAGTCTGATTCTATTACAAAAGTTAGTGGCTTAAAGATTAAAACGTTTCACAGTAATATTTAAGCTAATCTGAAATGGATCAACAGAAATTACCTATAAAATGAATTTCAACTTTGCTTAAAACATTAGGTGTCAAAACCTCAACATGTTTGTTATTTAATTACAGTAAGAAAAGGAAAATTAAATATTAAAATTGAATTAAAGTTATAAAAAAACTGTAATAATAACAACCGCCTAAATGATTGCATCGTAGTAAGAAATAGCTAAGAATCAGGGATGTTCAGGGGCTTCGTAACCAAAACTATGAAATATCCAAAATAAAAATTGATCAGTTTATGAAACTCAATTCGATACACATGTTTCGGGTAATTTCGAAAAAGTTTCAAAAAATTATCCTTGTGGGATAATAATGTATTTAAAGTCTAATAGGTGGACTTTTTCAATCGCCGGACTTAGGAATTCAGTAATTAGCGTGTAGTTCAAGCCACGTGTCCTAAAGTTAACTTAAAATCAACCCAAACAGGAGTCAAACGTTACTGAGGGGTGATGGTTAGGGGAACTTAGTGGAAGATGTCAGGTCTAGAATATGGCGTCTGGGTTCACGAGTGACCTTTATGTGGATTCCTGGACACGTTAGCATAGGGGGGAATAAGAGGGTCGACGTCCTTGCCAAAGAGGCCGCCAAAATGGCTTGAGGGGTCGCAGGGCCTCATTAAATGACACGTTAACAAACATAAAACACGTATTACAATGGAGTTAAAGTAAGTGGGGAGTTTCCCTCGACCTTCTGAGATCGTTTAAGCCTCTAGTTGGGAGCTTAATCACTTTTGGTGATCTCGGAAGACGAGAAGAGTTGGTCCTTACTCGTCTGAGAACTGGACACACCAAATTAACGTTTAGCTTCCTACAGACAAAAGCATCGAGGCCTCTATGTTCATCTGCGGCAAACCACTGACCGCCGAACGATTCCCGACGGGATGTGGGTCGGCCCAACATCTACCGATGCCTACAGTAGATCTGAACCTAGAGAGTCCGGGTTTTCTGGAGTATTGGCGAGCCATAAAGACACCAACCATTTATAACCTTGTATAGACTTTTATTGATCAAGTCGCGACATAGAGGCATACATTTAAGTGTCTAATTAACTCACGCATTGACTACTCAAGTTATATCATTTATACAAGTCAAAATGTTAAACAAAATTCATTGAAAAAAATATCCAATTGATTTGATGAATTGTTAATCAGATCCATAACAAAAGCCAAGGAGTGTCTCAAGGGAGTGTCACCCTTTTTTAGCAACCCTAAGGGCCGATAATGGGTATTCACACTAATTCATAAGTTAAAATATACAGTTATTCTAGTGCTTTTATATTTTAATATTCTCTAGCTTTTGCCTTGATCATGACTGTTCGTTTATCTGCTCTCTAAAACAGAGTCAATGAAAAATAAGAGAAAATCTGAACGTAGATCTAAGTAAATGGAAAAACGTTCTAGTTTAAATGATCCTACCTTTAATCAAGTTTGAATATTACTCTGAATAGTTCTAAATAAACCTAGTTATTTAGAAAAATAACCGCATTAAGATCAACCGTAAGGATTAGGAAAACTATGTAAAAAATCCTAATTTATGTTTTGAAAATTAATTGTAATTAACGGTAATAATTTTTTGTACATAGATATATGAAAATTATGCTCGAAGGAATAAACGCTATTTACCATTAACAAAAATGAATCTGTAGCCCGTTATATTTATATGAAGGAAAATACTAATAACATTACAATAACTAATAATATACGGTATGTCAAATAATCCGGCACCTTCCGCTCATGCCACCCTCAATCTTCTACACTTGTTCCGCATGTATGAAGGCTTTATTTTATTTACATATTATGCATTTTTCTATACAATCCAATAATCCAACACTCCTTAGTTTTTAATAGTACCGGATTAGTGACACTCTATTGTAATTTTTTTTATCATACCATAATAGAATTGTCATAATTTTTTCAATCAACGACAAACAGCAGTTGGTGAAACGATTATACACTACGTGGAAAGATTAGATTTGCTCTAATCTACGTAAAATTATTATAATTAACAAGTGACATAAAAATTAATGAGTAATTTATATGAAAAATTAAAATAATTATGTGTTCTAATCTAAAAAAATTACAACAACGTGAGAAAGATTTTTTTTCTCAGCTGAAATTATTTTAGTTTTAATTGTAACGTGTAGGTACTATTTGGATTTATTTATTCGTAATTATCAATTTACAAACATGTTTTGAAGCATCCAAATATACGTAATGTGACATTTTTTACAGTTGAAATTACCGAAGTTCAAACAACTTTTGCTTTTTAAATTTTTTTAAGCTACCAATCTAGTTTTACCTAAAAACGTCTTACGTACTCATATTTGGTCATATACCTATCCATGAACCCTCCATGCATGAACCAATTAGATGCTAACAGCTGGTCAAAAGCGTTGCAGGTAAAAGGAAAAGGCTGACTGAGTGAAGAGACCAGAAGAGACTAACAATACGTATTTTGTAAAAATGACGAAGACGTTTACCAAAACCGCAGATTCAGCCTTCTCGGTTCTTTTTAACCTTCCCTCTACTAGACCGAATCAGGTCCGGAATTTTATGTTTAGCTGAAAAAATTTGCCAACCCCTATTTGAAAATCCTGGCGAGTCCCTATGAAACTAATTGGTTGTCTGTGTAGGGCTATATTTTGCGAGTGGAATTTTTTAAAAGCTAGAAAAAGGAAGATCTTATTGAATTTTAATTGAGATAAAGCAGGTGCGGATTGGGATCTAAACGCAGCCCGGACATTTTAAAAACATTGACTCCTTACTTCTCATATAGGTATATTAGTTAATTTAATTATTTTATTTAAACATTATTTTGACACTTTGTAATTAATGACTTAGTTAATGACTCTAATTAATGACTAGTTACTTCCTGCCTCTTAATCGAATATGTCGTCACTACCTAAATTCATTAAAAGGGCTTTTTCTTAGGTAGGTAGAAAGGCTTTAGTTAGGCCTTGAAGGAATTCAAATTTTCAATAGATATGGTTCTACATAATTATGGTCTATTGGACTACATGGAGTATTGCGATCTTTTTTTTCAGCATTTCAACCCCATCGTCGGAAAATTAGTTAATCAGTAACGTAAAAATATTTTTATATGTTTGTACCTATGTTTTAATCATCCTTATCATCTTTTTAAGAAGTCTATCCCAAAATTGTATCTCTAATCTCTCAATTGTTATCTTCTAATTTCGACATACAAAACAGCAAATACGGTAATTGCTTAACAGGCAAACTGAAGGCTAAAATAAGATAAAAGCATAAAATTTGAAAGTGTTTAACTAAGAAAAATCGTTTTAAATGAAGCCTTGCATTAATAAAGATTAATAAGTATAAGGTATTGAGTATTTAATGATAGAAATTCTTTAATATAGTGGAATCCGTTCATTGTGACTCCGCTTGTAATGACCAACCCCTTAATATGACGTATCTAATTACAGTAAAAAGTTGATAAATAGTTGGAAATTTCTTTATTTTCTTAAAATATGACGTCTTTATTTCTTTGTATGACGTCTGCTAAGTATAATTTAATTGTTATTTCCCTTTGATGTCATTTTAACAGCAGATTCTAGTGCAATTGGTTATGATTTATATATTCTTTTGGCTTATTTTGTTTAGCAAATACACCACATGAGAGAAATTCTAGACAAAGATTATTGTTAAATTCGTGAAATAAAAATCCTTACTTATTATTCCATTCCAGTGAATTTTATGATTCCCTTCTAATTATCAACTCCTTCTTGGAGGGTTGACAATTTTGATTTTATAAAGTTCTACTCCTAAATTATCAACTTTTTCAAATTCTTATTTTGCAATTGCGAATCTAAATACAAAAGTTAAGAAACGTTGTTGTTGCCGCTCCTTCATTATAAAGTAAAAAAAATTTTTGAAATCCATTACATTTAATTGAGTTTAGTAATTAGTAAACGGTTATATCTTTCATATTTAATGCATTAAAATTCTGTAATGAAATTCTCGGAAATTGTCCTGCTTAGGAGTTCATAAAGTCAAGTAGCTGGACACTTTTTGAAATAAATTGTGCTGCAATTTTGACTTGTAAATAAAACCATTTGCGAAGTCAATGCTTAAATTGATTTAATTTTTTGAAATTAATAAATAATATGTGTCAAATTCGAACCAGATATCTTAAAAATCAAGTCAAGTAACATTAAAACTAAAAAATCAAGTTTAGTGGTGGCAACATTTTTTTTTTCAAAAAATCACAGCCCTCTCATCAAAAATTCGCACGAGATTAAGTCAAATTATGAATCCTTAATCCCGCTGCATAAGGTAAGGTAATTTTGTTGTTTCACTTTTCATAGACAACGATCTATTTTCTTAAGCCTGAACTTTGTTGACTAATTTTGATAAATATTCAAAACAAAATTTTTCAATAATCAACTAGTGTTGTTAAATATACGATCCTTTGACCAGAACGGACCATCGAGTATTTGGTCGTTTGGTCGATCTTCCCTATGGCCAGTACGGACCTGAGGTGAAGCCTCACCTGGTTTTTGGTTTGGGAGTTAAATACATCCATATAAAGGTGTACCTATATAGATGTAAGTGTGTAAGCCTTAACGGAGTGGGGCACGCGATAGCCCCCTTGATCAAAGCATTAAGAATTCTGATTTCAGAAGCCAGTCAGTCTTGAGTCCACCGACTATTAGTCTGGTATATTTATGAATCATTTCTGTGAAAATTTTATTTTATATATTTTAAAAAATATTATTGGAATATCATTTGTTGATACTGATATAGTGTTCCTAGGCAACCATTGCTTAAATAAACAAACCTAGGCGATTATAAAACAAAGGAGTTTCATTGATTAAAACAAAACACTATGTGAACCCTTTGATATTTCCACCTGAGTGTTTTAGGGGTAATTAAACGCAAGTGATTCGAAAAAATGGCGCGTGTGAGTAGATTTTGAAAAACTTGTTGGCATCTAGAAGGAAAATGTGAAGTGAATTTAGAGGCTCTGCGTCTCGTTATCGTATGAATCGATCTTTGATTTGGTGTTATGTCCAGTTTAAATGTGCTAAATGCAAATTTTAATTACACTTCATGTGGGTCTACGTCGACTAATCGAGTTGTGAATTCGGTAAAAACAGGACGCGATAAAATTCGCGATTCCAAAATGAAATATCATACGCTTTCGACGAGCAGTTTATCAACAGAAGGGAAAAAATCCACGCTAACGATTTACGCCGACATGGACTTTAAAAATGATAAGGTAAATGAACAAGAATGAGATGAAAGCTGCTTTTGAAACTATTTTCTTAAAAAAAAATCTTAAATAACTTAGTTAGGTATAAAATTTTTGAACTTTTCGTTGGAACTAAATTTCCAAAAAAGAAAACATTATTAACTTGTTTATGTGTAAGCATTAAGTAGTAGAAAGACTTGAAAAATTTTCCCAGATAAAAAATTTGGATTCTCAAGAAATTGAAGACATTTTTTTCTTTTTCTTATACCTTTAAAATTAGGCACACTTCTCTGGAACTAATTTAAAAAAAAATTGTTACTTGAACTAATTTAAAACATTAGAAAAAGTTAATCGTGTTAATTTTAAAGCATATAAATTTGACTTAAACCCATGAATCATGATAAAATTAACATTAATTTTATTTTTAAATTCCCATTTTCTCTTAAAGCAAAAGAAAAATCGTAAATCAGCCTTATTAATATTAATGTTGAACATTCAATTTACAGATGAAATTACTCTAAAAATTAGGTATATTGATTTTGAATGAAATTTATTTGAAGAAGAGGTCAATAAATTTACCCATAATTGGCAATAATAGATAGTTGCTCTGGGCTTGATTTTGATGGCAGCATCAAATATAAAAAAATACTTTTGCAGGCTTAGTTTATTGAACAAGAAAATTTAATTATAAAAGAATATTGAAGAAGATATCACAATCTGGAGTACTACTGGGGATGGATTAAGTACTATTGGCTTCATATAATAAAAAAAAAAACAAACTAAAAGCTTTTTGTTTGAAATTATTGTAAATAACCGTTTAATTGATTCAATAAAACGTTTGGTTTGTTACACAAAATAGTTTCTCATTTTTAAAAATTTATATTTTATTAATCCCATGTTAATAGATATAGGTATACAGTGATCGTGACGTCATATGTTCCAAACCAACACTCAAGTTATAAACACATGTTAGAATGAGAGACAGTGATATGCTTTATTCATCAAACAAAGATGCGGTGTACTAAATTTTTATATATACATTAATAGATTTTTTACAACCTCGCAATGCTGTGCATTTAATCATAAGGATGATTTCGTTTCAGCCAATAAACTTCATAGCAATATTATGTAAAGATTATGGCCGTTTTGGAAGGCAGTTCTAAACGAAAAATTAAAGTAACTTTTATATAACATTCTAACTTGTACCGTACAAATTACGGTCTTATTTTCATCGGAAACAAACCTTATATTTTTTAGTTGATTCAATAGAATCCGATATAATAAGATAAAATGCTATTTTTGAGATGGTATTCGTTCCAAGAAGAGTATTATAATTGGTAGTAAAGCTAAAATTAAAGTTTTATTATAGAATTTAAAAAAAAAAGGTTTCGATTTTAAGGGTTTGACACAGTAAATATCCGAAGCAAAAATTGCAAAAAACGTAGGTATATTCGTAAAAATCCTTCTTTTATACGCCTTGCTTCCGATATCAATAAATTTCAATTGAATTTGTAAGAAGAAAAGGGATGATTTGTTCAGTATTCTGGCTTATAAAAGATATGGCAGCCTAAAATCAATTTTAAGCTATTTAGTAAACAGAAAAGATTTTTTGAATTAAGTCACAGGAAATGGGGACAATTGCATAGAACTGCAACTTTGCTTTTAATCACTTGTGTAAATTTTGGATATTCTTGGGCTTATTCATAAGGAGGAAGCGGTTTTCAAAGATGCTTTGTTTACAAGGAAGTACAACATTAGCACGCTATTACCAAAGAGCCTTTCAATTGGAAATACTTAACATTAAAAATTTTATGTCGTAAAAGAAAATCTTTTTTTGGCATTACCTGTTTACGTTAATTTAAAAATTATACGTTATTAAATGCATTTCGTTTTTAAATTTTATTTTCACGTAAAGAGGGTGAATATCAAACATTTATTTCATTAATCTGAGGAAAAATTAAAAAAAAAATGTAAGATTCGATTATAATTTAACAGTATTTTGTAATTCATGTTGTGGTCAAGGATCTTCACAATAGTAAGACCATTTTACGTTTTATGACAGTGATTCTAAAACTTGATGCCGCCAATTTTTCTAGACCTTATCGTAAAGCTGTTATCTTTATGGAATTTCAAATTTTTATGTATTTATAGTAGTTTTTATTATAAAGTATAAATAGGATTGCCTATAATAGAAGAAAAATAGTAATTATATAAATGATTTTGAAAATAATTGAAAACATAAACTTTTATCGATATCAAATTCGTCCTGGGATAAATCAATGTTGTGATTTGGAGCGTTGCAAAAAGGTTTTATATAATACGGGAATTGGAAAACGAAGAACTTTTAGAAGCCACTGATCTACGGTGTTTTTTATTCTAGTAATCTAGTTGAATTCGGGTTTGATGGCAGGTCTCTTATGCAGGTGCACCAAGCTCCTAAGGGTGCCTACCGACCACATGGAGAATACTAGATTAAAAGTCATTAAAAATATTTATTCAACCCAAGAAAATATTATTCAACGCATTTTGTGGCTGACATAATTATTTCCAAGAGCAATCATGTACTTATATAAATTCCAGGAAAATCGATTAGATTTCAAACAATGTTTAGGGATTTAAGTGAAAAAAATTAAAATACATGCCAACGTTAAAAATCGAGATTAATGTTTTGAGGATATTTAGTGGGTTAGTAGTAAAAATACTGCTCTATACTTCAGTGGTCCTAGGTTCGAATCCTAGTAAAAGCCCATTTTTCTTGAGTTTAATATTCTATATTCAACCTTTTTCTTCTTCCTTAGTTTTTATACATTTCATAGAGTTTAAAAGAGTAGGTTTAAAGATTCACTACTTGGCTTGATCTTAAAACTATTTGACTTAATTTTCAAGCTAATTGACTTAAATTAAACTTAAAATCGAGCCAAAATCAAGGCAAACTTTAGTATTTAAATTATAAATTATTTTATTTTCAAGTTAAATTGGAACAGTTATTTGGTTTTCATAAGGAAAAAAAGAAGTCAGTTACCTAAAAACTCTTTTTCACTTTTGAAGCTATTTTAATTTTTAACCTCTACATGACGAAATTTAAAAAACGTAACGAATCATAGTTTTCCTACAATTTTATGATATTTTGTTATTTCTAAGTGAGAATTTTTTAAAATTAATAGTTTGAATATTAGACGTTTCTCTAACCTCTCCCTCTTTCTTCACTTGAAATTAGAATGTTGAAATAAATGTTGAAAAACACCCCATTGATGGGGGTAATTTTTTTGTACTTCCTAATGTCCACAAATCAAGAATTTAGCTTTAGTCGTATTCCAATTATGATGACTTGTCAGTACTTCTTGTCTTTATTAATAGTAGATGTTTTAGATGTCTATGAAAATACTTTAATAAAATAAAACTTGGGAAATTTGAATCACTTTCATTTCACTGAAATGAAATGTCTTAATCAGGTGGTCAATGTATAAGAAATTATATTTTATCAAAAATTCGCTCATATATTTTGGCTTCACAATTTAGGATAAGGATTCAAGTTGGGCATTTTTTGTAAATGAATTGTGATTGATATTTTGACTTATAAATAAAATGCAAAATCAATGGTTAAAATTTAAATATCAAAATTTGACTTAAGTTTGACTTTATTTTAAATCAAATTAGACCAAGTAGCTTCAAAATCAAATCAATTAGTGAATTAGTCTTAAAGTTCTGATGGGTTCTAATGTAGGAGAAATCCTTGTATATAAGGACACTTGTTTGATATATATCAGATCAGCAATAATAATAGAATGTGGAGGCGGTCTTAAAGAAAAATGGAAAAAAAAATGTTTTTATGTAGGTATGACATATAGGATACAGAGTGTTTTAAAAGCAACGAAGAGGCAAGAGATTGAGATGAGTTTCAATGTCACGGTTTCTTCTCAATGCGGTGGCGAATTTTTGAAAACGACTTCTCGAAAACAGATATAAATTAGCAGTTCATTTGCACGTTGTGCAGCAGCATTGGAAATACTCTCGTTGGAGGAATCCAGGCCAAGAGCTGATTGTGGCGAGCCTGCAAAGTATTTTGCCCGCCTCAAAAAAAAGTTGCCGACCTACATCCAAATTCGCAGAACAAATCTTGTTTATATCGTCCCAATCAAAAAATTTCAATGTTTCCCTTGGATTCTAGCAAAAATATTAAACTACCCACAATCTACAAGCCACGTCTTTTACAACTTTAGTTACAACCAAGCCAACTTTACAACCCGTCAATTATGAACTTCTTGTTTTTTTTTAATGTACCATTCGCTTAGTTTCATTTTTATAATAAAACTAACGATAATTATTCTTTCGATTTAATTTTTTTAAATTGATTTCAATGAGTTCAAGTGCACTACTTGAATCATTTATTTGAATTAATTCAAAACAGCTGCTCTTTGAATTAAAGGCATTGTATAAATGCTCAATGGTCATATCCCATAGATGCATTAAAATCTGAAGAAAACCGTTTGAAGGCAAAAATTCTTGACAGTTGATCGTTTGTAATATAAAACTAATGAAAATTCAACAAAACCAAACTCAAAAGGTGTTAAACTAAAAGAAATATTTGATTTTAATTAGAGCAACATTTTTCTCTAAACGATCAAGTTTGACTAATTATTGAAAGTAGATTGAAAATTGAAAATGTACCTAATTTTTATTTTTATATCTAAACTACTTATATATTTAAAATTATTAAAAATATGATAATAATTTGGTGAATGTTTGAAAAAATTTATTTATTTCGACCTTGTAGTTGTTTAATCGCATCTTATCTATAACAAATACTGTTATTTATGATTTTTAAATGGCTTCTTTCATTGTGCTGCAAGTTATTCAAATATTTGAACATTAAGTAAAAATATTTGAAATAATTTATTGTACTTAGTAATATAATTTATGAGCTAAATCTCGGAAAATGCTTAACTAAACCAATTGTTTTCGTTTTTAGTACTGTTTTATTATATTTTTGTGGCAATTTTTTCGTACAGTTTCTAAATGGATATTTAAAAAAAATCGAAATTAGCGTTGTTTGGTTTTGTTTTTTTCTTGGGTAATAAAAATTATCTCCAATATTCCTAATTAACTAAGAGTAATAAAGTTTTAATATTTAAATAGAAATGGAAATAGAAATGACAGAGGTGTAAGAGAGAGTATAAGTTTCACACACCCACACATATATAGTTTGTACATCTATTTTTTCCTCGTTAGTAGAAAACTGGGTTAGGGCTCGTTCCGCCGCACTGCAACCTTAGGCTTATTGTACTCCTGTTCTACTCATGTATCCCTATTATACAAGGATTCTTGCTATTCCAGGTGTGAAATCAAGCCAAACTCGATAAAATATTAATATTTAAATGTCAGGCTTTGACTTCGCAAGTTATTTTATTTACAAATCAAAATATCAACGACAATTCATTTCAATAAATCTCCAACTTCTTGATTTGATAAATTCCTATCAAGAACCACCGGCTATGATAACTCTAATATATTGAAAGATAGAAAAATAAATAAAAAAATGTTCATTTCGTTCATGCTAAACAACGTCCATAATTGGAAATTTTAAATTATATTTAAAAGGATATATAACTGAGAAAAATATTCGAGAGTAGTAATAAAACTTTCTTTTCAATTACGATATTTCTTTCTCAATGTGAACCAATCTATAAAATAGGTTTTATTTTATTTTTTTCAAAATAAGCCTTAATAAATAAGAATTAAGAGAGGTTTAAGATATTTTCTCTTCGGGAAAAGTTAAAAAGGAAACTTAAGCCGTACATCATTTAGTTTTAAATTTCCCTTTCAAGTACTTAAAGTATATAGAAATTTGATTAAATTTAAATCATCATGAAATTAAAAAATAAATCATCGCTTGAAAACGATCCGTTTTTCTGAAACTATAATTGATTAAGAATTAATTAAATCTTAGAGTTTTCTATGAGAGTTTTAAATATTAGGTAAAGAAAATAGGCAAAATTATTTCTATGACAACTTTGCAAAATAAATTTTGTTCAAGACTTATAAGAAAAGGTTGTACAAGTTAAAAGCCTTTCTATATTATAATTCCACGTTTGTTATAACAGAATTCTTGCACAATCATTTTGGAATGTATTTTTTTTTTCTTTACAAAAGCCATTGTACAATTTCCAAATAGTACAAATCGTTAACGTCATCATTTAAAAAAATTATTTGATTTTTTTATATTCGATTTTATCATCTCCAAAAATATGAGATTTGAATACTTTTGTTGGGATAAAAACTCGAAATTATTATTTAAAAATTTATTACGGAAATAAAAAATATCTTTCTTATATAGTTGAATACTAAGAAATCTACACTTAATTAAATTTCTTATTTTAATTATAAAAGTGCAATAAAAACTGCAAGTATGAAATAATCTACGAGTTAGCATTAAACAGTTTTATCTAACATATATAGCTCAAATTTCTATATTTTCTTCATTATTCACATATTGTGGAATCCCGCGTGGAAAGAAAATCACCCCACAAAATTCTTTCAACACGAGCCAAAAAACAACATGACCTCATCTTGATTTCTTTCAAATTCGAAGAAATTAGCTGAAAAAAACAATAAAATTCTTTCGAAATGCGTATGGTAATGTTTTTAATGAAAAAAATAGCCACGTGTAAAAGAAATCATCCAATTTATGTGCGTTGAAGAGATAACGAAGAGAATCTTTCACATTCCCAAACAACTCATTGTTTTATTGCTTATTTTCTTTCACTAATGAGAAATTGATCATAATAATGTGTCATGAAGATTCAAACTTGTCAATTGGCTATAAAAGCATAATCTGTTGATTAAATAATTCATATCATTCTTTATTATAATGAGTCATTTGCGATAATCTCTTTGTTTTTGAACAATAACGTTTTCTTCAGAGTTTGTGGTAATTTTTTTTATTCAGTTTTGAATAATTATCATCTGCATCAAAGGTTAACCTACTTTGTTCCATTGCAAGACTTTTCTTTAAACTTTAGAAGTGAATGACTTTTACTTCAATTTGTAGTGCAACGAAGGCCAATAAGAACTTTTATAATTTCAACAATTATTTCAGTACTTATAAACGATTATAGCGTTATTGTTGTTCCTCTTAAAAATTGTACAAGACATTTATTTTTTGGAAGAGTACCGAATTTTTTGCTTTGCCTAGATGTGATTTATCTCCTACACATTTTACTTATTGAAAACTAGTTATTACCTGCCCGCTTCGCTGGGTGTAAGCTAAACTCGATTGATAATCAATTATATTTATTTGGTATTTAAAAATTTTTTTCGGGCATTTGTAGAATTTGATAATTTTTTCTGTAAATTTTGTGAAGATTTAATTACAAGAGATTTTACAATGAGAACATTCCAAATTTTAAATTTATAAAAAATATTCTTGTTAGTGATTTGCATGGATATTCAATGTTGAAATGTAATCTATTTCTGTTTTATTTCCTCTCGTTAAGATTAGAAAGACATGTAAGCTCTTTTTCCTCACATACCTACCACTAGGACATTTCCAAAATGTCCAATTATCAGGCATACGTAACGTCGTATTTGTATTTGTATATTTGGAATGGCATTTTGGAATTTGGCATTTGCATTGGCTAGTAACGGGGGATGAAAAATAGGTTATTTATAATAATGAAACTAGAAAACGACAATGGGTTCAGCCAGAACAAGTTCCATTAACCACTCCAAAGACAGAACTTCATCAAAACAAAATTAATGCTTTGTGTTTGATAGGATATGAAAGACATTATTAGTTATGAGTACTTGAAACCTAACCAAACAATTAATGCTGAGAGATCTTGTAAACAATTGCAAACATTGAATTCGAAACTCATAAAAACGACCCAAACTAAACAATTGCAAGGGTGTCATCAAAAATACGACATTACTTATGCATCAACCTAATACTTGACTTGATAAGTACACTGCCGGCCAAAAGTTTGAGACCATATAGATTTAAGCCAAAAAAAGGAAATATTTTTAAAAATTCAAAGACAAATACAGTAAAAATGTTTATTAATATTATAGTTATAACCTTTAAACATACTTAGTATAGAAAATAAACATAAAAAATTATTCTATAAAAAAAAATGAACTAATTACTCAAACTGTTTTTTCATCAAAAAATCCTCCCTTGCACTTTATTACTTTTTCTACTAGCCTCGGCATTGTACTTATTAATTTATTTATGGTTTCTTGAGAAATTTTGTTCCAGCTTTCTTGTAGTAGTCTCCACAAGTCTGCAAGTGAAGAGGGACACTCCTCTCGGACATTCCTATCAAGCTCGTCCCACAAAAGCTCGATTGGATTGAGATCCGGACTTTGCGGTGGCCATTTCATGATTTTTAAAACTCCTTCTGCTTCTTTTTGTAATAAATAATTTTTACATAGCTTGGAAGTATGCTTTGGATCGTTATCTTGCTGGAAAATGAACCCATTGCCAATTAAACTTAAGCCTGATGGTACAGCATTTTTTTCGAAAATTGTTTTATATTCCTCTTTCTTCAAAATTCCATCAATTTTAACCAAATTTCCAATTCCATGGCCTGAGAAACAACCCCAGACCATTATTGAACCACCACCGTGCTTAACAGTTAGCACTACACAATCTGGTAACATCTTTTCTTCGGTGCTACGCCGAACGTAAATTCGTCGATTTGAGCCAAATACTTGGAATTTTGACTCATCAGTCCAAAGAACTTTTTTAAAATCATCTTCTGTCCACTCTCGATGGAATAGGGCCCACTGCATCCTTTTTTTCTTATTTTGCGGCCTTAGTAAAGGTTTCCGAACAGCAACACGACCAAACAGTTTAGCGTTCCTCAACCGTCTTTTCACTGTGGTAAGCGAAACTGGTTTATTTAAAGATTTGTTTACTTCAGCACGAATTTTTGGTGCTGTTAAGCGTCTATTCCTTTTGCTGGTAATAACGATAAACTGATCCTCACTAGAAGTAGTAGCTCTCGGTCTTCCTGAACGTGGAAAATCTTGAAAACTAGCCGTTTCCTTAAACCGAATAATTGTGCGATGAATACAAGTCTTCGAAAGTTTAAGTTGAGACGCAATTTCACATTCGGATTTGCCTTCATTATGTAAAGTAACAATGGCAGATCGAGTTTCGATATTTATTTCTCGTACTTTTCCCATTTTTAAAACGTTTTAACTATAGAAACCCCAAGTTAAGACTAAATTAAATTATTCGTACAAAATGGTACATAACTTAAAAAAAAATTTAAAATAACCTGTTTTAGAAAGTCTAAATAATAACAAAGAATAGCCAGTGCAAAATTAAAGAAGAATAGAATTAAAGAACAATTAATACGGAGCTACTTTAAATATAATGATGACCCTTCCACTGGCCATACACCCTGCGGTCTTGGATGTTTTTAAACAGAACCCATTAATTCTATTTGTACCTGAGAAACATACCTACAAAAGTCTCTTTAGATGTTCATCAGTAATTGAAAAATATGTATGGACAACAATTTTTATTTTATTACCGAAACTTTGAATACAATAAGTGATAGCATAAATATATTACAACTGGTCTCAAACTTTTGGCCGGCAGTGTACATATCACCAATGTTTCTCCTTAGAGCCTTCTCCTGTCAACAAATCTATATATATGTAAATACGTAATGAATTTTAGGCTTGCGACTAATTTAACAGGTGTAGAAATTGTATATACATACATGAAACTTATGCACTTTCTTACACCACTCATTTTTGTTCTTTTTATTGAAACGAAATTCCTATTTTGGATTTAAAGTAAAACGTTGGAGACCATAACACAACAAAAGAGCGACTAAATGACATTTCCTCTCTTTTTCTTTAATTTTTTATCATCTTTATGTTTCTATTTTCTTATGTTCACTGCTTGCCAACAATGATTCGTGAAATGAAGTATGCCGAATGAGAAAGGGGAAATAGAAAATAAGAAAGAGAGAGAAACAGAGAATGAGAGAGAGCTGACTATTACATGGCTTGTCTGTTGTCTTTACTAAATTAAAAAAGTTGTAAAAATCTATATTCGATAAATCAAATTTTGCAAATCCAAATACGAAGTTATTTAAAAATAAGAATATTTATATTGAGAAAACTCCTTTTTTATTGCTATAAACAAGAACATTTTAAGAAAAATATGAATTTTTAATTTTTTTTAAAACTACAGAGCATTTATAGTTGGAAATCCAATACGGCGTCCTCTAGAGATCTATGTCCTACGTTAAAAATATTTTTGTGGTGTTAACAGTTGATATAAAATATCAACTATTTAATTACTTATCACCTTATTAATAGCCAACTTATATATTTCAATGTAACACATACTATTAGATACATGTTATCATGACTATTTATCAAAGGACCCATGTAGATGGCATGTGTTGAGGCACTATCCTCAGTTTTCGTAAAAAATCAAATCAAATCTTCCAAAAAAGTCTGCTTAAATAATGATATTCTAAAATATATTGTATAACCATCCTTAAGGCCAAGGTAACAAGGATAGTCAAAGAGAGGTTTAAAGAAGCTAACGAAGTCAAAGGAATGTTTTTCTTTTTTATATATTTCAAGCCTATTACTTTTTTTTCGTTTTCAAAAGCTTATGATTCTTTCAATATTGGTTAAAAATATTGATTTTCTAATAAGCACTCAATAACAAATTTATATGTATATAAATTATTATTCAAGTCTACAATGTAGGTTATCTAATCTCTTAGACCAACCAGGAATTAAATAATTTCGAATAGACGAACTCCGGCTGATTTCTATTGAGGTTTTTCCTTTCCTCAATCAATTCAATCAACGTTTGCAAAACACAATACTGAGTTTGCATTTATGACGTAATCTGGGTCAAGATACCGTCAATTATAATTTTAAAAGTTTGTACCTATCTCTCTTTCACGCTCAATGATTATCAAATCATGTGATTTTGAGGAATTCGATTGTAGCTGATTTGATTTTGATATAATTAATTATAAGATTACGAAAGGAATTCCAAAGTTAAATTTATTTGGGCAAAATAAATTAACAAGTTGATTCTAAACTCTCTGAAAATGTCTTTAACCGGTTATTTAGAGAGAAGTCGGTGTGGCCTAGTGAAAATGTAGCCCCCGGTGTAGGAAATATCACGAATTTTTTGACTTAATGAAACATTTTTCTTTCGTATTTCAACAAGTTGAAGAAGCATTTCAAAATTCAAAGATTTGTGTTTTCAAATCGTTTTTTTTCGAAATTTCTTTGACTTGAATGAACCGTTAAAGGTAAAATTACAATTTCGTGATATCACGACTTTTCTTTTACGTATATATGTATATACGATTTGTGGAATAAAAATTGGTTCTTGCAAGATATCAATAGTGGAATCTGAATTTTTTTTTCTAAATTACAAACGTAACACGGTTAAAAAATCATTATTTTTGAGAATGGAAATTAAATTGGAGCAAACCGAAAACTTAATCAAGATATTAACGATGTATGTTCGAATAATTTCGTGTAATATATTTTAATAGTACCCTTCTTCGTGAAATTCTTTGTGATTTTCTATTTGTGGTCGATGAGTTCGCAAAAAGTTCCAAGCCAACCACAAAGTTGTTCCATAAACGACAACGCGGGAAAAAATTACCGTTGATTTGGAGGCCAAATTCTTCGTTCCGCCATAACATCGCTATACGGGGATAGTTTTTTTTTATATAACTCGATCGAAATAGAGAACAATAGAGATTTGCTTTTCAAATTTAACTTTTACAAATTTGGATCGATTGTGTTAGCAGTTTTTTGATTCAGGAATTGGATCACGTTGACATAAACGTTTTACATTCTTCGTGTGACTGATTATGTCTGAAGTTCTAATTCCTCAGTGAGATTGAAGCAGTTGTGGGAAATGCGTTGTCAACGAATTTGGTCGCGTTTTTGTCAAGTAATTAATATTAATATATAACACTAGCGAAAACCCGTGGCTTCGTTTATGTAAAATTTAACAAAATAAGTAAACTTGGTTCAGGTTAAATAAAATCTATGTTTATGAAGAAAGACACTATAAAATTATTATATTGAAAGCAACAGGACGAAATCAGAACAAAAATTAAAGATATTAAATCTTTATATCTAGATTAACTCAATTAAATGATAGCGGACCGCTTAAGAACTAGCTGTATGATAAAGCTGTATTAAAAGTTATGATTTTGCTTCTATAAAGTTCGTAAGAATGTGAAAGAATGGAAACTACGAACTTTAACACAGAAGTACCTATAATTTTTACAATGAACATGAACCTCAACATTTGTTATATTTAGAATTTAGAGAATCACTAATTCACCTTATTACAAAGTTACTTGAGTTGGTTTTCAAGCTACTTGAGCTGAATTTAGATTGAAATCAAGTCAAAAGCGAGTAAAATATTAATATTTAACTTAAGTTTAGATTAAGTATACCTACTTAATCAATGGTTTTACTATCCTAGTAATGATTTTATTACTATAGAAAGGCAATTAGGTGCAATTTATACATGTGAGAAAAAAGGTCTTAAATAAGTTTTTTTAAAAGAAATTATTTTTCAATTTTTCAATTTTTGAGCTTTAACTTAAAATAAACTTAAATAAAAGTTGATCCTATGAAATTTGGCGTCGTAAAACCTTGGTCGCACTAGTGGGTACCCGTGATTTCGTTCACGCAATTCACACAATAAAACACAGTTCAGGCTTCAGAATATATAGGTAAGACTTATGTTTATAAATAATGAAACTATAAATACAATTTACTGCAAACACCAGGACAATTTTCGAAAATTTAATTTAAAAAAATGAAATCCGTTAGATACAAAGATTCAATTTAAGATAGTTGGCTTAATAATTATTTTCATTCTTTAAATGAACAAATTAAAAAACTACGATATAAGAACAGAAAGTCTTAACATTTGTCTGTAGATTTATAATTGCAAAATTAAAATTTAAGAAATTGCCTAATTTGGGAGTAGATTTAAAAATTTGGTATCAGGCGTTTTGATTCCCGGACAAAATATCCACATGACAAAATATCCCCATGTTTTCGATAAAAATCAGATTTCAAGACGAATTTTTCTTATGGGAAATGATTTTGATAAATCTGTCAATTAAAACGTAACTATGGGAACTGTCATGTAGTTCAAGTTATGCATATAAAAACCTCCAACAATTAGTTCCAAAGGGGTCCAGGGGGTCCCCCTGAGGAGGTTTGGGGGAAAAGAAATTATTGTCATTGTTCCTTTTCCTTATTTTCATTCATTCACTGAATGTGCATTTCTAGACACTGCGAAGTTTTACACGACACTAAGTGTTTTAACATCAAAACTATGCTGTAAATACGATTTGTAGTTGTTCCTATGAAATATGTTAGTTTTCAATATTCATTGAAAATCTTTATAGAAATAAATCCTGCATTATTAGAGCATTTTAAATTTAAAAAATATTTTTAATAACTAGTGATCAATATCGTGTATAACGATATATACGTGGTATCGAAGGATTGTTATTTTGTCAATTATTTTTTTATATTACTTGAGTTCAAGCTCGAATCGCTTAAGTTAGAATGTCATTAATTTTATGGTGTTTTCTGTGTTTTATTCCTGATTTTTTTTTTGAGCAAGTAATTATACTTGCAATTTTTTGCATGAGGTTATTTTGTCTGAGAACTTTTTGTCTGAGGATATTTTGTCGTGGGGATATTTCATCTGGGGATGTTTTGTCGGGGTTCAAAACGCATATTACCAAAAAAAAATGTCAACTTTGAATCCTTTTTTTGAACCTCTTAGGGGTCAGCTTTCAAAAAATGTTTTTTTTTAGTGGAACTCGCAATCCTTTCAGGAATCACATTTTCAAATATCATGTTTTTATCTTTAGTGGTATAGCCTCCAACTATACCTACATACCTATATATAGAGCGGCTTAGCTCCTATGAAAGAGATATTTCATTATATTATATTATTTCTCAAAAATTTTGATTGAAAATATTTTACGAAAATAAATAAACGAATTGCAATATTAACGAATGGTTTTTAATTTTGAAATCTTCAAGTGCTTCCAATACCTAGTTATATTAAACTTCTCAGCAACTTCTGTTATTATTAAGGCAAACTGCTGTAAAATCTTATTTTTGTAGTAAATCAGATGAATTTAATTTCAATAAAGAAAATTAAATTCAGGTTTTACAGATCAATAAATTTTTTCATGTTGATTTTTACTCAATTCTGAAATGTTTCGCCACTTATTGTGGTTTTATCAGACATCTACAAAACATCATACCAAACAATTTACATTGTTGTTAAATAATATTTGGAAAACGTTTGGTATGATGTTTTGTAGATGTCTGATAAAGCCACAATAAGTGGCGAAACATTTCAGAATTGAGTAAAAATCAACATAAAAAAATGTATTGATCTGTAAAACCTGAATTTTGTGTTTTATTTTTATTTTTATTTTATTATAACCTTATTGGGTTATTATTATGTAATTTTGTATACTACGTCAAGCGCCGCCTGTGACAACAAAATCCTAGATTTTCGATTCCTTTTTTTGATGATTGATATAACGTAACTTTAACTGGAAGCGGTAATTATTTCCTTAAAATTGACATCTCATATTTATAGAAATCGGTTAGGTGAGATAGAGTAAATTATTACACTGAACAATTGTACAACAGGAAATTGTTAGGTACTTGACATTTTTATGCTTGTAGAAATAATTAGAAGTTGACTACTTTATTTGATTTTAAGCTACTTGATTTGATTGGCAAGCTACTCGATTTATATGTGGCTCCAAATGAAGTCAAATTTAAGTGGAAAAGTTAAAAAATATTTAGCCAATGCTAAAATTAAAATCTAATTAATTCATTCCAAAAAAATTGGTCAGTGACTTGTCTTAATTTATCTCTAAAAATAATGTATGTAGTGAAAACGTTTAAAAAAAACCCAAAATTTTATTTTTTTTGTATTATAAGCAAGTTTCGTTTAAAAAGAAAAAATGCGTGGAATCGTAATAAGTAATCAAATTTCGTTTTAAGCGTTTTGGGTTTCCACTGTTTGTTAATATTAATCAAGTTACTATTAAAGCATTTCCATTTATTTTTTAGAGATTCACTGCTCGACTTGATTTCTAAGCTATTGATTTGATTTTCAAGCTATTTGACTTTGACTTGAAATTAAAGCAAACTTATTTAAACGTTAATATTTAAACATTGATTTTACAAATTATTTCAGTTAAAAATCCTATCATATCAAGCTTAATTCATTCAATAACATAATCAGTTACTTGATTTGACAATTTCCTATTATGTTTAATAAAAATCGCTTTCAAAACTTTAATAATAGGACTTACAATATTTAAAAATATAAGTAGATTCTTATAATACCAACTGTATTTATTTTTTTTTTTATTTATCCTCATAATTCAACTCCTACTAAAACATTTCTGCCTGAAAACTCAATCAAACCCACACTTTTAATTTCATCTTACATATTATATATTTACATTTTAATCGTCAAAAAAAAAACCAAAACAAGTCTTTCAACATTTTAAAACAGCAAAAAATGGCCTCCACTCTTGTGCTTTATTGTAAAACGATCGAAGGAAATTTTTCGAAGTTGACCTGACCTTATAAAACCTACATATATAAGCATTAGAGCCAAATCTGGGTTAGGTCAAGTCTTTAGTTAACTAACTGTTTCGCATTATAATATTAATAAACGCATTTGTTCGTTTTATTATAATCATTATTGCAATGAAACAAAAGGTTTGATGGTAAAATAAAAAAAAAATCATGATAGACGTATTCGATAAGTGTTGTCTTCCATGTTTTAATAGCGATGAAAGTAAAATAAGTTTAAGAATTTATTCTTAATTTTTTTTTTCTCTTTAAGTATGTAGTGTTTGGTGGCATTTAATATAACTACTTTTTAATTAATGCCGCAGAGAAAACTAACCGTTATGATATTATGATAATGTTATGAAGTGCTAGAGATAAAAAAAACCGAAAACGGTATCAACTGAACTTGAATTGTTCTTTTAAATCAAAGCATGAATATAATGCGATTGATACTTTTATCCATAACCCCGTTTCAATTAACAATCCATCAAATCCCAAAAGCAATAATTGAAAATGAAAAATTAATTTAAATAATTTTGCAAAAATTCTTAACCTTATAAACTGAATAAACAGGTATTGATTTCAATGTATCACTTCGAAAAAAAATGTTTCTTATCGTAAAATCCGGTTTTTTTTCATCTGTAAACATGGTTGGGTGCATTTTAAATTTGCAAATGTTAATGTAAGAATGAAATTTTAATTGTTGGTGTGTTGGAATAAGAAATTCGTTTTCTAATTAAAACATAGTTGAAACTTTTATTTCATTACTTAACATGTGATTATAAAAGGAAAATCTCATTAGAAATCGGATGTTCATGAACATGGATTTGAGCTACGTATTGGACATCATAATCTGACTATTTGCCTAAATCGGATATTAAATTTTGAAACCTTAAAAATAAATTAAATAAATTCCTAATTTTCAATTTCAATTTTCCTATATAATTTTATACCTATTAGAATCAATACTTACGTCATGTTCTACTTTATGGAAATATTTCCTAAAAATAACATGCTACAAACTTCAGGCTCACCTTGATTAAAAGCTTTTGTCTAACTTTTTCAACCACCCTAACGTAAATTCCCGTTTTTATTGCAGTACCTCTTATTGACGGACACAACAGATATGTATTGGCTACAATGGTTTAATACAAACAAAAAGAGATCGTCATCCCACGAAACAGCGCAGAAATTACAAAATTTACGCTTAACGTACACAAAGCGTGGATTAATCGTGGAATGTGTTCATTTTACACTGTTAATGCTAAGCCAAAATCATTCTTTCGAGAACTAGCCAAGCATGGGCTGTACGTGGGCTGGGTTTAACATACTGCCGGTCTTATTTGAAGACATTGAAGTAGAAGATATTCTAACATCTATAAATCAGAGTATGATGATGTGGATAATCACTTATTGAATTGATTGACAAAGATAGAAGTCCGCTGTTTGATAGTTTAACATTTCTTTGACTAGCGCTAAATAGTAAGTTATTTGTCGCAGTAAAGCATTGCACATTGTTTTAAATAATTAGCTCACCTTTAAAATTGATTCTTACTAAGTTTGGTCCAAACATCGTAGTTTAGAAAATATTGAGAAATAAAGTTAAAAAATTCTTTTGGGTTAATTTTTAAAAGGTCCATATCTTAGTCACCATTTATGCTATAGAGCTTATTTTAGCTTCACCTTGTAGAAAATGTAGTCTATTTTAAATTAAGTTAGAATACATTTTCCTATAAAATTAACCATTACGATATTTAACTAATTCATAGACAAGGTCAACATTTATGACGATTTTGTATAACGATGGTAATAATTTGGTCCAAAACTTGGATTTAAATATTAAGACATAACAGTAACAACATATCGAGAAATCAGAACTACCCGATCTTTTGCATACCAAAGTGTATCAATTCACTGTACTAATTCCTTACCATCATTAAGGTCCTAAGGAATTGCCTACGTTACCAAGCGATAGATTCGGATATGGTCTTTAATAAAGTCCAAACAGTCAATCAACAACAATCAATAAATAGTAAAATATTTTTTTGAGCTTTAAAAGCTTCGCAAGTTTGTACTTGATTTAGTTACTATCTACTGGGGCTACCTACCTAAGGATTAGCTTTTCTTAAAGGTTAGATTTGCTATTTAAATTTGACTCTTTTAATTAAGCTACTTTTGAAACTCGTTAAGACTCATATCAAAAAATTGGATATAGGAGTAACTTGTATTTTATTGTACCCTTAAATACACTACCAATGTTTTTAAAGGAGACAAACTTGATTTTTGAAACTTTTCAAATAATAAGTTTTTACCCTGTAGTAAAACAACGTAAGGTCTTACCTTAGAAGCTTCTTCGATTTCAAAGCGTTGACGCGACCAACTTTGATCTGCTGGAGATACCAATCTCCTAATTAGCCTGAAAAGAAACATAAAATTAGTATAGAAATGAGAAAATACCTAGAAACTCATAGTTGGAATTAGGTAAAAATTTACAAAAATTGTCTTGACTCAAAAATTGATTTTTCACTCTGTTTAATATCGAAAACTCAAAAATTACAGTTCTTAAGCAAATTCACATATGCTAAAAAAATGATCTCTCATTTTATAATACTTTAATTAACAATTTCTCTTTAATTTCACACTCTGAATATTTCATTCGATCGTTATCTGTACGAAAATGAAAAAAAAGTGAGCAATGCTAATGCGCTTTTACTTTTTATGATGTTAATCTAATTACACAAATTAAACAAAAACGTTAATTACGATTTCCAAGTTTTTTTTGTTTTTGTTTACAGTGAAACCTATACGTGTATACATACAATCTTCAGTATAATTACAGTTGTTGGTGATTTGATTTATAGTATTTTAGATCGGGAACGCACAAATCAGTTTCTTGGAAGAGTAGATCGATACATGTTACGGGTGAAACATAACGATTTACTTCCTGAATGTCAAGTCGGTCAATAATCGAGACATTGTATAATCTAAACGATAAATAATAGGACTAATAATGGCTTTTCTTATTTACTATCTGTTAAGCTTGATAAGTATTCATTAAATTTGCAATCTATTGATGAGTCAATCAATGATGGCACGTGCTCTTTTCAGTACGTAAGTTCTTATGTTATCTATTAACTTTGAAATTTTCTTATGAAATTTAAAAGAAATAAGTTATTAAACGACATTCTGCCTCTTTAAGGGGGGAAATAGGTGTAAAGGCATAAACAATTTTTTTTCATAAATGTTTTGTAAAACTATTGAAGGATATTCTCTGAGAATTTCAGAGCAAAATTTTAATTTGTTCCAAAGTTATTAGTGATTAAATAAGCATCCCTCGTAGAAGGGTCGGAACACATGACATGTAATAGGGGGCACAAAATTAAATTTGAAGCTAAAAGCTTAAATTGTCTTATTTGTCTTCTAATTTTTTGTTTTTTTTTTTGTTTTGTTGATGTACTTAAAATATCCAAATTTTTTTCGGGGAAGTTTTTGTCGACATCTTGGTTTATTTATTATCTATATATTTAAGTGTTTTATCATGAATAAGATTAAGGACGATGACACTTGATTGGTTTCGTTTTGCTCTATTAGAGATCACGAACATCAAATTACTTAGAAAACCAAGAAAAAGTTAACAAAGAAGCATTTTAAAATATTTTAGTTATTGTCTTTATTTCATTGAGGATGTTGAACTCAAAATTGACTTATGTAATAAAATTTTGTCTATTTAAACCAAATAATATAAGCGATGTTAAAAATTAATATTTATGGTACCTAAGTATTTGCTCATTTTGTTTTCGGAAAGTTTTAATTTTTTTTTTCTTAATTTTAAATGAAATTAAAATAATGTATAAAAAAGAATTGAAGTTAAAGAAAAGTTCATTAAACTTTTTTTGATTTCATTTGAAATTTTAACATAAATTAGTTTCAATTTTTAAAGTTGGAGTTTTCCATTTGATTTAATTTTCAAATACAGTGAAAAGCGATCATCACGAAACTAAATTATCCGAAGTATTTTTAGTGAAAAACAAATTCGTGTTAAAAGAAATATTATTGTCATTGCCTCAGGAGAATCGAATGTTAAAAAAATAATAAGTAAGGATTCCATTTAGCATTAAAATAATATACCTTGAAAGTTCAATGCTAGATTTTATGTGATATTTGAATAAAACTCGATTTTAAGACACATTTAGTCTCTAAATCCCTAATAATATTATGGTAGATTCTATACTGTTACATATTTCGTGTACATTATAAAACGTGAGAAATACTTTTTTTTTAAATCTTAAGAACTTTCTGATTTATAGTATGATAATAACTCAAAATTAGGGATACATTAAGTGAAGTAGTTGGACATTTTTTTTAAATGCATTGTGTTTTATATTTTCACTTGTAAATGAAATAACTTGCGAAGTCAATGCTAGACTTGATTTGTCATTTTAATATTAACGTTTACATTTATTTTAAATCAAATTAAATTTAAGTAGCTTGAAAATCAAGTTATATGACGTCATATGATGTTCAATAATATTAAGGAAATTACATTTTAAAATTTTCGTAAATTGAGAATGGCCAATTAATACAAAAAATAAGCTGTAAATTATCACTAAAAACTGAGATATGAAACAGAATATCCAGAAACCATATTTTACTTAAGAAAACAACCCCGTCCCCTTTACTATTTGACGTTTTCAATGCCTCTCAGTAACATATACTTAATACGAATTGTATGATCACTTATGTAGGGCTTTAAACTCATTTCATAGAAAATTTCTCGTTAGTAAGTTAGTAATTTTTCACTTTTATGAGTCAAAGCTGAAAAATTTACTTCAGATCGAGAAAATTTCAATAAAATGAGCCCGACAAAGATCATTATATAATTTATATTTGACATAAGGACATGGGAGATAATAATGAAAACTTTTCATGACTGTTACATTTAAATACATATTAAGTACCTATGTATTTAATAACAAAAAAAAAAACGTTTAAAAATTTATGACTTGTATTGATTGTTAATAATCCAGTGAGCAGCACATTCAACGACGTAACAGTTATGTAATAGTTACCTAATATTTTTTCATTATATATAACTGTTACAGAACAAATACAAAAATCCAAAAAAAAACATAATTTGCAGAAAATCATAAAATTGTTAGGCAACATTCAATTATTGAGTGATTTTTTTTTTCTTGTTAAGAGGTTGTTGTTTCGTGTTAAAAGAAAAAAAGAAGCATATGTACTTGAACTTCAGTGGACATGTTAGAAGTTAATTTCTTTGACTGATTAAAAAATTAAACGCATATACATGCTTCAGAAAGTTTTACAGACTAACGTTATGTTAATTTTAGGGTCGGTTTGTACGCGCTACGTAAAAATCATAATTGTTTCATTATGTATTAACAAAATACCTCGAAAATGTAGTATTTTATTAAGACCACAGTAGTATTTCATGTTAAGCGTGTTTTTGTTAAACGTTTTCTTGTATATCTACTTATGTATTTTATATTTACTTTTCAAAAGATTTTTCACCATGTAATATAAAAAATATAGAACTAGGTATTTAAAGTCGATAGATTTAAGTTACAAGTAACAAAACCAACAAGTCGTTGTCAGCACAAATTCCATTTTTTATGTTAGCCATATATTGGCTTATAAATTCCTCGAGTAGTGAACGAGAACAAAACGTAATAATTTCAATAAAAATACAATACCTAATAATAGTATGAGGTTAAATCGTGACGGTATTTTTGAAGAGAATTGAAAATGGCTTTGGCAAAATATGTACAAATATTTTTTATTGAATTTTGTTGCGTCTGAAACTCTCTTGAACAATACGTATATTTTTTATATAAAGCGCGACATTCTTTATAGAAACATTAAAATCGAAAATCCAATTAGTAGAAATATGCGTTGAGCCCCTATGAAATAATTTGATCAAACAGTAAAAGAAGTTTATAGGAACGAGCAATGTTTTTAAAGGTTGATTGACCTTATGGAGCAATAATTTCTCAAGGTGTGTGAGAGCAGAGAAGAATTTTTTTTAAATTCGATTTGATAATCCACTCTTCTTGCTGATATAATTGAAAAATAAATTAATAATATACCTTTAGAACGTTAACGCCATAATATGCACGCGCAAAAATTTTCAATTTCAGAAAAGTTTTTATCAACCAACAACAAGAGAAAAAAAATACTTGGAATCTTCAATTTTTACTAACTAAGTATAGGTATACAGATTGGAAAAAATTTAAAAATTCAAAAAAATATTCATTCTTACTTGTTATTTAATTGACATAAATACCTATATTAATTAATTTAAATTCACTTCAAAGTAACAACAAATCCAAATTCCAAACAGCTTTCTCTTTACGATTTTATTAATAATTTTTATGAATTAACTCACTTACAATATATTTCCTAATTTTTTAATTAACAATTGTTTTCTTTTTCAACTAATTATGACGTTTTATTATCCATTTATTTTATTCGGAAAACAAAACTGTTCAAATTTCACTTTCTATAAACTTTTATAAAACTTCCTTGTATAAATAAGATGATATTTATATTGTGAACTATGAACTTTATATTCTCTTCAATTTAATTATATTAAAATGTTCTTAAAAATTGGAAATACGGGTACTTGACATTCTCGTAGATAAAGGTATGTAACTTTTAAGACTGTAAGGATTTGGAGTCTTGCATTCACTCATTAAAAAAAATAAAATTCTACAATATGTACATGGGTATTACAGTTATAAAATCAGCAAGTACATTTCTGAAGAATGGGTATACTTAATTGTGAACAATTAGCCGTAACAATTGCAATTGAATACAAAATAATCCCGGAAAATGCGAGGCTTATTGTTATCAGAAAAGAACAATACGCGTGTTCAAGAACAATTACATTTTGCAGTATACAAACGAGAAATTAAAAATTATAAATTCAAATTGTTCTTATTGTGACTTCGATGTCTTTTAATCTTACACAGAAAACTGTCTAAAACAAACACGTTGAAAGGCAACATGAAAATATGTAGGTACCCATGGGGGGATTATCTCAATTTAATATAAGGATTTCATTATTTTTAAGTTATGTAAATGCATTGAAGGTTATTCATACATGAGGTTTTCGTTACTGTAAAACGTCTCTATGATCTAAATAAGAAGTTCTAATAATTTGTGACAATAAATATCTCCATTTGATTTTGAGAGAATACTTTAAAATTTTATCAAATTATTGACGTTGGCACAATAATTTTTATCAGTTATGAACTTATTCCTGTCATTAATTTAGAACCCAAATTGAACATTTTTGAAATTAATGGTGTATAATATTGTGATTTCTAAATAAAATAATTTGGGGAGTCAATGTTTGAGATAGTTTGATATATAGCAAAATCTGACTCGATTTTGATTTCAAATCTTTAAGCCAAGTTGTGAATCCTTAGTTAAACCAAATATTGAAAGACCTTAAGTGGATAACAATTTTCCGCAAATATTTTTTCCGATTTGCAATTTATTGGTTCCTTTAAAATATCTGTTTTACCAGTGGTTAATTTAAGAAGTTTTGATTAATTGTATTTTATCTTCTTCATGGACATTTTTATTAAATTCTTTTATAGAAATTATAATTGACTTGTTGCTAGCAATAGTTGAAGTTTAAGACAGTAGGAATGCATTAGTTGAAGGTATGAATGTATACATAGACATTTTTTCTATTTTTCATTTCTAATCGTATTATTATTATTTTTTTTTACTTAAAGTTGCTTTAATTTCTATAACTATTAGTGATCGTCAAATCCAAAAACCTAAGACAATTTTGGACTTCCATTAGGATTCGGCCCTAGGATCACTGGTGTAAAGAGCATAGCAGTTTAGCGGCAACGACGCCACTAAAAGTTAATAGAATTGTTAGAAACGTGCCTATTTACTAATAAACCTTTGATTACTTATTTTGCCTATTCAGCTATAGTATAAGATTTCTCAACATTAAGTACACGAACCTCTAGAAATTCACTAGTTAATCGTAGGGAGTTCAGATCAAATATCGAAATACAAATTTTCTCTCTGCATCGTCCTTATCAACAAAGGTTCATAGAAAATATACATTTTCTATATTTTTTTTCTAATTTTCCAAAGAACTGAAATGTGTCTATTTTCCGGGACTTAAAAGTATTTAAGACTAATTTCGAAACATGTTTAAAGTTAGTACTTACCGAAAATATAATTTCTGATTTAAATAAGTATTGAGCAACAATAATTATCACTGAAAATATCAAGAAAAAGCTGATTTAAAAAAAAATTTAATTGGTTGTAGGGCAGAGGCACGAAGGTTACCTTGAAACCTCACGCAATGTAGAAATTGCACCCTATACGTGGCAAATTACTTGTTGTTTCTACACCTGGTTATAGTAAACACGAAACATAGAAATTAACCTGATCCTGAATCGGAAATAATAAGCTAATTATAATGTACTAAAATCGCTTCTAAAAAATTCTTATAAGTAATGTTACTCAACGATTATTGGTTCTTATGTTATTTTTTTTAAATTATCTTCTACAGTTTAATGTCTTAAAACGGATTTGAAGTCATCGAGAAAATTTGTTCAGGATATATTGAACTAATGTATACGTTTTTGTATACGAAGATATAGTTTATAGATTGTAAAGTAAAAATAGTTAAACATTTCTAGTAACTTTTGCTTATATTTTATAGTACCTACCTCAATGACACTTAAGGTTTAATTCATCATCACAAAGGAACATAAAAATTTGTTTTAAGCTGATATTCTAGAACCCTACAAGACTCGTATCTCCACCAATTACCTTTTCTTCGGTAGCTATTTTTTTTAGTGTGTTTTAACTTTTAAGTTGCTTTCAACAGCTAAGGTCATAATCACGACTATCTAAACATAAAAAATTTCTGTTCGTCAATTTAATCTTAAATAGGTCTAGGAACTTAAGTCTAGGATTTAGCGGGGATCAAACCCAGTACCATTTACATAAAGAGGAGAGAGCAATTACTCTAACCACTGCGCCAATAGGTGGTTTAAGCTAATTGTTTACTAGATATTATTTTATTTTATATTATTATTTAGGGATTCCCTACTTGACTTAAGTTTGGCTTACGATAAAGTCAAATATTAATATTTAAAAGATCAATTGAAGGCAAGTTAAGCATAACATTTGTAAGTTATAACTTTGCAAAGTTAAATTTTTAAGTTTAACTAAAATAAATTTACTGAACAAAATGTCCAGTTACTTGCCTTAATGTATCCCTAAATTTAATATGTCTAATAAATTTATTAATGTTGGAGATTATATGTCTTCACGTATATACGCTTCGTGTTAAATCAAAGACATTTCATACTTAAAATTTATACGTAGCACGCCATAGAACTCTTGAGACTTCGGAAAATTTTAACCTTTACTAGTTAAAAAAAAGCTATCAAGAATGTATTAATCAGTACTAATAGGTGACATCCGGATTGGATATCCACTATATAAAGCGCTGTATTTAGTTGGACAAACAAACAAGGGTACAGGAGAGAACAGAATGAAACCATTTCCCAAATGTTTTTAGGAAAACAAAAAAAATGATTCCCTAAATATAATGACCTAAAAATTTTATTTCACAAATTGTGCTTAACTACAATGGACAGCAAATTAAATAGGTTTTATTTATGTACAAATCAAGTGAAATTTAACAGTTTTCCCCCAAATTTTCTCAATATTTCTCCTTATTGCCTTTTTTGAACTAATTTGCTTCAGAAATGTTACGTTATTCGATTTTGATTTTTAAGCACTATAAGTTGGCACCAAAATCTCAAAACCCTTGTATTGTAGGGGTATTACGGGTTTTTCTTAAGCTCTTCAAATGCTTCCTCCCAAAGTCAAATACACTGTTGTCTACTTCAGATCTCGTCATTACTAAATAGGGTTATTATGAGGGCAAATCAAGTTAATTAATATAAATGTTGCTAATATAAGTGCCACTACAGGTAAACTACCATAAAACTGATGATGTCTCCTTCAAGATTATCAAAAATTATTGGTTAAAAAAATTAACCCCAGTCGTAATGACATGATGTGGCTACTTAAGTATTAATGAGTAGTTTTTCATTGATATATATAGTAAGAGAGGCAATAGATTGGGATTTACAAAGAATGCAACGAGAGTATCAGATCGCGACGTTTCGCCATATATAATAGTTTCATCAGGCTATCTGATGTATGCTCAGCATTCGTGTCTTTTTGTAGCCCTGCATTTGCCAATTATATACAATTTTTTTTATTTTAAAAATTAGTTTGACACTCATGATTGACAATTGTGAAAATTGTTCAAAGTGAGTCAAAATTATTCAGAGTGGTTTTTCTTTAACTGTAAAATATGTAATAGAGAATGTGAACTACTCAGTAGCAACTAGAAGTAACAGAAAATCGTTTGAAAAGATAAACTAAATTATTTACATACAATTTAATTCGAAACTAAATTTCAAAATTCGTATTCTATTTCTATTTTCTTTCTACACTACCTTAAGTTTATAACAACTTTGACATAGTTAAATTTCAACAAAGATGGTTTTGAGCGCATGAAAATACCGCAAGATAAATAGAATTTGAGAAACAATGGAAGAAAAAATTTACATTAAAATTCTTGGCAAGAACAATATTTGTCGTAATAGAACGATTTTTTCTGGTATCATATTTATAATGGAATTGTTTAAGAGACATTAAATAGTCTGTAATGTTCACTGGCGTTTACAGTTAGAAAACTTTTAGCTTTCGGCAATCGGTTAAGTGTTTTTCTAGATTTATCGACTATTGAAACAGATTCGAAGACGAATTTTTTCGAAGAAAATCGTTTCAAACATTCCAAGTTAATTTTCAATAAGCGGAAACGTTTGACACACATTTTTAGTCGGATAAAATTGCCTTGTTTAGTTTAATAAGTTTAAGTTTTTTTTTTTCAAATTATTACGTCAATTTGGCACAACTTTCACAATCTATATTTTTATCCCACGAGACTCGTCTCGTGATGGAACACTTTGTTGGTAACATGACTATTTAAGTCGACTAATATTTCAAAAAAGAAGATTAATTATTTCATGTTACTTATGACTTGATGCAATTGGAGTTTTGAAATTATTTATTTTGACCAAATGGTCAAAAACACTTATTAATCTTTTTTCGATCGAAAAAATTATTGGGAATTGCTCAATTTTTATTCTGTCGCATGACGAAATTTTCAAATTGTTTTCATTTGAAACAAAATGTTTCAAGTGACTTTAATTACTTTCTCTCAAAATTGCCATTGAAAAATCGATTTTCTTATAATTTGTATTAAGTAATTATTTTTTTTTTTTGGAATATTTTTCTAATGAAATGGGAATATGAATGAAAGAAAATTCCAACGAGAAACGCGACGAGTTAAGATTTTTTTGGTATAAACGTACTTGTAATATAATAATATAGCTTGCGGCTCTTTTAAGACAAGATTTATTTTCAAGTTTTACGTGTTCTTCGCTTACTACTGGCGTAGTTTGTTCGGAATTAAGAGGCATAATCGTAAACTATTTGAGTAATATAAAAAAGAAAATCGATTTGACTCTAAATTCCAAATTTAAAGAAAAAACTCCTTTTGACAAATCTCTTAAATCGTTATTAATCAGAATCAAGTTTTTTTTTTTGAAATCTCTCCCAAGTGTATTCGACTTTTCGATGTTGAGGGTTTAATGTCTTCTTTTTGGTCGTGCACGAGGTTTTCTTCACGTTCTAGGCGGCTCTTCGTTTCGAACTTCTTCGTCTTTCGGAAGTTTTTTTTTTTTGTCGCTATCATCTGAAGAGCTCGCGCAACATTCCTCACATTCCACATTATATTTTTATTATGTTAAAATATATGTTAATATCGACTGAAGAAGTTCTTTTTGGTTTTGATCAATTGAAACACGGCGTAAGATTTAAGTTCTATGTTTTGATTAAAGAAAACGTTTTCTTCATTATACTCGTATTCAATTATTTACTTTGATTAAAATCTCTGTTTCCAGTTTTCCTCATTCATTTAGAATCATTTAGAATTATTTTTAATAGATATTAATTACCTAAGATAATTGAAAAAAATTTAAGTTGCAATTTTTTTCTATATCTATTATGTTTGTAATATTACGCGTCTTTTGAGCAATAAGTACCTATATAATGAGGAATAAATAAAGGTAGAAAATGTGATATGTATGTGACTTATAAATGTAGGCATGTGACATGAACAGAAAATAATTTAAATTAATTTGATTCATTTTTTGCATTGTTCTTTCAAGATTCTCGAGTTTCGAATAATTACGGGAATCAGAAAAGACCAACATCGAATAACTCCAACTAAGACTGCTCTATGAACGAAGCTATTAAAATCAGTGCTACTTCATAATTTTATTTGTAGATAGAAGTACAGTAAAACCTCGACATAACGGACTGATTAGGGCAGCGGTAGGGGAACTTTTTTTGCCGCTACCCCAAAATATTTTTGCGTGAGTCGATATTACCCCTATCATTTTGAAAAGCAGACAATCAATATAAAAATAAATTATAAATAACAAAAGAAATTATAGTCATTGTTTGTTTACCCGATTTTCATTCATTGACTGAATGTGCACTTCTTGACACCGCGAAGGTTTACACAAAACTAAATGTTTTAACATCAAAATTATGCTACAAATACGATTTGCAGTTATTCTATGAGAACTTTTTCTCGTGGGGATATTTTGTCCGGGGATCAAAACGCATGGAACCAAAACTTTCCCCGTTCGGATTTTGGGTAAATGATCTTGCTTCATGTTTGATACAATAATTTCAAAATTGAGGTTTTTTGATGTAAGAACAATTTTTATAAAGTCTTCGGAAATACTAACACGTTGGTAAAATAGCTATGCCAAAAAATTTCCTTACTACCCCCAAAAATTTTATTTTTACTCCATTTGGGGTAATATACCCCGGTTCCCCGACCACTGAATTAGGAGAAGAAAATGTCCGTTAAAGCCGAAAATTCGTTATATAAATAGGTTAAATAAATCTAAAAAAGCTCCGGCTAGGTGCAGTCTACGAGCAGGACGGCATTATGTCTCAAATTCTAGTGCTAGACGTATGACGTGATTATTATGGCCACTAAAAATTGTTTACATGTAGCGACACTTGAATATAAGCATGTCTAATATTCACAGGATGTTTTTAATTATTTTACATTTGATCGGATTTTATATCCGTTATATCCGAAGTCCGTTAAATAGAGGTTTTACTGTAGAGGTTTTGTTCTCTGTACATACTCGTAGTACAAAATTTAAATATTAGTTCACTTAATAAAGGGACTTGGAAAGATACATTTTCAAAGAGTTTTAGATCAGTTAAAAAATAATTGATGAAATATAAAACGCTTATTATTAATAATAAACCTCAACTTAAACTTTTACTATCAACATTTTGTAACGTTTTAAAGACACTTTATTGTATTTAATTAAAAAATAGTAACAATAACATACAAACATGGATGTGGTTCTAAATCAGGTTTTAAAGCTCGAATCAATGTTTTCAAGAGATATATTTTCTATGTCATAACACAATTTTTTAACTCTGATTTCTTTAGCCTTTACCTATTTACATTTAATGTTTAAATTACACAGTGTGGGTTTAATCGCTGAATGTTTTTCACATTTAAATGTGATTTACTGCAATCCAAACCGTTAAATTTCCTCATATTTCAAACAAATTTCTCGATTTTTAAATATTTTTCCACATTAAATTCAGAACCTTAGCAATTGAAAGACTACAATAACACAAAGGAATAATTTTAAATCAAATAACCAATTTATTCGTCTATAGAAACTAAAGCTAATAACACCTAATAACAATTCACGTTTGATTCTTACAAAATTCTTAAGATGATTTTTTTAAGTCATTCACAGGATAAAAGAAGGTTGGGTTGAAATTGAAAAAAAATAATTATGGAAAGCCTTTATGAAGGAAATGTAATTTGAATGAAAAATTGATAGGTTCATAAAACCGATGCCCGTAGGACTAAAATAAATTGGAAGGCAGTAGCTTTTAATTTTTTTTTTTGGACTTCAATTAATTTTTTTGGTTTATATAAAAGATATGATGTTGATTATTTTTGAGGTATTCAATACCATTGAAAAGATTTAAGGTTGCTAAGAAGGGAAATCTACTTAAATGAGTACTTTTTGGAAGTTTTACGGAATAATATTTGAACGATAAAGAACGTTTTAGTAAAGTTGGAAGAACTTGTGTTTAATTATCGAGTCAAAAATAATAATGTTGATGATCTGTTTCTATTACATTGTCTTAAATACACAGGACCAATTTTAAATTGATAAGAGGTTTCCAAATTTATTTGGTCTAATTTGGCCCATTTTTCAAAAAAATAGTTACTTAGTGTCCCTTAAAATAGTTTTACAACAAAATTATGTGACGGAGTATCTGTTTTCCACGGACCACCGGTTGCTGACCTAGGCTGCTTATGTAGAGAGGGATGTTACTTATATTTGGAAAATAAAATTAAGGTTTGTTACGCAACTAATGAAAATGTACAAATGGTTCTTCTAATTCTTATATTCTCTTTCTTCTTTATTGTTTTCAAGAGGCCTCTTATTTTTTTCCAACGTTCCAAAATATCCAAGACTACTATCGCCCTTCCCCCTGCTGTCAATGCTTCCAAGAAAGCTGTATCGTCCACTTTGGAAATCACTAAAATCGTTGAGAGAAATAACTTATGTTAGTAAAGTATGTTTTTAGTCCTGACGTACTTATAAAGATAAAAAAGAGTATAAAATTTGTTATAATTAAAAGAAGTGGCTTTATGTTGGGTCACACTTAAATTAAACATCGTCGAACTTGGATAAGCGAGAGTTAAAGGGAACACAATTTCTTTTTCTCCTTAACCCGGATTTCTTATACTTATCGAGAAATAGGAAAGACCTTTCCAACTTATAGGGGTTAATAAAACACAACAAATATATAGTGCAAAACATGTATGTATGGTTTAAGTGTTATCTACTAGAATGTAACATAGCTACTTATATAAATTTTATACTCATCAATTGTAGTAAGGACGATTAATAAGTCGGTATACACGCACATTTGGCCATTTGAAGAGAATATGATACAAAAAGAATGTTAGTGCCTCGAAATTTAAGAAAAAAAAGAATATTACTAGTAGCAGAGCTATAGCGTGGGCTGTACAAGCGGTATCCCAGCACCAGGTGCCGAATAATAAAGATGCCTCACGATAAAAGCGATGAACAATAGAAATGTCGTTTTAATTTTGAAAACCTTTATATAATGCATTTAATTTTCTATAGTTTAATAATTTTCCTACATATTTTGAAGATCATTACATATTTTATCCTTTCATACCAGGTGCTATAATATCACACTATCGGCTCTGACTAGTAGTTCCACCGTCCACGAAATAGAATAAAGTGATAAATAGCAAATATGTTAAATACGTTTGACTGTCGCTTCTGGAGGTACAGACAAGTAGAAGTCTCAGTTATATAGATCATCGAGTGAAAAACGACTTTCTCTTATATAGGTTCCTGAGTTTCACTTATAGAGATTTTAGCGAGTTAAAATGATAAGACCTGGCAAATGCCCTCATTTATAGAGTTTTCTCTCTTATCCAGTTCTCAATCATTCAGATTTAATTATAGCACCATTTAAATTAATTTTTCTATAAGTTTTTAATTCAAGTGCTTAATACAAACAACTACATCGAGTGTATTCTTTTACTCTACTTGCAATTAAACTAACTATAACCCCTTTATTGTTGACGGAAAAAGTCCATTAATTGCTAATATTAAATGACAGTTCTCATTATTTATGTCTGTGATAGACCTTGCCATACCGGCCATACTTTGCCATGTTGCTTATATCTATTTTAAACAAAATAATTGCAGTATTGTTTATTTGAAGTTGGTTATGAATGCATTTCTATTGCAATTGACCCTCGACATTTTCTTAAAGCTACGTTAAGTTTAAAAAATATTTTAGAAAAATACAAACTGGGAAGGGTAGAAATTGAAAAACTTGCAGATTTGAAATAGCGCAAACAATTAGTCAAGTGAAAATCGTTGTTTTTTGTTTTGATATTCAAATGGCTATAATTTCAATAATTCATAAAGTTGATATGATGTGTACGTAAGTTGTAAATTCAAATTGATTAAATTAATGTGTTTAGCCGAATCCCGCCGATGGCGTTGGACTGGCAACATTGTAACCAGGCTAGTCCGGGTCGCCTGGGGGATCTGAGCCAAATGGACATTATCAGCTGTTTTTTCAACCGAATAATAAACATTGGTCGTCCGAGAAGAAGGCAAATAGTGATCGCCACGCAACACGATCAGTATATCTTTATTATTCGTTCGGCTTTTGGAAATTGGCTATTAAACACATGATTTGATCGTGACTTGCTGTCAAGAGTCGAAACCTAGATGCTGGAGTTTGGAATGCGGTCACTCTCGACCAGAGGGGCGTTAGGAATCCTATTTTACATGAGGATCAACTCCACAAACCGTTTGCCCCACGGCCATCATATAGCCACGCATTTAGGTACAGCGTAAAGAAAGCCTCGTCACAATATGAAACAAATGGAATAATGAACTCAATTTCTACTTATATACAGAATCAAAATTCATTCGAACCGTAAAACGAAATTAAAATTGATATGAAAATATTCATGAAATGATTTATTACTAGGAAGTTACAAGCAATCAAATCAGATAGTTGTAATTCTTTTAAAAATTCGATCAAGGTAATTCAGATATTAAATGTAGGAGGTCATGTATTACTATTTAAGATTTTAAAAAATGCATTATTTATAGTAATGGTTTTTTCTCTATTTTATCCTTTAATGAAATTTATGGTTTTCCTGATCGAAAACTAACAAGTTTTCATGATCAGTGGCAGACTTACACATTTGCCGCCAGTAGGCTATTCAATTTTTCCACCCCTACAGACCTATAAACTTCGATACCCTACTTTACAACCATATTAATTAAGTACATTTTTTTCAATAATTGGTACCTATTTGTAATTTTGGCCCCAAAGCCGCTCCTAAAATTTGCCACCTTAGACTCCATAATATATCATCTTAAAACAAACCCTTAACTATATTATCAGTATTTGAATTCAAATTTCAAAATGTACCACTTATAGATATTTAAAAACTAAATTTGTTGGCATTAGTTTCTGATTTCTGTTTTTCTGTAACATGTTTGTTTAGTTTTTTATAAACAGGGTGTCTATTAAACCTAAATGTCCTAAATGTGTCCTTATTTGTTTCAAGTTTTTTTATTTGTCCTGATTTTGAACGCAAATGATTCCATAAATATTAAAAAACATCGGTACAAAATGTTTGGTCATTGTTTTCTACAGTTATTATAGTTTGTAAGGCCGTAAGGGAGGTAACTCAAATAAACGCAAACAAATGAAAATTCATTAGGACGTTCTTTATTAAGTCTTCTATCTATTGTTAAAATTTTAAAATTATTGACAACATCGTTCAAAAATTATGAAGATTTTTTTAGTTAAAAGATTAATAAATAATTTTGAAAAAGATGAAAAATGTTTCAAATTTTCAAATGATATAAAATGATATCAAAGTCAAATGATATAAAAGTCGGGAAATTCAAAGATTTGTAATGTGATGTCATAACAACAAACATGTTTTTGTGCACTTACATTGCAAACGCTGGATAAACCTTACGAGATACATCAAACTTATATGCGGCGAAATTGTGTATCTTAAAAATGTTGATAAAAAAGTTCGCGGCGGTATATGTCTATCTCCTAAGGATAACCCACAGGAACCATTTTTATCTTTTATAAATGACAACAAAATTATGTTGGCATAGCGGCTGGCTATTGTACGACGTACGTATTGTCTTTCTATATTATATAAAAATGTTATGTTGGTCCTTATTCTGTACCAATTGAGCTCAAATTTTGATACAATATACAATTGGGCTCCAGGATAGTTTTTATCTTTATTTCGCGTCAGTAATATATAGTGAAAAACACGTGAATCCCATAGGATAGCATAACAATTGTATCCTACAGGAACATTTCCCTCAAGAAGGCCTGACCAATTTTACACAGTAACGAAAGAAATTCTCTACAAAGTTTAAATTAAACAATTGACAAAATTTTACTGAAAAATAAATAATTTCAATTTAATAAAATTAATAATGAAATTTTTTTAAATATTTGAATTTCTGTATTGTTCATTGTCGAAGAAATTAACTAGAAATAGGTAAACGTATATTAAAATAATTATAGGTATACTAAATTTTTAAATAATTTACAATTACTGAACGGAACGAATTTTAATGAGGTTTTGTTAAAGATACCTCAGAATTCAGATCTAAACATATTATTGAATATCATTTATTCAAAAAAAGGACGGTTCCTGTAGGATAGCTCCTAATATTTTCGACTAAAATAGCTGAACTGTTTTAAATGACATTTGACAAAATCTTATAGAACCTGTAAGATAGGTAATATCTCTTCCTAGAAAAGTAGTTTTAAGAATTTTGATGAACTTACTTAGGATCTAAAGTCTGGAAGTATCTATATCTTTTTCTGTCAAAATATTATAGATTAATTTTTATATATCGCTATGAAGGTAGGGAATCTATTAATCAATCAATTAAATTTAGATTCAGCAAAGCGAGCGGGTTCAGCTAGTATATAATAAAATTTTTAAGTATAATTCACCCATATTTCTCAACAAGTTCAAATCTTGTATAATATTTCTTAACTCAATGCTTTTTTTTATCCATTCAATTCCTAATTTGAATACTTAATTAGTTTAAGAATGCAAAGTCAACACTTCTCAATTCACATGAATGTTGATTTTATATCTACTATGAATTCATATTATTTCCTACCCATTTTCTTAATTAAAATTCAATCAAATTTGAATTTCTGGCCACCACATATTGTCAGGTGTAATACGATAATAAAGTTTTTTTTCGAAAAGAACTTTTTCAAACATTTTATTATTCTCCAGAATATAAATGGCTAAATTATTCACGAATATCGTCGATAAAACGCTATAAAATACAAGTCGAAAATTAGTTATTTTAAAAATAAATTCATTTCTCTCTATGATAATACACCTGGTAAATATTAATAAAAAATTCACTAGAATCTCTCAATAAACGTCGATTTGTTTGGATATTTGAGTTCGATAAAGCCGATGATAAATAATTTATTGTATATTTACTATATATAAAATTGAATGTAATTAAAAAGATATATTGTCGTTTTAATGGGTTTGAATCTATGTGAGTAAAGTCTGAACATAATAAAACCACTTATTATAGGTCTTAATATTAGGCTATTCAATTTTAGTTTGCAAAGCGATTTTGGTATGGCAGAAAACGGAAAGGTATGCAAAATATTTTATGGTCGCCTCAATAGAACATTCTCTCGTCCACAACTACGAGAGTCTTCCCTCGGTTTTTTCTTCTTGTTCGCTGAATTTTTCAGTAAATAAAGCGAACGAGCAAGCCAAAGCTGAAGAAATCGAATAAAGAAAGGAGAGTTATTCTGAATCAAGGTTACACATAGTTTTGTAATTTATTTGCTCGAATTGCTTCAAGTCCGTGGGCGCAAAAAAAACCGCTGCTATGATGCAAAATATAAACGATAAACCTATTTACGTTTATTGTTTTATTATACAATATATACGAGGCATAAAGCGTCTACTTTCAACTCCAATGCCCATTTATTTTCAATAGAGATTTTCTGGTAGTTGTGGTAAAAATTCAATGAGAATCGGTTCGAGGTTAAAAGCTTCGTGTTGTTTACACTTTTCCCGTTTATGGAATTTAAATGAAATTTTGGAACGAAATTCCCTAAGCGAAAGAGGAATTAACTGAAAAAAGTGTAAGATTATAAGCTCGTTCCAGATGAAAATAAAAACGTACATTGTACGGTACAAGTCAACATTAGGTATACTACATATCACACTATTAGAATACAAGAGGTATAATTCAAAAATTCGTAAGTCCTTTATCACTTTGTAATTTGCCTTAAAACTAGTAACTAAAACTTATTTTTTATATTTTACAATTAACAATATTTAATTAAGCAGCAATATAGAGCTGTAGCAATAGTTAGCTATAAAATAAAGTCGATAACCTCGACTAGTAAGAAATCAAGGGAGATTTTCAAAAGTATTGTAAAGATTCTCTTCACTTAAAGGTATACAAATGTTGAATAAGAATTTAGGAAAATGTCATTAGTGAAAATATTTTTATTTTATAATGTAATGGACAAAGACAGAGAACAAGATCCAACAACGTTCGTTAAAAAGAAATGGAAAATTCTCGAATGTTCCATATTCAGCAATCGAAGTTCGAATATTCAACAATCAATGATCAAAATCTGTGAAATGTTCTAGAAACAAAAACTTGAGGTATTTACAAGAATGAGATTCCTTTGTAGTCAGTCATCATTTAGTCAAACAAATCTTGGTACAAAATCTACATTCGCGTCTCTTTTGTAGAAGTTTAAAGTAAAAAGTAGTTTTAATTATAAGTAGAGGTTCCGACATGAAAAATGACTATCTTATACAGAGATTTTTTTTACCTTGTTTATAGTGCTTTAACTGCTAATGGTCATTAGCACTTGTATGGTTATTTTTTTAGAGTAATTTGATTTTTTAATATTGTTAAGGAGGTTAATTTTTCTGATATATAAGTGATTGTAGCAGATTTTATACTGTATACAGGGTGTACCAGTTAGACCGGCCATTAGAAGTTTCCGGAGAACCTGAAATAATAGAAATTTGAAAATTGGGATTATAGTCTAACTGGATTGGAGCTATCTCGATTGAATTAATAATTCCGAGCATCAAACATGGCAACTATTGTTGGATATACGGCATAAATTTCGGTTATAAATTACGGGCGTAACGTTGAATTTTCTTATTTTAAACGATAACTCAAAAACCCTTACACTTGGCTATAGGGATATGAATTATGAAAATGTGGGGAATTTTAAGAAGAACCAGACAAGATAAATAAAATAAGGTAATGCCATTTAAAAAAATTGATATTTTGCACAATTCAGCAAGTGTTACTTTACGAAGCACTTTGTGATACTTAGTAACAACAACTAATTGTTTTTGATCATCTTAAGTGTAACTGCATCTTTGAGCTCTCAAACGAGCCTATCTCGAGCTTCCTACACAATTTAATGTGAGAGTTACGGATCTTTTACAAGACGCCCGTTTGATGCGAAATAAAAGTCTTTTTTCTCGAAATCCTTAAGGTTTAAATGAGTTCTTGTTATTTTGAAAGATGCTAAGAATTATTAATTCAATCGAGATATGTAAAAACAAATAGGATATGCTATTTGAAATAACGATTTTAGTGCCGACTTCTGGTATAACCGGAAGTGCCAGAAAACTAAAAAATATTTTAGGAAGGTAGCTCCAACCCAATTAGGCTATTTCAGATTTTTATTATTTCAGGTTCTCCGGAAACTTCTAATGGCCGGTCTAGCTGGTACACACACCCTGTATATGGAGGTTTTTAAAATTTCTAATTATGGGATCTGATAATAAATTTCGTTTATTCAGTTTTCTGAAAATTTAAATGTATATTATAAAACATAATATATTGCAAAAATTCTTCGTTCTAATCAGGAGTCCTACAATATATCTAGTAGTTTTTTTTTAATTTATATTTCTAAATATAGCATTTAAAAAATGGCTTGTAATTTTAATTGATTTTCAAAATGATATTTGAAACAAGATTATTTTTCAAGTGCTACTCAAACAAAACTGTTATAGAGCTTATCAATTCCCTCAATATTATTTTTATAATTTTCCTATGAAGGATCACTTTAAAGCTTTTGTGTTACAAAATTTCATTTAGTTGACACTTCATTAAATAATGTGTCGCAAACATAAAATTCCTTTTGATTGGTATTTATGGCAATTTGGTCGTCCAAATTTGGTATTAAGTAAAAATGTTCGTAATAAAACGATGAAAATTTAATTGGTTTTGTTTTTCTTTTTTAGTTGGAAGCGGAATTGTTAGCGGCTCGACGCGAGTTGGAAGGCGTTCAAAATGCTCTACGACATCAAACACAACGATGTCGAGAACTGGTCACAGAATTCAGTCGAAAATTGCAGTCGAAGGAATTGGAAATTCACTCGGAGCGGCAACTTCGCGATCAGCAACTGACCAAAGTTCTTCGTGCACTTTTATTGTTCGAAGCCCGTTTGGTAAAGGAACAGAAACTAATTCGACAGCAGCTTAAAGATAAGGACATGACCATTTATTTCCAACAAATACAAATCCGAAAGTTGCAGTTACTCAACAATGAAGCGTGCTGTAAAAATTGCCAAAGTTCCAACCTGGAAAGTTTGGATAGCAACTCGGAAATTTTCGAAAATGGTGTTGAAAATTTGGGAAAGCATTGCGATAGTGGTTCGGAAATCTATGCTATTTCTGAAAAAGATTTCAAACGAATGTCGAGTGAGGGAGCGATAGGTGAAAATCGAATCACCTACATTAAAAATAAACAGAATTTAAAAGCTAACGATAGCGCTAAACGGGTTAAGAAATATCCAACTAGTCGTCGCAGTGCAGGGACTTACTTTGAAATTTTACGTCGCCGAGAATCATGTCCTGATAGTAGCTCCAACGACGAAGGCTCCGACCCAATCAACGACCCACGAACGACCGAACACCAAATCACCAAAGTTTCGCAACGCATCGAAAGCATCTTCTCAGAAAACACAGAAACGATTCTATCCTCAAAAAACTTTTCTGATCGAATCGACTCGTTGCACGGAATTAAAAAAGTTAGCGACAACGAAAAGGGAGGAAGTCTTTCAGATGAGTTGTACACCAGCTCGTCGATATCGGCATCGAGTTCTAGTGCGACAAGCACTAATTATTGCTCAACGGCCGATATTCGAGGCAGTTACGAGCCCAATGGAACATTCAATTGTTACTCCAGCACTAAAAGTGAATCAGAAGTCACTTACGTAGAAAGTACAAAAAAAGACGAAGGTGACAATCTTTCGATTGAAGTTTTCGAACTAGCCGACGATGTAGGTGACGATAACGACTTCACCGGGATATCACCAAGAAAAAATTCGTTTATCTTCGACAAAAATGAAGTTGAAACTAACGAAAATTGGTATGCAAGTGCCAGTGATCAAGAAGATGACCAAAAGTGTGACATGTACAGAAACAACCCGGTGCTCGAATGCATGAATCAAATACTACTTCAAAACATAAACGATTCAATAAATTCACCACCAAAAAGCCCTATAAATACCCTATCAAAATCAAAAAGTGCAAAACGCGTGAAATTTAGCGATGAAAGTGACGAGGCGAAACCTATCGAAGAACAACCTCAAGAAAAGGCATTTCCAGAAAACTCTGACAGTAACAACTATTACGAGACACCAATCCAAAACGTTGCTAACGTTTACGAAGTGCCTCAAAGTATCTACAGCAACGATTACGAGCAAATAATGATCGATCGAAATGATTCGATTCAAAATAACTGGCTCAAAACGCATCCACCCAAACCTGAGAACCTTCAAGAAAAGGAAGTGAGTCGAATGGCTTCCCAAAAGCTTTCCGTGCCCAAAAAGAATTGCGAACTCGATAACTTGAACGATTCAAACAAATACTATTACGTGGACGTCGATTCTAAACTTTCAAGTAATTTAACGATACAATCGAAATTGCGTAAATCAAAATTATCACGAATTCCCCCAGCGTTGCCGCCCAAACCAGCGAATTTACTGTCAAAATATAAAATTAATGGAAAGCCACTAACAGTCGAAAACGTTAATCATATAAGCAAAACCATTGATATATCACAAAATGAACCTGAACCTGATTATTGTTCAATTTCTGAACTAAACATGGCTGCGATTGAGACCGTAAGTTTACCAAAAGTAGCGCAAGTGGTCGAAAATCTTCAAAATTTGGCTAATGTCTCGACAATTTACGATCAAATCATTGGCAACACACCTCCGAAGCACTCGCTTAATAGCAGGGCGGTTAAACGTGAGACGGTCACTTCCCCGAATAAGTCTCCGACGAAGAAGTCTCCTGAAATTCCAAAACTACCTCAAGTATCTGAAATAATAATTCCGAGTGAATCAGATAATGATTCGTCTAGTAAAGACGATGCAATTCGAATCAACCAAGACAACTACATCAAGAATAACTCGCAATTGTTAAAGCAAAAGTCACCAAAAGTGAACGGGAAAATTCCAATTAAAATCGGGACTTCGGTTTCTAGTTTAATCACAGGGTTTAATAACCAAATAATTCTATCCGAAATCAGTAATCCATCGATTAAATCGAAAAATAATAACAATAATTGTAATAATGTTAACAATAACAAGTCTGTGTCGCCTCAAGTATTTACAAATTTTGATACGAATCAAAATTTTGATAAATATCGAGGTGGCAATGTGTCCGAGGCCGAGAAAATCTCCAAATCGGAAACTCCACCTAGTTTTGAAAAATTTGATCTCAGTCAAAATTTTGAGGAGTTCAATTTAGACGATTGTGAAATTTGCGAGGAGTACCACATTGATATGGACGACTCGCGTAACAAGAGTAACCAGAGCGACGAGTCGCAATCCCAGAAATCTGATCCGGACGAAAAGTCTCCGACTCCATCATTTGCTCCAAAATCGGAACAATCGATTTCTTCCTCGTCCCTGTCGTCGTTGTCATCGGCATCATTATCTAATTCCACATCGAATTTACTACAACCAAACTTTTCTCTAGCGGCTATGAAGTCGAATTCGATATACGGCCAGCAGCCCAACTATGAACAGTTTTTAGAATGTACTGGACTTAGTTCTAAGTCAATTTTGACACCTACGCGATTAATTAGCAATCACAAAAGTATGTTGAAGCCTAAAGATGTTAAATTGCGGGACAAAGTTAGATCGTCTGCAACGTTTGATCGACAACAAACCAATACAATTAAGTACTATTCCGAACCGTACTTGTAATTATTACAGATAATTTTTATTTTCTTTTAGAAAATTGTATTAACCCTTTATAATAGCACCTCCCAAGAAACACGTTTTGATAGCACCGGAGTTTGTTTGACTTCAGTAAATTTAAAAAACCATAAGAATTCTCTTTTTGTACTTACTAACAAAAAATTTTTATTTTCAATATACTAAAAAAATCAAAAAATGACTTACAAAAAAAATTTTTTTTTATAAGCAATTATAAGGTGAAAAGGCCACTGTTTTTTATTTTAACAATGTATTTTCTTTTTACACAACGTTTTATCGGTGTTATTCCGACTTCATCAGGTGTCTAACAAAAGAGACAATTTATAAAAATTAAATTAAAAAGTTTTTCAATAATAATACATAAATAAACACTATAAAAAATTAACACCTTGAAAAGTCTGTTAAAATTGTTATACCCTATTTTATTAGAAAATCTCAAAATTATAGTTACACTTTTTTATAATTATAATAAAAATATAAATTGAATATAAATTTAACAATACAAAATTTCAGGTGCCAAATAAGCAGATAGGCAAATGCTTACATTTTTGTTAGAAATTATTTTTTTTTTTTTTTTTGGTTTATTTAAGGTCGCATCAGCTACTTTGGTCATTAGCGACCGTCGAAATCGAAAGCCCAGAAAAAAATCTTAGGCTTTCATTGGGATTCGAACCCAGAACCACTGGCGTATAAGGCAACTATCTAGTCCACCACGCCACTAAGTGACCTTAGAAATGATAAAAATTTATTTTAAAAATTTTTTTAATATCAAAAAACGTAGTATTAGGTATCTCAACTTTTTGTTTGTTTTTTATTTTGTTATATTTATACCTTTTTATACCTGAAATTTTGTATTAATAAATTTATATTAAAATTATATTTATAAAAAAGTTTAACTATAATTTGGACATATAAAATTAGTGAATAATAAAAAATTGTTTCGTACTAAAATAGAGTACTTATAACAATTTTAACAGACTTTTCCAGGTATTAATTTTTTATAGTGTTTATTTATGTATTATTATTGAAAAAATTTTTAACCTTTTTAATTTAATTTTTATAAATTGTCTGTTTTGTTAGACACCTGATGAAGTCGGAATAACACCGATAAAACGTTGTGTAAAAAGAAAATAAATTGTTAAAATAAAAAACAGTGGTCTTTTCACCTGATAATTGCTTAAAATATTAAGGCCTGAAAATTAGTATTATAAAAATCTTTTTAAATTAAAATTATGAAACATTAAAAATGTCGTTCACACTGACAGTGGCTTAATAGTGGGTCCTATTACTTGCACCTGTTACACCCCTAGGTGCCATCTACATGTGGTATAAATTTGGTCGAAATCGGTGACCCGCACGTTCTAAGGTCCCCTTGTGAGACGATATATCGCTTGAAAGGTTCAAGGCAGTAGACGATATATCGGTACGATATATTCTGTGTATTTCGAGCTTAATTAAAACAATTGAAAATTTCCGTTTAAATTTAAACTGTACACAATAAGTTATATTTTCTCTCCTCGTGTAAAAATCCAAAACTTTGATTCCATAGTCTAAATGCTAACTGATAAGCCTTTAAAAGGTTCTATAGTTAACCACTCACTGCATTTGGAGTTTACAGACTACCTTATTTAACAATGCGCCAAATCACTAGAACGCTATTGCAATCACTAAGACGTTAATACAAAGTGAAACTTCTGCTATTTCAATATTCTGTACTTCTTATTGCTAAAGGTAGCACCAGTAGGCATATTTTCGGTAGTTTAAAGAAAAAAAAATTTGATACAAAAATTCGTTGGCGTCATTGTGACGCCGTGCTATTAAAAGGGGTTAATAATAAGAGTAATATAATCCCAAAATATTGTTAAGTATAACGATATGTTATTATAATTAAAGCTTTAAGTTACCAAGAGTTTATGCAAATTAAATTGAAATGGAGCAAAATGTGAAACAGCCAAAGTTTTTTGTAGCAAATACCAAATTCAATTTCGTTGAATTAAACTTACAAATCCGTATGAATATATAGTTTCATTTGAGTCAGTTTAAAGTATTTATATAATTTGTCAAATGTATTTATGTAAATGCCTATTGTAATGTTACATGCTATCAGTATGGGCCATACGTATAATAATTTCATTGTAAATAGAGAACTAATAATATACAGTTTTACCAATATGTTATGTATTTTATCAAATGTCTAATTGGCAATTTTGTACAATATATTGTTTATATAGCATGTAAAAACGCTTGCAGTCAGAATAATTGTTAGTTGCAAAATTTTGTTGTTTTATTTAATGCATTTTACTTGAAAGAAAAGTTAACTTTATTATTTTTATATCTATTTAAAAAAAATATTTCTTTGTATCTATCAGTACTTAACAGTTAATGAGTATATAAGTAAAATTATATTGTAAAAAAGAAAAGATTATTTTATTAATTCTACAAATTAAATATGTAAAATTTTAAGAAAAATGCGTTTATATCTTTTTTACCTTTCCAAATTTCCATTTTCATCGATTTTCCAAGAAAAAAACGGCATCACACACTACACAACTTAATTCGATCACAACACTGGTTCTTGCAGACCGTTAAAATGCTTGAGGAATTGAGCGATTTTGTTTTGTTCTTAAATTCATATTTTTGAAAAACTCGCATCAGCGCCATTTTGAGCTAACTTCGTACGATAGGCGAATGATTGAAAAGCGCCTATTTAAAAAAATATTCGTAACAATAATGACAATAATAAAGCACAAATCAATTCTTAATTCTCATTTAAAAACTATGCAATCAAAAATGAAAATATTTTAATTTGATTACACAACAAATTACAATGAATTTTATAGTTTGGATTTTCTATGTCTGGTTTTAATGTCATATTGTAAATCAACGAAAAAATAGCTTTATATGAAAAAGCTTGCTACATTTTAAATGTAATGAAATTTCATTATTCTTCACTCATAATTATGAATATAAGTGAAATATACATTAAATTTAAATCACTTTTATTTCAAAGAAAATAGTTGAAAATTAAGGATTTAGGCAAAATAATAAATTAAATACTTATACCTACTAAAGATTTTTTTTCATACTACTTTTAAGCAAGTATGAAATTTCTCGTATCAACCCCTAAATGAAACGTCCCAATTGTTCCAATTTCCTCACATTTTGGTAAAAACGTTTCTCTGGCTTTCTCAAGTCAGAACTTATATTATTTTTACTTAAGTTTAAGCAAAAAAGGAAAATATGTTCCTTAAAGGATATTAAACAGCCTTTCTGTATGTTTTTATAAAGAATTGTTGCAATAAAATCTGCTCAGTTCTTTTCAATCTTTTTGATGATTGAAAGTAGAAATCCAACGAATATTCGGCTACAATTCGATATTCGGCTGCATTTTTTAATATTCGGTATTAGACCGAATACTGAATCATAACAAAATAAATGTTTAATTCGAAATTATATATACATATTTGAATTACAAATTAAAATTGAAAATCTATTAGGGAGAATTAATTATGATGAATTAAAACAACTTTTTCTACATTTGAGTAAAGTTTCCTCGAATAAGAACCTGCTTTGAGTTTAGAAACCCCTACTTATATAGATCTAATGTCCGATCTAGACGAATACTTAGTAAATAAAAATTAATTTCGGTTGCTGTTAATTTTTTTTTTTTAAATAATGCGTCTTTTGTTCCGATTTACTCATAAATGAAACGGCCGAATATTTGGCGATTCGGCAGAGAGTGTAGCCGAATATTCGGTATTCGGCTAAATCACTATTCGTTGCATCTCTAATTGAAAGCATGTAATTGTCTTCACAAAATCTCAAATTCGTGATCAAAACATATTTTTTATTTCTGATTTTAATAAATTTACAATAATTAATTAAATAAATAAATAAAAAGTCATTTTTCCTTTAAATAATTTTAAAAGTTCTTACCAAGCTCCGCCAGGATGATAACTATAGTCTAGGAGCCCGCTGCATGATTGCTACACCCATAACGTAGTTTAATCATTTATATATCAAAATTAAGCTTTTTTTCTGTGCATGATGATATAAGGGTACCAATTTAAAATTGCCCGGAAATAAGCGAAAAAAACTGTTAAAGATACTGTAAACTAAAGATATAGTCAGAAAGCGCTTGACGATATTTTTCAGACAAAGCAGGTGAAAACTAGTCTGGCGAGTTTTTAAACCCTTTGGGTAAACACTCGTTGTTGCCTGACTAATGGCGCAGCGCGTTAACTCTCCCTCACTTTATCTCATCTTTTATAGCTATTTTCGCTTATTTCCGGGAAATTTTAAATTGACACCCTTATATCATCGCGCACAGAAAAAAAGGGTTTTAATTTGATATATAAATGATTAAACTATGTTACGACTTATAGGTGTAGCAATCATGGAGCGGTCTCTTAGGCTAATAGTGTAAAAAACTCTGTAGATCATTATTGATTCACAGATTTGTTTTACATCAGGTACATAATATGAGGTCTTTAGTTTTAGACAACTTTTAAGGCTAATATCGTTGAGAGAGGATAAATTTACTTGTAAGAGTGTTCATGTTGCTTAAGTTGGTTGTAACTCTCAGGAAGACTACTCCATGTTTCAAATATAATTTGATCTTCCTTTTGAGAATTTGAAACTCATTTCTATTTATGATCTACTGTCAACTTGTCTTTTTTGAAATATATACCTAAGTTGAAGAGCCACACAATTTGGATAAGAGCCATATGCAGCTCGCGAGCCGCGAGTTGCCGACCCCTGCTCTAACCACTGCGCCAATAGATGGTTGGAGATCCTTTTAATTTTGTCCTTTATCGAATGGTTCATTTAATTACCACATCACATCTCCTTATTTTTGCGACACTAGTAAACTAATTTTCATTTTATTTTTGTATTTTCCTCAGTTGAATGTTTTTACATCTTTATAATACAATAGTTTCAATTGAATACTTTTAATAGAGAATAAGGCCGATAACTTTTTTTAATCAATTTCAATTAACTTGAAATTATTTAAAAGAATATAAATATTCATTATTTGATTATATTTTTATTAAATTATTTGAAATGAATAAAAATTTACAATTAAAATACATATTCATACAGCTTTTCAGTAAAGAAAAATATAGATTTCCTGAATTGTATTCAATTTCGAGATAGTTAATTGAATTAATATCTCATATCGAAATCAAATGAACTGGAACTAACGATAAATAAATTAGCACTGGCATTCTTATGCAACACATTGAGAACAATGCCACCGTCCCGTCGGCACTTTTCGTAATCCAACACAATAAATATGATACCCGCGATCACATCGATCGCAAAACAACATTTTATCGTCGTCGCAAGGCTCCCGACATTGCCAGCAAGTTTTACAATCAGTGCATTGCCATTGATACGCACGAACATGAACTAACATTTCCTGAGTTAAGTCTGAACAACTTGGATGTATGCCATTTTTGCATTGGGTACAAAATATTAATACTTCTTTCATTTTGTTAATCTGGAAAGACAATATCAGTTTACAGCTTATCAATAAAACGAGTGCACAATCTTTATCTATCTACCACAAGAAAATTTCTATGACACAATATAAAGGATACATGCAGTTAACAGAAAAAAAAAAAACGTTTGTTACACAAAAAGGGCATATAATAAGAGTGTACTTACTATGTAAATACTTTCAAAAATTAATTTTTACATTAAAATTGGATCTCTTCTTTCTTTTTGAGGCCCATTCATAAAAGCAATCACATAAATAAGCATTGTACCTTTATTTGTATCTATGTAACACATGTTTATATCTACGTTTTGAAACGAAGGAAATAAAGTGAATTACTTTGTAATAAAAAAAAATACATCCAAGCTTCTTTCACCAAAATGGCGTGCAAATACAGAAAATAACCACAACCAATTAGTTGAGAAATATTTAATTTTTAATATAAAATTTCTTAATAATAATAATATAAAAATCTTTTAATGCCCGCTCAAAATAAACTGTTTACACGAAGTCTTTTTTGCTTTATATCTTCTGGAAAGTATTTATTGTTTAGGGGCGAGTTGTAGTTTATAAGTTGTAGTATTTTAGTAAAATTCGTTATTTCATTAAATACCTAGGCACTTCCTGAAACGTTAACAGTTAATAAAAATTATTTAAATGTCCTTATTTGCCTAAGCATTTTATAAAATGACCATTTCGTGTCGACACTTCGTGTTAAATGATACGAATGCAACTAAGATGCAACAAGTATTCATATGCTCTTCAATTTTTTATATAATGCCAGGCATATAATGAAAAGTGTTCGGCTGCAAAAATTGGTTGCGTGTGAAACATTACGAACGTTAAAAAAGGTAAAGCTGGCTGCCTCAGATTGCGGGCACTTTTTTATATGCAGCTTTATATCATCATGCATAGAAAAAAAACGCTTTAATATGATATATGAATCAGGAACCTACATAGTAAACGTAAAAGTTTTTCAAAATTATACCAGTTTACACCAGGCTGCGAAGGGGTAATTTTTATTTGAAACATTTTTTTCTGAATTGCTGTTTTATTGATATTAATATGTCTCAAGTTAAAAAGCTCACCCGGTATAGAACATGTATGTTAACCAATGTTAACATTATTCAGGTACTAGCTGATACCCGCTCGCTTCGCTGAGTATATCTAAATTTAACTGATTTATTAAAAGACTCCCTACGTTCATAGCGGAATATAAAAATTAATCTATTTTGACAGAAAAAGATGATCGATACTTTCAGACTTTAGATCCAAAGAAAGTTAATCAAAATTCGTAAAACTACTTTCAAAAAAGAGATGTAAGCTGTCTCACATCAGCTTCTATACGATTTTTAGTAAAAAAGAAACTGTATTTCTTCCTTTAAGACTTGAAATCTTTCACACAAAATGTCATTTAAAACCGTACAGCTATTTTAGGGGGTATCCATTAATTGCGCGAGGCGTTTTTTGCGATTTTTGAAATCCTATCCCCTCCCCTCTGGTAGGATGTCTTAAGGTTTGACATATATCATTCCCCCAACCCACAATCTAATGTGATATTTTTCGAAACAAAAAAATACGTGATATTTACGAGACCTTCCCTTTCCCGAAAGTAAGATTAGATGAGATTCGGCTCGACCCCATCGGTCCCTGAACACCTCACGTAATTAATGGATGTTTCCTTAAAAGAATAGATTATTAGCTATCCTACAGGATCTTTAGCAAAACTTCATTAAAATTCATTCCGTTAAGTAATTGTTAATTTATTGTTTATTATTTAAAGTCGTTTATTTCTAATTAACATCTTCGACAATAAGCAATGAAAAAATTCAAATATTTTAAACAATTTCATTATTAATTTTATCGGGTGTTAAATTGAAATTCATATTTATTTTCCAATAAAAATTGTCAATTTTTAATTTCAACTTTGTAGAGATTTCTTTCGTTATTGTATAAAATTGGAAGGAAGTACGTTAAAATTCTATTCTGTGTTCTATTCACGAACTTTACCGAAACTTTAAAGTAAGCTATATTATTCTCCCCCAAACTTTCACATTGCAAAAATCATATCAATCTTTAACTCTGTGATAAACAAAAAAATATATCTATCCCAGGGGAATAGTACATCTCTTCTGAGTAAAAAGTAGATCAAATCTTGTTAAGGAAAATGAGTTAAGACTCTATTCCTTGGATTTTAATGAAACTGCTTTTAAATACACGGTTCTTATAGAATAAATATTTGTTTTGCTATGCCATGGGAACCGTTTACTATTCCGGTAGGAGAAGTAATCTATATCATTTTCTGACCCTTAAACTACCACATTACAAAAAAGGAAGTTAATTTTTTGCTCTATAAAAAACAAAAAATATATCTATCGTATCTATCTAATATCTATCTAATCGTAAATTTTTTCTGGATATAAAGTATACTATATGTTAAACGAAATTATAATCTATTTCTATGCCAAATTTTATCCAGATCCATTCAGTACTTTTTGAGTGAAAGAGCAACAAACATCCATCCATACATCCCAACTGAAGTGTACTATACGGGTAATTGTGTATCTCAGCGTTTAACACGAAACCCCAACACCAAGAAGTCATTTGATGAAATACCTAAGTGGTTAAAATAATTGTAATAATTAATTAACCACCGACGTTTTAGGAAACGCCTAGGTACTTCATAAAATAACGAGTTTGAATAAGAGACTACGACTACATACTTTAGTGATGCTCAATTTTTTTAATATTGAAACAACGTGTAAACGTCTATATTTTGATCGGATATATTGCATAATTTGATAACATATAAACATCTACTTAATAATTCTATCAGACAATAAACACTACGCTTTATATTTTATTTAAAAGAAATACATTCAATACAAATTTAATAAAATTGATAATCACTTAATCACTTTAAGCTACAGTACATCCAAAGTAATGTTACCTATTTTCTCTTACTTTTGGTTTTGGTGCAGCCATCGGTGTAACATTCACAGGCGTAGTACATAATTTACATGTTTCACTAGTTGCTTCCGGTGGCTGACTGGGTTCATTGTCTGATGACGAACCTGAATTATCAGAAGAATCTGAATCACTACCACTACTATCCGAATCACTGCAAGAACCATCTGAATGATCAGGCGGTATTCCATATTTATTCGGTATTATGGGCCCGTATAATACTGTATTGACTGGTAAATATTTAAGCTCTTCCGGTGAATATTTCTTAAAAAAAAAAAAAACAAAAATTAATTTTCACTTTAGAAAAAAATAAATGAAATTAATACCTTGTAATATTCGGAAAATTGTCCTGGTACTAATGCAACTGGATATGAACCAGTCGTCGTTACATTCGTTTTACGTCGTCGATTTTTAGGATACATAACAGTAAAAGTTTGTAAATCCATATAACATCTACGTTGTTCTGATCGAGTTTTGTTTAAATTTTCATTCCATGAGGCAGCCGAACGAATCGCTTGTCTCACACAATCGACTTTTCCTTTATCCACACTGGTTGCTAAACTTAACGCCTTTTGTTTGTTTGTAACATCTTTAACTTGTTTCTCTCGTTGGTACTTCCGATACTCCTCATATTTGTCCTGAACATAATATATTTTGCTATGCCTTGAACAAAAGTTATTAAATTGTTAAATACCTGAAAGTCTGTAAACATTATATCCAATATTTCTGAGCTTAAAACCGCTGTTAAGCCCATATCACACAGTGCTTCTGATGCTAGTCCATTTTCTCTTAAATAGTCACGTTCTTGCATATCGACAGCATGCCGTGTCATTCCTGGGTATTTCCTTTTGAATGATTTTACGCCTAAATATTGGGCTATTTGTTCTTGTAACATATATGGACCGTTATTGGCCCAATAATATTCGGCTATTTGATCAGGACCCGTTACTTGTCTAAAAGTATATATATCGATATAAAAATTTAACATTCAGTTCGAACCCCTGAATTGGAAGCGTCTTCAAGTGGATTTTTATTAGATAAAAATACAGTGGAAAACGTTTAGAACGAAAACGTTTAAACGAAATTCGGTTTTTAAGAAATAATACTATGGAATCAATTACTTCAATACTATTGTATTATCTGGGTATATAAATTAATGGGGTTAATAAATTATTGTTTTTTTTTTTTCATTTTTTGAACTGGAAAAAATGAGGTGAACCAATTCACGGACAGCGGCAAATTTCATAATTCATAAATTTTCTGGCGATGTTATTTGAATTACCAATTTGTCAAGCTGGTTTCATTAAATATGCGCCATCAGCATCCTAGATCAATCAATGACTAAGCTAAATCCACTTTGGGACAATTAGTGGGGAAAGACTTATGTCTTACACATTATACGTAGCCTGATTCATTAATATAAAAGGTCTCAAAATATAATCATCATAATCTGTAGAAACGGATAATTATTGTACACTAGATATAACAATTCGCTCGTATAAATAAATATATCATATTATTGTTAAAAGTGCCTCTTTAATAATCTGGACCATTTCAAAAATTCCCGTAAAATACCAAACACCGTTTACACCATGTGTAAATTGTTATCACTACATATTCTTTAAAGTTTAAAATGGATCCTTCAAATCAAACTTTTCTCTTATGCTTTTACGTTTTAATCAAAGCTAGACACAAGGATTTTGTATTTTTAATTTTTTCACTTTATTTTTAATAGTCAAGTTTTTCAATAGTTTAAGAGATCATTTTTTTTTTGTGTTTTTAGTCGCTTTAACAGCTAAGGTCATATCACGACTGTCTAAACACAGAAAATTTCTGTTGGTCAATTTTAATTTAGTTCTAGAAATCTTAAGTCTAGGATTCAACGGGGATCGAACCCGTACCACTTGACGCATGAAGTGGAGATAACTATTGCTCTAGCCAGTGCGCCAATAGGTGGCCCCAGATCATTTTTTGTATATTGTCGTAATGGAGAAATGTTTTTCTTTTACTGAATGGTCTATTTATACCCTCAACAGAGAGAAGACTGAGAGAGCCAGATCGCATGAATACACGTGCTGCCATCTACTCCGAGTAAAGGTGTTTGGAACTATTCCTTAGTCAGTTTGTGTTCCTTTCTCCACCGTTCTACACTCGGAACGTCTGCCATAGAGAAGGTTCTCTCTGTCGAAACATACTACTTATCCTATGCTCATGAGAGAGAAGAAAAGCGTTCTGAGTGTAGAACGGTGGAGAAAGGAACACAAACTGACTAAGGAATAGTTCCAAACACCTTTACTCGGAGTAGATGGCAGCACGTGTATTCATGCGATCTGGCTCTCTCATTCTTCTCTCTGCCCTCAAACTTAGCATACATATTTGTATTACACATTAAAAACTATATTATGCGAAATTTTAATTTTTTTCGGAAGAGCTATAATAAAAAAGAAATACTAAATCTGATAATAGTGGTCGAGTCACCGCTTTCGTAAACGCTTGCGTACAGCTTACGTAATAACCATATCTTGGGATATGCAGTGGGGCACAAGCGACCTACGCGACGTCGCTATATTATAGCGGTTGGAGAACTTTTTTTACCATTACTCGAAAATATTTTTCGTATGTAGATATTACCCCTTTATTATTTGATAAGGAGTTAATAAATATAAATTTAATTTAAACATTATTTATTAAATTAATTTATACGGAAAGAATAGTTGCATGAAAGTAGTAAGTATGTAAGAAGTAGTAAGTAGGTAGTAGTATGTAGAAAAAACAAAAATGTATTGAAAATTTCCCCCTTTAGATTTTGGAACACATTTACAAAAAAATAGTTAGCCATGGAAAGAATTTCTTTATTACCCTTAAAAATTTCATTTTTAGCCCAATTGGAGTAATTTACCCCAGTTTTCCGACCGCTGCTATATTAGATCAGGAAATTATAATTTTTGTAATTTGGTGTTAGGGAGGCGATGCGAGATTGTGACTCACTTTATTTAATCAAATTTTATAAAAAAGAGCTTCAAATGGCTGATTTAAGTTTAATCCCTGAACTTGAACTGATGCCCAAAAAAATCTTTTTTAAAAAGTAATTCTTACATGTCAATTTCAGCAATTTCAAGTCGTCCTCGCTTGTTACGATTACTTTCTGCATTACTAGAACTTCTAGATTCATCGGCCTGCTCCAAGTTTGCTATGGGTTTAACGGGAGATATTTCAACCGTTGTATTAATTTCACTATCGGCACCCATTCGAGTTTCTTCCTCTTCAAAAACACTAGTAGACATCTGCCCACTTTCATTCAATGAACCTGAACTATTAAGAAAAGAGTTTTGTGCGCTGCACGTTGTATCAATATCGAGATCGGGAATTGTTGATATATCCTAAAAAATAATTAATTATTAATTAAACTGGTTGGTGCTTTGAGACAAAAAATTACTGATAATAAAGAAAGACGAGATTCTTTTGATTGGCGTCCTCCTCGTTTGCCTCCACGACTTCCTCTACCACCAGTTCGACCTCCTCCTCTTCCACCACGTCCTCTACGTGCTCTAGGTGTATACGTTCTTTTTTCGGTGCAACTCCTTTTACTTCTTGGCGATTTTATTGTCTCCGGGGTAGGTACTTCCTCGATAACAGCTGTATCATCCGTGGGGCGTACAACTAAAGGCACTTTACGTGGACGACCACGTTTCTTAGGCATGGGGGCAGGTGGAGGAGGTTCGATTTTCTGTACATTAACATCATCTTCTATAATCATCACATCTTGAGAACTAGATTCATCTAAATCGACGGTCGGTTTCGAGGAGACCTCCACAATTTTCACATCATCACTACTATCGGAGTCTTCTTGTTTTTCCACCTTTCGCATTTTCTTTTTGCTATATTTCATTAGGATTTCCTTCAATTTTGATTCTTCAACAAGTTCAGTGTGCGGGGTTTTCGATTTGGTTGACTGAGATGAAGTCTCGGGTCGTACACGAACAATTGTTATATCATCGGATATAACATTTTCCTTTTTTGGGTATGAAGTGTCCGTTTTGACGATGTTAATGGACAAGTCGGGAGATTCAAATACCATATCTGATTTGGTGATGGATACTTCACTTTTCATACGTTTTGGACTTGTGGTTATTGCTTCGATTGTTGTGTCTTTTGAAATTAATCGTTTTAAAGCAGATGAGTTATCGATCGTTTTAACAGACATCGAGGATGATTGTAATATTTCAGGATGTCCTCCTTCTTTTGATAGTTTTAATGTTATTTTTTTGAGTTTATCGCTGTTCTCGTCTTTGTACGTTTTATCGGTTATAAGTTGTGATTTCATTGATTCGTTATCTTTATTGATTTTTAAAACGATTCGTTCTGCTTTTGGTGAACGATCCCGGCCGTAAAACTGTTCTGTTTCTTGTAGGGCAAGTTTACGGGATGATCTGGAGCTTTCAGGATAATCATCGTTTTTGATCGGTTTGATTGTGATTTTTTGATTAAAGTTTGGACTTAATTGGGATTCCGGACGAACTGATTTAATTGATACGTGAGAACTTGAAACTTCATCTTCTTCATGGTCTGCTTTAGGAATTGAATCAATGCCAACAACAGGTTTGATTGTAATTCGAGGCGTCGGTGAGTTTTGTTTAGAACTGGAACTTCCTCTTGTCACCGGTGCTATTGTGCAAGGTTCTCGAGAATAGTCTTCAGAATGCTCACTTTTCGATAGTAAAGTTCGAATCGATATTTTCGGAATGACTTCAATATGGGTCGCTTTTGCGCCTGATTTATCGACCAAATGAGGAAGTCGTACTTTTTCACCTTCCGCCTCGTAATCGGGAGGTTTAACGACTGGTTTTATGCGAATTTTTGGGATGGTCGGCGAATGACTGGTTTTAGTGATCGGTTCGTCGTCGATATCAATTGTGATGGGATCGTGTTTGGAAACTTTTGGTTTTGGAATTGCTTTGATTGAAATTTTTGGAATTTTCACTTGAGTTTCTTCGTCTTTCTCGCTTGATTTTTTATCGGTTAATTCAGATTTACGTTTTCGTTCTTCTCGAGTTATTTTGATGGGTTCTTCTGGTACTTTCGCGATGGAAATTTCGTCAGTTTGTAAACTCGATATTCGTGATTGCGATACTTCCTTCGTTTCGACCAGTAACATTGATGACTCTTTCATTGATGATCTGTTTTCTTCACTCGTAACTGATATATTAGGCTTATGATCAGTTACTTCTTCTAATAACTGTTGTGATGTAAGAGTTTTATTTTTATCCCCTATTGGTCTTAGTAAGCTTGCTTTTAATAGACTACCAGAAGAAAACTCAAATGGTTTATCTTCCATGCTTTCAGAAGGTGAACTTTCCTCCTTTTCTACTTCTTTTAAATTAGATTCCATTTTATTTTCCAAAGAACTTTCTAAAGTAATTTCTTCAGTAATTGGATCTACTCTTTTACTGTTTTCGGCTGCGGAAATTAAAATATCGATATCGGTTTCATCGCGAATAATTTCTGGTTCTTCCAAAAAACTTTTGATCAGTTCAGAATCTTGCATTATGATGCTATTTATTGGAACGCAGTTTAAATCACTTTCATTGCTTAGAGCTTGCAAATTTTCAATGTTTTCTTCGAGATCTTTTTCAATCGGTTCGATATTTAAGAAGTCAGTTTTTTCCTCCAATGAAGTTGGTTCGAAATTGGTTTCATCTGTTTGTAATGAAAAATTATCGCCTTCGAAGGGTTCGTTTAGTTGAGGGGGTGATGGAAGTTCTTTTGATTCGATTGATTCAGGTAAATTTTCAAAAGATTTACTTTCATTGCTTTCTGTTACGACTGCAATGGAATTTTCAGGTTTGTCGTCAATATTTTTAATTTCATTTTCTTCTTTTTGAAAATCGTTTAGAAAAGCATCAATTTCATCTTTGGGAATTTCATTTAATTTTTCTAGTTGTGAATCTTGATTTTCAACTTCTGATAAGGGAAGAAATTCTTGAGGTATTACTTCTGTTTGTTGGACCAAATCTTGTAGAACTTCGGGTGGTTCAGGAATCGATTCTTGAGTAGTTTCTTTTGGAAGAAAATCGTCAAGAATAATTGGTTGTGCAAGAAATTTGTTAGGATTTTCTTTTGCCTCCTCTTGAGAAAATTCCGGCACGCTTTGTATGTCAGATTGAGGAAAATTTTGTGGAAATTCTGATTTGCCCTGAGAAAAAGCTCCGTCGTGTTTTTGTGGTAAATTTTCAAGAAGTTCAATAACCTGTTGACTCGAAATACTTTGTATGCTTTCTTCAGTTTTATCACCGTTGGAATCTAAATTTTCATCGTCTTTCTTATCATCATCTTTGATTTCGAAAGTGACGCTATTGTCTTCATCAAACTTAATGCTTGGCATTGAATCTTCTTTGCTCAAATCCGATTTATCTTCATTAGTATTATCCGATTTATCTTCAATCAACATCTTAAAATTACTCTCATTATCATCTTCAGTGATATCATCTTCTTTGCTAAGTTCCAACATATCCAAATTTTCAGTCGCCTCCTCGTTTTTGTTCAAATTTTCTACATTTGTGTCACTTCCGACTTCTTGACCAATTAAATTTTCAATGTTCGACTCAATATTTTTATTTGCCTCAATTTCACTGGTAAAATCAGTCTCGGTGATATCAACCAAATTTTGTAAGACCTCATCACTTTTTTCCGATTCGTTTGGTTTCTCTTCTGATTGACTCTGCTCTCGATAGTCTTGTGAATTGAGACGGTGATAATTGATTTTTGTGTCTGAAATTTTGATCACTTTCTCCAAATCGGCCATATCAGCCTCCAAAGACTCTAACGTTTCACGTAGAAAGCTACTCGAAGTCGAAATTTGGCTATCGCCCTTGCTTGAAGATTCGCCCAAAACCAAATTAAAATCTAAATCTGAATCTTTGCTATCTTCTTTCGATTCTAAGCATAGTTCAGGTTTGGTCGATATTTTCTTTTCAATTTCCACTGTTTTTGATGGTTCTTGAACATGGTCTTGTTCACTTAAAGTCGGTGTTTCAGAAGTCGTTTTATCAGCTGATTGTTTTTCAATATTTTGTACAGTTATGGTTTCAACACTAATTGGTTTCGGTAAGGGAATGTTGTGTCGTTTTAGTTTGACTTTTTTATAGACCACTGAAGAGCTTTGTGTAGGGGAATCCTCCTTCGTTTCCACAGAAAATGTCTCTGGTACATCAGCAATAAGTTGAGGCTTCTCCACAATACTTGAACTACTTGATTCATCTTTATCTGATATACTTTTGGTGTTTTCTTCTTTAGGAACAGGCTCGCTGACTGCAATGCTGGGAGCACTAGCTGATAACTTACTTAAAATGTGGGATCTTTTTAGTTTGACTTTTTTGTGAACGACTGGAGGTTTTTGGTCGGTTTCATCGTTGTTTGAATCAAGTGCAACTCCGGAAAATTCCAAGTTTGGGTTGATATCGGTTTTTGTATCAGTGTTGTCTGTAGAAAAGAAAATTAAAATCTCGTTTATTTTAACACTTTGAATGCTGAGTGGAGGGGCTCGGCTATACTAACTACTGGGACCCTTTAAGGCTATCTATCTATGTTCCTGAGTAAATACGTGCCAGTCGGCTATAGCAAACCCGTCCAAACTTGATACTAAGAAATGTTATTGGAAACTACCTGAGCCGTAGCGTGAGTGGTGCCCCGGCACCAAGTGCCGCAAGATTTGGCAGCGAATAATAAAATAATAATAAATTTTTTTTTGATAATGTATTTAATTTTGTATTGTTCTATAATATTTATACATAAAAGAAGCTCTGGGACCCTTTAAGGATATCTATCTATGTTCCTGAGTAAATTGCCAGCCGGCTATAGTAAACCTGTCTGAAATTGATACTAAGAAATGCTATTGGAAACTAACAGAGCCGTGGAGTGAGTAGTGCTCCGGCACCAAGTTCCGCAAGATTTGGCAGCGAATAATAGAGGTGCCGTTGAAACTTTGAAAATTTTTTTGATAATATATTTAATTTTGTATTATTCTATAATTTTTATTATGAAGCTGAATGAAATACAGTGTCATTTTTAAGTGAGCAGTGCTTCCGACTAACAAAGGATTTTTCGAAAATGTAGTTCTGAATCTTTGTTTCAATCTAAATTTAAGAAGTTTCAAAATCAATTATTCACAAAATTTTTAGAGGCTTTAACTTCATTGAACATAGTAGTATGTAATTACCATTTCAATGAATCTGATTTGATCACATCAGATTGATAACTAATTGTTGATTTTTTATTAAGGTTTAGAATTAAATTAAATAGAAATTTATTGGTTCAATCTTATTGCATCAATAAAATTGAATCGTATATACACCATTTCAATGAAACACTGAAAACGCCGTTTGAAACTTAAAAAAGTTAAAACGGTTCTAATTTTGATCAATTTGATTGAACTACTCATCAAAAAAAGTTAAAAATCAACAGATATTTATTAGAGATCTTTTTCAAACTTTTTGAAGGATTTCAGAAAATTGTTTTAAGTATTGACTCTTCAAAGTGTTTACACTTTATTGATGTTAATTAGGCCACATTATGACCATCGTTTCAATCTATATTTCAGATTAATTTTTGAATAAAATTACGACTTCAACTTTGTTGAATTTACAAGGGGACCTTAGAACGTGTGGGTCACCGATTTGGACTATATTTATACCACATGTAGTTTGGGTTCAACACAGACTGTATGTGAACGCTTGACAATTATCAAAAATTTTCCGATTGAATTTTCTCTAAGATGGTGAATAGTGGGTCCTATTACTTGCACCTGTTACACCCCTAGATGCACCCTACATGGGGTATAAATTTGGTCGAAATCTGTGACTTGCACGTTCTAAGGTCCCCTTGTTAATGTATATTACGAACTGAATTGGCCACTGCTTCCATCAAATTGAACCAATCATATTGACTTGTGTAAACCCATTTAAAATAGGTATTGAAAAAAATGGTCAAACGAGAAAATTCCGTCTAGTGAAATGGCAAAATCGACTAGAAAATTGTCTAATGAAAACACCATGGATGTCCACTACGAAAAAACCTCAAACTTAAAAAATCTTTTGGTCGATTTTGCACTCATTTTCTTTGCACTTTAAGATACTTCATAAAATTGTAGTACAATCTCTTAGTATCTTCATTATGTTATAACCATAAAGGATTTGTTCATATCATTAATGCATTAATTGATTAATTAGTTATTCGAATTTGATATTTGATTTATGTTTTGTCATCAAGAGCAGTATATCTGCAAATTTTCAATTCGATTGGATATATGAAAATGGGTAAAATATCGCTTACAAGATTTCGTCAAACACCGACAAATAAAACTAATATAACCGTGCTAAGACTATTAGTTTTAAAAATTTGAAAATTACCTGGGCGAAGATTAGAGGGTTCTGTTTCTGTTGATGCACTGTCGATTTTATTTTTATTTAAAACATTCCCCATTGATTCCGACTCCTTACCAATTTCGATAGGATTATGTTCTGCATCCATTTCTCAAGTATATCAATAGCATTCCTCAGAAATGTTACGATAATAAAAAACTTAAGTAATCAACGATGGAAATAACATTACTTAATTAACAAATTAAAACTAATTGCATTTATAAAGTTTAAGTTTTAAATATAGAAATCGCCTTGTTAGCGTTTCTGGGTTTATATAAATAATAGACGACATACGTCAAAACGTATTTCGAATATCACTCTTTTTTCTGATTCGGAACTAGTTTTTTTCGTGATGTGAAATGGGGATTTGTAGGGAATTGCGATTTATATGTTTGGGGGTTGGCCACATTGTCAGATTATAGAGAACAATCTTTGGCTTTGATACGGGAGATGAGTCTGCCTGCCTGAATCTATATATTTGTGACAAAATGGCAGTGAAGTGTTGCTCTTAAAGTTGATGTAGTTGTAATTAAGTGACTGTTTAAATTATATTTTTTTGTGTAATTCATCATATTTTATCGTTAAAGACTGGGCTAGTTAATAAATTTTTATTTCATAGTAAGTTCTATTCTTTAATCACAATGGAAATAATGTAATCAGAGAAATTCCTGAATTATTCTCATTAACAATAGATACAAGGAGTCGGGTATACAGAAAATATTATGCATGTCTATCTTAATTTCTTTCACAAAAACCTCGTGAAATCGCCGTTTTGATTTGATATTAACAAAAATTACAATCCTATTAACATTTTTTCATTCATACAATAAGTAAAACTTCATCCCATGTTACTAATAATTATCTTACATTAAATATTTCTATATAATAGCCGATATATAGGTATAAGCTCTTCATAATACATAATATAAGAGATGTATGCATTACGATTTAGTTAATTGATTGAATCAAAATGCATTTTAAACCCTATTATTGTTCTTAAAATCTATTATTTTTTTATTTTACAATAATAATATCTTTCTAAATGAAAATATTTGCAAAAATTTGCCAAAAGTACCAAATAAGAGTATTATTCTCAATATAAATTTCAACTCCATAATTTCACAAATAACACCAATAAAGCAAAATTATAAAATTAAAAATAGCAGAAATTTTCTTTCGTATATTTAATGCATTGATAATCTTACAATTCTAGAATGTATGTACTATTTAGAATTTAAAAACACACAAAAGAAATTAATTTCAAAAAATATTATACTATCTCAAAATATACTTAAAAACTAAAAATAGTCATTTCCTTGATTGAAAAGTTTTTTATTAAAAATATTAAAATTATAATATTCATCATTAAGACTTAAATAATATTGATTTTTTTTTACAAAAAACACTTAATGGAGTCTATATAAGTAGAATAAGCAGAACAATTTTATTAATGAAAAAGGTGTTTTAATTTATCCTTCGATTAGTTAGAAAATTTTTTTACAAATATCGACTTGAAAATTAATTATTATTTACTTATGATAATTGCTCAAGACTCCATTCAATTAGACGTGACAATTTTAATACCCTGATTAATCCATTTTGCTTTTGTAACAAAGCCACTTTATTTAATAACGATCGTTCTATGGCAAAATACAGTAGCAAACAATTGTAACGAAACAAAAAATTTGATTAAATAAAACAAAATTTGTCTTAAAATAACAAGAGGCATAGGACACCCGGTTAAAAATAAGTTCCTTTTGCTATATGTCATATATTAAAATTATATCTAAAAGCTATTAACGAAACTGAAGGAACATGGCTTTGTATTCGTATTAAACGAATTTTATTTTTAAAGAAAAAAAATTGGTTGTCTGTAAAGTCGGTTTACGGACGATCGTTTTACCTGATAACGTCATAAAGAAACATTGATGAAAAATTGCATACTTTTATGAATTGAATTGAATTATTATCAATGAATTATCATTATTTTGTATAATACAAAGAAGGAGTTAATTAAAAATTACAATTTTTCAAAATGAAATCAGAATGTAAATTATGAACGAAATCAATTAAATCTTATTAAGTAAATTGTAGAAAAACACAAAACACGTTGTCTAGTATTCAATAATTATTGAATACGAGGCGGAGCTTATTGTAGAAGTTCTTGAAAAAGCTCGCGTGGCGGCGTTTCAGTAGTAGAACTCTATCGTGCCTTTGTATCGCGTTCTCGCTTGTACGCACAGGCTCAAACGGAACGTGACACGTTTTCATGCATGCTGCCGGTGTTCATCAATTTACAAGACGTTATTACGTCAAAAAATGTATGCATCGTGTATACTTAGTTGGAACCACAGTATTATTTAGTTTTTTTTTTTTATTTTGTTGCAAAGCCGCTTTATTTAATAACAAAAAAATAAAATACAGCAGAAAACAGTAACTGTAACGAAACTAAAAGGATGATTAAATTTATCAAATTTTGTCTTACGAAAACTAGAGGTGTCACAAAATATCTCTATTTGTTCTTATAATATGTTATCTATAAAAAGTATATACACAGTGGAAAACGGTATTAACGAAAACGAAACGACAGAGCTATTCAATCGCAATAAATGAACTTCGTCTTAAAAGAAAAATATTGTATGGATTCATACTTGTATATTACTTAGCAGCTAGAATAAAAGAGTTTCACTTTTTTGGTAGACAAACAAAAACAAAATGTAAAGAATTCATAATGAAAGCATTACAAATTTTAAATTTATTAAATAATTCTTTTTGTTTAAATTGTGTATGTTCATTGAGACAGAAGTAGAAATAGTAAATCTGATTAGACTACTTAGTGATACTTGTACACATTATTTTTTGTAATTGATCATCACACTATCTCATTCTTTCATTTTTTAATTTAAATCGAAAGTAAGTCTTGTCTGGTACAAAAACATTTCAAATTGCTAGCTTGTTTGTATTTGGGTGACTTATTCTCTTTCTTATACCGCTGACATTCACATTTACATTTCCACGTAATCATTCAAAGCTCACTCTCAGGCAAGATAAACTTTAAGAGTTGCCAACATAAAAAAACTAAAACAGACATAATTACCTTCATTATTTTGGTACCTTTGTGTTTGAAAATTTCGAACTGCCTACCGAATTGAATGTATTCAAAATAAAAACCAATCTGTGTCATTTACATTATGTTGGTGCTAATTGCCACTGTAGTAAAATACTTAATAATATTGGTAGGTGAAAATTTTTCTCAGAGCATATAAGAGGATAGGATAAATATATTAAATATCAGACTCCTGGTATAGTCCTCATTCATGAAGTCTTTTGTAACATACAATAAGGAGCTGGGTTTCAAAAAATGTATGGAACCCATAATACCTTTAACCGCAACCAATGAGGTCTATTCATCTATTGTGATGTGACCCTCTGTAATAACTAGAGGAGCATCAGGCTTTTAAAGAAAGCCAGCACCTGTCTAGGGGCTGCCATTACTATCTCGCCAGGCACCATGTCCGTCTTTCCGAGATGCTGCAGTCTTCTTTTGAAAGCTGCCTCACATGAGCACATTATATGCTTCGCCATTTCTGCCGCTTTCCAGCAGAGATGGCATAATATGCCATCTCATAAAAGGCCAACACCAACATATTATGGTGTCGGCCTTACCAATCTTGTGAAGATGGTAATTTAGGATACAGTGGCCCCTATAGAGGGGTTGTCAGGAGCTTGTTAGGAGCTTTACGTCCCTTTTGCCGAGTGATAATATGACATGCGTTATCTTCTTGGAATACTTTATGAGTTTCTTAGCTTGTCTATACCTCGTAGTATTCCTCCAGTGCGAGACCTTGGTTTTGGTCTCCCAAGCCAGAAAAGCGTTTTTGATTTTGCTTTTTGTGTTTCTAATAATACTATTGAACTTATATAAGTCAACATCTTAAGGGCTAGGATTTTCTCTCACTTATTGTTTTTCCCTTACAAAAATATTATAAAGATGTTTCTCATTTACGGAGGTTTACACACGCCGAAAATGTTTAAAAACATTAAGTAAAGTGTCATTAATAATAGACTTAAGTCTCGCTTTTAGAAGTACATATAGACTATGAAGGGTAGTCTCAGTTACTGAGGTTCAAACATTGAAACTGACTTTAGGAAGATTTTGTAAGTTAAAATAATAGGACCTAGTGAGCTAGTGCTATCAGGTTTCTCGATTTTTGGGGGTCTAGTGACATGTCCACTTAGTTAAGTTTTCTACTTACAAAGATACTTGAGAAGTGTTTTTCACTGAAAGAAATTTCATAAAGGCTTGAAATGTTTACCATGGTTTAAGCACATTAGTCCTAAAATTTTAATAAAATGTTGAAAATATACAGGCTCAAGTCTCACGTGTTAAAGTGTAGGGCAAAAATAGCCTCAGATAGAGGTTCAGGCATGAAAAATTTGTCTATAAAGGTTTCTATATAGAGGATTTTAAAGGTTACAATGATGTGACCTGATATTATCAGTCTTATTTATTCGATTTTCTTGTTTACCCACCTTTTAGTCATCCAGGTTCGACTGTAACACAGACAGTGGAAAAAGCTTCAAATGAAAAACTGTTAATATGAAATAAAAACGAAATTTGACGGGACTGAAATATTTTTTCGTATTAAAAGAATTACCGCTTAAATGAAAGAAATGTTTAGATTTGTTATAGTAAATATTTTATTGAGAACACAATATTACTCGTTTTAACCAAATTTTGTTTGAAGTATTTTCTTCGTGAATGAATTACGATTTAATAATTTTTTCCTTTGAGACGAAATTAGTTTGATGCAAAAAATATTTCGATCTCATCAGTTTCGTCACACCTGTTTTCCACTGTATTTAATTAGTATCACAATATGGCAGCGAAGCCCCTATTATCTGGGAAATTTGGTGGCAAGGGCAGGGCACTGCGGAAAATGAAAAAAAAAAAAAAAAACTAAAAATTAAATGCAAACACGAAAAAAATATTTCATCATAAGACTATTTGATTGAAAATAAAAACAAAAACAATAAGACTTTTAAAGTGCATACATTCGTAAGTTCAGTACAGTATAAACCTTTGTTCTACAATATTAATAACATAAAATCTAACCTTCGTACTTACTTTAGGGCCTACTGTATTTTGCTTGTTATGACTAGGATTGATTTTTATTTTTATGTTTGTAATTAAAGAATGTTTCGCAAACTTGCGACAAAAACAAGGCTTTACTTTATTTGGTTGTGACTGAATTTCGTTTTAAACGTTTTCATTTTAAACATGGAAAATGGTAGCTCCAAATATCTATCCAAAGCTATTTAATTCTATTTTTAATACTTCAATCATCTAATACCATTTATTGTAAATCATCGCTGCAGTTTTTTCCTTCTTTTATACTTTACAAAGAAATATTTCGAACTAAATACAAAATTTAATAAATACGCTTCAACAATACATAGAAATCGTCATTAAATTAAGTGATTCCAATTGAAATCCCTGATTAAATTATATTATCAGAAGAATCGTCAATCTTGTTTTTGCATCGATTTCTTTTTATTATATGAAAAACGTTTTAAAGAACAGTATAGAAAACGAAATTATTTTTATTGCTTTGACATCAAATAACTGATATTAAATTAGCTTTTTTAAAAAAGCTCAAATAATGACGATTTTAAAAAAATAAATTTTAAATAAAAATAATTGCAGTCTGCGGTTGTAGTCGTTTTGAGGTTTGATAATAATTATTTGCATGCATTATTTTTCAATCAATAGGTAATTTTTCACTCGTTCAAGAGTTGTACTTTAAAGAATTATCAAATTAATAATTAACGAACATACAGTAAAGCCTGGACATTTTTATCATTTCCTGTTTTTCTAGTATGAAAAACGGCCAATTTCGATATAAATAAAGAATGCCAATGTCTGAAGAATCGATTGATTGTATTTTTATTTTTTCACAATTTACCGGTTAACTTAGAGTTCTTTCTCACTTGTTAACATATCGATTTTTGTCGGTTAACTAAAATTGCATCAACTACATTTTGTTCATATGGCTTATAACTTTAAAAGAATATCGGGTTTTGGTCAATAGCCAAATTAGATTTAAATGAATTTTTAGAGTCGGTTCATGAATAAGACGGGTGACTTTTTGGGTATTTAAAGCTTTATAATAGTTTCCGGTACAATTTCAAGCAAGTTTTGTTGATCTTAAAGTTTAATTAAAGTTAAATCGTGACAATGTACTTTTATACAGGTGGTCAACTTGGTAGGTTTTACTGCAATCTAATGTAATGCAAAATTAAGTTGAAAATAAGATATTTCATAATGGTTTGAAATGTTGTATTTCCATCGATTAGGTTTAAATATCCTACAATAAAACCTAGATTCATTGACCACTTCTCGTTTTAACTGAAGCAATCATTTGAATAAGGTGATATATAGTGTGATATTAGGTTTGTTCCAATCGTCTTTCTGGTAATGTTCAAATATTGACCAACTGACAAAGAGCAAGACAATATTGATCAAGAGACAACAGTGAGTGAATAACTGTTTTAACTTAGGTTGAGGGTTGACAAGACAGTGCATAAGCATATCCGAAACAGTGTCGATATAAGCGCTAGTCACGCCATTGCACGAAAATGTACGAAATGGCTGTGCTGATTGCTGGATGGGGCTGGATGTTCGCACGGAACAAACCTGCTGAAACAGTTTTTTACTCACTCTTGTCTCTTGGTCAATGTTGTCTTGCTTTTTGTCTGTTGGTCGTGACTGTGCATCGCCAAAGCTGGATGATTTTTTTTGCCGTTAGCAGAAAACCAGGTTAGGGCACGTTCCCCCCGCACTGCAGCCTAAGGCTTATTGTACTCCTGTTCTGCTCATTCATCCCTGCTATGCAAGGATCCTTGCTTATTCCAGATTTAGCATTCTGCCTATCAGAAGCAGTCCCTGTAATAAGCTCGCGAGACTTGAGCCTGTTTGGGCGTCATCTATCCCATACATTGTGAGGGCTTTGTAGTCAAAAATGACATGGGTCGCGTTTTTATCCCCATCCCCACACAATCTGCAATTGAGGTCTGTTTGAGACACCTCAATAGTCTGCAGATGCTTCCTCAGTCCACAGTGTCCGGTTATCAGTCCTGTTATTGTCCTGAGTTGGCCCCTTCCCAGCCGTAAAACCTCAGCTGTGAGCGAGGGGTAGATTCACCCCATCATTCTCTTGCTGTGCCTCTGGCCAGGAATTTCTTGTTAGTATTTGTTTTGCTGCCGTCTAAGCCGACTTTTCATCGCCCTTTTGACAGCAGATTTGGTGATCCCCACTCCAGGCTCCGGGCCCATGAGTGGGAGCTGGATGATTGGAACAAACCTATTATATTATATAAAATGTTCTCGCAACACTATTTTTAAGATGAATAACTTTTCCATTATTTTGTTTCTTAATTCAAATTTGTTAATATACAACACTTCTTGGAAATACGTTTATATATTTAGTTTTAAAAATTGCATCCTTTAAATGAACACCATTTTGTTCTGCATACTGACGCGTTGTTATTAAAGGATTTTTAATTGTAGGCATTTATTAACATACAAAATATACAATTTTGGGGAACAGAAAATTCAAGAATTGTTAATCAAAATAGTCAGCATTCCATTAAACTTTAAAGTAACGGTTTGGTGTGATTAGAGTCTTAATGTGGGTGGTGTGAACAATTCCCCGGCACCAAGCGTCAAATGATTCAGATACTAATGAATAGGCTTGTCAACAGGTCTCTTTTAAAGAGAACATGTTCTCTTTTTTAGCACATTTTATTTGTCCTCTATCTTTTTCTATAAATATTCAAATTGTTCTCTTTTTTCAATTTCGCTGATTTTTAATTAATTTAAGTTGAAATTTAAAAAAAAACTCGGTATAAAAATTCAAAAATTTATTAAAAGCAGGATATTGCTTTTGAATTTAAAACTAATACCCTAGACAGACCGAATCAAAAGCTTCATTTTACGCGCTTTTGAGCCAAAAGCGAGTATTTCTAGACGATTTCAACGCGCTTTTGTCAAAAGTATAAGTATAAAGTATATTGAAAAATTTCCACTGTCCGAGGTATTTTAAGCGTAGTTTATAATTATAAAAATATTTCATGTTTGGAATTTTATAAAGAAATAAAAGAAAATGAAATTTTTCTGAACAAAGTTAGTAATGTAGATAAATACATTGAAAAAAGTGATCAAAATGATGATGAAGATGATTAAATTTAATTTAATTTATATTTTTAAAGCACAAATTTGAATTATAAGTGCAATTTTATGTTTCTTAATATCTTTATGTATAAAATTTGATTTTAATAATTTTTTTTTTTAAATGTTCTCTTTTTTTGTGTTGACCACTTGACAACCCTACTAATGAAAGTTTTTTTAGTCATGTATTTAATTTTGTATCATAATTTAAATAGGTTTATAATTTGAATAGTTTTATTATTCCTCAATATATTTTAAAGTTGACTATGAGACAATAGACGGGGATAAACCTGTATGGGATAAATGACGCCCAAACAAGCTCAAATCGCGCAAGCTTAGTACAGGGACTGTTTTTGCTAGGCAGAATGCTGAACCTGGAATAAGCAAGGATCCTTGCACAACAGGAGTACAATAAGTACTCCTGTACCCATTACAGTGCGGGGGGAACGAGCCCTAACCTGGCTTTCTGCTAATGGAAAAAAAAATAGACGGGGAAGGGGTATCCATTTGTATCGGGCGCCGTAATTAAAGTCATAGTAAATTTTGAGTCATCCTATAAATAAATACTTCTTTACATGTTCTTTTTTCTTCTTAAATTTCAATATTTATATAATTTAATTGCAACCAATGATCAGTTATGAATATGTTCATTGAACAAAATCAAAACACATAAATATTAACACGTTCCTTAAATAAACAGTATGTCGTAAAATTAATAGTATTTTGATAACTTGGCGATAGCGTTTAGATTTCCTTAAACTAAATTTACAAATACTGAACTTTTAAGATAATATTTTATGTTTTGCGAGTCAACAACTAAAGTCATAAATTAATATTTATAAAGAAGCAAATAATAATATCTTAAACTCTAGTTATTTTTTTTTACAATTTTATTGTAAAGAAATCTGTATTTGCAACGATGTTTACATTAAAAATGCTGATTCTTCTCAGTGCTAAAATGTCGAAAAAATATTTAGCTGATCTAACATCTTAGCTTGAAACATTACCCAATAAAGGTTTTAATTATCTACTATCAAATGGGAATCTTTCTTTTAATAGTTACAATTTTACTTAGCATATTTTAATATGCAACTTATTATATTTTAAAAAGGTGTCATGTGTCATGGTGTCCGGTAGTCAAGGAATTCTAAGGAAAGTCAGAACATTATTTGGTTAAAATAAATTAAGATAGCAACTGAGAAAAGTTTATAAGAAATTAAAATGTAATGCTACATTAAGTAGATAATAATGTCTTCAATTGACTTGCAGCTTGGTCAGGGAATTTGACTTTTTGTAATGCTTGATATCATCACTTTGGAATCACTTTCTCGTCTGTCAAATTGTGAACATTGATTTCTGTTTGCAGTTCATTTTTATGAACAATTATATAAATATCTTCTTACTGCATCTATTTACACGTCCGGCTTAAGTCTTTATTTACAAAAATCCACGGAAAGTAATTGGGCTTTGAGATGTCTGGCAATTATTTTCCCAGGATTTTTAAAATCATTTTAAAATACATAATATAAGAACTATTCGGTAAATACGAGAAAATAAAATTTATGAAATTGTTTTTTACAAAAATCATCGTGCTTAGTGAAAAAATAATGTCAAGAATTTTTTTTTATAAAAAAGGGAAATCTCGATTTGTGAAATTCACTTTAAAATGAGACCTGGTATATATGTAGGAGGTACTCGCGCAATGGCCAGCAAATTGGGAAAAAGCCTTTACAAATTTAAATTAACTTTCTTTACTACATAGTAACAGTAAAAGAAAGTACAAAGGAACCAATTAAAATGCCCTCGACGTGTTTTTGGTTCCTATATTTGAATTAGTGACTAGCAAAATTGGTCTTGATCTTGCGAAAATGTAAGACCAAGACTGTCTTTATTTTAACAAAATTAAGACCAAAGCAGAGATAGTCTTGATCTTGATCTGGTTTTGCTCATCACTAAACTTATTAGATTCGTTCCATGCGACCATCTAGCACGGCCATGTTCGTACACAAGCGCTTAAATCTCGTTCCACACTATTTTGGCGATGCTTATGCACTGCCTTAAGCGGATGAGTTTGTAACTCAAGTGAACTTGTCACTTTATGATCGTCACATAAACACATACTAACTGATTCTAGTTTTCGATGCGGCATCGTTTGAGTCGATCCTCGGCCTAAGCTGAAACAGTTCTTCATTCACTTTTGTCTGCTCTTGTCAGTGTTGGTGAATGTTTGTGCATCGCTATAGCAGGATGATTGGAACAAACCTATTACAGACATAAAAAGCAAAATGTACCCCCCCCCTCCAAATTTAAATTTTTATATTTTAAGAAGTATAAAATCCGAATTTACATAAAAAATTCGTTTTATTGTCCCCCGTCCGGCGTCCAAGAATTTTGGCTAATATTAATTATAAATTAATATTAATAAACCCGATAATATGCCCTCCCCCTCATTTTTGGATTGATAGACTAACCCGAATGGTACTTATAGTATCTTTTATTTTTCATTATAAAAATAATCATAAACAACTCTGTATGTAAAATTTACAATGTTCTTAGTTTATTTGACGAACGAGGAAGGGGGGGGGGGAGCAATCATGCGACATTTGTAAGAAAAGCGAACTCAATTTTTATATAATTTTACAGACTTATTAAAAAAAAGTCAGTGATTAACTTAGATTTGGTCGGGAAAACACAGATTACTTGAATTTATTGAAATGGGCACCATGATTCATAATGACCTGGGTAGTTTTTCAGTATAGACCATTTTATTGATATTTTCTTTCTTCCTTTATACTTTTGAGTTATTTTAACTTAATAATACCTATAACTTATTATTAATACCCTTCTCTGTGTTTTCTTTGTTTACGACAACTGTAGGATTTTCCAATCACATTTATCTCGGTTTTCGGTAACTATCAAATTTAAAAAAGTTCCCATAGTATTACTAAATAAAAAAAAACTGTAGGCGTATCAAATATTTAAAAAGAATTCATCGAATGATTACTTTTTGTTGTTATGAATTTTAAAAAAATGGAATTTCATATTTATTACGTTTCAACCTACTTAAAATTGTAATTAACTTGAACCCAAAAAAAAAAATTGCCATAATAAAACTTAATCCACAATGCCATTTATTCTACTATTGTTTTAAAATATTATAACTTAAATTCATTTCTACTAAACTGAGATTATTTTAACATTTTTATTTTCATATCCCATATCTTTATTATAGGCATTAACATCCATATTGAACAAACATTTTATCAATTTTTAATTCCCGTTTCATGTATTGTATGAATAGTATAAATATGAAGCGGTATACATCCATTGTAATACGAGAAAGCCGAATGTCAATAGATTATCTAAATATTTTCTTCAGTAATGTAATTAAAAACAATTAACGAAACTGTTATCTATATCACCCTAAATTACACGATCTCTTTTAAATATTCCACATATGCAACATATCTCGTTTTATATTTCAATTTAAAATTTATGTCCTATTATATCTCAATAACAACATTTCATAAATCATTGATTATATCTTTTATTCAATTTGGTGTAAGTTCTAATTAATTTTTTTTAAAAACAGACGCATTTTGTAAAATTATTCATTATTTACTAAACCTTTTGCAATTCATAATGAAATGATTCAGAAATTTAGTGAGTAATAGATTTTAGATATTGGTATTTGATATCACAACAAAATTCTTATTGGTTTTAATGCAACTTATATGACAATGTGTCTTATCATTTTTGATTGATACTTTTGAAAAATTGAGGTCATTAATAGGGATGCAACATCGCTCATAAAAAACATCGATATTTTTAAAAGTGAAACATCGAAGTTTATGAACAATATATCGATTTTTTTTGATGTTTTATATATATATGTGTATACATATATAATACATTATACATATTTAAATGATGGTTAAAACTTAAAACAAATAAAATACAGTATAAATCGTTTATAACGACACCGGATATAATAAACAACCGGTTGTAACGTATAAAACCTTCGGATCCCGTGAAATGTCTTAGAAAAAATATATAGGAAACCGTTTATAAAGTACAAATTTATAATAATCAAAATTAAAAACGTTCAATAAAATATTAATGAAAATTTTCAGATGTCCAAATAATAATAATTAACATGCATTGGACGTTATGTTCAGTTATAACGAATTGTTCATTTTAAGCGGTATATATCGTTTATTGTGAATATCGCTTATAACGAACGAAATTTGATGGTCCCCTGAAGTTCGTTATAAACGATTTCTACTGTATACCTTAAAAATGTGATTTCCATTAGTTAATAATCTATTGTCTTTGGATTACAATCTACCGTACCTAGCCTACCGTTAGTTTATAATCTCATGCGTAATTTCAGTGACGAAGTTCAGAACTTTACGGTGATATATAGTATATACATCGAAAAATATTAGGAGTAATTATTAACAGAAATGAAACAAATTAGTAAAATAATCAAACATGAATATATTTATATTATTTTTAGAAGTTGGCGGTACGATAAAACATCGTTCATAAAATATCGCTCATGAAGAACGATATATTATCGATGTTTTGGGTTTCAACATCGATGTTTGCAAAAATCGGTATATCGTTTGCATCCCTAGTCATTAATACGTCATAGGGAATATCCAGGGCGAACCATTTTTCTTAACTGAAAGTTTAAGTTCTAAATGTAAAACCAAAGTTTCGTAAAATCATCATTAATTAATAGGTTTGTTCCAACCAGCAAGCCTTGGTTGTGCACGAGCATTGACGAGAGGGTGTGAAGAGAACTTACTTTGTGTGCACGTCTACCATCAGGTTGGCCGTTGGGTCGACCTAAACGGTGCTGCACCAAAAACTAGAATCAGTTACCATGTGTTTAGATCTAACCGTCATAAAATGACAAATTCGCTTGAGTTACAACCAGCCCCCTACAACTCCATGTTACAAAAATGTGACCATTTTGACTGCATTTGCAGTAATTTAGTTGAAAACGAGTTGAATGAAGACCACAAAGACTGACGAAGACCGAAGACTTTTATGAAGGTCGGTGATTAGAAATAATTTTTTTGAAACGTCAGGAAAATTATTTATATTGTTTTCATTTATTGTTATTATATGACAATAATTGTGTCGTTAAAGATCAAACATGGCCATCTCCATGATAACGCAAACGCAGAAAAAGAAGATTTTTATTTTGTTACTACATTAAGTTTGATGCAAAATCAAAAATTTAACGATGTTTTTTTTTCCCATTTAAAAGAGGTTTTTGATAAGTTTGATTTTACAAATTTATTTTATGTGCTTCAATCTTTGTTTTAAAAGTAAGAACTAAAAAAATTCAAAAAATGGAGATGGCCATGTTTGATCTTTAACGACACAATTATGATAAGTATTTTACATTATATAATAACGATAATAACTCTGATAAGTATTTGAGACGTTTAAGGGGCAGGGGGCTGTTTGAGACGTGTAACTCGTATAACAACCCAAATAGTTAACAGCTGTTTTAAAACTAGATACCAGCGCCACCCAAAGAGCCCAAAGGTACTAAGATTTGCGTAATAATCGGTCACGCTTTTTAGCCTTTCTCGTATTTAAGTAACAGGGGGTTGGTTACAACCTCATCCACTCAAGGCACGTGCATAAGTTTCACCACGGAGAGTGGAACGCCATTTATAATTCGTACACGGAAATGGTCGACCTGTATGTCGCTTGTAACAAACCTAATTTATCATCAGAAAAACTAACTTTTCTCTATTAGTAACTACTAAAAAGCTGTCAATGAATACGCCTGTCACCACTGTTAGCAGCACCATTGATTTGCTTATCTCTTCTACCGACATATTATAAACACCGAATACCCTATGGTTATCTGAGAGTAAATTTTTTAATAGGTCCCTTTTAGAATCCACTACAGATCAACCCCTCCCCACACAGATCTGCCTTTCGGCCATTGTCCAGTCCTGAACAATATCGAAACATTTAACAAAAATCTTGATTTCCCCCCTAAATATCGAAAAGTTTTGATAAAACCTCAAACAATAACTTCAACGGCGGCTTTTTGTTATCAGTTGCAAAACCTTATCAATGAGTCACAATAACCAATCAATAATTAATCAGAAACACTGATAATCACAAAGTGGACGAGGAATTAAACAGAACATAGTTGCTTTGTTTCTAAAAAGTAAAAGCTTACGTTTATTTCGAGTATTCGCATTTCAAATTTGCGATTCTGTCAATTAAGGTCTTCAATGTGAATTGTCATTCTTATTTCGAACGATCTTAGGCGATTAATTATGTAAGTTGTAAATGTAACAAAATTGACTTTAAAAGTTCGTTTAAATTAGCTAAAATATTTAAGCATTTCCTAATTCTAAGTCTTGACAGTTGTTTTGTTTTATAAAGTTAATTTTTCTTTGATGATATCCTAGATTTGTTGTGAAGGTAATATATGTATATTGAATAATTGGGGAGATTATAAGATCATAGTGAATACAGACAACATACTTTGTCTCATCCAAATCACATCCTCTAATTTTAAACTAAACAATTTTCATCTCTCTGTAAATGATTAGTTCACATTATTGTTTTTAACTTATCAAGTCATTTATTAGCAGTGTTAAAATACAAAGTAATTTCATTTGATAATAACAATTCTTTTCGGGAAATTAAAATCCATAAATTAAGGCAATCAAAATATTACTTCGTGAAGCTATTAATGAGAACAATTCAGCGTTGCAAAGTACATACATACAATCAAGTTTTACATTTGGACTAGTCTATTGGATTTGCATTGACCATTCTCTAGAATAATATAATTGTAATTAAAATTCATGGTTTATTATTCAATCGAATTGATATTACACATGAATGGTAGTTCCAAACGAAAACTCTATTGACGTTTTTTTTAATCAATTGTATCTAACGTCCATTATTATACATATAATAGTGAAGTCTCGAGGTCGGTTCCTTTTTTTCATCGTTATAATAACCCACATTAAATACTACCCCTATTCGCTGTAATGTCAATGTAAAAAGTTTATATTTGAATTTATAGAATTCAAAATTGTTGTTTAAGTCAACTTTGTGTTTGATTTATTGTTGAAAAGTAAATATTGAAGGCGCGTTAATGACTCGTTTAAGGGATTATTTCGGTTTAAAAGGTTCAAAAATATTTCCTAATTCTTCTTAAAAATTTAATAAAAGAATTATTTTACTCAAACTTTTATCCATATAAAAGCATATTTTGAAAAAATAAGAATAAAAAAATTGTCATTGGATCCTGATTTTTCGCTTTTATATCACTATAAAGAGTTTACGAGTGTATTAGATTTATTGTTGGAGAGAAATACTGAAGCCGTGTTAATGACTAAGTTAAGCGATTATTTCACTTTAAAAATACAATTAAATATTTTTAAATTTATTTTTAATAGTTTTTTTAGACCACTAGGTCTAGTAGGTGCAGTAATTAGATTGCCGCTCTATACGCCAGTAGTTCTAGGCTCGAATCCAACTGAAAGTCCAAAAGTTTTTTTGTGTTTTCGCCAGTCGCTAATGACCCTTAGCAGTTAAATAGAGACCTTAAATAACAAAAAATATATTTTATTTATATTTTTATCCTCATAAAAGTATATTTTTATTATATTTTTTGAATATGTATATCAATAAAAATAATTCAAATTTTTGTCATTGGAACCTACTTTTTAGATTTTTAAGGAAAAAAATATCTTCGCGTAAATCTTGTGATTAAACAAACTATTTAAAAAATGTTTAAACTCATTTTGGCATTTAAGCTTCTACTCGTACTACTGATTTTATTCTTGATACACTATTTAAAATTTGTCGGCATACTTACAATTAATTAAAGACTTTTAGTCATACAAGAGTAAATTGTTTGGCTAACACACACGCTGGAGGCTAAACTCATTGGATAGAAACGTTAATTTTTCAAGTATTATTCCTAAGTGAACCTCGGACCTAGGGAAGAAATTTTGAAATTATGAGTAGTTCAAAAAAGGGGTTGAAAGTTTTGCATTCTTAAAGTCTTTCTCGTGTAATATCAATTTTCTCAGATTCTGCTCTCGAAATAATCAGTCTATATGTAAATGTAGATGTAAAACCTCTGCTTTTGTATTTTCTTAATTCGTTAATTTAAGGATTGAAAACCATTTTTAAAAATTTCAAGAAAGTGGTTTCACTGACTTATTTATAAATATTTTTTTTTAAACTGACTTCTACTAAGTATAACGTATTTTTGAAGACATATTGAAAATTCTTATATGAACCGGGGGGGGGAGGGTTAAAATCAAATTTTTTTATTAGATATGTAGAATGTAGATATAAATTTTTAGCTAAGCATTTTTTTGTAATATTTTTATAACAAAACGTTTACAACTTTTGATATAATATCATTTTTAATTGTTTAGATACATACTGAAGATTATCTTTGAGTCATCGATTCGTGTTGTTTCTTTCTTCATAGATAAAGTGTTATTGTTTAAGACAGGGTTCTGTTTACTGTTTCATCAGTATTCATCTTTTACGTGAACGAAATCACAGGTAGCCGCTAGTTATCATACACTTGTAAAATCGTTTATCATAATAATTTTCACTGTTTAAATTTTTGCAAATCAAGAATTTTGTGATACCCAAAAGTACCGTGGTACAATGTTTGAGAGTCACTGTTCTGCAACTATCCCCCTTAAATTCCATTTAAAAGCATTAATGTTGAAAATATTTTAGTTTAGTTCATTTACTTTTGAAACTAAATGTTTTAATGATAGCGTTCATTTGATTAATGCTTGTAATTTTTCAGATGGTGAATTCGAATCCGAATAGCGAATTTGTGATAATTGGGTACCAAGCGAAGCGATCACTTTTACTGTAACGCAGGATATGTTTAATTCGACATCGTCATGCGTGTGCTGAGTTTTGGTCAGTGGTGGCTTCAAGCCTCATACGTGTTTGTTTTTGCGTTGGCTCTCGTCTTGTGCATTCACAACGCTCATCAAACGGCGGCGGGCGGCGGACGAAAAACCTATTTCATCTACTGGAACACAACTAATAGTATGTTCCGTATCGACAACACCGATCATATATTCGACATAAACAAGGGCAACTCGAAATTCGAATATGATCAAATAGACATAATTTGTCCTCAGTATCAGCGAGAGGAAAAAGATGAGGACACTGAAAAGTATATTATATATAACGTGTCGAAGGAGGAGTATGAAACTTGCCGGATAACAAATCCGAATCCTAGAATAATCGCCGTGTGCGACAAGCCGTATAAAATCATGTATTTTACGATAACGTTCCGACCATTCACCCCACAGCCGGGCGGGCTCGAGTTTTTGGGCGGGCATGATTATTATTTTATATCGACGTCATCTCGCGATGACTTGCACAGACGTATCGGCGGTCGCTGCACCACGCACAACATGAAGGTGATGTTCAAAGTCTGGAGTCCCATTGACGCTGAGCCTGTCACCACCACAACAGCACCGATCCCGGTTGTCACCGTTCCAAACTTGTCCTGGTTGCCAGCCGCATCACCGTCAAACGTATCGTATTCGATTCCCGACACTGAGATAACCGAAAAGCCGACACGACACACAAGCACGGTCGCTTCCGTCAACACGCCACGTGTCACCAAAAAGGTGAAACCCTACGACAAACATCCCAACGATATCGAAAAGAGCAGCTTAACGCGAAGCGCTGGCGTCGCCCTCCAGCCCCTCGTTCTTCTCATTTCCCTCTCATTTTCATTGTGGGCTTTCCGAGTCCGGTGAACAAACAATTTAATCAAGTGCCCAGTGTTTGATCTTTCTTAAAAAAAAATTAAAAACTCGACATCGTCAAATATTTATCACTATAAGTAATAAGCGATATTAAATAATTCAAGTGAACTTTTTAAATAAATGACTGAACCATCGATAATTGTTAAAAGTAATCTTAATTGTATGACATATAATAAAATAGGTGTCTACATATTATTTTAATTTTAAACCGTAATATTTTATATGAATTAAAGTATGTCATAATATTAGAACCCGTTTACTCTGTACAGTTAATTTTTAGTAGTACGTGTTGTGTAAAAAAATTGATAAAAATTAAAAAAAATCCACCCTTCAAGCCAGATTGAATGAATGCTACAAGTGATTTGCAACTGCCTCGTGGCAGTTTGTTTTATTTGGGGCCTAATTCGTAGGGATCAATCCAGAGTTTGAAGGAACCACAATATTTAAAAATAGCGGTCCTAAATAAAATTTGATTTATTTAAAGGAAATTATTTGAATTGTAAGACACGGACGTTAGGCGATATTAAAAAAAAATAATAATGCACTTGAATATTCGAATGAAATACAACGAATATTGAATAGATGGAACTAATACTAGAATCATTTCAATTGTATTTATATAAATCTCTATATATATTATATATATTTAACGAAACAGTCCTTAAACAGTTGATTTCCCAGAAAAATGTAACGGCGCGAAGAGCTCTCTATTCATCGGTTGTATTTGTTAATTATTGTAATTGTGCAAACCCCCTTTAGTATGTATAACTAATTAACCGAAAACACTCAAAAATAAGAAAAAAAAATACTCCAGATAATGAACTATTCAAACACCTACGTCAATATAAATTAGATATTAAGTCTAAGATACTTTCGGAATTGAACAAAAGGAAAAGGTTGAATGATCGATTATTTGTTTTCTTTTCACAACTTGTTTCAATACTTGATTTCTTTACATGAAAGACTTCGATACTACGAATTAAACTATTTTTAGTTTTCGTATAATTTCCAATAAGCACGCAAACGGTTTAGCTATTCTTTGTTACGTTGGAATGAGATAAGGTGACGCAAATTAAACGTAAACTATTAACGAAATGACCTCAATGTTAAAATTAAGATATATTTAGGCCTATTCCGTAAGACGAGTCACTGTCACTGTCGCTTCCAGACAGATGTGGATGTCGACTTTCGTCTCATTTGATAAACGACACGTCGTACCGAATAGTCCTTAATTGTTCCGGCCTTTTGAAGTACTTATTTTTATACTCATGGAAGCTACCTCAATATCGCAGCTAAAAAAAATTTCCAGTTCCACATTGGCTTCAAACTACACCTCCAGTACAAATTTTCTAACTTGAAATTGATTTTGAAATGTATTTTGTATATTGTTTCTCACATTGTAATTAAAAATATGTAACTATAAGCGTTTTTCATAAGTGCAGTTGAGAAATTCTAGAACATTAATAAAAACAAAAGAATAATTAAGAAATTTTTTTCGTAGAATTGGAAATTAGCTAATAATTAATAATAAACAAAGTGCAATTGGTTATTTCTCTTTATCTATAAAGACCAGACAACAGTATTTAAATATTTACTTTTTTTATTTAATTGGTTCGTACTTAAGATTTTTTTTTTTATAATTTTTAAGTTATTTCTTCTTGTACTGATTTTTTTGATATATTATTTATTATTTTTATACGAAACATATTAAGTATAATAATGTAATGTGCAGCCAATACAATTGTTCCTCTTTATTTTTTATTTTAATAATAAGTGGTTCCTTAAAAAATTGACGTAGGTGTAATAAATAGTTACAATTGTGAAAATTAATAATTCGTTATCAATTTTATCACAATATTTATTGTCGCAAGAAGCCTAACCATGACTACTTACGTGATTGTATTTAGAGATAAATGAAATCATGCTACTTGTTGCATTAATTATATTAATTAAAACAGTACCCAACAGTTTTATGTTTTATTTCAAATCCCTATGACGATTCCCGTTGTTTTTTTTTAGCTTAAGATTTTATTTTGGATTTCAACTTCTTCGTCTGGATCTGTTTGTAATGGTAATATTTTGACTCCCATCAACGCCAATGTGTAGTTTCCAGCACCGGGGTCTTCGAAGACAATTTCACCGTTTACAATCCAATCGACGTAAAAAATTTCATTGAGAATCTTCATTCCTAATTTGGTAGCAATATACTGGGCCCTACCAGCAGAGAATAAAGCAATGAGGCCTCCGACTTTCAATTTTCTTCCGACTTCCATCGCTGTTTTCATTAGTAGTAATCCAATACCTTAAATAGAATACTCCCTAAAATCTGTTTATTTCTTTTAATGCGATTCAATTAAATCGCGACGTTGCTTGTATAAAAGTAGCAAATTCGAATCGTTTCTTTCTTATATCCATTGTTTATTTTAATGCTTTTCTTATAAAAATTTTTTGTAAAGGGTACAGTAGAAATACAGTGGTACCTCGACATACGAGTGCCCCAACATACGAGTTTTTCGAGATACGAGCCGGCGAGCGAGTGATTTTTTGCTTTGAGTTACGAGCGAAATTCGAGATACGAGTTCGGTTTAGCAGGTCGGCCGGTAGAAATTGGTTTCGAGGAGTCAGAGAAGGAGGAGGTTATTTCTTCAAGTGAGATAAAGGAGATCTTAAGAATGTGGGAGAGAGTTTCACAGTTCGTGGAAAAGAAACACCCAGAAAAAGTTGCAACCGGTCGTGCATCTGATCTTTTTAATGACACTTGCCTAACTCATTTCCGGAACATTCTGAGAGGGAGGACGAAACAAACCTCCATGGGCATGTTTTTTTCTAAACGGCCTACAGGTGAAAGCGAAAAAAATGTAGCAAAAAAGGTAAAGACCAGTGAGGATATCTAATTTATTTCTTTTCATTCTCTTTTTTGTTTTTGTACAATAAATATTTCTCAGTTATAAATATTTTTTTATTATTTAAAACTACGTAACAAAAATAACTGGGGTGACATTTTAGGGGTTGGAACGGATTAATGGCAGTTCAATTGTTTTGTAGGGGGAAATTTGCTTCGAGATACGAGTAATTCAAGATACGAGCAAGGTTGCGGAACGAATTAAACTCGTATGACGAGGTACCACTGTAATTCCCAAATTTCAAAAGAGAATTGCAAAAGAAATGATACGAAATATCGGCAAAAATTTTTTATTTCCTAAATTTAAATACGAAAGATTTGTTTAAATTTGAAAAACGATGTCGATGGTGATCTTGACTGATCCGATATTCATTTAGAGCCATTTCAGCTGAGCCTTTTCAGGTGTCCTTAAACTGTGGAAACGCTCGGGTGGTTTTCTTTATAGTGTATAGTATTATCTTTGCTTCTCACTCACAACAAAATCGTGTTCTAATCTTGAGCCTATCCATTAACACGAAAATCGAGGTGTGTGCGAAATGTTCTTTGTTTATCAGTTACAGATCCACAAATACAACGGAAACAAATTTTTAATAAAATTTGCGACTGCTTCTACTTTATTTATGACTAGTGTAAATATAGCGTTCATTTCAATTTAATGGCCATTGTTTCAATCAGATTGAATCAATTATATTGACACGTTTAAATCCGCTTTAAGGTTTGTAACCATTTAGTTTAGTTTGCACTTTTGATTTTTTAAATTATAAACTGAGTATTTTTTGTAAATTTTAAGGCTTTGCTGGTTTCTGTAAATATCGTTTCCTTTCATTAAGATTTTTTTTTTGGTTTATTTGAGGTCGCATCAACTACTATGGTCATTACCGACCGTCTGATTATTTTTTAAATGAAAATAAATCTTACGGCCACTTTGAAACTTAAAAAAAATCACTAATTTAAGAATTTATAAAGACTCGCCGATTTTTACTAAATGGGTGTTTGCCCGTTGATTTTGATAAGAGCCTGAGACTTATAGAGTAATAAGCATCGGATGTAAGAAAATATTGATTCAAATCTGATATTTTTATATAATCACGTCACTTGCATAAGCCACTCATTTTACATGCAACTTTGACATTCAAGGTCTGTTCCAGATGAAAGTAAACCGTACATTTGCGATACAAATCATGTGCAATATAAAACTATGGCAACTTTTTGTATATTGCGCATGACTTGTGCCGTAAATCTATAGTTGTATTTTCATCTGAAACAAACATATAGATTACCTTTTTTTCTTGATTTTGGCTTAACACAAAGCACATAAAATCGAAGAACTTTGTCGCAGTTTAATTTTTCATAAAAATCGCATCGTTTCAAAACGGCATAACTTATATTCAAAATTTTTATCATTTTTTCGCCCTCGACAAATTTCACATGGCTGTACGTACGACTAAAATCAGCTTTTCGAAATACTTTCATTAATAAAACAGCGACCATTTTTCCAGTTTCTAAAGTAATGAAAAAGTTGCAAAACTTTTATATTTCAGATATTGTATGAATCAATTACCCTGTGATACAGTACAAATGCTAACACTGTCTTTCAACACCGAATTTAACCGGTCCAAATAAGCCTGTGTTGAAACCTCATCACTTAAAATATCTACTCCTTTAGCCAGGACATCTTCTTTCATATAATATTTCTTAAAATAAAGAGGGCTACTTAAGTATTTATAGAACACTTTTTTAAGCTGGTTGTTTTACTTGGATCATTTTTAAAGCTTTGTCATAGCGAGCTTCCCCAATATCTTCAATGCGAAAATCTTCACCTTCAAACCACACAACGGGATCTTTCAATTTTTCTACAAACGCCGTAATATCTTCAATGGCCATTTTAAAATTTAAAAAAATTTACTTTTAAATCCAAAATAAGTAATCAGAATACTACTTTAATTTTAACGTGTCAATAATTGGTAGAATTTAAAATAAATAATTTGTCGTCTAGTAGTCTAAAATTTCAAGTTTGTTACGTTTGTTACTATGAATGTATAGTTTACTAATATTTGAGTCTATGCCAAAAGGTGTGTCACTTGTCAAGTGAGACGACAGTTCAAATTCGTATGTGTAAGTTGTCGCTTCACGAAAAATGTCGTATATGCGACGATGGTCGTTTTTTTTTTTTTTGGTATTTTTAGCAGTGTTAATTGACAATTGTCATTTGAAACGAAAAATTCACGATATTTGTCGTAAAATTAGAATTGCCATCTCACTTGATAAGCGACACGTTTTACGAAATTATTAACATTGAAAAAGCCATTTAAAAAACCTAATGAAAAATATTTTTCATCGTAAAATTTAGGAGAAAAAAAACAAAGTAAGTGCATATAATATAAGAATTGCTTTATATTGTTTTTATGCATACATACATATATTAATTTATCAAATAATTTTAAAAAAAAACCTCATTGCGACTTATCGATTTTAACTTCTATACCGATTAAGATACATTATTTCCATATTAAGTTCCATTATGTCTATTTCCAACTCGAATAATAACACTAAGTGGTGAATTTGGCCCGTACGAAAGTTCCACATCTTCCATGTCCTCAGAACTTACGTCTTCATCTTCTTCATCTCTATTGGCACTTTCTTCGTCATCGTCATTATCGTTATCGTCGTCGTCATCATCTTCCTCTTCTTCTTCTATATTCTAAAATTAATATTTAATATTACAATATATAATGATACAGAGAGCACCATCGTTAGAATACCTCTGAAGCTGGTTTGCCAATTGGAACAATGTCAGCGTTTTTTTGAATTATTGAATCCAGCTATAACAATTTACTACGATTAAGTACCTTTATTTTATAGTTTAAGGGGCAGTGGCCAATAGACATACGGTATTTTAAAAAAAAACGGTGAAGAGCCTTCTGGAAGAGTCTCATAGGAATGAATAATACACGTACAAGATCTCATAAAATCTATGAGATTCTACAAATGCATTTGTACATATTTTCTATGAAAATTTCTCAATAGGAAAAGGTTTTCATGAACATCATACTAAGTTTTGACTTGTGGGTGGAACAGTGGAGGAACTACAAATTTTAGGCACCCCCGCAAAAAAATTAGATCGGCCCCAAACCTTTTATGAATTTTTGCTTTTCGTATATAGCGTCCCATATTTTAATTTAGCACCGATTTTCTTGCGAAAGGTCCTTCTTAAAAGGCCCTTGAGGTCTAGAGGAGCTAAAAGATATTATAATTTTTTTCATATTAGGTGTAATATTTTGTTTTGAAAATCAGGAGAATATAACAAAAATGAAAGGAAAAATAAATTACGGTCGATCTGAGGTGGGGAAATGGAAAATGGGGGGGTTAAAGGGTAGAAACGGTTTATCTTGATTTTCGACAAAACTTCAAGTCCTATGGAAAAAAGTTGAATGGCAAAGTTGTAGATAATAAGTAGATCTATAACTTTTGTGTTAACACATTTTTCACATAACCCCAAAATTTATGTGAAAAATTCCAATAACAAATATATGTATTAATATAAATGCCATCAGAAAGTAGAGGTTTCAACGAACAAAAAGCACACCCACTTAAAATTAGATTTAAAATTAGGGTGTTTTTTCGATATTGTCATTATAAAGTAAAAAAAATTAATATTTTTAAAAAAATACAGTGTGTTTGGGACATTAAAAGGTAAGTTTTCACCAAATTTCATGTACATTTTTTTTTTGTAAAAGATAAATATTAAAAACCAAAAACTATGTGAAAAAAGTGTTAGCACAAAAGTTGTAGATCTGCTTATTATCTACAACGTTGCCATTTAACTTTTTTCCATAGGACTTGTAGTTTTGTCGGAAATCGAGATAAACCGTTTCTACCCTTACCCCCCCCCATTTACCACTTCTCTCAGATCGACCGTAATTTATTTTTCCTTTCATTTTTGTTATATTATCTTCCTTTTCCAAATCCTTCACTTTTTACCATTTTCAAAGACTAAAAGCACCGGTCTAGAAAGGTAGTGGATATAAAATAATTTTATTTTATTTCTTTCAATATGTACTCAAAAGAACGATTTATGAACCATCAAAAGCTGAGGTTATCTTTATATTTTATGTAGAAATTTAGGGGTGGAAAAATGTTGAACTTTTAATACATTTTTTAAGCCATTGAGAAGTAAAATTTCAAAAAATGTATCAGTCAATCGCGCTATTGTTTTATATAGTGAAGAAAGTTAATCAAATCAAACTACTAGATAACTTGAATGATTCAAAGTCATAGAAATCTCGAAAATAACTGAATTTACGAAAATTTGCTAAGCAACCAACTTTTAGCTCTTCTCTTGATCTTTAATTTTGCAAATGACTCAAAATGTCCTTAAAAGCACTGGAAACTTTATAGTCACAAAAGTTTAATTTGAGAGCTTTCGTGTCTAACCAAAAGGTCCCCATCCCATATACGGTAAGTAAAATACTGTAAGTCTACTGACGACCAGCTTTTAGATTATTAAGTAAATACTTTTTTTTACTTACAAATTGTCTATGTTCTTGTTCCAATTGATGCAATTCAGTTTCTTCGTCACAAGGAGTATCGACACTAAACCACAGGGAATCGACAAGTTTTGGGTTCAGAGATGGAAATAGTGGAAATGCCATTTTTTTACAAGTGTCGAACTGATAAATTTTAGTCGTTATCTACTAGATAATTGTCGTAAAACATCAAAATCGAAAGTTACTTCTAGTTATTTCAGAGCTTGGAAATAAACTTCATGTCTTTTTATAACTTGGCGTATGTCAGTGTTTGTCAATTTGACAATCCAAAATTACAATACGCCTGTTTGATGGATGCAAATTTGAACATAATAACAACCAAATAACAATGTATTTTAGCAATGTATTGATATATAAGTACTATAAACCTAACTAATTTTTACAGAGATCTAAATCAAAGTTACTTTTATATGTTTTTCTTTAATAATATCAATTAAAAAGTTTAGAAATAGTTTTATTTCAAGTCATGCTCAAAAAGAGTACTGTAAATTTTGTTCTATCGCGCAATCGTTAAAAATTAAACTTCTGTAACAAAAACGAAATAAAACATGCTTTAATCTTTTATGCATGCTTTTTTATAAAATTTAAATTAATGAAAAAATAAAATTAAATAAATTTTCCGAAATGGCTCACTTAGAAAGAGTTATCGTGTTGGTTGATATGGATTGTTTTTATTGTCAAGTGGAGGAAAAATTAAATCCTGAAATTAAAAATAAACCAATTGCAGTTGTTCAATATAATGCATGGCGTGGAGGAGGGTAATTCAAATTATAAATAATACTTTTAGAATTAGTAATTTCGTTGTGTTCATAAGGATGTGGATAAGAGGATGGTCAATTAGAATATTTGGACGAATTCCTAATTTGGGGACTAAACGTTGTGCGATGTATAGTAGGTGGTGTTTAGTTAACCATCAATTCGTCCACATCCTTAAGAACATTTAAATATAAGTATAACCTTTATATCCTTACTAATATTATAAACGTGAAAGTTTGTAAGGATGTATGGATGGATGTTTGTTGCTCTTTCATTCAAAAAGTACTGAATGGATCTGGATAAAATTTGGCATAGATATAGATTATAATCTGGTAAAAATGTACGGTTCCCGTGGGATAAATATTTTTTTGTTTTTTTACAGCGCAAAAGATTAAATTAATTTTTTACAATGTGGTTGTTTAGGGGTCAGAGAATGATATAGGTTACTTCTTATACCGGAATAATGAACGGTTCCCATGGGATAGTAAAACAAGTATGTATTCTATAGGAACCGAGTATTTAAAAGCAGTTTTGTTAAAATCCAAGGAATAGAGTCTTAACTCATTTTTCTTAAGAAGATTTGATCTGCTTTTTACTTAGGAGAGATGTACTATTCCCGTGGGATAAATATGTTTTTGTTTATCACAGAGTTAAAGATTGATATGATTTTTGCAGTGTGGTAGTTTGGGGGAGAATGATATAGCTTACTTTTAAGGCTAGAATAATGCATGGTTCCCATAAATAATAGAATAACGAAAAAAATCTCTACAAAGTTGAAATTAAAAAATTGACAATTTTTACTGGAAAATAAATATGAATTTTAATTTAACACCTGATAAAACTAATTATGAATTTTTTAAAATATTTGAATTTTTTCACTATTCATTGTCGAAGATATTATTTAGAAATAAACGAATAAAAATAATAAAATAAATATTTTAAAAAATTAACAATCACTTAACGGAACGAATTTTAATAAAGTTTTGCTAAAGATCCTGTAGGATAGCTACTAATCTATTCTTTTAATGAAACATCCATTAATTACGTGAGGCGTTCAGGGGCCGATGGGGTCGAGCCTAATCTCATCTAATCTTACTTAGGGGAAAGGGAAGGTCTCGCAAATACCACGTATTTTTTTTAAAAAACTCACGTTTTGAAAAATATCACATTAGTTTGCGGGTTGGGGGAAAGGGGTATGCCAAATCTCATGAAATCTTACCCGAGGGGAGGGGGTGGGATTTCAAAAATCGCAAAAAACGCTTCGCACAATTAATGTATGCCCCCTAAAATAGCTGAACGGTTTTAAATGACATTTGGTATGAAAGATTTTCAAGTCCTAAAGGAAGGAATACAGTTACTTTTTCACTAACAATCGTATAGAAGCTGATGTGAGACAGCTTACATCTCTTTTTTGAAAAGTAGTTTTACGAATTTTGATGAACTTTCTTTGGATCCAAAGTCTGAAAATATCGATCATCTTTTTCTCTCAAAATAGATTAATTTTTATATTTTGCTATGAACATAGGGAGTCTTTTAACCAATCAGTTAAATTTAGATACACTCAGCGAAGCTAGCGGGTATCAGCTAGTTAGAACTAATTTCATATGAAAATTTGTTTAGAATTATTGCTGTTAATTATCCAGCTCGAGATAAAGGAGTAACAAGATCAATGAGAGGAGATGAAGCTCAACAAAAATGTCCCGACATTGTTCTTTGTCGCGTTCCAAATGTACGAGGAAAAGCTGATTTATCAAAGTATTCATTAAAATGATACAATCAAAAAATCTTCTTCAAAACAAATTTGGTTTTAGATATCGTGAAGCTGGAAAAGAGGTGGCAGCCGTTCTTCAAAAATTCACACCCTTACTACAAAGAGCTTCAATTGATGAAGCCTATTTGGATATAACCGAATCTGTTAATAAAAAAATAAACCAATTAAATTATCTGGATTTAAAAATCACATCTTCAGACATACCAAACACTTTCGTTTATGGAACAGAGATGGACAATTTTTTATTTAATATTTACAATGAAAAAATAGATGATGCCAATTGGAAATTGGCGATTGGAGCCGTTATTGTAGAGGAAATCCGAGCTGCTGTCCTAACTGAAACAGGATTTAACTGCTCAGCAGGAATAGCTCATAACAAAGTCCTGGCCAAATTGGCCTGTGGAATGAATAAACCGAACAAACAAACAGTTTTATCGCATGACTTCGTACCGAAACTGTACTCACAACTTCCAGTACATAAAATAAAGAGTCTGGGAGGAAAATTTGGAGAAACCTTATCAGAAGATTTGAACATAACTTATATGGGAGAATTGAGCCAGTTTAGCGAAAAGACTTTACAGCAAAAATACGACTTAAAAAATGGGTAAATTTTTTTGTTTGGTTCTCTATTTCAAATCGTCCACTTATGGTGTAATGTGATTTGTATTGGTTTCACGTTTGGATTGTGTCATTATTTGGAAATTGAAAAGTTGGTGAATAAAATTCACACTTTTATTAATTAACTAGCGCACCCGACAGACGTTGTCGTACACACGTCTTAAATACAAAAATTTCAAACTTTTTTTAAATAAGCTGTAACAATCTGGACCATTTTGATGTACCAAAAAGTAACAAATGTACAGAAAATTTTCCTGAATTTGATCTCAGCGCTACCTACCGGGAAAAAATAAGAAAAAAATTAAAAAAGAAACTCTAGGTAATTGTTAATCGAATAAAAACAATAAAAATTATCTAATTGTAAATCTAAACCATTCTCGAATCCACTTGAACACACACCAAAAATGTTATCAAAATCGGTCCAGCCGTTTAGGAGGACTTTAATTACAAACACACGCACAGAAGATATTTATATATAAAGATAAGCACATATATCATAATGATAATCCCATTAACCGCTTAACAGTCTAGCTCAAATCTCGTTTGGACCAAACTTGTTTCAACTTGCTGGGAATTTTTTCCCTACTCGCGTTTGGCTTTGGGGAGCTCTTAGTTGTTTATTGTTCTTTGTCGTGTTACGCCAGTGACATTTTTTTGACACTAGTCTTTCACAAAAACGTCAGTTTGGTAAGTGGTTAATAATCACTTATCATTTAAATCGCACTTGAATTCTCATGTTCGCAGAATTCCATACAATATCAAACAATGGGAAAGAATGCCTTAACGGCACTTTATTAACCTCTCATATTATAGATCCCATTGTTCAGTGATTCTCAACCACTGTGCTGCGATATTACGTAAAACGTATCACTTGTCAAGTGAGACGACAATTGTCACTTTACGACTAATCTCGTGAACTTTTTTTTTAAACGACAATTATCGATTTACGATTCTGATAAAGAATGTCAACAAGAAACGATCATCGTCGTTACACTTGCGCGTTTTCAATTTTTACTTTCTTTTACTACTATAATATAGCAAATGAAGTATTGTAATCGGGTCGAATTTTCAAATTCCAGCTTTTACCGGAAATACATGTTTTGAGATCCCCTGAGTCTAAAATATCTGCTGCGAGGCGTCTCAGTACTTTCTTTTACTTTCATTTATGAAACTCACTATTGGTTAAAAGAACTATAAGTACTTTATAACTATACATATAAACAGAACTATTATATATACATACAGCCTATATATACGTATATATGGATTTACGAATTCCCAACCTTCACCCCAGAACCGCCCTTTTTCGAATTTTCCGAGAAAAAAGTTTCAAATAAAAGTTGTAAGCATTAATGAGTCTAAGAACTATAGAAAGTTTAAAGAAAAAAGTTGGAGCCGTTTTCGAAAAAAATTTTGAAAAGCTCCAAAACTCCTAGCATAAAGCGGAGCTTCCGGTGAACCGATTTCAACCAAAAGCCTCGGGGGACAACTTGATGTAATATGTAGACTAAATTCCAAGTTAGGTGAAATTCGGATAAAGCTTTCGATACGATATGGCTGTCACACACCGACACACATACACACACATACATAAAACCACTTTTTTGGACTCAGGGGACCTCAAAACATATATTTCCGGTGAAAGCTCGAATTCAAAAATTAGACTCGATTACAATAGGTACTTCCTTTACTATATAGTAGTAAAAGAAAATAAAAATTGGTTTTTAGAAAAATGTATGTGTGTGTGTGTGTGTAACAGCCATATCATATCGAAAGCTTTATTCCAATTTCACCAAACTTGGAAATTAGCCTTTATATTATGCATATAATAGGTTTGTTCCAGACGTTTGAGCAAAACACGTCCACGTAAAACAAAGCGCAAGGCACACTGACCAAGCAACAAGAGTGAGTGAAGAAACGCCACAGTACTCGGCCGTTTGGCCGCAACAGGCCGAGGGCCGATCTATGAACGTACATTTTTATGACTATAGCTCGCCCGGGGACTGTTTTGGAGGTGTTTAAACACCGCAAAACCAGTTTTAAATTAGGGTGAAGCCCTTGCTTCATGATTTTCACTCACTCTTGTCTCTTGGTTAATGTGTCTTACTCTTTGTCATTCGATGGACGTGTTTCAACATCATCAAATGTACAAGTGGAACAAACCTAATATCAATACATGGGATATCTGTTATGTGTATAAAAATCAGTGTGCATACACGACAATTGCCACTAAGCGAAAGCTTACAGAATGCGAATTTAAACTGTCGTATCACTTGACAAGTGACACGTCTTATATAATATTTATATAATATAATTTATTTGATTATTATACTTTCAGATCTTGGTTGTATAACATAGCCCGTGGGATTGATAATGAACCAGTCACGCTTCGACTATGCCCCAAATCCATTGGATGCTGTAAGAGATTTCCAGGAAAAAACTCGTTAAACACCCCGGATGATGTAAAACATTGGTTTGGAGAGTTAGCGAATGAAGTTTACGAAAGACTACAACAAGATTTAACCGAAAATAACAGGAAAGCAAAAAACTTAATAATCAGCTACAGTCTTTTTGTCGAAAAAAAAAGTACCACCTACAGCAAATCAATAGGATCGTGTGTTTATGATGTCGATCGAATCATTTTAGACGCATTTGAAGTAGTTCAAAAAGTCAACCCAGTGATTGATAACAAATTTAAATTTCCCGTTACGTATCTTGGAATCAGTGCCGGAAAGTTTGAAGAAAATCAAGGAGCTATCAAAAACTATTTTACAACTAAAACTGATAAATTAACTGAAATGTCTACATCAAATACAAATTCAGAATTCGTACCAAATACAAATACTGACGAATTTAAACCAGAAGAAATCAAAAGTTGGGAAGAAGAAAATGCTGAAAGAGATATACGAAGCGATGTAGACAAAGCTGGGAATTCAGATAAAAGTCAGCCAAATATAAAAAACTTTTTTACACGTAAAGATACTTTAAAAACTGAAAATCAAGATTTGCTCGAAGAAAAATGTGATGGCATAGACGAACAAATATCGAACGCTGAATCAGATCTAATATCCCAGATAAATTCAGACGAAGTTAATGATGATAAATTAATTATGGGTGAAAATGAAAATAGTTATCGATGTGAAATTTGTGAGAAAACGATTCCATCATCAGATAGTGAAACCCATTCCGACTACCATTTAGCGTTACAACTAGCAAGTTGTGAAAATGAAACGACAACAACTAAACTCGAACCTAAAACATCACAAGTTTCTGTACAAAATGGATTTAGAAATTTTTTTAAATTGCCACAAGCAAATAATCAAAAACCTTCCGAAGATAAGTCTGATGGTATTTTTGAAATTTGCGAACAATGCCACCAAAGAATATCATTGAATGATTTTTTGGAGCATCTCGATTATCATGAAGCCAAAAAATTACACCAGGAAATAAATAAAAGTAACCCTGTTGAAAGAAATAGTATTAAAGGAGGGAATTCGGCAGTGGAAGGAAATAAAAAACGATTAGGAAATTATCAAAGCCCAAAGAATACAAAAAAATTAAAACCAATTACAAATTTTTTCAAGCCTTTATGATTATTGTAATTATAATTAAGCCGGTTTCACACTATAGAATTAATATAATAGCGTAACGGGCAGAGAGAAATTTCTCACTATAACGGGATTTACTTATAACTACGAAAATAGGAAATATACATTCATATATAAATTAAATAACCTTTTCATTGCCCAAATCGCTCAACTCCGTTTAAAAAAAAATTAACCCGGGAATAATTACATATAATTAGACAAAAATATTTTTTCCTGAACAATCACTTACTACACGCAAAAGCACATTTTTTGAGTTTTTTTTTAAATAAAAACGAAATAAAATAAAAACACTAAGTACAACGATAACTAAAAATATATTACAATATGAGTGAGTGCCCGACAAAAAATAATTTTGTCTATTCATATATAATTATATATGATCATATCTGGGCAATTTTCAGATCTGATTATATATGGTTATATATGATTAGACAAAAATATTTTTTGTCTGACACTCACTCTTATTGTAATACCTTTTTAATTATCGCTATACTTGGTGTTTTTTATTTTATTTTCTTTAGTTTTTATAATAATACTCTCGAAAATGTGCTTTTGCTTGTAGTAATTTATTGCCCGGGAAAAATATTTTTGTCTTATCATGTATAATTATATATGATTATACTTGTTCAATTTTCAGATCTGATTATATATGATTAGACAAAAACATTTTTCCCAGGAAGAAAATCGTATTGCTTGATTAATAGTGCATATAAAAATAAATCTTCTGGGGTCCAAAAATTGATAGTACATACAAATTTAAACAAAAATTGTGCCCAACCAAGCTCGTAAATCAATATTAAGGTTTGCTTCAATCCATTTTTTTTTATATTTCTTTTAAATAACACAATTTTTTTTTTTTAATTTTCATACCTTTGGAACAGTTTATCGCAACAATAATCTGAAAGAAGAGGTTTATAGGTTTTAACATTTCACGCTCTACAAAAAGAGTCTTTAGAACAAAATTCCTCAGATCATGTTTCCAAGATATCAGAGTTCAAAAATAACACTAAATTTTTTTTAACTTTGTTTCAAGGTTTTTTTTTGTAGACCATGAAATTTCATTTAAGTCCCTTCTTTCAGATTGTTCTTACGATGAAAAATTCTTTTTCTGTGTTATTTAAATGGATTGAGTTAAATCTTAATATTAATCTTAAGAGTTTGTTTTGGAGCTAAAATTTTAGTTTTAAAATACACTATCAATTCTTTGACACCATTAGCGTTTTTATTTTGATCACCCTAATATGATAAACACGGCTGGATTTACATATTTTGTGCCTATGGGCCCAGGAAAATTCCCCCACCCCTCTCCAAAAAAATTAAATCACTTTATACCATAACCAACATTTTCTTTCCCAAACACGTCGGCCCGGAGTCACTCTGCTGCATTACATTTAGTTTGAAAGAAACGAATAACTTGGCCTTTTCTCATTTATGAACAGGTCACATGAGTTTTAGTTTTGTTTCAGATAAAACAGAGAACTGTAATATTCTTAGATTTCCCAAACTCCAGGATTTTTCTTGCCGCCCCTAAAAATTTGCCACTATGGGCCCGGGCCCACGTTGACCCCATGGTAAAGCCGGCCTTTATGATATATCTCCAAATGTGAAGGCCTACCGAAAGCTATAACTTACATGTCAGAATATATATTGTATAGGTGTTATTATAATAGGTTTGTTCCATACGTTGATGCCAAACACTGCCACGAAAGACAAAGAGCAAGGCACATTGACTAAGAGATAAGAGTGAGCGAAGAAATGTTTCAGCTTACAGCCGCTCGGCCGCATTAGGCCGAGAGTCGAGCTATGTACGTACATACGTTTTCGTGGCAATCGCGTATTTCGACACTGATTTGGAGGTGTTTAAACACTGCGAAACCGGTTTAAAACTAGAGGGAACTTCTTGCTTTATGTTCCTCACTCACTCTTGTCTTTTGGTCAATGTGCCTTGCTCTTTGTCTTTCGTGGCAGTGTTTGAACATCATCAGATTGACAATCGGAACAAACCTATTGTATCATATGGTGTGGGGCCGATTTTAATTAATAAGTACAAAATACGCAACTTTCTTTTATCATACAAATTTTATTAAAAATATATTATATACATTTGTTTTTGGCAATATTTCTTCAAGAAAGTTTGAAATAACATTAACTAATAATTTGCTTTGTCGAAATAGTTACACACAATGAAAGTTTATATTTAAAAATTAAAATCAACATACTTGCAAAAAAACAAACTTTAAATACATCTATGATTAAGATCATTAGGAAAAAGGTAAACATTTTATTTAAACAAATGTGCATTATGTGACTTTTAAGTAATTAACTCAATTAATAAATAAAATCAATACTTATTTTAACGAGGTATTTTTAATAAACAAATTCATCAGTTATAATTTTTAATAATAATAATAATAATCGTCAAAATTAAACGATTGACTTTGAATCTAGTCAATCTATCCAATCAACCTATCCACTAAAGATCCGTTATTATTATTATATCGTCATCATCATCCGATTCGTTTAACTCAACAGTATCCATTTCAGAAAACTGTTTGATTAAGTGAAACTTTCCGAAATGAACTAAAACTATGAGCTCGTCTACCCGAACCTTCTTTTTTAAACAGTCTTTAATTTGATTGATTTGTTTCGTATCTAAAGAATATGTTTTAACAAACACTTTTTTTATAGGTAAAGATACAGATGAATGTTTATTAATTTTACTCTGTCTAAGTTTATAATGATTCGGTTCCTTATTTTCTGTACATGTCGTAGACTTTTTGAGATTTAGAACCTTTAGGAATTCTTCTTGACTCACAGCCGAATTTACAAACTGAAAAAGATGCACTCTATTAAAATTCAGTGGAAAATGTTTAATAATAAGACATTTGATTAACACGAAATAGAACAATAGTTCCAATTGAATACCCTGGATAGTAGGGATGTGAGATTAATGGAAAAGAATCGATTAAATATGCGAAAAAATCGATTTTTTCTATTATTTAAAATTCTACTTGTTTTTATATTCCAATAATGATGAAACCTAAGAGATTCATACTAACAACTTATCAGATTAAAAATCAAATAAAATGATATGAATAAAAAAATAACCAATTCAAAACTAAAAATTGAAGCGAATCTTCCATTACACTTTCAATGTAAGGGATAAGGCAAATATGATTATTGATACACAATTTCAGTACCATTAAACGTTTTATTATAATAAAAAAAAATGAAATGATGAGCATCCTAACAAAATTACAACCTTATTGCCTCAAAAACTATTTTCGATTTCAATCTTTTAATAATGAATTTTAAATTTAACAATCAAATATTTCAATGAATGTCTATTATAATTGAATGGCAAGAATAAAAAAAACCGTTACAGCTAGTTTGCATTTAAGTTTGCGCTGTTTATGAAAATCAATTATTATAAAATAATAATCAATTTAAATAAAAATCGATTATTTTTTAACATCCCTACTGGATAGATTAAATATTTTTTCGTATTAAACGAATTTCGTTTTAAAAGAAAAAATAAACTATATACAAATACTTTGTTATAGCACTGTCAATGTTTCTACTTATTTTTACAGTTCTTGATCATTAAATTAGCCCATTTACATGCTAGGAGCCATCTATAAATTACGTGACACGAACTTCATGATTTTGGACCCCCTCCCCTCCTTAGTGTGACGTCACATATTTTACAATTTTACATCTACAAATAATTATTGAATTAAAACAGCAGTTCCAAAATTTGTTTTATATCAATATAAATGATTTTTTAATAAAATTAACATCAAATCAAACATTTCAAGAAAAAAAAGACGACTAATTATATTAATTAATGATCAAACTTAATCATCTTGAAAGTCAATTTTCAATTGAAATAAAAACTATTTAAACAATGCAACAAGTATTATGAATTTTATTTTAATTATATTGTTTAATTATTAAATTATTATACCTTAAATTTTGAAGCGTATAAGTCCATCGAAAATTGTAATGGAATGATGTAAAATTTGACTAGTCGCTAACGAAAACGCCGTTAAAGCGACTTTAAATAATAATAATAAAAAAATCACCGCTAGGCAAAGTCGGCATTTAGGTGCAGCATTTAGCGGCATTTATCAAAGGGCAATAGTATCGGCGCATAACACTACACCAGAAAAAAATTCTCTCCGAACAATTAAATCTAAATATTAAATATTTGAGTGGCAATGGGCTATTAAATCATTTTGTTGGCGTTAATGAACTTCAGTTATCAGAAAGAAATTTTTTTCTTAGTGTAGTAGAGCGAGTGGCCGACAAAACAGTTTGAGTTTTTCGTTAATAGTTCAAAGTTTGTGTTTTACTTAACACTTAGATTTAAATAAATTTTGAAATGCGACGTCACGAAATTTAGGACCCCTCCCACCCCCTTGTCACACAATGTCACACTTCGTCGACCCCCTCCCTTCCCCCTAACGTGTGACCTTATTTTTTGGATGGCTCCCTAGTAGCTTTACTCTTAGACGCCGTTCACATTGAGGCGATAAACGTAAAAGCGCCTTATTATTATTAGCAATTAGTAAGTGGCAGTTCGAGCGATATGTCACCTACGATATATCGCGCAATTGTAAACTTTTTTTACCACCTCCATTCAGATTTCAAATATCTATCTGTGCGTTTCATATATCGCCTCAAAGGCTCAATATGAACACAGAACAACGCCTTATACTTACTTTAGGAAGTTTAAAAGACAGTCTATTTGTACTCCATTTTTTCAAATCGTCATAATTATCGTATTCCTAAAAATAAATAACAATTAGTTAAGCGAAACATTTAGTAATTAATTTATTCCATACTAATAAATTTTGGCGAACTGCAGCTAGTTGCTTATTATTTCTTTTATTTTTAATCGCAACAATATTGTTTGGTAAGTTGACATATTCGAGGTGTTCAACAATTCTCGATAGCATCACACTAATGTGGATCATCGAAGTCTCACCATAAAATCTATAGCATTTTCTTATTTGATTTATTAGAGTCTTTTTCCAAGCGTTTATGGAAAATTTCTTCTTGGGCCGAGAGACGGGATTTGAAAACGGTATTTTCTTCGTCCACCAAACGGGCGGTTTCACTATTATTGTCATTTTCAAGTTTTGAGAGCAATGGATTAAGTATGTGAGAAACTTTTCTAATTGGTCCACTTTCATCTTTTGAAGATTTGCTGGTTTTCCATTGCAGAACACCAATGGTAGATGAGTTATCATTTTTGAGTTTCTCAGAAAATCAAAAACAAAACCTGAAAAAAAGTCAATTAATTGAACGTCTATCAACATCAAAAACACAGTTAGCTTAAAATTAATTTACAATATCAACTGCCATTTTATTAATACAAAGCAATTCCTAATAACTCGAGGACAAGTAAAGAGACCACGTATTTTCGTGAACGAATTTCGTTTTAAAAGAAAAACTATGAAATTATAATTTTCTTTATCTTATAAAATATATAACGGTAATCAGACAGTTGGGACCACAAAATTTGGGCCCTTTACAATTGGGTCTATTGCTAATTCGGACTATAACAGCAGAAGTCATTAGCAATTGGAGCCATTGAAAACAGGAACCATTCGCTGGTATTTCTAAGAAAATTTAAATCCAGGCAAATTTGCTCTCATAGGCAGATATAGAAAAGCTATTGTCTTAAAAATTATAATTTCATCTTAATTTACAATAAATTGGCCCGCTTTTGTAATTGGTTACTTTTTAAAATAAATATCTAATTAACGGTGGGTCAGATGCAAAAATGTTAGAGGACTTTTCGTCTTAGATTTTCATCTCATATCTACCCTTTCAAGAAACTCCATTAATTACAACTCAATAAGAAGCTGGTTCGATGACCCCAATCGTGGGCCCGGAGCCTGGATTATTATTAAAGGGCGATGAAAAGTCGGCTGAGACGGCAGCAAAACAAATACTGGCAAGAAATTCCCGGTCAGAAGCTCAGCAACAAAATGATGGGAAGAAATTGCCCCTTGCTCACCGCTGAGGTTTTACGGCTGGGATGGGGCCAACTCAGGACAATAACAGGACTGATAACCGGACACTGTGGACTGAGGAAGCATCTGCAGACTATTGGGGTGTCTCAACAAGACCTCAATTGCAGATTGTGTGGGGATGGAGAGAAAAACGCGACCCATGTCATTTTTGACTGCAAAGCCCTCACAAAGTGGCGATACCTGTACGGAATAAATGACGCCCAAACAGGCACAAATAGCTTAGTACAGAGACTGCTTTTGCTAGGCAGAATGCGAAACCTGGAATAAGCAAGAATTCTTGCACAGCAGGGATAGATGAGCAGATCAGGAGTACAATATGCCTAAGGCTGCAGTGCGAGGGGAACGAGCCCTAACCTGGTTTTTCTGCTAACGGAAAAAACATACAACTCATCCTATATATAAGGGGCCATTCTTAAATTACGTCACACGAATTTCATGATTTTTGACCCCCTCCCACGTCCTTGTCACATCTGTTCACACTTGTGAGACCCCTCCCCTTCTTAGTGTGACGTCACATATTTTACAATTTTACATTTACAAATAATTATTGAATTAAAACAGCAGTTCCAAAATTTGTTTAATTTATCTAAAACTCTCGATCCCGGAATTTTCGAGATCAATACCATAAAGATATAGGTTCCATCCACTATAACGCACCTGGAAATATTGCTGTTGCGAGCAGTTTACACGGTAGCGCAATGCTCTGCGTAATGTAGGTATTCAAACTATTAACTACAAAAGTGCCCAAACTTACACATGTTATACCAGAATGAATCACATTTTTTATGCCAAGATCTTATTTTCAAAAAATTAAATTATAAGTTTACTTGCAAATTCATTTTTGTTTATATATTTAAACACCAAATGAATGTATAATTATTATTAGTAACGCTAGGATTAATTGATTCATATGTAAGTTGAATATTGTTTTATTTAAATATCAAATAAGTGCATTAATATTTTTAAAGTGAAACTTTTTATACATCGTCTCAAATTTTTTGGCGCCTCTTTAGCATGTCGCTAAATGTAACACATTCTCGGCATGGAATCGGCAAGTGTTCGGCAGAGCTCGTATACACATTGTTAGCTATATACCATGTCGTTTTACCACCCTAGTTGCGCGAGCTATTACTGAATGTAATGAGCTATTTTCCTTTCCATGACAACGTTTTATTATATTATAAGTTGTCATTAATTGTCAATCATATTTGTATTGGTATTTGTATTTTGATCAGTGTATTGATATAAATGTTATTGTTCACTTGATTACAATAGACAAAGATACAGCTAGTGAGAATAGTGCAAAAATATCCGACGGTGATGTTACAATTGATAACAACAGGCAGATGATCGATTTAACAATAATCAACAAATTCAATAATGAAAATAACATTCGAGTTTTAACATCAATAATAGAAATTCAAAATTAGTTACAACGGCGCGCGTCAAGTCAGACAGTGAATTCGTGCCCCATTTTTTTCTACTCTATTTTCATACCCTAAATCGTATAATTTTCCAAAAATTTTCAGTTACTTAAGTGCCTTAAACCCGAAAAAAAGTTTCACTTGCATCGTGGTTTCGTAAAACCACACAATAATTTTTTTTATTTATTTACAAGTTGATTATATTTAATAAATGATGGTAGCATTTTTTCTGTTATTTATATTGCAACTTAAAACTTTTTGTCAATCTCGAGGAATCCCGGGATTAAAATAATCGCCCCAAAATTATATTTCCTAGTTAGATCCCACTTTTGAAAGGTCCAAATTGTAATGTGGCTTCAAATATGAAGGAACGATATAAATCAGTGCCGTGATTGACTCGGTTCGAGGCAAAACCACTTAAGATAAAATTATAAAATTGTGGTATTCCTAAGGTGATTATAACTTTCACTAAGAAAGGATTTTTAGAAATTTTACCTTTAAAGAGGAGATTGAAAACTTATCATTTTCTGGAACTTACTCCTAAATTTCTTCCTTTATCAAATACTGATATGCAAATATAAAGAACGTACTTGCTTTATAATTAAAATAATGATTAAAACCACAATTACGATTATCTTTATAACTAATATATCTTTATATTATGTTAAATTTTTAAAATAAAATTGCTTTTCTGCTTGCAGTAAGATAATTTTTTTTAAAAATCATCAAAATAAGGTTTACAATCAAATTATTATTTATATTCATAATATATTTCTCAACGGTTAAAAATTGATACTCACACAGTATAATGAGTTTTATATGTCAACGATAATAGAATATTTTAATAACTTCAGGTATAAACTAATGTTTGAAATTTCATAATTTAAAAATATCTTAGCTTTGTTTATCTGATTTACACTGTTAACACTCTTTTTATCACTTTTAATTACTTTTTGATCGTGGTGTATGAATATAAGAACGGTTACTGTGGGTTACTGTCAGACAAGTGTCAGCGCGTTGTTTTCCCTCTCAAATGCGCTCAGGCATTTCAAGCTTAAGTGCAATGGCGCTATTGGCGCGTTTACCGTATTTGCCGGACGATAAACGTACAATTTCATGCATCGCTCGATTTCCAGCGGTTTGGTCACGTGGTACGTTTTCCACCAATAGTAGAAGATACGTACCTACATCGACCTTCACCGAGTTGATAACAGAATGAAACAGATTTTATCATGAATTTAGTATATTAGAAAATACCCTATATTAAAAATGAGTTGCCTAAAAAAATCCTGGACCGACTTATTTTTAATTATTTTTTAAAAAATTGATTGTCCGTAAAGCCGGTTTACGGACGATAGTTTTACGTGATAACATCATAAAGAAACATTGATGAAAAGTTGCATATTTTTATGAATTGAATTATTATCACTGAAGGGTCATTATTTTGTATAATACAAAGAAGGAGTTAATTGAAAATTAACAATTTTTTCAAAATTAAATCAGACTGAAAATTATGAAGGAAATCAATTTTAAATCTTATTAAGTAAATTGTAGAAAAAAAAACGCAAAACACGTAGTCTGGGATTCAACAATTGCCTCTCTATCGCTTGTATTGCGTTCTCGCTTGCACTCATAGCCTCAAATGGAACGTGACACTATTGTGTAGTAAATATGCGTTAGTTTACATTATTATGGGCTTTGAAACTTTCACGAAAATAAATTTTCCAATATTTAAAGTCACATTTAACGTTAATTACAAATATAACATTAGACATACTGATACCATTAAGGAGTGCATAATGAAGCGGCGAATTTTAGCGGCGCATGTATCGTCGGGGACTTTTGATTATTAATTTTTCCGAAGTTTAAACATTTTTTTTTGTCTTTATTCTCTGGTCTATAAGTGATCTAGCATTTTTAAGTGTGAAAAGAGAAAAACTTGCGAGTATACCTATTTTACATAAAATATTATATGGTTTTCGAAGGGGGGAGGGGGGCTAAAAAGGTATTATGCTCCGGGCGCGAGTTAAGCTCGCTACGCCACTGAACAACTTTATAGAAAGTTTTTGAAAAACCATTGGAATAATTTGGGAAAAAAATTAAAAACTCAAAAACCCATATAATAAAGTGGGGCTTTAAAAACCGATTTCAACCAAAACCGTTGTGGCCCAACTAGATGTAAAATAAAGGCAAAAAAGTAAAATTTCAAGTTTGGTAAATTTTGGATAAAGCTTTTGATACGATAACGTTGTCCCACACAGACATTTTTCTAAAATCTACTTTTTTGTACTCAGGCATCAAAACGTGTATTTCCGGTGAAAACTCGAAATCGAAATTCGACCCGATTATAATACTTATACGTTACTATATTGTAGTAAGAGAAAATACAAGTTGCAACAAATAAGGACAAATTCTGGAGATCTGGGAGATACTCCGTGGCAGCTAATCAATTCGACAAGCATATCAAATCGGTATCAAGGTGATACCGTGAACAAAAGCATGTTAATAGTTGGATATTTAACATATACGTAGTATCAATTTTTCGACGAATACAATATCCATACTTATTTTTTAACAGAAATGTGTTATCTAAATAGCTCAAAATCGGTTATCCGAATTTTATGATCCAACTTATTTATGTCTTAATACAGTATTTCCCAAACTATAAGTCGCGAGCTAATATTGAGTGCCCTAATGGGCGATTCGCCAATGTAGAAGAATTAAGTATATGAATAATGGTGACTGAGCATTATCAATATTTATGCCCTCTTTTCTTTAAGACAGCTAAGAGGTGGGTCCGAAGATTGGAAATCTTTATTAGCTGGGTCGGAGCCAGTGGCGGATTCAGGGTTGGGGTCACAGGGGTTATGACCCCCCACCAAGGTTTTCTTGCATTAATAAAAAATAATAAATTAAGTTTATTATTCAATTGTCTAATATATACTAAACCTAATAGCTAAAATTTAGTTGTTTGGCTCGCTGTCCTTTCCTCCCCTTAGCGTGAATACCGACCATATAGTATCAATTGTTTTATACATTCAAATGACAGTTTTCTCTTCTCTATAATACCAATTTTTTATTTTAAAATGTATGTAGGCCTATGAATTTGCGTGTCAGACACATAGCAAATAATTATCAATGCAATATGTAATAGGTTTTTAAAATATATAGGCCAAAGTCAATTTTCATAGTGTTGAATTCCAGGCTAGTTAGGACCTATGGTAAAATTTCTTTTCAATTCTAGGTCCATGGTCCATTCGTTGATTGTATTGTATTAACTATAAAGTCATCAGTAACAGACAACAGTTGTATATAAATATTTTCTGTATGAGTTTTTAATACAGACCTCAAGCAAATAAACTTTATTTGGTATTTCTTTTCTTGAGTTCTTGAGTTAACGTTTTCTTTCTATCTTAACTTAAGTACCCCTTGTTGTAAGCAGTGTAACAAAAATTAATTATAGGCCAATTCGTAAAAACTTCTTTGTTTCCTGAGGTATATTAGATAGTTATCTTTCCTTTCTTGAAATGACAATATTAACCATCGTTGAATTTCTTACTTTAATTATTATAGACCAGGGTAGATATTTTTTGAACAGAAAAAAAATTGTAGTAGGATGAAACCCACTAGAAAAGGAAGAGAATATATCAAAAATGAAAGGAAAAATAAATAATGGTCGCTCTGAGGTGGGGAAGTGGAAAAGAGGGAGGGGTTTAAGGGTAGAAACGATTTATCTCCATTTCCGACAAAACTACAAGTCCTATGGAAAAAAGTTAAAAGGCAAAGTTGTAGATAATTAGTAGATCTACACTTTTTATGTTAACATTTTTTTCACATAACCTCAAAATTTATGTGAAAAATTCCAATAACTAAGTTTTTAGTTTTTATTTTTATATTTTACAAAAAAAAAAAATTATGAAATTTTGTAAAAATTTACTTTTTAATGTCCCAAACAAACTGTAATTTTTTTGATTTAAAATATTAATTTTTTCACCTTACACTGACTTAATATCGAAAAAGCACCCTAATTTTCAATCGATAATTTTCACGTCAAAACATCTGAATTTTTTGTACTTTGAAACTTCTACTTTTTGATGGTGCAAATATACACGTAACAATGTTAAATGTTCTCAGAAAATACAATAATTAAAATGTAAATTTTAATAAATTGTTCAAAATTGTGTTATGTAATTTATTAAAATGTACACTGTAATTATTGGATTTTCTGAGAACATTTAACATTGTAATGTATATCTTTTTTTGCACCATCAGAAAGTAGAGGTTTCAAAAAACAAAAAACTCACCGACGTTTTAAAAAATTCAGATGTGATGACGTGAGAAATTTCGATTGAAAATTAGGGTGTTTTTCGATATTAAGTCATTATAAGGTGAAAAAATTAATATTTCAAATCAAAAAAATTACAGTGTGTTTGGGACATTAAAAGGTAAATTTTTACAAAATTTCATGGAAATTTTTTTTGTAAAAGATAAAAATAAAAAACTAAAAACTCAGATCGACCGTAATTTATTTTTCCGTTCATTTTTGTTATATTCTCTGCTTTTTCCAATGGGTTTCATCCTACTATAATTTCTTTCACTCTTTACCATTTTCAAAGGCTAAAAGCACTGGTCTATTATAACATTGTTACAGATTGTCTGCTAAATAGTACAAAATACAAATCTATTAGTTAATCAATGGTTATTGTTTTTAACCAAGAAACGCAAAAAACAGGTTTTTAAAAGATATATTTTCAAAAATTTTCCGAAAGAGGACCCCTGGATCTCCTACGTTAGGGGGTATCCCCACACCTCCCGTAGTGACCCCCCACCAAGCTACATCCTAAATCCGGCCCTGGTTGGAGCTCAGACAACTTAGGGAACCACTGCCTTAATATGTATATTCTTAGTGTTTCAATAAATTAAAATTTTATATGTAATTGACAATGAAACACACAGAAAGTACTTACAATAAATAATCGAGGAATTGTGTTTCTACTGAAAGCAATTTCAAAATAATCCGTACTTAGCGTAGCTGGAAGAATAGTAGACACCTATAGTAAAATAAATCGTGGTTTCAATTTAAAAATAAATTCCAATTAGCATGAACATGAACATAAATAAAACATTGAAGAAATAAACAATTTGCCTGATTTTAGTTGCGCAGCGTACTTATAGCGTGTCGATAAATTCCCAACTGAAAATGGACCATTTCTATTGATTATTTGTGTGCGCGCGGTCACGAACTACTTTTACAGTGTGGGATTTTATGTTTTTATTAAATATATCAGTCTTGATTTTCCAAATGATAGACAACCATAAACACAGTGAATCGGGGGAAAAACAGTGAAAATTGTATGGATTTCATGTTTTTATGTGCTTCATGAGCAATCAGCTCTTACAACAATCACTTGGTAGTTTCCAATTGCACTTTGAATATTAAACAATGTTGAATTGTTGACTTGAATAAAATTGGAGTATAAGTGCCGCATCGAATCGATTAATCACCTCGTATTGTTCGACGTGTTGGATGCTACTTAAAAATCTGGAATTTGTTTAAAAAAGAAAATCGTTTAACACCGTTTGCATTGAGGATATTTTTAAACTGTGCTTGAGTTGATGTTATAATGATGACTTATTACTGACAATGAGATAAAAATAATTTTAACATATTTCGCTCGTCGCACCTCAATCGAACCAAGCTAACAGCACGATATTTTACTCGGATGGTCAATCATTGAATGCAATTGATAACAATGTCCTACAATTCGAATTTAACAAATAGTATTCGCTCGACAGATTCTATGGGCCTTATCGACCCAAATCATATGCTTAAATTGAATTCTCACGATAGTACCGAGTCAAATCAAATCAAATTAGCCGGCGAGGAGGCCAAGGATAAAATGTACGAGCCGAAACATAATTTAAAAGTAGTCCGAGTCCTTACTGTAATCGCTTACATGTTTTTTGTATCGTTTGCTGCAATTATTTTATCGTTTTACTATGTGATTTTATGGAAACCTAAATTTCATAGTCGTTACATTACGGTCGCATCAAATTCAACATCCGTTTTACAACCAAACGATACGAAATGTTATTAATATAATATCAATATTAAAGGTGGGACATTGAAGATTTGGAATTTCATTTGGCTTCAAAATAAAGACTAATGAAAATTTTTTCAGTTTAACACCATAATTAAAAAAAAAATTGGTTGTCTGTAAAATCGGTTTACGGACGATAGTTTTACGTGATAACGTCATAAAGAACACCTAATTGATGAAAAATTGCGTACTTTTATGAATTGAATTATTATCACTGAATTATCATTATTTTGTATAATACAAAGGAGTTAATTGAAAATTAACATTTTTTTTCAAAATGAAATCGGACTGAAAATTATGAAGGAAAAAATAAATTAAATCTTATTAAGTAAATTGTAAAAGAAAATCACAAAACACGTTGTCTAGGATTCAACAATAATATCGTGCCTCTCTATCACTTGTATCGCATTCTCGCTTGCACGCACAGGTTCAAATGAAACGTGACAAAATGGACGTTCTTTTTCAGACTGGCTGCCGTAGTTCATCAACTTATAAGACGTTACCACGTCAAAAAATTCTTCATTTAGTTTTTATACTACGATCAAATGAAATTCCAAATCTCAAATGATCCATCCTATCCAAATGTTTATTTTTAAGAAAATTTTTTCATTAAAAACATTGTATACAATTCTAAAATTTATATCTTTTGTAAAGAAAAAATTTAATTATTTTGTTAAAAATTTGATAAATGATAATTTATTCGAAACGGGTTTTTCGAATCAAGACCAATTTATAACAATCTAAATTTTAAAAATTTCCCTTTAAATTGTATCGAATTTTAATTTTAAGACTTAAATAAATTTCCGAAAATTTGGCTGAAAATATGTAGTTTTTAAAGTTTATAAAGCACATCCTTCTAAACTGTACACCACACATAGATTTAAAACATCTAGAAAATAATTTATGTTAATCGCCTTTTGTTATGTAGCTTAAACGTTTTTATAAATGTGGCATTTAATGATAACAATGCAACATTGGACTGCTAAACATAACGTTCCTATTTGTTAAACTTTTCATACTAATTGTAAATTTTTTTACTATAACTTGACAAAATTATGGCTTTTCGTCATTTTTCTGTTAATTGTTTTTAATATAATTAAAATAAACTAAAGATTTTTAATAATAAAAAAAAAATGTAACAGAAAAGGGGAAGTGAAAATTTAACAACACCTTAAAGCTCAAAGTATTTATTAATAACTACTTTATAAACTTTCTTCCATGGTTGGTTTAAGAAAAAAAAATGAAAGGCGATTAACTGTTTTATGATAAAACTACTCGTATTTAACAATCAAATATTTAACAATATGTAACAATATTTAAAAAGAAACAACTCATTATTGTTTGTTATAAGAATAAAAAATTTAAAGACTAAGCACGTAACAATTTAAATTTTGATTAATCAAAGTTTTTCAAAGTTTCCATGTTTATGTATGAAGCGTATGAAGTAAAGTTGTTTTTAAAAGCATTTAGATTTTTTTATTTTTGATTTAAAAAGCTTTATTTCCTTAATTTTTGTCCTAGTAAAACACTGGTATAGATATTATAATAAATCTTGGTATGTTCATGTATCTATCCTTAAATAATTCAGAGCAGAATTAGGTATTATATAGAATTAGATGTAGGTATCTTGTTTCTATGTAAAAATATCGCACAACATGAACATTTTAAGCAACAGTTTGATCTTAAAAAGAAATGACACTAGCCGGCTAATAAAGGTCTATTGAAGCCTATATTCGATAATGTTTACTTATTGATAGTTCGTTTGTTGAAAGATAAGATCTTTTTTTCAAAGATGACCAAATTTTTACTTTCTTTTACTGCTATATAGTAAAGGGAGTATTATAATCAGGTTGGATTTTCGATTTCGAGTTTTCCCCGCAAATACACTTTTGGAGGTCCCCTGAACCCGAAAAAGTGGTTTTTAGAAACATGTCTATTGTCTATGTATGTATGTGTGCGTGTGACAGCCATATCGTATCGAAGGCTTTATCCGAACTTCACCAAACTTGAAATCTTGCATTCATTTTTCACCTAGTTGTGCCGCGAAGCTTTTGATTGAAATCGGTTGACAGAAAGCCCATCTCATTTACGGTTTTTTGAGGGTTTTCAATTTTTTTTAGCCATCCATCAATCGATGCACACAGTGTTTTGATTGGAAATTCCTTCGCTGCTTTGTCGATAGCGACCTCCAAATTGGTGTGTTGAAACATACTGATTACTGAAAGATGTGATCCCACCTCTGGATGACACCATCTTCAACGCTGTACCGAATTTCTGCTTCTAGCAGAACTCAGTCTCCTTCCAAAAAACTAAGAAAACCCAGATTTAGTTGCTCGGAAATATTTTTGATATCATCAGCATAGAGTAGTGATGCTCAGCGAATCTAGACATCAATCCTCTGCATAATTTCTTTTAAAGCAAGTTGGAGACGAGCGTTTGCAACCGTCGACACCCCAACCTGGATTTTTGAAGGCCAATTCCCTAACTTTTCCTGATCAAAACGCTGCGTGAATCTATTGATGACAGCGATGAATGGATGAAGCGTTTAAGACATTAAATACAAAATGAAGGGAGGTATTTTGATTTTTTTTAAATATTGTACAAAACCTTTAACCTTTAACGCCATAATCTGTTACTTTGGTTTTTATTAAACTTTTTTTTAAAAATGTTATATTACTAAATCAACTAAATTTTAGTTGTTATGCATAGTGTTGTTAACTGGGCACTTTAGAGTAACTTAGATAGTACATTCTTTTATTACTATATAGGAGTAGATAGTAAAGGAAGTATTGCAATCGGGTCAAATTTTTGAATTCGAGCTTTCATCGGAAATACATGTTTTGAGGTTCCCTGAGTCTAAAAAAGTGTTTTTTTAGAAACATGTCTATGTGTGTGTGTGACAGCCATATCGTATCGAAAGCTTTATCCGAATTTCACCAAACTTGGAAATTTGCCTTCATATTATGTCTAGTTGGGCCGTGAAGCTTATGGTTGAAATCGGTTAACCGAAAGCTCTACTTTATTCTAGAAGTTTTTGAGCTTTATCATTTTTTTTCGAAAACGGCTCCAACGATTTTCTTTAAACTTTCTATAGTTCTTTGACTAACCAATGGCTACAACTTTTATTTGAAATTTTTTTTGGAAAAATTCGAATAAGGACGGTTATGGGGTGAAGGTTGGGAATTCGTATTATATGTTATACCTATATGTACAATGCACGTCATATAGGTTGTATGCATATAGTTCTGTTTATATGCATAGTTATAAAGTGGTTATATTTAATATATATTATACCAACAGCGAGTTTCATAAATGAAAGTAAAAGAAAGTACTGTGACGCCTTGCAGCATATATTTTTTTTACGTTCACTTTTGATTGTTGTTACACTTTGTTCAATACACTTTATTTAAATACTTTGTTATTTATTTTTAACTATTTTTCCATCCCTGGTTCCTCACTCTTGTGGTCGTTTACGTCGCAATCGCTTTGGATGGGTAATTGAAACAGGCTTCTACTGTTAGCCTCGTTTTAAAAATTTGTGAAATACTGACAGAACTTATGGCTATACTAGGTATAATAAATGTTTTGTACGGCATTTCATATTATAAAAGGTAAAGCGTAACTATTAGGAAAAAAGAGTGGAAAAAATGTATTAATGTATTGATAAGTATTTTTCGAAGTTTTAAGTTATATTCTGCCTAATAAATTATAAGAACGTAATGGCGCGTGTTTTTTTTACCCTTTTTCATTGATTATTAAGTAACTTCGGATAATTGAAATTGAATCGTTAAACATAGCATGATTTTTATATTAAAATTTCAACTACTATTATACAATATGCTATTGATTTTTTTTAAATCGGAAGTCATGCTTTTAAAAACTGATTGATTGTCAGGGGAATTTACAAAATAAAATTTATCATGTTCTTAATTTTTATAATCTCTTTTCGATAACTCGAGCTGTAATTGTAATTTTAGGTAATCATCTTTTTTTCGAAGTATCAACTATCATTTGGTTTTAATTCTATTCGATAGCATGAGGTCATAGTGTGCCCATGGAATTTCAGTAGTAAATTTTCTCTCCTTAAACTATTGAAAACGTAGTCACTAGTGCTGTTTCTAGAAAGTAGAGGTTTTGACTACTAGAGATAGGGATATCATTTAAAATTTTTACAGCAGTCGAATGTCGAAGATGCAAACTCGTGGAGTATACTTTTTAAAAATAGAAAGAGACTCGCATGCCGTGTTCCAAAAAAAAAAGAAGCAACCTGCCACCTTGCTTAAAGGTAAGTGCCCTGAGGGTAGTGTTAAATAATGGTAAATAAATAACTGAATAAATCACAATTTAATTATTTAAGTATTTTATTAAAAATTTTTTGAAAAAAAAAATATTGACAATACAATATGAAGACACTATTCAATTTTATGTAACTGTATTAAGGAATAATTTCGTAATCCAATAAGAGTCAATTTATCAATACCTTATATGTATTTAAAATTTAGTAATTACTCTTTTATATGTATGTATATAAGTATACATATATAAACTCAAATAATATACTTCCTACATCAGTTACGCTTATTTGTATTTACATTAAAGTATTCAATCTTTTCAAAATAAATACAGTGCTGTATTATATAAATGTACTAATTTAATAACAGTAAAAAACTTACATGATATCATATTTTAGATAAAATTTTTGTACCGAATAAAAATTTGAAATTATTCGACTTATAAACGGATTGCTTTTAATTAACATTTTCACTAAGTATGCAATACATGATTAAAAAATTGAACTATACAATGTATTAATTACATTATATTATTTTTAAATGATTATAATAACACAACATTACGTGTACGTGAAAAAAAAAAACTTATAATCAAACGACGTGTATTTTACCATTTACGGACCGATTCAATGAATTTTGTTTGTGTAAGAGCATTACTGCCCTGGGATGGATCCATCATTCGATTCCAATCGGTTTGTCCAACGACAAAGCCAATCGCTCGCATCTTTTCTTGCTCTTGCTGCTCAACTAAATCTGCCCATCGGACCTACAAAAATCCAACCGGAATACATTAAAATATACAATATCTAAATTGAGAATATTGAAACAACCTTTTTTTGTCCCGGTTTGACTTCTTTTTGGATTATACTGTCATCTAACTGTAAATAATCTTCCATGGACTGAGTCGAAGGCCTCAAAGGCTTATTTGTACCATCAAGTCTCGCTAAAACAAAAAAAAAACGATATTAAAATATAAATAACAAATACTTCATATTACTTACCCAATTTATCAAAAGTATGTTCCATTATTTCCCATTTACTTTTAAAGCCATCACTCTATTGATAAAAAGAAATAAAAATAAAAAAAAATAGTCTAAATCTATTATATAGAAGTAACTAATATATAGAATTGAAGAATATGAAAAAAATTTGGTCTGGCAATAACATTATTCTGAGATTGTTGAAACATATTCATTGTAAACAATATTAGACCATCGTAGATATTTTGAGAAAAAATCTAATAGAATCATTTTCGCAATGAAATGCCAGTTCCTCTTAGCCTACGTTCCACTAAAGTGGTAACAACGTTAAAACCCCAGTTAGGCTTGAACCAGTTTTCTTTTAACCGTGTATTTATGGCAACGACGGTCGTTATGCTGATTAAAACGTCACCAATGACGTCATTACTTTTGCTAACGTTCACGTAAACCTTTCTTAAGAGATGGGCTAAAGTGATGAATGTCACTCAATCGCTTTAAGATTCGTGAAATGAAAAAACAAAAACATACAACTACCGTAATTGTTGTCAATGTGTTGTGAAATGTAGTCCTAGACTATTTAGAAAAGCAAAAATTTTCGGTAGATATATTTAAAACAAATGATCATAAACTAGGAAAAGTCAAGATGGAAAATAATAATATACATGGACCTAAATTACGAGAGAAAAATGATATTTAAATTGAATATTGTTTATTTTATTCTTCCGTATTAAATTAAACATACTTATTTAATTAAACCAAATCATATACCTCATTACTTAGATCTTCATCTTCTTCCTTAAAATCGGGTAGGTTATCGTCATCACTGACTTCATCCATTTCCACTTCTGAAATACTAGCGGCTTGTAACAAGTTTGTAGCGTCTAAAAGAATATGATGCGATGGAGTTTGTTCCCAATTATCGACCATAGCTGCTATTTCATCCTCAGTTCGTCCGTGAATGTTCTTTTTCGAGCACAGACCAACATCCAATTCCATTTGACATACATAAACCTTAAATGAACAAAGTAATGATACATTTAAAAATATGTCAACTCGTTGCAGTTTTATTATACAACAAGATAAGGATATTATTGGTCTTATCAGAATTGCTTTTAATGAAAATTAAATCGTATGTTGAACAGTAAAAGCCATGAGCAATATGAATATGTTATATTCATATAATGTACGTGATAAACGAGTTTTGCACGATTTTTGCATATTTTCTGAATATATTCTTTGATTCTGTGTTGACATAATGGTTAAGTATTTTAATTTCTTATATTAAATTCTCAACTTAAAGCTTCCTTCCGTTATAAAACCTTTCAATAACGATTTTAAATTTTTACAAGGCGCGACTTACGTGCATTTGTAGTAAAGTATTAAGGTGTTCCATAACCGTAAACAAAATTTTCGGATAGGTTCGGATAGAGAGACTCTATTATAATTTTGTTATTATTTTATTTTTAGGTAGATAAGACTTAATATTGAGTAGCTAGTAATTACCTATATGACTGCTTGTAATGTATCAAATGATAACTGAGGAATAAAGTCAAATTATTACCTAGTTTTTTTTTTATTTAATAATTTATTAAAAATCTAATATCCGTAACCGTATACAGAACCGATATAATATTACTATATCTATATCAAGATTTGAAATTTCATAATCAAAGCACCCCTGATTCAAATAATTATAGTATTCAGTAAATAATTCAATGTTGATGGATAGGCAACCACTTATCCATCCATCCATAATATTATCCTGTAATAAAAACCCTGAATATACGAAAAAAACGAACTTTCTCGCTCAAGAATTCTATAGTTATTTATGTAAAGAACCTTTGAATACGTCCGTTAAGCCAGCCTTGGCAACCCAGCTCAATCAAATGAAACTAAGCTAATGATTTTGTGCTATTTTTGTGCTAATTAGTTGCTGTAGTTTATATTTTTTCGGTCGTGCCGTTTACGAAATTTTTGTAACAATGCTAGCTTAACCGTTAAACTAGCATTGTCATGCAAAACATGCACTAAAGTGCAATAAAATTTTGCAAAACTGAAAAACAAATTAAGTTTAGACGGCTTTAGTAAGCCGCAAGCCTGCACCTCTTTGCAAGTGTTTTTATCCTTTAGAAACGCGTTATAAGCTGATTTTTTTTTTAATTTCACGGGCCTCTAGTTCGTTTTTTATCAAGATATTAATTATTTTACACATTCTTAAGCTTGTACAGGCCGGATAGCTTACTAGTACTCGTTTAAAAGCCATTCGGTACAATTAATTGGCGTAAACAATACTCCTAAGTTCTAAGGTTTTACATGTGCATTGTGCGTAGGCGGGATGTAGGCTAAAGTCGTCTAAACTTTTTTTTTTCAGTTTTGCAAAACCTTACATGGTTTTTTGCAAGCAATTTATTAGCAACTAAGTTTAAAAGGTAAATTTTTTCAAAATTTCAAGAAAAAAATTTTTTTTGTAAAAGATAAAAATAAAAACTAAAAACTTGGTTATTGGAATTTTTCACATAAATTTTGAGGGTATATGAAAAAAGTGTTAGCACAAAAAATGTAGATATACTTATTATCTACAACTTTGCCATTTAATTTTTTTCCATAGGACTTGTAGTTTTGTCGGAAATTGAGATAAACCGTTTCTACCCTTAAAAACACTCCCCCTTCCACTACCCCACCGCAGATCGACCGCAATTTATTTTTCTTTTCATTTTTGTTATATTTTCTTTCTTTTCCCATGGATTTCATCCTACTATAATTTTTTTCACTTTTTACCATTTTCAAAGGCTAAAAGCACTGGTCTACTATCTAGAGCTGTAACGAACCGTATGTATTCGTTACTAAGTAACGGGTGCGCCATCTAGTACCGAGTAACGAAACGTTACACACGAATGCGTTTCGTTACTCGCACGCACGGGAGGGACACTCCGTGTTAAACTGCGGTGCTTTTTTTTGCTATTAGTAAGGCGGTTCATTCATAGGGGCGCTAGTGTCGGCAATTTTTAACCACGCGCACGTAATTTGAATTTTATTTTATTTATTCATTTTTATTACCTATATTTAAATTTAAAATAATTAACTCTTTTATTACATGTTAAATATTTTATTTAAAAAAATTAAATACACCTAATACATAAGAAATAATAACAATTAAATTGCTACAACAAAGTTATTATTATAAACTGATTAATTTAGTTAGAGAGGCAATGGATCGGGATTTTACAATGAATGCATGAATGTAAATATTATAAAAAAATGATTACTACTTTTCTCCAGTTTTGCAGCAGTTGTTATTCGTTGTTATCGAGTATTGAGTTTGGTGATAAAAATGACTTCTGTATTCCATTCATAATCTTGGTTATCACGAAATCTGGGAATATGAAATTACTTAACCAACTTAGAAAAATAATTTAGTAAAATAAAATATTTTTTACTTAACTTATGATGAGTCAATCATCCTTTTTTTCGTGATTATGCTCCTTGAAATAAATTTAAACAAATACATAATTTGTTTCCGATGACTAATTCACACAATCAACATTTTTTTTTTTAAATGACATAGCAACGCGTGCACTTTATGGAAGGACTTGACAGAAGTGTAAAATAAAAACGAATTTTTTTGATCATCGCCAATCCTCGGTATCAATCGGGAAGTTCGGAACAATTCATTTGAAGAAATTGTATCTACCTAACCGACTGAATATTGTTTCGCCATCTGTGTTTGAACCGCCTTACTAAAATTCAGGGGCACCTCACGTCTCGTAAGAGTGTCCCTCCCATGCTCGCACGTTTTGCATCTTTCGTCGTACCGTCATTGTCATTGTACCGTACTATTGGTACTATCGATACTATTTTCAATGTTATTTTTATGTTGATCTATCATGTCTATCGTTAAAATATTGTTTAAATTTTAGTGTCTATAAATAATTTTAGACACCTATTTTTGCCTTTTTCATTATAATCGATACATATTACGATAATAGATTACGATGTTATTGTGATATAATACTAACATAAGTTCAAAATTAAAAATGTTAAAACAGTAAATCCATTGGAAATTTTAGTAGATTCTGTCAACAGTCCACTTGTAGTTCGAAACTTTACTTATTAAATAAAACAAAATTGAAAATAACTTAAACACAAGTATGGTTCAAAATAAGGAAAAGTGAGAAAATGCACCTTACGCAGCTTTGTAAGCAATGTATAAGCAGTATATGTTTTATACAAATTACGAATGTTGCGACGCCGTCAAATCATACTGTACGCGTACGCAATAGGTACGATTCGAGTTGTTACTCTAACATAACATAGCATCTTATGAGGTATTAGAAGTAACGAGTAACGATACGAAAGTAACGAGTACTGATTGTTATAGAAACGAATATTCGGGTACGCTTTTTTTCGTTACTTTTATTTTGAATATAATAGAGCACTAGCATGAAGCATCGTATGGTGTCGTGTCGCACTTCGACTTTATTCGTACTTCGTAAAAAAACTGCGCTGCTACATAAAATGTCATGAAATTTTTAAGTCAGATTGTTTTATGAACTATTCTCATCTTACTATAAATTTAGTTTCATTTTAACGGTAAATTGTTAAATAAATAGCACATGAATGTTATGTAATTATATTAAATGGATTAATTGCATTAAATATCAATTAACATTTTTCTTTGCAATGAACAAACAAATTCAAAATTACCAAATATACTATACGCATGCGTTGATTCACTGTGCTTATTCTTTATATATTTATCTATTGTTGACCTGTTAGTGGTATGAAACGTTCGTTTAACGAATCAAACTGATATCCACAAGGTAAATGTCAGATTTCGAAAGTTATGTTTTCAATGTATGGAGTCAAACGATGTGCCCATTATTCACTAACGAATACATTAGGTTTGTTGCAGCTCTACATACAACATTAATGTGAATTTGACAAGGTAAGTTTACTAGTAATGTTATATTGCCCATGACTTGTGCCAGACAATGTATCGAACAAACCAATTACTAGCCTAAATATTTACCTGAAATCCATTTTGTTTGGCGAAGCTCCACATATCTTCATACTGATTTATTTTATTGTTAACGCAATCAACAATGATAAAAGAAAAATAACCATCGTTTATGGTTTTTTTGAACGCTTTCGTCAAAGAAGATAAATACGCTTTTTCCATGCATTCCTCATACTCATAAACCATTTCTTTCATCTTAATTTTGCGTCCGGTCTCCTTATCAATAGTTTCATTTTCCACCTCTACCATAAAATAGTCTTCAAGAGATAAAATTCGAGCTGAACCACCTTGAGACGCCTGAAACATTTTAAAATAACAACAATATACTTAAATTATTCAAAAGTATACCTCTTTATCTTTGATTAGTTTGGCTAAATATGTTTTTCCACTGCCAGGAGGACCACGAAGAATTATGACTATTCTAGGAGGTCGAACCGCTCGACCAGGCATATTCAAAATATCCTCAATTAAAATCACATTGTTTGTATTACTTTTGTTACTACGAACATTTGACACTCTACTTTCATTAATAGAATTTTCATTTTCTGTAAAACTTTCAGTTTCTTTCTTTCTAAACTGATACGAATTGCTTGACGAGTTTTCATTAATGGGAAAAATGTTTTTTTTCTCTTCGTGCATTGGAAAACTACTTTGAGTAGGTTTATCGTTATACGATCTATCGTTGCTGAAGCTTTTATCTCTTCGCTCTTGATTTAATGTGCGATTATAATAGTGTTGAAAGTCTTTATCTGAATTATTTTTTTCGTGATATTCTCTTCTTCGCATATTTGATAGTAATGCAGGCATCCGATTTTCGTCCAATTCTTCTCTGGAAAAATCGTGTCGCCTTCGAATGTCCTTATTTAAAGAGCTGGGATTATACAGTAAATTAGGATGACGTCGATATTCGTCACTGTTAAATTGATGCATTGGTTTATGACCGTAATCAAATGTTCGTACTGGCTCAACAAAAATAATTTGATCATCTAAAAGTGTATAATATACTTTATATATTAATTAACGCCCTTAAACTGTTTTGAGCATCCAATTCAAAGCCCTGAATTTGAACTACATTTTAGTGGATATTGACTAAATTGAAATATTTTATGGAATTTGAATAGGCTATTTAACAGTAGTGGAAATATGTTATATATTGTTATTATAATAATATGAAGATTGGACATCAATAACGGGCTAAGTACCAAAAATAAAAAATTGAGTTAGACTTGAAAAGCAAGCTAATTGCCAACAACGTAAAAAGCAGGCCTAATGCCATGATCATTAATACTTAGTAAGTAGCAACTATTAATTTAATGTTTAAATATGGTTGTTGGCAATGACACCTAGCTTGCTTTTTCAGGTCTAACTCAATTTTTTTTTGGCATTTAACCCGTTATTGATGTCCAGTCTTCATAATTATAATACAATATTACAAAACATATTTCTGTTAATTTTTTAAAAAATGTTCCTTTTTATTAAAAAATGAATTCAAAGTTATTTTCTTTTTAATTATATGGGACGGTAGAAAACGTTTTTTTATTGGTTTAGACATTTGTGGCGTCACACGCAAGTAAATAGAGTCAGAAATACATATGCAACCAGTTTAACAAATCGTAAAGATTATACTTTTGAGTGTTATCAATTTCATGGTGAAATATTTAGTAAATGTGCAATTACTTTTCCGGAAAATATTATCGCTTAATTTCTATGAAGAAAATGGGGGAAATTTTATAAAGAACCGATAGTGGTTGTCTTCTAAAAGCCGATGAATGTATACCTAGTTGAAGTCTTTTATAATTAACGTAGATTTTCATGCAGCCGAACTCAACAACGTCAAACCAGCAAAATACGTATATTACCGATTATAATTATCCATAAATAACGTCACACGAATTAAATGATTTTTTACTTCCTCCCTTCTCCTTGTCAAAGATGGTCCCATTATCCTTCAATAAAGAAGTAAGCATATCGACTTAGGTGTCCCGATACGAAAACATAGGACCCTTGAACAAGGTACTTGCCTATGAAATAGAACATAGAGAAATTTTACCACGCAACAATGAACATACGATATTTGATCACTTTTGGTTTTAATTTAATTTATTTATAACTAGTGGTCGCCCAGTGGTCGAAATTCGACCATATTTTTTATAAATTTTAATATACCTAACTGCTAATGAGATTGGCAATGTGTACCATCGGATGCGTAAGTAATTATTTATTTTCACAAATGTAGATAGTTTTTATTAGCAACAATGATAAAATCAAACTCAATACAATAAAAGTGAAAACAAAAACCGTTGGTTAATTGTTTAAATTCATTGTCAAATTACATTGTGCACGAACGCACGCCAAGATAGAGAATTTATATATCGCTACCTGAGTACAACAGTGAGATATCTCAAAAAGTCTAGTTGTGAGATAACGCATAAAGTAACTTTTATGCTCCATCTTTAAAAAGAGTATTTCTAGATTTGTTAAGAGAAATTCTATTATTCCGAAAGCTTAATATGTCTAGTATTATCTAAAAAAATATTTTTTTTTTTTAATATGGAGCTATATTTGAATAGTAAAATTAATTAATCCTAAAACACAGGGTAAAATCAATCAAATAGTATCAGTGAGATATATCTATCCTTTGGTCGCATGAAGCTGTTTAATTCAGAGAAAACCTAATGTTGCACTCAATTCTTATGTTTTTTGTGGTTTTTGGTTTTAAAAGTGGTATATCCTAAAATTGCTATTTTTGAACTTGTCTCACTGTTGCACTGAGGTAGCGATATATGAAGTTAGAGCTTTTGAGTAACAAAATGAGGTTTTAGGAACTAAAAGTTACCATAATAAAAATTTTAATTGTGTGTAGTTTGGACATATTTACAAAAACTTTTATCAATGCTTTGGTGAAAAATACAGACTGAATTTTCAAGTTAAACAAACTTAAAATTTTTTCGATTTTTTAAGATGATTTCGAAGACCCCGAAGTAATTCCCAACTTTATAAATAAATCAATAGTGATCAAATTTTTTGTGTTCATTTGTCGCAGTGATACTGTGTCGCTATGTTCATCTGTCGCATGGGCAAGTGATCTCGTTCAAACGTTGTATATTCGTGTCATTGAACCATCGATTCGATCGATTATTTTATGGCTCCGTACATATTAAGGCGATAAGCGATATATCAAAATAATATGCGATACGCACAGATGGATATTTGAAATCTTAAAGGAGGTTGATAAAAAGGTATTCAAATATTAGGTATATTCAAAGGTATTCGGTGAAATTGGCGTTTAGCATTGATAATTATTTGCACGTATAAATAGTTCATTAACTTTTCGAAATGGTGGTCATTTGTTTCTGTTACTATATATATTTCATATAACATGCATGTTCTCATTATAAAGCATAAATTATTTAGTTGAAATTCAAATATTATATTTTAATTCCATATTTGTTATATTATAGCAATTACTAAACCATATATCGCTTTAGTATGAACGGGGCTTTAATATGAATTAATATAATGTTGATGGATAGGCAATAAAGTACACATCGATACATAATAATATCATCCTATTATAAGAAACCTGAAAATACGGAGAAAACAAACTTTCCTTGAAATGAAACCAATACCTATACACGCATCGTTTATCCGAATCAACCCCTAAACTCAAGACAAATTCAAATCCTTGAAATTGAACTGATGCTCAAACAAATCCATTGCAAACGGAAATTTAATAAATATAAAATCTTACCTTGTCGATCAAGAGATTTGTGTTCATAATCCACAACAGTGGCGGGAGTTAAAATAAAACCAGCATCAACCTCAAATTCATTCACTTGATTCGGCGAACTTCCATTAGCCACATTCATTTGTGGCAAATTTTCCTCGGGTGGTTTCGTAATGGCCAAATCTAACAACGCTGGAGGCTTGTTTTGTGGATGTGGATTAAAATTCGTGTTATGAGAAAATCGATTATTTGACCGATCTTGCATTGAAAAATCGTTCCGCACGTTACCCATCATATTTCTATTCGGCCCAAAAGACTCCTGGTTGTGATTTCCTCGTCCACCTTGGAAATTGTTATTTGGGTTATTGTCATTGTGAGACATTGGATACATATTTGGATTTCCATCAAAAGAACCACGCATTTGACCAGTTTCAGGACCCATATGATTTGGACCACTCGAATTAAAGTTGTTTTCATTGTTAAAACGTCTGTACGTTTGATTGTTTAATGAATTATTTTGATTTCTATTGAAATTTTGATTCCCGGAAAAATTGTCCCTTTGAGCTCCAAAATCATTTTTATTGGGAAAATTATTGTATGCATTATGTTCTTGATAGTTGAACTGTTCTTGGTTTTGATTCATTCCAACACTATCCCGGTTTTCATTGAAATTTTGTTGATTTTGTGGTCGATTGAAATTCTGGTTTGAATTTGAATTCCTTTGATCGGAACTGGGAAGGTCGTTCCTTTCAAAAGATGGAGCTGGCGTGTTTTTGAATGTATTAGAAGACGGCCATTGGTTCGTTTCTTTTGGTTGTGGCATAGAAAAATTTGTGGTGTTCTGGCCGCCTTTACCATAATTTAGCATTGATTGCTGGGAGACCTTAGAAATCATGTCCATTAACTTTTCATCGCCTAAAATTGAATTTAAACCACGAGATAAAGCATCTAAGTCGGTCTCTGGCTTCTTTGTTTCTGTGCTTTCTGGATGACCACTCTTCGTTAGGATTTCGACCAAATCGAGTCCTGGAATTGCGCCCTTTTCTTTATTCGACATAAATTCGTAGCTTGTAACCGGTTGTTCTACTTCCGATTTAGACATGCTATTCCGTTTTGGCCTCTGCTCTTTAGGTGGTTCAGTATATGTTGGTTTTATAACATTTTCTTCTAATTTAGGTGACTCGGGTTTTGTATCATTTACATTTGGAACACTTGGAACATTTACATTTGGAGTATCTATTTTCATTAAAGTGGGCGGCACAACTGGATTAGTAATGGGTTTAGTAATAGGCAGTCCCAGTCGTTTCCGTCTCATTTGCTCCCGTTTTTCGATTAATTGATTACGCCAAGTTTCCCATTTCGCTTCATATTCCTTATACTGTTGCTTATCCGGATGATTTGCGTTCTGTTCTTTCCATTTATTAAACTGTTCTTCCCATGATTTGAACTGTTCATCAAAGTTTTTCTCTGCCTCCGATAGGTCAACGTTATTAGGCTTTGTTTGGGGTACACTTTCGATTTTCTCCAAAGAAGTCCACCGTGGATTGTTTGGACGAAACTGTTTTTCAGGCACGGGTTCATCTTTAAACTGTGCATTATCATCCGGATATTTTCTCTTGTTATCGTTTCTATTAATAAACGGGGGTTTTTCAAACTTCAAACTTAATAAACTGGGTGGTTGCGATGTGGGTGTTTTATTTTCTGGCTTGGAATCGAATTGACCACGATTTACCGGTGGTGGTTGTACATTTGTAGGTTTTGTTGGGGTTGGATTTTGAGCGGGTTTATTATTAAAATTTGACGTTTGGCTGAGAAAATTGGGGGGTGGTTGAGTATATTGTTGGTATGGTTGATTGATTGGATTTTGAACTGGAGTTTCTGGCGGTGGAGGTGGTTTTGATTCGGGTGGCAACGGTGGTGGAACAGCGACTGTATTTTGTTGGTATGGTAAATGTTGCAATTGTTGAGTCGGAGTCGTTAAGACAGGTTGGGTTACAACAGGATTAACGCCTTGTATTATTGGAGCTGTGACGGATGGTTGTTGCGGTACCGCATTGAACGACTTTTGATACTAAAATTTAAAGATTATATTAATACAAATTTTAATTTGTGAAACTATAATAAAACCTGGTCTCCGTATTGTTGCTGCCATTGTTGATATTGTTGTTGCCATTGCATCCATTGTTGCCAATTTTGCTGTTGTAAAGTTGCCCATTGTTCGGATGTATATTGAGAAGGATTAACCGATATTGAATTCGTTACCGGTAATGCTGTGTTTACGGGTGCTGTTAAAGGATTAGTCGCCTGAGCTAAAGGCCATTGTTGCTGATTCCATGTTGGCCATGACATCTTTTATCTGTACTACATAAGAAATACAGTGAATTCTTTCAAAGCTTTAAAAAAATAACTTTTTATTAAATTTTCAAACATATCTAAATAAATAATTTTAAAACAATTATATAAAAGATTATACAAGCAAATCATTGAGCCAAATATTATAAAAGTGACGTAAGCCCATATTTAAAAAATTTCTGCTGCGAGGCGTCACAGTAATTTCTTTTGCTTTCATTTATGAAACTCGCTGTTAATATAAATATAGGCACTTTATAACTATATATATATACACACATATAAACAGAACTGTATGCATACAACCTATATGTATTTACGAATTCCTAACCTTCACCCCAAAACCGCCCTTATTAGAATTTTTCCAGGAAAAAATTTCAAATAAAAGTTGTAGGCATCAATGAGTCTAAGAACTATAGAAAGTTTAAAGAAAATCGTTGAAGCCGTTTTCGAAAAAAATTGAAAAAGCTCAAAAACTTCTAGAATAAAGTGGAGCTTTCAGTTAACCGATTTCAACCAAAAGCTTCGCGGCACAACTAGACATAATATGAAGGCAAATTTCCAAGTTTGGTGAAATTCGGATAAAGCTTTCGATACGATATGGATGTCACACACAGACATGTTTCTTAAAACCACTTTTTTGGACTCAGAGGATCTCAAAACATGTATTTCCGGTGAAAGCTCAAATTCGAAAATTCGACCCGATTACAATACTTCCTTTACTAACTATATAGCAGAACAAGAAAGTAAAAATCGAGTTAGCTATGAGAGTTACTTAGTATCTGAGTGGCCTAGATGCTGATATGCTAATATTCATAATTGACAGAACTGCTAAGTAGTTTGATTTGAATATCCGGAAATTTAAATAAAAAAAAAAATATTTCTCAACTTGAAACTTTCTTATGCACAAACTATTTTCACTGATTTTAATGGTTATGGAATGTATGTTAGAAGGTAAAGTATAGTTATTGAATGCCTCAAAGAAACTTGTATTGAAATCATTTTGTAAAATTTTCATTTCAAACACTTTGGTTGGCTAGAGTAGTTATAAACAAAACATTTCAATAACGATTAAAATTTTATATTTATGTGGAACTTTCCTTGCAATCCTCTTAGATTTAAAGCCTTCAGTAATTAAGTGCCGCTATAGTAACATTATATTAGTAATGTTGATGTATAGGCAATCAAATATTCATCAATGCATAACAATAGAACCACGTATAAAACCCTGAAAATATGGAATAAAGAAGTTTTACTAGAAATAAACAAAAGTATATCAATTTTTCATCCCCCGCAAAACAAATGCAAAGTTATATTCTGTATTGAAAAATACCCTTAATTAATTTTAATAAGGATTTTTAGGTGCGTGTTTATTTCTTTCCAATATTTAGTTAGCAAATTGCTAATTAAAAATTAATCAACAAATTAAAAATTTCAATAATGGACCAAGGAATGGAGCTTAAATCTATACTTGGGTGTTTTTAAGGCCGCTAATTATGAATCTGCTTTTAAAATAAATTAAATTTTATGAATCTTCCGGGAACCTCTTTAAAATATTTTTTTATCAAAAAATGATAATCATTCAAAAATTTTCTATTGCTTTGAAAACAAGTTCGTCTTTACAAATGTTAAGCTTTCTTTGCACCAGACTTTATTGAAACCCGTTCAGTCATTTAAAAAAAGGATACATTGATCCTTCAGGATAAAATATAGCCCATGTTCTGTGACGGATTTACACATTTGTCGCCAGGAGACTATTCAAATTTTACCGTCCATACCAAACTGTACAATTCGATACCCTAGTTGCCCTAGTTCACAATAATATTAATTACAATTTTTTTTAACGAAGTTGTTATTTTATGATTTGTATTTGCAATTTTGGCCTCCAATTTACGATACTAGGCTTCAGTCTACTTAGTTTGCTGGTAAATCCGCCACTGTCCATGCTCATCGGGAATTATGTATCTTTAAAATGGTAAAGGCATTTTTTGAAAAGATGCAATAACTTCGAAGAATACTAGAAGGAAAATGTTCTCTTCGTATGTACTTACTATTTTTGTTTTAAATTAAAATCGTTAAGTTATTGATTATGAAAGTAGCATTAATGCATTCACAATTTTAATTATGGTAGTTAGGATAATAAATTCGGCATTTTCAGACACTCAAGAACTTAAGCTCATTAAGTTATCTGTTAACCAGATCTTTTAATCAATTTTCAATAGTCGTGGTTTGGGACCTAAAAACAGTCCAGGCATTTTAGAAACGTTACTACAATCAGTCAGCACTGAAGGCTAAACGGTCCTAGTGCTTACCAAGGTTGACCCATCGGACCATTACCCCATAAGCCCTATGGTCGGTCCAGGCCTACCATTCAATATCTCGATTCGAACATAAGCGAAATTACGCTATTTTCATAATAAACGGCCTAATTAACAATATCCATAGATGTCAAATAAAACTCTCAAATTTTCTTAATCAAATCTAATAGTTTAATGTTTATTTGTACAAAGAATAAATTACTTACCGTAGCAATTTGTTTACGCAAAACTAGGACTACATTGACCAACCGTAACTTAAACTTGATTAAAAGTTTAATTTAGAAAGAATGGCACTAAAACCATTAGATTTCTATATGCATACAAATTATTGTAATAAAAGTTTGAAGACTTATCGTTCGATAATTCTAAGCAAAACAAAAAAATCTATTCATATAATTTTAAGTGAAATATTATAATTCAGAAAACTATTTTATTTAGTTTTAAATGTGATTAAAAATATATATTTTTTGGCAAATAAAATATTTTATTGTATTGAGGAACTAAGATATTTGTCTGTATTTAGTTGTTATGAGAAATAAATATAGTTTAAATACTTTTATATAGAATTAATTAGATAAGACTTACATATTTTAAGATTGAGAATATAATATGCTCATATAAATATATTTTCGTTGATAACTAAATTAATTAATTCTTCTATGTAGACTTATTTTCACGTTTATTTGATAAAAACTGATCAAAACTGACATTTGTTGGTTTGGTGAGTTGTGGGAAGTTGGACGAAATTGAAAGAAATCGACCTGTATGTCAGTTAACTTCAGGTTTGTATTTTCACAAATTGTGACGCTTCTGATGGTTCTGACCAGTTCTGACGATTCTGATCAATTCTGATAAATTCTATCAATTCCAATTGATTCCAATTGATTCCAATTGATTCCAATCAATTCTATTCATTCTATTAAAGGGATATAAGTTTATGGACATAAAGGTTCATTACATTAATGAAATGGTTTGTATCCATAAAAATTTTTAAATCAAAAGAAATTATTATTTGATTCGATTCACCATGATGACACTAAAACGACTAAAACCAATTATTCGATTTACCTTCTATTTTTTTTATTAATAATACCTTCCTTAAATACATTTTTTATATTTAATTTTTAAACAATTACACTAGATGAATTTATAATCTTTTTAATAATTCCGAGTTTACAATTGAAAGGAAAAAATCCACAAAAACCAATCTCCTATCGCTCCTATCTCTGAAAATTATAAAGCTAATACAAAATGTGAATAAATGATTTAAAATCAGTAAACATATTCACATTAAGAACAATTGGGTCAATTCAATAAAAATTAAACGATAAAACGAAATTAGCGACTACAGTTGCTGATGTAGGTACTGGTCAAGGAATGGAATTGCCGATTTGGAGTGCCATTGGAGGTACATTTGGATCAGGGCCGAAATTTCGAATCCAAGAAGTATGCCGGATTCTGAACATCAAGAAGACGATCATTTTGAAAACTTTTAAAATGCAGGTTTAGATTTTCATAAAATATTTGAAGTCACTAACTACGGAATCCCTTTACTTAACAAAAAAAAACGCAGATTTTTAGTTAAAGAATTTTCTGGAAAATGATCCACTTTTTGTAAATTTTGATAACACACTTGATTTAAGTACCCCCAGAAACCCTATAACAACAGGATTTCTCAAAAATGTCAATTTTAAATAACATTTTATTATATAATAGTTGTAGGTACCCGCGACCTCGTTCGCAACGATTGAGGATATTGTGCACAAAATTTCACGACATACTTACCTACTTACAGCTTCCTAAATATATTTAAATTTTTTATATCTAACTAAGCTAACTAAGGAGTATTGTTTACGCCAATTAATGGTACCGAATTGATTTTAAACGAGTACTAGTAAGCTATCCGACCTGTACAAGCTTAAGAATGTGTAAAATAATTAGTTGCTAGTTAGTGGCTCTATAAAAACGAACTGGAGGTTCGTGAAATTAGAAAAAAAAAATCTGCTTATAACGCGTTATAACGAACCTCCATTTTGTTTTTTATTGAGTAACTAATTAGCAACTAATTAGTTTACACATTCTTAAGCTTGTACAGGTCGGATAACTTACTATATAACTATAGTTAGTTCTAAGGTTTTAAAGATATAGGCTAAAACCGTTTAAACTTAATTTTTTATTTTTTTTCAGTTTTTCAGAGCCTCGCATAGTTTTTTTCAAGCAATTTATTAGAAACTGATTAGCAAAAATTATTTGGCGTATCTATTTTTTTCAAAATTTTATTGCACTTCAGTGCATGTTTTGCATGACAAGGCTAGCTTAACGGTTAAAAATTGTTTAACTAGCATTGTTACAAAAATTTCGTAAACGGCCCGAGCAACAAAATTTAAACTACGGTAACTAATTAGCACAAAAGTAGCACTAAATCGTTAGCATAGTTTCATTTGATTGGACTGGGTTGCCAAGGCTAGCTTAACGTACGTGATTTTCTAAAATACGTTTATAGTGCAGATACGGCTTAGTTACAATTTTATTATATGTAATAAGATTAAGATTTAAAGATTTATTGAATTTTAAATACAATATCTACATCAATCTTTAATTTTATTAAAAAACTAATAAATATTTAAATGTGGAAATCCAATAATTGATAATACCTTTTAAAAATATAATACCTTGTAATAAAAATTCAAGTAAATAAAATTTTGTAAGACTACATATTAGTACGCCTCTATACCTACCTGACAAAAACGGAACCTTATGGGCTCATTTTTATTTCGGTATAAGCTTAGAAAATGAAAGGTTAATAAGCAACACATGATAGCTACATAGGTAACAATGATAGGTACATTGGCTATGTCAGAAAGAGGCACAGGAGTTAATGGAGAAACAAAAGTGTTAATGGTTAAATCGGTATGATGTTCATGATGATGGTTGTATGATGTTGTCGCCGGATCGTCCAAAAAAATTGTTTTCTCAGTTGTAGAAGTATTACAAACGAAAGTATGTGGATCATGACTGTCATTGTTGAATTGATTAATAAAATCATAATTGCGAAGCATTCGTTAAACTTGTCCGTATCGATGGGTTAAATTCCAGCTACTCTAAAACCATTGATCGCTTTGCTTAAGTTGGCTGTCTTGTTGTACGCATTTGTAAACAACTTGACCACTTTGTATTGGGTGATCCGTTTGCCAGGATTGTTAACCATGTAGAGCTCACACTGTCGATTGTATGCACATTTCAGTGCACTGAAAAAAGTTGTGAAAAAAAGTTTAGCGGTTGCATTTTATGTGATACATGAGGCGGTAAAGAAAGAACATGTAGATTGTGTTCTAGAAAAAGCGTCTATGCCCCCATGCCAATGTGACTTTCGTGATTATCTAGTATTATTAAGACTGATTCTTCCTCGGTAGGTTTAACAAGGGCAATGAAGTGTTGCAATATTCCACGAATATGGACTCATTTATCCAACCAGAATCAGAAACTGTGTCAATCATATTGTTATTAGCGCCATTAAGCAACAGTTCACACATATGCCTTCTTTTGAAGATAAACATTGGAGGTACATATATCCCGCTAGCACTTGCCTCACAAACAACGGTAGTGGTGATACCGCGTTCAGCGCTTGTCGCTTTTGCTACTTGCTTCAAACCTTTTGGAGCCAATATATTTGACTTCCTTTGAACAATATTTACACCGGTTTCATTGATGTTGAAGATACGATGGCTAGGAAAATTGTATTTTCGTTCGGGGGCTTCTAGTTGATCAAAAAATAGTGTAACTTCGGTGGCATTGAACGCCTGAATTCGGTTAAGTGACGTTGCTTCTGGAGTTCGTAGACTGATGAAGGGATGTCGAGACATGAATGAATAGTACCAGTCTTTACCAGCCATCTGAGATTCTTGGCTAAATTTATGGCTCAATTTGTTGGCTTCAGCAAATGTAAAGGCAATCTTTCGTAGTGTTCTAGGTGTGATGCCGTAAAAAGACTCGCAACAATCGAGGATGTATTTTTCCAATTGATTTTCGTGACTATGATTGAAGACAGGGTGTCGTCCTTTTTTCGGTTTCTTAAATTCTTCTAGATGCACTTGTCGAAATAATGTTGATTTTGGTACTCCGTATTTGGTTGCTGCTTTGCTTAAAGAAAGTCGTCGACATCTCACATCATGTCTCGCGCGTTGGAGATTTTCAATTGTGTACCGCGGTGTTGTTTTTCTTGTGTAATTTCTGGGCATCTAAAAAGAGAATTTTTTTTCCGTAGAACAATCATAATTATTGGAAACAACAGCACAAAATAAAATTGATCCAAACAAATTGATCAAACAAAACAACAACAACAACAAGTCAACAAAACGAAACGTTGCATCAGAGTTTATAATAAGAAAATTATTCGAAAAAATTGTAAAATAATTCATTTCTTACATATTAATAAGAAACGTCCACATTTACCCCGCGAAAACCGTTCCAAATTACCCGATTTAGGCAATTCATATTAAAATGCTCGATACTTAAAATATTTTCTTCGTTGAACTTAAATAGCCACATAAAATTAATAAATGGATTGTACATGAAAGATAATAAAAAAATAATTTTTTCAAAGATTTTTACATACGACAAAAATGGTGACAAAAGATCAAATTTTAATTATTTACCTAACTAGACAGTATGCGAACGTCAATTAAATTTTTTTTTTTATTCAGAAACCAAATTATCGCCACACTTTTCAATTCAAACATTAATAAAAATTTTTGCGACTATAGAAATAATTAAAATTCAACGGTTATAAATACCCGCTGTTCTCAAATACGCAACTTTCTCTTATAATGAACTATTGAAGTATCCTCACCTCAATTTTTTCAACTGGCAATGTGGATTAGTCCTGCCGAGGTCAGACATGTTTAAAAATCACTTCACGCAAAAAAAAGTATGTTCCCAAATTTTTGGGAAAAGCGTTTTTACCTTTTATATTTTTTTAAAGATTTTGAGAGATCTACGAGGCTTACTGACTCCGCTCTGCACTTAATTTTTTTTTTGGTTTATTTTGGGTCGCATCAACTAATATGGTCATTAGCGATTGTCGAATCCGAAAAACCAGAAAAAACTTCTTAGGCTTTCATTGGGATTCGAATCCAGGATCAAGGTGCGCATAAAGCAACTAGTTTACCACGCCACGAACTGACCTGAAATTACATCACACCAATCTGAAGTTAAATGTTAATATTTAATATAAAAGCAAGTGAGACATTGATTTTGAAAATGACTTCCATTTAAGTTCATTTCATTTTTAACTGTCCCTTATACTTGACTCGATGAATCACAACGTAAAACTCCAACAGTTAGTCAAGATATTTTTAAAGAAGCTCTCAGATATTGAACTTTTAAATAGTTATCTAGATCTGTTTACCAATATCTCATTTCCTTAACTTACTCTTTTTCTTTTCTTTAAATTCGCTTTAACTACACGGTCAACGCGCGACAAAGATCTTATTTTTAGATTTTAGTAGCTCTCATTTTTCCCCAAGTCCCCAGGATTTACGAATCGTCAGAAGTTCTAATAATGACCAATTGATTGGAGTTTGGTTAACGATAGGGTTTATTATAGGAGAAAGAAAAAAAACAACGTTGATGAATCAATGCAACAACTATTTATTATATATGTAGGATATCCACTTATAGATATCATTTATTTAGAAATGGCAAAGCCAATTAGTTGATTTCCAAAATCAAACACAGTATAGTACTTTTCAAAGAATGGTTGTCCTATACGGAATTCTGTTTCGAAATCGAAGTAAGTCTCTGTGCCGAATCTAGACAAACATGTTCCATTTTGATGCTTAAAATAAGAAAATAGAAGGTAAGAACTTGTTTATAGACTACTGTCCCTATATATATATAGAAAGAAAGTTTAGATGCTTACTGAAACATAGTCTTGAGGTTCCATTACAAACGGTTGCCCACTAAACATAAAAGTGAACGTTGGATATTCATCTAAAATGGAGCAATCGAAAGTCCAAAATCCATTTTTCAATGTCGCTCCAAGTGCTGTATGTACGGTGTAAGACGTTTCATTTCCCAATTGAATGGTTTCAATACTTGGATCAAAAAATGCCATGTACGAGTATGTGGCATGATCGGAATCTAAACTTGAACTTTTGGATGTAATTTTATAGTTAACATTGTCTATATACCATGGTTGGCTAGGATCCATATTGAAATAATGAATTTGTCCTGCGTAATGAATTGGGTTTGGTCCTCCGAAAGATAATTCACCTGAATCACTGAAAATGTTATCAATATATAATATTATTATGTATATATATTTGAGGTAAAGGTGAAGTAAACTAATTGAAAATTGTACATACGCGGAAATATAATGACCTAAAACAGGTGCATTTATAATGCCATGCGAATACATGTTGGATATGAGATTATCTTTTGTCAAGTCTAAGCTAATCATACCATCCATAGGAAAGTCGTAACCATCTTCCCTTACCGCATCAAGAAATGATTGATTATTGACTGAAACACCTGCCACCTAAATGGTGCAAAAATTGAACAATTAATTATTACTTAATTCAATAATAATTATTGCTTTTTGAAGAAAATTAAACTTCAATTTCTTACACCAAACATATCGAAAGCAAGAAGTCCTTCTACCTTGGTCACTTGGGTATTCGCCAACGCCATCACCTCTACATTATCGGTTAATTTAAGTGTGGTTGATTTGCGTTCATCAAAAAGATTATGACCTTAAAATGGAAAAAAATCTAGATAACTGTAGTTGCAACATTAAAATATAACAATTTTTAACAGACCAATGCATGACTTGCATCTAATTGATGGAATAAAAGTGGTATGTAATCCAGTTGACACACCAACACTAAATACTTGGTGAGATGATCCAACTGTTATATTTGTCACATAATATTTCTAAAAAAATTTTTTCAAATCAGGTAAATTTTATAGATGCAAATACTTAAAAATAAATATATATTTACGTCATTAATAACATCGAGAGGCGCCAACAAAAGAGGCAAACTATAATACGAAAAAAATTGATATTTAGGTAGACGTATATAAGTATAGGTACTTAGGTACTTATTAGAATAACAACAATAATAAATTTAAAAATGTTTAAAGTTACCTCTTCGTTGATGCAACGGTCAGAGCTCCCAAGAAAATTAAGGCAATTGTCGAATTCATCATTTTTGACTGTTATGGTTTAGAATTTGATTTTCGGCCTTTATATAGTTACAAGTATCTAGGTATATAAGTAATAAGTATATATGTTATATATCTTTTACTTCTGAAAAAGATAATAATTTAATTAAATTATATCTTAATCATTCAAATCATTTGATTGGCTTAATATTGACGTTTGATATTTCAAGTAGTTTTCTAAAAATTATTTAAACATATAGGTACACTTATTCGCTAATTAATTTTTTAATTAATTTTGTCTGGAATAAATTTGTTTCCCAAACTATACGTAGGTACTTATCCATAATAAGATTAAAAGTTATTTTCTCTAAAAACCTTATGAGGAACTATTAATGACTATATTATATTTTCCATTTATCATAATTATAAGCTGTTATTATACCTACTTATAGTCGAAATTAGACCATAATTCATATAAATTTTAAATTTGAACGTTCTTAATGCCTGATCTGTAAAAACAAACATAATATATTTTGAAATGATACACTCTTCTTGTAAATAATTGCCTCGGAAACTTTAGCTTGTCTGAGCTAACTCGCATTTGATAAAGTTTGCAAAATAATTTGTTGCCATATTTTTTATCAACGATTCATTTGTAAAAATGTCCATCAAACAATGATTTACAATAATCATTTTGACTTAAACTGGGTCGTATTACTGCTTTACTTTTATGATAACATAAACAGTATGCAGCCCTTTTTACCTAAAGTGGCTTCGGATTCAAAATGTTTCAAATGGTATGACAAGTAGTTTTTGCGTGAAAACTGCACAACAGACAGACAGACAAAAATCAAGGATTGTGTGATCTTGTTGATTACAAAGGATATGTTAAGGTCGTCGGATTGTTCCGTTATTTACGTAATAGGGAGCATTGATGATTCGACGGAGCATTTTGGATGTTGGAAAGCTTAGCACATCCCCATAGTTCTGCTCATGGGCGTACGGAGCAGGACTATCACTTTTTTTAAATGGAGCTCCTAACCGATATAACTTCTTTAAAGCAAAACTCTTTTCTATGGTTTTTTTTTTCTAGCCTTTCATCCGGAACTTTGATATTTACTTTAACGATTGAAACCAAATTTACTGCCAATGATTTCCTGATAACTAAAACGTTTTCCCTACATGAATCTGAACAATGTACCTATATCTCATTAATTAAAACTTTCTCAACAACAAATCGACCACCAAATGAAATAAACTATAGATAGCTTGCAAAGTTTTTTTTTTTTTTAGTCCCTGTGGGGTTGAGTTATGGAGAGTTCATTGAATTTGAATTTCCATACCTAATGTACCTAATGAAAGATACAATTTTTACGTTTTTAAATGTTTGTTAAAAATATACACTATATAAATAATACACTGCAAGGTAGCAACTAATGAAACACTTCTTAGTAAATCCAATAAATGACTTACCAATGTGAAACATTTTGAATCCGAAGCCACTTTAGGTAAAAAGGGCTGCATACTGTTTATGTTATCATAAAAGTAAAGCAGTAATACGACCCAGTTTAAGTCAAAATG